>OZ014565.1:6186223-8586223 GCA_963966155.1 Clivina fossor | reverse complement strand
AATAATAAATAAATGTTAGTACCAACTATTCTTAATAAAAAATACAAATTTATTTTTTAAATAATATCTATTGAGGAATGATTGGAGTTTTTTTCGTTTTGTTTTCAGTATGATCCAACAGAACCTGGAGACTACCGAGTTGAAGTGAAATGGGCTGGAGAATTAGTCCCAGGATCTCCATTTCCAGTTATGATATTTGACACACAAGAAGAGTTACGCAGATATTTAAATTCTTTATAAAGTCGTTGAACAAATTTTGTCAGGTGAAATGGTATACACACATATATATATATATATATATATATATATATATATATATATATATATATATAAAAAATTAATTAACAATGTATTTATTTTTATATTGTATTTTTTTTTAATAATATGTATTTTATAATTTTTAATGTATATTTAATAAACTAAATTAATATTGTTTAAATATTGTTTTTAATTAAATTTCTAAATAAAAATTTGTGGTTATTTATATACATAATAAAGTATACGTATTTTTCCTATTTTTTAAAAATCTATTTTTATATTGTTCAATAAAGTCCTTAAACAATTAACTGTATATATTTTTAATTTTTCCCCAGTTCCTTAAATATTAAAAAAAAACAGCTCATCCATTAAATTTAAGTAAATATTTCAAAATTGTCAAAATTCTTGTCAAATTTGTTTATATTCTTTAAAAAATTGTTAGAAAACCAAATTTCTTATTAATTAAATCTAAATGAAGCACAAAAAAAATGCAGTAACCCCTTGTATCAGGCAACCAGTTTTACATCGAGCATTTTTAACATTTAGCTTATACAGTTCGGCAACCAGTTTTACACCGATGTAAAACTGGTTGCCGAACTGTATAAGCTAAGGGGTTTTAACGAAATTTGTATCAGGAAAGCGTAAAATGCAAGATTTGTATCAGGAAAGTGTAAAATAAAACATTTTAACGAAATTTTATCAGGAAAACAAGAAAAAAATTGAAATTTTTCTTATATTTTTATCACAGTTTTAGGTGTTGGCTTAATTAATAAGGGGGTATCCTAGAGGGTTGATTTTTGGATATGTTGTAGCACGTACCTGATTTATTCGGGAGTTTGTAAGGGGACGGCAAATTTTGTTATTTTTGCGAAATTCCCAGCCGTTTTCGAGATATTTGCGATTAAAGATTTTAACTAATTTTAAGGGATGAAATTGGGAAAAACATAAATACAACACAATATCTGTTTTTAACGAACATTAATTAATAGCCGAGAGCACGTAAAAATGTATCAAAATGTATCAATGTATCAAAATGTATTGATGTATCAAAATGTATTAATGTATCAAAATGTATTAATGTATCAAAATGTATTAATGTATAAAATGTATCAATGTATCAAAACAGGAAAAAAAATTGAAATTTTTCTTATATTTTTATCACAGTTTTAGGTGTTGGCTTAATTAATAAGGGTGTGTCCTAGGGGGTTGATTGTTGGATATGTTGTAGTACGTACCTGGTTTATCTACTGGTTTGTAAGGGGGACGGCAAATTTTGTTATTTTTGCGAAATTTCCAGCCGTTTTCGAGATATTTGCGATTAAAGATTTTAAAGTTTTAGGGGTTGGCTTAATTAATAAGGGTGTGTCCTAGGGGGTTGATTGTTGGATATGTTGTAACACGTACCTAGTTTATTTGAAGGTTTGTAAGGGGGACGGCAAATTTTGTTATTTTTGCGAAATTTCCAGCCGTTTTCGAGATATTTGCGATTAAAGATTTTAAAGTTTTAGGGGTTGACTTAATTAATACGGGTGTGTCCTAGGGGGTTGATTTTTGGATATGTTGTAGTACGTACCTGGTTTATCAAGGGTTCGTATGGGGACGGCAAATTTTGTTATTTTTGCGAAATTCCCAGCCGTTTTCGAGATATTTGCGATTAAAGATTTTAACTAATTTTAAGGGATGAAATTGGGAAAAACATAAATACAACACAACATCTGTTTTTAACGAACTTTATTCAACAATAAGAAAAAATACATTTCACCACAATTTCAATTTCAATATTTTCATCAGTTTTGTTGGGGTTTGACTTAATTAATAAGGGGGTGTCCTAGGGGGTTGATTTTTAGATATGTTGTAGTACGTACCTGGTATTTTGGGGTGTTGGATAGTTAGGAGGGTGCAGATTTTGTTATTTTTGTGAAATTCCCAGCCGTTTTCGAGATATTCGCGATTAAAGATTTTTTTGCAAACATTAATTATTAGCCGAGAGCTCGTAAAAATGTATCAAAATGTATCAAATTATCAAAATGTATCAAAATGTATCAATGTATCAATATAGCAGATTTCGTTATTTTTGCGAAATTTGCAGCCGTTTGCAAAATACTCGCAATTTTAATTTTTATGCACAAATTTGTTAACTTTTTATCACAGTTTTGGGGGCTTGACTTAATTAATAAGGGGGTGTCGTAGGGGTTTGATTTTTGGATATGTTGTAGTACGGCCATAAATGACCAATATTTGTAAAACGCGGAAAATTTCGTTATTTTTGCGAAATTCCCAGCCGTTGTCGAGATATTCGCGAATAAAGATTTTTTTTTTGCAAACATTAATAATTAATAGCCCGGGGCTCGTACAGGGTTGGGGGTTAAAAATGTTATAGCAACACAAGTGCTGTCTAGCAGCTATAACATTTTCAACCTCCAACCCCGTACGAGCCCTGGGCTATTAATTATTAAGGTTTGCAAAAAAATCTTTAATCGCGAATATCTCGAAAACGGCTGAGAATTTCGCAAAAATAACAAGCACCTCGCGATTTACAAATATCTGTCTACTTTTGGATGTACTACAACATAACCATATTCATCAGTTTTGTTGGGGGCTTGACTTAATTAATAAGGGGGTGTCGTAGGGGGTTGATTTTTGGATATGTTGTAGTACGGCCATAATTGACTTGCTATTTGTAAATCGCGGAGAGTTTGTTATTTTTGCGAAATTCCCAGCTGTTTTCGAGATATTTGCAATTACAGATATTTTTGCAAAATTGCAATTGCTGACTAAACTATAAGAGATAGATAGCTTAAATTTGTACCATTGCATTCAGTGCATCCAAATCTATAAGATTCAATTTAAAAATTTGCAAAATTATTATAGATACGTGAAATATTTGACCTTGAATTTTTGCAAACAACTTTAATTATTTTGCAAACTATAGACTTTAACAAGAGTTAAATAACAGTTTTGCATTCAGCACATTAAAATCTATCTGATTCAATCAAAATTTCCATTGTATGACTAGCCCTTATCTGTTAAACATGAGGGTATTTTACTAATTAATAGCAAGTATAAATTTCTGGCGCCCTTTGGCGGTTTGAGGTGAACTAATTTTTACTAGTAAGGCTAGTAAGCTAGTAAAACTTAACCGCTCTCTAGCGATAAGGGATGAACTAACTTTAGCGAAAGGGAAAATCTAAATACAACAGCATTTGTTTAAGGTCTTTATTGAACAATAAAAAACACATTTTCTAAAAAATTTCTTGCAACACAATTGTGTTTTTAGTACATTTTATCATATATGTTATATATTTTTTACTCATTTTAATTTTACTTATATGTATTTCATTTAAAAAAGTATTGATTAGATGAATTTACTAACTTTGAAAATTTCACATACATCTTTATATAGTAATATAAATAATGTATGCATTTAAAAACGTGTAAATTTTAATACAATCTTAATAGTTTATCTTTAACATTGTAAAAAATCTTTCAGAACTCATTATATTAAAATAAAACGGCTTTAGGTTATATTTACAGTAAATAAACAGAAAGTAGAAACAAGTTACTAGGTAACAAAATAAGTAACTAGATTAGAAAATTTTGTAATTAATTAATTTTACCTTTAATTGGTCGACTGTGACTTTAAATATTGGTAATAAAACAATTACTTGAATTTCAATCTTTTTAAATTTCATTTTATTTTAATACATATATGGTTTGTTCAATATTCCAAACTCACAGAGTTCATCTTCAGAAGCATCAAATTTCTAGTGTGGAAACATATACGAAATCTAAAATATCTAGTTAATTGTATTATAATATTAATAGCGTGCTAATCAATTAAAATTAAAATATGATTAATTAAAATATAATCTTACTGTGACGAAAAGTTAATAAAATAAAATAGTTTCCCTTAAACTACAAACGATAATTTAAAAAAGCTATATACGTATTTCGAAAGCTAACCTTTGTTTTAATAAATAAAATGAATTAAAATTTTAAAAAAAGACTGAAACCTAAGTAGTTGTTTTATTATCAATATATTTTAAAATTCAAAAACTTAGGCTAATTCTGCATTAAGGTGACGAACTATGTTCAAAATATATATACTTTAAAAAAATAAAATAATGTAATTTTACCTACAAACCATGAGACACTACGTCCAGTATTTCTAGGTATAATTACTCAACTGTTGTAACTTTTACAAAATTGTTTAAAAATACATAATATCAGAACTATTACAAACATTATAGGTAATATGATATTACCAACGGGATGGAAAAATACATATGTGTAATAAATATTACAGTTTTTTAGTCAAGTCTCTTTGTAAATTTACAGAACTTCAGTAAATTTGTTGTCAAGAATTTTCCATAAATAGCTAAAAATGTGTTTAGTGTAATATTATTGTTGGTACAATTACAATTATTACACAAAATATGTACTAAGTCTCATTATTATGATGAATTATTTCAGATATTTATATGCAAGTTGTAATTTTACATAATTTATGAACAACAATATATAATTCTAGATAAAGTATTTGATTCAATTTGCAGAAAGTAAACAAATTTACATACTTATTAGGTCATTTTTACTTACTTTATGTGACTATTATAAATTATATAAAAATTACAAAATTTTGAAGTAGAAATACAGAATATTTATGATAAAATGAAATTACAGATATTTTTATAGTAAATTTTACTGTAATTTCACAGTGTATATTAAATTAATAAGAACTTTTTGACTGAAAATAATCTCAACATATATAATGATAAATATAAATATTTTTGTATAAAGATAAAATTAGAGTTTTTCAGAGTATCCGAATATTTTTGTCCCAAAAAAATCTAACATCATCCAACGTGTCCATATAGCGAAAGATGCAGAACGCAGAACATTGCGTCGAGAGCTGCTGTTGATGTAGCTCTTCGGCTCGTGTTGGTATATATATATATGTGTGTGTGTGTGTGTGTGTGGAGAAATTGCTGGCCTTGATTCTTGACCTAGAAAAGTCGAGACACACATAGAACAAGGCCGACAGCGTGCAGCGCGCACCGTACCGGTCTGTACCTCAGCGTTGTCACAATTCTTTTCTATTGTATCGATGTGTGCGCGAGTATGCGTGTGAGTTCGTTATACGGACTTGGCTTATTCGTCTTTCTTCTTTCTTCGTGTTGTTGGATGAAGACTTACTACTATCACAGGCCGTATAGCTAATGCTGCCCCGCCGACATTGATAACCGCGCTCTACCCATTTGGTTCAAATTGACGGAATGACTTACATTGGCTGTTATCGATGATGAGGGAATATCGATTAGTTGCAAAGATTAAATAAGATTAATGTTGGAAGAATTCTTTGCCATTTTGGATCCAGATGATTTCTTACATTGACGGAATGACTTACATAGTGGATAGATTGTTTTCAATGTTGTAAAGATCAAATGAGATTGATGTAAATGAATTTCTTTTAATCTAAGATCTGCTAAGTTGTTATTTTTCAGTTTGTGTCTAAAGGAAATTTAGAATATGTAAATAAAATATTGATATTAAAAATACAAGATTACTTATTGATGTTAAAGTTATAGAATATCTTTTAATAAGATCTAAGAAGTTGCATGTTTGTTTCAAAAGAAATTTAGAGTATGTCAAAATATAAGAATTCTTGTTTTATGCAAATAAAATATTGATATTAAAATTACAAAATATCTTATTACGTTAAAGTTAAAAAATGTCTTTTAATAATATCTAAAAAGTTGTTATTTTTAAATTTGTTGCTAAAAGAAATGTATAAATAATAAAAAATAATAAAAATCTTCTGTAAATAAAAGAAAGTTATTATTATAAATTTGTTTCCACAAGAAATGTAGAATATATGGAATATGAAACTGAAAATTTAAAATGCAGTATATTTTTATCTCATGCAAGTAAATTTTTTTAAATGCAATATCAATATTGGACATAATTTGTTTAAATTAATCTTCAATTGTTCCGACAGTTTTTGAATAATTTACAAAATTTACAATTTACTGATTTTTATTATAATCTTATTTCACGAAAATATAGTCACAATTATTTAGATTGGTTTTTGATATATGTATTTGTAAAGTTTTTAATGTAATAGAAAATTTAGTTATGTATATATCGTTCTATATAGTAATGTATTATATATGTAAATTATGTAAAAATAAAGTGCTTTATATTTTATTTTTGGTACATGGTAATTAAAAGTCGGTCACAAAACAAAAACAAAGAATAATAAAGCAATACAAATTCGTATGCAAATACCGACATACCGACATGTGAACGTTATGTACACTTTAGCTAAAATCAATTATTTGTATTTGCGCAAATTTGGCACATTTTTTAACCAGTTTACTTTGTTGCATGAGAAAAAGCAAGAATTTACTATACAAATCTTTGAAAATCCTACAAAATAAAATATTTTTTTAGTATCCAAAGATATACTAGAAATAGTCAATATTATATTTTATATATACATACAATTTAATTTATTTAGAAATTAAGTATTAAGTATAAAAAAATTTAACAAAAAGTTATATGATTTGTTTTGATTTTATACTAATTACATAAATAATTATTTTTTTAAATATTTTTTTGAAACAATCTCACTGAAATTTAAAATTTTCTTGTTCGTACATGCATTAAAATCTCCACATTTTTCATTAAATCAATTCCTTTATTTTGTAGTTGTGGATACCTAAATTTATATAAAAACATTTCAAATCTTTATTTTCAATCAATTATTCTGCATAGAAACTCTTATACAACAAATACTATTTTTATAAACAAATTTCTTGCTTATTCATGCATTAATATCTCCACATTAAACCATCAAATCTGTTTATTCTTTTAGCTGAGTAACCAAATTTAAACAAAACTTCCTTAAATCTTTACTTTAAATTAATTATTTATGCAAAAAAAACATTTATTTTACAACAAATAATTTTTTTTAAAAATTTCTTGTTTATACATGCATTAAAATCTTCACATATTTCATTAAACTTTACCTATCAGATAATCGAATCTATTTATCTCTTAGCTAGATAACCAAATCTCATTGAAACCTTGTTTTGAATAAATAATTCTACATATAAATTCTTAATTTTTACAATCAATATTTTTCAAATTTGTTTCATTGCAACCTCCACGTTTTTCCTATAGAATTCTAACTATCAAACAATGAAAATCTGTTCTGGTATAACAAAATTTAAAGCAAACCTCATCAAATCTTGAACACCACCAGCAACAACTGGTGCAGGCCGGGGCCGGAGAAGAGTTGTCTCAAAAACGATTCCGTCAAAGTGGCACATGACACACATACGGGCCGCGGCTACTCTATCGTCGGTGGGGCGGCCCGGTGGGATGGTGAGGTGAGAGACGAGGTCCGCCAGCAAGCAGGCGTGCGATGAGCCGTCTGATCGTCGGTGGCGGGCGGGAGAGTGCAGGGGGGGCCCGGGGCACACTTCCTACATCGCTAAGCGGATCCAGGAATGAGGACACGGAACAACATACTTTACATGGTGCCCGCCTGCGAGCTGACGAACCGCGCGTTCGCTGGTATCGCAGCACAGATATATTTATATAAAACAGAGATTTTCGATTTTCTGTGGCTGCTGGCTTCAGGTACTGAAAGAATTGCTAAATAATTGAAAAAAATACTGTATGATTTATGATGGTACTCGTTCTGTAAAGAAATTGAGATGCTGTAATTTTTTTATTGTAAAGCTAGTATTCCATTAGCAATTTGTTACTCATACAGGCAACTTTAGCTTGATCCACACACGTATGCGTTAATAAATATTTGTTTTTCTGACAAATCTGGCGGTACACATTAAATTTCTTGCACTTCTTCGCACATTTCCAATAATCAAGAGAAAAATAAACAGTAAAATTATCAATTAACTTAACTTGAAGTGATAATTTTCAATATAGCTGCCGAAGATGTCAGATTAAATACACTTTGATTTGATGCTACCACCAATGATGTATATAGTAACTAATTGCTGTATAATAATGTATATTAATATACTAGTAACATGATGATTTTCATTTAAAATATAATTAATGTAACTTGACACAGTTTCATAATTTTATTGCAACAATTCATTTATTAACAATTCATTTGTAATAATAAAATAAGCTACATTAACTAAATAGCATATATATTATAGTAGATAAAGCAGGTACTTAAAAATTATTTAAAAAAAATGTTAAATAAGAAAATTTCAGTTATTTTGAATAAACTTCACGATGGATATCAAAGTAAAAAAAAATCAGACACAAATTTTATATTAAAAATAATGGTATTTATATTACAACATAACTAATAGCAAATAATAATAATCAACAATAAAATAATAACAATTAAATTACTAAAATGTACGTATCTTCCTACCTAACAATAATAAAAAAAAATATTTATAGTGTGTTATTGTTCAACATTTGTTTCATAAGGCTAGCGATCAGTGTAATACTTAAAAAAATTATTTATATAAAACTTATTAACTATCATATTCATCGTAATTTACCCACAGGAATGATTTTTTTTATCCAGCAATAGCCACCTGAAAACATTTATAAACAGGGTGTTTCATAAATAACTTCTTATTTTTTTTTTGTCAAATTAAATCTCAAAGAATGGAATGTATATTTAACAGAATTGGTTAGCAAATAAAAAAGTTAAAATCATTAAAAAAAAAAAAAAAAAATAGGAAGTGACTTATCCGACACTCTTCTTTACAAGAGGTGATTACTGCAGGGTTAAGAGAGGTGAGTAAATTTCGATGGACAACTGCACACAATTAAAAATACTGAACGACATATATGTACATACAAAAAAAATATATCCACGCCAGCACCTATTTTTGCATCACCTGAGGATTTCAACTGTTTTGATCGAACAATTAACCTTAATTGTAAGAATTATCTGAGTCTTCTCGCCTTAGCTTTATTTTCTATACAAAAAAAAATGTATTTTCTAAAAAGTAAATTAATAAATTTGGTTTCCTTTGTGTAAAAGTTATCTAAATATTTTAGAAAACAATTATAGAGTACAAATTATTAGTAGATTGTGCTAAATATATTTATTAAAAACTGAAAAATAAATTTACTATTCATAAAGAAATGTTGTGTAAATAAATAAATAAACAAATATAATGATTTTATGTTTTAGTTTTGTAAATATTAATTTAAAATAAATGTTAATTAATGCAAAAAGTTCCGCGTAATTGATGTAAAAGTTATTGTTAATTTTAAATTATATTGTTCTATAATTAGATTTTACGACTATAAAACTAAATTTGCACAAATAAATTTAAAAATATTGTAATACGAACTCTTAAAAAGTTGATAAATTTTAAAGAAAATTATCTATATAAATCCACCTTGTTGCAGAATTGATTTCTTTTACATAATTATTAAGTTGTTTTATTCACACAATCTTATGGTAAAATTCTGAACAAACCTGTAGTGTTACAGAATATTTTGTTGTTTTTTTATATTAGAAGAAAAATTCCGTTTACGATTCTGTAACGCTATAGAACTGTTTAGAATCTCACAATTAGTTACTAAACAACGCGAATATGGGTCCACAAATATAATCATTCATATTTTTTAAATATTTTATAACACTTATCTATATGACAAGTCCAAAGTTATTATGAAATGAAAACAAATAAAATTTTAGTTGTGTAAAATCATTCAATTAGAAAATTTGAGACATATTGTTTCACAATAGTAAGAAGTTACGATGAAAAAATAACAAGCACAATTTTAGCTGTGTAAATATGCCTTTTAATTAACTACTTTGTTTATAAAAATATAGCTCTTTTTTAGCAGCGTTAATTCAAACTATTCATTAATTTATATTCAATATTTTACACTCTATAATTTTTTATAAACTTTTTTCTCTAATAAATAAAATTTATTGTAAAAATCAAAATAAAAAACCGAAATAAATTGAAAATATTCATAAAAAGTGCATAGAAACAAATTATAAAAATGCTTATTCATAAGACTCAAATAATTCTCTAGTCTATTATAGATATAGGTGCAAGAGAAAGAAAATTGAAGAATGCATTATTATGTTTCACTTTTTTTTTGTTCTTAATTTTATCTACAAAATTACATATTTTCATTAGTAAATAATATAAGTATTTATAATGTTGCTGAGATCCATTCTGACCTTTTTAAATAAATTAAAAAGTAGGTCGAGAATATGTTTGGCAGAATAAAAGATATTTTTAAATAAAAGAAAGTGGAGTTGTACGCATGCGCTGTAAAAAATTAGAGAGCTCTCATTCTGATAGAACCTGCGTGTGTCGTAGTGAAAAAAAGAAATTTCAATGTTAGATAAAAAAAAAACATATCTGCAACAATTCATGTAAATTGTCCGGATAAATAAAGTCTTTTGCTTGCATTTAGTATAGTGCAAACTAAATTTATAACATAGCAAATAAAACATGTAATAAATATGAATTAACTAAAGACAGTCATTAAAGATGAATATGAGATTTTAGTTAGCTAATTTTTCGGCAATTATTTTATTTATATACAACTTTAAATATTTTTTTCTCTATACAATAGTCATATCAGAATTGTCAAAAATTAAAATCTCATATTCAGCAACTTTAATAGACTGCCTTATAATGCTTAAGGAACTATTAACTTAATTGAGGTCGTATTGACATCTATTAATAAAGAAAAAAATAAATTATCGCGACAATTTTTTTTAGATCACAAAAATTAATGTACAACATTCTCAACAACAGAGCTGAACAAGGAACAATTATAATCTCCATAATTTAAATCACTATAGTTTCCATATGTTTTATTTACAGATTTGATATATTTCATACCATTTCACATGAATGTGATAACATTTTAATTTCTATCGACGAAAAACAAAATTGACAAACACAAATATTATTTGTAATGTCGATTTTATACATAAATACAATCTGACGTCACACATTCACTTGAATTTGTATATAGATAAAAAAAAATATATTTGAATTTGGCCAGCTCTGCTAAGAGAATAAAACAAATATTTTAATGTACAAAAATCACATTGCCTCTATTAAATTCTGTGGTATATTTTTTTTATATTTTATTTTTATTTTGAATTAGTTAATATATATATATATAATACAAATATAAATTTCGTTGTTCCATTTGCACCCAGCTTACTTGATTAATGTGATTGCACTGTGTCCATATATTGTATATCATAGATATAGACATTAGGAATAGTGTGTTTAATTAATATTGAGGTACCTTTCATTATAGCACGTATTTTTTTTTGGACAACCTGTAGATGTGGAAGTCAAAAGAATTAATGGACAAAATTATCAAAATGTCATTTTCTTTTTTAAAATTATTTTTATATAATTTTTATAAGTAATTCTAATATAAAAGAAACAAAATTTTGGCTTGTTTCAGAAGCACTTTTAGTTAAAAGCCCTTTCGATAGTTTACAAAAAAAATATTTGCATTTGTAATTTAAAAATAGAAATATGGAAAGCATTTTTAACTAAAAACAGTTGTAAAAATATAAGCCATTATATTTTTGGTTTTTTTTTAAATATGTATATTATTTCTTTGTTTTTATATTTTTATAACCAGATTTATGGATCTATTACGTTCACATCTGTAGGACCTGTAGCATTACAAAATATTTTGTCTTTTTCTATCAATGGAAAAATTCCATTTGCTAAAAAAAAGACAAAATATTTTGTAACGTTACAGGCCTTAAAGATGAGAACGAAATAGATCCATTATTCTGTAAATATTTTTAAAAATTAATCGTTTGTTAAAACGAAAATTACTTAAATTTTTAAAACAATAATTATATGTAAGAAAATACTGTTGAATCTTATAACATTGTTATTTTAACAAGAGTTTTAATTTGAACACAATTTTTACGAAATATACTGGAATATTTTTCAAGTTTAAAAATATTTTGACCACTTTCCAAAATAAAATATAACTTTTATAAAAATTATCATAATTTCTTGTTATTATTTCTCAATGAATAATTATATGGAATGCGCAAAATTATAGTAATAAATTATTAAATTTACGCATTAGAACAACAAATTATATTTACAAATTTTTAAAAAACATTTTTTTTATTATTATTTTATGTATTATTTTTAACATTTTTAAATATTGTGTAAAACTTATAAACATTATTTACCAAATTGATATGTACTTTGATAATTTAAAAAATTAATAAATAATTAATTATATTTTTGTTTACATTTTAATAATTTTTCTTACTTCAAATATGTGAAGTACCATTAACTTTTTGATTTTATCTACAAAGTTGAAAAAAAATTCTGTAAGTATATTTTCGATACGACGTTACACCATTTGTCATTTCTATAAATTTAAACATATTTTATTTTATTCATAAATACTTTTATATAGAACTATTTCCTATAAATCAGAGAAATCGACTTAAATAAAACATTTATTTTTTTTAAATATAAATATTTGTAAAAAATTTAACAAATCTTCAAATTCATATTTTAATTAGTAATCAATAAATTATGCTGAAATTATACATTTCTTTCACTTTACTGGAGAATCACTAACACTAACCTAAAACAAAAAAGTAATTTTTGACAATTAACTAAGAAAATCCTAATAATTGAAAAAAGTTGGTAAATATCTCCAATTAAAAGTATTAATATTTTGTAAGCATTTTAGTTAAAACCAGTATTTAATATATATTTCAAATTATTTATTATTATTATTATTAAAGGCTTTGTGTTTTAGATAGGTCAATAAATATATCAAAAATAAAATAAAAATACTAATTATGTTTTATAAATAAAAACAAGCAAAAACATAGTTAAAAATAAATATCAAAAGTGATTAAAATTGCAGCAAATTTAAAATTTTCTGTTGATATTTTTTTCATAAATTTTACTTTCATAGAAAGCAAATATTTACATATAATTATTTATGAAATTTTAAATATTAAAGTTGTTACTTTATCGTAGTATAATTTTTATATATTTAAACTATATTATTATTGACAGCATTTTTTTTTTCTTCAAATAAATGAATATTTAAAAGTATCATTAATTTATAACGTACTATTAGAAATATAATAATAAAAAAATTAGGCTAGTTCAGTTAAATTTAATTATCTGTTTAAAATTCTACACGAGTCAATGCAGTAAGTATAGTCTGTTCTAATTCATGTCGATTTCTCTAACTTTAACTTAAGTCAACTTAAATCGTAATAAGTCGTTCATGATAGCTAGAAAATGATTTG
The DNA here is from genome assembly GCA_963966155.1 of Clivina fossor. Lineage (NCBI taxonomy): Eukaryota > Metazoa > Arthropoda > Insecta > Coleoptera > Carabidae > Clivina > Clivina fossor. The sequence continues at coordinate 8,572,656 of OZ014565.1, read as the reverse complement.
GGTTAACTAAGACTTTTTTTTAAAAATCATATACTATACACTACAACTTTTTTTTGTATTTTCCGGTTCAAAATTGTACTGGCTATTTTTTTAAATATTTAGACAAATTGACTATTTTGTATATATCTAGCAAATAGATGATTGAATTTCATGAGAAGTGAAAGAAATTTAGTAGAAAATTTTATTTCTTAAAGCTCCAAAAGATATTTTCCAAAGAACTAATATAAATTTATTTATACAATAGAATTCTCGGACTGTATAAAACTTATACAAAACATTAAAAGTTCGAATTAAACAGAAACAATTTTTAACGTAAAAGTTTTTAGTTAATGATACCAAAAAAAACAAAATTAAATTATTTTTTATATTAAATTTATTGGACAATACTTCAACATAAAAATTATTTTAAAAAGGGGTGTATAAATAAAATATTGCATTGTCAATTATTTTCAAAGAAAATTTTCCATAATTTTTTTTTTATTACCTATAGAAGATATTGTCAAAAAAATCACTCTGAAAAAGTTAAGTAAATTTTGTGTCTTATAAAAAAAATAGTTGCTCAGTTAAAATTTCAAATTCAAAAAAAAAAGTTATTTTACGAAAATAGAGTTGTTTGTAAACAAAATTTTCTTTTTCTTTACTTAAAATGTTAAATTTAAAAATTAGCGAAAAGTTTTAATAATAAAGTTTTCAATGATAACGATAAATTTGCTTGCGGTACTCCCTAGTTGTTAAGCAAAAAAAATAAAATTAACCTTATAGCAAATATGAGATCTTCATGGAAGATGAAACCAAAACAACACTGTATTTCTGGTTAAACAATCCTTGTAAACTATTGAAATATGATACAAATAGTAGACCTGTTTGAACTCTGCCTTCTTCACTTCTTGCAATATCATTTGGTGATCGATTTCAAACAATAATTGGTCAGCATCACACCAAAGACTACATAAACAAATCGGGTCTGACGATGATCAGTCACTGATCAAAACCGGTAACCAAATAATACTATCAGAAGTGAACAATAAAAACTATCATCACAGAATCTTGTAAAAATAGTTTCAAACAGAGCGAAAAAACATATAGAAACGAAAAACAGTGTAAAAAATTCGTATCGAAAATAACTTACCAATAATTCGAACGTTAACAAATGCAACAAATTCGTCGGCCGACTGCTAATCGCGTCCGATTCGTTTGTGTATCTGTTGATGTTTGATTAGATGTGCTTTTTGTCGGAATGCCTTTGCGCACGTTTCACAGCGAAACGGCTTCTCGCCCGTGTGGGTACGTAAGTGCACCTTAATATTGCTTTTATTCAAGAAGCCACGATTACAAATATTGCAACGATGCACCGGCTTCTCTTTACCTAAAAGTCCTAAATTCTGCTCGGTTTGAAACACCGTTGAACTGGTCGCTTGCTGTTGTTGCTGCTGCTGCTGCTTTTTCTGAGCTCTGCTTCTGGACTTCTTGGGAGCGGTTGGCGTTGTCGTCGTTGTATGAGGATAAGTCGATAATAAATCGGGACTTCGCATCCTGTCGTCTTGCATTCCACCAATAACGCTATAGTGCTGCTGCTGGATATATCGTCCGTTGATGAGAATGTTATCGGTCGTTGATACTACATTGGCTGGAGGGCTGGACGTTGAAATTAATTCCACTCCATAGCTTGTAGAACTTGGAGCTTCTTTGACAATTTGAGGTGGGCCATTTTGTAATCGATTCTGAAGCAAAGGCATGTAGCCGTGAGTTAATAAACTTTGTAGTGTTGAACCTTGTTGAGAATGTTGGTTAGATTGTGATTGAAGTTTGGAAGAATAATCCATTGATTGGTTAGTATGCGGTGAACCGGGCATTACAAACTCCGACAAACCATCCTGCGTAATGATTAAGTTCTTCTGTGTGGAACCTTCAACGCAAGCCCCATCAATCCACGCATCCAGTTCCATCCAATTATCTCTGGAAGCATTAGGATCATCATTGGTTCCACAATCAGCCATATTATTATTCGGGACAGTAGTATCAGCGATTGCCGATCCAATAATAGCGGCAATATCATCAATGGAAGATATATCATATTCGCCCATTTCTGTTTTGACATGATGTGATACAGAATCAGATGTTTGGACACTGCCACAATCGTCGTATAGTTTTGCAGCACTGGACACTGAATCCGGATTAGCACAATCCCCGTATGGTTCAAGTTTTACACCTACAACCTCTTCAACACTAACAAACAACGGCTTACCGCCGCATTCGGAGTCTGCGGCCGAATCTGCACCACTTACACTAACACATGTCGAACTAGACACTATATTATGTTCATTGCCGTACGAACCGGCTGATCCCCCATAAGTTGTGTTATTGTTTTCTTCAGGAACAGCTCGAGCGATTGCATGATAGTGATGTCCCTGAATCCCATTGATGCTAAGATGTCCTGTGTAGCCAATGAAAGGAGGCAAGGGTTTTAGTTCTGCTAAGCTCGTAGCTAGGGGCTGGGAATTTAGAAGTAAGCTATCTAGGGCATCCATTGTGGCTTTAGTAGCCACCGATAGTTCGCCATCATCGCTACTTCCGCTCCCCCCACCGCTAAGAGGTGTGTCACCGATTCCGGAAATGGGTCCTTCGAGCAGAAGCTTGTGCGAGTCGATAAAGTCGGATGTCTGCATGGTGGTGCCAGCATTTTGCGCCCAGCACGATGTCAGGAGCAAGGATTCGACTTCGGAATCTTGATTTCCGCCAGCCATATTGTTTGTGCCCGGAACACCTGTGTACTTCATTGTCTCCATGGATGTAACTAGTTTTACGACGGCGTTTCTTCTTCTTGTATTGGTGCAGCATTAATCATTCATTCAACTTCATGGTACGGCCTGATTGGATGGATACGCGCAGTGTCATTTTGAGAGCTTTTTCCTGTAATAGAAACAAATACATTTCTGTGTCAATTTATATTTTTACTCAGATTGTATTTAACAAATAGATATTAATGATAATAAAATTGTCAGAAATATATATTTGTTAAAAGAATATATAAAATAAATGCATTTTTGTTACTCCTATCCACCAAAAGATTAAGTTTAACATAATATATATATATATATATATATATATATATATATATATATATATATATATATATATATAACCCATGATTAAAACACATCATAACAGTATAATAAAATCCATTATTCATAATTCTAACATTTTGAACTAGATAGAATATACAAAAAAAAAAACAAAATATAAAATTTATAAACTAATAAACAATTATTTTATTACGTTATAATTTAACTTTAAAATATAAAGATTGAGAGATTAAATCCATTTGCTGATAAATATCAAATGAATAATAACGATATAGTAAACTAGACTCAGCTTTTTCTAAAATGGTAGTTCTATATAAATTATTTAATCGTCTTGTAGTTCACACAAAAGTCATTTTAAGAAACTACTCGTAATGTGACAAATAAATATATTATTTTTAACTCAATTCTTGTTCTTGTTGATAAAGGAAAAATCCATGTATTTTATAACTTTACGCTAAAGAAATCATTAAGCAATAATATTAAGTAGTAAATAGGTAAGATAGATATATAATTCTTTTTATATTTAAGTAAATTTGTGTGTGTGTTGTTCTTTTTTTTTTTTGTTTGATTACAAAGCGTCCAAGCGTCATGCTGTTTACGATTGGTCGAACGAGTGACCGCGTTTTTGTCATGGCGGTATGCACGTTTGCGTGAAAAACTATTGTCCGCTGTATATAAATACTGTCACCAGATATGTTCCATTTGAGCACAAATGCGTAACGCTTTGAAAAATCTATTACTAATTTTACTCGTAGTTTTTACAAATTTAATTAATAAAATTTAGCTACTGTTTTATGATATAGTCACATTAAATTATAGTTATTGAATAAATAAATCATTTAAAAAAGAACTACAATTAATAAACAATAATTACTAATTACTTTTATACTTCTACAAACTTTGATACTTAAATAGTATTTGTAAAATATACTAAATGGATTTTAAAAATAAAAATTGTTCTTATTTTACACCAAGTTGCAAAATATTATTAAATTTAGTATTTTTTAAATTTATTTAATTAAGTAAGTATAAGGAACAAACTTTAAAAGATGATTTTTTGAAGAACAAAAGTTCATATATATAAAAATTGATCTGTAAATGCATATACAAATTGAGGAGTGAAAAAAGTCATGAAAAAGTAAGATCCTGTTGATTATTCCAAATATTAATAATGCTTATAGATACTGTTTAATTAATTAACTTTAAAACTGTTTATTTGAAAACTTGAAATTTTGTCACCCTGTAGTTCGAAACTGCAGATCCATGTTTTTCCTTAAAATGAGCTAATAAACCATCTCTTTCTGTTTATCCACGTACTTCATTAACACCTTGCGTATCTTATAACAAAATATGATATACGATATTTCATTCAATAGTGTGTATTTAAATTATACGACAAATTTTCTTAATCTTATTTATGTGACGTAGTTCGTAGTCAATATGGAAATTTAAATATAATATTCAGAAAAAAGAAAAGTTCTACAAACATTATGTTTATTATTACGATAAATGATTACATTTTTATCCCGAAAATGTAAAAATTCTTTCAAAACTTATTATATTACTTATTTTAATTAAAAATCGAGGTTTCGACGTACATCATCATCTTTTTAATTCTCAAAAAAATAAAAATAATTACAAGTTAAAAATATAATTCTTTTTTAATAATAAAAATAAATATTTTTAATTAATTATGTAAACTAATAACTATGTTTAAAACTTTGAAATAATTAATAATTGCAATTTTTTTCGATGAATTACGGTATTCGTTTTACATATTAGTAATATTAATTAAATGTTAATTAGTAGAACATTTGCTGTGTAATAAACAATGTATAGAAATGTAAGTAAACAGATGTTTTCTAGTTGCAAAAAACAGAAGTTTGACGCTTTTTCTTTCTTCTAAATCAATAAATTACCATATGTTCGATTTTCTTTTATCATATCTCACTTACGTATTACAGTATCTATTTCTAAATTCCATTTTATAAATATATATTTAATACTTTTTTTACAATATAATTTCTCATATAAAATAATCGAAAATTATACAAAATTATTAGTTATTTTTATTTTTTAATTATTATTTTTAATAAGTAATTTGAAACATTATTATTTTGGAGTAATATTTATAGTGTCAGACCCGAGGTAGCGTTTAATAATATAAAATATTTTTTTTTAAATCAATTTGATATTAAGACTATGAAAATATTTATAGAAAATACTATATATACAGCCTGATTCAGAGTAAGCGCCTTATTTTTTTTAAGCCACACTATGGGTACTACTTTCAAAATATTTGGCAGTAATATGTTTCAGGACATTCTCTACACGATGGTGATATCAAATTTTCAATTGAATGAATCATTTCAAAATGGCGACGTTCAACTTTTTTTTTTAAATAGGATGCCATAATTTTTTTATTATTATTGAGATCCTAAAAACATTCTTTTTACGATAGTATTTTGTTTTTCTTAAAAATTCATTTCTTTCCCTATCAAAAAGCAAACTATCATTTTAATCTAGTAGCGCATGTTATGTTATTTTTGTCCAAATATCAAGTAGCGGTAGACACAAAAAAAAACAATTAAACTTTATTTTGTCATCTACATCTACTTTTTGAAACTCAAAATTAAAAATTTACATCAAATAAAAATTAGGTATTTACAAAAATTGCTCGAAATGTTTTCCTTCTTTTTCAATTCATAAATTAAAACGTCGTCCAATAGTGGTGTTTGACGTTTGACAACTAGTTTGTCTACCGCTACTTGATATTTGGACAAAAATAACATCGGGTGTAAAACGTTCATGCGCTACTAGATTAAAATGTTAAATTGCTTTTTGATAGGGAAAGAAATGAATTTTTAAGAAAAACGAAATACTATCGTAAAAAGAATGTTTTTAGGATCTCAATAATAATAAAAAAATTATGGCATCCTATTTAAAAAAAAAAAGTTGAACGTCGCCATTTTGAAATGATTCATCCAATTGAAAATCTGATATCACCATCGTGTAGAGAATGTTCTGAAACATATTACTGCCAAATATTTTGAAAGTAGTACCCATAGTGTGGCTAAAAAAAAATAAGGCGCTTACTCTGAATCAGGCTGTATATATATATATATATATATATATATATATATATATATATATATATATATATATATATTTTCTTTTGACAGTGATAACAGCTAATTAAATTTGATGTATATCTATTTTCAAACATGATTATTAAGTATACATAGAGCAAAAATAATTCCCCATTAAAAAGCAAAGAAAGTTAATGCTCTATTTCAAAAAGTAAAACTATTTTCTATGAACGCTCCACTGAATTAGACATTGTATGATAGAATTAAAATTTATTCCTCTGTGATTTTCAGTTATTTTTACAATACTTTATTCTGATTCTACACGTATGTATAACAAAACGAATATTATTTTTCATATAACTTTTTTTAGACAGTACATTTAGTTTTTCATATTCATAATTATAAATTATATTTATTTTGAAAATAATATTATTATACATTTATTAGAAGTTTAATGTAGCGGAACATTTATTGCATTAAAAAGATTAAAAATAGAAAAATTTAAATTTAATGTTTAAAATTGTATACTTAGAAAAATTTTGCTTTAGATCCGAGGTTTTTACTTTTAATTCAAAAGTAAATGTGTTTTTAAACTGCAAAGTTATATTTTTCTCATACAAATAAAAAATATAATAAAAAAAATAGTAAGTAACAGTACGAAATTATATACTATTTTTTTTTTGCTTTAAAATAAAGTTTTACTTCTATTTTTTATCAAATATGAATAGTATTTCTATTTTTGATATATATTTTTATATCTAGTATTATAAAATTCAAATAAGTAAATTCAAAATAATAAATAATTTTAGTAAAGGTCAAAAGTACTTTTGGCAAAAATAAGTTTTGAAAGTGAGGTGAGAATACAGGCCATAAAGTTTTTCTGGAATAAATGTAATTGTAAAACTATTAATAATTTTAAATTCAAATTTAGTTTTAATTTTAAAGTAAATATTAACTAATTTCATACAAAGCTTTTAAATTAGTTAAACTGTTGGAAAAACGTAAGTTTACAGTTCAAAAACATATTTACTTTTGAGTTAAAAGTAAAAACATCACATCCAAAGCAAAATTCTGTGCTGGAGATATGTTACCTAGCAGATTAGTGAAGTATTTAGTAAATTAATTAAAAATTATTTTTTTCAAAAAAAGATTTTAAAGTGTTATTTGAAGATTTATACAAAATACAAAATTTTAGAACAAAAAAAATAATAATTTCGTTTGTTATTGAACATGTTTCTCAAAACCCCTCGATTATAGATATTAATAAAATTACATTACATATTTAACTGTTTTTTTACAATTTTTAATTAATTATAAAATTGTATGAGTTTTAATTAATAGTATATAACGTATAAACCAACAGTTATAGTTTCACTTTTATTTCGATTACGGTAAAAAAATAAAAGTTTATTTGTAACTTCATTGTAAAAATTAATTGTTAAAAAAGAAATACATTTTATACTTTTAAACTAAATTTAATTACTTATTTATTAAAGAATTTTTAAATTGATATCGTCTGATTTAAATTTACATTATATTTCTAAAAATTTGAAATGTTAAGTTTTTTTTTTAACATTTCAATTTTCTTATAAAATACATTTTTGTAAAATAAATTTTTTTTTATATAAAGCACGTTTATTTAAAAGTATCATTTGACGTATATTTTAAACGATGTTTTTGTTTCGTGTATATCAAATGTAATTAGTGTTATATATATTTGAAAATTTTACTATATATCTGACATTTATAAATCTGTACAAAGTTAAACAAAGCTTTTGAAAATAACAATAAATAATTTAAAATATTTCAACTTAAGTCGACTTAAACATACAAAAAAAGGATTGTTTCATTTTTTTTAAATAATAATTATAACACCAAAAGTTTGAAAAAAAGCATCATTTTAGCAATAATAATTTTGTCAGTACAATTTAAGATCGATGCTTTTTTGTCGACTAAAACTCGATTATAGGTTAACCCCCGTATTCTAAAACATTTTTGTTAAAAATAATGGTTCGTTAAAATGAAAATTTGGGATCCAAGAATTTCCATTTTAACGAATCGCTATTTTTAACAAAAATATTTCAGAATACAGGGGTAGACTATAATAAATTTTTTTATTTGACAATAAAACTAAACTCGTGTATGTATGTTGTTTTTTCATTAGTTATTAATTATACATAGTTTTGTTTAGAACCAGTAGCTCTGCGTTAAAATATAACACTAATTTCATGATAAGTAGAATAATCTAAATAAGTTTTACACATACTGAAGCATTTGAAGATAATTAGTGCACAGTAAGAGAAAGCATACATCTAAAAAGTATAGTCTGTGTAATAATTTTTTGCCAGATTGACTGTGAACCAATAACCCTTAATTATTCTTATGCAAAGTATATTAACTTTCAAAGCACATTCCCACTTTTTTATTGCTATTTTTGTTGTTTTTTTTTTTTTAAATAAATTATATTGAATATTATTTACTACAATATATACATTATTTGGAGCGTCAATACATAAGATCACTGCTTTCCAGACATCCCCTTAAATAACATTTATTTTATAAAAATCAAGTATCATATTTCAATTCTAACTAAATATAAGTATTTTTTTTCCTATTTGGTCACGGTTTTTTTTTAATGAAAATACTAAAATCTTTCTAAATCATTAATTCAAATAAATGATTTTGTTCTTATAACAATTTCAAGAAATCTAATATTCGGACTGTTTTTATTCAACAAGACGATTAAATAAATAAATAAAACTACGGAAAAATTTCTTAAGACAATATCGCATCAAAAGTCGACAAATTTTCAGCAATATGCACTGGAATCTCGGTGAAAGTGTTAAATTCTTCAAGCGCAACGCTAAACCATATTTATAAATGACCACTAAGTGTAAGAATATCGTTCACAAATTTATAATGAAGCAACATTTCGTATATTTATTTTTAAATTTCATTTTTTACTTTGCCTAATATAAATAAATTAAATATAACTTATATATACTTACAAATGTTTAATAAATATCTTACAAGAAGAAAAAAAAAGTTCTTGTACTTACGTAAGTTTAATATAAGAAATAAAAATAAATATATTTAATAAAAAACTAGAAAAAATAAAAAAAAGATTAACAAAATTTTATATACATAAAAATAATATATAATTAAGAAAATTAATAGTGCAGAAATATTTACTTATTTTAATTTACTATTTTATGTAATTAAATTTGGAAGTACTGAATGTAAAGAAATAAAAATAATTTTTTTAAGTATGTATAATTTTTGCGAACCAAATCCAATGTAGCGCCTGTAAACCTTAGGGCCAGTACGTCCCTGTAAAAAATAAGTACAGTGAAATATTACAAATAAAAATCATTATAGAATATTCTGAAATTTGATTTTAGAAATTTGCAAATTCAATTTTAGATTTATAAATTTATATTTAATTATTTTAATTACCAAGATATGTCAATTATTATTTTCAATAATAAATAACAATTTTTATGTGATTAGATAAATAGATAAAAAAAAGATTACTTACCTTACGAATTGAAGCACAGCGTAATAGTGTCTTTCGTTCATGATGGTATCTGAAAAATAAAACCAAAATTATAAAATTTTGAAAATAATAATTAAAAATAATAAAATATTGTTAAACACTATGTAAGTTAACAGTTGACAATCTACTTGCCTAATTAACTAATTGATTGATTTATTCAATCAGAAATGTCAAATTACTATTATTTTTTATAGTGTAACTAACACTTGCAACTAACTCTTCATTCCGAAACTGTGTTTTTACCATTGATAAGAGAAACAATAGAAATTTATAAAGAAAAAGATAACATCAGTCAGTGTGAAATTTTGCTTACTTTAAATAAATTTTATGATCTAGTTACTTGTTTTGTTATCTAGTAACTTATTCCGACGTACGTTGAGTTCGTCGAAATCTCGATTATTAATAAATATTAATACAGAACTATAGCCTAAAGCGGTTTTATTTTAATATAATGTGTTCTGAAAATTTTTTTACTATGTTAATTGTAATAATAATATTATTCATCAAAATATCGTGGGTCGTACAAGACACACTCATATGCAACGAAGAGCCCCGCAAAGTCACTTTGACATCTCTGGTTTAGAGTAATAATGACAAATAGTTAAAAATTAATCAAATAGAAATAATTAATATATTAAAATAAAACGAACGTCCTACATTTTTATACTTCCATCAAACAATATTTTAAAATAAAAAGGATTTAGGATGTATTTATTACAACTGCTGGTATTTTATTTTTATAAAAAAAATAAGAAATTATGTAGTTTTGACAAAAAAAAGAGTGTATAAAATTTTAAATTAAACTATTTGTATTGTTTTTATATTTCTCAATATATTTAATTGCTATTTATTAATAATTTTTACATATTTTTGATGTTACCAAAAAAATTAATTAAAAATATTGAGTAATTCTACTATTATTTCTTGTATTTGTGTAATATCTATAATTAGATTTGACCGTAAAATTTTTTGATTCGTATAATTACGAATACAATAAAAATATTAAAATATTTTTATAATTTATGTCACACTTTCAATTATTATATTATGCAGTTATATTAAAAAAATTAATTTTAATATAATAATTAATTGAATTTTGCACTTCGAATTATACAGATTTAATATTGCTATAATATACAATTTGATGATCAACAAATTCTTTAAAAAATAGTTTCAACAAAATTGCACTTACTTTCAATGTACATAGTCTAAAAATAAAACCTAATATATTAAATTAAATTATTAAATTATTGGTGCATTGGTGCAAAATTAAAATATGTTAACCAAAACAGGTATCAAAACTTTAGTATATTGTATAAATGTAACGTATTCCAAATAAATATTTTGACAATACAAAGTTAGAATATTTTTGACTTTTAAACCTGCTGAATTTGAATATTTTTAAATAATTCAAAAATAGTATATTATGTTAAAAAAAACAGAAAGCAATATTTCGTATAACAATATTCACATTATTATACTAGTAATATAATAGACCTTCTACATAAGTAATATAGTAATATAATATCAATATTTTGATATGCTTGAAGAAACATTTTTTTTTTTCTTTAAACATGTAAATGTATATAAAATAAAGATTTTTTATTACTGGTAAAATAATGCTGTTACTATTGTACTAGTAACATAATGAGTTGCCCTTGCAACAATAACAACTTATGGTAAATACTTGTCAAATTTTCATAAAAACTGTTAATTTTTGACTAAAAATAACAAATTAAAAACTCTATTTTTGGACATATATCTCTTAGGACGAGTTGCATAAAATGTTAAGTTAACTAAATAACTATGTCAAATTACCAACTTCATATAAAACGCCTTATCAGTTGATAAATTAACAAGACAGTTAACTTTTAAATATCAACGTTTTATGCAACCGAACTTTACTGTGCATAAAATGTGTTAAATTTAACATAACGCGGATTCTAATTCGCAAATTTATTAGAATGAATAATATGCAACTGGTTTTGGAGAAATTTTTTGATAATAAAAAATAAGCATTAAGGATATTGTAAAAAGATACTGTGTAAAAAAAAATCTCAAAAATAGGTCAGACTAAAATTATACATAATAACACGTTAAATTTTTGTTTTCTTTTAAATTCCGCGGTAATGCGATATAGGTGTATGTCCGCTTCGGGCATATACTCTTCTCAACTAGATATTTTATAAGGTTTCTGAATCACGTTACTTAATGATACTTCTACTTTTACATCAAGGGAATACCCAATGTTTCAAAATTATTTGCAGATCCGGCTGTAATAATGTTTTGATATCTGTAAATTTTAGTTTACGGCTATTGACTTTCTTTAATGATATATATATATATATATATATATATATATATATATATATATATATATATATATATATATATATATATATATATATATATATATATATATATATATATATATATATATATATATATATATATATATATACAATATAGTAAAGGTAGAAATGTAAAAAATATGTTTTCAAATTGTATCATCCTTTTAGATCCGGTTTCACTTAGTATTTAATGACTCTCATCTTTAATTGCGATCAAAACTAAATCAGTTTCGGAACGTACAGAACTAGCATGTTTCCGGAAAATAAATTATACTTTAAAAAGGCCATACAAACTAGCGTAGATGTACATTGGTTTGCTGTTTAACTCATTTTTATTAACTCACTTTCTTGTCTGTCTCTTTGTTTGTCTGTTTGATAAAAATTTTGCAATCGATTTTAAACTAACTTCCAGATGGAGCTAGTGACTTGAAATTTCAAACATAGCTTAGAACTGGATGACAATGCAATATTAATTAATTAACTAATAATATATGAAATATAAATTTTTATCTTGTACCATATTCGTGTATTTAGCAATTGTTTTTTTTTTCAAAATATAGAAATTACAGAAAACACACACACACACACACACACACATAAGACTAAAAAGCAGAAAATAATTACATACTTAAATATATATATATATATATATATATATATATATATATATATATATATATATATACCACGTTTTTAACCCAAGACTAAAAAGTATAAAATAATTTCTCCTAGTCCAATACAGATTTATAACCCAATATAGAAAAACATGGGGCAACTACAGCTACTCCCTACACTCCTTATTATTATCTATTGCATACGCACCACGTTGTTCTATATAGGGTTATAAATCTGTATGGAGCTACCAGAAATTATTTTATATTTTTTAATGCGTGTCAAAAACGTAGTACATATATTATAAAAAAAAATTATTTAAGTAATTATTTAGTATGCTGACGAGCATTTGAAGAAAAAGAAACAAGTGTATACAATTATACACAATGCATGTTGGTTTTCCAGAGTACAACTACGCTAGTGTGTAGGGCAACACATATTTAAGTTAAGTAAAAAGAATAGCTACATTTTTATTAATATTGTTTTTCCATGGTTATCTAAAATAGAATGTGCCACTTGATAAATCATAAATATTATATAATCTGCACATTGTTAATAAAATTAAAATTCGTTGAATTAACAAACAAAATAAATAAACTAAATTGTATTGCATAATATAAAACATAGTTTATTTTTAAAATAAAACGACTTTAAGTTATAGTTCTGTACTAACTTTTATTAATAATGTTTCGACGCACTCAATGTACACAAATGACACACAGTAAATAAACAGAACATAGAAACAAGTTACTAATTAAAAAAGTAAGTTACCAGATTATAAAATTTATAAATTTTTAATTAATGGAAACCAATTTTATTTAAATCACAATTCAATTATCAATAATCAATTGTAAATGTATATAAATTGTTATCTTGTAATAGTATTCCAATGTTTGTAAAGAAATTTTCGTAAACATTTATAGTATTTGTTAAAAAATATTAAAGAAATATGACATCTTTTCATTTTCTGGTTTTTAAAGCTACAAAATTATTTTAAAATTAAAGCAAAAAAACAGTACAACTAAAGAAAGTCATATTACATCAAATTCTACTCATCAATTAATGAAATATACTTTTGATTATTCCTATTCTTTTAATTACTTTTACATTTAAAACATCCTGTAAAAGAATAAACAGCTTATTTCTACCAATGTATTTACCTTATTCAATTTACAATTATTCTTGAACCATTTTATTTAATCATCAAATTCTTTTACATCCGAAAAAAAGCATTTAAATACAAGCAAATCCCGCTACAAAACATACTGTATACAACACCGCTAAGTGCAAACGCTACAATACGTCACAAATAAAAACAAAACATCATCAGCATTCGAGTTACTACAGTAACCGCACGTTGAAGTCTCTGTCCCCCACCATGACTTCGTCATCAAGCTACGGGGTCTTCCGAAGTACCGTTATACTATCAGAACATCATACAGCGTGCAGCAACTCTTCACATATACACATGCGTGAGTGTATTTGTAGCGTACTGCTAACACACTTTGCCATACCGGATATGAACGGCCCCCCCCCCTCCCCAACGCAGTAGCGTTTGTGCTTTGTTTTTGGTGTGAGTTGTGCGCTCCCCCCACCGCCTATTGGCTGTTAACATCGCGCTAAATCTGAATTCTGTTACTGATTTCTGAAACGAATTGAGAACGTTTGCTGAAAGTGAAGTCGTTTTTGATTCTTGACTGGCTCGCGTTTGTAGCACATGCTCGTATGTTTTTATGTTTGCTCTGGTCGTTCCAAATTTAACGCAGAGTATCGAGTTACTGATTTACATTAAATGTGCGATAAATTTTATGTGCGTATGTATCATTTATAAGATGTTTTTAAATAAATGTACACAGCTTCGTTCAGATCTGTATACAGAAAAAGCTGGTTTATTCGGTACATGTTTCCAGGTAACAAAATATGTCGGATAAAATAGCGAACATTTTTACAAATTTAATTTAAAAGGTTAATAAATTAAGTTAAATTATATTAAACAATAAAAAATTACACAGTAAAAATCTTTCAGTACTCATACATTAAATGAAGTTATGTATTAATATTTTATTTATTGATAATCAATGTACTTAACACTTAACGTACATCTTCATTAGGAAAAATAATACAAATGACATTTATAGTAAATAAACAGAACATAGAAAGTTACTAGGTAACAAAATAAGTAACCAGATTATAAAATTTATAAATTTTTAATTAAAGAAAGCCAAATTTTATTATTATCTACTTCTTCTATGATTTCAGCTCTTACTTGTTGAAACTTTAAATTCATTATGATATTATGTAAAAAATACTAGGTTTTCTGTTTCAAAGATATTTATTTTTGGTTACTAGTTTCGCTAACACAGTAGCTTCGTCAGACCAGTAGTAACTTAAACTAGATATTTACAATATTTATATACTATTACAGGCAAATATTTTTGGGTGCGGTGGGTGTTTACAAATTTTCTAGGAAGGTTAAGAGGGGTGAGGTATAGAGGTTGGTTTGGTCATTCAATGTTTTCGTGTTTTTATTGAGGGATTTCCTTATTTCTATTGACTCTAATAAATTCAGTTTCGGGCCTTTTTCATTTAAATGCAAAATATCCGTGTGAAAATTGCTTTTGTGCTGTTGTTCTAACAGATGGTTAGCAAATGTGGAGTCGGTTTTTTTGTTTAGATATGATTTTTCGTGTTCTTTTTTTCTTATATTAAAATTACGTCCTGATTGGCCTATGTAAACTGCTTCACAATCATCACAATTTAATTTATATACACCTGATCTTTGTTGTTTGTCTCTTTTTTTTGCATTTTTTAAGTGTTTTCCTAATGTATTACGACCCCGGCTAAATGAAAGTTTACTGTAATTATAAATGTTATACATGTATTATATGCAGTGTAAAAAATATAATTTAAATTTATGTAATTTTACATAAAGTTAAACAGTAAAATAGGACTGTTTTTTTTTTAATTTACTGTGATAATTTACGTAATATACATATTTTTAATAAAAAAATTATATTTATCAAGTATGGAATTTTTGTGGATAAAGCTATGCGATAAAATAAAATCTAAAAATATATAAAATTTTCATAATATTTTAGTGTAACATATATAAAGAAATATATATTCATCATATGTGTATGTAGGTATAAATAAATATATGTATGTGTGCATGTGTAAAGAAATTAGGAGAGCGTGTTATGTAGCTCACGAAAAGTAGAGTACGTTTTGAAAATATGTTTTATGTACGTTAAATATAATTTTTGGATTAAGTACCCATAGAAAGTGGTCTTGATGTTTGTGCTAGTATTGTACAATATTACAATGAGTCATGTGTATTATATTTTTAATGAATATTAAGATTTAAAATTAGTCTCAAGAGTTAAATGAGGAATTTAAGCTAAATTCGAATTAACACATTTTTTTTCCTTTAAGTTTTAAATAAAAAACAATATGTTTGTTTTACTTCAAAATGAATCTTATTCAACAAAAAAACTTACTTACTTTTAAAAGTGTTTTGTCAAAATTACGAAATCTATTTTATTATCAGATTTATATATTGTACCACAGAAACTAATATTACAGAATGTCTAAAGTCCATAGTCAGTATTGTAAATTCTTTTTATTTAACTTTGTAAATAGAGTCAGCAAAAATTCGTAAATCCTTCAAAAAATTGAACTATAAAACCATAAATCCTATCACTAGTTCCGGCGTAACTAATGTCCAAAAAGTAATTTACCTGCGTAAATTGTAAAATACCTGTACAGTGGCTACCAGTTCACCACATTTGCGGATACACCGTATCAAATAAATTAAGGTAAACACGGAACAATGTTCCTCGAAAACTGACGACAATATTTGGTCTACCTTTGCGGACACCCTGTAGAGGTATTTTGAAAATACAAGAATCGTAACAAAGCTAATACATGAAAACATGCTTCTTTATGGAGTGGTTTTAAAAAGAGGTTGTAAAAGGTAAGTAAAAATTACCTACAGGTGTAATAGAAACGGTTGACAATCATAAATATGTCGAATGAAATAAGTGTAACAATGGTTTTGAGACCATATTTGGTTAGTGTGGTTTGTATACCGGTCGTGTGAAATATAATAGCCATAAACCAGGTAAGTAACAAGTGTATTTAGCTGAAACCAACTTTTTATTTCGCGCTTGTCAAAATTTGGTTTTTGAAGATGCTTTAAACGTTAAATATCACCTGAATAAAATTGGGTTCAACGATCTGATATTTATGATTTTCAAAATAAAGAATTAAAAATAATATTTTTTAATAATTTACATTGTATATTTTAGAAATAAATAAAATTTTAAAAAAGATTTTTATTATTTTATTAAACAAAATGCTCGATTCGCAAATCTGATGATAAAAATAAAAGTAGTTTTGTTTTGATAGACGAAACAATTATAATTTTAGTTTTTTGCCCTTCTAACACAGAATACATAATTAATATAGAAAACAAAACATTTGAATATGCGGAACTTGATTTACTAAACAAATAAGTATATTGCTAGTTTTCCAATAAAATAAATTTTTAATTTATTTATTTATATAGTTTATATAATAAATTAAAACGTATTTTTAATAAAAATTAGTTTATAATTATTTTGACGATATATCTAGGGTCGGTATAATATTGTTAATACAAAATGTTTGCAATAAATTTCCATATGTTTCAATAGAATTATTTCGAGTAACTGTTAATATTTCATAAAAATAACGGATAATATGAATTTTACTTTTATTTCATTTTATATTACGTATATTTATAATACAGACATAAAGACCTACTTACAATGAAAAAATTGCATTATTGCATATTTAAATTTCCAGCCAACGCGATAGAATCTTTTGCAAATTAGGACGGTATATGTTTTTTGTTATTTTATAAACTGTTTTATAGTATTTAAAACTTCATCCTACTATAAGAAAGTTATTATATTGTTAATTTAAAATTTAAAATTATCAAAACGTTATAAAAAAAAATTAATGTTCCAATTCTGTTCACATCTCGTAAGACAGCGTTATAAAATATTTTATTTTATTTTTTTAGTAAATGAAATTTTTCTTGTTATAGAAAAAGACAAGATATCTCGTAACACTACGAGTCTTATAAGATGAGAACAAAATTTCTGCATAAATCTTGTACAAAATCTTGAAAATATCTCTACTTTTTAATTCATGTCAAATTCCCTATAGATATTTAATAGTGGTTCATATTCAAATGTAACGCAGTATCATATTTGTTACCTCTTATTCTTCGTAATTTTATAACATAACTTATTTGCTATTATAATACAATTTCTTGTAATAAAATATTAAACAATTAATTCAAATTAAATTTAAAAAAAGACGCATATAAACGTTAAAAAAAACAACTAATGTATCACATCCGTATGAAGAATAAACATACGTATACAGATCAATACATTTGTGCGCAATGCGCTAGACGTATATATAAGCATTTTGTATTTGTCTCTGCTTAGTTTATTGAAATCTTCTTATGTGAATTTGGCTATATAAGTTAATAGTTTCGTTGACAATCTAATCACGTCATTAACGGCAAGATTTCATGCAATTGGTCCTTAATCTTATTAACAATTTTTAATTGTATTATCAACCGTATAAATTGTTAATCCACCTTCATTTGTTAATAGAATTATTTATCTCATAGTTAAAATATAATAAAACTGGTAAAGTACAGCTATACCAGTTGTAATCCAGATTTTTGTAATATTTCAACCCAAAGTTACCGCATATGAAAGAAAAAAAGATCCCTACAGTAAACCAAATAAGTATTTAAAGTAATCAAATAATAATATTTATTACAGTCATCCCATAATAAATCTGGTAAAGTTTATTTATACCAGTTACGTTGTAACCCAAACTTGTATTATATTTTAACCCAAAGTTATCGCATCTGTAGAAAAAAATTCTATAGCATTACTATCGCATAACAACAGTTCATTTTTTTGCATCCTACAGATAGTAAATCTGGCGAAAATTCCAAAAATATACCGTCTGTCCAATAAACTAACGGTTTATACAGTGAATAAATTTTTGGCTCAAAAATACCGCTTTACCAGCAGACAACGACTCATTCGTCCATACCGAGTTCAGTAATAAAATCGGTTGTGCCGCTACTTATAAATCTAGGTACTGTAATTTGTAAATTAGGGTCTTCCGAATCTGGTAATAACCGATAATGTTTTGCTTCAAGGCCGTTGGTAATATAGAGTTATGTGTATATTTATTTAAAAGCATAAATTTGGATTTTTCGGTAGACTAAATTTTTGTATTTAGGTAGTTATGCTGTTAAATGGTTAAGTATATTTTGCATCAATGTCAGATTTGATAGATAGCAGTAGATGGGGAAAAAAGTAATGTTTAAAGTAATTTGAAAACAATTAACAATTAGTAATAAACATGTTAATACTAAAAACTGGTTTATGTTTATTTAGTTGCAAAAATGTTGCTATTTTAATTCTAAGTAAATTTCATTATATATTATTAACAAGTTAGAATACATAATGTAATTGATTTTAACAAATACATATAAAAAACATTTTCTTTTAAAAAATTGATTGTATAAAAATAAATTAAAAAAAAATCCGTGCACTGTGTCAAACATCTATTAAAGTTAACAAACTTTCCCTGATAATAATTGATATTTACTTATTCTCTGATTAATTAATTACGCTAGGAATAACCCTATTTTGTTAACAATGATGGATTAACTTAACTTGAATTTATTCTTGAATTAATAATTAATCCTTATTTATTATTAACATAATTTGTCTATATTATAGAGAACAATTAAAATATACGGTTTTATTTGCAATTACTTTAAAACAAGATAAAACGTATAATTTTACCTTTTTACTACTTTGACTGCAAGGAAAAAGTAGTATAGTGTTTGGTACGGTGTCTGTAACATTTTCAAAAAAAAAAAAAACTTGTATAGAAATCCTTCATATAGCCTCTAGATGACGAATCTGAACTTAGTTTATGTGGGTGTATGGATGTGCGTCGTCAGCTCGCTCGCTCGCTCGCTCGGTCGTCAGACAAAATTTTGTGATCGCAACTCCTCCTAGACGGTTCAACCGATTATAATGAAATTTTTAGGATAAATTTGCCTAGTGTCCAAGATGGTCATGTGGTTTTGGTTTTTTCCAGTGATGCCAACTTTCGGAGAAAAAAATTACTAAAGTTTTTAAAAATTCATTGTGGCTACATTATTTATCCGATTTTGATCAAATTTTTAGAAAAGATTTCCCTAATGCTCCTATTAATTACATAATTTTATTAATATTCAGTGTTGCCAACTTTCCGAGAAAAAAATTACTAAAGTTTTAAAATTTTTATTATAGCCATGTTATTCAACCGATTTTATTCAAATTTTCACAAAAGATTTTCCTAGTATTCATATAATTTATGTAATTTTAACAAAATACAGTGTTGCCAACTATCCGAGAAAAAAATTAGTAAAATTTTTAAAAATTTATTATGATCATTTTATTTAACCGATTTTAATCAAATTTTCATAAAAGTTTTTTTTAGTGCCTAAATAAATTATGCAATTTTAACAAAATACAGTGTTGCCAATTTATTGAGAAAAAAACCACAAATTTTTTTAAAAATTTATTGTGGCTACATTATTTATTCGATTTTGATCAAATTTTCAGAAAAGTATCTCCTAATGCCCACATAAATTATAATATTATTAAAATACAGTGTTGCCAACTTTCCGAGAAATGTCAAAGTAGTCTATATATGGGTTTATCCATATACTTCTAATCTTGTTAATAATAGAGTTTTACCCAAAATTTATAATCATCTATCACTTCAAAATTTATTAAATTTTAAAAAAAAAACATCATTTATTAAAAAGACTTGTTTGATCTATGCGATGCTTCTTTGTCAAACTTTTTGTAATTTAGAAGGTTTAGTAAATTTATATTATTTTATTCCAGAATTAATTTAAATAAATATAATTTATTACAGACAATGTAAAAAGTTTATGAACTGATACCACGTCATGTAACACACAAACACATTACAACTTTTGTGAAGAAAGTTTTCTGAAAAATGATCTCTAATTCTAGAAATATTATTATGTAATATCTTCAGAGAATATTTCATTCATAATTTTGTTACTGTTAAAAAGTACAAGTGAGTCATCAACATCTATTTATGTATATCATTTTTTTTTATTAAATGTAATATAAATCAATTTTTCTTCATAAATATGTAAACAAAATAGACTAGTATAAATATTTCATCTACGGGTCAAAAAAGATCAAAAATTTCTTTCTTTTTTTGGCTATTTCTTATTACACCTGTGTGATATTTTAATTATATAGTTTTAAAACAAACAGATACACATAATTTAACAGAAAATTGGTATTTGATTAAAAGTTCATTTTGATTTCAAATTAATACAACATAGTAAAAAACACAGTAATGTCATTTATATTATTTATCCTGATGAAGATAAACGTTGAGTTCGTCGAAACGTCGATTAAAACAGAACTTAAACCTAAAGCAGTTTTATTTAATAAAACATGTTAGTAAAAAATCTTTCAGAATTCATTTATTGTATAGAATCTAACAATAACTTATAGAAAAGAAAAAGTAAAGTAAAATAAATATGACAAATATTATAAATTTTTTATAAAATACTTCCATTTAAAAAACAAAATTTTATATTTTAACTCAAAAAAAAAAATGTGATATACCAAAAAATCTGAATTAAAATCTTTAAAATATATAAAACTAAAATAATTTCTTTTTATTTTTTAAACGATTGAGTTATAACACAAAATAAAAATCGTCCAATTTTAAATTTTCTGCAAATTACTAAAAAACGATTTAAAAAATTTATAATCGCTTTGCACCATTCACTTTCTTTTCAGTAGTTAGCACCTAGATATAGATATATATATATATATATATATATATATATATATATATATATATATATATATATATATTTCATATCACTAATAACAAAACAAGTTTTCCATAAAGAAACTAGGAAAATGGAATCACTTGTACATATTAAATCCGTCCATTATATAATTCTAAGATTAAACGATATTAAAATTACATATAAAAAATTTCTTTCTCTAGGGTAAACATTTAAAACAGTGCAAATCATCATATAAAAATAAATAACATGAAATCCATCTTAATTAAATTATTATAAACTAAAACACACACACAACAGAATCAAGCCAAGCAAAAACAGTGAAATATTTCATTTCTTAACGAATAACAAAATTTCACAATATCAAACAACACAGTTAATTACTTACACATCGCATATTGGTTCGTTGGCGTTAACTTTGCGCTATTTTACGTACATTCTTACATACGTACACACAACCATAAAGTTGATGCAGCTAATACTAACACATACACACTCTCTCACGTTGATTACGGTATACGTTTTCGCTCATGTCATACGGATTTACGTTCGCGTACGTACTATGTGCCTATGTGTGTGTTTGCAAGTGTGTGTACGTTTGTCAAGTATGGTCGATGAACGCTAAGAGAAAGTGATTTCGACGCGTTCGAATATTCCAGAAATGTCTTGGTCGCGATCATTGACAGTGAAAAGATTTTTAAGCTATATTTTGCTCCATTACTCTTTCATTATAAATATTAGTTTCAATATTCGAATTAATTGGGTTGAAATTTTGTTTAGGTGCGGAGATGTGAATCAGCTGGTTTTGTTGCTACATCGAACGTTGAACTTCCTTGTTTATTTATTGGAAAATAAAAATTGTTCTGCAGCATGATTCATGTTTTTGCAATATATATGCATAGAAAAAAGAATTGTCATCGGAATGGTCTTATATAATATGTAAAATTGTATTGATATACAGCGTACGTTAACTTGGTTTTTTTTTACAATATTGTACATTACGCTTCCTAGTTATTTAAAAACAGGTTGTTTATATTGTAGAAAATATAAGGATCAATCAAAAAGTAATGACTCTAAACTTAGGATGATAAGATTTACGTATACTTTTTTCGTCCAGATTCATACTAAATTTCTAGTTCAATTTTTTGTATTTAAATTGAAATGTAAATATTGTAAATACAATTTTTTAGATTCGAATTTTGTTTGAATTTTTTAGTACAAAAATTGATATTGATACTAAATACATTGTCAAAATTGAGTGAAACTTGAAACAAAATTTAACGAAAGATCGAATATTATATATACGAAAAAAAAAATATTTAATGTAATGCAAAATGACTTTACATTGTAAAAAATATAATATAAATTTGTTTAATTTTACATAATTATTAAAGTAAAATACTAGCATTTTTACAGTGTAACTCTTAAGTTTTCAAATCCAAGATTTAGAAATTTATGTATACTACCTTTGTTTAGGAAAACTGTTTATTTTTTAGCTCAATATCGACTAACAACACGTGTAAAGTTTTGTAAATATTTAAATATATTTTATTTTTAAATAATTCCATAGATATAAAAATATCAAAAACATAAATGAATGTAAAGTAATGCAATAACTGAAGAAGCAATTAAAACTGATTTTACGTTTGTCATATGGAAAGAATTTGTTTTAAATAAATATAATGAAATTTTAACAAGTATATAATCACTTTTTGTAATGCTTATGGAATATTTATTCTATTACAATTAACATGTCTCCTTCAAATCGTATTTACAATTAGCAAAATTTTTGAACATACTTGTCAATTTGTCTATACTGATCTTAATAGCAAAATAATATAGTTAGAATGTTATCTACTCCTCCTAAAATTATAATGCGTTTCTTGCTTTCGGAAATACACATTTTTAAGTTAGACCCGCAAATTTACATATTAAACTGATGTAAATCAGTTGCTCCAGGTTTTTATTAAAATTACCGAATATAAAGACGTTTTTTTTTTTATGTAATTCCATTATTAAAATTAAACTAATCACATTACATGTTTCAATCGAAGCCTTATATTTTTGTAATACTTTTATAAAGTAATAATTATTCTACTTTTCGCGCATAGATGATTCTTTTAAAAGTAAATACATAAAATTATAATTTACTTCAATGTCGTACTGAACTACTATTTGAAAAAAAAATTTTGAAATTCATATACAATGTTTTACAATATCTATATGATTCTTATGTAATTGAAAATATTTGAATAAGTATTTTTATATGCATTGAAGTAATTACTTCGTTGTGGTTTGATCATATTCATAAATCTTGCAATTTCCTTTTGAACTTATTAAAAATAAAAACTGGGTAAATTATATCTAATATTTTATTTATATTCACTAATTTATGGCGTAATCTCTCGTTGTTTGTAGCATTTTTTTTTTATTGCAATACTTTTTATTTTAATCAACCTACAAACTTAAATGTGTATTTGGAACAAAAAAATTCTTTAATTCTAATTGGCTAATATTTAAATTAATATAAAATAATACAAAATGTCTAAAAAAAATCAGCTGACTATGTCATTGTATATAATTAAAAACATTAATTTCTAATAATAATATTACACTACTCAAAATTTAATAAGATTTTGTTTGTTTGTACTACAAGAAATTGTTATAAATTACAATTAATTAATTCTAAATCTACAACCTCTATTTGCATTAAAAACTAAAGCACCTTTTACACTTCTCTGCTTATATAAAATTAGTGTTATGTTCTAGTTGTAATATTATTGGTTCTGAACTGTACTATTTAATAGCATGTGAAAATAATATAAATTTGTTAAAATACATTAATAATTTTAATTGCATAAGTCAGTAAATAGTTTAATTCAGAATCACAAGTTCTACTATTCTCTTGAATACAGAGTTTCCATTCAAAATGAAAAACATAATAATTTCTTTTACATTATCGTTGAGGCATCAAAATATGGTAGTCAGATAATGTTTCGTGTCTAATTGTTTAAATAATTCTTTGCGAAATAAAAACAAAATTTGTATTCACTTGAGATTTCAAGTTTCAGGAAAAAAATATTGTTAGAAAAAATAATAACATTGATCTGATAATTTTTAGAGAATAAGCTGCATTTAATTTTTTTTTTACGTTATTTAAGAATTTTGGTTTCAAAATAATAAATAAATTATTAAAAATAGTAAAACTAATTTGAACTTAAAAATAAAATAATAAGTTTCGTAATTGATAATTACTATTATTGGTAAGAAATAAAAATTATATAAAATTTTTCAAAATCATAAAAATAAAAATAGTTTAAATAAATCTTAAATAAATACTAGTTAAAAAACAATAATAATATAGTGTTAAAATAATGTCGTTATGCTTATTGGAATATACGATGAAATGTCGTATTCAAAATCCATCAGAATTAAGTTAAAAAAAAGTAGGTTTTTTTCAATTACAGTTAAGTCGTGCCTATCCAAAATTAACAGCTGAGTAATAGCCTACATACTTTTACTTTTTTATGCAGTTATTTACTCTATATATAAAAAACACACAATAATTACAATGCGCTGTTCGTCTGTTAATACTTTACTAAAATTCGGATTTTTTAACATTTTTTTTTTGCTTTAATTTTTATTAATTAAACAATAATTTAAAAAAATATAACGGCTTTAAATCTGTCGTCATCAGGAAAACTGATACAAATGATATTTACAGTAAATAACAGAACATAGAAACAAGTTATTAGGTAAAAAAATAACTAATAGATCATAAATTTTTTATAAATTTTTAATTAACAAAAGCCAAATTTTATTCAAATCAGTGCCTTTATAATGATTGATGTTATCTTTTTCTTTACAAATTTCTATTGCTTCTTTCAATAATTTGTTTTTCGCTTACAAATTATGTTACAAACTTTTTGATAATTAATAAAATTGATTCAGTTTTTCATTGAATATAAATATTATATTCAGATTTATCAAGATATTTTGATAAATTTGTGAATCAAAAAACAAACAAAAAATATTCTCTAATTTTTGAAATTTTACAAATTAGAACTTATTTATTTCAGATTATCTTATGATTATACAGTAATTCCGAGACACGAAAATTAATAACATTAATAACTTTTATACATACATGTGTTTTTTTTGTGGAATTTATGATTATTATATGTCTTGTAGATAAACTACAAAAAAATCTTAATAGTTCTGTTATTTTTACAATAATGTTTGCAAAAAATACATCAACTTTCTCCGCATATGACATGCTTTATTTTGTTTTTCTAAAGTAGGTATACGTATATAACGTACACATAATTACATATTGAAAATATTGAATATATCTTCATGGAATTTGCACATTTTTAATTATTTTTATTAAAATTATGCAACGTTCTTGCAGATATAATTTTCTGTAAAGAATATTTGTTTACTTGCAAATACTAATTGTAGCAGACTTGCACAATATACAGGAAGACTATAGTTTAACTGGAAAGATATGATGATAGTTTTTAATTATTATTTTAATGAAAAATTTTATTTGTTATTTTTTTTATATAATTAAAATTGTTATTTATAATTGCTTTATTTATATATAAGTTTTGTCTTAAAGAAAAAAAAAGTATCTACTAATATATAATATTTTGTTAAAAATTTATTTAAATAAAATTTGGCTTCCTTTAATTAAAAATTTATAAATTTTATGATCTAGTAACTTGTTTCTATGTTCTGTTTATTTACTGTAAATGCTATTTGCATCATTTTTCCTAATGAAGATGTACGTTCAGTTCATTGAGTATGTCGATTATTAATAAATATTAATATAGAACTACAACCTAAATCCATTTTATTTTAATACGATGACTACTACATATTTTGTTTTTCAGGGAAAAATCCATGCTTCAAATTTGTACACCAAATTGTTCAATTTTTAAGTATGATTGCGTAGAGAATGTAATAATTTTTTGTTGATTTTACGAATTTTATACAAAATTACTAACATTGTAGAGATTTTACATGATTTTAAATTTTTTTTAATTGATTTTAAAGAATTTTAATTAATTTGTCCACCAAATTGCATAAATAGTTTCCGCCTCAATAATTTAATTGTTATGATTCACGTGCAGTAAATCGAAACGTTAAACTTTAATATATATATATATATATATATATATATATATATATATATATATATATATTTCTAAAAGCTTAAAGTGTACTATGTATTATTGCTGTATTTTTCTATTGTTTTTAGTCATCATAACTATTCCAACCTCTTTTGTTTAAGAAAAAGTGCTTTTATTTTTCACTTTAAAATATATTTTTACTTCTACCTTTTATCAAATATGAATAGTATTTTTATTTTTGATATATTTTTTTATATTTAATATAATAAAATTCAAATAAACTTATTAAAATTGCTTAATAAGTAATTTTATGTAAACGTCAAAGTAATTTTGACAAAAATTACTTTTAAAAGTGAGGTGAGAATACGGGCCTAAGTATCTACATATAAAATGAAATTTTTATTATCAAATTTATTAATATATTTTCCATAAAATAAATTTCCAATTACAAATGTTTATCCTTTTTGCAAACGATAGTGGCATTTAAAAAAATACACATTTAGTATTTTTTATAACTGTCTCCGAATCTGTAAAAAAAACCTAATCAATCACCGAAAAAACTAACCTAGAAACATGCACAGATAACACCCATACATGCCATCATTAACCTTATCGAAAACTATTGCTTCCCGCATACTATAAATCAACCATCAGCTAAACACAGCAAACATTCTGCATCGTAACGCATCGCTCAAATCTCTATATACAAATAGCCTCTTCGAACGATATTAAAACCGGAAGAGCGCGCGGTTGGCCGGAGGACGAGGTAAGCTCGGCTGAGAGGCGGGGAGAGACCAAGCTAGCTCCAGTGCGCTCCGGTGGACCACTAACCCACATAACAAGCCGCCCGTGTGCCAGCGATGTGTCAGAGTGTATGCGTGTGTGTGTGTTGGATACACTGTTTGCTCACTCGTGTTACTCGCTGAGTCTAGCGTTGATGTCCTATATCTCTCTATTTTGTCGTGATTGTTTGTGTTTAGCTCTTTGTTTTCGTTGTAGAATTGTTTGCTATACCGGACTGAATTCACTGATTAATGTTGGATTATTTTATAATGATACTGTATAGAATTAAAATAAAACGGCTTTAGGACTTAGTTCTGTATTAATTTTTATTAATAATCAATATACTCTAAGTATATCTTCATTAAGAAAATGATACAAATGAAACAAGTTACTATAGGTAACAAAATAAGTAACTAGTTTATAAAATATATAAATTATAAAATTTTATTTAAATCAGTATATTCTTTATAAATTTCTGTTGCTTCGCTTATCAAGCTAATGTTACTGATGGGGCTTGCAATCATAATAGTATATTTTTTTTGTAAATTTCTGAGTCTATTCGGTTCATATCTATAAAACATGTAATGTTACAAAATATTTTGTCTTTTTCTAGACAATAAAATTCTTTATTCTTCTATTGATAGAAAACGATAAAATATACTGTAATGCTACAGAGCTTAAAAATATGAATCAAATAGATTCACCACATATATACATACAAATAAGTAATTAAAATGGTCTCCAGGAAACTACTTGAAAGAATTAAAGTAGTATATGTCGCTATTCGCTATAAATTTAAAGATCTTTAGCTTAAAGAAATTTAGATAAAGCAATTCTGAATATTCATCTTTAAACGTAACTATTTAAAAGATTTTATTTCTCTATTAGCAATGTATATATTTCATTTCGTATCTTCTAAAATCATCTAAATATAAAAAATTTCCAACATTTCTATATTATTCATATTCATGCAAATATTTTTTTTAGATTAATTCTGTTAACTTAGCGACTCTAATCTCAAATTTGGCAGTTGGCTATTTAAATTTAACGACATTTAAGCTAAAGTTTTACACTTATAGTATTTAAGTAGTGACCAGAATTGAAATTTACTTAAAGTTCTTTAAATTTCAAGATTGAAGCTAAATTTAATGACTAGAATAATAGCAATAAATGTATTCGGATCACATCTGAAAGACCCGTAGTGTTACAGAATATTTTGGCTGTTGATAGAAAAAGACAAAATAGATCATACAGATGTAAATCGAATAGGGCTACACTCTAAAAAAAATTGTTGTAGTTACAAAATTTAGTTGACGTAACAATTTTTTTGTTAACTACAACATTTTTTTTAGAGTATTAGTATTTAGTAGTATATATTATTAAATTACTACAAAGCAGAAATAATTTTTCATAATAAAAATTAAGAAACTATTTACTATTTATTGATTAATTAGTTTATATAGTAAAGAATGCAAATTTATTAATTCTTTCCAAAAATATACTATTTTTTTTCTGTATAATTTTGAAATTGACAATATTTTGAATTTATCAATCGATATTTCTTCATTATCAACAAGAAGCAAACTCTTTCTACATATTTTGTGCTTCAGACAGTAAAATCTCAAGACTATATTTTATTTTATAATTTTTATAAAATTTTATTAGTGTTTTAAAAACTAACGACAGGTTTTATAATAAACACTTTAACTAAAGTTTTATTGGTAATAACAAATAATTTTGCCATTAGAAGTTTGAGAAGTTGACAAAAAAGTGTTTGTTATGAAATAGATCATTAAAAAAATACTAGAAAACAATATATTTATTTGCTTTATTTTAAGTATTTTTAATGAAAATCATCTATAATAGATGACTGTACGGACTGTGATTTATACTATAAACTTTAATTTGTAAACAGATTGTAAAATAATATCCGCCTTTTATTTTAGAATTTTATCCAATATGTCATAAACATTTATTTCAAATTCAAATTTCTTAAATTAAAACTAAGAATTGTGTAAATTTTTTTGAAATTTACAAATATGAACTTGTTTTATTTTTATTATTTTCAAAATTTTGTAAAAATCAATATATTTTTGAAAATAGCAAGTTTTTTTTAAATATATGTTTAAATTAACACTGACTGACAAATATATTCATTTTATAAATTGTTAAACATTTTATTGAACAATAAAGTTAATTATTTATTTGAAAATTACAGTTATTCTTAATTAGAACATTGTTAAAAATAAATTTTATTATACAAAAAATTAACAAGACCTACATACACATACACAATCACTCCATGTATGCATAAGGGTGTGGCACAAACTCTTATCATTCAAACAGAAATTAGTTTTTAAACCAAACATTTCTATTCATACAAGCTACGCTCGCTTTATTCATAATACCTCTCATACATGCGCTTTAATTATGACCACTTAAATAAATACATGCAATAATGTACTCTCAATTACAAAAGGTTTAACAATGCTTTATACAACTGGGCTTATGTTTCATAACCAAACGTTAGACATTCGTTCGAGATGGCCAAATCATCTTAATTGATTTACTCCAATTATTTTCAGAGTAAAAAAATAAAAGTAATAATAAATTAATTTTAAAAGTTTTTTATAAAAAAAAACCATCTCAGCAAAATATATTGAATTAGATAACATACTTAAAACTTCTTTTTTCAAATTTAAATAATTTTTAAACTATTTTATAGCAAAATTAGCTTTTTTTATCTGGTTAAAGATAATAGTTATTTTTAAATATTATAAGTAATTGATAAACAAATATAATTGTTTCGCAATTACATACTATGTAAATAATTTCAAATATAATTTAACTTGCATTGCTATCTCTACTAAAATTGTCCTATAACGATAGATACTACAGAAATATCTTGTAAAAATAAAATAAACAAAAATGATCACAACACAAAAATTATTTAAAAAAGAAATAAAAAAATCCAATTGAAAACTTAAATGTAATAATATTTTGTCATAAAATAATATTTCTAAAGACCACATTAGATTGGTAATCATTTGCTAATAACTTATGAATAACTATTTGAAATAAATTATGAATAAATATTTGAGATTAATTTATTTTCACTAAATATTTGGAACAGATTTCAGGAGGATATGCGCATTCATGTCATCTACCACTGCTACCAACTGACAACAGCTGGCTAGCAATGTAAAGCAATGGTGGTTATTTGCTGACATGAATGCACATGTCCATACAAATCTATCCCAAATATTTAGTGAACATAAATCCATTCCAAATATTTATTCATAATTTATTTCAAATAAATGTTAAGAAATTCTTTGTACCATATAACACAATTTTAAAATAACAAAATAAATTTTGCAGGAAATATATTTTTATACGAATAGATTTCATATATATATATATATATATATATATATATATATATATATATATATATATATATTATTGGAAAGATAAGTATTTCTTTATATTAAACAAATCAATTCTGTGGTCCGAAAATATTTCATATAAAAAATTTCTTACTATACAAGTTCCAAAATAAATTTAACATGGTTCAATGATAAAAATATGATTTTATTTTTATTTCATATTAATTAATAAATAATTACAAAAATTCATATTTAATTTAATTAGTAAACGAGAACAGACATGAATTCTTTGTAATATAATATAAAGAAAAATAATTGTAATAAATATTTTTATCTTAAAATAATAATAAAAATATTACTTTATTTTTAAAATCAGGATTATATAATTTAACAAGATTGTAAAGATGGTTAAAAAAAACAAATTCCTTATTCGAAACAGAATAAAATATAATGAGTTAGACAAACACAAACATTTAGTGTATATATTTGGTATGTGTTAAATAAAGACAAAAAATCGTCGAGTCATTCTGGTCATTAAATTTAACTTAAATCTTTAGATTTAAAGAGTAAATTTCAATTCTGGTTACTATTTTAAATATGAAATCTTTACCTTAAATTCATTTGAATTTAAATTGCATGTATGTTCAGAATTGCTCTATTTAAGTTAATTTAAGTCGCCAAGTTAAAGTCTCATTTAAGCTAAAGATCTTTAAATTTATTAATTTGTAGTATTTGTATTAAAAAAAAAATACCAATACTCTAACTAAAGTCAACTTTAAGCAGACAAAAAAACATCAATAAAACTATGTTTTTTTGTCAATTTTTCAAACTTCTAACAGCATAATTATTTGTCTTTACCAATAACACAATGCTTTTTTTATCGGCTTAAAATGACTATAATAAAAGGTCTTATTATGAAATCAGCCGTTAATCCTAAAGCTTCTTTATTTTAAACTGAAATATTAACAAAATATAAAAATATTTAATAATATTTCCTCTTAAAGCATTCAATAAAAATATAAAATTAAATAAATTTCAAATAGTTACGATTAAGCCATTAGATATATCTTCAAATAAAGATTGCTACAATGGTAACCGGGTTACAACGAACATCCTGTATAATAAATATACGCCATAGTATATTTATTACTATACTAATAGTAGCTATTTACTAACAGGTGGTCTATTATAAAAATTTCATTTCAAATACTATCAACCACAAATCAACATAGTTTTTTTTTGTTATTAAATTTTCATTTAATTAAAAAAAATATTTCTCAAACTTTTTTAGTAATATCAACTCAGAATTTAGATGGATTAAAGATAAATATTATTTATTAAAATCTAATTACAAAACTATATTTAAATTTTTAGTAATATTAATTCATAAATAAATTATTAATTATTTTTAACAAAACGATCTGTTTCAAAATAGCAAAGTACATTGACACGCAAAAATCTAAAGAATTCCGTTTTTTTTTTTTGGTGAATTAATCGGCAAATATAACGTAGAATCGTTTGCGATTTACTGTTTTTACGGTATTTAAAAAGAGAATTAATTTGAAATTGCGTTCATAATACAAATTTTATATAAATTATGAATAAAATAAAAGTTTTGCGTTACGGTAAATTTATTGGTCTCCGTTAATTTGTTAGTTTGTTTTAATTGTTTTTCTTCAGTTTTGAGTTATTAGTTAATTATTAGTTAAATGTGATTTTTATTTCTTTGCAAAAAATCTGTAATGTAATTTTATTGTTTTCTTCTATTTGTTTAGTTTTTAATGTACTGAAGAAAAGTACAACAAAAATGAAAAATTAAATACACTGTAAAAAATGTAATATAAATTTATGTCATTTTACACAGTAACAGTAAAATAACAACAATTTGTGTTAATTTACGAAATATTATATTTTTTATAAATAAAACATGTAAAATTACATATTTTTTAAACAATATTCGTATTATTTATCACACAC
This sequence comes from Clivina fossor, assembly GCA_963966155.1. Taxonomy (NCBI): domain Eukaryota; kingdom Metazoa; phylum Arthropoda; class Insecta; order Coleoptera; family Carabidae; genus Clivina; species Clivina fossor. The sequence continues at coordinate 8,539,743 of OZ014565.1, read as the reverse complement.
TTGGTTCATTTAATCGAATATACCTAGGGCCAGTTGCATAAAATATTGTTGATTTAGTTAATGAGTTAACTAGATAATTAGTTTATCAACTGCTTCTACGGCGCCTCATTTATTGATCAACTGGCTAGTTAACGATAGACTAAATAATTGTTTCTTATTTTTATAATTTGGAACCCATTAAAATTAGTGGTTGAAAACTAATTGATAATAATTCATAAAAACTATACATAATTTATACTCTAGATCACATACATAAACATATATTTCATATTTGATATAAACCAACATGTATTCTAAATCGCTTAGACACAGTTGTTATCAGCTAATCATTTTAAAAATCTTATTATTTAAATGTTAGACAAGCAAATACCGGCACTGACAACCTGCTACTTGACTGGTACGACTGCTTGAAATAATATGCCCTACTAAATTTGAAAAAGTGTGTCAGAATTTTTAATTCAATTTTCATGAAACTTATCCTTCAAAATGCATTTGTTATGACTGAAATTTCTTAATTTATTTAGATAAATAATTATAAAAAATATGCAATTTGTACAAATAATATAAAAACAATAATAAAACCTATTAAATTATGTATTTTGCAAAAAAAATTGTTTTTGTAAAAACTATCTTAAACTATTTGTGAAAACTAAAAACTTCCTCATAAATATATTTATCTAATAAATACATTTTGTGTCTATCTGCTCTTAATAGTTATAATGTAGGTTATAAATTTCATTCATTAAAATTAATTTCTTAGAAAGATGGCTACTTTATTTCCAAATATAAGATATAATACTAAAATATTGTGCTCGCATATCATAGCAGATATTTTGTTTTCTAATAAATAAAATTTGAAAAACTAGAATGCTACAGAATTGCAGCATTAAAAATATAGAAAAAAAAATCTTTCAGAATTCATTATATTAAAATAAAAAAGCTTTACGTTAAAGTTCTGTTTAATTTTGTACAGAACGTAAACCTAAAGCCTTTTTATTTATTTTTTAAATATATAAAGTTGCAATATCAAAAATATTTATTTAAAAATCAAAAATAACTTACCCAATAAGAAGCTTGTAAGAATCCAAAATTAAACCAAATATGTCAAAAGTCCAAATCACCAGAAAAATCTCCAAATAAATATAAACAATTCTTTTAACACAATCACATTAATAATAACACTGGTTCAATAACACTTTTGCTACCGTAAAACAATCCATCCACATTTCTTTCTGTCAAACAGCGCCGATAGGGACACAAATACACACTCGGTTGAGGCGGGCGTTCGTCAACACAGGACCAAATCGGCGACGGGCGTCGAAATCACCGTTAAAATCCGGGGCGACGAGGCCGCGTCGTCGAATCGAAGTGATCACGTGCACGCTGATCGCTACACTGGCGCCTCGCGCTGTCTACCGGGCCCGGATGGCCCCCCCACCTCCTTCTAGATGGGCTACACGTCGATGCCCCTTCCGTAAGGAGAGCCTGCTGGTCTAACTGTACTTAGCGTAGCAGCGGCTGATGTTAGGCATGTGTTGGTGTAGCCGAAGCGCGTATATGAGGTATACTTGGAGGTTGGGTGTATACTCGCGTCTTAACCTAGATTGAGATTGTCTTCGGCTTCGGTGGTTGGATTTGATGGTGGGGGTGGTAATGGTCAAGGGTTGGAAAATTGGGGGTGGGAAATTTTAAAAATGTTTGAACGGTGATTGGAGATTTCAATGTTACATTACATTGCGTAATTTTAGAAGTTTTCCATTTGAAAATTTTCACCAATAACTTTAATTTAGAAAAAATAAAATAAGGTTTTTGATATTTATATTTGCCGAAAATTGTTTTATTTTCCAAATTTCTTAATAAAAAGTTTAAAACTAAAATCAAAATGTGATAAAAAATAAATAATAAATACCTAGTTAAAAATATTCGTAAAAAATTTGCAAATTCAATATTAGAATAATAAATTTATATTTGTAGCAAAGTTTGAGAACCCCAGTACGCTAAAAATGCAAGCATGCTAGCGGTGAGGAAGGGAGTAGAGAGAGAGAGTCGTTGACGATATATGAGAAAGAACGCTTTGTAACCAACACGAGTTCTTTTGTTATTCATTAAACATTAAAATCACATTATCTGTATTTGTTTATTTAAATTTAATATTTTCATATTTATGTAGCATCTAAAGTAGTGTTAATAAACGTTATTAAGTTATAAAGTGCATTTTATGTGTTTTATTGACTGCAAACATAACCAACTTTAACCTGCATGCTATATTGGCGTCCCAGCTTAGCGGCCGAAACCAGTGTTTAAATAGTTTGTGTAATTTTAATTAGACATTTTCTGGTGTTCTACGAAATACCCGTGTCGATTAAATACAACTAAAAACTGTTTATTGTAATTCAAGTGTGTTAATATGAGTAATGAATAAGTACTGTTTGGTGCAAGTGTAAAAAGATCATTATTGAGACATTTTTTTGTGTCCAATACATACAAATATATCTATTGAGACATTTGTTTGTGTCCAATACACAAGGTAAATATACACAAATATATTTATTGAGACATTCGTTGTGTCCGGTAAAATTATATGAACCGTTGCATGGACATATTTTAACTTCAGTGCATAAATACCGCGTCATTCGTCGCCGTGTGTGGTCTCGTGCGCTGTTGTACAGAATAATTCCAGTGACGCTCAAACTTTTTTCGAGTATATTTTTATATTTTTTGATTATTTTTTTTAAATAAAAATAATTAACACAAAGTTAAACAAAATGTCAAAAAAACAAGAATCAATCACTCTCACAAATGAACAATTCGAGCAACTTCTCACGCGTGTTACGGGTTCTTTAAGTGCAAATGTTGAACATCTTAGAAATAATGCTACCGATAGTCCGGTGCCGATTATTCAAAATTCCGGAAGTTTTGCAAAATGTACGTCTAGATTTGATGGAGGTGCATCGTCAGATGTTGACGCTTTCCTGGATGCAATAATAATTTATAAAGAGTGTTTAAACATAAACGATGAGAACGCATATAAAGGTTTACCAATGTTACTTGAGGGTTACGCGGCCACATGGTGGAAGGGTATTAAACAAACAATTTCTTCTTGGGATGATGCTGTTAAAACATTACGAGAAGTGTATTCCAAAAAGTTACCGGCACACTTAGTGTACAAAGAAATTTTTTCTCGTGAACAAAACGGAAACGAATCGACCGAATTATTTATTTGTCACGTACGCGCGTTGATAGCACAATTGCCATATAGTTTGGAAGAACGTGTTCAATTAGATATGCTGTACGGTCAGTTGCATAAAAATATTCGCCAGCGAGTAACGAGAAACGAATTTGACACTTTCCATAAATTGATTCAACGAGTTCGGGATATAGAAATCTCTACGAAAGAAGTAAATAAAACTGAAGAGAAACATACGGATAAACACACTCAGCGTATAAAATGCTCATATTGTAAACTATATGGTCACCTAATCTCAGAGTGTCGAAATAAAGAAAAATCTGATAATAAAAAGAAGAAAGAAACGGTCACCCCAGAACGAACCGTATCAAAACCAAACCCAAACATTTATTGTTACGGTTGTAAAGCACCCGGAGTGATACGTACAGAATGCTCAAATTGCAACAAAACTAAGAAGAGTGAAGTAGAAGCAAACATTGGAAACATAACTTTCTATGGAGCACAAATTGGAACTCAATTTCATAGACCAAATCTATCAGTCAAAATTGATGGTCTTCAAGGCATAGTTCTGGCTGATACTGGTGCAACAAGAAGTATTGCTGGCAAGAAACTTTTCGAAAATATTAAACATTCACACCCAATTGAAATCGAAGATGTGAAAGTTACTCTTGCAGATGGGAATGAGCAACAGTTAAAGCTTCCATGCATAGAAGTGAATGTGGACTTAAATGGGAAAATAGTACCAACAAAATTGTTATCTCTTCCAACGCCACACGATAACAGAACTCTGTTAGGTATGGACTTCTTAACACAAGCTGAAATAGTACTTGATACCGCTAAAGGAGAATGGTATTTTAGAAAGGAACCAGAAAGAAAATACTCATTTTCACCGGCTGTATCAGAAATAAATCAAGTTGAATGCCAAAGAAATTTATATGAAGATATAAAACTGCGGGGAACTGAAGGAGAAGATCTAACATTAGAACAACGAGAACGTGTTAATGTTCTACTTACGAATAACATGAGCATTTTCACACAAGGGGGAGAGCCAACTCCTTTTGCCGAACATCGAATAAATATCAAAGATGGTCAGTCACCAATCTCCGTACCACCGTTCAGAATGGCAAAACCAAAAAAGGAATACCTTCAGAAAGAGATCAATGAACTTCTTGATAACGGGATAATAGAAGAATGTGAATCTGCCTGGGCTGCTCCAGTGGTTTTAGTACCAAAAAAGGAGGGATCATATAGGTTATGCATTGACTATAGACGGTTGAACGAAATCACAATCACGGATTCGTATCCAATGCCACGGATTGACGAATTGCTTCACGCTGCGAAACAAAGTAATTTCATGACAACGATAGATTTACGCGCAGGTTACCATCAAATCAATCTTCATCCCGACGACCGAGATAAGACTACGTTTACCACGCCGTTCGGAACTTTTCGATATAATAGAATGCCCTTCGGACTCAAGAATGCTCCAGCAACCTTCCAACGGATGATAGACCGGTTTAGAACTGGATTAGACGTCACTATTTTGGCTTATCTTGACGATTTAATAATAATCTCAGAAACATTTGAAGATCATTTATGTGATCTACAGAAAGTATTTGATCGGCTCAAGCAATTTAAATTGAAGGCAAATCGAAAGAAATGTGTATTTGTACGACCAGAAGTTGAATATTTGGGACACGTACTAACGCGTTCAGGGTTGCAAATCAATTCTAAAAAAGTAGCTACAATTCGAGATATGCCGATACCAACAAATATCAAACATTTGAAGACCTTCCTACAAACCTGCTCTTGGTACAGAAAATTTATAGATGGTTTCTCTAAATTAGCCAAACCATTGACTGATCTCACAAAGAAAAATGCTACTTGGAAATGGGAAGAGTCACAGCAAGAAGCATACGATAGTTTGAAAATTGCTCTTACAAGTGCTCCTATACTTGTTCAAGCAGACGAGTCAAAATCATACATATTGAGAACAGACGCTAGCAACTATGCACTAGGAGCTGTCCTACTACAACAACATAACAATGAGGAGAAACCTGTAGAATATGCTAGCCGTCTACTAACATCAGCTGAAAGAAACTACAATACAACAGAGCGAGAAGCCTTAGCCGTTGTCTGGGCCCTGGATAAATTTCGAGGATATGTTGAATGCTCGGAAATATTAATCTGTACAGATCATCAACCACTTCGATGGCTTATGTCGTTAAAATCTCCAACAGGAAGATTAGCCAGGTGGGCTTTACAAATCCAAGCTTACAACCTACGAATACAATATATACCGGGTAAAGCAAATGTAGTAGCTGATACATTATCAAGACCCATGTGTGATCAACAGAATAACAAAACATGTGATCTGTGTACAGTAACCATAGAAATACCTAGAAGACCTGCTACTGACATTAGGGAAGGACAATTAAGTGATCCAGAAGTAGCCAAAATCATTAAAGATTTTGAAGAAGTACCAATGAATGAGAATTCCACTCGTTGGGCTCAAAGAGGATATCTTCTGATGAATGGTATATTATACCGTTACGATGCAGATACAGAAACGGAAGAAGCGCAGAGAGTTATACCCAAAGATGAAATACCTGAAATTCTCAGAGAGTATCATGACTCGCCTACTGCTTGCCATGACGGAATTGAAAGAACATTAGGTCGAATCAAGAATAAATTTTATTGGGTTGGAATGCGAAAACACATAACTGACTACGTCAAAACTTGTGGGTTGTGCCAACGATACAAACCTACAACCATGAAACCTGCTGGTTTGATCCAAACTCCACCAAACAAACAAAGGTTTGAAGTAATATCCGCAGATTTTTTCGGACCTTTACCGGAGACACCCGAGGGAAACCAATGGATACTTATCGTGGAAGATAATGCGTCAAAATGGGTCGAGTTGTTTGCAATGAAACGGGCAACGGCAATAGACACCGCTAAATTGTTAGTGGAAGAGATTTTTCTTCGTTATGGTCTGCCCAGGAAATTTGTAAGCGACAATGGCGTACAATTTGTTAGCGAAATAGTTCAACAGGTTTGTCACTGCTTGGATATACACCAATCACTAATTCCAGTGTATCATCCTGAGGCAAACCCAGTGGAAAGAAAGAACAGAGATCTGAAACCCCGATTAGCCATTTTGGTAGGCACCGATCACCAAACTTGGGACCAAAAATTACCAGTGATTCAATTCGCAATGAATACCGCTGTCTGTCAAAGTACTGGTTTTACGCCAGCCTATTTAACATTTGGGAGAGAACTTAGAAGTCCGTATGAAGTACAAACCGACATGCGAACAATTGTGGAATCTGATACGTTTGTTCCGGAAGTAACCCCGTACTTACGCCGACTAGCAGTTCAACTGAATGAAGCTAAAGAAACCAACGAACAAGAGCAAGACCGTCGAAAGAAATATGCAGACGAAAATCGCCGACCAGCTCCCCTGTACAAAAAAGGTGATAAAGTCCTAGTGAAGACTCACCTGTTAAGTAATGCAGTCCAAGGTCTCTCTGCGAAACTAATACCCAAACGCGATGGTCCATATCTTATCAAGAAAGAAGTGTCGCCTACTACCTATGAAATTGCTGATGTCAACAATCCGGAAATTGGACTAGGTAAGCATCATGTATCTGAATTGACCCCATTTATAGGTTCTAGCGATGCTGAATCAACACCCATCTACAAAAAACGAAATAGAGGGCGTCCGAAGAAAACTCATCCTAGTCACTCGGTGAGGCCACCTTCTCGCGACTAGAGGGGGAGGATGTAGCAAAGTTTGAGAACCCCAGTACGCTAAAAATGCAAGCATGCTAGCGGTGAGGAAGGGAGTAGAGAGAGAGAGTCGTTGACGATATATGAGAAAGAACGCTTTGTAACCAACACGAGTTCTTTTGTTATTCATTAAACATTAAAATCACATTATCTGTATTTGTTTATTTAAATTTAATATTTTCATATTTATGTAGCATCTAAAGTAGTGTTAATAAACGTTATTAAGTTATAAAGTGCATTTTATGTGTTTTATTGACTGCAAACATAACCAACTTTAACCTGCATGCTATATATTTAATTATTTAAATCGATTTAATTATTATTTTCAATAATAAATAATAAATTTTATGTAATTAGATAAATAGAAAAAAAAGATTACTTACTTTACGAATTGTATCACAGCGTAATAGTGTCTTTCGTTCATGATATCTGAAAAAATAAAACAAAATTATAAAATTTTGAAAATAATAATTAAACATAATAGAATATTGTTAAACGCTTTTTAAGTTAACTTTTTCGTCAAGTTACTAACTGACCAATGAATGAAGTACATATATGAAAAACAGTTGACAATCTACTTGCCTAGTTAACTGATTGATTAACTGAATAATATTCTATGCAATTAACAACTTCAATCAGGAATGTCAAACTCATTTGGGACAAGAGCTATTTTTTTAGTGTCACTAACTCTTGCAACTAACTTTTCATTTTCTCTTAGATAAGTGCATACGCCAAGTTCAGAAACTTTGTTTCTAATATTGATAAGAATAGCAATAGAAATTTATAAAAAAAAGATAACATTTATCAGTGTAAAGGCATTAATTTAAATAAAATTCGGCTTCCTTTATTCAAAAATTTATTAATTTCATGATCTAGTTACTTATTTTCTTACTTAGAGTAACTGGTTTCCATGTTCTGTCAAAACGTTGATTAATTAATAAATTATTACAGAACTAAAATCTAAAACCGTTTAATTTAACAAAATATAATTATATACAACCTTTGTCTCAAAAAATAAATAGGTCATATACTTTTTAATAAAAATTTAAAAACTCAATATTTAGTTACAAAATTACAAAATAAATAATACTACATTTTTGAATGACCTGCATTGGAAGAATATAAAAATGTGTCAGTAATATTTATGATTCCTTAAAACGAAAATGAAACCAAATGTAATTTTCATTTTCAAAATACTAAATTTTACAAAAGCTTGAAATCGAAAACAGATTTTCTTCACAATTTACAGGCAAAGAATGTTAACAATATACCATTTATCCTTATATCCTTCCTTAAACTTCTGAAAATCTTAAGATCACTAAAATTTTATGGGAGTCTGTTCATTTCATTGTACCAGTAGGTCAAAATATTGACAATTTTTTAAATGTCTTATTTAACACTTGAGCAAGTAAGTCTTAGACCATTAATTTTAGTCCTTGACCTATTTTGATTCTTGTTAAAATTTAGAACTTCTCACATAAATGTATAACTTAGTTTTACTTTCAATTGCTAAAAATAATGTTTCAAAATATTTTCAAAAAAATAAATAAAATATTAACTTAAATCAAAATATCTTTTGTAAAAAGTTTTGTTTAAAAATCACAAAATACAGAAAAATATTAACATATTAAAAAATCTTTCAGAACTCATTATATTAAAATAAAACTGCTTTAGGTTTAAGTTCTATGTTTTATTAAATTAAATTAAATTAATTAAAACCTAAGAAAATGATAAGAAAACTTACAACTTTGAGACAAATGATTGAGAATTAGAAACACCAGTGAAAACTGGAGAGGTGGCTTTAGTATTTACCATATTCCATATTGCGTCTGCTATGTACAATTTATTGTAAACAAGTTCCATAGTTGGTGAAAATAAACCTAATATTTCATTTTTATTTGAAAAGTAAAATAAAAGTAAAAAATATAATTTTTGAAATGGAAAAACTAAGAAGTCCAATAACAGTTTATTGCACAATAAAAATATCAAAACACATTAAACTCCATTAACCTGTAATCCAGAGTTGTCCAGATTTTTATTGGCTGAGACCCACTTCTAAAAATGCAATTTTTTTGCAATTCACTCACTTGTTTTATAGATATATATATTTTAAAAGAAAAGGGGAAAATACACTAAATTTAACACAATAATTTGAACTAATATATGTTTTAAAACGATGCAACTGCATAAGAACTGGACTAAACAAATGAACTGAAACACCTAAAAACCAAACTCGTAATAACTGTCCAATATTTTTATTAAAATCACGCAAACTTGTCACTAACTGTTACCGAAAACATCCATTTTTCACAACTAGATTTTATTAAAACATAAAATTACTTGTATTAATACGTTCTCATCCTTGATTGGCTAAAATTTCAATTGTTTGGAATTTTTATATTACCTATAAGTTAAATGAGTTAAAAAGTGATAGAATAATACTTCTTTGTCTACAGGTATAAACGTTGTTTTGTTTATAGAAACAAAACAGACAAAATTTAACAAGATTACGCATATTAATTAAGTAAATTGTAAGAAAATGTTTCTTGAAAATAAAATAAAAATCTTGTTATATTTTTATACTCTTAATTATATTTTGTCAGACAAGAATTTTATTTATTGGATTCAATAAACAAATTTAATTATTTTATCTACAACTGCTTTGTTATATGGTCACTATATATATAAAATCAAATAAATAATATTAGTCTTTATAGCCCAAGGGAAATAAAATACTAGTCTTTATTAACCAAGGTTAATAAAATATTAGTCATTATTAACCAAGGGAAATAAAGAAACGATCTTTATTAACTTGATTTCCGTACGCACGCTTCGTTGCTAGGCAACATCAACAAACTAAATATCTCTACGCCAGATGGTAGCAGTTATCAGTCAAAGTAATAAAATGACAGTTGTAGTTAGTTAGTTGTTGTTAACGTCATAGATTTGAATAAGTAAGTACAATATTAAAAATATATAAGCAGTTGTAGATAAAGTATAGTATTTGACTTGCAAATAATGCCTACAATGCCTACGAGGATGTTTTATTCCCCTCGCTACGCTCGTGAACTAAACAACATCCTCGTACATTATAGGTGCCATTATTTGCTCGTTAAATAATATACTATTATTGAATGTACTTAATACATAAATGTATGTAAACATGTATTAATAAATATATCAATTTCACGTATTTTTTAATATTCAATGCAACTCACCAGAAATCAACTTGCGACCCATCAGTGGCTTAAAACTCGCACTTTGAGATCGCTGCTGTAATCCATTCTGTCGCAAATCATACTTCAACTGAAAATGATCCCAAATACTTCTCATTTCAACATTTTAAATTATAATTAAAATTTGACAAAAATCATAAATTCTTAATAAAATAAAATAATTTCCCTTAAACCACAAAATTATTTAATAAAGCTAAATACGTATTTCAAAAGCTAAGCTTTTATCATCACAACCAAAGTCTTAATCAGTAATCAAAGGTTACTCAATGTACCCATTGATCAAAGAACACTGTTCTTTGACCACTGGGTACGTTGAGTATCTGTGTAACCTTAGATCACTGATTAGGACTTTAGCTTTATCTTTTGCTATTGATGACGAGGGCTTTGCTTTCGAAATACGTATTTAGCTTTTTTAAATTATTTTGTGGTTCAAGGGAAATTATTTTATTTTATTAACTTTTCGCTACAGTAAGAATATATTTTTATTTATTATCATAAATTCTTCTTCAAAACTTTTTTTTGCTTTAGTTTTCACGATACAAGATTTTTTGAACTAAAACAAAATACGTATTAACGGATTTAAATTTATATACGAATATAAACAGTTCAGAATCCGTATTGCACTAGGAAAAAAAATCGTATAACGGTGTAGTACAGATGGACATCGACAAATTTGTCAGTTGTTCTACGATTCAAACTTAAAAAATAAGATATTATAATGTGCATAAATAACAGTTTCAGGCATTTTACTTATATAAATTTAATTCAAATACAAAACGAAGAAATTATTATAAGTGAATTTAGCAAAACAATATAGTAAAAGAAAATTTGCCTCGATGATAAATAAGCAGGGGCGTAGCAACCGGGGGTGCAAGGAGTGCGATGCACACGGGCCCATGAGCGAGAGGGGCCCACGAGCCAAAGTGCCCAATGGGGCCTTATTTTCATTAATACCATTCATAGGATTAAATACATTTATTATATAAATTAATTTATTATAGTAAGTTAAATATATTTTTATAGATTCTTTTAAGGGGGCATAGTACTTTTTTCAATGAAAAAGTAGTCCACATTCATTATTTTTTTTCTCAATAACGGGAAGACGTAAAGCATTGAAACTTTTTGTATAATGTAGATCATTTATTGAAAAATACGTCAGAATTTTTTCACCCCCTCCCCTGAAAGCTGAAGTGCCGAGGTCCACGGTTCCATAGATATCTCGGGACTGGGTTATCGGAAACAAAAATCGTTTCGGATTATTAAAGTTGAATATATTCCCCATCGTTTGACCGATCTTTTTTGAAAATTGTTTTTTTTTTTCGCAAAATGGCGGGCTTGCAAAAAAAGAGGTCAATTTTTTGCCCTTTTTTTGACTTCTTTAACGTAAAAAAACGATGCGGAATTCTATTAGCTTTCAGAAGAACAAAAATTCAAATAAATCCGATTGTTTGTTCTAGAGATATCACTGGAACCGACAAAAAAAATATGGTTTCGAAAAAAACGCGGTTGAAGTTTCAGAATGAGTTTAATGTCACATAAGAAAAGCCCAAGTGAATGTTTATGTTTCTTTACAAAAAGTGATGTAACTTTCGTAATTTTTATAATTTTGACATGCGGTTTCGTGAAAACGATTCTTTAGACATTACTCTTTAATAATATTAAATAATAAATAATAAATAATATTTGATCATAAAAAACTACTATGCCCCCTTAAGTTTACAAACACAAAAACATACAGTACAAATCAACTTTAAAGTTTAGGTTTACAAACATAGTTCATTAACTTTAACTAAACTTAACTTTTCTCGCTTTCATTGAAGCAAAAATGCTAATTATTTCACTTAAATTTAATTTACGTGCTCCCCCATAGAGTTTCTTAAATATGTTTTAATAAGTTTTAATTTTGAAAATGTTCTTTTGGCGCTAGAAGTTGATACGGGGAATGTTAAGAATAAAATAAGAGCGGTACAAAGTTTCGGAAATGCCGAACTTAGAATAGAATATTCTGTAAATATTAATTCTTCTAATTCAAATACCGAATTAATATTTTGTAACTGTTTTTTAAAGGTTTTCCTAAAATATAATATCTGTGTCTTAAAATCTGCGGTTAAATCGTCAGTATATTTGAAAATCTATCTTTTAATTGTGCAATTATAATATCTAACGTAGCGTTGAAAACGTTTATCCTAAAATTATCTTCTGAACTATTAAATCGAAAATCTTCACACATTCCTTGTCTATGGTTAAGCCAACATTATTAGGTACATACATATATATTTCCTGGAAAGTTGTTTCTTTAGGCATTTCACTTTAATTTATTAATTTTGAAAATACAGATTGCTTTTTAACAAAAAATAATTTTAATTAATTTTGATTATCATAAAAATAAAACAACTTTTATTTGAAATTTTTTTCGAATAAGGCACAAACAGACACAAATTTAAAAAATTAAAATGACATTTAGAACTTAAAATGAGTACATGGAGTAGAGAGGGGCCCCTTAAAATCAGTGGCACACCGGCCCACAAAGGTCTTGCTACGCCTCTGTAAATAAGTATTTCTTTTTAAAGATAATTTCAAATATATGCACTGTAATTTACTCAAAGAAGTATATACGTAAAAATAATAATAATAATAATTACATATTTTATGATTAAATAATCATATTTAAATGTTATAACACCATAAGGGCCATTTGTATAAAATGGTATTAACTTACCAATGAGTTGACTGTAAACAAGTAGATTGTCAACTGTTTTTGATTGGTCAATTGATCATTTATAAGTTTATTTTTTATTTAAATCATTTATAAGTTAACAACGTTTTATGCAATTGGTCCTAAATCTGTTTAATATAAATTTAGTCCTATAAATAGATCAATACTTATTTGTTTTAAATATTCCAATAGAATCTACGTAAAAAAGTTTTAAAAAAAGTTTAACTTAAAATTATTCATAATTAAAAATAAATGAAATCGAAAAGATTAATTTCAAAAAATTACTAAAAATTTATTTTACTGTACTTAATTATTTAAATAAATAATACTCCTAGTTTTTATGCCATTGATGAATTTCTTAAATATAGTTAAATACTATTTTGTATTTTATATATATATATGATCTTCGGATAAATAAATAATTATTAATATTATTGTTTCTGAATTTTCAATCAAATTTTAAAAACAATTTTTTGTTGTATCTATATTTTCTTATATGCTAATAGTCTGCATATAGATTTCTATATGCTTTTAATTTTATTATAAATGTATTGTATTGAAATTTTAAATATATTTTTTCTAATAATTTAATTTTAACATTTGTTCATTTATTCGCATTTGTATTATGACTGTATAAAAAAAAAACTGAGAAAACAATATGGCAATAAAGTTTATATCCGTAGCTGGTCAAAAACTTTTGTTTATACATTTAAAAGTTGACAGTCACGAAAGAAACCACATAAAGCTAGTTCTACTATTTATTTCATTTCTTGTCTAAAATAACTTTGTCACATTAAAATCAACCACAAAGTTTTTGTACATACGTCAATTTCCAAAACAAAACAAAAAATTGTTCCAAAATTGTCGGCGCATACAACCCAAAATAATTTTTTTGTTCGGTTTAACAATTTAAACCTGACCTAAGCGTAACTAAAAATGGTATACGCTAAGGTACACCGAATCAAATACATTTATTGCACGAATGTCTATTTGTTGACATATTTACTGGTTACTGCTTTAACCAGAAGGTACAATATTTATGGTGGTCGATTTTGAAATTTTGTATTTGTTTGGCTAACCAGTGTAAAGAATTTTTTGTTTAAGTTTAGTTAAAATATATGCACCCAAAGCATACCAGAAACATTTTCTTTTTTTCATTTATAACTACTGTAAATAGATATATTAAAATTATGACAAAAAATCTATTTGAAAAAATATTATATATCAAAGAAATTATAAAATATGCACGGTTATCATACAATAGTTCATTTCAAAATATAAATTATTACTTAGAATAAGTAAAAAATCATTTGTGATTGGCTAAAATTATGTTTTCAAAATAAATGAGAACAATTCATTGGATAATTTAAACATTATTCTAAGAATACATTTATTCCAATTTTTGAAAATACTCGATCAAACTAATAAATTCCACAGCAATCTTGATCACAACTGGTAAATCTATTCAAAAGTATTTTTATTTTCATTTAACTAAAGATGGTCACTCTTCTGTCTTTTAGTGTATAACAACTTTTAAAGTAACTAGAATTAAATTAAAATTTTAAATTATATAGATTAACGTAAAAAATTTTTTTTGGACTTTCGTAAATTTGGAAATTATACTGCAAGTAATTTAATCGTGACCAAGGTCACGAAATCGTGCATCAAACTAACCTAGAAAAATAGACACTTTTATTCCAAAAATATGTATTCCATGCAATACTAGCTGAAAAGTATTACAATGAAACTATACTATTATAATATCTAAAGTAGAAAAAAAGAAACAATTTATAACTTAATATTATTCAACGTCTACAGATTTTTTAAAAAAAGAATTTATCGATTCCAGTAGCTGCAGATAAGTTAATTCTATTGATACTTTCACTTCGTACTGGGAATATATCTATTACACTTATCGTTGGAAGAGTTAAAAAAAAAACAAAATAAACACTGGAAATAATGTATTCAAATTGATGTTTAATTTTAAATTATTACAAATGCGCTCAGAATGAGAGTCATACAGAATTAATTGAATACTCAATTAGCTATTCGTAAATTCATCGTTGGATCAAATTGGAAATGGTAACAAATATGAAATTTTATTTCGTAAATAATTTGTAATTTGTATATATTTGTGACTTTTTCTAAGAAATAAATGATATATTATTATTTTAAACATTTTGACAAATAAATTTATGCAAATTAATGAAATATAACTGTAACTAGATAGTTTTATTTTTCTGAAAAAAAAAAAACTCCAATAAATCTGCAATTATCTGAATGTGTTTCTAATTAACTTTGAAGAAATATGTCCAAAGTATATTTGTTTACCTAGGTCTAAATATCTGCATTTCTGTTATCATTTTTGTATATTAAAATTTTAAATTTATTGAATTATACCGGAAAAAGCATTATCGATATAAATAAACTTACTAAAAATGTAATTAAATTATAAATACCATACATAAATGATATTGGAAAAAAATGCGTATTAAGCATTAAAAGTTTTGGCAAATAAGAATGATATATTAAAAATTAAAATTGAAAATTAGGCGGAACAAATTATCACAATCACATTCTTTATTTCAAAATTTGAACAATTTGCATATGAAATTACTAATTATTTTGTTCAAATAATACTACTATAACTTAACGTTCGAACACCAACATTACACGAGTGATATGCAAGTTGCATAATACATTAAACTATTGAAATTAAATTTTTCATTAATAAATAAATAACACAGTTAAATTCTACTTCTATTTCATAATATTAAATAGCTAATATAGATACTTTTCTATTAATTTTTCTATCAAAAAGTTTTATAAAACTACAGTGCATGTTCAAAAGTATCATCACAAAAAGCAGTACCGCAATGTGCCGCTTCTTTTGATCTTGTTACCAATTATATCGGCCATGTGCTACATGTTGCTTGAACTGTCAAATTAATATAAAAACTTAAATTATTATTATTTATTCATATATATCTGTTATAAGTTTTTTCTGTAAAAATGCAAAATTTGTCTTTTTGCATTGAACGATATAAGTAGCTCAATAGATAAAAAATTAATAGAAAAAATAAAAAAAAAATTAGTAAACATTCAAGTGATATCATATCAATATGAGCACGTGCACAAATAAAAGTTCTTTAACGTTTAAAATTTTAGCTGAATGTTCGAAAAGCAAAGCACGAACTAGTATTTTGACTCTACCACATGGAGAAGTTAATACTCCGGTTTTTATGCCTGTGGGAACGCAAGTAAGGTTATGTTATAAACAAAATTAAAATAATGTTAATTATTATTAAAAATATTTAGGGTACATTGAAAGGAATTTTGCCAGAACAATTAGAAAAACTGGATTGCAGAATTATGTTAGGGAACACTTATCATCTAGGTACAAGACCGGTAAGTATTAAATAACCTAAAAGTTTATTACAGAACAAATGACTAGGTCAAAAAATAAATATATATTACCAAAATATTTCCAGGGAACAAAAGTATTAGAAAAAGCCGGCGGACTGCATCGTTTTATGAACTGGAACCGATGTCTACTCACCGATTCCGGTGGATTCCAAATGGTCTCTTTACTCCAGTTAGCTAACATCACCGAAGAAGGTGTCGAATTCCAATCACCATACGACAAAAACAATATGTGTATGTTAACGCCGGAACATTCGATCGAAATACAAAATATAATCGGAGCTGATATTATTATGCAGCTAGATGATGTCGTGAAAACCACAATTTCGGGTCCTAGAGTTGAAGAAGCAATGCATCGAACTAGCCGATGGCTGGATAGATGTTTATCCGCTCATAAAAATCCTGATACACAAAATCTGTTTCCGATTGTACAAGGCGGATTGGATGAAAATATGAGAAAGGAAAGTGCCAGGCAACATATTTCTAAGAATGTTAAAGGATATGCTATTGGTGGCTTAAGGTAGACAATTGTTTTGGAATGAAAGTGTATAATTTATATTAATATATATCTTTAACAATTTGTTTTAGTGGCGGTGAAAGTAAAGATGATTTTTGGCGAATGGTTCATATTTCAACAGATATTTTACCGAAGGACAAACCCAGATATCTAATGGGTGTAGGGTTTGCAGTAGACTTAATTGTTTGTTGTGCTTTAGGGGTCGATATGTTTGATTGTGTATTTCCTACTCGAACTGCTGTAAGTATTTTCATTTTATATTTATTACTCAACATAAAATATTTACCGAAAATAGAACGAAATAATTGAAACCACAAAACGTTTAATAACTTAGTAAGTAGTTTGTTTCAGAATCACTAGCTCTTCGATAAAACCTAAAACATAACACTAATTTCGTAACAAGTATTCTGAATGGTGCTTTAACCAATAAGATTTTATGAGTAAATCTAATAAGATTGTTCAAATTTAATTTTTTACCCATTTTTATTGACTACAACTTTAAAATTTTATTATATTATTTTATAATATTTGTGTTTTATAAAAAATACTTTAAATTTTAAGTAAAATATTTCGGTTTCAGCGTTTTGGCTGTGCTTTAATACACACCGGCCAACTGAACCTAAAACAGAACAAATATGCGAAAGATTTTGAGCCAATTGACCCAAGCTGTAATTGTTCAACTTGTGCAAATTATACACGTGCTTACCTCCATCAAATAGTCACCGTACTTCCAGTTGCTTGCCATCTGTTATCAGTGCACAATGTTGCGTTCCAATTAAGATTTATGGATCAAATTCAAAGTCATATCAAACAAGATACATTCCCCGAATTTGTACGTAATTTTATGTATGATTTGTACATAGATAAAGGTGAATATCCGAAATGGATTATTGATGCTTTAGAGGCTGTTAATATTACATTAAAAGAACTTAAAAAGGACGATTAAGAATAATTGATAATTTAGTAGATTTTGTATAAAATATATTTTCAAGTATTCAAAAATTTCGATAGTACCGAAGTACTTGTTTCGTGATCATTCATTTAGAAACAATTTTACACCAGAAGTTAAAATAAACAAACTTTTTTATAATGTTGTGCTTAATATATAAGTTAATAAAAATTTATAGAAACTAGAAATAATTATTACAAAACCTTTTTCTAATGTGCATAATATATTTATTCATAATTACCAATACATGATTACTTATTGTTACCTAAAAATATTTTACATAATAATAAATATAATAAACAATTTTTTTATTTGATTTCTTCCCCTAATTAATATAAGTGTACCTTCTAATTTCTTTCAAATTAATATATGCTTAAACATAATGAATATTATTGTATAAATATAAATAAAATGTAAATATTGTATAAATAAAATGTAAAAAATTAATATGGGCCATTATTCAAACATTAAAAAAAAATTATAACATTTCCTCTTTAAAAGACATTTTTAACATTTCTTGTAATTGTTGATACTCCTGTTCTTTCTCAAGTAATTCTTGTAACAAGTTATCCAAAATTTCTTGGAATCGTTGACGTAAAGCCAAATTTTCTATATTAACAATTTCCATCTCATGTTGTTCACGACGTGTACGTAATTCGGCCAAATGTACTTGCAATATTTCCATTCTTTCGTATATTTTATCTACAAAAATCACAAAAAAAATGTATTCCTCAAATATTACAGAAAACCAAATATTAAAGATATACCTTTTGGAATCTGATCACTAACATAAACCGTCTCTTGTTTAATATAACTACTGTGAAATTCAATTGGTTCGTTTTTGATAGTAAGAGAAGTTTTCTCTTCACTAAACATTTCTCTAGTAAATTCTGTAATTAATGATTTTGATTCGTTATTAACGGGGAGCGAGTTAGAATCGGATAAACGACTATCATCTGCAGATAAGCGACTGGTTTCATCCATTTCTAGAACATTTATATTCGTTTCGTCTTCGTCTGAATCGCTTACTGCTCCGCCGAAAATATCATGTTCTGTAAAACAAATCAATCGAATAATGTATTCAATATTTATAAAAAGAAAATATTGCAAAAATAGATTTTAGATCTTACAAAGTTGTATAATTATAAATTAGAATTGTAAATTGTAATATATACAATTAACATACTTTAAAATCATATCTGAATTTTAGATTTATGTAATAACAATAAAACCTCGAAAAATCTAATAAATATTTAAAAAATACTGACCAATGTCTAAGCTCTGTTGATCTTGGTTGCTTATTTCTAAAGATACATCTCCACTTTCTTGTATTTGTTCCTTTTCCACTTTGACAACGACACCTTTATTAACTTTATGTTCATCGTCTTCGCTTATCACTTCCCACTTCACACTTACCTTCAATTATAAGTTCAATTAAAATATTTATCACATTATATAATATTGTTGTTAGTACGCACTAATTACAAAAGCAAACGGCCTAAGTCACTACCTAACTAATAAAAACTAAAAATCACAGGTGAAAAGAAATCGCAGAAAAATTTAAACATAAGAAAATTATTAATATAAGCAAATTAAATAAGCTACTTGGTTAATTCAAAACTAAATAATTCATTTGTTAGAAAATAGAAAAAGACACAGCACACTTTAAAGTCCAATAAAAATGCGAAACAGCAAATTTTAAAGCATACAAAATTATTAATGAGCATTAATTAAATCAACCTCACTCCTCGATGATTTGTTACAAATACAAAATAAAATTTAATGCAAAAGCGTATTTTATAATATTTTATTTTCGAAACTTACCGCATCATTATCGACTCTTAACAATCTCTTAACTTCTTTCTCAATTTCCGGAGCTTCAACATATTTTTTCTTCAACGTTTTACGAAATCTTCGTCTTCGCACATTTTTCGTCGGAGGTGTTACACCATGGGGCCATAAGAACTTTTTATCAACTTTATTCGGATCTTTTTTCTTCGTTTTTGAGGTTACTTCTTCATCTGTTATTTGATCGTCTTCATCCTTGCATATTACCATTTGACAAATGTCAGCTGTTTTATAAAAACTTTTATTATCAATTGTTTTCAACGATTCGATAACTGTTGGTAAATCCATAACTTTCGCTGGCATAAGCCAGTGATCCATTCTAACTTCTCCATAACGAATGTCGTTTTCTAATCGAACTGAAAAACGATCTTTGAGATTGGTTACTCCGCTTCTTAAAGCTTCTCGTAAAGCTTTCGACGGTTCCTAAAAGGAATATTATTTATAATCTATTAAAATATCAATAAATAAATACATACAATTGGCATTCGTAGAATAAATTGAGATTCAAGTTCTGTAGGTGAATCAACTTCTTTGTCATGACTTCGATTCATTTTTTGCTTAATTAATTAATGAAAAACACTTTATAGTTATTATTTCGTTATTTATTTAAAGATATTGTTATTTATATCAAGTTTATCAAGTATATATCATAGAGAACAAATCAAAAAAGTTTGGTTATGTCATTTTATTTACAAGTGGTTGAAGTCAGATTTACACAATCGCATTTACAAACCGATATTACACGCATACATTTTAAAATTGATTTACTTTATTTGGAATTCATTTTGCAATATTTTATTAATAGAAATAATTGTTTCTGCTATCATTTTTTTTTTTAAATATTAATTTGATCTCTTGTTAAAAATGATAGGTAAAGAGTGATAGAAATAAAACATAAAATCTATTTTATAATTTTAATGTCGATTTTGGGCCCTTCTAGAAAAATAGTGGGCAGACTTTTGTTTTAATTTCAAAAATCATAAAACCTCTTACTCGTTTTATATAACAGGAAATAGCCCAATTACTTACTTTTTGCTAAATCATAAAATTTTGAAACATTAAATAACTTTAAAACAATTACTTACTTTTTGCTAAATCATAAAAATTTTAAAACATTAAATAGCTTTAAAAACATCTGTGTAGATGAGTATTTTATTTATCTTTAAATTTCAATGAAGAAATCCGATTCGGAAATCATAGAAAAGCAATAAAAAATATAGTCAAAAGAAGTTAATTTGACATGAAACGAAAGCTATATATAAAACATATTATATTACAGGAATGTGGTCAGAAAAAAGTGCTGATAAATGTACTTTGGTTTCAAAATCACTGATAGCTGATTTTTTGCGGATTGCATTTGATATAAAATCATATTATTTTAAAATGTATTATTTTAGATTCGTTTATAAATATTTTACTATGGAAAGGTTGGTAAAACTTATAGCTTTGAATTACAATGTTATATTTCAGAAAAAATTGTATTTTTTAATTCAGTATATACCTCGATCTCATGAAAAATATGATTCTAAATCCAGATTATTTTTGTTAAATTATGATTGTAATAAAATCATTAAAATATGTAAGAGTTTAGGCACGAAACAAATATTTAATCAATTATACACATAATATAATATTTTAAAATATATTTATTTTATATATAAATTTATTTATTAATGATGTAGTAGATAATTTATAAATATGTACGTTTTTTGAATGATGACTGCATATAATTTGGTTGAAAAATTCCTGAAATAAAATATATAAAATTTAAAAGAGATAATAAAATTATTTCATATTATAATTTGACGTTTGGATATACTACACGTATATCATTAAACAAACAAAACATAGAAACAAGTTACTAGGTTACTGAATTTTATAATTTATTTATTACAGCCAGCTACATTTTATTTAAATCAGTGTTTTTACACTGATTAATGTTATCTGTTTCTTTGTAAATTTCTTATTTGTAATCTTGTATATCTTGTTCGTTTATTATTTATGTCATTTCTATATATTTTTTACTGGTGATGATATACATTATAGTAGCAAAATAGAACTTCAATTTAAAACTTTTTAATTTTAATATAATGAGTTCTGAAAGAATTTTTACTATGTCCAGATCAATTTAGTTGTTAGATTATTTAAGTTACGGAAGTTAGAATTTTGCAACAATAAATACCTGAAATTAATAATCAATTATACGTTGACATCTTCCATTGTCATCCAATCTTCCATAAACACAATTTGGTGAAATAATGAGCATTGAATCAACTCTTTCGTCTAAATCTTTAGATGTCGCTACAGTAGTTACGTCCTTTTGATAATTTACATTTATATCATTTGACAAATCGTAATATTTTTCATTGATCTTCTTGGTTGTCTGCGCATCTTTTTCAGTAATAGCTTTTAAATTTTCTTTATTTGATTTCACTAAATTAGACATTTGTTTCAACAGAACATAATCGTATTTTTCAGTTGTTGGTTTCGTTATTGTCTGTTCATTTTTCTTGTTGTTTATAATCTCAATATGCGGTTTCATTAACATGAGTGGAAAATAAAAATTGTACGATATGTATCCGTTTGGTTGTTTATAATATTGCTCAGTTATTACTTGAAAATTTTCTTCTTGACATGGTAGATTAAAAAGATATTTTCTATTCAATGTTTTACATAAATTTTCGTTAGTAAATACATTGCCATTTATTTCAAACACAATATTTGATAGATAAATAAATGCTAATAAAACTTGCATTTTGAAGCGACTTCTAGACTAAGTGACATAAGACTGAATAAATATTTTTAAAGAAATTATAACTTTGATGACCGCAAAAATTTCCTGTAAATTTTATTTTAAACGATAAATGTTGGATATTTTGAAACCACAAAGGCAAAAAATTGAACTTTATCAATAAAAAAATACTTGTAGATGATAAAATATGTTTATTTATTTTTCAAGTTGATAATTTTTTTTATTTTATTTTATTTTTGAACTGTTTCGTATAAATCATATCTTCTTTGATCGAAAATCGGTATCGAATCACGAACTTTTTGGCACTCTTCAATGTCTAGAATAAATATTTAAATTTGATGGTATTTTCTTTGAAAACACTGCATTACTAAAAATGGAGACAAAAAATATATATAAAAAATTAGAATTACCTAAAGTGTCATATAGAATATCTTCTTTTTCTTTCAAACTGGTGACTTTGCCCCACGGATCGGTAATCTGCGAATGTCCCCAAGATATATAACCTTTTTCGCCACGAGCCGGACTTATGGCACAAACAAAAACTTGGTTATCAACAGCGCGAGCTCGTTGTAAAAGTTCCCAATGCAATGGACCAGTTGTCATATTAAATGCTCCTGGATAGATTAAAAGATGACATCCTAAAATCAATAATTAAAACTTTTTGAAGATAAAATACTGTAAAATCGAAATTACAAAAATTTATAAATTAAAACTGACTTATCTAAAAATAAAATAATTGCGTCTTTAATTTTTCTTATCAAATTGATTTATTCAAAAAAATACCAGATATTTCCTTGAATAAAATTGGAATTTTGTTACGATAATTTATTGACTAAACAAAATTGTATATATATTTATATATTAGTTATTTGAAATATTTATGTCAGCAATTTCAAAATTTTGCTTATCATAATAACTTTATAGTAGTATTTCATTTTCTTTTATAAATAACAAATATGCAATACAGTTTAATAAATATAAGTAATTTAAAATAAATAAGTATTCTCACCTCACTTTTTCGTGAAAAAGTGCTTTTATCATTAATTTCAAAATAACTTTTTCCTTTTGTTTTTCATTAAATGTAAATAGTTTATCTATTTTTGATCATTTTTGTTATTTTTAGTATTATAAAATTTAAATAAACTATTATAAAGTGCTTAATAAGTAATTTTGAGTAAACGTCAAAAGCACTTTTTGCAAAAATCACTTTTATAAATAAGGTGAGAATACGGGCCAATATATTTTTAAAAGAAATGTAAAAGCTAAATATATGTGAGTGTTAATAAAGGTGTACGTCTGAGCAGTAGTGTCATTCAAACGGTTCGCTCCGGTTTGGTAGTACCGGTTTTTAATAATGTAATGAACCGCAGAACCGGTTGATAAAAAAATAGTAAAAAAATTAAATATATTAAAAAAAACCATTTAAAGGCTAAAAATATTGGGTCATGTTGAAAAAACTTGGTCACTGGACACAAACTTTTGTTATAATTTTAGAGGCTTTCAGGGACAATGCTTATGAATATGAAATTGGTTTTTTGATTGCTCTTATCGTTTTTGAGATCTATTTGTCAACGGACAGATAGACGCACAAATAGAAAGATAGACAGAACAAATCCATAAAGCGTTCATTTTTGATTGCGATTGAAGGGAACCGGTTGTTAATAAAATGGAATGACACCACTGCGTCTGAGTGCTCAGGAACCATTAAACATAATATATATGGAAAATACAACACAATGTTTTGTTATATGAATGAAACAGAAATTTTTTGTTTATAAACACGTTTGTGTACATTTGTTTCGATGCCTCTGTGTTATTTGGCGATTCCATTCCAACAAATACTACATTCATCCTTTATTAATCTGCATAACAAAATAATCCATGTGTCAGGATATAGGCAATTATGCATTAAATTTATGGTTGATGTGTCGCATGAGCGAATGTTTCCAAGTGGTAGAAATAAAAAAAACATGTATGTAAGGTATCATAAATATGGGTAAAATAAAAGTAGTTTGTCTTGATAAGACATAAATATAGAAAAATAATAAATAGAAGTGTTTGGAAATCTATTTAGAGAAAAACTAAAATAATAATTTGGAATGTCATTATATTTTAATATAAATATTATTCAATTAAATCAAAATGATAGATGTGGAACACAGAGGATTCAATTTAATTAAAAACAAATATTTTTTATCTCAGTTTCATTAAAAACGATGAATACAAAAAAATATTTGAAATGGAAAGAATACTGTAATTCGAAAATAAATTTAAAATTAAATAAATCAAACGTTTCATTTAAAAAAATCAATATGTTACGGAATCGTTGTGTGTACAAATTATAAACGAACGTAAAATATAAATAAAAATCTTTCCACTTACCTTTACTTCTATATATTGTAGCCAATTCGTTAAATCTCAAATCGTAACAAATCCCTACTCCAATTTTTACATCGTCAATATTAAATGTTTCTAAACAATTACCAGCTTTTAAAACTTCTGATTCTTTGAAGACTATTTTGCCTGGAATATTTATATCAAAAAGATGAATCTGTAAACATATTTCTATCAAAATATATGAACATGACTAATTTAAATATTAAACCTTTCGAAATTTGGTAACTAATTCTCCTTCTGGATTCCAAACCGTCATTGTATTGTAAACATTATCGCCTTCAATTTCAGGAATTGTTCCTCCAACTATGTACACTTTATGTTGTTTTGCGCTATCGGATAGCATTTTACAAGTTGGTCCATTGGGAATACTTTCACCAAATTCACGAAAATATTCTGCAAGAATACAGAATTATATAAAATGACAAAACTCTTCGCTGAACTACTCACGGATTCCATAAGGTGAATTAAAACATTCAGGCAGGGCAACTAAATCCAGTTTACATTTCGTAGTAGCTTCTTGAATTTTATCGGCTGCTCTGACAATATTTGCTGTTTTATTGGTACCAACTTGTAGTTGGATCAAAGCTACTGATAATTCTGTAAAAATATCATAGAAATGCAATTAAATGTCAATAATATTTTTACAAATATTTTACTTACTTTTCATTGCTTGATAAAGTTTGGATTTCATTTATAATAAATCACTTAAGATAAGCTATATCACAAGATTAAAATGTCCTTGGTAGGTTCATTAACATATAAAAGAATACAAATTACAAAAATATCATATGTACATTTTCTTAACGCATGATTACTATGACAGCCAGTGTCTCCAATATTTCGTTACAAAATGTCCCTAGTTTGGTAGACAGTGTTCAATATTTTATTGTAAAATGTCCCTGGTTTTCCAACAAAAATGATAGAAAAATACAAGAATCAAATCAACATACAAAATTAAAACGTGTTTAATATATATATTATTGTATTTAGATGGTTTGTTGTATAATTTACACTCTCCGCCGTATTAAAAGTAAGGTGACCACCTCTCCGGTTTTCACCCGGAGTCTCCGGGTTTTCAACTGAATCTCCGGTCTCCGGGTTATTTGTTATAATCTCCGGATTAAACTGAATTTAGATGTGTTATATGCGTAATAATATGTCTTATCGCGAATTTTATGAATATCTAAAAAAAGGCTGAACAAAGGCAATTATTACGTGCATGTCAATTACTTTATAATTTCAATAGGGCTACCATCTCTCCAGTAGCGAATTAATCTTGCATAAGGCCCCTGCCTAATAAAATTCGGGGCTCTTAAATCAAGCTAATTTCTATTTACTAAAATAAAAAAAGATCATATTCAGGTCATTGACTTTTAAACGAATCAGGCAACTTATAATACGTGTATGTGTTGCATATATTACAAAAAACTTATTTTTTTTATTTTACTTTATTTATTTAAATAACATTTGATTAATTCTCAAAAAGTTTTTAATATTAGTATTTATTAGTTTTTAGTATTTAAAAAAATGCATTATTTTTACTCACAAACTATTATTTTGTTTAGTAAATTTTAATTATAAAAAAGGCTTCCAGAGGATTCTAAAATATAATTTATTAAACAACGTTTAAGATATTTTTTTGTTAGTATAATATTTTCTATAATTTATTACATTTAAATTAAAATCTATGTTAATATACTGTTGTTTCTTTTAAATTTCAGTTATTAAAAACTATGTTAAAATATTTTCAATTCACAAGTTCGTGTTTTTGTTATTAAATAATTATAATAATATTTATAACATTTATATTATCTTGTATTTCAAAGTATTTCTTGACATGATTCATTAAGTTTTAATTAAAATATCTTTTATACTTTAATATTTTTTTGACATACTACATAATTTCCAAAAACTAGTCTGGGACTATTAAATTTAAATGACATAACAGCGTGAAAACTCAATTCAACTGAGACAAAATTCATTTTTGCTTGATTGCACATTAATAAAGCAATAAGTAACTAGATTATTTCTACTTTTGCAATTTTTAATTTGCATTAAACATTATACAACATAAATATGATTAAAATGATATAAACTTCCTAACTATATTGTAATATGTGAAACCTGCTTAATAAAAAAGAATGTCAAAATAATGTGCATTTATTTAATTATTATATTACTAACACTTATACTTTAAAATTTAAAAAAACTATTTGACTATCAAAAGAAGTCTTTTGAAAGTAAAAATTATTAAACTTGAATTATTCAATATTCTTTGGAAAAAAATAAGATTTAAAATAGAATTTTCGTCCAAAATATATGTAACAAGTAGCGTCACAAACGTATTTAAAATATGGTGAATTCAATAACTAAATTTGTAAAGATATACATGTTGTATTTTTTGAGGTGTTTGGTTGTTTATTTAATAGGCGACTTCCAATAAGATCATATAATCAACTGATTTGGGTTTGAAATTTATTTTGAGGTTTGAACCAATTTGATAGTGCATATATTACACACCAATTTTAAAATTGTCCCATTTGTGTACTAAGCAAAATTTTGCTCAGAACCGTTAAAAATATGATGGGGTTCAAATTAGGCCAAAAAGGTTAGATTGTTATTGTTTAGAAAAGATTAATATATGTGAAAAATTCGATTTTTGAATATTATTGGTTAACGAATAGAACAAGTGAACAAACTAGTTTACGAACGAGGTAATTTTAAGATTGAGACGTTTTTATACTGTTTCATATTGCATCAATAAATTTGTAATGTGTAATGAGTTTTATCTTTGATGTATTACAATTTCAGCTTAAATAAAAAGACTATGCCACACTCTTATGAGTGAATGGAGTGATTGTGTATGTATGTATTTAGTAAGTACAAATATAGTGAAAATATTTTGTTTTAAAAAAATTAATTTAACTTTAATTTACTCTCCAATTTTTCTAAAAAATAAAAAAAAAATAACAGTCAAGCGACTGCTTTGGACAATTCAAGTGTACAAAATCTTGTAATTCGTTTTATGAAATCTGCAATAACAAAAGAAGCATAACAAATATTTCATAATTGAAAAACCGCATGCAAAATTAAAGTTTAAAACCCCTTCCACGTAAAATTTCGATATAAACGACGTGATTTTGTTGGTGTCGGTATTATTTGTTGACAAATTGTTGTATAGTACAAGTGAATAAAGAATTAAACATGTTGGATTTAACGAGAATCACTTTGTTCTCAATTTTGGTAACAGTTGTTATTGCATTTCCATCCAAAGATGTACAAATTGTCGAATCAACAATTCGAGAAGTTAGAGCTGCTGTACCTGATCTTCAACCAGCAGGTTTTAATTGTCATTTTTTAAATAGCTTATTTACCTTAAATTTTGTTAAGATTAAAGATTTATGAAGAAAAAAGTGTAAACAGATCTTTTGTTTTAAATTATAATAAACTAAACATAATTTTATTTTATTAATAGTAACATTAATTATTTATACATCATTCTTGATATATTTTTATTAATTTAAGAATGTTTACATTTTTGACATATTTTGAAATTGATTAAAATAGAAAATAAATAATTGCTGATTCGATAAAAATTTAATATATAATATTTGATAAAAATATTTTACGTACAAAATGATCAGATGAAAAAAAAAACAAATTTTTAATATTGAATTTGGAGAAAAAAAGTCGTTTTTGATGTTTTGTTTCAAAAAATTAAAATAAAGTTCTAGTTAATTTGTAAAAACAGTTTTAGTAAATATTTAATTTTTAAGAAAATATCTAAATTATAAATATATAAAATTATAAATTATAAAATATATCTGAAAGATTTATTTAATCTTTCAGAACACATTATATAAAATAAAACTACTTTAGGTTTAAGTTCTGTATTAAAATTTATGTATAATCGACATTTCGACGAAACTCAACGCTCGTCTTTATAAGTTTTAGATTATAAATAAATTTTAATACAGAACTTGAATCTAAAGCAGTTTTATTTCTAAATTAAAAATATTTTCAGCAATCTGAAACAATCATTAATGCTGGACCATTTTGTTAAATCCGAGACAATTCTATATAATTTGAGTCGACTGGTTATTTTAATTTAAAGGAATTTAAAAAAACATTTGCTAATACTACAACTAGAAGCTCGACTTTTGGTGTTTCAGTATGTCAGTAGTTTAGTTGCTGTCATAAGACCAAAATTTAAAAATTGAACTAAATACTGATATTGATATTTACTATATATTTTTGTTTTGTCTCAAAGTATTTTGTAATTTAACTTCATTAATACATTTCATTCTTTTGATTTCAATTAATAGAAACAAATTACGATCATCATTACAATAACGATGATGAAGATTCAATTGGATATTTGAAGAAATCAGAAGACAGTGGTAGTGATGGTTACAAACATTACGACAGCTATCACAAGAAAGATGGTGATAAATACGGATATGAAAAACATTCTTCATTTGGAAAAGCTGACGGTGCTGATTATGGTAATATTCATATAACATTTAAATTAATTTTTGTAAAATACAATATATTTTCCATAAAATAATAATATAAAGTATAGATTTCATAGATACCAACATATATACACATTCAAATCGTATACACTCTAAAAAAATTATGTAACCATGAGACAGACACTATGATGCAAAATATTGATGATTTGATGATTTCAAAATACATAATATCAAAACTATTACAAACATTATGTAATACGATATTATCAATATGTATTTGATAAAAAATTTCTATAAATTGTGTTTTCTT
The DNA here is from genome assembly GCA_963966155.1 of Clivina fossor. Lineage (NCBI taxonomy): Eukaryota > Metazoa > Arthropoda > Insecta > Coleoptera > Carabidae > Clivina > Clivina fossor. The sequence goes on along the minus strand of OZ014565.1, from coordinate 8,510,141 downwards.
TTTATTATTATTCGAAAAAATAAGCATTTAATATTTTTTTAGATTCTGGAAGTGATGGTGGCAAAAGCAGTTATAAAGTTTCAGAGGATTTAAGGTAAAACGATATATAAATATAATTTATAAAATCCCTTATTTCGCTTTTAATAAACTTCATAAAATAAAGTATTAAAAATATTTACACGAATATTTTTATTATTTCAGTGACGACGATCATGGTGAAGGATATGAATCTGCAGGAAAATACACAGATGGACATTATGAAGGAGGACATTATGGAAACCATGGAGGTAATTTTTAAAATGCAGTGTATACTATTAGATTACGTATATTGGGGAAATGAAAGAAAAAAAATACAAATATGAAAAAAAAAAAACAATATTTAGAAAGATACCAAGCCGTATATAACTGACGAAATTTACTTATTTCTTAATTCAATTTAAAAAGTTATTTGTTATTGATTTTTTAATAGTATTGATCAGTGAAAATGTACATTAAATAATAATGATATATTTACACGCTCAAATAATTTGCACAAATAAACTGGGTCATTGCATTGGTACATTTTGGCTAGCGTAAGCTTCAAAATTCCCTTTTCATGTACCGATTTGCTTGAGCAAATTATTTGAGCGTGTAAACGGGCAACAATTTTTACACATAGCCATGGACTGCAATACTAAATATTTAATAGACATTACACATATGAATACTAATAAATATGTAATATAATTTTAATATTTATAAATAGTACGAACATTAAATAACTTCTGAATGAAACAAAACTGAAATTAACAGAAAAATTACTGGTAAAAATTATATTTGTTCCCATTAACGCGTTTCTGAAACGAACATGTAATTATCATGCTATCAAAATAATAATTTTCAACATTTTTTGACAATATACATAAATACTTGCTCTTTTCTTAATTAGCCATATTTAATTATGTAAATTCAGCGCCACCTGTTAATAATTCAAGTTTCTAATAAGTTATATACGTATTTATATTTTCATATTAAAGTTATTTAAGAAACTTGTTAATCAATAATAATTATTTTCCAGACTACGAATCCGATGGTGAATCTGCAAAATATACAGCAGGAGACCACGAATCATTAGAAGAAGCAGAAGATGATTATTAATTCAAATAGTTCATAAAAAATTTGTGCCACTAGTTAACATTTGTTTTTTTTTTTTGTTAAAACAATCCATATTCAGTTATTTCATTTTAATTTGTTTTTAAAACTGGAATTAATAATTTTAATAGAGATTATAAATACACGTAAATAATTATTATTAATATCAGTTTAAAAATATTGTAAGTACCGGTGATACAAATTGTTACATTTGTTATAAAAAATCACAGTTTAAGTTGTTAAAAAAAAATAAAAATGTTATATTTTTTGTTGTTAATTTATTGTGTATTTCTTTTACCTTATTCTCATTTAATCTATTACTTTGTTACTATAAATTTTTTATTCTACATCGAAATAAAATTGAGGAAAGTATGTTACCAAGGTTTCATAATCATTGACATTTGATTACATTGACATTTGCAAAATTTTCAGTACCTACAACAAAATTCTAGTAATATGTCTCAATTATTCATTAATTTACAAAAAAATGTTTTGAAACCAAATCAGATACATAGCAAATACCTCCAAAATATCTTACGTTCAAAGAATACCAACGCTACATTGGTAAGTTCATTAATTTATTTCAAAAATGTCTGATAATTAACAGTTTTCAATTTTATTAAAGGACTGTTATAAGAACAAGAATTTTAATGTGGACAAGTCACTGGTACATACAATTTTAAACTATTTTTCAAAAGCACGTATATTTTTTTGAAAAGTAAATTTTTTTCAGTTTACAAATTCTACTGTTAAGTAATAAATTCACAAAAAGCTACAGAAAATATGACTTTTAATTAAAAATTTACTTGAATGTGACTTAAGTTTAAATGTTTTAAAATCTGAAAGCCAATCAAAAATTAAAATAATTCCGATAGTTTTAATAACATAAAAAATTTATAACAAATTTGATTCAATTTACATATGATAAAGATCTCTAATAATGGATAAAACAGTATCTGATAAAATTGTAATTTTATTATATCAATTTTAGATAATATATTATGTATTTAGATGTTTCATAAATTCTGAAACAAATCTGTATACAAACATTTATTTAAAAGTTTTAAAATCAATGTCTTCTACGCAGATTGTCTTCTAAATGAGAAAAATATTCTTTTAATTTTATTTTTAGAAAAACAAGCCTTACATAATAGTCCGAGTAACGCCCAAAGATTATCAAAAAGTCGTGGATTTGTTCTGTAACTCATATTGCGTGGCTGAGCCGACTATGGTAGCAGCCGGATTAGCATTGAAAAGAAATGCTATTATTGACAATAAATTTGTAGAAGGTTTGTCACAGGGCATGTCCCTAATGGCAAGATGTAAAACGGATGGCGAGATAATTGGAGCTGCAATTAATACAGCAATATGCTCATGGGATCCGGCGCAGACCTTAGAACTAGCTAAAATTTGTACTTGTCAAAGAACAGCAGATTTACTGACGTTTTATTCTTATATTACCAGAGCGCCCAACTTGTGGTGTAGATTTTGTGAGAGTAAGATATATGAGGTAAAATATAATCTAAGAAAAACTGAGTTATTCGATGTAATATTTGTGAAATTCATTATTTTTTTGTATGTACATGTTAAAAATGTAACTTTTTGTTTTGTTTTCTATATTATTGACAAAAGATATTTTTTGAGCTTTTTTCAAGAATCTAACTTTTTTCTACTAGAATAAATGACTACCTCAATATTTGAAATCGTTTAAAATTGAAATCGTGTTTATTTAAAATGAATTAAAGCAGCTACACAAGTCAATCATACTTTTTAAAAGAATTGACTTGAAAGTTTTAAACCGCTTGAAATTTCAATACTAATTTTTTTTCTCAAAGATCGAAACAAGATTTACGAATTTCAAGCAGTCTCAAATGCCGATATTAACGTAGTCAAAGGTTCCATGTTATCCTTGTTAGTAAATAAAAAATGTATTCTCCACTCCCACAAATAATAAAAAAATTTGAAATCTAAATTATACAATAAGAATAATTATATATTTAAAATATTTATTGATATGACTATTATTAAAATAAATCAACCAGTATTCAATAATTTGACATTAATAATTTTTTAATTTGATATAAAATTAAGTGTAAGTTTAAATCAAAATTAAATTTTTGAATTCAAACAAAAATTGTCTTTAATTTTTGTACGCTAGTTTTAGGCAAGACTATTTAATCTTGTTTCATACTTATATGTTTACGTTTACTTTTACAATTTATATAATTATGTGTCTGATAAGAAATTTCGCAAATTTGTTTTATTTTATTTCTATATTTTAGTGTACGTATCTAACAACGGCAAAAAGTCACAGAGGTCAAGGCGTAGGTTATAATCTTTTAAAAAACTCTTTAGATCTTGGTAAAGATCTAACTTATAATGTTATTCGTGTTGATGCTACCAGTCTTGAAACACAAAAGATATGCGAAAAACTGCGTATGCAGAAAATATTTGAAATACCATATGAGTAAGTGTAGTATGAAGCCATCTTTATTTTAAAAACTATATATATATATATATACTTATGTTACAAAAATTAATATCTAAAGATATATGCTTAATTGAAATAAAATATTATCAATAAGGATGTCACTGCTGGTTTAACCGGAAGACAACCGTAACTTTCTTATTTTAAATAGAATACCTCCACTTAATATATTACCATTTAATTTAAGAGCAAATTTTATATATGAAACATGAAAATCATTTTACTTCACTTTAAATATTTATTATGTATTATTTGTTTGAAATGGACTATATATTTCTAGTTCTGTATTTCAAAAATTCTATCAAATATATATTATTTGTAAATAGGATTTGATTAAGAAAATTTTATGCTATTTTCTTATATAAAATAATAAATTAAAACTATTTAAAAATGTGTCTGTAATGTTACTGTTAATTTGAATTTTAAAAACACATTTTTTTTCCCCAAATAAAAACTCCTATTTTACACAATCTTTATAAATTTTGCGTTAAACATAAAATTAGGTTATGTAATATGCCGTATGTCCAATTAAAAAAAGAAATTAAGAAAAAAGAAACTAAGATCGGAATAATCTTAGACACCAAACTTTGTGATATAACATTACATAGCTTTTAAAATAAAGATAACATAAGCTTGTAGTTTGTAGTTAAATATCTACTGTATAATAATGTTTAAATGGCGCTCAGAAAAAAGCTGATAATATATAAATTAGCTTTCTAAATAATCACTGCACCAGATTAACTTTTTTTTTTTGCTAAATTTCAGTTTTTTAATTAAAAATTAGAAAAATAAATGAACAATAACATTTATTAAATACTTATGGCTATATATTTTTATATTATGCTTAAAAGAATAAATGCTTACATTTTTTTAACACTGTTTATGAATATTAAATGCAATAAAATAAAACATTTAATTTGCTATGTTTCAGGTCTTATTGTGACAAAGAAGGCAAACCAATATTTCGTCCTCCGCCGCCGCATAAAAGTGTCAAAGTTTACCTGTACTTACCTCATGGAACTTTTGATCCTTTAGGAAAATCGTAATATATATTTTTCAAATTACAGATATCCGATCCTCTAATACTTAAAAGTTAGTAAAGTACTATGCAATTTAATTTTGGATCATCTACATCAAATATGTTTTTATTTTGTAACAATTATATCAAATAAAGTTTTTAACCGAATGTATTAATAATTAGTTGTACTTATTTATAAAAATAGTAATATTTATCAAGCACTAAAAGTAATGGCCCGTATTCATAATTACTTTTACAAGCACTTTTAGTTAAAAGTATTATATTTCAAATTATCTTCTCATATGTAAAATATTATTTCTATTTAATATTTTTATTATATCTGACATTTCTAAATCAGAAAATGCTAAATAAAGGTCTTAATAATATTAATTAAATAGTGTTTTTATCTAAAAGTTTTTTAAAATAAACTATGAATGTCTAAGGCTCGGTATTTTGAGTCTCGATTAAAATGATTTGGTAATTGGTTAAATTTAATATTTGACTAAAAACACACATTTTCGAATTTTTATAAAGTTTAATGCGCTTTCTAAAAAAATGTTCCTTAACTTAACTACTTTTTGATGTTTTGATTAAGATTGTTTTTAACGATATCTAGTATATCTTGGCACCGAGAAATTTCCGAACACTAGTTTATTAATAAAAAATGTTTCTCTAAGTGCACTCTATCATTTCTGAAAATTAGGAATAGTTATTCTGTTACACCCTGTATATTGTGTACTGGTTACATTAACCAGTGGATATATTTATATGTTATACCTATCAAATTTAATCGTAAATTAATTACCTGGTTAATTTGAAAGCTCGGTCAATCGTAACCAGAACACAAAATACCGGACCTTACTTATCTAAAATAAATAATGGTAACTAACTAAAACTACTAGGGTCGGTTGTACAAAACGATTAAATAAATGTCAGCCTATAAAGTGATTACGTTGTCAAGTAATCAATCAATCAATCAATCAAACGTTTTAACAACAATTAATAAAATAATTACCTAGCTGACTATTTAGTGCTATTTGCTATTTATGATTCGAATTACTGGTTAAATATGTAATTATATTGTCAACTTTTTTTTCAAAGAGTCTTATAGATTGATTGGTTGACAATTAAATCATGTTGTTAAATTAACATTAGTTTAACAATGTTTCATGCAATCAGTCCTAATTGGCCCTTATTCTTTTATTTGTTTTATATATAGAGTTACAATATTTCTTTTACATATTATTTGTCTATTTATTACCTGTAATCATTAAAACTATATATATATATATATATATATATATATATATATATATATATATATATATATATATCAATCTGTCAAATTTTTCTTAATGGGTGTTCATAGGTGTTAATAAAAATTAATTATAAATTAATCATAAAAAAGTAAACTTGTGCGATATATGATTTACATAAAAAAATATCATAAATATAAATAAAACAATAAACTTATAAAAAAAAATGAACTAAAGTTTGAAACAAAGAGTACATTTTCACTTGAAAATAAAAAAATATTTAATTTAGATTAATCGCTTTGCACTGCTTTAATCAATTTGATGTATATAAACAAATAATAGATTGAGAAAAAGTTGATTACCACAATAAACTTACTTAGATTTCACTTCAAATTTGTAAACAACTTTTTCAAAATGACTGTAACAAATCAAATAAAACCGTGTAACATTCTATTCAACCGAGTTCAAAATAACAAATCTGGTAAGAAATAAAATCATTATTTACTTATTAAACTTATATTTAATCAATAAGTATCAAAAAACATTTTACGTAACATTAAAATTAACATTTATTTAAAATCTTAACAAAGAAAAACAACAAATCAACAATATTTACTTTCACTTAATTTCACTTGAAACTGTCGAGCATGAAGAATTTGCAGTACACAAAATATACAAAACAATTTAATGATAGACGATAAATCCGTAATGTTGACCATTTCCATGGCCACCTTGTTTTCCATAATCGGATTTATCGGCATGATATTGTTCATGTCCATGTTTATTATTAAATCCTTTATGACTATCAACTTCCTTGTAGGAATCTGTGTGTCCTTTTTTGCCATGGTTATCGTCATGGTAACCAGATTTATGGCTTCCACCTTTCTTATGTCCACCATGTTTCTTGGAATGATGAGCATGATGTTTTCCATGTTTACCATGGTATCCTTTTTTATGATAATCATCATAAAATTTGTGTTCTCTGTGATATTCGTCCTTGTGGAACTTATTATGATAACCTTTAGTTTTGTGTCCTTTTTTGTGACCTTTCTTCTCACCAAATTTAGCACTTTTATGTCCTTTCTCGCCTTCATGATGTTTGGAATAATGTCCAGCAGTATCATGATTACCTTTAGAATTTTTACCTTCAATTTCATAATGTCCTTTGTGATTGTCTTTACCATGATGTCCCGATTTTTTACGATCATTTTCGTGTTTCAAAGAATATCCTTTATGACCACTTCCGCCATGTTTATCATAATGTCCTGCGTGATGGGAATCCCCGCCTCCGTGATTATAATGATGTGATGATTCAGCAACGATTAAATCTTGATGGTCATTTTGATTTTCAATTTTTGAAATTACGCCACCATTAATGTAATCGACTTTTATTGTTATATATAGTAATAATATAGGTAGTAATTTTAACACTAACATTGTTGTGTGAAGTTTTGATACAAGACTCGTATTGAACTGAAGTTTGTTGTTGATCAGCATTTATATATTAAACAGAGCGGAGCGGAAAAAATCCTAATAATTATTGGTTTCACGCTTCGTGAAATATAAAAGAACAGAATTCTGGTACGAAATTATTAAATTATTTCAAGTTTGTTTTTTGTATTCTTTTCAATATTTTAATATGTTTGTTTTATTATAATAATAAATATTACAAAGTGTGTTTATTGCGTTTAATATTAAAATTTTGCAATAAACGCATATGAATGAAATATATAACCTAATTTTTTTAAAAAATTTAATGCAATAATTTTAAAAGAAAAAGTTAATTAACGTTATGCATTATTGTTACTAGATTTACGTTTTAGTATTTTGTTATATTTGTTTTTTGTAAAAATATAATGGGGCTATAACTAAATTCATTGAATACCGTGCAAATAAATTATTTATTATATATAAAATGTTTTTCTTTATAAGTAACTTTTTATACTAATAATTATTTCGTAAATTCTTTATAATATAAATTAAAAAAGTTAAATACTGTTTAGAAACATCTTATTTCTTAATTTAAAAGTGAACAAGCGCTGAATAATTTTGTAAATATATTATATTTTTACAGTAAAATATACTCCTATTTTTTTAAGTAATTAGTCTAAATTTTAAAATTTTTAATTTAAATTTTAGAAGAAAATGATAATAGTGTTATTACCAATAGAAATTATAATTTAAAAGTACTAAATGAATAATTTTTATTATTTTCTAACAAATGAAAACAATTCTAAAATATCCCATGATTAATCAATATAAAATCATAATTTTACTAATTTTTCTTCTTATATTTTTCATCAATAAAATTAACTGAATTACAAACATTTTGTTAAGTTTTCAAAGCAATTTTTGTTTCATTAGTAACTATATTCATTTCAAAATGACAGCTAATTAGTTACAGAAACTTCCCTAGAGACACCCTTTATAAGATTAGTATCTCAAATATGTAGTTTTATGTTTTGTTTAAAATTTACAAGGACTCCTGTTACTTAAGCTCTATTTAATATACATATTTACTTTCAGTTTCAAAATACTTTTTTATTATATGATGCACAACATGTCAAAAAATATATAACAAAAATATAAATTGAAAAAATATGGAATAAAAGACAAATAAATTTGTATATTTTTTTTTAAATATTTATTAAGAAAAAACAAGAAAACAAATTGTTTATTTATGAGCATTTTTTACGCAAAACACTGCTGGTGCGCAAACACAAATCGCTGATTTGTCTTGAAAGTAATCAACTAATTAACAATTAATAATTAAAACTTAATAAACTAATTAATAAATATACAATAATACGAATAAATGCGAGACTGTAAAGCTATAAATATGATTCAGCTATTTTTGCATTTGCTACTGTAAATTTGTAAGTAATATTTTAAAAGGAGAATGTTTTTATTATTATTTTTTTTTAATTTATTGTGATTTGAATTAGTATACTATAATATTGGTTTTTTATTTTGTAAATGGACCCTTTAAACGTAATAAATTTATTTTTGTCGTTTTTATAATAAATATATTAAGATTAGTAATATTGCTTAAAAAATTCTTTAAAGTTTTTCTTTTGAATATTTACATTTGATACAGAGTATTCAATTTAATAAATCATAATCTTCATAAATATTTTCTTGATAATATAGTCATAGATTTAGTATTAATTATAATAATTTAATTAAAATAATGAAGTATTTAAAAAAATTACAATTGCACAAGTTCTAGTGACAATGAATATAAAACCAAATAAAATATTTTTAAATTATTAATAATATTTAAAAATTATTAATAATTTTCCTTTGTAAAACATTTAAAAAAGAATGCTAACACTAATATAAATCCGAGGTTTTTTATAACTGCAATTTAGTTTTTGAATTGTAAAAAAAAACTATTTTTTTTTAAATCCAATTTACATAAATACATTTCCGATTAATAATTTGTTAATATTAACGGCACGTTAAATTGTGGTTTCCTCAATTGTTTTTTTTAATATAATTATACAATATTTTTGTAAAAACAAATTTGTTGTTTTCTAGAAATCAGCTTCAATGCGTCATTAATTTTAATAATTTTAAATATGACAGTAACAGTATTTTATATTAGATGAGCATTGCATAATTTCAATTTATAAATTTGATTAATGATATGATTCTCAGCCAATGCATAACATAAAATGTTATAGAATATTTTTTTTTACAACTAAATAATTACATTTTTTACGATGTTTTATGTGCATAGTTTTAGACGTTGCATATAAAATGTTGTATACAATAAAAACATGATTTAAAATTATGATTTTATTGTTTACAAGCAATGTTTTGAATGTTTAGAACTGTGTAATTTAAGAATATTGTGTTTTAAAATTGTATATTTATAAATTATTCATGTAGCTGTAAGTTTAATGGTAGAATTCCGAGAAAAACTGTAAAATATGTAATGTTATAGATTGTTTTGTGCTTTAGTTAATGAAACAACGTAATTAATCATTCATTTTTGTTTTTCTACCGTATTTATGACTGTCAGACTGTCCGATATTGCCACCATTTGTAAATTTTTATGTAAAGATTTTAATCCACAAATTAAAAAAAAAAATCGGATTTATAAAGATGGAACAAAACCCTGTCGTAAATTGTGACTACCTATTACAATATTATATTATTTTTGACAAAACTTATTATTATATTCTTGTATTTGTTTAAAATTGATATAAAATTTGATAATATTAAAAACAAAATAAATATATTAAATAAAATACTCTGTATATAAAATGATAATAAATAAAATTATCAAAACTTTATACATCTAATGCTGCAATTCTCTTCACAAATATAAGATTCGCAGCGTTATAGAATATTTCTTTTTCAAATAAAAAATTCATTTACCAGAAAAAATAAAACATTCTGCAAAACTACAGATCTTACAGTTGTGAACAGAATTGACCCATAAATATGATTTTAGTCATAGTTAAATTGTGCCGTTTTGTTTTTTTGTTTCAATTCAAATCAGCATTTTTATCAGCTGGGCATTGCGCCTAATACTTTTTTCGATTTCGTATTTTTTGTTTTGTTTTCGTTAACTTGAATTTGAAGAATTCATCAAAAAATGTTACTTACAATATATATCAATATTTATGTACATTAATAACTAGATCTGCATAGTACAATCCATTAATTAATACATATTATTTAGTTCATTTAAAAATATATTTTTTTTACTTAATTTTTTTGCTTATGTCATACCTGTAAACCGGCGTTGGTTCGCGTTAATAATGAAATGTTTACATAGAATAGACATTTTGTTAATTTTTTTTTTGTTCACTTATATTTATCATAAACACACTAGAAAAAGTTTTTTTTTTATTTTATTTTTTATCACTTGCAATACGAAATCAGTCAGTTTTACATTCACTTATAACAAATTCTTGTGGTGAATTTTGAAATATTTATTACTGGATTTTTATTAGAATTTCATACATAATGTAATCAATAAAATTTATTTTATATTGCTAACTTTTATAAAATGATTATGATAGTAAAATTTAAATTTCTTTAGACGGGTAGCAAATAAATTATTGTTGTGTTAAATAAAAGAGTCAAATCAAATGATGCTCTTGTTAAAAAATTTAGCCAATAAATTCTATAAAGCTTTTTAATGCAAAATATTAATAAAGCCAGTTTGAATTTAATGTATTGACAATAAGTTCAAAAATATAAATATATTTTATGATATATTTTTAGAATACTCTATTATAAAAAAATATAATGGGGTCAAACTGTTTTACTATGGTCAACTAACATTTAAGAAATTAAATAAAAATTAAATAAAGCTTTGTAATTCATATGATTTAAGCCAGTTTTTTATACTCTAATAAATTTTTAACCAAAATCAATTTTAAGCTGACAAGAAACTATTATTTTAATTATAAGAAAAATAATTACACCATTGTTCAAAACTTTTCAGAATTTATTATATTAAAATTAAAATGCTTTAGATCAAAGTTTTGTTTTATTTTATTTATATTCGACGTTTCAATTAATTAAGCATACATCATCAGGATGGTTCATATATAATGAATTGAAACGTCAAATTTTAATAAAATAATATAGAATTTTGATATAAAGCATTTTAATTTTAATAATTATACCATAGAAGTTGACAAAAAGAATCGTTTTATTGATTGCAATAATTATGATGCAAGTAGAATTTAAAATTAATGCTGTTGGTGTAAAATCGACTTTAGTTAAAAGTGTCTATTATTATGAAAACGGATCTTAATATTTAGTATATTGTTTCATATTTTTAAAATGTTCAATATTGCTGAATATATAAATAATTTTATCATATTTCATAAATTCGTAATATCTATTTCATACGACAATAATTTAATATTAAATTTTTTGGTGCCACCTTCTAAATAAAAATTTATCAGGCACATGACCAGTAGTCTTATCTCCTGTTCACATTATATGATTTTTCATGCACCCGACCTATGGGAGAAAAATGAACATCGATTAAAAATTCTAAATTCTAAATTCTTTCTAAAATTCTTTTCAAAAGTAGGATACTTAAAAAGTCGTATAATGTAAACAAGATTTATATATTTTAAATGTTCATTCAAAAGTTGGCAACTCTAGATTTTATTATTAGTTTATTTAGAATTATTTGGAATAATTGCTTCGTAACAATATTTTTTTTAATTTTGAAAAAGTTAGCAATGCAATATTTTTTAATGAAATTTCAATATGTACTTAATATTTTTCCAATTATTTTACAATTAAAATTGAAAGTATCGTTTAGTATTTAATTTAAAAATTCACCACTTTATGTAATTAGCGTATTATTATGTACAAGTAATTATAATATTATATAAATTTAAATGAATTAATACTGCGATTAATACATAAATTTTATGGCACTTAATTCATACTGCTGAGCATACTAATTCCATATTGCCAACTACACAAGATGAAAAAATACTACGCAGTTCTTTTCTTAAATAAATATTCTTCGCGATATATTTTTACATCTTGCATATTTAAAAGTATTTCACTTCAAATTTTCTTGCGAATAACATTATAATTAATAACTTAAAAACAACGTAAATTTTTTTGGTTTAAATTAAATAAATGTTTACTAAAATTTTTTGTTAAAATTTTCGTGTTCCAAAATGTTTAACATCTTAAATCGTTGAACTATGTGTAGTTCTTTGAATTTGCTGTTGATAATAACATTGTCATAATATTTATTAGTGGTTAAAAAGTATTACAACTTTGTTGATTATTTCTGAGTATATTTAGTAATTTTATTACACGAAGGCTTCAAAGACAATAAGCCTATAAAAGCATATATTATAATCTCCCTTGTAAATTTGTATATATTAATGTAAATAAATTACTTAATTACTAGTTAATAATTTTATTTTAGAAAAAAAATTTGTCCATTTGTACTAAATTTATTAAATAAAAATAGTTACCTATTTAATTTTTCAAAGTGAAATACTTTTTGAATAATACTAATATTTATCTAAATTATACGCATTTTAACTCAGGTACTGTAATATGCTACATTTCATTATAACAATGAAATAAATTAACTAGAATTAACGTACAAATATACATAATTCGTTGTTTATAGCATAAAAGCAAATATAATTAATAATAATAATGTTTGAAAAAAATTGTATGCATTAAGTATTTCATATATGTGATATGTAGATTACACTAAATCAAAAAATTGCTGTGTACACTTTTTTAAATTTTACTCCATTAAAAATACACATTATTACTTTTTTAATTCAACGATTTTTTTATAATGCCTTTTGTTAATAATAGTTATCATGGCTGCCGACGAAGCAAAAGTTGCGTCAGGAAGAATATTTGGCATAAATAGATTTTTGGATGAATAACAAACACAAGTTTGTGTCACACATCGCACTTTTATGAGAATACGATGTGAATGTATGTATGTAATATATTTCAATTAAAAGCACTTGCGCATTTTTCATGAACTATTTCAGTATTTCATAGAATTAAATTTATAATTATTGGCTGTAAGAATTTAATTAAAATTTTGCATTTAATTCTTTAGTGAAAATGTTTCTGAAACTAATATTTTTGCTATAAGTTTCTGTAAAAATTAATCTTTTCCAAATAAGTATTTTTTTTATCTAAATGATTTAAAAATAAAACTTTGGATTCAAAGAATTTTAATGGGAGTGTTTTAAATAACAATTCGTATTTGATTGTAAAGATACTTTTAGAAATGAAACCTTTGCACAAGAATATTATGTTGAAAATATATTTAAATATTATTTTTTTTATAATCTGACATGATTAAAAAAGAAACAACTATTAAATTATATATTATAAATTTCACTAATTTGTTTAATTAGAATGTATTATAGATATAATACTTGAGTTTTTAATTTTGTTTTTCTTTATTAGCAATATATACATATCCAATGAAAATCGATTGCTTGTACAAAATATTAAAGATACCAAAATATATTTATTTCATTTTTCGTAGCGTATAAATTATTTAAATATATTTTTAATGGAGTAAATATATCATACTTTTTCCTTATGCCATTCCAATATGGTGCATTTTAATTAATTAAGATAATAATATAATTAATATAGATAGTTTATACAAGTAATTAATAAATTTATTTTTTTTTTTCATTAAACCCTGTCCAATGGTCTCCACTGTTTTGTATCCTATTATCAATGTTATTTATACTTAATAAATACTGGTCGAATTAAGTACCTAGGAATTAAGATTTAATTAAATAAAATATAATCAATGTAATTAGATTAATTAACCTATTATATGTATATCTTAAATTTTATTAGTATATTACACAAGATAAATTATTAATACTTTCTTTTTTTTTTAATCGTTCATTTTTGCTATGAGCAAAAAACAGTTTATATTTTGTTAATGCTATTCTAAATCACATTTTTGTAGGTAGGTTTTTTTGTTATTAAACAATCGCATTTGTTTATATTACACAGTGTCTAATAAATGTTGCACCATAAACGAAGATGAGGCGGCGAAACGTTGGTGTTTATGGTACCAACTTCGGCGCGTTAAACGGCACTGCCGTACGGTGGGGAAACATTTAGGGGCTTTTGTCGTGCGATTGCACGCTGGATGTATGTTAGCAGCCATGCCATGATGGTGCATGTTTGAGAGGCGGATTGGTCGAGGATGCGCTGGTACGCAGCGTCGACCCTGAGAGAAATTGTTACGGTTAGTTTCGAAAAGAATTGAAAATGTTAGTTACTCCGTGTTCATATCGTACATTTTTTTTTCGTACACTTGACGTGTAATTTTTTTTAAAAGTATGATAAAGATGAATCACACGTCGAATGAACGATAAACATATGGTATAAACACGGATTAAAAGTTAGAGAAAGATGTGATAGATATTATAAAATAAAAATGACTTACGCAGAGCACTGTTGGACATGGATCGTAAGCTCTCGCTTTGTTATTTAATTCAGTCTTTAATTGCCAGCCGTGGAGATAGACATGAGGGCTGAGGGGAAGGCTTCCGCGTTCTAACCTTAATATTGAATGCCACCTACAAGAAAAAAAAATATGTTTCTGTAATTTACAATGCAACGTTCTTAGAATCAATAAAATTGCTATTGAAAAAAAAAAAGAAATATTTTTATTTGCGTGATTATTTTGAAAGCTATAAAATTTCGATTAAATAGAACAAAATTACCATTTCCATTTACAAATTAATATTTTTTTTATTTGTCAACACAAAGAACTAAATTTGTACCCTTCAAAATATTAATAAATAGTTTGAAATATACAATCAGTCTTATCAATTAAAACTGCTTCCAAAAGAAGCTAATTTATGTAATAATTATTAGAATTTGTTTATATATAATTTGGTTGTTTATCCAGGTTCATTAAGTATAATAATTAAATTTAGAAAATTTACCACCATTTTTTAAAATATAATTATGTGATTACAATATATAAAATTTCAGAATTTGTTATGTAATGATCTGTTTAAATTATATATTGATATAAATAATTTTTTACTGAATATAAACATTGTACTTATAAAAATTACAAAAAAAAACAACATAAAACATTTTACTCTTAAATTCATTGAAAATCAAGTCTAATAATTAATTTCGAAAATTTACTAAAAACTATGTAACCTACCTTGTAATTAACTGCAACAATTGTGAATGTCGTCCTTGCAATCTTAGCGTTCGACAGGCACCTAAAACAGCTGGCTGATATGACGGTGAAAACTCCAATGTTTTCGTGAAATACTTGACTGCCGTTACATATAAACCTGTAACGAAATCATTCTCGATTATTTCTGGTGCAACAAAATAAAGAAAGTAAAAAGAATAAAAGCAAGAGTAATCTCTTCACCTTGTTCACGTGACCATTGCGCATAGTTGGTAACGTGATGCGGATCTTTCGGATTCAAGTGGACGACTTTTCGGAGTAGCGCGCCCACAGTTGGATCCTGGCGGCCTCGTAATTTCACTAATTCCAGATAAGCGGGCGTAAAGCCCGGCTCTAATCGTATACAGCGCTCCAACATTCGTGCCGATTCTACTGTACGATTCGATTTCCTACAATCACAATTACAATACGATACAATTCCTGATTTTTTTTTTAGTTTTATTTCGCTTTATTTTTATATGTCTTGTAAGTTGTTTGCAATAGAATTGACAAGACGTTTTATTGATTTTGTGTAACATTAAATTGGATTATCGTTTAATAGTATTTGGAATCATGTTTGTATGTAGGATATTCACATTTTTATAAAATAGCAAAATTTTATTATTTTACAGAAAATTTATCGTTTTGCTGAAATAATATGTGATAAAAATAACAAATTCCTGTAGTCTGACTATTTAATAATCACATAATTAGCATCTTATTGCAATTGCTGCGACTTAATAATAAAAATTGTAACAAATAAAATAAAATTATAAAAATTCAAAATGTATTAATTATTTATTTTGTTTTTTTAATAAAACTACAACTGGTAATTCGGTATTGGGAATGTCCAGTTTTTCATTTTTCAAAATTGTTATTAAATTTAGATTTTTTATCGTTTTCACCTTTGTCAAAATTAGAGGTATATTAATGTTTTTAGTTTTCAATATGACAGTCCATTGCTACAATTAAAAATGTTTTTTTTAAATGTCAGTTCAATAATTTAGTTTTGTTGTTGATACCTACATTAGAACACATTACTGTTTCTTCTTTTTTTTTGTAGAAAAATGGTTTAATAAATTTAATAGTTTAATTAAAATATGCTGTCTAGTGTGGGTTAGCAAAATCAAAATAAAACAATATACGACAAATGTCATAATGACATGTACTACAAAAATTATGTTAAGAAAGATTTTTAAATGATAAAATTTTATTCGAAACTGTACTAAAAAGTAAAAAAAATATAATACAATTTTTTTTGTAAATCGTCTGAGTTAAAAATATTTTCTTACATAATTTATTTTTCTGCTGATCTGCATTATAGTATAAAGTTTTACTAAACTGTTATATATTTTTGATTACTATAACTTTTGTTTTATAAAAAATATATTTTTATATGACATTGGCATTTTTTAGTTAAGTACATTTGAAAATAATGTTAACATTCGTCAATTGTAAAAATTTAAAATATTCCTTGTTGATAATTTTTTAAATAAAATATTATATTGTCATCGGAGATAAACATGCAAAGTTTGAAAGAAATTGGTTCGATAAAACTAAAAAAACCTACTTAATCTATTTTATATAAAACAATCAGTATTGATAAATAACTCAAAATCGTCAATACTCTTTTACAATTACTTTCAAACAAAGTAATTCTATTTCACGAAACAATAAAACGTCTGTAAATTGTAAATCAAATGAAAATATGTATTGTTTCACTTACCGGTACAACTGTCCCAAGTTATAATGAGCGTTGACATGATCCGTTGAATATCTGATCGCGGCTAGAAAATGATGTTCCGCTAACTCGTCATTGTTCATCAACGTACCGAGATTATTATGCGCGCTGGCGTATGTTGGCCATAGTCTAAACAAGAAACAAACAAGCCAAGTTTATCAGTTACCATCAGTTGTAAATACTGGATTGGTATTGAAATTCGGTAAATAGAATTTTCGTTGAAAGTAAAATATTAAATGCTTTGTTTACAATCAGAATACGGTGTAAATTATTTGCTATTAAGAAGTTTAAATGGGGGTATCAAAAGTTAATATATTTTTTTCTGATTGTGTGAATTTTCTAATTACAGTAGAACTTGTAGGCATGAACTCAAGAGACATGAGTTCAGAGATCAGATCAAATATAAATATAGATACGTAATGTCTATAACCTTATACAGGGCCGGATTTACACACAAATTAAACAAGCTTTAGATTAGGGTCTGTCATTTGAAAAAGCTTTACAAATTTGATAAATATTAAATTATACTACAAAATTTTTATATAACTGGAATGAGATGTTTTGTGTTTTAATTTCCAAGATTTACATCTATTTTAATTTTGTTAAATTTTAATTAAAATTATAAACTCAAATAATACGTTTGACACGCATGTCGATTTCAGCAGTAGCTACTGCTTAAAGATCCTTAAGTTCTTGTCATGTGTCGAAGGTATAACGCTGTAATCTAAAGGAGACCTCAAAAAAGTTTAGTTTGGAGCCTCACTCGTTTTGAATTTAGTCCTGGCCTTATACATGGGTTTTTTTGTTACGTATGTACATAAAAAAATAGATACAGTGTTTGTTTATATTTTGTAACTTGAAACTCCCATATCTAAAATGAAATCGTCTACTTCCGTTGCGAGTAGCGTTAACTAACATAGATGAAACGAACTAAATATAATAACAAACCATATTTATAAACAAAACTTATTAATATAATATTCATCTTCATCTATATTATAATTGATCTGATATTATTGACAAATAAATTGACATTAAGGTAGTTTGATAGACTCATGCAAGAATGTACTTAGTTTCTATTAAAATTGAGATAGTATATAATTTTAATATGTTTATTTCCGAATGGAGTAATTACAATTTTCAATACAAAACATTACAAACTATTAAACTTTAATGTGACATTCTATGAGTGCAATAAATAAATAGTATTAAATGATTAATCTATAAAACAAAATAGTTTTATTTTATATATTAATTAGAATTGAAATTTTTGCCATTTCAACAAAACATTAATAGGAAATTACGTCAAAATCAAAAATTATTATGTTGTTTTTAAAATGTTTACTTTCTAATAAAAAAAAAACATATATTAGTATAAAACAGTTTCTCTAAGTGACAAATCCCTGGAAATTACTAAGATTATTTAGAAATTTTATTTTTCGGCTATATCTAAATCCGGAAAAGCTACAAAATCCAAAAATATTTGAAATACTCCACTCAGAGGGGGTGGTAGATGGGGGAGGCATATGTTGAGTAACTTACTGTAAAGCTTTATGATAGTGCGAGATGGCGAGTTCCGGACGATCGGTGTCGCGCAGGAAATTGGCAAAGTTATAATGCATTTTGGCGTTGTGCGGTAACGCCATTAGACCAGCCCTGTAACATATCGTAAATGAGGTCAACTCGCTGCCAGCTTCACCGCCATTCCACTTGCTTCTTCCCGTTTCCCATATATATATATATATACATGTATTTGTTGCTCTGTGTTATCTACTAAACTGAACATAGAATTTTTTTCGTCCTCTCTCCCTAGTATTTGTGTATCTGTTTTCATGATGTGGCCAACTTGTAAAGCGTTTATAGTCGAGGGTTGTGTGTATGGAATAGGGAATAGTAAAGTATCTACATTATGCTAGATTGGTTTCGCAAAGAAGTGGATTTTTTTTTATTTCGTATAAACATGTGTTTGGTTTTTAGGCTAGTTTTTTTTTTCGTAGAATAAATTGTTGAGTGAAATTTTCTGATACGGTTTGCGTACAAATACGTTAATAAATAATAGTAAACAATGTGATTGATTTTACGAAAATGAAAACATTTTTTATTATTGATTATACGAAAAAAGTATTAGTCCAAATAGACTATAGGAAAGCAATTTTCATTCTATCCCCATTTATAATGTCTCTTATAATTTCATAGTTCTTTTTTTAAAAAAACAAAAAACAGAACATTGCTGTGTAAACAGAACTAATTTGAATAATTACAGTCGACCACAAAATTTATCTAAAATATTAGTTTTCCATTGAAATTTACTAGTTTTGTATGAAAAACATTTCATCATTTTGTCACATTCACAACATACCACAAGCACATCAATCCTTTATACGAAAACCCGATTACAAGCATACATACCGCTACCTGCTAAACTACAAACTCCTCCAAAGAATCAAAACTTTGCATGTTCTCATACTCATAAACTGTTCCTAAAGTCACCCTATATCCTCATATTTTATCACCTTAGCCAAACACCCTTTCGAACAATCCGCACAACCACATATTACCGGCTCAGAACTCTTGCAAACTTCTATATACTAACGTAAATTCTCTTGCCACTTCGCTCATTTTCTTTGTATTTAATTTAAATATTAACATGATTCCCATTTTCTATATTAGAATTAATTCAAATAATGGAAACGCTTTAAGATTTTTAACTTTTTAATATGTTCTTACATATGTATAAAAAAAATGTAATACTTATTTTTTCTATTTTCAAAATGTGTCATATAGATTTAGAAACTTTTTACTTTTTAGAGCGATAAAGATAAGTAATTGGTCAAAAATGTATCCTCGAAATAAATGACAATATTTTATTGGCTAATTTTAAAATTATTACTACTAATACTAATACTAATTAATGAAAATATTTTAAAGTTACTTGCCTTAAGAGTGATTCCCGCGACCGCCAATCTCGATTCCGGGCCACGGAACGAAAGCAGCCGGTAAGTAGAAGTAATACTCCGGCAAAGACGATAGTCTGTCGATGACGTGCCATTGTTTCCCAGAGAAGTTGAGCACCGTAAACCACCAGCAGGACGCTGCCCAACGATGGAATGTAAAGGACACGTTCAGCAACCACAAAACCAACGGTGACAACAAGATTTGCTGCAGGAAGAAAGGGCAGGACTAGCAGGAGAAGACCGAGAACCAGAGGCACGTGACGTTGTTGCTAAATACAATAAAATATTTTGTAGTAAATTAAAATTGATAATGATATAAGATAAAAATAGTATAAGTATATACATATTATAATTTAACAGAAAAAAATCTAATATAAAAATTATGATATTAAATCCATTTGCAGATAAAACATTTGTGTTGTTACAGATTATAAAACTTTAGATAATTTGAAATATATGTTTGTATAAATTATTTTAAAATTTTTATTTATAATTTTCTTAACTGTAATTAGCGAGTAATACTGAAGAAAATGACGTAATTACAATTTCAAACTAAATTTTTATATTAACTTAATTCTTAAATGCTCAAATAATAAATACATAATAAATATAAAATGTAGATAAAAGAATATAAATCTAAATTACGTATAAATATTAATATTAATTTTTATATATACTTTACAAATTATTATTTGTTTAGCAGAATTTGTGTGAGACGAAACTATATATACGAAATATCATTTTTCATCTGACAGAAAGTTGTGTTGTAATGTTCACGCGAAACTAAGGGTAGTAGGGAATTTATGTTAATTTTAGTAAATATTATTAATGTAAATTTAATGTTCCACTAACCAAAATATTTCATAAATCTCCTGTTATAACTTTAATAACACAAATATAGTTTTCATTTTATAAACTTTTTGACGTGAGGTAGAAATTTAAAATATAAAACTTTAAAAATCTGTTTTTATATCTACATTAATTTAATGTGAACATGTTTGAATTTCAAACATTTTTCTAAATAAAAAAATTAAACTACATATTGTTGTCGATCAATAAATAAAAATATTAAAACATCCAAAAACATAAAAAAAATAAATTATAAAGCAAAACAAATATTATCATCTATAATTCAAATATGCAGTAAATTAATGCTATTAAACTTTATATTATTCACGTAACAATCAGTGTTATTAAGTGCCACTAAATCCTTCTCTATTATTCAACTAATTTGCAAAATTTATTAGTTTATTATACGCGTTATTTTAATAGGATAGTATTTTATCGTATAGATTATATAATACCACAATTAATTAACAAGGTAACTAAAGTCGATTAATTAAACTTAAATAAACTAATTAACAAACTATTGGTTTAAAATCACCTTGAAACAACACCACAAATTATTAATTATTCAATCACAAATAAAGCTGAACATGAGTTAATTGAAAAAGAATTCTAATCGTGAATTAATTCATTTAGAGAAATTAAACAAAAACAAAACTTTTTTGAATAGTATTTATACTAACGATTTTATTTTGGTTTTTAATATATAAGATAAATCGTAATTATAAAAAATTGACTTAATTTAATAATAACCTTTATTACTCAACAGAAAATTAATTCCAATTACATTAAAGAACTTGAATCACATAAAAAAATAGTCTTTATTTATGTAAAAAAATAAATAATTATAATACATTAAATCATTCATAAAATCAAGTTATTTTCATGTTCAATTATCAAAAAAGCTTATAAATTTAAGTTTCTAAAAATTTTTTTATTTTGAATAATGAATTAATTCTTTTCTGTTGAAAAATTGAAATTATAAATTACCGTAGAACTTATATATATATAAACGTTAAGTTAAAACACGGAAAATTATAATAAAATAAGCCTACAATTAGTGTAGCAAAAGTACTTTATTTTTTTATTGAAATTAATCAAGGGAAAAACATTTTGAAAGTTAAAAGTGAATTAATCTCGTCTTGTCTTTATGTTATGTCATTATGGAGACGTTTATTTTTAATAGCACACTTTTGTACTATCGATACAATTTTACGTATGTGTTGGCAGGTCTCTTTACAAAAAGCCTCTATATAAGTTCTAATGAAATATTATAATTTATTACCAAATCTAACTAAATCATAAAAATGGTACAATATTGGTACATTGTTTGTATATACCTCACTAAAAAATCACTGTAAATTTACATTAGTAATCATATTTTTGATTGTAATTTTATAAATTATTAGTACCTATACATTTACAAATATAAATATAACATTATAAAAAAATATAGTAAAATAACTATGATAATAATGTAAATTTACATTAACTTTTTACAGTGCTTATTCAATAATTTTCAAATCAAAAACAAAACAAACAAAAAAACAAAACATAATTCAATAAACTCTTCCAAACAAAACCGTAAAACAATATATTCCGTGCTATATAGATACCTCAAAATCCTGCAGCGTTCGGTAAGCAATCAGCAACGCGGTCCCAAAGAACAGACACGTAACCAAATTTCGGCTATCGGTGATGGAAGTCAGTAGGGGCACCGAGCCCATTTGCCAATCGTGACTCAACGTGGCGGGACACAGTAGAAGCCACCAGTTGAATGCGGCCAGATAAGAAAATGTCAATAATCTATACAACAGACAGAGAGGCAAAACGATAAAGTTTTACGCAGGGTTCACAGTCTCGTTAGAGGTATTGGAACCCCCCACCCCCCCTTAAGTTAATCAATATTAGAATATTGATAGCGAGCGAGCTTCGATACAGATCTCTGGGCAATAAAAATAAAGCTGGATCAAGAGAAAACTTTGCTGAGATGGGTAAACAAGATGCTTTGCGGATAAAATGGAAATGATAGAATTTGGAAATAAGGTTAATAAAGGAGTTGTTTTGGAATTTGCAATACAGGTCTATTCTGTAATAAGTTTGTTAAAATTATGTAGATACACCACTGTTATATTAAAATAAACTTTTAAATTATCATATTAAATATTATACAGATATTTTAATTGTGTTGTTAAATAAAAAATTAGATTACAGAATAGGCTTGATATTATTTAAAGATATTTGCCAAATTCATTGGCCTGTATTCTCACCTAACTTTTAAAAGTGATTTTTTTGTCAAAATTACTATTAACGTTTACTTAAAATTACTTATTCAGCAATTTTAATAAGTTTGTTTAAATTTTATAATATTAGATCAAAAATAATACATCAAAAATAGAATAGAATATATAAATTTAGCGTGTCATTAAATTGAAATCCAATACAAACAAATAATATTATTAAATTTTACTAAAATAAATCTCAGAAATTTCAAAACGTGCTTATTCATTTAAATTTAAATATCAAATATTTAGTAGCAAATGCAATATTGTCCCTAAACAAATAGCGTTTTGATAATTCTGTAGATAAAAAAACAAATATAATAATTACTCTACTTAATTTATTTAAACAACCATTTTATCTTTTCATATAATTTTTTTTTATAATCAGATAAATTTTTATATTTTCTTTTACCTGACGTAAAGCGAAGGATGAAATGCTGTTGGATTATCCTGTTGCGAAAATTTTGGCAAAGATCCTTGGAGCATTGCCAATCGTACGGCTAATAAAATCCCCAACTACAAAAAAATTAGAAAAAAAAACTTAATTACAGTACAATTAACTTTAAAGCCGTATTCATAGTTCATTTAGTAAATTTAGAATGCATTTATATTATCAAGATTTAGCAAATGTTAACAAATAGAAATATATTCGTCTTTGAGTTCATGCAATTCCATTAAAATAAAATTATTTTCATTTCAATTTTTATATACTACAGGTTTTTTGATTTATGTAAAGTCTCTCACATAATCGTTTATAATATTAAAATTTTAACTCAGATTTCATATTTCTTAACAATAATTATCACTTTTCAAAGTCATTTTCAAAAAACTGGTAAAACTAAATTATGTTCTTCTTGTTAAACTTTAAAGAATTTAATGCTGTATACATTTTCAGAATTTCTGTACAAGAAATTACTTAAAAAATATACGTAAATACAAAATCAAATCAGAAATTTGTTATTAAAATTTGTTGGTAAAAAATTATACAACTGCATCGAGTCAGAGATTCATCAATGTCTTTTCAAAGCGTATGACTGCAAAACAAACAAAATAAGTAATGCTTGAATATGTAATTTCATAGCAATTGTTTTGCTAACATACACTTTTATATGCTATTTGAATTTTTATAGATGTAAATTCAGCTTTTATCAGAAATTCTTTCTGTTTTAGTTTTGAATCTCTAATATTGCTTCAGTATCTTGAAATAAAATTCTAATGGCTTTAAACTAATGCATATTTATTTACTAAGCTTATTAGATTCGGGTTTTGAATTTAGTGAATTGTTAAATTCGTAGTAGTTATTATTTCGGATGCAGCAAAAACAATAAATTTATTGTTGAACTCGGAAATTAGTTGTCTAGATTAGTGCTTTTTCACCAGCGTATTAGTTAACCACGAAATTCTGGACAGTAAATATATGCTGTAGGTGAATACAATACATTGACATGAAAAAAAAAATGTTTATACTACCTTTTTACGTGATTATTTACTCTACAGCATAAATATGCTCCTTTTACTAGCACTCTATGAGAGAATAATAGACTGTTCAACCAATTTTTAAGGTCTTTAAAAATCTTAGAAATTTAACTAAAATGTAGTGTAGTATAATCGTCCTTAAGTCTACTTATAGTAAATTCCACTATAATATGTTGACAACTAACTACAAATATGATCATTTCTAGTACATTAAAGTCAAAATTACTAAATAAATTTACTAAATAGAAATAAGAAAATGAGAATTCATTTTATCATAAAACATTTGCAGTAAATATGATTAATTCTAAAATAAATTATATTCTCTCGCATATTTAATACGATATAATACAAATAAATGAATAAAACTTAAGCGCTAACGTAACATAAGTAAGTAAGCAAGTTTATTTTAATTCATAAGAGAAAACATTTTCGTTGGCGCAACGCAAAAACAAAACTGAAACTTACCGAGACAAGAACTTTGGCTGCTCGTCTTGCAAATTTGCAAGTTTCATTATTCCAACGTACATCTGTTATTGTTCTGTAAACAGAATTACAATCAGATTTTGCTCTGCTGAAAATACTATCATGCTATACGATAAAGTTTTGCCACCATATATTTACATAAGAAAATCATAACAAACTTGAAACATTTTATTCATATATTAAAGATTTTTTACTGTACAAAAATTATATTTCACATTATATGCCAATGAAATTTCGATCCATTGTTACATTTATTTTTCTATTATCTTATATTAAAACATATTTTTGATAGTTTGTGGACAATAATATAAAATTTCGCTCGTTTTTGACCTTGAAGTACCCGTAAAAGAAACACGTATATACCGCGCTGTATGAGAAGCATGGTTAGTAAAGGACAATTGTGTGTTTGCAGGATATTGAGGTTGTAACTCCCGTAACATGGTGCAGGTATGCCTTATGCTAATGGCGACAAGATCATGCTTCTCATACACCAAGATATGTCTTAGTCAAATTTCACTCAATTACGTTTATTAGTTTAAAAGTTATAAGGGAAAATGAAGAGTAAACAGCAAGTGAAACACTCTATAATATCCTCGGGTTATTAGACAGACACTTTAACATATTTTAAATTATTTTTTTCTACACTATTGTTGAAAAATAAGATAACACTTTATTGTTTTAACATTGAACGTCATTACAAAATAACAATTTAGGAACTTATAATTGAAAGGTTAAAATGAATGAAATACTAAATAATACAAAAAGTAATCTTAAAATTGCTGTAAATAACATAAAAATTAATGTCCTAATTGTTTCGTAATTATCGATAAATAAAAGTTATGAATTTTTTTATAGTACAGAAAAAATTTTCTTAAATTTTCTCCATTTGTGACAATTCGTCAAAATTTCACTGTATTTCATGTTTATAAAATAAATCAGTTTTCTAAATAAAAATTAAAAGTATTATCAACCAAATTCAGTATGAAATTTCTATGTATTTATGAGTATAATATTTATATTATAAGTATATAAACTAACCTGCGAATATATGGCCAACATCGATAAAAATCGTAACTTAAGTTAAGAATAAAGACAGTAATTCCTGTTTCTTTGGCAAGCATACTTAAGCCACCAAGAATTACACTTGTCCACACTTGGCATTTGCCGTCTGAATGCCTGAAAAGAAGAAAAATAAAAGGGCAATTAGCTAAATAGTAATAAAATGGAATATAATTTTTTACATGCATAGAATTAAAATATATATTATATCTAGTATGCATTCTTATCATTTTAAATAACTATTTATTAATTTTCAAAATCATTTTGTTGTAAAATATAGCATTATTATATTTTTGTATAAATTTATATTGTATTTACAAAAAAGGAACAAATTTTCAGTTTTAGTTGACATGTTAAATGCCCAAACATAAAAAATTCGAACGTTGGAACCACATTAAGATTCAAATGTTATGCTGCTTCTAGGCAACACTTATATGTGAGACAATTGCAGACTCACGTTGCACTCAACTTGCAAATAAATGTAAATTAAAGCTAATAGTTTTATAGAATTCCATTTTCCTGCAAAATAAAAAAATTTGAAATATGATTATTCTACTGGAGATACCATATGTACTAATTTAAAATTTCAATTTTGATTTAGCAAAATTTTTAATTAAATCTACATTTTTATAGAATGTTTTTTTTTTGTAAATACAAAAAAAAAAATGTTTAAAGTCTACACTTTAAAAATTTGCAAAAATTTAACATTATTTAGTTGTAAATTACTATTAATTTATAACAAATGTAAATGCAAGTATATTTTATTGTTAAAATTAACTTCCAACAATAATTATAATTTTAAAAATGGTGTAGTAACATAATCCAACATTTACGATTTTTGCAAACGTATATCACTTAAGTTTTTATTAAAATCATTTTTTTGCAGTTTAAAATTTCAAAACTATATATCTATTATTAAAATTAATTAATATTATCTGACGCATCAACAATTTTAGTTCTCAAATATTTACAATCTCCGAATATAACATTTTAAAATAAACAATAAATAATTTATACGTATTTGAACAAAGTTCGGAACAAGAGAACGAGACAAAAAATATTTAAATTGAAGTGCTAATTATGTATGCATTTTAAACTACATGCATATACATTTATAAGTTAACAAACAGAGAATAGAGTAAAAAAAAATGCTAGCAGCAAAAACTTTTATAGTTTGTTTGAATTTACGTTTTTCAAAAGCTTTACTAGGCAAACTGTAGGACGAAAGGTACTTGTGCATTTAAATTTACATGAATCGTACCTGGCTTTTGGGAGAGTAAAACATTGTATCTTCACAGCGTGTGTCTCTGCAAACGTGCGCACACGCGAGCAAAAGAGGAAAAAGCATTTAAAATTCCCAAACAACGTAAAGGATTTTTTGAATGAAAGTCCCAAATGTGTGTTGTTAGGAGAAAAGACCGATGATATCAAACGAAGAGTTTCTTTTTAGTTGGAAGAGAACACGCAATTGCATTCGAGTGGAAAGCAACTTCCAAAGAATTCTAATAAGCACTATTTGGTCAGATAACGATTCAATACTACACTCCCCCTCTATAGAAATACAAACATGGATGCTACGAGTAATATCATTTACATAGATTCTCTATTTTAGATATGAAATGGAGTACATACTGCTTATTTTCTGTATTAGTGTAAAGTACTTTTAAATATAAAATGCATATGTTTTAAAATGCTGGATTTCCTGCTACTATAATATTTTTGCTTAGTATTAACATATATATATATATTAATAAATTTTAAAATTTTAGTTTAGTAATATTAATTAAAAATGGTTAATGGTCTGTTATAAGTTTTGGCCACGTTTAACCTATCTTTTTTTTTCATTTTAGGTTGGATATATAGACATAAGGTTTTTTTTTTTAGTTAAAGTAACATAATTTCTATATCATGTACCTAATGCACAAGTTTTAGTAACATTAAGATAAATGGCATAGATCGCTTGATATATATTTTTCTGTATTAAACTATTTCAAATATGTATACTATACGTAACGAAGCAAACTATATTTATAATATTAATGCTAAATAAATTTTATTATTATTATTATTAAATATTTTAAAATTTAAACAAAAAGTGTCAACATAAATTTCCGGTCAATTTGCATTTTGATATATCAGTTTGGTAATGATATTCATTTGAATTATATCTACTTTCATATAAAATAAAATAAAAATTGATTGACATTAAATTTCACTAATATTGAAATAATTAAAATAATTTTATTGAAAAAAAAAAAAAAATAATGAATAAAATTTTAACTTACCCGTGATATGCTAAAAGTGATATTAAGAAAAACACACAGGCTAGTACATCAGCGCGGCCTACTATTCCTGTCACCTGCAACAAAAATATATCTTTTAAAAATAGTAATGGTAAAGTAACAGATTTACTAACAAGTGGCATTAGTAAATCTGTTTTTTTTTTGCTTTGTTAAACACATTATGTTTTATTGTTTCTTACAAACATAATAATATAGTTAGGCAACTTGAGTTGGTGGACTTTAGCATGTAAATAAAGAAAAATTGTATAATGTAAGTAAAAATATAACAAAAGTTAAATAGAATATATTTTCTGAAGAAATATATAAATATACATTATTATACACATTATACACATTATTATTATAAAGTTCACTATAAAAATACTGCAAAATCTATTAAATAATGTAATAATTAAATTAACTACATATTACTCGATCCTTTTTATTTATTATTTTTGTGTAAAATATTTTCCACAAATTAAATTCTTTTATCCGCTAAAAGATTCTCTCATTTGAGAATATTTTCAAGAAAATTAAAACGAGCACGAAAAATATAAAATTTCATATTTCATACAACTTTACCGCTGCACGTTTTGTGTGAAAATGTATATTTTTATTTTTCACAGCTAAATGCATTCTTGCAGTAAATAATTTTTAAATTATTCTTCTTTACTTAAGACCGAATTTAACTAGAGATAAGAAGAAAAAGAATATATATATATATATATATATATATATATATTTCGTAATTCATGTAGTGTAGGTAGAATGTATGTAACATGACAGTGTTTGCGTGGTTGTGTCTAGGAAAAGGCAAGCGTAACTTGAAAGATCAGTGTATTTTCTTCATACCCAGACTTAGATATGATACAGAGTTCTTTTACGTGTATGTACATTCTCCACAAAGGCCCTCTGCTTTAACAAACAAATTCAGTCATCCATATTATTTTCTAGTCGAGCTTGGCTGACTTTATGTAGTTTATAATATATGTAACAAGCTAGATTTCGGAGAAAACCACGATTTTAATAAAACTGTTTGTTTTTTGTAAATTTCTTTCAATTTTCCTTGAGGTAGACATTGATTATATTGAATGTAAAAGAACATTTTACTATTTTTATTTATTACATAGCAGATTCTAAATTATCCGAGGTGTTAAGATTTCGATAAAGAACCCTGAATAATCTTACCAAAAAAAAAATCGGAAAAAATAAAAAAACAGTTAATAATTATGTAAGATTTATTTTCTAGTACTCATCTAATGTTATGCAGCTAAATGAAAAATTATTATTACGTTTCGAGAAATTATTTAAAAAATTGCAAATTTTTTACCATCTCCATTCAGTGGCGGCGCTAGTAGACGGTCCGAGGGGACCATACCACCACAATTATATCCAAAGTATGCTTTGGTCCTCGCAAGAAATTTTTAAAGGAAATATTAGATTATTAGATTAAATTGTGAAATATTAATTTTGAAAATTCTATAAATCCAATGGATACTGGCCTGAAAATTACTATTAAAGAGTAAGTTTAGTGATATTCGTATTTTAAATATAAAAAAGACAACGCTAAAATTAATATATAACAATAGAAAAATTAAATTACTATTTGGTATATAATTTGTTTATATGAAACTATTCGGTAATGAGTTAGTTAAATTGATAAGTAGAAATAAATTTTCTGAAAAGATTTATCATGCTAGTTTATTTTTAATTGTTCTTCTATTACAAAAGTAAATGATGATTTTCCTATTTGTATTTCATTACATTATAACAAAAGTATATCTTTCACTAATCTCACATCACTTCCTGTATAACTTGCGATAAGTATTAAAAAATTTACAACGGTTATGTAATCCATTCTTAAAAATTACCGTTGCGGGTTTACCGCACAGCAAAAAGGTAAAAAAATAACGAGAAAATAATAAGCACGAACTATGTTCATTCACCGTACTTGTATTATTTCTACTCTCTTTGATTAAAGCACCTTTAGCTCATATTGTACACAGGTGGGTCTGATTTTTTAATCAGAATAATGCACATAAATTTACCGACATTCAATATTTGATTCCTTCGGGCGTTTTAAACTCACAACCTTTGCTTATATTATTATATATACGCTGTTGTAGCTTTTTTTTTTTCGGTGCAAAAATATTTTATATCTGTTTTATGTTTATTGTTAAAATACTTGCCGTATATAAAACAAAATTGTTTTTGCATATTTAAACATGAAAATCAAGAAGAATGAATTTTTAATTTGAAACAAAAAAGAATATAAAATTAAAAAAAAAATGGATATTTTTCTTTTCTCTGTAAATGTTATCAAAGATGTTATTACGAGTATATTTCATTTTAATTTTGTATTTTATCTGTAAAAAATAATAATAAACATTTTAAGTTACTCTTATATTTATAATACCAAGCACGTCAGAATACGAGTAAATTACTTTTTATATATATATTTATTTCTTAAACCAAATGAAAATTAATTGATATACCACTAGAGCAAATTTTTTTAATAAAAATTAATATAGAACTATAACTTAAAGCTGTTTTATTTTATTATTATTATTACATCTAAAATGTGACAAACCTTATTCATGGTATACTGAAAGATTTGACCCAAATATGTGCTAACCAATATCATAACCATCATATCGTAAA
This sequence comes from Clivina fossor, assembly GCA_963966155.1. Taxonomy (NCBI): domain Eukaryota; kingdom Metazoa; phylum Arthropoda; class Insecta; order Coleoptera; family Carabidae; genus Clivina; species Clivina fossor. The sequence continues at coordinate 8,478,758 of OZ014565.1, read as the reverse complement.
ACATATGTCATTTCTAATATAATAACAGCAATCATTTATAAAATCGTTTGAAAGTATAAAAACCCTTGAAAGTCTATTGACAAGCGTCAGTTTTAAAGTAACATAGACACGCGCCAAGAAAACGTCACAAGAAGACAAGCTGAAGAAAGAAGGACAACGACGACGAAAGAGGAAAAAAAAAAATATCATTCCTGTCAACGTCTTCATAAAAAGCCTTGTGACATTTTACGATCGGAACGGAACATTTTTAAAAATTTATCTAACCATTTGTTTCAGTGGAGTGACTACTCCACTTTTCTTCGCCCAACCGACCAAGCGCCCCGTCGTACGACTTGCATGATTATCGGAATATCGGATTTATCGCGCGACGAAGAATTCAAAAAACGACGAACCTTTATCACCTACTCGAAGGAAAAAAGTAAGTGCCTTACGCGACGAAGAGGATCAGATACCGGTTATCGTGTGTAGATGTGTGTCTATATGGGTTTGTCTGTGTGTGTGTGGGTGTCAGAGGCTCAAACGATATCTCATAAATATTTTGAGCCCTTCTGTTCACGATGGCTGATAGGTAAAATCCCGGGACCCCGTCTTCATACGCTCATTCTCATTTCATTTTAAGCGAAGCGGTTTCCCGCTTCATCTTACTTGATCGCTCGACTAGATTGTATATTTTCCTCTCGCCGAAGTGAAGTTTTTCGAAGGTTTTTGGATTTTCACGATATTTATTTACATATTTTTATTCAATATTGTTAAGTGTTATGTGGGAAATAGTACTTTTTGTTATCAAAATGTTGTAAATGAAAAGAATAAACTTACAAAACACTGCTTTAAAATGAATAAATTAGAAACAAAACTAATTAACTTAACTTTATTAAGTTTTAATACTAAATAATATGATAACATTTTTGGAACCAAACAATTAACATTTGCAATTGTATTTTTATGCTTTCGTGGAAAAATATATTTATTAAAATAAAACGGCTTTAGCTTGTAGTTCTGTACTAATATTTATTAATAATCAACGTACTCAACGTAATAAATAAATAAACAGAACATAGATACAAGTTACTAGGTAACTCATAATAAATGTATTTGTGTGTATATTTTGTGTGCTATATAGCGAGAAATTAATGAAGCTTGACTTAAGTTACTGTCGTACAAAACAGACTGTAATTAAAACTTTCAATATGTGATACTGAACCAAATTGGTGAAAACTTCACTCATACTAAACGACTCAAATAATCTAGATAAATTCCAACACTGTTAGTTTGACAAATCAATTTTAATATCACTACAAAATATGTTTCTAAAATTTTTACCTATCTTATCTCCCTAAATCCAACTCAACCCCTTCTCTAACCACTATTTCAATCGCCGCCCCTTCCCTTCTAACTACTATTAACCCTCTAATACACAACGTGCCATTTATAACAACCCCTGTCGTTGGACACGTATACCCTTATCAGTGCAGTTTCTATTGGCAATCGTCGGCAGTTATTACCCGGGCTACTTGGGGATGTCTTTATGAAGGCATCGAAGGCAGCTGTTGCACTCGTCTATCGTTCCTACTCCGGGAAATCTTACCCCATCCGGAATTACCCGCAACGGCGGTTGAAGTGAATTGGCACCGGAGCCGCCGGCCGTTTGATTATTGGGCAGTGTTAAAGATTTTTTATTTTGGTCAAAGCTAAACGTATACGATTGCTTCACGCACACTCTTGATACGGTTGGGCGGTTTATGTGATTGTCGAGTTTTATCTTCGGTATTATTGAGCAGTGAGTTGGGTAAGATTTGTGATATTAATGTTTGTACTTTGAGGGTTGTTATTGATATTTTGTTTTTTGTTTTTGTTTGATTTTTTCTGAGGTGGTTGGTGTGGTTGGTTGTTATTAAATAATAATGCGAGTTTTTTGGGGATTAGAAATTGCTTATCTTGAAAGTAAGATGACAGTTATTGTAGTAGAAATTAAATAAAAAAAGATTGGTATAACTTAATGTTTGGAAAGGATTGTTTTGCGATTGAGTTGGTATGAAGTTAAGTAATAATATATATGTATAATGTTCGGTGTTGAGATTTATTTATAGATTTAGATAAAAAATTAATATTTTTTTTATTTGATTTAGATAAATTAAAATTTCATATTTTTCATTTCATTTCATAAAATTTTTATTGAAGAAGCAATATGCTAACGTTTTGGGACAAATAAACTGATATTCATTTATTTTAATCATTAGAAAATACACAAAATAGAAATTATTTATATTTTTCAACATAAATAATTATAAATAATAGAAACATGTTTTAAATAAATTAAAATAGAATTTTAAAATATATCGAAAAAATTTATAAATTATGAAAATTCATTATTTTTCTTTATTTCAAATATTTTCATTAAATAAATCCAAATTAAAACATGTATGACAAAAACTAACTTTTATGTGTATTAAATTTTTTATTACATGAAATTTTATATAAAAGTTAATTAATAATCATTCTTTTTCTAACAGTATGACAGCGTAAAAACATAAAACATAATCATTGCAAAATATAAAACACTGGTTTTGGAACATATTTTAATGCTTAACTTTGAAATGAAAAAAAAAGTGGGTATACCGTAATGTTTTATATAAAATTATTTCGCAAATTAAAATATACTTTTGTACGAATAATACTTTTAGTGTATTATTTGGATAAAAATTGTATTTTTTTTTTAATATTAATATCGTTTTTAAAAACATATTCTGTTGTAATTAATTTTTTGTCGGAAATACATTAAAATTTTTCCATTATACTCGTATATAACTTTTTATATTATTCATATTAAAAATATAAATATGAAATATTACAAAAATTTTCTGTCATTTTCAATATTAGGCTATGATGTCCAGATTTTAAAAACTGTCAAGAGAACAAAAAATGTTAAAAAATACAAACTGAGCTAAAGCCTTTTTAACAATAAGAATATAATAACAATAAAAAATCTTTCAGAACTCATTATATTAAAATAAGTCGTTCTGTATTAATATTTATTAATAATCGAAGTTTTGACGTACTCAACGTACATCTTCATCAGGACACAATGACACGAATGACATTTAAAGTAAATAAACAGAACATTGAAACAAGTTACTAGATAACAAATTAAATAACTAGATCATAACATTTATAAATTTTTAATTAAAAGGAACCAAATTTTATTTAAATCTGTCCTTTTCTTTATTACAATTATTTTACAAAAAATACTATCTGTAAACGATAAGAAAATGTAGAAATGAAACTGACGTGTTCGTACATATATATAACCGGTAATTTTGGTACGTGCTTTCTGGCAAAGCTATCGAATAAAGTTTAATTTTCAAAGTCGTATGAAACAATTTGTAAACTTACCGCTTCCGTGTGTACAGGATGTGCGGCGAACAGCAGACCGGCTGCAGTGGCCCAGGGCCATCTTAGGCCGGCAATAGTCGAGCAAACACGTGTGAATAACACGCATGCTGCCACGTGTAATGCGACATTTGTTGCGTGAAACCACATCGGTTGCAAACCGAAGCATAAATAGTTGGCTCTGGAATAAAATAAATGAATTTAGTTTAAAGGTTATTCTAAAGAATCATTGGCAATATTTGATCAATAAGAAATATAATAAACGTGATATAGGTATTATACAATCTGATTGATTTAGCAGTATCTTGAAAAATTCGATTTTTTTTGTGTCGATTATTTGACTATTATAATGATGTCTATTCTAATTTCTAGCAACTAAAGTTAGCGATTGCCGAAAATTATTGGGTTATAATATTATAGAAAAAAAATTTATTTTCTTCAAGTTGGTATTAAATTGAAAATACGTTTGTATCAATTATTCTTTACTTCTCATTTTTAAATGTCAATTATAATGACATTTGATATACGTGTATATAATAAAATATCTAACAATTTTGCTGTTTTTTGATAACTTTAGTTATTTTCCAAAAAATTAAACATATAATGCTTTTTAATTTTTGCAATATTGTTAATTAAAATTAAATAAATAATAAATATAATTAGTATATATATATATATATATATATATATATATATGTATATATATATATATATATAATAATCCACTGCTACAAATACTTACAGTTATAAGTTTAATAAATTATCAATATTAATTTGAAATAATAACAAATAATAAATTAAAAAAAACTTGAACTAAAAATTAAACAAAAATAATTTCATAAAACTATGTACGTTCTTCACAATTGCCGAACAAGAAATCTAATAATGATGTAAGAAAATGTCATTTTAATGAGAGAATAAAAAAACATTTTTCAGTAAAACAAATACTATTTGTATAATGTTCATTATAATAACCTTTAAGGAATACTTTTATTTCTATTATTATTTGTAAGTTGAAACTGTATTGTTCAGCGTAGCATTTTCTTCGAAAACTTGATTAATTGAATCTACATTCATGAGCTTCAGTTATTTTACTCATTTTTGTAAACTTTATTTTCATAAATGAGCTTCATTTATAACTTTTATTTTTCCATTTAACTCGAAAAACTTTTTCATTATTCCGTTTTTAATCATTTTGTTTTGTTTACATTATTTTGCTTTCATTTCATTTGTTTCATATATATTTTTTTATTATAATGCACACACTAGTTAAATATTTTTATTAAATATTTAATATTATTATATTTATTAAATAATATCACTGTGTAAAACAGTCATTATTTATATTTTTTTACATATGCAACATTATATACTTTTTAATATAAATTCTAAAATTTATTACAAAAATATTTAAATAAACATATCACACATTTGACATCCCCGTAACGTGTTAAAGAAAATTAAAACATCTATTATAGTGTTAATCTAAACACGCAATCAGTTATATACAATAATATAGTTCGTCTAAGCATAATTTAGATAAAGTCAAGGTCATTTATCAGACAGGAAAGATACATATGCAAATAAAGCTTTTAATAACATTCTATGCTATTTAATTGAATAAAAGTTTAAATCTAACATGTAAAGATGTTATTATTTACCTACAGCATGCATAATTTTATGTATGTATAATAGTAGATAATTACATGTTAGTGCTTTGTCTAATAATTAAATTAATGGTTGGAAATATTTTAATATAAAAATATAATTATTACTTAAGTTATTTGAGCAATTAATTAGAAAATTTTCATAAAGAAAAATTTGAGAAAATATTGATAAAAATCAATAATACATAAATAACCAGTTGCATGAAACATGATAATTGTTTACGTTGTTAATTGATAACAACATTTTATACAACTGGCCCACAATGTTTATATAATTTTATTTTTTGTATATTCTTGAGTCGAGAAATGTGTCATAAATTGTTTGTATTCTTGTTATATAATCGTATATGCTGTTGAATTCAATAGCGTTTGTCAATTTTAATTATATATGTTGCTTAATTGCATATTTACAAAAATTAAAACGCTAATTGATATATTTAAAAAAACTCCAAGTTTCAATAATTGTATATCCGTAAATTTGTCATTGTAAATAAAAAAGATAACCGTTGTTAAACATATGTTAGTCTAAAAATATTTTTTTTTGTTAACAGTAGAAATCTAATTATTTACAATTAGTTAATAATTGATTAAATTAACAATGTTATATGTAACTGGTCACAAGAATTGAATGTACATATTACTATTTTTTTAAAATATCATAGTTAACATAATAGAATTAAAAAAAAAACATCAAAAAATAAACAAGTAGATTTTTTTTTAATTTTATAACTTTCATTAATGGATTTTTTTAAAATGGCATTAAAATATAATAAATATTAAATTTCTGCCGGAAACTAAAAATCATACGCATTAAATTTCTACTAAAAAAACCTTTTTTCTACGACTATACTGAAATTTGATACTTATGAATATGTAATTGGTTAGTATATGTAATACTATCCAAAAATCTTTACTAAAGTATACTTATTGGTAGTTCAGAATTTTTCATTGTAGTTTTGTTGATTTATGTGACGTAACAAGTTGCTATGACAATGCGTAGTGTGCAGTTTTGTCACTAGGCCAGCGTACTGTCACTAATTACTAACAACATAATGAAACTGTTACATAAAACTAGTCAACATAAGGTTGACTCTCGCTTGACACAGAAAAATTATTGAAATAAGATAATTTAAATAGTTTTGACACATAAGAATAGTTTATTATGTACCTTATGGAAAATTTCATCAAATAAAATATTAAAACTGATTTAAAACTTTACGAAATTTCGATTCTCAATGATAAAACAGTAATTTTTGTTTATCAAATACTTGGATGTTTTTTCTTTTTACTGTTATATCTACCTATAAAATCGCATTTTTACGCACATCTGCAAATAATATAAAAACGGAAAAAACACGTTCCTAAAATTTCCCTTAGAGTTATAATCCTACATCCTTCCATATCCCCCAGTACTAGTTCAGGAGTCCTTTGAGTCCTGACCTGCAAATACAGTCAAGGTATTACTTATTTATTTTTTGGGATTTCATTTAGCGGCCAACATAAAAAAAGCAACCAGCGACTTTTTTTCGCCGTCGAAGGGGGGAGAATTGAACAGGGCCGTAAATTGAGTCGCCTAAGGGGAAGTTACCAAGATTTCCCTTTGGACGTTTACGCTAGTCTCATTTGAACGCCGTCACTATTTTACGTAATTATTAATGCCTGATATATGGCTTTGATTTCTTGGTAATTTTCTACGTGACTTATTGTGTAATCCTTGTGCATTTTAAAATATTCATAACTTTATTTATGTGGTTAAATTTGGTTGCAATACTTTTGAACACAACAGAATTCTAATAAAAATTCTAGATGAAAAAAAATAAACATTTCTTGTTTTTGGCAATTATACAAATAAAATAATATTTAAATAATTTTTCTAATATATTAATAGTTTTATTTTAAAAAAAATAATATTATTTTTATCATATTAGATAAAATAACTAATGCAATAATATAATTAGATACTTTTTCAAGTTTGTTATAAATTTATATATTCTTAAAAAATATTTCAGAACTCATTATATTAAAATAAATCTACTATTGTACAGCATGCGTTTATAGTGTTAAACTTATTTTAATGATTAACTTTTTAACATATATATACATTCCTGTTTGTAAAATATTTTTATTTATTAAAAAAAATAGATTTTTTACATACAATTTGGATTGTTAATTGTCTGAAATCATTGTTTTAACTTATTTCATTAACTGAATTCATAATAAATCGAAATTTTAATATTGTTATTGTGTAATGAAATATTAGCGCAACAAAACAAAAGTAATGCCTGAGTGAAATGTATAGTAGTTATCCTGTATTTGGATTTAAAAGTAAAAAAAAATGTACTGGCCTTTCGTCACAAACGTTTGAAGTAAAAAATTTGTTATTGTGAAACAGTGAAACACTGGAAACAGTCTGTGTTTGGTTCAGCAACACATTTAATATTTTAATAGAATTGTATCCCAAATGTAAAGTGTTTTTACGTCAAAATACCAAGTAAAGTCTCTTGTGCAAAATTTGTTTTGTGTTAGAATTTTTTGTTTTATATGCAGTGAGACTTTAAAGAAACTATAAGATAACATAAATTTTACGTTATTATATGGCATGTTAAAAATGCATGAAGTTATTTTTATTGTAAAATTTTTGTGTCTATTCTTTATTGCTAATTTATTGGTAAATAATTTCTGAATTATATGTAATTATTTTTGTACAAAAAACTATAATATATGTTCAATTAAAAAGATCAGTCAAATAAATTTATTGTCAATATATATTCGTAATATTAGTGGCATATAAAAGATGTACAACAACATGTAATACAAATAAAAATTAAATAGTTTACATACAACACCTCCATCAGTAATATATTTTATAATTATTTGTTTAAAAGAGGTACTAGCGCAAAAAAGTAGTACAACTCAATATTCAATAATTTTCAGTTAATCGCAACGTTAAATAAAAAAAAAGTTGATTTTGCTACTCTGAAAAGTTATACATTTGTTTGTTTGTTCAAGTTGAATATCTTTCTAACATTAAAATTATTTTTTGTTCTTCAATTGATTTCTTACCACTTTCTTTGTGATGTACGTTATGACGAAACAATAAAATTTAAATGTGAATCATATATTAAATAAATTAATTAAAAATACAGTAATATGAATTTATTATTTTATTTCTTCAATATTTATTCTCGCATCAACAAGTTAATTAAAAACAAAAATCTGTTTATCTGTTCAGCAAAAATACGCGGTCTGTCTTTGTGGTTTAGTGTTGCGCAAATATTTAAAAGCATCTCTCTAAAATAAATTAGGTAATAAATTCCGAAAACAAGTATATGTCTAATCCAACGCTCGGCTAAAGACCGAAAGTACAGATATATAAACCACACAAATCTTTTGGTGGAGGCGCCGCCATCGAGATCCGCCCTTCCCCCATTGCAGTAGCGAGGGAAAAGTTTTATAAAACATTTACATTCATAATTACTTTCGAACATCATTAAACAAAGTTTTGACGAGATATCTCACCGCACCCGTCCGCTCTGCGGTTTAATCTCACGACAGCATGACAGTTACGGACGAAACGAGACGCATTTAGTATGTATTCACCATGGGGGCGGCAAAAACGCACTGCTGAATGGTACTGCCATCAGATCAACCATAATATAGATGAAGAACACAATACAAATTTTGTTATATCAATAAAATTTTGTAAATTTAATAAAGTTGAATTTCTAGAATCCTTCTGGGCTAGTACTCGTATGTCGTGGTCGATCTATTCTCGTCGCAAACGTTTTGTCATACATCGTAGATGCCATTCGCAGTATTGGGTGACGGAATGAATAAATAACAGTACAAATGCCGTTACGCTATTGGTCGATTCTTACTGATCTAGATGGCTCATCCTTTTCAATCAGACTGTACCTTCAGTTTTCGCTTAGGTTTTGTCACATTATTAATCGATTCTGGTTGGTTCATCCTCTCCACTCCAGATATATATATATATATATATATATATATATATATATATATATACAGGGTGTTCGTTCGCTAGGTTGATATAGGGCAATAACATGGGATTTCGATAATATGCAGAATACTACTTTCTGAAGTAAAATTCGGAGAAATACTTAGAATACTTTTCGATAGGGAATAAAAAGTTCTATAATTTGGTTCTATTTTTAACTTGCTAGCATGTGCCGTTTGAGCGCTAGAATTTTTTTTAAATGTTTTTTAGAATTTTCAATAATTTTTCCTGCTAAATCAGTATGAATTAGAGAAAAAAGTTACTTAGTTATTATGTAGCTAATTTTTTTTCTATTTTACTGATTTTTTTTCAGATTTTTTTGAGGAAATTTTGAAAAAAGTCTTATTTTGAATTTTTTTAAAATCTAACTTTTTTTCAAATTTGCTCAAAAAAAATCTGAAAAAATTCAGTAAAATACAGAAAAAAATTAGCTACATAATAGCTAAGTAACTTTTTTTTCTAATTCATACTGATTTAGCAGGAAAATTTTTTGAAAATTCTAAAAAACATTTTAAAAAAAATTCTAGCGCCCAAACGGCACATGCTAGCAAATTAAAACTAAAACCAAATTATAGAACTTTTTATTCCCTATCGAAAAGTATTCTAAGTATTTCTCCGAATTTTACTTCAGAAAGTAGTATTCTGCATATTATCGAAATCCCATGTTATTGCCCTATATCAACCTGGCGAACGAACACCCTGTATATATATATATATATATATATATATATATATATATATATATATATATATACCTATTGCATTGTTAAATGTTTGTTTATTAATCAATTTGTTAACTAGCCAACTGACCAATCAATAAAGCGGTTCGAAGGCAATTGACAATCTGTGTCTAATTAACTTACCAATACTTTATACAACCGGGCCTTATTGTCCAAATTATTAGTATATTATCACAATGTTTATTAATACCATAACAGCTCCTCAATGTAAATAAAGCTTTAAAACACAAAACTAAAGTAAACATAAAGGTGTGGTCGCGTGTTAGCTGCGTTTGTCACGTGATTGCTGGCGACTAGTGATTCGTGAGACAACAGTTAGTTTAAATTGAGCTATAAATGTGTAGGTAGCTTTAATTATTGTTTTGTATATTAGCGGTGCGTGATTGTGGTTTTAATTGCAGCAGCACGAGGAGAGGGGGTCAAAGCGGGAATAGTGTGTGTAACAGGAATGCAATAGATGGATTAAATCGACAGGAATAATTTTTGATATGTTGCGGACATTGGGGTTGCGAATTTCGGTTATTTAAATTGTTAATCGCTCTCTGCGTGGTTTTTGACAGAGCCAGGAATTTTTATTTTTCAAATTTAATTTGTTGTAGCGTGCAGAGGGGTCACAATAATTCAATTTATAGATAGTAACGGAAATTTGAAAAATGACACGTATTTATTTATTTTATATATGAAAACAGATATTATAATAAATAAAAATATATTTTGTATACATTTTTTTAACGATTTGCCTTATTTATTATTGTAATGTTATTCAAAATGTTTTTTTTTAATTAGAGAATAAATATTTGTATTGTTTTTTTTACATAAGTGCAAATTTACATATGTTGAGAAAACTAATAATATACAAAACTGTTAAATTTGAATTAAATTATAAGAAAAACTTTTCTATTTTATAGTTAGTTTAAAAAAAGTCTGTTGTTTAGTTTCAAATATTTATTAACCAAAAAAATTATTATTAACATTATTTTCCTGATGATGATGTACAATGTACATGCAGTATAATCAAAACGTCGAAATTATACAGAACTAAAATATTTTTTTTTTTAATTTTTTAAAAGTTTAATATATTGAGTTCTGAAAGATTTGTTAAAAGTGATATTATTTATTTATAGCTAACTAAAATTGACAGTTCTATGTTTTATCAAATATGAATTGTTTTTCTATTTGGATATTTTTCAGTATATTTTAAAATGATTATTAAGCAATTTTAAATAAATGTCAGAAGTGCTTTTGACATTTGTGACAAATAATAAAAATAGGTAACAAAAGTTTCCCATATGATTCCAGTAAAAAAATCAATCATACCGTATATTTAATTTATTTACATCGTAGACAAATATTACCTTTGAAATCTAAACAAATTCCTCTAACCTAACCAAACCGACATACAATTTTCTCCACCGGTGATTTCATAAAACCCTAATCTAAGCATATTGCATTTTAAAACAGTTCAAATATGCGCTCTAGCTGGCTCATTCGCCGGTTTACTTTCGTCTCGTAAAAACAAAATCGTGTTGCAATTTAACGTCATCCTCATTTACTTAACCGATTACAAATTTGATCATTTCGGTGAACGAAACTCACCGCAAGTAAAGCGATTTTGTCCTCGGGAGTCAACCCGGTAGCCAACGTCAAACCATTGAGGTAGCAAAAGTTTATAACGTCGTCGCTTGCATTCGGAGGATGGGCTGAACTGTTCATTCGGCTGAGAATAGCTACCGGCAAATAGCGAAATAGTGAAGGAATATTAGAGAAAGAATGTATCTAGATTTAAAATGTATAAATAAAAAATTATCTATATATATATATATATATATATATATATATATATATATATATTCGGAATTTAGTAAAGATATTAAATTACCAAATATGTATTTATCGTTTTTAATATCGTGTTACAAAGAATATTATAATGACTTACAAGATGTTATAGTATTTTGAATATTAACAATAACATTATTGAAGTTTCAAAAATTTTAATTTTTTAGTAGATTAAATATAATTTTTGTTTTAATTTCATATATTTGCTTTTAATTTTTACTGATATAGACATTTTTTAACCGAGCGCGCAATAAAATCTATGGTACAATTATTTTGCTTTATGAAAGACCAATCTCAAGATCTGTTCTTCAACTATTAATACAAAAATCTATAACTAAAATATGCATCAATAAAATACGTAAAATATAAATATGTTTCTCAGTCAAGTTCGTTCATCTAGAGCATCGTACATTAAATGTTGGAAGCGCTAAACCATCCCTAGCACAACTACTGCAAGAAGCAGTTTACTTTCTTTTCGTCGGGTCAAAGTTTACGACGCGTCGGTCATCAAGTCGCCATTGCTACGATCGTTACACCGTCTGTTTTACCTTGTAACATAGCCCGCGTGCCCCGTTTGGTCCGGGCGTCTTCTCCTCTGGTATTCCTCGACGGCGTTTTATATCATTCCCTGTTTCTCATTCTGTTTTGTGTTTGGCATCGGTTTATATACATCGGGCCACCTCTTTTCGATGACTTGGTCTTTTGTAGAAGTATTGTTTGCAAGGATTGTTTTACGATAATTCTTTCGTGGATTTCCTGATAGGGTTAGAAACGTTTACGAATGGGAAGATATGAGTTCATTACGGATTCATTCCTATAAAATGTTGAGTTCTTTTGAAGTATAAAAGCTGTATTATAAAATTTCGATGCATGGATTGTAGTGAATTGTGTTGATATTTTATATAAAGAAAATAATATTTTGTTTCCAAAAAATGAAATATATATTTCATATTTGGTGTAAGTAAGTTCAGCCATGGGATATATTAAATTTTTATATAAATATTTTCAAATACATATACTTATAATTTAAAGCAGTGATTTAAATAAAATTTAGCTTCTTTTAATTAATAATTTACAAACTTTATAATCGAGTTACTTGTATTTTGTTTTATGTCATTTGTATAATTTTTCCTGATAATAAAATATTCTATAACATTACAGATCTGTTCAGAATTCCAACATTAGTCCTAAAGCTTTTTTATTTTAATATAATGAGTTCTGAAATATTATTTTCTATGTTATAATATAAAGTTATTTTACAATTATTAAATGTAAAAAAAGATCTAAAAAAAGAATAATTTATATGTATTCTCATCAACCGATTCAATCACTTCATAAGTAAATCAAATTTTCTATTAACAGAATATGAAATAAATATAATAGTATAATTTGATTTACTCACCCAATAACATTCCAATTTCCGTTGTTAACTATAGACAATTACTATATATTCATCTTATACAAATACGATAATTATCAGTAATCCTCCATGACCTATATATATATATATATATATATATATATATATATATATATATATATATATATATATATATATATATATATATATATATATATATATATATATATATATATCGAGCGCTCCATATCATTACCCCAGATTAGTTTATTGTCCCAATGACAACATATCCATTGTCCTATATCGATTGCACTGCGATAGCATGCGTATCTCTATTCAACTCTATATTCGCGTAAACTCTCCATCATATATGTTGCAATAGGTCCTATTATCTTGCCTATCAGACACCTAACACAATTATAATTACTCGGTTACCTGCCATCCATCGGCAGACAAACGAATCAAGCACTATGCTATAATATCACATGAGTCATAATTAGCTAAATGCCTAACCTAACCTAGTCTGGCTGGCGCAGTGCTAGAGCTATTCAAACGTTTGTAAACGAGATTACATTATGAATAGTTAAAGTTAATTCTGTTATGTTAGTGGATCGGGGAATAGACGTTCGGGATATGAACTCGTATACATCGGGGTTGCAGATGCATTCAATATTTAGACGACCGGGGTATATGGATGCAGTTCGTAGTGTGAGTGTATCAGTAGTGAAGTGAAGTTAGCTCGAGTAAAATGGTTGACGGTAATTAGACTGTTGCTAAATTAAGTGTTATGATGGCTGATATGTTTTATATGGTAATTAAAATCGTTGGTTATTAACAAGTTTTGGATGAGAAACTATACTGAAATAATTATTAACTATTAGAGTTTTAAATAGAATAATTAAAATAGTTTTTAATTTAATTATCTTCCACATTTTTTTATAAATTTTAATTATTGTTTACAATTAATATAAAGTTAGTGTAATATTAAATAGAAAACAATTTTAATTTTATGTTATTATTTATACTAGATAAAATACGTTGTTTAAATTTGAAATATTATTGGCACTAATTTTAATAACCAATTAATTTTCAATAAAATGAAATAATATCCTTTCGTGGTTTAAGGGAAATTATTTTATTTTATTAACTTTTCACCACAGTAGTAGCGATATTTTAATTAATTAATTTTTATATAATTCACGAAATATATTTATAAATATAATGGAGTTGCCCAGTAAATATTCTAATATTAATAATAAATTATTTAAAATAAAACATATTTAGGAGTTAATTTTATAAATTTTTTATTTAAAATTCGATGTTTTAATATACTCTATTTATATTATCATCAAGAAAAATATATAAATGACATAAATAATAAACAAACAGAAACATAGAAAAAATATATAATGTTTAATTGACAACCAGTAACTTTTAAAATTTAAACTCAAATAAGTTTTTTCAATTTTACAATATTAGTTCTTGTTATTTTGAAACTGAAATATTAAAATGCTAAAATATTAACAAAATTTCTGCATTATCCAAAACATTTGAACCACGAAGCAACACCGTAATGGTTAACAAAACATCACACACGTCTGTCAGACAAACAAACCGAGACCACCGTACCATTCAACGAAAGAAAAGAAAAAAAGAAGCCTAAAATCTTCAGCGAGCGAAAGAAAAAAACAAGTAGCAACAACGTTTCGCCGACTGTTTGTTTCCCCATCTTCGTTGTTTATTCAAACACGTGTAGCAGCAGCAGAAGAACGAATTTCGGTTCTTTCACTTTGCCTCCGCAAACTGTTCTTCGAAAGGGCCCGATCCGATCCAGGGCGTCCAACTTATTGAATCACGTGAGCGCCGGGATAAATTGGACAAAGCCATAAAGTATCCCGTGGGACATGTCGCTTGAGCAAGCCGAACGAACAAGGGATAGTAGGCACAGTCTAAGGGCGGCGAGCAGGAACGCAAAACAAATCGCCACGCATTACCTTCACCGCTTCCCGGTCTGATAACTGGTGGCGCCGCCATACGACAACGAAATTAAATAACGAACGACAAATTTATATTCACCGTCGTTTCGATTTTCGTGCGAAACGAAATTCATTTGTTTCGTATTTACAAATCGTGCGTTTTCGCATTCAGATCTCTCTCTTGCTACAATAAGAATTCCTTTACAATGTAGTTTTTCTCGGAGACGTTATTAATTTTGCTTGAACGAAAAAAAAAGATATTTTTTCTCGGTTTTCTATTAGAATCTTTTAAGCAACGCTGCTGGGGAATAATTGTTTTTTTTTTCGGGTGTGTTTGTATTTCGTATTTGCACTGGGTTGATATTTACAGTTCAATAAATTTTCAACTGGTTCCTCGTATTGTTTTATTTGATACGAATTGATTGGAACAATAAATATTGTTACTTTAATGAAAAGTGGGTCAAGATTTCAAATCTCGTTCTTGATAACAGACAAAGACAAAATCAATCATTCTTAATCTGGTTAGCTAACAGCTGGGATCTTTTAAAATTTAATTTTATTGTTGTTCTCTCTTGAACTTCCATCAGTTTTTCCTGATTATTTAAGATTTGATGTCAAATTTCATTAGGTTCGAGTTTTTAAAATTATAAAACTTTAATATAAAAAAAAAACTTTAAAGTTTTAGTACTATATAATACAAAAAATTTCAGAAATAAATTATATGTAAAAATATAATAAAAACGTTAATGTTCAAATTAAAGATGTTAATTATGTATAATAATAATAATTAAATTAAATCATTTTATAAATAAGATATATCCAAATAACATACAAAAAGCACATATAGTCCTGTACGATTCGCACATTTGCGTCTACTGTTTACTACTGCTTCAATGTTTGTTGTTTTATTCGCTTCGCAGTTATATATTTTGTAAATGGAAAACCGCTGTATCATTTACGGCGGCATTTTGCAGTAAAAAGCAAGAGAGTCAATCGAACAAACCAAATATTAGCATAAATAGATAAATAGATTTTAACAAACATACATTGTATTAAATTAAAAGTTACATTAAAACAAAAAAATATATTTATTATCGTAACCATGTAATAATGTTTATTTTTGTCATATTTATCTTTGTTATGAAAATAACAACAGAAAAAGGTGTACTACAAACGAATTCATTTTTATCCAAAAACACAATCCACACGCTGTTTCTTTGTAGCATTAGGTAAATAAAATAGGCACTTTTAGTTACAATCGAACGGCAAGTCAGTGATTGATCGAGTATTTGATAAGTTTAGGGTGGAGGGGGGAGGTCAATGCACTTAGCTTCGTGATGGATTGGTCAGAAAAACCATTAAAATCGGACGATTCTTATTAAAAATATAACGAAATGGCCCAAAGGATAAAGTTTTTTTTCCCTCTCCCGTTGCTATTGTCTCGTAAAAAACAAAAATAAACAACGACTCGAAATCATAAAACGAGGCTTTACGACAGAGAGTTACTGGCACACTGTGCTACCTCAGGACTTACCCGGAATTCCGTGGCTCTGTGTTTGTTTTGATGTGGAGTAAAGGATGATGGGTACTAGGACATTTTCCAATGTCCTGAAATTGAAATACGTAAATCTTATTATGGCCTGCTGTTCTATTTTTGGTCATCTGTTATGCTGACAGAGAAAAATCTTTACTAGTTTTGTTTGTTTTTTTTTTCGGTACAGTATGGTGTAGAGCTATAGGGAAACCCTGGAGCGTAAATTTTCTAGGGGTTTGTAGTAAAGTTTTTGTGGATGTTGGCCTAATATTATTTCTACTTATAAAGAATGTTTATGATGACATAAAAGCACTAGTAAATTTTTAATGATTTTTTCCTCTGTGATATTATATTTGCTTCGGATTTATTGAAAATTTTTATTTTAATTAATTTTTTTTATGTTTTTCGTTTATCTGGAATTTATCAGTTACTCTCACAAAAACTAAATTTATTTTTAAATTAGTTTTTATCCGTTTTAACAACATTGTAAAGTAATACAATTTTTAAGATGAAACAAATTTAAAAACTGTCATTTTCAATTTTTATTTAATGTACTAATATTATTTGTTAATGTTCTTACCAGCGTTACTGAAACTTAGCAACTTCGTTATCGTTACAGAATTGAGCTAAATATTTGAACGTTTTGTATGTTCAGTAAGTAACCTTAAATCACAATTTTTTTTATATTACTATTTAGTATATTTTCTGTTAATATATAGTAATAAAATTAAAGAAAATCAAATTGTTATTTTAAGTTCAACAAATTGAAAAACATTAAGTAGTAGTATTTAGAAATTTTAATACAGTCAGTGATCTTTGAGTATTTGTGTAACTTTAGATCACTGATTAGGACTTTAGCTTTATCTATTGCTACTAATGATAAAAGCTTAGCTTTCGAAATACGTATATAGCTTTTTTAAATTATTGTTTGTGGTTTAAGAGAAATTATTTCATTTTATTACACCAACATCAAAAATCAAAACTAAAATTTGATGTTTTAATTTGAAAATCGCAAAACAACTTCAATTGTTGTTTTATTATTCGGATATTTTTAGTAAATATATTTATATATATACTTTTTACTCTTTTTCACTATTGCCATAAACAGTTATTTATTTAATACTAGCTTGGACAGCACATATATATTAAAAGATACAGTTTATATATCCGTACCACTGCATTATCATCTTGAGACCATCAATATCTCATCTAGGAACAATTGAAAAATAAATAGTATTTTACCGAAAACACGACATGCCCCATTTCAACTATTATCTCCAACAACGCCATAGCAAGCAGATCCTATTGTATGCATTCAATCCTCAGCGGACCCAGTCACTGCACGCATCTCTTTTCCGCCATATTTCGTACCAACGCACTAAATCATCCACCTAATATATAACTCTGTGAAATATGAACAGAGTAGCCAATGGATAACCAGACCTCTCTCATGGAACAATTCCCAGTTTACGTGTTTGCGCCGTTTCCATTCTCTCTCTCTCTCTCTCTCTCTCTATGCCTCGTTAACATCCCGGCGAGTCATAAAAATATTGGCCTGAATGCTCCAGCGCCACCGTAGAGATAAATTTTGCAGTTGCGTTGAAGCTTCTGTTCGCCCCGGTTTGGTTTCGGTTTGACCGGGGATCTGCGTTAGAATAACACGACACCATCATCGTTTAGCTAATAATATAGTTAATAGCGTGGTTGTTAATGTGTGCGCATGATGCGCGGAAATATGATGCTTGGTCAGTTTGAATGGTACAGTAGGATGTTGGAAACATGGTTTATTAGCTAGAAATGTGAATATGTGGATATTTATACAAGAGACGTAAAAAAATATTGAGGCTATGTTTGATTCTGCAATTTTTTTTTAGATTTATTTATGTGATATTATCAACAATATTGTTACCTTGTTTACATCTATTTTCGACAGTCCTAGTAACTGAGGATATATGTAAAGTAGTTAGTGAAAAAGTGCAAAAATATTGTGATAGAAACGGTGCATACAATTATTTGGCTGTATTGTTTTTGCTCTTTTTTACTCTTTTAAGTCCAGTTGCACAAAGTGTTGTTAAATGCTTTGTAAGTTAACTTGTCAATCAATGAAGCGGTTCGAAGACAGATGAAAATATAATTGCCTAGTTAACTAATTGATTAAGTTAACAATGTTTTGTGCGACTGAGCCTTAAAGTTTTCAAAATGTTATAGAAGGATTTTTTTTTTTAGTTTAGTACATAACTTACTTGCAGTTTATTTTTACATAATTCTAGTTAATAACAATTTGTGTTCATGTTTTTTTTGGCTATTATTATCAATTAGTTATTATTATAAAAAAGTCCTAATGTAATCAAATTATTCATAGCGTGAACTGTATTATTATATAAATAACATAAATAAAAATATTAAAATATTAAATTTATAATAACAATTATAAAATTATATTTTAAAAGCAATCAAAAATTATTTCTACATACAGATTTTCTCGTTGAAATTTGTATATAATAATAATTCTATTACACATATTGGATTGGTTAATAAAAATGATTAATATTTGAAAACAATAATTCAATCGTTTTAATTCAATTTAATTCCATATCGTATCAACAAAATACGTTAGTTACGTTTATATTGCAAATTAAAATAAATCCAATTTCATAATTTGGAAAACTATTATTAGATAAAGTCGAATAACTATCTGAACAATATCCATCTTTTTTATTAAATAAACGTCCAAATAAACAAACATACATAATGACAAAATTACATTAGTTTTCGTAATAAGAATTGTTTTCATTAAATCGGTTAACGAACTGGCCGGCTATAATCCACATATTCACAATACAACGTTATATAATTCCATATGTTACTTCACTTGGGCGCAATATAACGCAATGTTTACTTTTAATCATACACATAAACATGTATACGTAGTACATGTGTTTTTAGTAGAGATTTAAAATTGAGTCTGCACGTTTCATTTCAATTAATGTATGTAATAGGTATATGTTCATAACCCCAAAAATCTAATAGAGTTGCTGATAGTAAAAAAACAATTATGTTATAGATTTCTTGATGTATGATTAGGCATCAGGAATTCTTTTTATTTTATATCTAATCTAAAACGAATATCAACAATAGTTGTTAATAAGGATGAACTTTGCAAGTCATTTTCTGAAATGGGCTACTGTAAAAGCCGAAAATTAAAAAATAAATAATAAATCTAATAAAACGGATTTAGGTTGTAGTTCTGTATAATATTTATTAACAATCGACATCTCAACGAACTCAACGTGCGTTGAGTGCGTCGAAATATCGATTATTAATAAATATTTAATACAGAACTTAAACTTAAAGTCGTTTTATTTTGTCTATTAATCTATTTTAACAAAATTTCAAAAAGGTCATTAAGAATAATTTGTAAACAACAAAAGATAATATATATAAAATAATCCTGTCATTACAACTCCACTTTCTACATCTCTATTTCAATGCAATGTTAACTTTCAAATGCACACATACACCTACACAAATGTGTGCATATAGGCAACAGGCCGTACACGGTCAGTTCAAAATCAAAAGCCGGAAGTATTATGAATTTCCATTCGATTTAATCTGAAACTCGAACTGGCTAAACTCTACACTACTTCGTCCGTATGCGCAACCAGACCTTGCCTCGCAAAATTCTCTCTTTCCTTCTTTCTGTATTATATACAAGTTTATATTGTTAACTGACCGGTGAAAATAGTTTTAACCCTGTCGCTCCAATGAAGCTTTTATGCGGATAAAAATCTCGTTCGAACTCGCTCGCGCTCTCCCCCGATTTTATTGGATATACCCAGGATTTTAGAATGGTGAATGCAAATTGCTATTTAGTCTGATTGTAAGTAGGTATATAAATGGAGTGAAATTATGTTCGCATGCATGACGTCATGCGATATAAATATGGTTTTAGAAATGATATTATGTTGTTAAATTTTATGTTATGTTGTAATCTTTGATCAACAGAAATTGATATTGTTGGGAATCATGTTTTTAAAATAACTTCATTATGTTAAAATTATATTTTTTTTTATGATAGTACAATAATTTAAAAAAGTATATTTTTTAAACACTTAAGCGATTTGTTTTTAGAAATATAGTCGAATTATTCAAAATTTTCTTTTCTTACATTAAAATTTATTTACCTATTTTAATAAATTCCTTTTCAATAAGTTTATCATATCTTTCCTCACATCCATAATTTAAAAAATAAACTATTTACAGTGCAATAAAACTATTCTGCAGAACAAAGTTATATAAAATAATAAAAACTTTTTCGTATTTAACTTTCCAAAGTGTATTTAAAATAATTAAACACTTTTTACAAATATCTTCTACTTTTAAAACTTATTTCAGCAGCAAGTCTAGTAGTACATTTTTATATGTTTCTTATTTTACTTCGCGTACACAAAAGACGGGCAAAAAATGAACCAAATAACTTTGAGTAAACAAACAAACAAGCCCGGTAAAAGAAAACTAACGAAACTCAGAAAGAATTTAATCCTATCAGATCAATACAATTGTTTGGAGAAAACGAATCAGATAGATTTCAAATTCCGACACAGATAATAAACTATCGTTTGTATTGTTAGTTCATTTTTGAAAGGCAAAAAAAAAAGTGGATATTAATCTTCAGTTTGAGACGAACAAGAGAAACTCCGTGTACCGTAACTAAAATGCGTTTGTTGATTGTTATTTTTAGTGTATGATACAAACAACTCAAGATCCAAAACAAATTAATTATTGACATGCTTATAAACTCGCGACGATAGTATGAAACAAAGAATTTGTCAAGGAAAAAAACGTGTTTCTAATATGTTCTTCATGGATAAAAAGCTTGTTTTGTATTTTATGAATGTTTTATGTACAAAATTAATTTTAAAATACAGAATGATTTATTGCAAATGGGAGACTAAAATATGACGATTGATCTTAACATGCCTTTTACAAATGTTATTGGTTTAATAGATAAAGTTTTAAAAGTTATAATTTTATTTTATATTGATTCGCATTATTTTCGTATAGAAAAGTACATTAAAGTAGAGTGTAAATATTTTGAATAATTAATTTGATGTAAAAAAAACAAATTAAAAATAATGTTTTTGTATATTTGTTTTCTTTTTTATTGTAAGAGAAAATTATTCGAAAATTTCAAAATAGATAAAATTTTTAAGGATTCGAAAATGATGTATTGATATTTTAAAAGCAATTATAACGAAATCGGATAAAGATATTGCAATTAAACATCAGTCACTTTTATTATAACAGTGCTTTTTTTCGATTTATTTTGTCTATAATTTTATAGGGAAAAAATATGCCTAAATTTATCAAATCAGTAAATTTATTTACAATACCAATCTTTTTGAAATATAATTTAAGTGGCTTTCGTAAATATTAAATTTTACTAAATTGTTGAAGCAATTTAACTAATTTGAATACACATAAATTCTTTCACTCTCAATAAATAAAAAATTTATTATTAAAAAAATATTTTCTCGTTTTGCTAAATAATAGTCCATTGATGACTAAAAAAAAAAAAACTATAATTTCAAATTTGCACTTTCTGTTAAATTTTTGTTTTGAAATATACATTTTAATAAACAAAGGGACACTAAATATCAATATTTCTTCTACTTTAATTAATAGGGATTTTAAATTGATAGGGAAAATGAAAGAGTTAATTCTGAATAAAATAAAATAAATAAATGTACTTAAACTTATTTGCCTATCGCTGATGTAATTGATTGTAAGTTTTCAATAACAAAGAATCGACTGTAATCAAACAGGTTCACTTTAAAACGTAGCAGCGTCAATCTGAAATGCAAATTCATTGAAACTTGTATTTCAGCTCAATGTTTTTTTCCTAGGCGACAATAAAAACCAGTAAAAACACAAAACTATAGTGCTTTCGACTAAAATACAAGCACAGTTTCTGCCTTAATCAATAACAATAACTCGTCCAAACCGACCAAATTCGAAATTTCAAATTCCCAGCCATTAGCACCGCGTCATGAATTATGCAAAATTGTTTTACTTTTCGTTCGAACTTTTATCCGAAGCACAATGGTGCAAAAATGCATAACACAAAATATCACACAAACACAGATTTCCAAACGGTAAGAGAAAAGGGGGAGTTTAGCATCTCCCCCATTTTGCAAAGAAAATGTGGAGGGTGAGTCCTGGATTTCCAACCGCGGACAAATGTATCGATTTGAAGCGGAACGAATCGGTCGACACGTGCTGTTCGGAAAATGAGATGGGGTTGGGGGCGGGAGGGGTAGGTGAGTGCAAACCGGTTAACCGATGAGACCGATGTTTCAAACCGCTGATAGTCCATGGAAATGGCGAATAGTCGGGCAAGTACGCATTTATCAAACCGAATCGACATACGTACAAGGCTTGTAGGAATTGAAGAGGGGGAGAACATAGTCTTGTCTTAGGATCCATCACATGACTTGTCTTTTACGGATTATCCTCCGCTTTTTTTTGTTGCTTCGCTCAGTTAAAGCTGCTGACTTGAGCCCCGAGTTAAGGGTATTGTTATCGGTAAAGGATGGGATATTATAATAATTGATTTGTTGAGAGATTTTTTTTTATATTTTCTGTTTCGATGTATTACAGATTTTGATGGATTGATATTATAAATTGTATTTTTGATATAAAATAATTTATTGTTACTTCCACTGATAAAGTAAATTTGAAATAAATTGAAAATATCAGTGTAGAAATTATTTTTATTTGAATTTGGACAACTATTTCTATTTATAATCATTTTTAAGTCTATGTCAGCTATTTCATTAGAATAATTAATTTTTCAAATGTAATAAAAGACGTAATAAGTTAATTGTATTAAATATTAGAGATCTTTTTCATGTTTTAATATGAGATTAATTAAATAACTGACTTGGACTTTAAAAGGATTATAAATTTAAACTAGTTTTCCAAATTACAATGACAAATAATTTCTACATTTATATTTTCATTTATTTTAAAATTTACCTTATATAAAAAATGTATCTGAATTGTTGAACTAAAAAAAATAAAATAAAATAATATAAATATAAAATTATGAAGACAAACGACCTTAATATTAATTATGTAAAAAAAAAATAGATAATAAATTTTGCTTTTTTGCATTCAACTATTTGTGTTGCATTATTCAACAAGCGTGTAATGATGATTGTTATTGATAAGAATAAATTCATCCAAATTTCATGAGATTAGAATACTACATACTACTAGAAAATTGTGATTTTTATTATGACATGAATATCATTTAAAAATAATTTTAATTTGAAAATTGTGAGATATTTTTGTAACAGCCCTAATTTATCAGATATTTCAAATGCAATTGTATGATAGGCCACAAACTGTTGAGTAATAAATTTACCAAATTTTAATCGGTCAAAATATATTGATTAATAATACACAGACTCACTGACATAAATATTATTTTACTAAAATATATTTTCCATATATTCAAATATTCGCTATATATAAAATAACAAACAACTCATTTTAAAAATATTGCATTTAAACCATAGATTCTCAAACGTATTTGAGCTATTGCCCAATTATGAATAAAATAAATATGAGTTATTTTTATTTTGCCCCCCTAAATTGCCTACAAGGGGGACGATATTGCCCATTTTGAAAATCAAGGATTTAGACAGACCAAATTTTCTTCTTTTAAATACTTTTGGTCTTTTCAGATTGGGTATTTTAAAATGTCAAAGTAGAAACATTATAAAAAAAAACATATTAAAATAATCCTGTTATAGTATATTGCCGAACACATAATTTCAAATATTTGTAACATAGTAAGAAATCTTCCAGAACTAATCATATTAAAATAAAACGGCTTTAGGTTGTAGTTCTGTATTAATATTTATTATTAGATTATTAATAAATATTAATACAAAACTACAATTTAAAGCCGTTTTATTTCAAATATTTATTATAAATCATGATAAAACAAATTCTTTATACTGGAACTGCTTTTAACATAAATATTTAAATAAAATTTTAATAATACATAAAATAAAATAAAAAGTGTTATAATACAGAGAATAAATATTTTATCGACAGTTATCACATCAAAAAGGCGCAAACTTTTATCATTAGAGTGAAAAGGAATGTTAAAAGTTTTTCGAAATTCTTGTTCATGTCTTAGAGTGGTGACACCTTCTCTTTGTCCAAGCGCTCAACTTATTCCCAGTAGGCTTGCGATATTCTTCCTGTAGGATTTAAATCAAATTTGGAAATTTCGGAACAGTCATATAAGAATGACATATAAAAACTTTCAAATTTATTGATATCTATATATACGAGATATTTTATATATTTTTTTCTGTTAAGAAAAATATTGCTTTGCAAAATTGAATATACGATTTTGTCAATATGTTGATATACTTTGAGCCAGTTACATAAAACGTTGTTAAAGTTGTTAACTGAGTAACTAGATTGTTAAGTGTCTTATAAACAACTCATTTCAGAAATCAGCAAGTTAATGAGAGCATTAACTTACAAAGCGTTTAACAATGATTTATGTAACTGACATGAGCTATATTGTTTAAAAAATTATAAATTATAATTATAAATTTATAAATATAATCATGTAAAATAATTGAATGATTAACTCGCACTATACACAAAAAACGAAATTATAACATTTTATTTTAGATCATAATATTTTATCTTTACAATAATGTTACAACTACTATAAATAAATTATTAAAATAATTAAAAACTATATATAAAACATTAATATTTATAGCAATATATATTTTTTGATTAAAATAATAACAATTGATTAACTATAACGGAAATTATTAAACAGTAATTTTAATTTTTAATCAGAAAATATTTACCAAACAAATAGTATAACCACAAACATATTTATAATAAAACAAGGTAGCTAGTTTATAAATTTAAAATCAACATTATAGAAATTAATAATTTGGAAAGATTTAAATATTTAAAAGCAATTACTTGTCATATAGTTTACAATTTGATACAAATTTATTGATTGATAACAAAATATCATATTGTTGTACTAGTATTGAATACTTCTAATAATTTATTCAGTTTCACATTTATGTTATATTAATTTTATATACCGAGGTACGCCAAAACATGCGGAACATTCGTAATTGCTTTTTTAACGTAGTATTAATAACTTTTAAATGCATTTGTATGTAAATGCATGTTTATACATTTTATTGCAATTCAAATTAATTTCGTAATGCAATATTTTTCAATGTTAAAATGTTTTCAAAAAATATTTTGCTGTGTTTTCATTTTAAAGTATTTTAAAAAACTACAATTTTTAATATGTTATATAGTAAACAGTATGACATGTTTTTATGTTTTTCAATAACAATTTCTCTGTTAGTATAAGTATATTGTGGTTGTGATAGTAATAATAAAAATGCTTTAACTAATACAAAACATCATGAAATATTCGTGCATTAGTAAATACAATATATCATATTTTACGTTAAAAATACATAAAACAATAATTGACGCATTGCTAATTAATAAACAAAGTTATTTTACAAAAAACATCCACCATTATAAATTAATGTGTATGTATATTTCGCTAATTAATTAATCATAGCTTTTAACAATCTGCACAAACATGACATACGAATGAATATATTTAATGAATTACTTTCATCATGATCTATTCAATTGTTACTATACTAATAAAAAAAAAATGATTTTACGAGGACCAGTGTCCATATGCCGAATGGCGAAATTTGTGAATCTATGAATCTATTTGCGTTTTGCTGTTCGACAGTTCAATATTCGATATTTGTTCATATACAATCAAAGATGATGGTCAGATATGTGAGATGTGAAAGAAATAAGATCAGAGTTTATTCACAATGAAGATGATTTATACTTATAATTTAACAATTCAATTTTTTATTTAAATTTTTGTTTAAATAAAATAAGTTTTCTTTTTAAAATACACATACGTACATACATACATACACAATCACGTCATGTACCCAAAAGGGTGTGGCACAAACTCTTTTCATCATCCCGAAATCAGTCGCCTCCTTTATTAATCTTTTTTTAATTTACATCTGAACCATCCTATTAAATTTACTATCGCATATGAAGATACAAAGATAATAATAGAAATTATTAAATAAATAGATAACATCAATCAATGTGATAATTTTGAATTAAATAAAATCTAATTTCATTGACATCAATTTTATCAATATCTCCTCATTTAATTCCTTGTAAATTAGTTCCAAATTTGCATCTACATCATTATAAATGGTATTGCCAAAGCATCTTCAATTTGACTGATTCCTTCTAACCTAAAATCCAGCAAAAGTCAAAAGGCCGCGTGAAAGAGATCGATCTGCTACGAATGATGTTCTTGAACTGAATTCAGTCTCGGTTTCGATTCTGTTCGGGGGGATGCCAAAGCGCTGAGATGATATGGCTTGCAGCCATAAAACGAGCATTTCATACCGCGCGGGACCGAGAGCCGAGCTGTTCGAATTGAAACCTCCCGTCGTAATACAAACCATCGAGAACGAAAGATATATGTCGGTCATAAACGCATCGAGCCAACGGATTTCGTCCCGATGAGAACACGGCGGCGAAAAGATTTCGGAACGAACGAAATGTAGGTAGGCTAGGTTGTTGCACACAGATTGAAATGTGTCAGCTTGAAGATTGGAAATGTCAAGGTACGAGGCTGTTTTGTCATTGTGGCGTTATCAATTTTTCCAATTGAGATTTCGAATGAATTTTTAAAGAATTACATAGTAAAAACGTATTGCAATAATAAATTTTGTATAGATAGTGATTTTTAACCTTTTACGAAGGGTGAAACGTTTTATATTTTATAGTTTTATAGTTTAGTAAATTGGGAAATTTAATATATTTTTTTAAATATAGAATTATATAAAATTTGAATTTAATAATTCAAAAACTATTTGTTGCTCTAACAAGATATTTTGCAGAGATTATTATTATTTTTATTGTTAGTAAATTCCAAAAAACACAATACAGAACAAATGCACCGTAATTGGAATACTCATTATTTTCTGTACTCCAGATTCACTACTTATATTTGCATGGTTTTTTTACAAGAAAATTATGACATTTGTTTATACGTTGTTAATTTGTTGATTATAATTTAACAAATATTGTTTCAAAATAAAACGGCTTTTAAGTTCTGTATTAATATTTATTAATAATTGACGTTTCGATAAACTTAAAGTCAGTTTTCCTGATGGAAACGGACGTTGAGTTTGTCGAAACGTCAATTATTAATAAATATTAAAACAGAACCTAAATCTAAAGCTGTTTTATTTTATATAATAGGTTCTAAAAGATTTTTTTATCATGTTTCAAATTTACAGATGCAATTTCGCAAAACAGTGGTTGAAAAATGTTTTTATAGATAATAAAAGTAATAATTTTGCTAACAGTAAATAAAATAAAATCGAAATCGATGCAAGCAGTTCAATAAATGACATTGGATTTGTAATCTATTAATCATACAAAAATTTTTCGTATAAAGTTGTTTTTTCGTTTCATAATGTAAGAAACATATTGGGTGGTTGCATCTACCCATTTAATTGCCAGACTAGAAAGAAGTAGTCGGGACGATTAAGTAGAGAAATGCTATCAGCCATCATATTTATTTAATGAATTCAGATCACTATAAAAGTAATCTGGCATCATTTCAAAGCAATGTTATCAATCTTTTTTTATTGCATTCTTATATGCAAAATGGGTTATAAAAAGTCACAAAAATAGATCTTTGGATTCGATAGAAATTTATTTTGATCGCTTCTGAATATGAAGTGACACTTTTGTGAGATATTTATATAATACTGCTAGATACGTTATAAATGGAACATATTATTTTCTAAAATAAAAATAAATGTATAGAAATTTCCGAAAATATGCATAAAAATATCATTCACAATGCAAAAATAAATACAGTAGATCAATCAGTACAAATATTTAAGCTCATTTTAAGTTGAATTTCAGTAGACGTTAATGATATAACGTTAAATTTAAATTAGTAGTGACCATTTAAGCATTGCGGATATATGTATTAGAATCATTATTTATTAGTTTTTTAAAAATTAAGTTTACATATCTTCACCTACATTAAAAAAACTTGTAACTTTATAATTCAAGTTTTCAAAGAAACGCAAAAAAACATACAATAATACAGTTTTTTTTTAGAATTTTACAATTTTTATAGTCATATGACTATATGACTATAAAAATTAACTATTTGAAGATATTAAAATTTGAATATAGTTACGAGAATTTTCTAATCGATATGCTTATATCAAACAGATATAAAATATCGATATAATATCGCTAAAATATCAATATAATCAAAAATGGAGTTACAAGGTTTTCTAATTAGGGTTTCGATATAATTTATCAATATTTGTTTAATAAAATTTATATTTTAAAATTTGTCACAATATTTTCAAAAACTTGTAAAATTTTCGTATAATACTCTTACTTAATTATGAAAATATATACTGGCATATTATGTATTATTAAAGTAATTTTAAATGGATTAGTAAAAGTTTTGTTTCATAAAAAGAACAATAAATTACAAGTACTAATGTAAAATTCTTGTAATTATGCAAATAAAATTACAGCAGAAAATTTAAAACACATTAAAAGATTGTCACTCAAAGTATACTTCTAAGCTAGTAAAATACAGCAACGCAGTAATTATTTGAGGCATCATAGTTTCATTTCCTTTTTAGTCTTTTTAAGCATAAATTATACAAAACGCATTATGCTAGACATCGCTACACCGGATATTCGTAGAGCAAAAGACGGTGTACCCGGTCTGGTGGGGTAGTCAAATTTCTAACGTTGGCAGCAATGCACACCATTTGTAATTACCGTTGGTGGAAGCAACAAGACAAAGCAAGCGTTTCAAAGAACATAATCGGATACGCTAATTGTTAGCACAAATAAGAAGACAAGTTTTGCCACACGCTTTTGTCATACACATATATATCATATTAGTACACTCGCAAACATGTTTCAGGACAAGTGCTACTCAAACTTTTCACCTCTGCTCGTCATACACGTTAATCCATATTTGAAAATATTTTTTAAAAATGTAGTTTTCCATTAATATTTTTCAGATTATTAAAGTATGTAAATGTTTGAAATGGAATTTTGATAAATCAAAATGTCTGGATTTGTCAATTTTTATCTGCATATTTACAATCATACCTAAAAAATATAATTTACCCACCAGACAATGTAAATTTCAAATATATTGTTTATACCGTAAAATTATTTTGTTATTATTAAAATTGTAGATATTGAAATTAAAAAAAACTCTTATTCAGAAAAAAAAAAAATAGATAATTTTCAGCCTTTTAATTAATTATTTTATCTAATGTAATTAATTTTTTTTTGTACTTTGTCATAAATTTATTTTTCAGATTATTTATCTACTCTATTATAAAAAATTAATAGACTTGTAATTTAAGAGGAATTGAAATTGTAAATTTTACTGGTCATATTAAATAAATTTGACCAGCTCTGCTTATGACAAATAAAATTTAAAATTTACTTTTAACAGGAAATTTCCAATTATTTAAAGGTTGAGAAACGTTGGTTTAGATGAGAGCAGATGGGAGAAAATAAAGGCCACGCATCGTTTAACTATATATGCGCATGTGTGAAGCCACATACAGACAAACACGTGTATACGTACACTGGGGTTCTTTCTTCTTACTCTGCACGTCAAGATAATTTGATTACCATTTACTCTCACGTCATACCTTTTAACTTTGTCGACGGTAATTAGCACGTCTGAGGGTTGCTCCATACCTACATACGGCCTATATTTTGCTGGCAGTCATTTTATGTATTTTAGTGAAATTAGATAATAGTTCTTTTTTGCCTTTCATTTTATTTTATCCAACGTTTTCATTGCTGTTACAGTGTGTAATAAAATTACCTATTTTTGTAAAATAAAATAAGGTTAATCTTTAGGTTTTCCCGGTCGGTATCCAATGAATTTATAAAATTTTCTGGGTTGGTATGCCGTGGTTGATCTATTCTTGTCGCAAACGTTTTGCCTTTTACGATGTATGGCAAAACGTCTGCGACGAAAATAAATCGACCGCAGCATACCAACTCAGAAATCTCTACAAATTCAAACTGCGACATGTTTAAAATTCTAAACATTTCCGATTCTCAATTAATTTCCAAGAAGTAATGCCTAATGAACCAAGTACATATCCAAGAAAAATCTTTACTTTTCTATATGTTCGCGTATCGACGAAAATAAAATATCAACTTTGGCCGTAGTTTGATTATCATCGATGCTACGAAACACGCGTGACAAAGTCACCATCATGCTGGCAAGTTGTCATCGACATAACGCAGCAGTACTTCTTCGTACGTATGCGTGTGTGTGTATCTGTCGCTCCGGCAGCACTGCGCCGTCGAACTATCGTCTATTTGTAAAGTTTAAACTCTCGCGTGTAATCCACAACTCAATTACCAAGTTTGAAGCGTTGTCGACTACTGCGAACGTACTGACGCCCAACGAGAAGAACGCGTCTCCCGTCCGTGTCGCATCCGGACAGCCAAACGAGGGATTCCCGGTCTCTCTGCAAGGCTGTTGTCGACGCTGCCGGTGGTTTATTGTGTTATAGAACTTCACGTATCCTAGCCTAGAAGACATGTATGTGTATATGTGTCAAAGAGGTACGAGGTAGTATAACGAATGTTGGACTAACAACATGGAATTACGGAATTTGTTACTTGTTATATTGTAAAGGTATATGTGCTTAGAAAGATCTATTGATTTGAATTCAAATTAGTGATAATAACAATAGGCTTACTAAGTTATGCAGTTTAATTAACAGTTTTTAAATGTATTATCAATAGTATAATATCAGAAGGGGCGAGCTTCGCTCGTTCAAGAAGCAGTAATTCCCATAAATTATAGTATTATAACCGACGCCATTTATATGTTTGCTGTTTTGTCACATTATTACAAATTTGATAAACTAACAATATAAAAATTATGTTAATAAAATTTAAAATTCATACTGTGTGCTGGCTTAAAATCTTTTTATTTCTTTTATATGTTTATAAATAATAAATGTCGTTTTAATTATAAATTATTCATCAATTTACAAACTAACAACACCACACTACTTTATAAGAAAATTTAAGAACAAATACTAGAGAGAGAACTATTTTCTCAGAAGTCTATCAAAAAACTATCTCATAATTTAAAAACTTCTGCTTATACTATGGAAGAAGTATAATCTTGTTTAAAAACAAGACATCGTCACACTTTGTAACTAGCAGTCTATTCTCTCTCTCCCAGCATTATCCCATCGTACGCTATGTATATTTATTTTTAATATAGATAGCTCGGGTCACAGGTCGCGGATCGTGTATAGCGGATTTAACGGTTGTAACATCGTTGAAAATGAACGATTATTTTGGGCGTAGGACTGTGACTGGTTAATGGCGAAGAAGTTTTAAAGTTTAAATAAGCTCGGAATTAACTCGGAAGAGAAGAGCGGGCAATATTTACGGTGGCAGGCAAGAAGATGAAGGCATGGGAAAGGAAGAACGCGCTCGCCTGCTTGCTCCGGTGCTGTGCTGGTGCTGGGTGGAAGAGAACGTGATACGCCTCATTATTCTCACAAGCAAAAGCAAAGCGTGAGTTTGTCGCGTCCCCTCTTACTGTTGCTTCGCCCGAGCGCAACTTTAAATCTCATAGGGTATTTCTTTACGCGTTGCGCTCGGATTTTGGCAAATAATAATTTCTCTATCTATCTAAGTTTGGGGTAGTGTTGGTGTGATGTGGCTGTGCTTCCCCCATTTAGCCATTTTCTATTTTAATGACGTCATTTGTTCTTAGTTTTGTGTTCAATTTGCCTTGCCTTCGTATTGCCTTTGCTTTACATTGGTTTAGCTTTGATTAGTTCCTGTTTGGTTTATTACTATTTACCTTTGTGGGTTTACCAATGGGTCCCAAGCTAGGGTTGATTTTAATACAATTTATATGAGTTCAGATAGTATATACATACACGCAATTGTAATTATTATTAAAAATTTATATGGTGTTAGACAGACATAAATAATAATGCATATAGAAGATATATAATTTTAACAAAAAAATACTTTTTATTCATTAATTTAATTGTGCCAATAGTTCTTACCGCTTTGATCTGATTATTTTCATCACTTTTTACATTAGTAAAATAATAGAGTTAAAAACAAAACTAAACACAAAATTATATATTTTTTTCTAGTAAATATTCTTATTACATCTAAAATTTAAATTTTAACATTTTTCCATAAAATTGAAAATTGTTAGATATAACTTTTATTAAATAAGTTTTTTCGAAATATTTTTTAATATTTTTTTCTAAATATACTCTAAACGTGTTCACGGACATATAGTTAAAGAGATCAACATCATGCAAAAAGCGGTTTATTAATTTGTACTTATCTGTAAAAATCTCAAGTATTAAAAATTGATATGATTACAATACCTCCCTCACAATATGTGACAGTCGGTAAAAATCTACAATTACAGTAAATAAAAATCAAAATTCAACACATTGCAAATACATTGAAATATTTTAAAGTTTTCAACATAAATCTTAAAACTAAAACATATCTCGTATTGCTTCTATTTGTTTTTACAACAAATAGCAGAAATTTGTCCAACGTTTGCAACGCTATAAATTTCTATCAAATCAAAAAGCATATTACTACAATTTGCTATCATAACAATAATATATAATATCTCACACGCTTAAACTTAAATATAACATACGCTTTGTCGTGCTTTAATTGAAACACACAGATATAAATTCGCATTTATTTCAAGAGACAACAACTTTCCTTACGCTTAAAACTAATGGGTATTGCACGAGATACAAAATCTGTTAACGGTACACGTTTTACTTTGGCGCTCCCGGTACATGGACGAACGAACAGAGAACCGGAACGTTATTCCGTTTACGAGTAATAAAAAGAAATAGAATCAGTAGTGTAATGTCTAGAATAACAACAGAGCGAACATTCTAAAACACCAGTTCAAATGGTAAATAATGTATGTTCCTGCAATTGCGCGCGATACACACACACATGAACGCTTCATTTAAATATATATGGCGTCATGTATCTCCAACATCATGCGAATTCGGTATGTAGAAATGAAGAAATGGATGTAATTTATTTTTATTCCATCAACGAAAACAAATAAAATTTTGTTCATTATATAACGTAATAAACATTTTTGGTTTATAAATTTATTATATTTTTAATATACTTATATTTTTATGTTTAATAAAAGTAAAATAAAAAATCCACTGATTAAATTTAATAAAGATATTCGTAAATTATAAAATTTCATTAGAATTGTTTCAAACGTAATTTTCAGTTTATTGAGGAAGACAAACAAATTTCTTACTGAAAATTTAAAATAAATATAATTTTCTAAAATAAAATGGCTTTAGGTTGTAGTTCTATTTTAATTTTTATTAAAAATCGACGTTTCGATATACTCAACGTACATCTTCATCAAGAAAACTGATACAAAAAATATTTACAGTAAATAAACAGAATATAGAAACAAGTTACTTAGTTTGTTAAATAGTAACTTGTTCCTATGTTCTGTTTGTTTATAAATTTTTAATTAAAAATATATAATTTTTATGATCTAGTAACTTATTTCCATATTCTGTTTATTTACTGTAAATATTATTTGTATCAGTTTTCCTCATGAAAATGTACGTTAAGTACGTCTAAAGGTCGATTATTAATAAATATTAATACAGAACTATAATCTAAAATCGTTTTATTTTAATGAGTTTTGAAAGATTTTTTTGCTATTATAATTTTCTAATTAATAATTGAATTAAGATTATCTTGAACACGTGATTGAAAAATTGGATTAACATATAAAAACTTAAAAAAATGTCTTAGTTTGTGCTTAATTTTTCACAAAAAAATCATCAACAGCCTGCATAAATTGTAACATAATTACATAATTTATTTACTTGTCGTATAATACATACAACTTTTATTGGTATTACTAGTACTATTTGGTTACAATGTGAATGAAGCTTAATTTTATGTTGTGCGCATAGCCCAGCTTCTGGTGGTGCAATAATAGTATTACAACGTACTTTCTCTCTCGTCTTTTATATTTATTTAACAGACGAATAAATGGCTTAATAACTAAATCGGATTTTAAAAGATTAAAAGTTTTCTCCAGCACAAAATGTTGTATATTGTCAAACAAATGAATAAAAAAAAACTTTTATAACTCAAGTTTTTCACGTTCTTCCTTATTTATAATGTCTTATTTGTTTTATTCGTTTTTCTAATTTAATTGTTGTAATTTTTTTTATGATATTAATTAATTTTCGTTTCAAAGTTGAAAGAATTATCTTACGACTTACGTTAATGTTATTTAAAGTTACTTTATAGCATTAAAATTAATAAGTATTTTTGAATTTTATTATAAATTTTTTGTATTAGGTGTTTCATTTAACTGTTAATTATAAGAAATAAGATTTTTTTAATTAATCCAATTTTTTCCATTACTCAATTATTATAATGAAATTTTACTAATCATAGATTAATAAATTTATTCGTAAGTTAGAAATACACACAATTCAATAACAAATATTTCTTTATTTGTTCACAATAAATAAATATTTAATAATCAAATAGATATTTAAACATAGCAAAAAAATTTCAGAACTCATTATCTAAATAAAAAAATTATTTTTAGGTTTAAGTTCTGTATTAATATTTATTGATATTGATTTATTTGCCATTATTGTAAAAAATATTTCTTTGAATGAAAACGATTTTCTTGACTCAAAGGAATCCTTTTTCACCGTGAATAGCGAAAAATAAATTTAGAAATGTATCAGATGCTAGTATCTCATATCCGTTTTATAATTACCATCCTAATAACACGAATCGCTTGCTCCCAATTTCTCTACTTTCCCATCCTTCTTCATCAACCACAACTTCTCATAACTGCAACCAAACTGGCAGTCAATGTCCAAAATCTGTCGTCTGAATAGCGGGGCTAGGTATCCCAATCAACTCTGTATGCCTGGCAACATTTCGTTCCATCGTAATCAAATAGATGGAGAAATGCCACATATGCGGTAGTAATATCTACATATCTGTTTGCATGTGTGCGTATGTCCGGGAGGGGGGGGGGGGTCATATACATACGGACAAACGTAACATAGGTAACGTGTATGCATATATTTCGCGGTAATGACATTATAACAGTGCTAAAAGCCTACTGGTATATATTTGCATATATTAATTTGGAGCAGGGCCACAATAGCGTAAAATATTTTTTTCTGCATTTTGATGGTTTGCCGTTTTGAGTTTGTCTAAGTGGAATTTGAATTTTAGGGTTGAAAATGTACAGAATTGTCAAAAGAAAAATTACAGCAAAAATTTACAAATATATTGTTTATATAGTTGTTTTCGTTTTCAAATTGTCATATTAAATTATTGTTTCGTTTTTGCAACTTTCTTTAAAAGCCCTTTTTAGTAAAATAATTTTTAACTAAATAAGTGCTTTTAACTAAAAAAACATTCTTACATAGAAAGTGGTAATAAGTTATTAATCATACTGTTCAATTTCTAACATTTTATATTTTAACATAAAATTGTTATAAATCTAAAAAATTACAATAAAATTTGGATATTAGAGATGATATTTTAAAACCTGATGATAAATCTGGGCGAATCCTTAAAGAGTAGTCAGTTTATGCATAAAATATAGTTTTGTCTGGATAAGAATGTTTGGCGGAAATTAATGTCTGTATAATGGAAAAAGTTTGTGCTTATGTACTCTTATGGGTACATGTCGAAATTGTGTATGTATATATATATATATATATATATATATATATATATATATATATATATATATGTACTTCCGGTTTCATAAACACGAGCTAAAATATAACTTAAGGTTATGTGATTAATTTGAGATTAAATTTGAAAATAAATTTCACAATAAAGATACAATAAACTCCGGGTTAAATACGAAGTTAAATAACTCGTCTACAGAGGTGAGGTAAAAATTAAGTTTTAGTTAAAGTGATATTTCCATTTTTATTTTGTGAATACTTAAATTTTAAAAATGTTTAAATGTTTTCATAGAACTAAACCGTATTCTACTTAAAATTTTAAAAAAGTAGTGTAGCTTTTATTTAAAAACAAAATTATATTTTGGTTATTTTATTTGTTAATAAGTTTGCATGTCGAGTGTATCTATACAAAAGTCATTAAAATAATTTAATACATAATAAAAAGAAAAAACTTACAATTTCATTAATCATTTTATGTGATAATTAATATGTAAATATACCAAAAATAATGATTTGTAAAATATTTGTAGTACTGAATACATCTTGAATGTTAAACTCTGGCAAATTATTCATGCTCACGTAAATATGAAATATTTATTTTGAAAATCAGTTTACCAATTATTGCATACACAATCAATCTATAAACTTCGTCATAATGCAAATATTATGATAATATGAAAACCAACGTTAAATCAATGTCACATAGCTCCACAAAATTATATCAACACTACTACATTAATTTCAATATAATAATAATAAATTTCAACTTTAAAAATCAATTTCAGACTTTAATCTATGCACGGATTTAATAAAAGTGTTAAAGTTATGAAATAAAAATAAAATAATAGATGTTTGCTAACTAGAGTGTGAGATTACTAGCGTACTTTTTTGCAATATTTTTTTTTAATTTTTCAAATAAAATGTCATTTTATAATCTTTTAATCTGCAAAAAATTACATTTTGCATTTGAAAAATACTGCGACAAAACATCGCTACATTGTATTATATTGCATGAAAAAAATTAAAAATATTTTGTTTATTTAAATTTACCTTGTTTGTTAAAGAATAAATACTAGGAGTATTATTTTATAGTGAAACAAATATACCGCTGTTGCACAAATTCAGCTAAACTGCTAATACAGCTGCTTAGATTTATATTCCTATATCTACATTTTATATTTATTATAATTCTTTTATTTAAGTATCAAGTTAATATAAAAAACAAATTTGAAATTGAAAAGTAATAACCAATACTATTGTGTTATTTTCGTCGCATACGTTTCGTCATACATCGTCAGTGTTTGGTGACTGTCACCATCTTCGATGTATGGCAAAACGTTTACGACGAGGATAGATCGACCACCAGCCCAGAAAGTTCTATAAATTCAATGAATAACGGCCGTGAAAGCCTGAAGATTACTATCTCATATGTAATTTGTACTAAGTATATGTCACGAAATAGCGGTTATAGTACAATTTGTCTTTATTAAGTCACCTTGAACTCATATATAAAATATAATTAATATGTTATTTAATAGAAATTTAAATATAATCATGTATAACAATCTGTATTATTATTTTTCAAAAGTGTTCAACACCAATTTGTTTAACTATAAGAAGCAGTGTCTTTCCTAATAACATTGACAGCATTAGCGTTATTTTGCCAGCGAATACATCTTTATTCAGCAAACTTTCCGCCGTCATATCACTGGCAGATGTTAGTCTGCTGCACGGCTCTTAAAAACATAATTATTATCAAAGGCCTGCGACACCTCATAAATAACGTAACGTCGCCGACAAGGCACACAACTCTCGGTCTAGAACGGGAGGGTACGACCAAACCGGAGCGCTAGCGACTTGCATAAACTTATTAATGTATTCAAGCAGAAGGCAGTGAGCTATGGATAGAGGGCGGTCTAAGATGTCTTGTTGGGCGAAGAACTTAAGTACGTACATCCAGAGAGACTAGCGCGACAAGTGAAAGTCAACAGTTTGAAAAAAACTAAGTGGGCGGTGCCCCTGAAAGTTTTACATCTTGAATTATTTTACACGGTGAATGTTCTTGGGCGAAGAAACTAACTGTATTTTCGACCCCTTAGTGTGGTGATTAGGAAAGTTACCGGGATTTATTAGTTTTTCAAGAGGATGCATGTGAAATGTTACAGTGCAAAAAAATTGCATTCTTGCTGAATATTATACTCTTATATCGTGATAGTCATAGTAACTTTAGAATAGTAATTTAATGAGATTTTAAGTCAAGTTTAATTACGACATTAACATGATGTAAAAATAAACAAACTGTTTTTTTATAACTACTAAAATATAGCCAATCTTTTACAAATTTTATTTGCCGATTTTCCAAAATAGTCAAACCGATAAAAATAACCCGAGAAATTTTTTCTTTTTCATTTCTGTTAAATAATATATTCATTATATTAATAAAACTAATGTGATTCATTATTCCCAATATGTTTCAGCAATCCCCGTAACTTGACGGTTTGATTTGTCAAGCCTTATAAAGTTTGATACTTGGTTTGAACTTGGGCTTGCTTGGCTTGATTTCAAGCTTTTCCAAGCTACTTGATCAAATTTCAACATACCTGACAATTATTTCAAATACAATTTTATGATTAAAGACAAACTATTCGATTAATAAACTTACAAAATATTGGTCAATAAATAACATTGGTAATAAATAACATTAATCAGCAAAATATTTCAAGACAATGAATATACTATTTAATAAAGAAAAACATTTTTGAAACGTAAAAGATCTTAAGATAAATGTAACTTGTTAAAGAGCAAAGTTATTAAACTCTGAAAATTATTTATTCAATCATCTTACATTTATAATTATTTTATAAGTATATAACAAGAAGGTTATTGAACCATGAATTATTTTATAAACATGAAAGAGCAATGTTCGATTAATGACGAAATTTAATATTTCCATAGATAATTTGTAAAACAACTGAATTTACAATATTGAAAAACAATCATCAATCACCTAGTAACAATAATATTTCAAATTATATATATTTTTTTATTGTATTTCAAAAAGTTTTCCATAAGAAAATGACAAAACAAACACAAATACATTTTACAATTGTTTTACAAGTTTTGTTGAACGAAAAGTTTTCAAAATATAAAAGTTAATATTACTGTTTAAAATGTAACCAAAAAGACTATTCCCTGGTATAATAATAGAATAATCAACCGTATTCCGTTAACATTAATAGAGTAAATTTATCTAAATTTATTCTCGAGTTAGTAGTTAATCTCTGTTTATTATTATCAGAATATATTTTATTAACAGCTTAAAATGCGGTATTATTATTTATTTATTAAATAAAAATATATTTATTAGAAAATACAATTCCTATTTTTTATCAAGAAAACTTATCATTATTATACTTTTATTTATAAAATCAGAGCAATGAAATACAAAACTAGGTTAGCACCACAAGAGATATAATATTCTAACAGAAAACCACTGACCACTGCATCCTAACTAATACCACTTAACTGTCATCCAAGAGTTGACAATACCGCATTTCTGCAGCCGTGCAACACTAGTAACCAAGTATAAATTAATGCACATATTCAACTCTGCTGCAACTCCATTAAAAGCCGAGGGTCCAAGCCTCAAGCCCACTCGTCTAAGAGCAACATTTGAGCGAAACTGTGTGACATAAACCTAGTTTTGCATCAGTTCGCTTCGTTTCAAGAGCCACGGACACAATCTTCCCGTTCTTGCAATGATGTGAATGTTGCATTTTCTCCAACTACTTCAATATGCTGGGAATATGTCGGAGTGATTTTCCCGGCAAGTTTCTGACGCAGTGCTGCTTTTACTGTATTACGGGTGGCGTTAAAACGCACAGTTTGGAATATGGCCAAGTGATACTGATAGCCTTATCGGAATGTTAGATCGTTTCAGCCAGTTTCAAACGGTATAGGTAAGTAAAAATAGTTATGGTATTAACAATGAAGATAAAAATAACGATTTTAATGTAAATGTATTCTTGTATATATGTAATACAGAAAGGAAGCTAATGGTGAAATTTTGAATAAAAGAAATTGACTTGCGTAGCTGAATAGTAATGAGATGAAATCTTGCTATGTACAAAATATTTTAAATATTTTTGTTATATTTGTTGTTAAGTGAACTAAATATAAAAATTTAGATAAAAAATTTCAGAAATAATTAAATTAATGAAAATAATTTATATAATATATATTTTTCTTTTCATATTTATAAACAAAGTTGTGTTTTCTTAATTTGTAAAAATAAAACAATATTTTTAAGCTCGCTAAAAACATACAATTAGTTAAATTTATTTACTAGATATATATATAAAAATCAAATACAATAAGCAATTCAATTATAATGATATAAAAAATACTAAAGCGTAAAAATTTGTTTAAATTTCTAATACAAAACCTATTACTTTGGTTTTATAATAAACAAACACTTTAACTAAAGTCGACTTTAAGCCGGCAAAAAAGTATTCAACTTAATTCTACTGGCATAATTATTATTGCTGCAATAAGATAATACTTCTTTGTCAACTTTTCAAACTACTAATGACAAAATTATCTGTTGTTGCCAATAAAACAATGTTTTTTTGTCATTTTAAAATCAACTTTAGTTAAAGTGTTTATTATGAAACCGATCGATAGTGTGCAAACAAAGTACCAATTTCCGTTTACGTAAGTCCATTAACAAGTTCTTTTAAAATGTCAATACTATTTCTTCAATGGCTGTACGCTGCACATTATTTGAATCTAA
Source organism: Clivina fossor (assembly GCA_963966155.1). NCBI lineage: Eukaryota > Metazoa > Arthropoda > Insecta > Coleoptera > Carabidae > Clivina > Clivina fossor. The sequence goes on along the minus strand of OZ014565.1, from coordinate 8,437,481 downwards.
GCGAAAAATCTGAAACCTGATTAACATCTGTTCCGTCAGCGTAAATTCGTACAGTGTGATCATAGTTGTGTACGAACTGCATATCAATAGGAAAAACGTGTCAGATCAATTCGGAGCGAAACAGACCAAGTCTGAAAGAGCGAGTCCCGGACAGACAGGATCTGTCTCATCATTCATTCAGTGAAAGCAAATCACCAGGTACTTATCAAAATTGGTATCCATTTCCCGACACGCGAACGCTTAAAATCTGTCGTTCTAGATTTTCGGGGTGAAATCCATTTGGCTCGCCCTTTCCTTACTGGCGGGCTCGATGTAAAAAAAGTTACACCTTCCTATACCCCCCACCCAACCCTCGGCGAATGTTTTACAAGTCATTTGAAGACGTTTCCATTATATAAGAGAGAACAGGGCCACCGCGAAATAAGAGGTTTATTAATAAAGTAAAAGACTGATTTATTTACTTTTATAACTATGAAAAGAAGCAAGTATAGATCAAAGTATCATATTTATGACTGGCCAATATGTATAATAATTTATTTATTTGTAATAGTTTATAAATGTAGGATAATTGAAATTAAAAAAAATAGAAACAATAATCCAACTAGACACCAGATGTTACCACAATATATAAATTTAAATTTTTTTAAGAGTAAAGCTTTAGTCAGACATATGTGAAAGTGACAAAAAATTCAATATGTATACAATTACAAACACAATGTCATAATTGTGGTAATATTATCTAGATAATCTTATAAAAGATTACAAACATAAAAAAAATATAAAATCTCAATATTCTTGAGTAATATTATATTAAATTTCACAATGACAATACGAACATTTATTTGTTCAAGGTCTATTACAATAAATATTAAATTTTACATACATACATGCACAATTACGCCATGTAGCCAAAAAAGTGTGACACAAAGTTTTTTAACTATCCCAAAATTAATTTTCTGTAAACATTCCTATCCAGACAAGTAACTCATCCATATTCAAATAAGATAAAAAATACTTAAATGCATTTACCAAGAAAAAATTATCTAGATAAATCCCAATACTGCGTATATTAAAAAGAAACCATTTTAGTTAAAACTTTTCTATCTCAAAAGGAACAAAAATTTAAGATTATTGAACAGATCTAAATTTTAAAAAGAGTTTTCGTAATTCCGTAATTTAGGCGTTATTTACGCGCTGATTTGTGTGAAACCATTTACTCGTGTATAAGTGGAAGAATTACTGTATTAAGAAGACTGTAATCAACTGAATAAAAAGTCTTACAAAAATTTTATTGTAGAAAGTCATGTATTAAAGTTAGAAAACTTTAAATTTCAATAATAGGTATAGCGATAATGTAGCTTTATTCTTACAACGTTAATCATTTTTAAGAAACAAAAATCATTCTCATTACTTTAGTAACACACCTCACATTTTGTACTTCCGAGGTCCGCGTTCCTTTTTTTTTTACTTATCCCTATGACGATTCCGTACTTGAAACGTAATAAAGTACTGCCAGCAAGTAAGAGATGGTTTCGTAAGCTTTACCACTCGTCCGATCCAACCGCTGTGCAACAATACCCAGATAAGCTTTTGAAGACTTTTTGCTATTGTCAGTTTTTCTGCTTTGCACGACTCCTCGGCGTACACGTTTGGTTTATATTATTTTATATCAACTGGTTTCTTTAAACTGATTTCAAAGAGATGTTTCTTTTCTTTGCGGCGAGGTTAATGTTTGTGTTTAACTGAGCATTGGAAAATTAAAAATTGTTTGTGGGGCTTTAAAAAGTATAATAAGATTTTGTTGCTTTTGCTTTAAAATTGTACCAATTTTTTTTTATTTAAATTTTAAATGTTTTTTAGTTATATATAAATATGTGAAACGTAAAAAAAAACTGATACTTTTATTACATTTTTATTTGAATATTAGTCATTTTAAATGCTAATATTTTATTTCCTAATGGGGAAGTTTAGCGTATTTTTTTTATTTCTTTATTTGGTTGGAAATGGCTTAAAAAGTGATGTTTAATTTATCATTTTTCTCAAAGATGCCCAGATTTCCTAAAAAATGCAAAAATATGTCGTGATGACGTCAGTAATGCCTTCGCGAAACTTATGTCGACTTCTGAATCAGACGCACATGTATTGCCATGGTTACCGATACAAGCTATTGAAATGATTGAAATACAGCTATCACATTTCAAATATCAGTCGTGATCTGTTATAGGTTATATGTTTTGTTGCTACACTGTTTTAGAAGCTCCACATATTTTTAAATTGTTTGCTGACAATAAGTGAAAAATTGGTTTAATATATAAATTAAGTTAGAAAGTGCATTTGGGTGTAGCTGAATCAACAAAAATCAACATTTGTTACGACATACGTTTTCAAAATTGTATTTTACCAACTCTTCTGCGCTTGCGCACAATAGGCTTGTGACGTCAGTAATGCCCTTACAAAAATTGTTAATAACAATTAAATGAAACAATTATTAAAAATTTTAATGACAGTTTCTGTTATTATTTTATATATATATTTGAGAAAAAATTATTTTACACGCAACTTCAATCACGCTAAACTTCCCCATTATGTACATACAAATGGTGTTATTTGAAAATATATAAATTTCAAAAAAATAATTCTAATTACTTATTACTGAAAATATTTAATTTGCAAAAGAAATTAAAAAAAAATTTTTTTTTAATATTTTCAAATATTTAAATAATAAAATTTTTGCAAGCTTTCGTTAGTTACGTTCAACTAAACTAGTTTTACGTAAACTGTGAAAAAACTTTACTTTTAAATCAATTAACCAATAATAAATGTTTGCTCGGTTATCATTAATTATTCATTAACAAGTATTACAGCTGTGCAGATTCGGGTTTGAATCCCGCTTGCGGCATGAATGTTTGTGATGCCTTTGTATCGGCCAAATACACTTTTCAAAATGATATCCTAGCATCTATTTCCCGAATCCATTTGTGTAAAAAAAAGTATTACATTATTTATGAATATTAGCATGTGATAAACCAATTATAATTATCTAATATTGTCAATATCGTAATACCATCAAAATAACTTCCAATATTAATTTTTTTGTTCCAATATTCAATGGTTAATTACTGCCAGTTAATCACTGATATGACAAAACCAATAGATCGCCAAAATTATCAACACAGTATCCTAATATCCTAAACACAATCTAAATATCCTTTAACGTCAAATTTCTTGTTCAAATATTCCCCGAAAATTAATAGTCAATAACGTGAAAAATCAACAGATTATGTAACACTATTCCAAAATACTAGCAACTACCATCAATGTTTTTGCTTTTATATTTTCCGGGCATAGAAAATTAATACAAGCCAATCACCCCATCTTCAATATACCCCTTTCTCTTTACAGTAAACCGATCAAAGCAGATGCTTTGTTTCAGGTCACACTACAAACCACCCCCCACCCCCTTCCCTTTTCAAACCGTAAACGGGTTAAATCCCTATAATAGAGCATCTATTCGCGGTCACTAATCACCCGGTCGTAGAGGGGGTGAGGTGGTTTGAAACTTACGTAGCGTGTCTCATGTAAACGCTTTACGCAAAGAGGAGCGCGAACCATTATCGGCGTCGACGCCATTAGTTAATTACTCTTATTCGGTTTAAAGGATTGTTGTTACTTCATCGGACGCTATACCTCTCTCTTTCCGTCGCACGTTGCGACCGATAAACGTTTTAGCAAAACGGTTTATTGACGTGCGAGGAGCGAAGAATAAAATAGAAAATACGTTCGTGTTGCAAATTTTTTTTTTAGGTGTTTTGTGTGCGGATAAAATTGTTTGATGCATGTGGTAAATTGGTTCGGTAAATTACCGTGCTGTGTTTTAAAGTGTTTTTGTTTCGGGGGTGGCTTGAATGAGTTGGTTCACATGTCATTATAATAGATTTCAATTATTGTCTTTAACTTGAAAGAGGGGGTTGTTTCTATGAAGTAATGAAATTGTTTTGGTTTACCAAAGTTCGTGTTTATTAATCTATTTTCTATTTAACTAAATAGAATTCTAAACAAAGAAGCTTATTAGAAGAATATTTAGAATTTTTTTATATTAAATGTAAACATTTTACACTGTTTTGTTTAGAAATGCAACATTAATTAAATTACATCAGCTAGAAAGCTCGATTTTTTTTTGGTTTATTTGTTTATGTGTTTTATTTAAATAATATTTACTACAAAACAATATTAAATTTTTCTGAAAATAAATTATCACTTTTTATGCATATGATAAATTTGCAAATATTTATAGATACATTTAAAGCGTATAACAAAAAAATATTTACATATTACAGATTTGTTATTGTTATTTCTATAAAATAATTTACAAAACCAAAAATTTTATTTATAAACAAAATCATAAATAAACACAAAACACACAATGTATTTTAAAAGTAAAATAAAATATTTATATAATACAGCAACTTAAAACTGGGAAAACGAATATATATTAAACGGAACATGAATTATAGCATGTAAACAAAGATATTTGCCGCCTGTTTTTTTCGGCGAACCGGAAACGGGAAAACGCACAATCCGATTTGGAAAATCTAAATGTCCGTGTTATTTGAAAAGTTTGCTACAAATACGCGCCGCGTCGGCCGCTGCTCGTTTTAATATTTTAGGTTAAATACATTTATGTAAATAAATGTAAGCCAACTGTCACACGCTCTCAAGTTTTCATAATAACGTCGTCGAGAAAAAGAGAGAGAGAGAGAGAGAGAGAGAGAGAGATGAGGGGGAGAAGAAAGTTTAGTCTGTGCCTTTCGAAGGGAAATGGTTGACTTTCAGATTAGGTACAATATTACTTCGCATTTTGGTAGGCATTTTAAAATTCGTCTCATTGGCTTTTAAATACATATTGAAGTGGATGTAGTTTGGGGATATAATTTCGGAAACTGTTTTATAATGAAATTTTACCGACTGCCTTATAAATCATAGAAGACAGATAGTAGAGTTTTCATATAAAATTTTTTATTAAAAGTTTCTTTTTATCAATTTGAAATTTTTCTGCTCATTTCTTTACATTAATTGATTTGATTTGAATTCTATTAGGCAAACAGTGTAAAACTTTATATTTGTATAAGTAATGTTTATTGTTTGTAATATACCTTGAAGTTCTGGATCCTGTATTTATTATTTAAAATATATATTTTGGCGAACAGAAGGATCAATAAAACAATATTTTCTTAATTATGATTATATTTAAACATAATTTAATGGACGTTTCGGGTCATAGTTTGTAATATAGTTATAGAAAAATTATCATCATCAACAACCTTAGGAGAAGTTAATCACAAGTATAAAGTACTTGTTCCGTTATTTCCTTCCTTTTTAATAATTTATAAATTTTATAACCTATTTACTTACTTTGGGACTTAGTAACTTGTTTCTATGTTCTGTTTATTTATTGTATATGCCATTTTTATCTTTTTTCTGATGATGACGTACGTAGAGTACGTAAAAATAATACAGAACTAAATCCTAAAGCCTTTTTATTTCAATATAATGAGTTCTGAAAGATTTTTTACTATGTTAAAAGTATTAGATTACTCTACCTAACGTAATTGCAGTAGATATTTCACCCAATATGATTAAAAGACTGTAACTCACATATTTCTTTTAGATTAAACATTAGAAAAATCATTTAAAGGTTTTTTGGTGTAGCTGATTCATAGTAAGAACATACATATAAAATTAATTGTAGATGTTATTGATTTTCAGTAATGAATTAATTTATATTATTGGGTATTTCAATGATATTAGATGAAATCTCACGGTTCTATTGTTTCCTCTCGTAGCAAGTATTATTATGGATTCTGACTTCCTAAGTAAAGTTTCAACTTACAATTAGAATAGCATTGTGGAAATGTTTCAAATACTCAATATAACATAAATGAACTTGTAGATAATAATAATATACTGTGTGTATCAAAATTATTAAAAATAAAATTGTTTTTTTTTTTAATTTTCGATCTAAGCCTAGTATGTTAAATAAGTGTTAAACACCATTTGAATTCTACAGAAGGTTAAATAAATTTAAGTAAATATTTAATGGCATAATGGCAAACATATTTATAATATTTAGAAAATATGTCATATAAAATTTAAATTAAATTTAAATACAATATAAATTAAGTAATACCTATTATATATTTCGTCAAATGATGATGAATCATAAGCTGAAGTTAAATACACTTGTCGGAGATTACCGCGAATCTTTAAAGAAGAAAATTATCTTTTGCGGTGAAGTTTATTTTGATGTTAAAAATATCTTTAAATAAACTTTGGTTGAACTTTAATTAAAAAAATACACAACATGTTTTGCAACATGTTGAAAAAAAAATAAGTAAAAAATAATTTTTTTGGTTCACCCTCATACGCCAGATGGTACCAACAACCCTTTGGAAAACTGAAAATCATTAATGTCTGTGACTATGCTGTTGTTTTCTAATTTTTAAATTACAATGACTATACAAAAATATTAAATAAACAGCTTATATAATATTAAAAATATATTTTTAGATAATTAATAAATATGTTACAGGTTTGAATCACAGTCTGCATAATTTAAAAAATTTACTTAAAGATTTTTTACTTTAACTAATGTTTAAAAACAGGGATATTATTTTTGTTCGAACAGTGGTTAACTTTTTTTTTACATAAATAATTTTTTAAATGAGTTATTATTAATTTATTATTACTCTTAATAATTAATATTGTTCATCGAGAGTCGTGGGCCGTACAAGTTTGACACTTTTATTTTAAAAACTTTAATCGGAGAAATTAAATCTGTTTGTAAGGATTTTTCTGAACTGAATTGAATTAATCGAATATAATAAGTATATGCTGTATTTATGCTCGCATTTCGTAAGACCTGTTGCGTTACAAAAAAATTTCTTTAAAAAGAATAATTCTATCTACTAGAAAAATATACCTGTAGAGAATGGTGGGAGTACAGGTACATATACCAGATTGCGGAACAGAAACTGTCATTCAGTCACCGAGCACTGAAGGTACCATCTAAGAGGATAGATCGACCACAGCATACCAGCCCAGAAAATTCTATAATGCAGTAGTGTTGATAAATGTCAAAAATCTCACAAGGTAAATCTACCAATAGTTATTTATCTTAATTATTTATAACAATGCAAATTTACTTGTTTATGAAATTTACTGATGTTAATTAATTGATTAATTTCCTTTGGTGTTTATAAAATATAGTCAAACATGTTTTAATTCTCTTATATTTTTATAAAAATGAAAACTGTCTTATCTCAAATCCCTTAGTGTATTATTTTAATTAAACAAATACGTTCCCCCTATTTAATTTATTTATTTGCAAATATGCAGATTAAAACCTCTTCGAAAATTACCGATACCAATTTCGGGGAAAAAAAAAAAGCTGAAATAAAGCGAACAAACGATATTGATAGAAAACAACGCTTAGCCACCCCCGGAATTTTGTATTCTGTGTTGTGTTAAAGGTGGCGCATCACATCATCCCCTAGTCCGGAGGAAGCTCGTTATCGGTCCGTGCGCGCAACAAGGGCGTTAATTAATTGTTATTTTAATTGCCTCGAGGAGGTGGGAGGTGGAATTCGTTATTGCTCCTGCCTTGCCTGATGTCTGTTGCAGGAAACGCGCTTTTACTTTCGCGCAAACTTTTTAATATGGCGAAAATTCCTTAAGTACCTTCTTCGCTAACTTTCAAATATACATTTTCGGTGATTATTTTTAACAAAACAACCCCTTGGTGAACGCCGAAGAAAAAAAAGCATGGGTATATTGCTAAAAACCTTATTTTATTTTAATTAGCGTGTTGTTAATGTTATACGATAGGTAGATCATTAGAGAATTATTTTTAATAAAAATATACATTTAAAATAAGAGTTATTATAATATTATAAATTCTATGCCTGCAAGGTAGACAGAAAAAAAATGTATTATAATGAACATAAAATAAATTAGCATTTTTTGTTTTTATATTATTCCTTTCATTATTATAACTTTAAATATTATATTTAACAAAAATAAAATATATTTTTGCAAATATTGTAAATGGCTATGAGATGAAACAATATTTTTTATCTCATTATATTTCGCACTGAAATTTTATAATTAAACAGAAATACTACTTCTTATTAATACTTGTTTCTAATTAATAATCGAAAAATTTTGATTGATGTCAAAAAATTATCGCTGAGATATGTCAAATTAATTTTAAGAAAAACTGTACTTAGTAACTTTTACCTATAAAATTAAATAATTAAATAAATTATTTTTTATAAAATAATAATATTATAAATATGTAAAAAATTACAAAAATAACACATAGTTTTGTTTTTACGTATACTACAACAATGCATTTACACTTTTTTGCAACTAAAAGCTGATATATACATATATTGTCAAGTTTTTCTATGCAAAATATGAAAATATATTAAAATTTACAATAAATTTCCATATTATAGGAATAAAAAATAAATTTATCATCTATTTTCCATAATTATCCGTAGCTTGTACTAACAGTGTTTTTTTTTCCTCTCTCATACATATTCATTTTTACAAGTTATATCTAGGTATTAAATGGGAAGCAATAAATATGTCATATCTGCTTTTATATATAACAAAAGTAGTTTTTTTTTCCTTTTACTAACATAATTTTGTTCATGTTTTTTGTCTATATCATGCATTTACAAAATAATTTTTAGTTTATATTTCCGGAAATATTTTAAGCTACTAGATTATTTAAATAAATTTTAAATTTATTTCAATTTATTTAAATTTTCAAACATTAAATAGTAAAAAAATCTTTCAGAACTCATTATATTAAAGTAAAACGGTTTTATTAATGAATATTAATACAGAACTACAACCTAAAACCGTTTTATTTTAAAAATATTTATGTTTCTATTTTTTTTTTATAATAAGAACTATTTTAATAAAATTGGCTTTCTTCAATTAAAAATTTACAAATTTTATGACCTAGTTACTTATTTTCCTAGTAATTTGTTTTGTTTATTTACTCTAAATGTTATTTGTATCTTTTTTCCAGATGAAGACGTACGTTGAGTTCGTCGAAACATCGATTATTAATAAATATTAATAAAGAACTATAACCTAAAGCCGTTTTATTTTAAATAGTATTTTAGCCAAATTTTATACTAAATACAGATCAGTAGAAAAATAGACATTTTTAAATATGGAAAACCAAACTATAATTTTTTAAACTTTTCAGTATTCTTTTAAAGGAAATCCTGTCATTTAAAAATCTTGTTTATTTAATTTATATATTTTTATATGAACAAACATATAAATAAAAAAAAGATGTATAAAGAAAAAGGTTTATAAGTAATCAAGTATGCTGTGTACTTCGGAAACCAATAATAATATAACACTGAAAGCAATAACAAAGATAAGTACTTTTTCACTTAAACCAATTCCTTCGTCTCATTATTACACAATCTGCCAAAATCATATACAGTAAAATTAAGCCCCGAACACCTAATGACACAGAATGTGGTAATGATGAAGTTCCATCCCCGGCCTTATTCGGCTCATTCGCAGAACGATCAACTTCTTGACACCGATCGCGACCTCTTTTTGAGCGCGCAAGTTGCGACACAACCGGGTACTGCTGCGACTCAAAACTGTCGCGTCTATAACAAGGACAGCGAGACACAACGCAAAAGACATTCTTATCCCCCGTTAGTCAGGCAAGCCGAAAATCTTCCTTCAGGGCAATTAACAATTTCGTTCGAGATTTAATTAGATCGGCTTCCCTGTAGCCCACCGCGAGAAACAGCCCGAGCGACTGAACGATATACCTTTTAGAGAAAACGAATTGAATTCGAGAAATCGTCCCGATGAAAATTATTGAGGTTAATTACGTTTTCATAATGAGTGCGAATGAATTTCATCGCTCGCGGCGCACACTTAAATGATTTTATTGAGCGTTTTACTTTGATCGTCTGCTGTCGTCGCTGAAATAAAATTATCGAATAAAGATTATTGCCAAATGGTCATTTTTTTCTTCTTCTTCTTTCATTTTGATTCGCCTCGTTTTAGTCTTATTATCCTTTTAATACTGCTAACTTCCGAAGTGGTTATATTTGTTTTTGCAAGTGAGATTAATTTTGATGACATTAATGGGTTTATAACGTTGTAATTAAAAATAGAAAGATTGTGTATTTAAATGGTATTAAGTAAAAAAAAAAACAATGAGAAAAAATGATAAATCTACTTACAAAATTATAAAATTATTGCCGTGGAATGCATACCTGAAACAAAAATAATATTTTGTTAAAATAAAGCATCTTTAGGTTTAAGTTATGTATTAATATTTATTAATAATCGATGTTTCGACGAACTCAATGTCCGTCTTTATCAGGAAAACTGATATAAATAACATTTACTTTAATTAACAGAACATAGAATATTTTGTTAGTAATATATTTTATTTATTAATGTTATCAGAAATAACGTAATGTTTGTTGTACAAGGCAATAACTTAAATCTTAAATAATTAATTTCAGTAATTAAGACATTTATCAATGTCATTGATAAATTTTGACCTGATGAAGACGAGCGTTTAGTTTCATCGAAACGTCGTTTTTATAAAATAATTAAACTATAATTAAATAATAAATTAGATAATAATTAGATAATAAATAATTAAACAATAATCCTAAACAGTTTTTATATTAATACAATGAGTTCTGAAAAATATTTTACTATATTATTATACTTTATTTTTATCAAACGTAGCAATATTTATCTAATTATGTAATTACAATGTAAAAAAAAATCAATGTAAATTTACATGAATAATCATAGTAATGTTACTATATTATGTATTGTAATTTTATAATTTAATATAATTTAATAATTTAGTAAACTACCAATCACTGGATTTACTTATCAGCAGCTCAACAGGTTAATTTTTTCTAAATTTTATTTAATTTTGTAAGATAAAAAATAATATTTCCACCCCTTTATCAGTTTCTTGAATGTTGCTACTTCAATTCAATAAAAAACCATAAGAAAACCCCCCAAGGAATTACCACCATTATTTTACTGTAAAGACCCCAAAAATTATATACTATATCAGATACTAATAGTCATAATAAACCGGGAATAATAATAATAATAAAACCGATCTACAAATACAATAACAGTTTCGGTTTATGTTTCCCCAAAAACCACGCATTGCACACAAACACACTCTGGCACGCAAGGTAGAACAGAGAATGGCATATCGACATTGGTCCACCGAGAAAGAACAGCGAAGAAAGCAGAATTCATCCCCCCCCCCAAAACAAAGGAACCAAAATAATAACCAGGCCAATCTTTACCTTGTGCCTGGCCGGTCGGCCAAGAGATGGCACTGGTATCGTCCGCAAACTGAGATTGCTAGCGGGCGCATAGAATTACGATACGAGCAATAGTCCGGGCCCGGAGCGGACCCTCTTGTGCACAATACTGTTTACATTCGACTGATTTTGGACTGAAAACTTGACTGTTGAATATCAAGAAGGAAGAGTTTAAAAGTACTGGGTCCTATATAATTGGAAAATTTTCAGAAAAATCCTTATAATAGTATATTATGTTACGTGAGGTAGAAAACGATAATTATAGTGTTGAGCCCAGATAAGCAAGCTAAGCGAAACACAAAAAGAGCTTTCTATTCCGAGTGACATATACGATTTTTTTCTTACTAACAGTTGTAGAATATTATGTATATGTACACTGAGAAAAATGGATAGTTACCGTAACGCTATTTATATTTAAAAAGGTGACACAAACACAAGATATTAAAAATAACAAAATAAGTATATTTAAAAATTAACTATAAATATAATAAAAACAAAAATTTAATACCATCAATTTGTATATAGAATTACAGTCTTAATTCTTAATATAGTATTAAAATATATATGTGAGTAGATTTTAAAAATGTATAAATTTGTGAATACAGTAAACATACTCGTATATATTTCAAATAAATATCTACTTATTATTATCCAATTTGTTAAATATCTATTTTTCTCAGTGTATATATTATTTATATATTTGTTACGTGATTTGTGAGAATTAATCTTAATTAATTTCTGACCATCTTGGGCCGGTATACATTGCGTAATAGCCTTAACAATATGGATGTTAGATTAAATAAACTTGACGTTATAGTAACATAATGACCTCTTTCTGTATGTGCAATATGGTAAAGTAATATTAATATTATATAAATTACAGTTCGTATACATATTTAACAGTCGTAGTAGCATTTGTGGTTTAGTATCTCAATTATATTGTAGAATAATGACAAAACATTAATTGGGGCTAAGAACTTTTTAGCCATTCCTGACACACGTTACTCGTATAGGGTAGGAAGGAAACTAGTAGCGCGTGCCCGTAAGCCTAAGTGATACGAATGCCATCGCAAATTACACATCTGAGCGTTGGATTACACACGATACAATCACGTAGTAAAGTTTGTTTTTGCCGCGACCACATTTTAAACGTAATCTTGCTGACCCGTAACCAGGCACGACTTGTCACATTGCTTTTCTATGGTTTGTTGTCAATGGCCCACTGCACGCTCGTATGTGGTTAGAAAAAGGGATGCGAATGTTCCATATATTTATTTGCGGTGGTTGCTAGGGAGAGGGTGAGCATTGCAGCAATGAAATTACAGTTTTACAGCCGGTGCAATATGATGGGATATATATATATATATATATATATATATATATATATATATATATATATATATATATATATAGGTTTTGATTTGTAAGCTAGTTTTATTCGTTGAGGATAAATTGATACAATTTATTTAAGTGTTTTGTTTTTGATAGATTTCATTTATTGTTTATTGGATTTTATTATAGTAACTACAAAGTAGTATTTTGTAAAAATTGCAAGCATATAGCAGCCATGAGTATTATTATATAAATAATTTGTTGTTATATCAATCATTCTTGCATATTTGTTTATTTATTTATTTGCTTGTTAATGTTATTTTGAAAACGGCCCTAATAATTCTGAAAAAATGGGGTAAATCTACAGTTTTCAGTAAAATAAAATAATTTTCCTTAAACCGAAAACATAACTTAAACCATAACAATAATAATTGTTTGTGGTTTAAGGGCAATTATTTTCTTTGTTTAACTTTTCGCTATAGTAAGATTATATTTTAATTTATTACAGTTATATTTTTTTTTTAATTTATTTCGGTTGTTCTTATTTATATAACAAATCCAAAAATTTCACTTTTGCTATAAAATCAATTAAAAAATTAAATAATAATTGTTTTGATAAATTTAAATTTAAATGTGTATATTTAAGAGATATTGCAAAATTTGAATACGGATCTGTTTCGCAACCCTTATAATCTTCTTAAGAAATTGCCTGCTGCGAATACTAATATAAGTCAGTTTACTAAATGAAGGTACAAACTATACATGAAGAATTTGACTTTCATTTAGTATAAGTTCTGCTAGAAAGGTTACTACAATTTAATGAAGTTGAAATATTAAAGTTCGGTAATAGATCAGGTAAAATTTTGTTAGTTGTTACTTCATTGAACTATATCACAAATTTTTGTTTATAGTGTAAATAATTTTAAATTTTCCTACGCTTAATATTATATTATAAAAATACTATTTAGCGATAGATTAATGAAAATACAAGTACACTGTCCATTACTTTAGCGGTAGAAATAAAAATTTATCATGATCAAGATTTCCTATTTGTAAATTTATTTAATAAAAAAAATATTTTTATGACTTAATAACAAATTGATTTTCTTATAAAGCTATTTATTGTAATAATAATCAGCTCTCGTATTTTCTAAAAACATTCTAGTTTATTAACAATTGATAATTGAAAATTGCAATGATTGATTTGCAAATACGTAAAATATTCGGCAAATACAATCATATTGTAATTGCAGCAAATGTGCTAAATTTTTGATTTTAAAATAAAAGTGTTCAGAATTTCTATGGTAAAAATGTATTAATAATTTCAAATAGACGAATCATTTGAATGTAGAAGCTGCAATATAAAACAATATAAAAAAATCAAATATAGGTTAACGGAACGGAAAATGAACGTAGGAAAAATAAAAATGCACATCATAATTTTATTCTGCATTTCTTGTACTATCTAACAAGAAGACTTAGAAGTGCAATTGTAAAATTTTATACCTACAGTTTTTATTATAGCATTTTTTTTTGTTAAATTTACGAAGTGAAGCACTCAATCTAAAATAAAAGGTAAAAGAGGTCTGGTACAAATGAGAAATAAGTGTACAGTATTTGAGAAAGAAATTTAATATATCTTTATTTACTACACTCAATATTATATTTCATTTTCATATATAGAAAGTATTTCTAAAGTAAGATCAACATATTTATATTACTATATAACACATCAGTATTTGAATTATTTCAATAATAATATAGTAGAATTCATTGTAACATCCGCAATAATATAAAGTAATATTAAATATACGTTTATGCAGTATTCTTTTTATCACTTTGAAAGGAAAAATGGTATAGCATTTGCTACAGTGTCTATAGTATTCAAACAATATATAACAAACAGTAAAAAATAAAAATGACAGTTGTTACATTTATTTATATTGGTTATAGTTGTTAGTAACGTTGCTAAAACGTAGTAGAACCTTTGTTACAAAATTGGGGTGCTTATCAAAAATGTATAGAAAACCTTCGCATAGAGTCTCTATCTAGATAACGAATCAAAACGTAGTTTCTGAGGATATACGTGTGTACTTCTGTTGTATTAATAAATTAAAATATAGTAAATTAAAATATAATCTTACTGTTGCATTAGTATAGCTTCTTGTATATATTAGTGAATTTTTTACAACGGAAATTTGCACAAGTTTTACTGTATTTTATTGGTAATTACTTTATATAAGTAGAATAATTTTTGCAAAACAATAAATCATTATATTTGAAAAATAAATTAAAAGAGAAAAGAATTAATACATCTTTTGTGAGTAACAGATGAAGATTATTTATTTCCTATTAAAAAAAAGATAAGTAACAAAATTTAAAAATACCTTCAATCAGATTATATCTTATATATAATATAATATTATCAAAATATTCATAAATAAACTTGTTTATATAGAATAATCGAGGCGTTTAAATAATTTTAATTTTTTTTTGTTTTTCACTAATAGAAAAGATGCCCAGTCACCTAGTGCAGATTATTTGGATAATAGTCAGATATTATACAAATATGAGAGCTATTTCCATTTGAAAACATTGGATTATTTCTTACCTATAAAAAGGCATTATTTGAAAACTTATATTATGGCGTATTCATCACTTTTTCAATGATCTCTTTAAGTGTTAGTTAAAAACACTGCGGCAAAAATAACGTAACATTTACATTGTAAATCAAATCACTGATGCGCAAATTAAAACATTCCCCAGTTATAAATCACCCTTTCGAAATTTTTGTACATAGACAAATAAAAGCATACAAAAGAGGAAGAGAATGTATTTAATTAAAAATTATTAAAACACATTACGATGGCCATGGGGTTAATTAGAAAATTTCTCGAATATTTACCAAAGCGGGCGGCGGATGAGTGAGCCCCCCGAACCAAACTAAACTGAAGGCGAAGTGAAATCCAAAGAACCCCCTAATGTTTGCTTTACTCAACCTAACCTAACATTCTTTATTTCCACGTCTGACGTTTCATTAATCTTAAACAATTGTTCCAACAACTAGTTAAAATTAATTTACTTCGTTAATAGATTACGCTTGTGCATGTATATTGTTCGCGCGCTTAAGTCTGTGCGCTTTAAAAATCCACCAGCTATTTATTATAAACTACATCGTTTATTAACAGGAGTGAATATTGGGCGCCGAAGAGTAAATAGTTGTTTTGTTCGGCATATTCAGAAGTGCATTTAATTAGGAAAGTTTAACTCAGATGTTAAATGAAAACTATAGTAAATTTAGGAAACGATGCAGTGAGCAGAGCCCGAAAGGTAAATCGATTTCTGATTGAGAGCTTATTCACCATTCGGGGAAATAGTAGGAAATTAAGTTTCTAATAGTTTAAGTAATGGTACTGATCAGGAACAGATGTTTTAAATATTTCTGACAAGCGACATGCACGATAGAATTTCAACGTAATGCACTTATTATGTACTAGACGGAAAGTTTCTGATAGAAATTCGATAAAATTAGGGAGAAACTAATAGATGCCTTCGAGCAATGTGCTAAATATGTTAATTATTCGTAATTAATTGCGGAAATTAATTAATTTTTGGTACAAAAATAAAATGACATTAATATAATGTTATGATAAAGATTTAAGAGAAAATAAAATATAATTTTAATAATTTGCAATGTAAAGAAACTAAATTTTTTTTAACTAACATTTAGCATTTATTTTTAAATTGGTTACTCACCTCAGTGAATAAAGTTACATTTAAATCTCAGTTATTAAATACCTATATACAATCACACCATGTAAGTACTCAAAAGGGTGTGGCATAAACTCTTTTCACTATCCCAAAATTATATAACGATAGTATAGTATCTAATATATGAATCAAAACGAACTTTTAGTTTTTTTGCTAAATTAGATAATTGTCTGTTCCTTAACTGATGGCTCAAATATAACTAAATATTAAGTTATATTTTGTCAATCTAATTGAATTCAATAATTTATCTTGCACTATCTTACCACTTTGCATGCCTGCGTACAACTTCACAAAAATCTAACATTAAATTTATTATACATATTTATTTATCAATCGGAATTTTTCTCCTTCAAATTTCCACATTTCCATTTTCAATTTCATATTGCATGTTTTCTTATCAATTGCGGCCGTCATTGACAACCGCCCGTCTTTTGTTTCCTCTTGTTTCTTTTCTGTTTTGCAATGCGGAACGGAACGACATCTAAAAGCAACAACGCGAACTACATATATCACAAACCGTTGCATCTCTTGTCGCATCAATTTTGTCGTGTATGTACCCGCAATGCATTTCTGTATGGTGGAGAGAAAAAAATAATAAATAAAAACGAAGCAACCCGAAATATGAACGTAAAACTGAAAACTGTAACTGACGTTTCAATCCGAGAAATCAATGACGACGTATTACGAATGTTTATTATATTCTCTTCTAAGATGTATATTTTTATGTATAAGTATGTGTGTGTGTGGGTGGGTGTGTAAAAATATAGAAATAGATTTGCAAAATTTATTTCTAAAAACAGATGTTGTGTGATTTGTATTCTAAATGTTTGATGTAGATAGAATTTTTATTAATATTTGACATTTTCAAATCGTAGTATACTAGAATAGAACAACGTAGATACGTTTTATAGACACAAAAATATAAAGATATATTTTCTTACAACCGTTTAAAAACTATAGTTTATCATAGTAAATAATTTTTCAAAACTCATTATATTAAAATAAAAGTGCATAGAAAAATATAAGATTTAATGCTTCAATATTCTTAGTTAAATCAATTTTAAAATATTGTTCTTTAAGTATGCGTTTTAGTGTCTTTTATTTGTTTTAATAATAAAAATCTTTGTTTTAAGTTACTAAATAATAAATATAATTACTAGCTTTTAAAATAATACTGCTTCAGGCTAAAATTCTGTATTAATATTTATTTATAATCGACGTTTCGACGAACGTCAATAAATATTAATACAAAACTTTAACCTAAACCTGAAAGATTTTTTACTATGTTACTAACTTTTGTCTTAAAATATGTATATTTTTATTTTTCCTACTTTTATTAAAACCAACTTATAATATTTTACAAAAAAATTTCAATATGTTATACAAAACATGCAATTTGAGTCAAAGATTTATTTCTTGAAATAATATACCGAAATCGATATTTAGAGAAAGTAATTTAAAACATTTATAATAACATACAAATGACAATCTATTTTAAAATCAGAATTTACAAAAAAAAAACACTTACACCTTTAGATAATTTTACGCTTTAATTAGAAGTTGCACTAGTTTAGAAAATTATTCCTGTTCTAAATAGATTTCCATTTACCATTTTACTAAATCAATTACCATCAGATACACAAAAGATTGCACCTGAACAGGTATAACGTAATGAATACACACAAATTTGTACAACCCTTATTTCATTAATCTTCCAAATACAAATTCAAGCTTTCTACACACCTATATATGCCTTTCCTCTTTCGTATTGTATTATCAAAGTGGGGCTGTTTTAATAGTGTTGTTGGTAACATTAGCGTTTTGCGTTCCGTTACCGTACGTTAAGATTAACGGAAGAGTTCTCATTTACTCCTCGTCTACGGTTCTTGGTAAATTTGCCACGTGTGAACTCACTCATCTACACACACACACACGTCTTGTAAATATCTTTTCCGCAAACAACCCTCGCATTTTGTTAAGTTTGATTCGTAAATCCTTTCAATAGGGGTGCTAGAATTTGAAGTAAATATATTTCTGGTTGAGTATAGATTTACTATATCGTTACATGGATGATACAAAATGTATAATTTAAGATTTAACAAATAAGAGCTGTTTTTACGATCTAACCGGTCTGGTTATGGTTGATGTGACGTTATGTCAACCAAACCAATAGTTCGTAAAGTGTCTGATTAGCAATAAAATCGAGCAGATTCAAGTGGCCAAAATTAAATTTGTTGACATATTTTGTGATAGGTATTTTATTACTACTTTGACTGCAAGGAAAAAGTAGTATAGCGTTTGGTACGGTGTCTGTAACATTTTCAAAAAAAAAAAAAAATTGTATATAAATCCTTCATATAGCCTCTAGATGACGAATCTGAACTTAGTTTATGTGGGTGTATGGATGTGCGTCGTCAGTTCGCTCGCTCGGTCGTAAGTCAAAATTTTGTGGCCGCAACTCCTCCTAGACGGTTCAACCGATTTTAATGAAATTTTCAGGATAAATTTGTCTAGTGCCCAAGATGGTCATGTGATTTTGTTTTTTTCCAGTGATGCCAACTTTCCGAGAAAAAAATTACTAAAGTTTTTAAAAATTCATACTGGCTACGTTATTTATCCGATTTTGATCAAATTTTCAAAAAAGATTTCCCTAATGCTCCCATTAATCACATAATTTTATTAATATTCAGTGTTGCCAACTTTCCGAGAAAAAAATTACTAAAGTTTTAAAAATTTTATTATGGCCATGTTATTCAACCGATTTTACTCAAATTTTCACAAAAGATTCTCCTAGTATTCATATAATTTATGTAATTTTAACAAAGACAGTGTTGCCAACTTTTCGAGAAAAAAATTTGTAAAATTTTTAAAAATTTATTATGACCATTTTATTTAACCGATTTTAATCAAATTTTCATAAAAGTTTTTCCTAGTGCCTAAATAAAATATGCAATTTTAACAAAATACAATGTTGCCAACTTATTGAGAAAAAATCACAAAATTTTTTAAAAATTCTTTGTGGCTACATTATTTATTCGATTTTGATCAAATTTTCAGAAAAGTATCTCCTAGTGCCCACATAAATTATAATATTATTAAAATACAGTGTTGCTAACTTTCCGAAAAATGTCAAAGTAGTCTATATATGGGTTTACCCATATACTTCTAATCTTGTTTAATATAATTTTCAATTTCATCAATATTTAAAAAATATCACAAATTCCTGATCTGATCTTTAAAAAAAATCCGATTGTAGAAACTGATTTATGATCTGATCTAGAACGTATTAATTATGAGGATTTTGATCTAGATCCTTTTCAGACCCTGTTTTTTTTTCATACCCAGTCCGGGCCCAAAATTTATATGACCCGATACGACTCAAACCCGAAACTAAATCGATTCAAACAGGTCTCTGGTCACAACACTTCTTATTTGTAATAAAATTGTAACATTTCTTCATGAATAACAATATGAGGTATATGCATATTCTATCCGCATTGCAATTATTATAGATTTTTTTTTTAAATAAACAATATAAATCAATTATGACAATTTTTTTTAATAACAAATACATTTTTATTCCAAAGAAACAAATGTCACGTTGACATTTATGTTTCATAATTTTTAATACGATATTTATTATTATAATATTAAAATATAAATATTATGTCAAATAAATAAGTCATTAAAATACGATAATTTTTTTTTTTTGATATAGAACAAATGTTTATTTATTACATTATTATATTTTGAAAATGTCGTAAAATTGTTACGATTATATCTCGTCGAAATATGTACAATAACATAAAAAATTTAAAGACCATTTTCATATAAATACTTTAAAGTTCACGTTATCATTTTAGGAAATATATAAAGAAATAAAATTTAAAATTTTTAGGCTCGGTTGCACAAATCGTTGTTAAATGTTTTATAAGTTAACTATTTCGTTAACTTGGCAACTGACTAATTAGTGCTGCAATTCGAAGATAGTTGAAAATTTAAATGTATAGTTAACTATGCTTCTTTATTTAAACAGTGCAATCGCATTTCTTTTTAAATGAGCAAATTCTCTGGTAATTTAGTTTAAAAATTGTTTATATTCTAAATTAATGTATTTTTAATCCTGATAAAACGTTAAATCGTAAATGTGTGAAAGATAAAATATTATTTGTAAACTTCTAAATTTACACAGAAGAAAATTATAATACATAAAAAAAAGATAACACAATAAAAATTTTCTACTTGTTTTAAAATGAACTTCGGAAAGACGGGTTTCAAAAGAAACGATGGAAAGGAAGTAAGTTAGTATAATTTATCATTCCTCTATTTGACAAGGCCCATTTTCGAGTTATAACCTAAAAATAATATGCTAAAGACGGAAAATGATGAATAAAGATCAAATAACGATAATGGTGTTATATATTTAACTTTTACGAGAAGTATAAAATTTCGCACGGCAAAATATCATAATACGCGCGAAGAAATTTTACCTAAATTCAATGAATTTATACTTTATTTTCAACGCTGAAAGGTGTTTAATATTACCACTTCCATAATGGATATATTAACTTTACATTATTTATTTTATTATTTATCGAAACTTTGTTTGAAATAACCAATTTATTTCATCTATTTAATTTGCATATAGATGAAATAATTAATGTTATTGGAAATATCACCTAATTAATTAAATAAATTCTTTAAAAAATATTATTGTATTTGAAATCAGAAGTAAAAAATAAACAAAAGGAATGAATTTTTTAATAATCAAAAGATAGACATGATAAACAAAAATTTATGAAAAGTTGTCTCTAATATTTATTTTTAATAACAAACAAAAAAATACATATACAATACTTGCAAAATCTCAACAAGTATTGTATAAACAAATATTTTAATATATTAAAAAAATTTAATAGTATTTCTGGATTTATAAAATACAAAACACAAAAAGAAAAAACGTTTTTCTAATATATTTTTTTCCTTTTCTAACATCTGTCCTAAACATGCGTTCTATTTCATTCGAAACGGTATAAAAGAAACGGGAAAAAAGCCAAACAAACTAAACTAACAGAGTTTACGAATCGGAACTCGAACACAGTACCGTTAAAAGTGTATATATATACGAAGACTCTTTTTCGCTAACATTGACGCCACCCAGCCAAGAAACAAACAGAATTTCCTTCGAGGACAAAAGGCGTCTAACGGAACAAAGAAATTTTGATTTTTATTCATTATATTTCATGTACTCATGCTGTCGGGTTCTGCTCCATTCCCGGTTCACTTCGTCATGAAACGGTAAGCCGATTATTTTGTGTGTGTACCGTTGCATACAAAGAATCTGTATTTGTATGTTGATTTTTTTATTTTATTTTTTGTCGATTTCGTTATGCTTTGTTACATATGCACCATTAATTTACTCCACGTTCAAATAAATTAGATTTTTTCTTATAAATCATTAACGTAAACCAGTGTGTTTGTTTAGAAAAGAGCAGCATATTTCATTTGTTTGCACATAGAATATTTAATAAACATTTCACTTTATTAGTTTGTGTTTTTTTCTTTTCATAAACAAAATACATGTTTCATATCATAATTTACGAGAACTATTATTTATGTAATATGCGTGTTCAATTATTACATACGATCAATAAATAAACAACCACTAGATTGTATAACAGAATATCGTTCAAAATAGAAAAATAATTCAAATATTATTTTTCGTTCATATTTAGTGATCTATGAATTTATATGATACAATACAATGCATATTATGTTAAAAATTATAGGTTAAATGTAAAAAATTACATTTTAATATAACATTAGGTATATATAATGTTAAAAAAATTATAGGTTCTCTAGTTATTACAATATTGAAGTAATTGTATAATTATTAGATGATTATCATTATTTAAAAAATGCTCCCAGTATCAATATTTTAATAGCTTCAAAAAATTGAGTAATGTAACTATAAAAAAATAAAAATTCCAAATAAATACATTCTTTTCCTTCATAAAAGCGAACAAAAAAATCAAAACAATGAAAAATAATGATAATAAAAGCGCGACGGACAAAGTTTTTAGTGCTTGAAGGATGGATAGCGAAAGAGCGGGCAAGCACATCATTTATTTAGTAAATGATTTTTATCTCACAATAAAACCGGTAAATCTACGCACAGAAGAGAGTAGCCCCATCCCGATATAAATCTTAAAAGAATATCAACATGTAATCTAGCGAAATATTCGCTTTCTCCTTGGTAAGCGGGACGAAACGGCGAACCGGTACCGGGGGCCGGTTGAGCTTCCGGATATCCGTTCCGGGTACTAAAACGCCGTCGCTGATTTAACTCGACGAAATTACCGGTTCGGAGTTTATCATAAACGATCTGATTCACTTGTAACGTCTGCCCGTCTCCTAAAGCCGAAAGGCTCCCACAATCGAACCTTGCGGTAGCCCAACGCTTTAAAGATACTTTCACATTGCAAAGCCAACAACGCCAATTATCTGATATCTGTTTTATTGTCGATTATATAAACGAAATGTAGATAAGATGAAAGTACCAAGAGCGTAATGCATAATAATGATTTGTTAACGTATTATCACTCAAATTTTAAAATACGTTTATTTAAAAAAAAAAAAACTAACCACGTGTTGCAATACTAAAAATTTATTACAAATATTTTATTGATTTTGAAAATTAGTTGTTTAACGTTTAGAATTTTGCAACTCACTAACATTTAGTATATGTCATATTCAATTAAAAATATATTTTTATATTATTAATAATGGACGTTTCGACGTATTTAACGTACATTATCATCAGGAAAAAAATTATACCAATTACATTACAGTAAATAAACAGAACATAGAAACAAGTAACTAGATAACAAAATAAGTAACTAGATTATAAAATTTATAAATTTTTAATTACAGACAGAACAATAGAGATTAATACGTCTAAACCAATTCAATCCGTATATCACAAATTGAATGTAACTCATTATTAAAATAAATTAAGAATTGAGTTAATGATCATTAAATTTTACTGCGTGTTCCAAGCATAAATCTTGTATTATTAGATTAACAATCATAATTTCTTATTCTAACTGCCGTTTTAGTTTTATGCACAAGCACAAAAATTTGACCAATCCAAACACTTGATATAAAAACTAAAAATGTATCAAATGTTTGGATTGGTGACATTTTTATGCTTGTGCGTAAAATTAAAACGAAAGTCTGAATGAGACTTTACACTCACTTTTCGAAAACTAAATTTCACACAATAAAAACTGCAGCATCAACAGTGTATCACCATAGTGAATGAACCTGAACGATACTCCATCTACAGTCCCGCCTGCCTTGCCCAGCATGCTAGTAAGTGATGGTCCAGCGTTATTTTATTTGGACCCAGGAGAATGCTTTGTTCGCCTTCACGATCGTCTAAAACCCCCCCAACCCCAACCCCCTCATATATATATACACGGTTAGGGTAGTAAGATAGGGTAGTAGCCGTAACAGTGCGGTCAATTCAAACATGCTCTATCGCAGTATTGATTGACAATAAAACATGTCCGAGATCGTTCCCAACGTCAGTTAGGACTCCCTGAAATTACACGCTCCAATATCCGGGTGGCCGGGGACGTCCTGCTCGTTCCCCGTCTTGCAGGCGAACGACCCTCGATAGTGAAGTTGCCGTCGGTGCACATCATCAAACTATCGCCTCCCCGTCATAAATGTGTTGTATGTGTAGTGTTATGTTGTGTATATTGTGCTGCTGTCAGTTTATGGCTGTTTTAGTTTTGTTTGGTTACTTTTATCGTGCAAAACGTGGTACGTTAAAGTTTGATGAATTATAAAAATGTAGGTTGAAGTAAATTGTTATACGAAGTGATTCTCTTATCTGAATTACATTGAGTATTTGTTTATTATTTGATATAAAAATATAACAAATTAAAAAAAAATCGTTATTTTTATTGCCTACAAGGTGAATTTAATACTTTTATAGCCGGTTTCATAAACAACAGATTATTTAGTAGAAAAGTACATACATTCATACACAATCACGCCATGTACCCGAAAGGGCGTGGCACAAATTCTTTCCACTATCCTAAAATCAGTTTCCTCCCAACATTCCTATCCAGACAAGCAACTTTAGTTTCATCCACATTCATTTAACCTATCTCATACATGCTTTTCTATTTCTACTACTTGGAAACTTTCGCTCACGCAAGCCACTCTCTCAATCATACCGTTCCAACTATTCAACGAACGTCCACGCAAAAGTATACCTTCCAAATCATTCATATAAATTCTTTTAACCAAACGTTCATTACACATTCACTCAAGATGACCGAACCATCTAAACTGACTAACACGGCAACTTTTGCAACGACATTGTTTTCAATTCCACACTTGCACACTAATCTATTCCGATCTATCGTACCCGATTTCTCCTAGTTATACCACATACCCCACGTAAAAATTTCATTTCCATAGCAGTCATTTTTCGTTTAAGCCGTTTTATTTTAGCGGTAACCAGTCTGAATAACAAAGTTGTTGATTTTTAATTAATCAACTTCTTGTATAAGTATATTTATAGAAAAAATAAATAC
This sequence comes from Clivina fossor, assembly GCA_963966155.1. Taxonomy (NCBI): domain Eukaryota; kingdom Metazoa; phylum Arthropoda; class Insecta; order Coleoptera; family Carabidae; genus Clivina; species Clivina fossor. The sequence goes on along the minus strand of OZ014565.1, from coordinate 8,412,349 downwards.
TCTTTGATTCAATATTTCAAACGTATCAAAAATCACGTATACTAATATATTATGCCAAAAACAATATTTTTCATAATAAAAAAATTAGTAGTAGTTTAATATTTACCATAATTTGCAACACATACTATTAAAACAGCTAGACTCAAAGTAAACTTCAATTAAACATTCCCAAAATATGAAACATTATTAATTTCATATTATAATAATTATACATACAGTTTACTAATTAAACATCAAAGTTATATTAGCATTTCTACATACATATAACATATTCGTATATGCAATAGTTTATATATCACATGCAGAAACTAGTCACAGAAATAATATCATTAGCTCTCTAATTACATTAATTTCGGGGACATTTTGAATTGCGCCGCGCACCATCGATCGATGGTCAGTTGTCAGTTGTCAGTGTGGTCAACAGTTGCGTTGTCCACGAAATTATGTATTTGCACAATGCACCGCGAGTAGCGCTGTTTGTCGGTTACCAATTTGACATGGCCTGAAACCCGGCCTGTCTCATCCACTATTGATGCAGAATTATTTACAATTGACACTGTATTTTGGTTGTTTTTGTCTCGTATGATTGCATGGTGACATTTGTGAAATTACCTGGTTTGATAATAATAGAATGACATAACCAAATCATTGATATTTATCATTATGCACAATGAGTGATTGAAATTTCGTAGATGGTAACGTTGTTTTGTAGTTCTGTTTTAAATATAAATATATTGTTATTTTATAGTCTATTTAATAAGTAAAGTGTATTTATTAAATTTATAGAATTTTCTGATTTGGTATGCCGTGGTCGATCTATCCTTGTCGCAGACGATTTGCCATACATCGTAGATGGCATCCTCAGTGCTTGGTCACCAATTTTTGATGTAAAATTTGAAAATGCTTGAATAATTGCAAGACCCATCAATATTAACAAATTGATAACAGAACAGTGTGATTGATAACAGTGTGATTAGTAATTGATTTAAATAAAATTAGACTTCCTTTAATTAAAAATTTATAAATATTGTAGCAAAGCGAGCTAGCCGGAACCCGTCTGTTTACCACAAACGAATAGCCTTGACCGCACGAGACATGCTGGAGAATTCTATATGTGTTTTCAAGCATGCTGATTCGAGAATGTTCTACAGGCAACCAGAGTTACGTTCGAGAAAACACGATGGCCGTATAAAAACACAGCGAATGCTAAAGTCAAGACAGTTCTTACGCAAACCTTAAGCTTGAAACAAGTTCACTTCGAGTGCAACAGTTATATAAATAGTGAAATAAATATTTAGTGTTAGTTTGATTACTAGTGTTTAAGCTTATAGCCATTTAGTTTATAGTTATATTCATACTTTTATATTTTTATATTTACATTCTATATTTAATCGTTTTAAATAATAAATATCTAGTTAATAAGTGCATATTTTGTTTTATTTAATTATCTCGTAAAAAGACGAACAAAACGCATTACAATTGGTGTCCGGTGTGAAGTACGAGATAATTTTAGAAATAAATAATAACGTAGAATTAAAAACGCGTAAAATATTGTGAAAATGGCTACAAAACAAGTTAGTTTGAATGAGTTGAAAATTCAACAACTGAAACAAGAACTCGAAGAACGTGAATTAAGCGCAACAGGGGCTAAAACCGTGTTACAAGAACGACTTAGAAAAGCCATACAAGATGCTGGTCAGAATCCTGAAACATATCTATTTGAAATACCAGCGGATATAAGCGCACTGATGAGAAAAATAGAAGAAAATTTAACAAAGAAATATGAAGAAAATTCTAGAAAAACAGAAGAAAAAATAACAGAGAAATTTGAAGAAAATTCTAGAAAAACAGAAGAAAATTCTAGAAAAACAGAAGAAAACTTAACAGAGAAATTAACAGAGAAATTGGAAGAAAATTCTAGAAAAACAGAAGAAAACTTAACAGAGAAATTTGAAGAGAATTCTAGAAAAATGGAAGAAACTTCTAAAAATACAGTAGAACAATTAAAAACAGAAGTAAATCGTAACATAGAAGTTATTAAAAATAATATCTCTGAATTAGAAGATAAAGTTAAAAATAATATCTCTGAATTAGAAGATAAAGTTAAAAATAATATTTCTGAGTTAAATAACAAAATACAAGCTGAAAATAATGAAATTAAATCTGATATATGCGCATTGGAAAATAAAATCAGAGCCGAAATGGAAAATAAAATCAGAACCGAAATGGAAAATAAAATCAGAACCGAGATGCAAAACCAGATTGAAGCAATTTCGAGTGCTACATCCGCCAACGGTATTATGATGAAACAAGAAGCTGGTCATCCAAGTCCTGTCCCGAAACTACCAACTTACGATGGGAAATCGTCATGGGAAGAATACTTGACACTGTTCGAGACGACAGCAATAGTCCACGGCTGGTCTGATTCAAGAAAGGCACAAGTATTGAGTTTGTCTCTACGTGAGGATGCACTACGTGTATTACAAAGTGTGCCGTTGAGAGACCGTACGGACTTTAGCCAACTAGTCGAGCAATTAGAGCTACGATACGGACATAAGCATGTAAAAGGGTTGTACCTAACACAGTTAGACAATCGTGTCCAAAAGGCGAACGAAACATTGCAAGAATTCGAAGCCGACATTGTTCGCTTGATACGAATGTCTTATCCAACGGCTCCAGATGACATCTATGAAAACCTGGCAATTAATAAGTTCTTGAATGGAGTTCGCGACCCAGAGCTGCAACAAGCCGTTAAGCTAGCCCATCCTCAGACGGTTAACGAGGCATTAACGCAAGCACTCGAATTTGAGGCCATCAAGGCATCAACACGGGGCCACGCTCGAGTTCGTGCAATCAACAGCCATGAGGAGGAGGAACACCAAAATGGCTCGATTGAGCAAATCGTACAACAAGTACTGCAAGCACTGAAAAATCAGAGGAGACAACCTCGCTGTTGGAACTGTGGCGAAATGGGGCATATTAGACGCCGGTGCGGAAAGCCCCAACAGCCACAGGAAAACTAAAACGGGTTGATGGGAAGGGGCAATCTTCAACCCGCCGTACACAAGCCCCACGTAATGCACGAGTGGCCATAATTAAAAACTGTTTAAAGAGCGTGTTCATCGATGGTGTTGTTAATGGCAAGAATGTTCTTCTTCTATTAGACACGGGAGCCACGAAGACCATCGTGAAGACAGGAATGATCAAAACCAAAAACAAGCTGTTACCGACCAACTGGAGACTGCGCACAGCAACTGGAGACTTGGCCAATGTGTGCGGCGAGTTGGATGCCCACTTTACCATCGGTGGCACCAGCTTTTTACATCGAGTGCTGGTTGCGGATATAGAAGAAGAAATCATTCTTGGAATGGATGTGATGACAACGCACGGCTTTGAATTAAATCTGAAGCTAGGAATCGTGAAGATTCATGATGAAGAAGTTGTTCTACATCAGCGAGAAGACACGATGGCACAGGCAGTTTTGCTGAACGACATTGAGCTACCACCACGCAGCGAAGTATTTGTGGAAGCAAAACTAGACCGTCTGATTCCGGAAAAACAAATCATTATGTTGGAACCAAGATACGGTGACAAGGGTCCGGATAAAGGAGTGCTGATTGCAAAAACTATAGTTAGAAATACGAAGAGCATTCCAGTACGGCTGATGAATATCAACAATTATTCCGTAACATTACGTAATGGAACGTCGATTGGTTACTGTTCGTCACCGTCATCTATCGTCCGACAAATTAATAGCTCGGCAACCACGTTAACTAAATTTCCGGAACATCTGAACAAAACGGTCATGAGTGCTTGTCAAGATTTAACCAAAGAAGAACAACACAAAGTTAAAGATCTATTGTGTCGTTACCAAGATATATTCAAAACCGAGGGTGGTCGTACTGGTCGAACCAACATTGTTCATCATCGAATCGACACTGGTGATGCGAGACCTATACGCCAAACTGCGCGAAGACTACCACTGGCGAAACGTGAGGAGGCCGAACAAATCATCCAAGACATGGAAAAGGATGATGTGATAGAAACCTCAAACAGTCCATGGGCGTCGCCAGTGGTTCTGGTGAAAAAGAAGGATGGGTCAACACGATTTTGTGTTGATTATCGCCTGTTGAACAATGTAACAAAGAAAGATAGCTACCCGCTGCCAAGAATAGATGACACCTTGGACACGCTGGCCGGATCAAGAATATTCTCGACTCTGGACCTGAAAAACGGTTACTGGCAAGTTGCCATGGATCAAGGAGATCGTGAGAAAACAGCGTTTAGTGTCGGATCGGGACTGTGGCAGTTCAAAGTAATGCCGTTCGGACTCTGTAATGCTCCGGCAACCTTTGAGAGGCTGATGGAAAATGTCCTGAATGGACTATCCTGGAAAACGTGTCTAGTATATCTAGACGACATAATTGTGATTGGAAAGTCCTTCGAGGATCATGTGAAGAATTTGGAAGAAGTGTTCCAACGGCTGCGACATGCCAATTTAAAGCTGAGTCCCAAGAAATGCTACCTTTTCCAGAAAGAAGTACACTACCTCGGCCACGTTGTTTCTGGAAAAGGAGTAGCTGTTGATCCGGAAAAGACACAAGCTGTTAAAGAATGGCCAGTACCGCTAGATAAACACGAACTCAGAAGTTTCCTTGGTTTGTGTTCCTATTACCGTCGGTATGTTCTAGGATTTGCCAACATAGCCAAACCACTTACACGTCTAACCGAAGATGGTCGTAAATACAATTGGGATGAAGACTGTCAGAATGCCTTTGATACCCTGAAACAGGCCTTAGTGGGTGCACCAGTCTTAAGCTACCCTCTTCAGGAAGGCAAATTCATATTGGATACAGATGCGAGCAACGTAGGCATTGGCGGAGTCCTGTCGCAGATTCAGGAAGGACAGGAAAAGGTCATCGGCTATTACAGTAAAGGACTGTCAAAGCCCGAACGCAATTACTGCGTAACTCGGCGAGAATTACTGGCAGTAGTGAAATCCATCGAGCATTTTTACAAATACTTGTACGGCCGCAAATTCTTGCTGCGGACCGATCATGCTGCCCTCAAATGGTTGCTGCGATTCAAGAACCCAGAAGGACAAGTGGCACGATGGATTGAACGATTACAAGAATATGACTTCGACATTGAACATCGCGCTGGTAAAAGTCACTGTAATGCCGATGCATTGTCAAGAAGACCATGCTTGCCGGATTGTAAAAGTTGCTCCCGAATTGAGGAAAAAGCGACCACTCTCTTTAGGACGACCGCCGTTGATGACGACTGGCAAATAGGGAATATTAGCCACGAACAAGATATGGACACTGATTTAAAACACTTAAAACGGTGGAAAACGATAGATCAACGGCCAACTTGGGAAGAAGTGGCACCACATAGTCGCACCCTTAAATCGTATTGGTCGCAATGGAACTCGATCGTACTTAGGAATGGGCTCCTAATGAGGACTCTGGAAAATGAAGAGGGATCCCAGGAAAAATTGCAGCTACTGGTTCCGAGAAACAAGGTTTCGGATGTACTACGACAACTCCACGACGGGACCTCTGGCGGGCATTTAGGAGTCAAGAAAACGATCGAGAAAGTGCGGGAACGATTCTATTGGGTCGGATGCCACGAAGATGTGAAAATGTGGTGCAGAAAATGTGTAACATGCGCTACAAGTAATGGCCCGCATAGAAAACGTAAGGCGCCAATGCGACAATATAACGTTGGCAGTCCATTCGAGCGAATAGCCATTGATATAGCTGGTCCTTTCCCGATAAGTGAGCAAGGAAACAAATTTATCCTGGTAGCCATGGACTACTTCAGTAAATGGGTAGAGGCGTATGCACTACCAAACCAAGAAGCTACCACAGTTGCCGAAGTCCTAGTGAAAGAGCTCTTTAGTCGATTCGGCATACCGATGGAATTACATTCCGATCAGGGACGAAACTTTGAATCCAACATCTTCCAGGAAGTTTGTCGGTTACTAGGAATACGGAAGACTAGAACGACTGCATTACATCCGCAGTCTGATGGCATGGTAGAAAGGATGAACCGCACAATGGGTAAATACCTATCAAAAGTCGTCTCCGACCATCAAAAAGACTGGGACCAATACATTCATCTGTTTCTATTGGCCTATCGTTCATCCGTGCACGAAACCACTGGACAAACCCCTGCAAAAATTGTTTTTGGACATGAGCTACGCCTGCCTTGTGATTTAAAATTCGGCTGTAAACCTGGAGAGGACCTGGCCGGAGAAGACTATGTCGACAACCTACGAAAGAAGATGGATGAAATACATCAACAGGTTCGTTCCAACATACAGATCGCAAGCGATCGGATGAAGGACGGCTACGACATTAATGCTAATATGGGAGGTTATAAGCCAGGAGACTTAGTCTGGCTCTACAACCCGCAACGTCGTCGGGGACTGTCTCCTAAACTGCAACGCTGGTGGGAAGGGCCGTATCAAATCATAAAAAGGATTAACGATGTCATATACCGGATCCGCAAGACGCCCAATGGAAAACCAAGGGTCGTCCACTATAATCGTCTAGCCCCGTTCGCTGGGCAAAACGAGGAAGATCCTAATATCGAAGAAGGCCACGTCCACCAGTTACGGAGCGAAGAGGTGGACTTCGAGCAATTTATGTCCTCTTACGCTGCAGGTCGCAAGGCCCGTCATGGCGTCACCCGAGAAGTTCAACAGGACCTGTTCACCGTACCCGAGGACTATGCACTTGCACATTGCGTCGCTCAGGACCTGCAAATGTCCAGAGGGATTGCTACCGTTTTCCGCAAGAAGTTTGGCGGGATCACCGAGCTACGGGAACAGCTGCCTGCCGTTGGGGCCGCATTACATCTGCAAAGGGAACACCGCAACATCTACTACCTGGTTACAAAGGAACTGTCTCGAGAGAAGCCCAGTTACCAATCAATGTGGAACACACTGCAGACGTTACGCGAGCTACTCCTGCGGGACAATATCCTAAAATTGGCGATCCCCAGAGTAGGCTGTGGCCTTGACGGTTTAGATTGGCGAATTATTAGAAATATGCTGGAAACTCTTTTCCAGCATACCGGCATTGACATTCTTGTTTGTAGCTTCAATCCTCTGGAAAACAAGAAAGCCGAAAAGACCGTGGAATGCTACTTTTATCATACCTCCCACTGCGCTCGCGGGACCACGTGTCGATTTCGCCATGGCCCCTCACCAATAATTTATGAGTGTCCCGAGACGGAACACTCTAGGGAGGGGGCAATGTAGCAAAGCGAGCTAGCCGGAACCCGTCTGTTTACCACAAACGAATAGCCTTGACCGCACGAGACATGCTGGAGAATTCTATATGTGTTTTCAAGCATGCTGATTCGAGAATGTTCTACAGGCAACCAGAGTTACGTTCGAGAAAACACGATGGCCGTATAAAAACACAGCGAATGCTAAAGTCAAGACAGTTCTTACGCAAACCTTAAGCTTGAAACAAGTTCACTTCGAGTGCAACAGTTATATAAATAGTGAAATAAATATTTAGTGTTAGTTTGATTACTAGTGTTTAAGCTTATAGCCATTTAGTTTATAGTTATATTCATACTTTTATATTTTTATATTTACATTCTATATTTAATCGTTTTAAATAATAAATATCTAGTTAATAAGTGCATATTTTGTTTTATTTAATTATCTCGTAAAAAGACGAACAAAACGCATTACAATATTATATCTAATTACTTATTTTGTTACCTAGTAACTTGTTTCTATATTCTGTTTATTTATTGTAAATGTCATTTGTATCATTTTACGTTGAGTACATCGAAACGTAGATTATTAATATATGTGACGGTAAAAAACAATCACAATTTAATAAATTCATACAATGTAATTTTGAAAAACATAATCCAATAAAAATACTGTAAATTCTTACAATTACACATACGATAGATATCGTTTCTATTAGGATATTGAAATTTTTGTTTGATTTTTACTCGCGCGATATAGCGTGTAAAAATACCGCAACGAAGGTGCACTAAGCAGTATATGTGTACAAGTAACGTATGTATGTAGTAGGTTTTACGTGGTGCTATACGATATATGTTTGTAGTTTATGTCGTAGATGTATATATGTACTTCATGTGTAACATTGTTTAACGGAGCTGCTGGCACTAAACATCAACTTTATATGCATCTGAATGTGTATATGTGACACATATCACACTCACGCTATGAACTCGGAGTGTATACTCGTATTTATTATTCATTCACAATAGCGGACGACCGATTGGTTTGATATCAGGTATTGGCGATGCATATTGCTTGCGTTTTTAACGCTTGTACAAACATTCAAAAAGTTTCACTTTATTTATTTTGAGTTGATTTACATTGGAAATTATTATTCTTCGTATCTGAAAAAATACGGGGTCTTTTAAGTAATTGATATATTAGTACAATAATTTAAACACTTAATTAAACTAAAATGTTTATCGATGTTTTTTATGGTAAATAATAATTATATTTTTTATCTAAAAAAAAAATCTGAATTGAACCGAACTGGATTTGTAAACCGGTTTGAAAATCATTCCAGTTTCATTTTAAATTAAACCTGAACAAAAACCGAATTGACAAAATATTGAAAACCGCAAACCAAATCGGTTCTAATTTTTCTAGAGATTTACAATCTTGGTTTGGAAAAATAAATAAATTAGTACTTATTTATTTTTTCTTAAAATATATAAAATAGCATATAAAAATTAAAAAAATATGAAAAGTTTCTATTGTACATATAAAACACATATAATAGTATAGTATTTGTTTTCCTTAGTGCCAATATTTTATATCTCGGTTAAAATTATTCGGTAGTTGATTAAATTAAATACTAGATTAAAATGACCCATTTTCTGTTTTTTGTATACTGGTTACATTAACCGTTGTAATCAACGCCTACATGCTTATAAATTACGTATTTTATTATACATTTCTGATATATTATTTTACATTTTGATTTTAACTTAGAAATCTGCTACAGAGTTTTAATATTCAAATTAATAATTAGCTGTCAACTTATGTGTGTATATGTATATATATATATATATATATATATATATATATATATATATATATATATATATATATATGTATATATATATATATATATATATATATATATGTATATATATATATATATATATATATATATAATTATATATATATATATATATATATATATATATATATATATATATATATAAATACTATCAACATTTACAATTAAATAAATAGTTAAACCTACACTCTTTAACAACAGCGACGAATCCGTAAATATAATTTATTTATTCTGTTGTTTTTTGATTTTCCTATTTGCAGTTTCTTTAATTTTTAATTTAATTTATTTAATTTACAACAATTTATCAAATTTAACTATGAATTTAAAAACCTGTTTAATTTGAAAGTTTGGTTAGCTATTTATGCACATTATCGGAACACAAAATACCAGCCCTTAGATGACAGCTTTAATAAAATAACGAAAACACTTTCGTAACTACAAAATAAAATAAAAAATCTAAATACTCTAAGTACTTAAAAAATCCAATAAACATGAAAGGAACATCGAGCTGTAAATAGTAAATAAAACTAAAAGCTCTTTAATTAATATTGACTCCACATCGTATAAATACGTAATAAATTAAAAAAAAAAACCACTAATTCAGCTCATGCAAAGCTCCGGTTCCAACATATGTCGAACAAAACCAAGTAGCCTGTTATACGCAGAGGCCATGGCTCGTCAAGTGGTAGCAACCATAAACCAGCATATACCGTGTTCTACACTACATAACGGTCAAGTATCTTATAAAATTCAACAGACTGTAATAAAACTCAGGTAGTTTTTAAAACATTTATCGGATATAAAGAGCGAAATGCTTCTAGTGTTTTTAAACAAATATGAAGCGAATACACGATGCTCAAAGAAAGACAGAGCGAGCGCAAAAGTTATTTACCACGTGAATATGTTTACACATGAAATAGCTTTCAGTTATTTCAATGTAAAATTCACGCAAGAAAAATTAACATTTTACCTGCTGCTTTTCAGTTTACACTGTAACTTAATTAGAAAGCAAGATTTTATTTATTTTTTGTTCTTGTTTATTTATTGAAATTTTTTGAATTACAAAACCATTTTATTTAATTAAATGTGTGTTTATGATGTTTTGTATTTTATTAATTTTATTTAATATAAAATAATTGGCAACTAATTAATTTTAAATACTGTAAATAGAAATGGTATTTGCAATATAAAAATGTTAAAATATAAATTCAGAGAATTGCCATAAGCGAATGAGTAATAGTTATTTCATGCAAATATAATACTATTATATATAATTTTTTTCTACGACTATATAGAAAATTATACTTTTTAAATTAATTAATATTAAAATTGCAGTGTATCATAGCAATACCGGTTAGCTTGCCAGATATTTCAAATGTAATTTTGTGAATCAGTTACAATCAGTTACAAAAAACCGAAAAAAATTATATATCACTTAACAGAAGTAGAAAAAAAGTTATTGTGTAATTCCTTAACCCTGTTTTGGCTTATATTTTATACCTACTGCACATCCTTTTAAAAGAGAAATCTGCAGTGAAATAGAAGAATTTGTTCAAACAGTTTTTCTTCTGTGCTATGGAAAATGTTAGCTTGCTTAAAATACAGTCACATCATCTTAGTGCATACTACATATATACATGTATAAAATGCAGCGATATTCATTTTGGAATTAGGTCGACTCTGTGATACAAAGATACGTTTCCTTACACACAGCCACATAGGACATTTATAGGTTGCAGCAAGCCGTGAAGGGATCTTAAGAGGATTTGCTATTACACGTTGTAAAGAATTGCATTTTTACCCTGCACCACACAAAGAATCAACTCGCAATTGTTTCGGAATTTGTCACGCTAAATTCGTTTAAATGTACTCATATGTCGGAGCGGATTTTGCACCACACAAATTCGCAAAATAAAAACTTAGTTTTGTAATAAAATAAATTGCGCCTTGTTATATTATTTGTCATGCATTTTGTATGACATCGGTTATTTGTAAGACTTACAAATATAAATGTTAGATATGTTTGTATGCTAAGGAAAATGCAAAAACATTTTGGTATATTTACTTTTCTTTTTATTCAAAAGTATAGTTTGTTGGTTCAGTAATTCAGAAAATATTTGTGCACATAAGTTTTAACTTTTGTAATGTTAAATTAAAAAGCTTTGTGAGAATTAATGTTTCTTTAATCGAATTTATAATTTCTGATAAATCTGGCGATGAATATTGCATTATTTACTCATTTTTTATAACCAAATTCAAATTAAATCAAAAATAACATAGTAAAAAAATGTATATATGTATGTATATTATTTGTATCTTATTAAGTTAAGTGAAATAACGACCAACAACACTCATAATCTAAATATTAATTAAAAATATGTAATTCAATATCTCAAATAAACTAAAATATTGAAAATATAGGTTTTTTTTAATGCAACCAGAGAAGTATTTAATTATTGACGATATTGATAATAAAACCGATGTTGTGTGTCATGTAAAATTTATAGAAAATACCGAGGTAAAATTTCGTGCACTATGTTTGCGGAGGAGTTCGTACGATACATACAGCTGTATTAGTAAATACATGAACGATGCACAATGTGTACGTAATTCAAATTATACAACACCTATCCGATAGGAAGCATATCTAATTTAAAGTTTCCGACGAGCCAGCGAGCGAGCGAACGACCGAACGAAACTTTTATGCATCTTATTTCGCATTTTAAAAGGGGGGAGACGAAGTGAATATAAGGATCCCATCCATCGTCAGTGGCAGAGAGCCCAACTCGGCCCCCGGCAGCCCGCTTTCCCATCACGAATGGATTTACAAATATTAGTTCAATTTCAAAACACGTTAAAATAAGTTTTATATCTGTCAACAAAGTTGCATTCCTTTTCGCTCATTTCGGAGACTGACAATTTTAGATGCGCAACTTCAAGAAGTTTCCGTGTTAACTTTAATGGAGATATCCAAATCTACATTCATTCCATGCTAGCTAAGTGGAGGTGTCTTTAGAATACTGTTTGATCCATAAGATTTTAATTTATGTTACAAACAATTATTTTTTTAAAAAACCAAATATCTTGTATACCGACTGGTAATGCATACATTAACTTAGCAAAATAGATTCTCCATTATGTTTTATCTAAAAAGAAATCATTTAGAGACGCAATAGTAAATGATTTACGTAGATGATATACGTAGGAGAGTAGGTAAATTGAAACGATAAGTGTAGCTGATTTAGTGCAAAACGGTAAATGCAATATATTCATTGATTCATACGATATATTAATGAAACAACGATGTGTATTTACACAAACGAGCATGGCATAGATATTACTAATTACCTCCAACAACAGTAAATTTATTAATGCTGTTGATATTTGGCTTTGACAGCTTATATATGTTACTACAATGGGAGAAGCAAGGGAGAGATCGAAGATGGACGATCGACTACAACTGTCAGTCATTAATGTGTTGATGGTCGCTTCAGGGCCGTTCCAAATCGAACAATGCAATATACTCTTTCCATGTCAATGCATTTTGGTCTATTGTAATCCAATTGATTTTCTATTATAGTAAACGATTTCGTTACATAACTAATGTTACTATCTAATTGAATAATTGAATAAATAAATTATCTAAAGTTTAATAATATTCTAATATTCTAAAGTTGACATTTATCCCAAAGATAAATATGTTTCAACATTAGGAAACACACAAATTCGAATTAAATGAAATAACTATTTTATTTTTTTGTGCTTGTTTTTATCTAAATTAGAATTTTATCATTTTCTAAAATATGTCATGTTATTATTACCAGTAAATATGATAATGAATTCAAAGAGAATACATACAATTACATTGGGTGTTACATGTGTTATAGTTTAGACGACTAAAAACACCTACTCCATTACATTAATACGCTAATATTTAATACAAGTAAAATATTTGTAATTCTAGAAATATCCGTACGTAAGCAGCACAGCACGTTTTACTCTTTGGAATACGTTCGGCGCTCAAATGCATAGTCACGGCGGAATTGTAAATAATGTAAGGGAAGACGGTTACGAATGTATAACGTACATACATAACATAGGAAAATTATACGAACCGGGCGAGAGAGAGAAAGAGAATTCAAACGCAAGAGTTTTCGACTGGTGAGTTACCCTACACCCGTACACGAGAACGTAAAAGTAGTTTGCTAGGAGTTTGACAGTTATTTGAAATAATTTGCGGTGTCATATACATTGTACGTTACCGGATTAGGTGATGTAATGTTCACCGGGTTAGACGATGTTTCGGGGAGAAACTGATTTCGCACGCGTTCAAGTCGTTAAATGATTCAACAAAATTACATTTTGTCAAATGGGACAGACAAGAAGATTTTCAAAACTTATTATAGCCCTTACAAATTTTACGTTAATCTGTATATGTATTTTTAAATTCAAGTATGGTTTTCTGCTACAAACTTTTATAAATAGGATTGTTCCGTTTCTTATAATTATTTTTTTGGAAATTGAAGTTTCAAATAATAATAATAATAATATAATACATTTTTTAAATTTCGTTTCATTACAAAGAAAAATAATATCAAAATGTATCAATAAATTCAAAATATATATGTATAACGTCATTTATATTGAAACAAGAAATACTTTGAAAATACATAAAAAAAAATTCCTAATATTTGTACTTCTTCCTACAAGAATATAGTTAGCATAGTAAAAATCTTTCAAAAATCGTTATATTAATATATATATATATATAATAGGCAACAATAAAAAAGTAAATAGGACCTGTTAGATAATTACAAATTGTCTAAATTAATATCAAAGTATTATAGTTTATCCAGTAATGACACTTTGTTGACTATGTACTAGAAAAATTTCAAATAATAAATAGCTATTTTACACTACTTGAATATCCAATCTTTTGATTTACAAATTTACTGAATTAAATATTTTAAAATCAAAGCGTCTTTCTACAATATAATTAAAACTTATTTTGCTTAAAATTAATTGCAATTAAAATAAATCAATACCATTAATTAGTATTTAATAATTATATACGAATAAAATAATTTAGTAAGTAATATTTATAATTAATACTAATAATTATGTACATTTAAATATTGACAACCATTTCATATTTTTGATAATAAAAAAATATGTTATATTAAAAACTATAACGTTGAAAAAAAAATTAAAAATAATTTCATTTTGGTTTAAAAATATCATATAGGTACCATAGGTAATGATAAATTCGTAAAATTAGTTGTAAATTATATTTATTTTGCTATGTAATAAATAAAAATATACACCCTCTAAGTGCTCGAAAATACATTATCCCTTTTGAAATTAGTTTATGCCTTTTTAAAAACTGTGAAAATGGAAGTAATATCATTTGATTCACGACAAAATACTGTAAATCATTTTCATGTCAAAATGATAGATTGTTTGTTCTACTGACACTGTTAAGAGCGGCAAAACTTTTAACCCAAAATATAAACGTATATATATATATAGAAAAAAAATTCAAATTTGTTTCTTTTCTTCTTTACAGAAATATTTCTGCGAAAAATAATTGATGGATCCTTCTTTATTTATATTTTTTCCTTTGGTTGTTAGAGTATATATATATATATATATATATATATATATATATATATATATATATATATATATATATATATGTATTTATAAAAAAATATATAGCAAGATATAAAACTTTTCCTCGCTTTTTTTAATTAATATAAATTGCTTTATAATAGAATAGGTAAGTTAAAGACCTGAAATATTTTATGAGTTAAATTTCAATCAATAATAATAATTCAATTTGAATATTTGTATTTACAAAGGAACTCAAGAGCACACGTAATTCGACACTTTTATAAATTTATTTAAAACCATTGCTTTTTTAATTTAATATTAATTAAAATAAAGCGGCCTTAGGATTTAGTTCTGTATTAATTTTTATTAATAATCGACATTTTAACGTACTGTACATACATCATCATTTTTTCTGATGATGATGCACGTAGAGCTGTTTTATTTTAATATGAATTCTGAAAGATTTTTTTACTGTTAAAAATATTAATGTTATATTTAAGTTAAAACAAAGAGCTTGACATTTTGTAATGTTACAAAATAGTGAATATGTTATAGGATTTATAAATATATTGTAGCAAATTCTGATTTTTTTAGAAATTAAACTTTAATTACTTTGGTGTTAAATGCTTTTTGATTATATAAATTGATTTTGGTTGAACAAAGCATTGTTAACTTAATCAATGAGTTAACTAGACAACTAAATTGTCAACTGTTTTCAACAGTCTCATTTATTGATTAGTTGGCAAGTTGTAAGTTAGCAAGAATTGGTTGACTTACGAAGCATGTAACAATTTATTAAATTAATTGAAACTTCATTTAATTTTTTGTCGGTTTGATATCAACTGGATTTTCTGTTAAATCATAGTTTAAAACCAAGCAAAAATTAAATTTTGTCAAAATTAATTTTTATGCCAATATCAAATTTTAGTGTTACAATTGTAATCTATTATAAGATTAATCTACTAAAAATAAACTATATTATTATATTTAAATTATCTCACTTCTGAATTTTTAATGCTGTCCAATTGCAAGCTTTTGCCTTATATATCCGTTAAAATAGAAAGATAAAAATTTAAATATTAATGACAATTACATTTTTTAAATTAAAATGTCCAATTCATCTTTTGAATAATACCATTAACGAAAAATATCTCATTTAATTTTCTCCTCTCATGCAATATGCAAATTTAAAGAGGCTGTTAAAATTTTTATGTATTCCTCATTTTTAATTCAGAAATATGACACAGTGCGCATACACATCTCCGCCCCATAATTTGAATAAAACTACATATTAGAATAAAGGATTAATTCGCGTTATTTATGTAAGTACTCGGTCCGGTCGCCGAATAATTATGTGCGAATTAGCGTTCGGCCGCCGTTCTTCGTTTTCCTCCATTCATAATGCATATGAATTTCGGTTCGGTTTGATTTAACCTCTTTGGCCCATCCAGTGTGTCATACATATTAAATTTAAGCTGTCATTGTAAAGGTTAATTTGGTAATGGCCTCGAATCCCTTTTCAAATTCCCTTTTGCTGCATTCGAGGGCCCATCACCCAAATGTAAATTCCCGACTATTCATACTAACTATGCTTTTAGTGGCGTTGCCTCAATGCTCGAACGACCATATTGGATTATTAAGTGAAATGCTTGACTATAGACCATTCCAGAATGATATATTGTAGTTTATGCATTGTCTAGTCGGATTCATAACTTTAGCGATGCGCCTATTTACCCACAAAACGTTCTCTGCCTTCAGCTATGCCTCCTCCCTTTCCTATTCTGCATATTTACACCCGCCTAGAATTTACTCTATGCACATAACTTTATTTCAATTTCAGTATCACTTTGTCGGTGGGGGTTGATGCGAGATTCGTACGCTATTCGGACGATTTTCGAATAACTGTTTTTTTAATGTGCGTTCTAGTGGAAGCTGAATATGCATGGATTATACTGGGTGTGTGTGTGTGTTTTTTTATGTGCCATCGATTGTTTCATAACGGGCATTCATAGGATATCTGAAAAAACTATTGTGTTTTTAAAAGCTAGTAAAATATCGATGATATACTAGATTTAAAAGTAGATAGCGTATGAATATTCAAATGGTTTTTCTACAGTATTATAATGAAAATTTTCGTATAAATTGTCAGAAAATATGAATTATATTTTAGATTTATATGAAACTGTTTGTACTAAAAGTATAGTATACAGTATACTGATAGATACTACGATTTGTTGTCATGAAATTACAAGTAATTTTACATAATTAAGTTTTAAATTAAATATTATCTAATTTAATTATTTCTTCAACCACTGACGAAATAAACAATATTTTAGAGTAAATTTGAGAAAAATACATTTTGAATAAGTTTTTTTTAACCACATTCTTTTGAAAAGATTTAAAATTTAAAATCTAATAAAAAACGTAATATTTATTCGGTAATAGTGTTTGACGGGTCTATTCGATGGGTCTATATAAAGAGATAAATATACCTATAACTATACCATTTTATTCTATACAAATTTTATTTAAAATAATGTATTTTATAAAATTATTAACTAGCTCTTACAAATAAAAATCTAACTGACCTATATGAAGACAAAAAAGCTTTTCCCTTTTTAAAACTGTTGAAGCATATATATATACTTAAACGCCATCTAAAAGTTTTATGGAAAAAACAAATTTAGGTAAATATTTAAAAGAATTCTAGAACAAATAAAACCTTACGTAGTTCTTCTTTGATCATCTTCAAAATCAATGATTCAAGTGTAACGTCTTTTATTCTTATCCTTTTCAAAAGTACTCTTAAAAGAATTTATTTTTATATAACTAAAAGACTAAAATACATTATTTATCTTGTTGTTTTTTCAAATGTTATTCCTTTGTTTATTTATTTATTTATTTATTTAAATAATAGTATCTAAAAGGCATACTTGCCTATTTGAGTGATACATACAAAAATATAAATAAAAATTGAAAAAAATAATTTAATATTTCGAAAATACAATTTCATTTTGATATCATTCTATGTACAGTTAAAGATATCAATGCTGTCCTCCACAGTCTGATAGACATCTACCATCTGATACATCGGTGAGAATAGCATACAATTTGTCCTTGCTGTAGAATTATAGAATGCACTTCCTTTACGGGAACCCCCTCGTTTGTTTTCATACATAAAAGAAACATTTATTTAAAATAAATAAAATGAGATATACTGAATGTTTATTTTCTATTTTTATTATTTTAAAAGTATTCAACTATTAATAATTGTGTTTCAGTGGTAACGCATCTAAGTTGCAGCCTGAAAAATTTCAGTTTGTATTTCTGTATAAAAAATAAAACTCTTTTAATTTTGATTAACAATAATCATTTTTATATAAATTTCAATTCTGTCAATAGTATTAAATTTGAACAAAATTGAATAATACTGATAAAATTTTTGCTTTAGACCCGAGGCTTTTACTTATAAACGAAAAAATTACTACTACCTTAACAATCATACAAAATATGTAGAATTCGCTGTACAAAATTTGAAGAATTGGTATACAATATTCTTATTCAAGTATTTCACTTTTCTTTTCACTATTATGATAAACTAGTACAGAAATAATGAAATAAAGCACAATTTTTTCAATAATCGTAGAAAAATGTAATTTGTTTTCCATAATGTAATAAAAATACAATTTTATTTCATTTTTATCAATTTCAGCTTATTGTTTGTTTATTCGTTACGTATCCTGTACGACAAATTCAATAAATAGCATTGTAACAATACAAAAATAAAAACATTAAATGCAAAATTATATGAAAATTTTCATTATTTTTTTGCCTGCAACACAAAAGCAGGCAACTGTCAAACAGTCGGAATAACTAAGCACGATACAGATTTCGCGCAAAAAAAAAGTCAATCGGATTACACTAGTTCTTTTTTGCTCGGTACATCCTAGCCGAATGCGGTGTGAACCATACGGTGAAGTAAAAACAGCATTTTCGAAGGCCGACGTTGGAAATCTAGAACGAGTAAGCGTCGGATATTTTTATCCGTGTGCAAAAATTCCGTATATACAAATACGTAGAACGTACGATCCGGAGAGTCCGGGAGCCCGGCAATGTTCCAGTGAGAGTTACATGCATGTCCGTCCGGTTTCGAGCAAATAAATCCGAGGAAAGAACGCTTTTTCCGGGGACAAAGCGGACACGACAATGGCGGGCAACCCGGCGAACCAGGTCGTTGGACCTATCTACCGTCCCCGATAGAGAGATTTTTACGTGGAGAGACATTTAGAAAACGACGCATCGTGAGGGAAAAAGTTGGATGGAGTTACTAGCTTAGTGCCGGAAGAAAATTGTTTTTGACGAGATAATGTAATGACTTTATAATAGATTCTAAGTGAATTTTTAATGATTCTACAATCATGTAAGATTACATTATTATTTTGTGCACAAACTTATATTTATATATCGATAATTTACATGTTTTTCTAGTTCATGTACGTTAAATAAAAATTTTAATAAAAAAAAAATGTATATATTTATAGCAATGGATACCAAATATAAACATTTATGCTACTATTCTGGCCATTACATTTAAATTTAAAAATCTTTAGCTAAAATAAAACGTTAACTTTGCAATTTAAATAAATTAAACAATTATGAACATGCATGCCATTTAAATTTAAAGAAATTTAAACCAAAGATTTTACAAAAATATTGCAAAACATGCGTTAGAAAATTTTTATTATGTAAAATTCGAAGATATTATAATATTTGCAATACCCATCAATATTAATAGAAGATTTATAAAGAAAAAGATAATATCAATCAGTGTGACTAGCAACTGATTTAAATTTTTTAAATTTAAATTTTATAATTTAGTTAATTATTTTTATTACTTTGTAACTTGTTCCTATGTTCTGTTTATTTACTCTATATATCATTTGTTTCATTTGATGATGTACGTAGAGTACGTTAAAACGTTGATTATTAATAAAAATTCTAAAGTCATTTTATTTTACTTTAATGAGTTCTAAAACATTTTTTCTTGTTTCGTCATACATCATAGATGACATTCTCAGTGCTTGGTGACAGAATGACAGACTCTGTTCCGCTATCCGGTATATACCTGCACCCCCTCCATCCTCTACAAGTGCCGTTACGTCATTGGCCGATTCTGGCTGGTCAGTGTAACTCATCCTTTTCAATCGAACTGTACCTTCAGTTTCAGGAACAGTTCAATAAATACCGGCCGTGAAAGCCTGAATATTACCATACCGATATATATATATATATATATATATATATATATATATATATATATACAGATTGTGGCTATTCTATTATTATTATTATTATTAAATATTGATTCCAATAAAGTAAAAAAAATAATAATAATAAAATTTATGTTGATGTAAATAAATAGTTAATTATTATTAAATAAGTATGTAAATATTACTTTTTCAATATAAATTATATGTATATTTTTAATAAATCCATATTGACTTTCATATCTTAACTCTTTCTACACAAAATGCAAAAAGTTCTTTCAAGCAGTCTCTCCTTCTGAAGCAAACTCAAACTCAATTCGACGCAAAATCAGCACATTCAGGTAACCTAGAAAGAGGTGGCGCCCACCGTCATGTCCCTATACCAGTATCTATGTGTGTGAGTGTGTAAGTATGTATTGGTAGTAACCGCAGACATCGGTGCCGCGTCTGACCCTCTCCCTGACCCACGCACCGCAAGAATCTGTCTTCGCGTCATTTATTAAGTCGCACCCGCCGTCGTTTCGACATTATTGGCGCCCGAGTGAAAGTCAGTTCAGGCAGCCGAGGGCTCCATTGACCACCCACCCCCCTCAATCGGAATCGATATTCGATGAAAGAGCCATAAGCGCTTCAGTAGTGGCTCCCGACGCGCACTCAAAATGCCTATCTTAATTTTCGCCAAAACCGCAACGCACAAAGGTTGGCTATACCATCCAGATACATTGAGATGTTGGCGATATATAGGTATCCGAGAAATTAAACATTTGTATTGTCTTAGATGTGTTGAAACATAATGAAAAATTATAAATTATATTAATTTTTTTCCACTTAATATTCAGTGTTGGGACAGATAAACAAAAAAAAAAGATATTTTGAAACATTTAGATAAGATAATAGATAACAAAATAAAAGTTTATCTAGATAAAAAAATATGTAATTTTCAAAATAATTATATGTACACATATTATTTAAGAATAATAAAAGAGAAAAATTGGTTTTACTGTAATTAATATTATATAAAATTTAGTCATTGATATTTTTTTATAACTACTATACCATTTGAATTTTAAAGTATATAAAAATGATTAAAAAAAATTATATTATGTAAACATTAAGGCACTAATTTTATGCTTTTTTAAAAATTAATATAAATATTGTTAAAAGAATTTAATAATCAACTATACAAACAAAAACAAACTATAAGTAACAAAAAAAAAAAAAATAAATACGCTGAATTTCCAGACATCCTCTAGCAGTGTTTTTCATTTCAGTTTATTTTTCCGCGCTGACAAGATATTAAAAATTCCAATTTTTTCGAACCGCCAGCGTCGACCGATCAGAAATTAAATAATTTCAACTTTCAGTCGCTCAGTTTCGATCTTAATTAGAAAAATTTCAGTTCCGAAACTTGTAACACATACCCCCCAATTTGCTGAAAGCTTTATTTCAGCCGCCTAAGCATTTTAATCACTTACGCCCATCTTCGGTGTTCCATTCGCCATCCGTATCATTTTGTTCAGTCAATTATGAATTATGTATTTTATTTTATGACTAGTCTAATACGAGATACAATACAGCCGAAAATGCTATAGATATAAATGTGAAATAAATGTATTCTGTAAGTAGAAATCTACTTTTAACTAAAACTTTATGCAAACTGTTACTGGTCCAGATTAACATTTGTAATGTTATGTATGTTTATATTATACATATTTGCCGTTTTATGTAACATGCTTGTAGAATATTTAGTAGCGGATTAAAGTTGTTGGATATTTAAGGTATTACAAATTGCAGTTGCATCTTCAAAATAAAATAAAATCGACTATATTTCTTGCTTATTTGTATTAGTGAAACGGCTTATATTCTATGTTACTCTTATTGCTCATATTTAAAATTCAAATACATGTATTATAAAAAAAAAGGTTTATTAAAGTGCGCTATAAAAATAAAACTTTGTATAAAATATTATTCTAAAACATTTTTTCAAAATTAAAGTGAGTTATCTGAAATATGTTTTATTATTGTTTCATTTGACCTATATCGAAACTGATTTTAGTACTTTCGCATAGTGTATTTTTAGTTTCTATATGCAAGCACTAACAAACAAATAATAAAAAAATAACCATATAATCCAGACTTTTTTGGCGAATATTATCGGTTACCTCAATAAAATTTTCACATTTTAACATAGTAAAAAAATCTTTCAGAACTCATTATACTATATATAATAAGATAGCTTTAGGTATAAGTTCTGTATTAATATTTATTAATAATCGACGTTTCGACGAACTCAACGGAAAACTGATACAAATGACATTTACAAAAAATAACAGAACATAGAAACAAGTTACTATAGGTAAGATATAAATAAATAGATCATTAAATATATATATATATATATATATATATATATATATATATATATATATATATATAGTATATATATTGTATATAAAATTTTTATGATGTAGTTACTTATTTTTTACTTAGTAACTTGTTTCTATGTTTTGTTATTTACTGTAAAAGTTATTTGAATCAGTTTTCCTGATTAAAACGAACGTTGACTTTTAATACATATTAATACAGAACTTAAACCTAAAGCCGTTTTATTTTCAAATTTTGTTCCAGAAATACGTAAAAACAATGTCAACCACAATTAATACCCACAAATACTTGCTAAATATTTCACCACGAAATCCCATAATGCGTTCACCAGAAAAACAAATGATTAACAAGCACCAAGCCACCAATATCATAGCCAACTATATACGCATTGGGTCCCCCTCGATATCGGGCAAATCGTACCGGGGCCTCAGATGCGGTGTTCGGAAATATAATTGGATATGAATCAGTTGCTGATACAGCATTATCTCGCCGGTTAACCCCCCCCCCCCGTGATGGTTCCTGGAAAAATATAATGATCGATGTTTGTTATGGTGTGGCGAAATGGGAGTCGAACCGGTTTGAAAGGGGTAGTACTGATACTGGTGTGTATCTATTGTTATCAGAATATAGTGATAGAAAGAGAGGGGAAACGTTTATATCCGTCGTGTCGTTAGGCTGATTAAGTGCAGACGTGTCGACAGATACAAATGAATTGTGTTTTACGTTCGTGTCAATTGATAATACGAGAAAATCGACTGGTTTGTCTGGTTTCGAATGATGTTAGTCTGTAAAGTTGACAGAATTTGGTTTTTATTTGTGAAAATTTTAAATGATATAATCTCTAATCTCTGATATGGCTGATAGTGTTTTACGTGATGTTTCCAAGTAGTAGGAATAGAAGAGCATGTATACAAAGTGTCATGCATGTAGATGGAGCTATAGAGTTGCTTCTCTAAACATAAGAATGCTTGGAGAAAACTAATTTCGGGATACTGGAAAGAGTTTGTGATACACTCTTTTGGGTGTATCTTTTAAGATAATATTACTTTATAGTATTTTAAAAATACTATATTTTATAATACATAATATTTGTACACAAATAAAAATTATACAGTTAAAAAGTCTGTAGTAGGAAAAAGTATTCATATAAATCCATTTTAAATAAAAACTGTGTAATAAAAATTTCAGTTACGCGACGTTAGTATTTTTTTGGCAAAAATTTAACCTTGCGTTTAATAAACTCGCAAATAGCGTATTTAAATTCAAAAATCCTGTAAATTTAAACTGCTTTATGTAGTCGCATTAAGCATAACAAACATGATTAAAAAACACTTAAAATTCAGTCATTTTAATAACAATATTTTGTATATTAAAAACTCCGCCGCTAAAATTGCATTACATCTATATAGCTTTGTAGAACACCCAACCACTGCACGCTCAAAGCAATATATTTCGTTGTGTAGCCGGGGTTGTTATAAAGCAGGCTAGGAGAACGCGCTCGCGGTTTTGTTGTATTCAGCGTAGAATCACAGTCACCTTATAAAATTTTCATACGTTCATATTTCCTGAAAACATTTTCTATTCTAGTCGTAGTTTCGTCGTGGAATGGGAGGGGGTGCATGCATATAAAAGTTTTTTGAATAACAGTGCAAAGCGTGGTTTTGCTACAGACGAACAGCCGTTAGTGGGAGTGTTATTAAAATAGGAACGACTATGATCACAGAATTCGTGGGCAATGGTGGATTGCTATGTACAGATTTGAATTACTTTCGTGTCTCGGGTGACGTTCGAATTTAAGTTTGGTTTAGCGCGCTGAAGTTAATGCATCTGCAGATGACATCTCGAAAATTTTACTTTTCTTTTTCTAATCTAGACTCTTGAAATTATAAGAAAAATTTGTATTTAAAAAAATATCTCTATTTAGCTTGTTTTTTTGTTGTAGTTTTAATACAAGATCATTTCTATATAATATAAAATATGATTTTTTAATACTAATATTTATTAAAATAAATAAAGTTTTTATAGTTCAAAAAAGAATTACAAGATTTATGATAGGAGTACATACATCAGAGCTTACACTGTAAAATAAAATTTGGTAATTTTACATATAAAACTGGGGCAACAGATTTACACCAGTTTAATATATATATATATATATATATATATATATATATATATATATATATATAAATTTACACACGTCACAAGAAAATTCTTATGTTATATAAATATAAAATACGTATATTTTATGTAAGTTTACTAACTTATACGGTAAAAAAACATATATAATATGGTAAATTAATTATTTTACTTAAAATTACAAAATTATATTATTTTTATAGAAAATTATATTTTATAGTTGAAAGCTGGTAATAAATATTTGATTATTAATGACGACATTAACAGTGCAATAAAAATTAAAACAAATAAAATATAGATTTTATTATTGCACATGTCAAACTTTTAATTCATATTTTGCAGTTTTACGATACTTGTAATTTATTACAAAAAACACAAAGTACAAATATATACAAAACACAAAATGAATATATAGTTTTAATTGAAAAAGTACAAACAAGCAAATTTTATTTGCAATATTAAATAAAAGAATATAAAACAATATAAATAACACAATAAAAAAATTTAAGTGTAATCGTTTACCACTTGTGTGGTTTGTATTTGATGTTAAATTTTAACACCAAAAACGATAAAATTAAATATCTTTTAACAATGATTTTATTTTAACTTTATATTTTGTTTAGTTAAATTCATAGTGATTTATTTTTATACTAGCTCTATGTTATATTGTATATATTATATGTACTTTCGATTTTTAAATTTATTAACATAGACCGTGGTTAAAAAACTAACCAAAAAATAATGTACTGGTCGGGTATAATACCCGGATGGTGATTAATA
Organism: Clivina fossor; assembly: GCA_963966155.1. Taxonomy (NCBI): domain Eukaryota; kingdom Metazoa; phylum Arthropoda; class Insecta; order Coleoptera; family Carabidae; genus Clivina; species Clivina fossor. The sequence continues at coordinate 8,387,064 of OZ014565.1, read as the reverse complement.
TTGTGAAAATATTTTTTACTGTGTACATTAAAAATGATATGTCAATGACGACAAGCAACAAAAAATAAACATGGTTTTAGAGAAATATTTTTCCTTCTACGGTAATTTTATATTATAATAAATTAAATAAAAATATTTGTAAAATATACAAAGAATATTATTACTACTATTTACAAATTAATAAAAACAAATAGAAAAAGATACATTTTTTTTTAAAAATAATATATGAAACATTTATTATAAAAATAAAAATAAAACATAAATTTTCAAGCATAGAAAAACAAAGAAAACATCGTATATTTTTATTTCTTGTATGAAATATTATTATTATTATTTTTTTTTTATAAAAACAACACACAACGAAATAAAATCCAACAAACACATTCGAAAAATCGAATCGCAATAAAGACATCTAGTTGGGTAGTTTTCTAACTCACATACACAACCGGAAAACGCGAACTAAAGTACAAGCGAAGAATCGGATTATACAGCAACAAACAGCAAAAGCAAACTAAATGGATTTGTTAAGGAAGAAGGGAGCGACGCCATACGACGCACTATAACGCGTCAAAGGCCGAGCGCGCGTTTGGTAGCGTAGTGTCGGTCGTTGCGGGCCCCGCATAGCACTAGTGGATTAGATGAATTATTAATTTTCGTCACAGCGAGCGAAATGGACGTATTTTGCTCTACCACGCACCAACTATAAGAATGAGAAAGTTGATATGTCATTTGCATGAATGCATTCAAGCAATATACGGGACCGAAATTTTCCCACTAAATTTAAGTTGTAGAATTCTTATTTATTTGCTGGTTATTACTGTTTGTCTTCATTAATTGAAAAATTACAAGAAATCACAAATGTTGCAGAAATTCAATGTTTGAATTAGATATAAATATAATTATTTCATTTAGAATTAGAATATATAATAATTTCGAAATACTTTATTTGAAAAATGAAAATCTCAGAATTACATCATGCAAAAATCATTAATAATAAGCTACTTGCAAAAAAACATATCGAAAATTTAAATAGTTTGAAGTACTTCTACATAAAAATTATTTTAAACTTATCATTCATAATTTTCCTGAAAATAATTCGCTAAATTTCACTAAAAAATTGCGGGACAGATATTTCGTAAAATTTTATTTAAAAATTTCGTATTCGCCTTATGGTTATTGCATTAAATGTTATTTATTTATTTGAAATTTAATATATGCAAAAAAATATTTGGATCATTTTATACTATTTCTGGTTAAATTATTTTGAAACAAGGTTCGAATCCTGCTTGATTGAATGGATATTTGTAATATCTTTGTATCATCCAAACTATTTCAAAAATTGACTATAGTTACTGAGGCTTTTATCTAGCACACTTTGTGTATTTCAAAAATACATAAATTTATTTGTGAAAAATTTGATTACGTTATTTTACTAAATAAAATTCTTATTACGAGCGACCCAATTTAATTATGTATAATTATTATTCATGCATCAGGCATGTGTATCATTATTGTATACAAAATAATTAAAAATTAAAATAATTACCTGTTTATAATAAAACTAGCATTATATACATTGTAGTTATACATTTAATTAAAAACTCATATATGTGTTTAGGTAAACATAAGGATATGAAACGTATTCTCTTCTACCGAAACATGTATGAGTAGAATACCTACATGTATTAAAGTTTTGCTTTTGATATATGTATGCGTGCATAATTCATAAAATATCAAAGAAAATAATAACAAAAGCTAGTTTTATATGTTTATATAATAAACTAACTAAACTTGTATACATTGTCCATTTGACAAGGCCTTTGTAGATTCTACAACGAAATACAAAACCCAGCAATGTAATACTTACATTATATAAAATAACTTGTTTGCCATTATTTCTTATTGTTTATTATTTTGCAAATTATTAATTATTTTCATAATGACAACTTTTAGTTATTTTATTTTAACATAACTTTAGATGAATATTATTTTGTTATAGTTATAGTATAGAGCTTACAATCTGTTTGTTTCGCAGTAAAATAGTCCGAGTCATCAATGACGGTGAAGGAGATGAAAACAGAAGTGGAAACTAAAGGTACAGTCGGATTATAAAAAGTGGGCCACTCAGACCAACCAGAATCGAACAAAGGCGGAACGACACCTGTAGAGGATGGTAGAGAAATTGTCATTCAGTCACTAAGCATTGAGGATGCTATCTACGATATATGGTGAATCTCTCAATTTGGTCAACTTTTGGTAAAGATTTGCTGCCAACTGGAAGTGGTAATTTATTGTCACTTTTACGTGTTTTTCGAATATTTCGCAACAGAGATATATTTCGTAAAAATTCATTTAAAGAAATTTGCTAAACAAGTTATAACTACGACTTCTTTTTGTAACATTTTTCGATACGGCTAAATATTTTTTTTATAATTTTTCCTATTTTTATGATACCTATTTGTATATACAGTTATGTCTGAAAAAGTTGACAACAAATGGGCAATTTTATTATTATAAATTTTACGACAAAAAGTCATTTTTTATAAAAAGTTCTGCTTGTTGAATAAATAAGTTTACCATCAGAAAATTTAAGATTAAATGTACATAATATCCCTAAATTAAGATAACATGAAAAGAGAAGTACCATTTATTTAATTTTTTAGTTAAATACAAAATTTCAATCAATTCAGAAAGTCAACGAAAATTATTCTAGATCATTGCTCTAGTATGCATCGTTTAGAAGAAAAAAAATTAAAAACTGTTTTTTTTTTTAATTTTTGAAAGTAATGTCAAGGGGAACCCTTGGAATTTTTTTTCAAAATAAGACTTTTTTCAAAATTCACTCAAAAAATCTGAAAAAATTCAGTAAAATAGAGAAAAAAATTAGCTACATAATAGCTAATAAGTAACTTTTTTTCTAACTCATACTGGTTTGACAGGAAAAATTATTGAAAATTAATAAATAATACTTCTCTTTTCATGTTATCTTAATTTAAGGACATTCTGTACATTTAATCTTAAATTTTCTGATGGTAAACTTTTTATCGTAAAATCAATAATATAAAAATTGCCCATTTGTTGCCAACTTTTTCAAACATAGTGTATAATTCTATAAATAGGTGGCATATTTATGTCAAGATAGTTTTGTTTTTAGTTACCATGACTATGTATATTTCTATGTATATTTGCTATTTCTGTGTTATTCCATAAATTTATTTAATGCGATGACGGTCGGTTCTGAAATATATAATGAAATTTTGTCTTTAATTTACAATAAAAAAATTTTCATGTGGTTACATAATTACCTATTATAAATATTCATTCACTAATAATGATATTACACTATTAAATTAAATTATTAAATACAATAATTAAAATGCCTTTCTATATACATTCCACACATTTTGAAAACAGTAGCTAAAAATAAACATTACATAAGAGTACAGAAACGTGATTACGTGAATAAATATGTAAAGCTGCACGCCCGCCCGCCAATATTTATTCAACATTGAAAAATATTATGAAACTGTCTCTTACACTTTTTAATATAGCGTCGTCGTCCGTCGGCCGGTCGACTCCTTGGTAAATGTGCAAACATCAAGAGATTTTATTAATTAAAAACATATGATATAGGTACCTTTGTTTCATTAAAATATGCCCGAGGCGAGCGACTACATATAATTTTGTAATTCAAATGAGGTGAACCTTATGCCGGCGCCAGCTACCCTCAGAACCCCTTTTACTTACCCCCACCCCGCTATGTTGTCAACGCCATTTCTTGTTCTACCACCAAACTAACCCTCATCTTCAGTGGTTGTGATGTTTCCTTGTTTCGTTTTCAAATGTTAATTACTGTTTATTTGCGATATATATAAAACAAAACAATGTGCAATTCGTAATTATAATAATGTTTACTGTAACGTGTGTCAAACAAAACATGCTCGTCCAACAAACATAAACCGTACCAGTATACGATGTAGTATAAACCTGCGGTATATACGCGATGCGATGTTGTTTATAAATTTCCACACACACGGCGGTGCTCCGTAATAAATGTCTGTCTGTTTTGAATTGAAAATATTTGATTGCTATTTGATATACTCGTATATACACGGCAAAATGTTGTTGATGTAAATACTATCATGTAAATTATACTTGATGTATACACATATTCCTATAATTCCTCTACGGGATAAACATCAAATTAATGTATTCCGTGTTTATCTTATCTTTAAATTACTCATCTTTATACATTTATGCCAATTTTGTACAAAATTATACAAAAATTTTATTCACAAATTAGCAAATAAAAATAAATAAAAACGCAAAATTTTATGTTAACGTAGAATTTTGTGTTACTGTAAAAAATAATCAGTAAGATAATAAACTGGTTTCAAATTTTTATTCAATCATGTAATTATAGAAAAATTAAATAATTAATGGAAAATTACAATTCGTAATGTTAATCAGTTAAAGAACACAATTGAAATCCGTCATTAAATTGAAACTTTACAACTATACCATTAACTACACACAATAATTCACTTATACAAGATAGGTTACGTTCCGTCGAAAAATAATACTTAATACACCGACAAATTTAATTTAAATTAATTTAACTCATCGTTCCGTTGTAAAGCTCGAATTAACAGAGAACCGGGTGCGCGGATAGAAGCAAACACGTTCAACAAAACGATCAACCGGTAACGGGAAACGAGTAACCCCATCTAGTTGCACAGGTGATCAGTGTATTGCCCACAACTCCACTTTAATTGAAAATTGTACTGTGTATGTGTGTGTGTGTATTGCGAGAGTGGTACGCGCTACATAGACAGAAACTAGCCACGTTTAACTACTTTGTGTACAGCTTGTGGAGATCTCATACAGGATTACAGGATGTTCAAATAATTTGTCTTATTATTAAAAGTTAATATTTATTATTCAGTTGATTAATGAGTGCTATCATAAATTTAATACAGGCATTTGTAGGTCAATGATAGCGTGTTGGATTTGGATCCCAAAGGTCCCTGGTTCGCGTCGCGAAATTAAATATTATTTCTGGTATTAAAACTTTATACTACTGAACTGATATCGGCTGAGTCTGAATGATACGGAACCCACTATAAGCTGTAGATTCCTTGTTTAGCTGTGAACTAATATCCCGCACCATTGACAATGCAAATAAAAATTGTTAAGGAACTGTATGATCGCAGTTTATAGCCCTATATTCCACCTAGAAATTTAAATTAGTCGATTATTAATCAATATTAATACAGAACTATAACCTAAAGCTACTTTATTTTAATTAATGGTTGATAGTTTAACTTTATGAAACTCTTTTCAATAATACACATTTTCGTTAAATTTCACTAAACTTTAATTCGTCAACAGACTTAAGCACTGACTTATAACACTGACAATGGTGCGAGCCGAAACTTAAGTCTGTTGACGAATTAAAGTTTAGTGAAATTTAACGAAAATGTGTGTTATTAAAAACCTTTTATCTACTTTATTTTAATATAATTCTTGAAATTTTTGACCCACATATATGTAAACAATAATTTCATAAAAAACATGATTTCTAGACACGCTGTATCTATTTTATTGAGTAAATGCCAACCTAGTGTTTCTCTAGCCTAGTTCTCGCCGTCTGGGGACCGCAACGCATCAGTGCACTTTCCGTAGCCACATCTACTGCAAGTAAGGGGGTACGTAAAATAACGATAGCGAATTATTGTGGACACGTTGAGCGGCGCCCGAATCTCGTCACCTCTACTAGATTTAATTAATTACGTTCACGGCGCACGGCGGCATTACATTTACTATCACATGTGCCCCAATAGGCAGATGGGAAGGTAAAGTGAACGATGCGGGTAAGCTGAAACGTGGTTTATGCACATTGTTATTTGTTATATAGTCTGGTTTTGCGTTTTATTTGTCGAACGAGATTTAATTACTGCTATGGTGTAGTTTAGTGTTTCAGTTATACATATATGTACTTGTGTTTATTTTGTGTTTGCGCTGAAAATAGCTGGTATTTGTTTTAAAATTAATTATAGCTGCACGAGTTTTTTTTTGGACGTAAGTAAATAGGTGGAGATTACTGAACTTGTATTATGTAAATTTGTTATCTGAAGATAATTATTTAGTAAGATATTTTCAACTGTAGTTTAATAAAATAAAATTTGTGCTTGTATACAGTATTTCCTTGATTCAGAGACAAGATTTACAAAAAAAAAACTTGTTAAATTTTATTTTTTTTTATGGTAATTTAATTGTATACTAACTCGCTTACTACTCTGATAAAGTTCATCTATGTGAGTTATAGCCATAATATACGAGTAGAACATTATACTTTTTTTGATACATTTAATATATTTAATTATACTTTGCATTATACTTTTTCTACGATTATACAATACAACTTGTTTCTATGTTCTTTTATTTATTGTAAATAAGTTCGTCAAAACGTCGATTATTAACAAATATAAATACAGAACTATAACATAAAGTCGTTTTATTTTAATATAATGAGTTTTGAAAGATTTTTACTATGTTAATTGTATTAATGTATTTATATTTCATCTCTATTATAATTTTTAAATAAAATGAAATAAATTTTAAATTCTATGCTCTTATTCGCGTATAAATTAATATGCATAATATGCATACATAATATATTAATAATTAAAAACAAATAGTTTGAAGGAAATTAATCGTTTTAAGTGATTCGAACAATATCTTAAAAGAGAACGAGCCGTTCAGTTCAGTTTCAATTCATAATATATTTTGCAAAAATAATCGTAATTTAAAATTAACAAAAATATATGACATGTTAATGGTAAATTATATATATTTATTATAACGTTGAAAAGTTAATCTGGTTTTTCATTAATAGTATTTTGACGTTTAACAGTTGGTGTCAATTAACTAATAAATTTTCGTTATCACTCTTGACACTACACGACAAATATTTTAATAATTTTGTTCTATTGATTTTTAATTTTGCATGTTAAAATAAATGTTTGATATATTTAGTTAATATGCAATGCAAAATTTTAATAAAACTGCAGTATTTTCTTTTTCGTTCAATAACAAATACGTAAATTCAATTTTCTTAACGTTCCCGAAATAAAATCATACCATAAAATTTGCAATTTCCAAACATTTAGAATGCTGAAACTATTTTTCGCATTCACAATTTATTTCTGTTTTTTAAAGTTTTTAGTGTAAGAAGTACGTAACAATAAAAACAATTACATTTCGGTAAAATTTAATAAAAATCTAGTAATGTACATACTGCTTAGTCTGTGTACTTTTCTCATATATTATGATAAATCCAACATACACACGTACGTACGTACCCGTTATTTAAATGACAATTTTTCAACAACGGTAATGTTAATGTCATTTTCGTAAATAATATATTATGGTCCCCGACATTTCATACAGCGTCCGGGAGCAAATAGAAAAATAAAGTACCGTTTACAAAATACCCGAGAAAATTCCAACGACATGGGAGAAGGAGTGAGAATGCGAGAAGGCGAGCGCCGAATAAATGTAGTAACATTTATTTCAATTATTGTTCGTTGCTGTCGGAATAAACTATCAAGCATTTTGAAGACGGGGCACCGCTGCCTGTGCATGGCCTTGGGTTATGAGCGTTTTCGCCAACGTCGACGACGGAGTACAGAGTAGGAGGTAATCGAGGCTACAATCCTATCTTCCTGCTGGAATGGAATGCCGCGGAGAATTGTTCCTCCACGCTTCTTTGAGTTTTACTTATTTTAGAACAGATTAATATGGAAAATATAAATGTGAATAAGGTTCAGTATTTTTCTAGTTATTATTCAATGAAAACAAACTTGCCGGTTTTTTTTAAAGACAATAATAATATCTACAGTTTGAATAATGTATTTCAATTTTTATAATTTCTATTTCGTTTTATTTATGTTACAGTTAAAGTAATTAATACGGTTATAATTATTAATAATCAAATAATGCAAGTCAAAAATGTGGATCATAATAGATTAGGTTAAAAGGTTAATTTGTTATTATTATTGTAAACCTAACCTAATTTTTTATTATTAATATTAACCTTACATTTTTGTTTTATTATTATTAAGATTTGGAAATTTTAATCCTTGAATTTAATTATGAGTAGATTTGAAGGCAATAATGGATCGTAAAAATAAAAATTCTTTTTATTTGGACATTTAATTATGTTGTATGAGTCGCAAACGAGAATAGACCGACTACAACATACCAGCCCAAAAAAAATTATATATTCAATGGATACCGGTCGTAAAAGCCTGAATATTATTATTAAGTTTGTTTAAAATTTTATTATTTATTAATTTGTAAAAAATATGTTATCATATTTATTTATCATATATTGGAGAAAATGTTTTTAATTAAAATTATAATTGTTACATTATTTAAAAACAAGATTATTTTAGATCATTTTATTTTAGAACCTCATTTTCGTTGTCGCTGAAGAATGTAATTCTAGAATTACATACTTCATAATTATCATTTCATCATAAAACAAATGTCAAACTACGTATATAATATTCTATGACAACTGAAAACACAATAATAATGTGAGTACGAAGAAAAATACGGCAAAAAATTGCTTGGAGTAACAATTCAACTAGACAACATACATATCCATAGACACAGCAAAGCTATCATTTGCCCATGTTTCCGCGTCTGCTTTTTGATATGTGCTGCACTAATAAATATATAATGTGCGCGCGGGCATCGGCGTCAGTGTCGGACGCCCGGCGTCGGTCTTACTGGCGACGCCATGCCGATACCATGCCCGCCTTCACTTCTTGCTCCCGAAATAATAAACTTGCTGACTGCATCCGTCGCAAATATCTTACGATGCCGAAAAATATTTTAGCGCTGACCGAACTCACAAAAAATAAACCCGTATTTTTTATTTATTTGTATATTAATTTGTTTATATTTTTATATATAATCGAAATAATTGTGTAATATTTCATCCATATACTTTTAAATGAGTGATAATTGTATATTTGTATGGTTGGTAAATTTTATTTTGAGAACGGCTTTAGAATTATTGTTGAAATTTGGTGAATTTACATTTTAAAAGGGATAATACATTTACAAGAAAGAAAAAAAACTAATTTTGAAATTCATTTTTGACACAATTAATATTCCAAAACTGCTGCCATATAGTTATCGTCATGGCAAATATTTTTATCTAAAATTATATATTTATTTAAATAAAGCGGCTTCAGATTTAAGTTCTGTATTAATATTTATTGATAACTGACAAACTCAAGATCCGTCTTTATCAGAAAAACGAATACAAATAACATTACAATAAATAACAGTACATAGAAACAAGTTACTAGATAACAAATAAGTAGTTTGTTTCTATGTTCTGTTATTTACTGTAATGTCATTTGTATCAGACGGACGTTGAGTTCATCAAAATGTCGGATATCAATAAATATTAATACAGAACTTAAACATAAAACCGTTTTATTTTATATAATAAGTTTTGCAAGATTTTTATTATGTTATATATTTATGTATTAATTTATTTAAAAAAGTTATAATTAAAATATATTTCTGAACAATATTGGCTTTACAAAAAATTTAAATAAATAAAGAGTTGATTTTGATTGGCCAAATAATATTACCTCTAAAAAAACTGCTTAAATCAATATTTAAAATTCCTTTGGAAATTAGCAAGAAATATTAGTCAAATTCAAATGAAAGAGAAAGCAGCTACTACGTAAATGAAAAGTAAATGCAATCAAATAATAGTCGTAACAATTTAAGATAGCAACAAAGTACCGACTACAATTCAAGCACTTTGCATAATAAAATTTTCATCAGCCCATTCTCGTCAATTGTGTAAAATATCAATATGGGGGCGCTAACAAAGAGAATCGAAAATGAGAAGTTGGTGCCGGAACGAAGTAGAGTCGCCCCTTCTTAGGGAGGTCGCCGGCAAACGTAAGGCAAGTCGAACCAAACGCGATTAATTTTGTATGTGACCCAACTCGGACGAGACGAGCGCGAGTTGTTGATGTTCCGCTTTGTGTAAGATCCCATTTTAAAAATTCAAGCTTTAATAATTGGATACATGTACCGTCATTGGGGGAGTCTCCTTCTCTGTCCGGACTTAGGTCCGGGTTAACTCCGGGTACTGGTTCCGGGAGACGAAATGGTCGATGGAGGAGTTGCTTTGCTAGTTGGCTAAGGCAATGGAGTTGGCTTGGAAGAAAGTTTCCTTTATACTCATCGCTAATTCGATACATGTTTAATGGCGAATGCTTTGGTAGAAAGCAAACCCAGCCATCTCAGTTGGCTCCTCCAAGCTAACTTGTTTACTTTGATTGGCCAGTTCGTAATGTTGTGTTGTCATTAGATTTGGATAAAGGAATACGTGCTTTTACTCTCATTGTTTATTCATTTGATGATTTAGTTTGGTATTCACTAATGTTATAGTTTGTTTGACGTTCAGTTAAAATTAGATAATGTACAAACCAAAATGCTGTACTAGAGAATGTTCAGTAATTTATGATACGAGTGCATTGTTCTTTAGTTAATATTAAAAACAAGAAATTCCTTACTTACATTATTTATTAGTTCAAAGTAAAGATAATGAAGTGCACATACCTGTAACAAAAAAAATAGTAGTATTAGTATTCTGCTAGCAAATATATGAGATCTTTAGAATAACAAAGGAATAATAAAAATAATAACAAAGAAATAATAAACAGCTTCTAATCGAAATTAATTATTTAGGATGATTGATTCTACAATTAAAACAATTTCAATTAAATTTGATTTAAAAGATATTAAATAAATCATATATTTTTTTCTAGTGTTACCGAAACAATAGCCATTAAAAACAAATATTTAAATGGTTTTTAATATTAAAATATAAAAATATGAAAATTACATTTATGTGTTTTCTTTAATTTTACAATATATAAACATATTAAAGTGACCTAATGTAAAAAAGAAAATATAAAAAATATCTTGAAAACAATTTTTTTATAAGACATATCGATTTTGTAGGTCCTGAAAAGCTTGCAATAATTTTTTTTAGAATAGCCTGTATATTTAATAATATTGGTGGAAGGTTTTCAATAATTCTTCACTGAAGATTTGATATTAAAAAAAAAAACATTTCTATTTATAATTTGTAGCTAAAATTAAAAAAAAAATTATTAAAGATTGTAAAAACCTTACAGAACTTTTTATATTAAAATATAAAGCTTCAGGTTTAAGTTCTATTTTTATTATAATTTTCCTATAGATGATGCACCCTTTGTGTATTGAAACGTCAAATTTTTAATTATAATAAAACAGAACTTACACCTAAAACTTTTCATTTTAATTAGTAAACAATTTCTTCCTCTTAATATATTATATTATAGTATATAATTATATAGTAAATAAAAAAATAAAGGAATATGTTTTTGTATTATATGTACAATTTATATTATAACTATATAGTTAAATAATATTAGATATAAACTTATAAAAAAATTAATATATAACTAGACAGAAATGTTATGCTTATATCTTCGACACACGACAAAAAGTAATAGCTACATTCAGACTGTGATTTTATGCAGCTACTACTAAAAAAAAAACATATTATAAAAAAGTTCAGTTGAAATAATGAAATACTTGAATAAATAACTGAATTTCAATTTCGGAAAGAATTTTGCCTAAGAAAAATATTAACGAAATTTCGAGTTCTCATAAGACCGATCGGCAATTGTCTTTGGTCTTTGTCGTATAACATCTGTTTCAAGCACGAACCTACTCACCTAACCTTACTATAGACACCACCTACCACTTCGTGCTCAATTCTTTTCCATTGAAAATTTGATTACATTGAAACGAAGATCAGAGCCCGCCCGATGGGGCCAAAGTGAAGAGAAACGCAATGTACACATAGACGGGCGGGCGAAACGAAACCCCGTTTAATTGGTTCCGACATTCGTCAATCGCTATTTATTGTACGGCGCGGGCGGCCGAGCCCGGGCGCCGTACGGAATCGAAACCAATCAGACACGTAGTCGTACAGCCCGAGACGTTCGAACACCGGGGGTAGGAAAAGTTCCGTTCGAGAGACGGAGAAGCAGCCCGACGATGCCGACGGGTTCCTGTGTTTACTCTGGCACTGCAATGAAGCAAGGCGATGACTGAGTGCGGAAACGGAATAGGAGTCGAAGCGAACGGATGTGGAAGTAGAACACGGGATGCATATTTTCAATTCGGGTGATGTGGCTTAGTAAACTATAACTAATAATAAGTTTTGTTACTAGTTTTATTTTCTTGAGAAATATAATAAATTGTGCATATATACATACACAATCATGACATATACCCAAAAGGGTGCGACACAAATTCTTTCCACTATCCTGAAATGAGTTTCCTCCAAGACAATCAACTTTAGTTTCATCCGCATTCATAATTCTACTCATACATGCTATCTTCTATTCCTACTACTTGGAAACTTCCGCTCACGTAAAATACTTTCAATCACACCACCCCATTAATCCCGCAAACGTATAGCTTCAAAATCATTCATATATTTTTTCCTATTGATTTATTTGTTTGTTTGTTTTTATTGGTTGTTAACAACATAGCTACAACTTAGTAACTTCGTTACAGAATTGGGGTGAATATCTTCGACTCACGACAAAATTTAATGATCATTAAGCTAAAACCGAAATCTGAATGTAGCTTAATGATAATTAAATTATGTTGTTGTGTCGAAGATATTATAGCAACAAAAAACACATATAGATATCTTTAAATCATTAAATTATTTTTACAAAATGATAAGTTATACTACAGTCTTTCACGGCTGGTAGCGATTGTGTTTATAGAATTTTCTGGGCTGGTATGCCGCGGTCGATCTATTCTCGTCGCAGAAATTTCACCATACATCTTACCAAGCACTGAGGATGACACCTACGATGTATGGCAAACCGTCTGTGATAAGTTATACGTTACGAAATATAATTAACTTATCAGTTATTAAAATATTTCCAAGCAAAAAATTAATTACTAAATTAATTATATTACAAATATTAAAAATATAATATCTATAAATAAATTAATGATATGATTATTACAAAAAGTAATACTAATTCCTCTGAAATACCATCAAAATATGTATTTATTCATGAATATATAAATAAATAGCTAATTATAAATTCCATTATAAATATCGAATAATATTAAACATTTGACCTAATTATAAATATAAAAATTCCACATACACGCGCCTACATACAAACACATCCCATAGCACATAAACGTTAACAATTATCACAGTTGAAACCCTCAAACTATCGTTTGTAACAAAACACGCGTACCGTGCCCTGGCTACTGTAGTAATAGTACCGCAACGCGGAATACAGCGTAGAGTGTTAAAATAGGCAGCCCGGCAACGCAGTCCGAGACCATCCGCCAGAACGTACCGTGGCGCGCACCAGAGGGCTCTTGATCAATTAGAGCGGTCTCGTGTTCTCTAACCGCAAACGTGACCCAAGAGCAAAGATGGTTTTTGCTTGGTCAAACCACCGACACTCGCTCCCACCCCCTTTTCCAACCAGCTCGTCGACCAATCTCCTCTTCCATTTAGAACTAACCCCCCCCCCCCCCTTTGCGCTCCCCTAACCCATTCAATGACAATTTCACATGCATACGCGACCCGGTTGTCGTTCATCGAATTAGATTACAATTCGACTACTGTTTCCCCGTATTCGCACCGTCCGATATGTAGATTGCTCCGCACTGATATTTTAAGCACTCGATGTTTACTTTGTGCATTAGCATTACAATTATTTCAGCGCGTTCAGGCTCGGGGGTTTCCTTTCGGGCTGGATTTTATTACGTCACGCCTGCGATGTGGCAACGATCGTCTAATGTTGAAATGAGAATATTGTACGGGAAGGGTGGTGTGAGAGAGCATCGTCGATGTTATTTTTGTTCTTCGCCCACAGACATCTTGAGAATGTATTCGATGCTCGCTGGTAATTCAAATTTATCTCTCGACGTTATGCATTTCCAATGTTACTTTAGCTCCTTCCTTTAACATGATAATATGCAAACGTAGTTTTGTGTAAACAATTAATTACGGGGAAATACGTTAGATAAATATTTATGTTTCATAAGATGTTTCGATAATTCTGCGGATTAAATGGAAATTTTTTCTTGTTTATGAAGTAATGAATATATAAATATAATTTATAACCATTTATAAGCTACTTTTTATAAAGTATGAATTACGTTATTACAAAAAAAGATTTTCAGCTAAAAAGTACATTTTATTACTAATCTATAGATCTTATTTTCAAGTCGTCATTTTAATTAATTTATTAAACATAGTTATTCCTTTTTCAAAAATAACATTTTAACCAAAAGTAATATATATTTTTTATATATATTCTTACAGAAATATTTATACAGAAAAAATGTATTATGTCAATTATCGCAGTAAAAATTACAAAATGCTACTATTTTACAGTTAATAATTACGTAAAATTACATAAATATGTATATATTTACATTTTTTACAGTGTGGCCTAAAATTATTAAACATTTTGTAAATAAATGTCATTGCATTTAAATAAACTTTTCAATGTTAAAGCAATTTAAAATTTGTAGCATTGTAATTACTTTTGTATGTCTATTACCATCCAAAATAATTCTTATTACCCTATTTTGCAATTTTCTAATTACAAATAAAATTTGAATACGTTAATTATAGATTAATTTTTATGAAACGAATGCACAAAACATTGTTAAATACACTGTAAGTTAACTAATATGTTAATTTGCAAACTGACCAATCAATGAAGAATTTCGAAGACAGTTGACAATCTAGTTGCCTAATTAACATATTGATTAAGTATTTTGTGCAATCGACCCTAAAATTATAAATCTATATTATGAAAAAATAAAAATAATGTTTAATGTCCAAGTAATTGTTATGCATAGACATATAATTCAAAATTAATGATTAAAAATGGAAAACTAAACCAGTAACAAATAGAAAACAAAATTTTCGTAAATTTCATCCTTAATTTTCCTTGAAAACACGCTAGAAAACAATCCATAAATAAGACAATTTTATTCTCGTTACTTCATACATAACATTTTCAAGCCAAGCAAGAGGAAAATAATTTTCTATTCAAGCAGTATTTTCATTGTCTACTTTATGTTGTTGGCTCCAAACATGACATACACTCTCCCCCATACACACACACACACACATATGTGCATGCATTTTTAACCATTTTGGAATTATAACCTTTGCTCTGTGTATATGCGCTATGAACTATATTCAGTGCTTTCTCTACTGATTTATTCAATAAAGATTACCCACGGGAAATACAATTTCAAAAGTGACATTAACTACTACACAAGACTACATATGCATGCTATTTGTTTCTTTTACATGTTCTTTAATATTATACGATATAGAAACATGGATTCTGTCTAGAATTCATTCAGCTACAAACTTGCTTACACTTATCTACTTGCTTATTTGCTTATCATTTATTTTCCTTCAAATATTAAAATAAGTAATGGTATATACTTTTTACCGCTCAAGATACAGATGTTTCGTATTTTTTCTTTTATAACTTATCAGTTAAAAAGGCTAGTTCCGCTAATTCTATTCTAATCTAATTCTACTCTACTGCTACTGCTAAAAGCGCAGTTTAAATGTAGATTAATCATGTCGGGTGTCGAAATTATATCAATTGCACACAACTTAATCTATAAGTTAACAAAGTAGTTGATAAATTTACGAGAGAGTTAACTTACAACGTGTTATTTATTCAATCGGCTTTAAAATATCTCAAGCAATCATTAAAAAAACTAAAAAAATAATGTTTTAATCGGAGTTCCTACATAAAATGTGTTATTTGGATAAAAAATCAAATTTTAAAAACAGTTGATGATTTAGTTGTGTATTTAACCAAAATATGACAAAAAATCTATAGCAGTTTTGTTTTCTAAAACAAAATAGAAAACAAAATTGTGTTGTTTCGCCAGTAACCAATATTTCCTCGGAAAAGACAACAAAATCTGAAACTCGTTTCAAATTCTAAAATAGAAAAATACATCGGTTAGATTTTTTTTTTCGTCAACGTAGTGGGTGGCACGAGCTCACGTGCAAGGCCGTTGTTTACCGCGAGCTGACGTATTTTCGGCGGCTGCAAAATGGAAAAGTCAACGTTGAATTATTGAACTTGCTTCCAGTTCGGCTCCGAATGTATATATTGGAGTCGGAGCCTAGAAGCTAGAGTGAATACGAAGCACGGCTTAAGCCATGCCACCGGCATGAGGATCACACACACACATACGAGGAGAGAGCAAAAGCACTGCCGGTAAATCCCTGCTCACTGATACACTGTTTCTTTCCTCTCGTCCCCTCTTGCAGCAGGTATGTATACTCTGGTTCAGAACTGCTCTCTATCTACTTTGGCGGTGTGCTCATTGAATGCAACCCGTAATGCTATCTGGAAGGTTTGAGCTGAAAATACTCGTACTAAGGATTTGAGGAAGATTTTTTTTTTGTAATTCAGTTGCATAAATGAATTAGTTATGAAGCCTTGAAAGCTATCATTAAAGAAAATCACGTTAATGCTATCATTAATAAAATTTTATCCCTGTACTATTTTATTATTGTAGACAAAAAAGTGCAACTAAATGTTTTATTATTATTTAATATTTAATCAAAAGCATAAGAATTTTTTGCAGTGATTATAAATAATTTTATAAAGTTACTATAAATTAAGTTTTAAATAAAATGAAGTCGGTTTCCAATATTTGGTTAAAATCTTTAGTGCAAAATATATCCAAGACGGTTTTTTTTTTACATTTTTTACATAATATATAACTAAAAGATTGGAAAAATGTGTGATTTAATGTAGTCTTGTCTATAACAGTTGTCAAGTGTTAAAACATAAGACTTACGACAAGTTATTAGCATAAACACCTCATTTGCTTAAGAGTAAGCCAAGGACTTCAGACTAGAACTAAGATTACGAAACGTTGCATAAACCCGGCTTAAATGTTTTATTATTATTTAATATGTAATCAAAAGTATAAGAATTTTTTGCAGTGTCACTGCAATAGTCAATGTAAACTGAAGAAAGAAAGAAATGAAGAATATTTTCACATAAACCGTCAGCAATAGTAATAATAGAGGCTGTAACAAAATTATATGTTTATATAATACCATTTCTATAAATATTTCAATTTAACAAAAAAATGGACTTATTGTTAGACCAGTTCTGCACTAAAATTTTAATTAATCTATCTTCGTTTAATAGCTACACGCAAAACACACTGCATTTAACATTTTATTTAGCCTTTTATTTCAACATAAAATATTAAATATTAAGAAATTGATAGTTGATGCCATATTGCACATTTGTATTAGTTAATTCTTAGTACAAAATTTATTATCACTTTTAAAAATCAGTTTACATTGCTAAATATTTTACTATAATTCTTGTAGTAATTTTTACAAATTATTGTAAATTTATCAATAAATTATAAATTTCCATAAGAATATATTAAAATTACTAAGATTGCTGATGTAAATTTATATTGATTTTTCACTGTACTATATCAATGTTTCAATAATTATGTTATCTTTGCTATATTAAACATTACGTATAAAATTAATAACATATAAAAAAATTAATAACTTTTTTTTAGTAATTAGAAAAAAAAAAGAGTTTTAATTGATTGACGACAAAACTTAATATTAAGTAAAAAACATGACAAACATAAAAAAATTATTCACATTTTGAAATAGATAAGTTTAATATATGTCATTCTTATTTGCTTTATCATTATATTCATTATCCATTCCATTCATAATCTATGTTTCATATTTATTTCAAGTTTTATTAAAAAGAATGGAAGCAGATGTGATGATTTTTTGATCAAACCTTTACCGACCCAGCAGTATAAGGTAGTGAACTCAGCGCTACCCGCGATGTATCGAACGTCGAATCGACGCTGATGACTTTCATATTTCTTTCATTTCGAGTTTTTAGGTTGAAGTTGTATTCGACAAGGGGTGGGTGGTGTGCAACGTCAAGGGAAGAGAATCAACCACCAAGCACTGAAACATAGTACTGAAGTCTCGCGGATTTCATATCAACTTGGCAATGGTTTGGCTTGCAGTGTTTAGTTTCTCTTATTTTTTTCCCGAGTCGTCTTTTTCTGTTCCTTCCAGAAAACATTTCAGAAACTATCTAATTTTTGTGATATCTGCAACGATGGAAACACAGAGTCTGTGTACGCTTCTGATGTTGTTGATGCCCCGAGTTTGTTTGTGATAATGGGATTGATTATTTGGCAGACTCTTGCCAATAATTCGTTTAGACTTCCGGGCGAAATTTTCGAGAAATCTACACGAACGAAGTTAGGAAATCAGAGATGAGATATATGATTGGATTTTTACTTATAGTTTCAAAGTTTATATGTTACTATTATAAAAATATAATTCAGAATTCAACTTCAATCGAAGCGAAAATTTCGAAAAAAGATCATCTCTAGAAAACAAAGTTTAAAAGAAATGAAAAAACTGAATTTAATTCAAATTTTAATTTTTACATTCTCCCAAAACTAATAGAAATTTAACATAGTAAAAAATCTTTCAGAACAGAATAGCTGATTGATAAGAGAAACAATAGAAAAAGAACATCAATCAGTTTGAAGTCACTAATTTAAATAAAATTTGGCTTCCATTAATTAAGTAATAAGTAATCTAGTTACTTATTTTGTTACTGGTTTCTATGTTCTGTTTATTTACAGTATATATCAGGATCACTTTTACTGATGAAGAAGAACGTTGAGTTAGTCAAAATGTCGATTATTAATAAATATTATTACTGAACTATAACCTAAAGTCGTTTTATTTTAAATATTATCAAATTAATTGAAAGCATGATATTAGCATTTAACATATTTGGAATATTTTAAATTGCAAATTGTTCTTACGAGAAACGAAATATTATCATAAAATCGCACACATTTTATAGAGCAATCTTTAGTAAATCCCAGAGGTATTAAATGCTACTCTCGCATTTAATTTAAATATACATAGTTGCAAATGACATTGATTCGTTTCGTTTCGTTGCGTCTTTCTCAAATTCTATTTCCTTCAGTTTGAAGATACAGGCTTAATTCTATTTCTGTAAAGGCCATACCGATAAGTATCTACAATAATTTTAATTTTTATTGTAATGTGCAATCTGACTGATAAATTATTAATATATAGTTATTTATGTATTCATTTTGGAATAAAATTAGTCAATAAAATATTTATTCTGAGAATAGATTTTTAATCAATTACATATGATTCTTTACTTATCTTACAAATAAATAAAAATTGGAAACACTGGTCCTAAACCATCTATCTAATATGGTGATAAAAATACCTAAGTATTACAATTATTGATTACAATTTTTTAAATAATAATTGTCAATTTACATATAACGCAATAATAATTTAAATTAAAGAGAAATGCACAACTGTCATTATGTTCTGAATAAATAAACCTAATTATGTCCCTTTATTAATGTAATGTGGCAAACAATAATAATTAGTAATACGTTTAATGATACGAAACGATACAATTGTACTGCCATACTGCGATGATTACTGGAACTAGTATAATATAATATAGCTTTTGTTATTATAACATCTTTCCAGGGTTTTTTCTTTCTTTCTTTGCGTGTATATACCACGTAAGTTTCGCGTGAATACAATCAGTGTCGACCCTGTTTACTATAAAAGTTCCAACATTTTTTACTCCAAAGTTTACGAACACAGACTTGTATAAGTATGTTTTCTTGGAATTATGTTTTTAAAGTTATGATTTTTACAATATTTTGCAATTTTTGTTGTTGAAAATTATAGGAAAAAAATATTTCCAGCTTATTATTTACATTATTTTAAAATTTACTGATTCCTTTGACATGTCACTATATTTAACAAGATTAATTATTTACTTGCAAAGATTGATCAGTAATCAGTAATAGAATCGGATTTATTAGTTAAAAAATAATTAAAGAGAAAAGGTTTGGCTATAGTAAATGAAACTCAATTGAAATACGAATCCAAGTTTTCAATCATCTTCAGGGAGCTACAATTGTACACATGTAGTAAATTTTAACAATTAATTTTAAAGTTAGATTAATAACATAACAAAACTATTTAATACAATAAAATGCAAAAATTTAAATACTAAATATTAATGATGTAAATACCGTGGTCAAGTGGTATAATATTTCATTTTCTCAGCTGAAAATTCACTTTTCATCAACACGTAAATAAATTTACAGCATTAAAATGCAAAAACAAAAATGAATAAACCTTTTGAATAGGAAAATTGAAACTACGTTTAATTATGTATAAAAACAAAAATAAGTAAATTTAAAAATAAATTAATAAAACCACTTTAAAGTTGTAATTAAATTCAACAAATAAAGTTACTAGTAATATCAAAATAATTAATGTATATAAACTAGTAATACTTATAAAACTGTAATGCTTTTTATGTAAACAAAACAATCTAGAAAAAAACAGAAAAAAAAGATGCAAGTTCCGCCTCTGTATTAGCGCATTCAGTAATTTGAACACAGCCTTGGAAAAATAAACAGCCAAGCTCATTTTTCTTGGGCGTTTTCTCGACTGTGTATTGTATTAAAATAATTATTCTTTAGATTTTTATTTTGTCTCAGTTTATATACATACAAACTCGCGAACTCACTCTTCAGTTTTCCACTTCACTTCTTTCTTATTTAAATGCACTTCATAATAAAGCAGAAAATATTATAAACCCCATAAAAAAATGTTGAAATTGTAAATTTTGCAAGGGTTTTCAAAAATTGTATTGTTTTATTTTTGTGTAATTATTATTTGCAAAAAGAAAACTAATATAGAAATTTTATTTGAAATATAATTTTATTTCAACTAATTTTGTTCAACAATTAATGTTATCTCAAATATCTAATTAAATAAACAAATTATTAGTTTGCAAAATGTTAAATACCTTAATGCCAGAATATTTATGTAATAAAGAAAATGTACTACTTTCGGCCAAAACGATATTTTTGATAAAAGAATTTCTACAAATATTATAACATTTAAAAAAAACAATGAAAGTCATTCATACAGAACAATAAATTAAATCAGGAAATAACAAATCTACAAATATTATATCATTAAAAAAAAAACAATTAAAGTCATTCATACAGAACAATAGACAGACTGTAGCAATGTAGCAAAAAGGGTGTGGCACAAAATCTTTTCACTATCCCGAAGTCAGTTTTCTTCAAACATTCCTATCCAGACAAGCAACTTTAGATTCATCCATATTTATGATACTTTTCATACATGCTCTTCTAATCTTACCATTTGGAAACTTTCGCTCACGCAAGTTACCCTCTCAATCATATACCACTCCAACAACTAATTACATATGAATATAATATTAATGATAAAATTAATATAAAAAAAGTAATAGCAAAAATGCTAAATATAATTTTTATTTATTTATTATTTATTTGTATTTAAAATTGATAAACTTACTATATTAAAGAAATGAGATTCAATATTCAAAAATAAAACCCAGTCTCGCTTGTCCCGTAAACATACGTTTTTATGAATAATTAGGTAAAAATATCTTGGTTCCCCATTTTATTATCGGTGACATAGTGGGCGTGGCAGAACGTTAAAAACAGATTTCGGTACAACACAAAAACTTGTCATATAATAAATCAAATGTTCGACATTGAATATTGATATTTTCATCCAGTTGACGAACGTGGAAAAGCACGACGGCGCGCGCGGATAGCTTTAGCCTGGCTCAATCTATAGTCATTTCGTGACATTTAATATTTTTAAAGAATCATTTTGGTGGCGACGAGCCGCGGCGCGGCGTCCCTCTTGGCACTGTGAGTGCGAGTGATTGATGTACGTAGTTCGCGGGTACTTGAGTTTGTGCGCTCGCTGCGATGATTACGTCCGACATTTGCACCGACATGTAAGGGGGAATTTATTTTCTTTTGTGTTCGAAAATTTAACTGGAATGCGAGATTGTATTTTCCCGGCAATTTGAGATAGATTTGCTTTTGAGTTATTACTTCACTTCCAAATACAGCAATTTTTTTTTATGCCTGCCCAGTACTGTAATAATTTAGTAATTCATTAATAATGTATATATATATATATATATATATATATATATATATATATATATATATGTATTATTCAAGCAGTCGTAGGTCACACAGTAAAAAAATCTATGTAAATTTACATTGATAATTTTAATAATTTTACTATAATTTTCAGTGAAATTTTTATAAATTATTGTAAATTTACCAAAAAATTATAAAATTATAATAAAAATATATTAAAATTACTATAATTATCCACGTAAATTTACATTGATTTTTTTTATAGTGCAGTGGTAGCGTGTTGACTCGGACCCTAAAGGTTCTTGGTTTGAGCCGCGCTTACACCGAAATTAAATTAAATAGTATTTCTGGTAAAATAAAACCGGTTTAGTTCTGTATTAATATTTATTAATAATTGATATTTCGACGTACTTAAAGTACATGTTCATCAGGAAAAATGATACAAATAGCATTTTCAGTAAATATACAGAAAATAGAAACAAGTTACACGTATTGGGTAACAAAATGAACCTAAAGCCGTTTTATTTTAATTTAATGGGTTCTCAAAGATTTTTTTTACTATGTAGTTTAGTGTAATAAATCTATTTTTTTTGTAATATTTTATTACATATTATAAAAAGCATTTTTATCTATTTTCCAAACAACCATTGAAATATTAACACAATATTAATTTTGTAAAATCATTTTTATCATTTTATTTAATACATATAAACAATTGTCAATTTCAATTCTGTGGTTGCAAACAATAAAATTTTCATTGATTTTATCTAGCAAATATATTTAAATTTATGTCAAAATAATGTAATTTGCAAAATTTCCGTAAAAAGCAAATATCTCTCGCACTAGTAACCTCATTTCAAATAGCCCAGAGAAATCAATCAAAATAATTGAAATGATAAATCCCCCCCCAATCGAATGAATTGGTGTTATAAATGAAATGATCGTAAACTATAACAGATAATTTCACTTACATTCGTCAAATTCCTGATTAGATTCGGGCAATGTAATTATAGCGTTCAACCGTGACCAATCTCAATATTGGCTAGCGGTTTTCGAAAAGCCGTAACCGTACGGCGCAGCGTGCGGCATACGGCTAACGTACCGCACCAGGCGTGTACCCATTGCCATAGCCATACCATAACGTACAGAAATTGATTGGATTAAGTTTAGTTTGATATCGGAACGACCTAGTCCCAAATATATATTCATTCGCATTCCATTTTCCATATTAAAATACACATTTCAGCAATACATTCGTGATGAAGGAAATCCGTTAAAATTAATTGCTCTATTAATATCTCGCGCTAATTACTATTTTTTTTGTTGTAAGTTTAATGAAAATTAACTATTAATACATTTTTATTTCTAAGTTACAAAAATATTGCTATTATACATATATACATTATCACGGCATGTATCCAAAAAAAGGAGTGGCCCAAACTCTTTCCGCTAGCGCAAAATCAGTTTTTCCCAAAATATTCGTATCCAGACAAGCAACTTTAGCTTAATCCACATTCATGATATTTCTCATACATGCTCTTTTATTTCTAATACTTGGAAACTTTTGCTCACGCAAACCACTCTCTCAATCATACCACCAGTATTAACCATACCAGTATATCCAAATTCATTTAGTTTTAAAATAAGTAAAAAGTCGTATTGGCTAAAAATATATTCTCAGAATCAATCCCAACATTTCATTGACTAATTTTAAAATTATTCCAAGGATAAAATTTTTATAACCATTAGAAATATTCGGCCTTAGCAAAGATCAAATATTTTTCAAAGTTATTTTATTATTAAATAATAATCAATTTGATATGTCCAGATTGTAACTTTGTGCATATCAAATTTAATAGTCCTCAGTACATTAAATTTTAAGTTATGATACGAGGATTTAATGTTTCTTTTTGTTTTGTAATTGTACTGAAAAGATACATGCATTTTAAGCATAAAATTGCATGCAATAAAATTATATCAAACACGAAAATTAAACATAAAAAATTAGAAAACAATAATCAGGTAGCTAATAAATATTTCACGTTTACATGTTAAACAATAAGTAATGACTTGAATAGCGATATATTTAGAAGTTAAAGTTTCTAGGCAAATTGTTTTTCATCATGACATATTAATTACAAACAAACTAGAATCACGCGCGAAAATCATCAATTGGTGTTAGTCAGTGCAATGGTGCAATGTGTAAGCATCGAACACTAGAATAATATAGCAAGCACACACACACACACACACACACACACACACATATATATATACAATTTGCTATTAAAAGCATAACAAATCATCTGGCATCGTCACCGTTTTGCAATATAACGTTATTGTGTTTTTCAACACTCTGTATACATGCGAGTGTGAACGAATACCGCAGAATTAATAATTCATAGGCTATTTGTGGCAGTTTTGATGTGTCACTTAACTAATTTATTAGACGTTCAAAAAGTTGACAGCGTTCAAGCTGTAGTCATATTGAGGATACAATATCGCAATACCATTAGCAAAACTAGTTTCATTTGTTATTTTCATAATAGTGAAAGACAAAACTATTTAAAATTACTTGTACAACGTTTATTTTTTGAAACCAATAAAAGCCAAAAAACTACACTTTTGAGAAAATATCTTTAATTGATAAAGCAGATAAAGAACCTTCTGCGCTGAATCTCATATCGAACATAATCTTCATCATCATCAATTTATTAAAGATATTTTCTAAACAGTGTATTTTTTTGCCTTTACTGGTTTTAATAAATCTTTACACTTTTCCCCATCATTTTTGTGTGTATTTATTGTAATATTTGATGAATTTAATAAACAAATAACCGGATCTATTCTGTAAAAAAGTGTTCAAATTAACTGCAGGTAAAATAAAAATTCCAGAATTCATTAAAATGTTTACTATGTTATGTAAGATAATTATTGTTCTAATACTTTACAAAATCCTAAAATATTCGTTTTAATATATCGTTAATTTTAACAGTAATGTTACAGAAAAATCCAGAATAAGTTTTAAATTTAATTTGAAGTGTACTTCTCAACAATTTCAAATTTATTACAATAAAATAAAATTGTTTTATATTACGTTATTCATTGTACATTATTAGTAATAAAATAAAGTACTTTGCTTGTAATAACCAATCAATAATAAATTATCAAAGTGTTGTACTTCAATGGTTACAAACTTTTTAAAAGTAAATAGCTTATTAGCTAATAAAATATAAATGTTATTGTACATATTTTACAATGTCATAAAAAAGTTATGTTTTATTGATTAGGAATTAACTTTTAATCAGTTTCATAGTAAAACTATTTATGCACTTAATAAAATATTACTTTTTTATAACTTTTTTTTAATTTATAAAATTGATGTTGGAAAAAAATTTACTTGAAATGTGTTATAATATTATCACTGACTATTATCACTGCCGAGCTATTGCAAATTTTCATAGAATATATCCTAAAATATTGTAAATAGATAAATAATTTGATTTAAGAGCCAATAAAATAAAATTAATAAAAATTGATATTAAATTTGTTATTTGCTACTTGTTTGACTAAACCAAAAAAAACATTTTTCATAGAAGCTTCCCGAATTTTGTCAAATATGTTATTAATGTTTTTTTTTTTAGAAGAAATAATGTAACATTCTTTATAAAAATATTTATAAAGGTAAAATTTTGTAGCTTCAATGATTATTTTAAATTGGAAACTTTTAAAAATCTATAAAAATTATCGGCCGATTTCATAAGAAAGTTCACTAACCGATGAAGAAAAAAACATTATTTTATTGACAAAAATAAATAATTTTGTCATTATATGTTTGAAAATTTGACAAAAAAGTATCGTTTTCTTGAGAGCAATAATGATTATAATAATACAAGTTAAAATCAATGCTTTTTTGCTGGCTTAAAGTTGACGTTAGTTAAAGTGTTGATTATGAAACTGGCCGTAAGCAATAATTTGCAGTTACAATGTTCTAACATTTTTTCACCCCCAAGTTCTATAAATAAATATAGATATTAAAATATCGTTAAAAATAAACGTAAACCACCAATGACATCAATGTTACTGAAGCTTTACATGAAAATGAAACACCGCATACATACACACACACACATATATACACTTTCCACGCCGCCTATCTGACACAAGCGGGCTATAATTACTTTCCCTATCGCGTAAATAATTAACTTTAATCAGTGATCCAAGATCTTGCGGTTGAAGCGACGTTTGTCACACGGTACGCAGGCTCTCCAATCTGCGACCGAAATAGGAGGAAATGCATGTAGAAATCGGAGGGGCGGAACGGTGGCCTGACACATTGTGTCACTTCGCCGAACCGAAACATCGGTTCCGCGCACAGCGCACTGAATGGATTTTCCGTGTGTCCGTGATTCGGCCCTGCCGTACGGTGGCCCAGAGAACGAGGATAGTGAAATATATATATACATCAATCACCGAAGACATTTGACACTCAAATATAAATTTTCTTTGTCACTTTTTAGTGCTGCTCTTTTTCGAGGGACAATGAAATATTTTTAACTTAGTTGATTTATATCAAATTTGTTTTAGTACCAATTTTGATGTTAATAGGATTTTTATGTATAATAAAATTTATTAACTTGGAGATATTTAAGTTATTTATCAGTCTTTTAAACCAATAAGTGATTGGTCCTTGGTTAATCTATACTTATTATTCTATTTCTTTTTTTATTACTTGTAAATTATTTTTTTTCAAATATTATTATCAATTTTATTAGGAATAGGAAAAAAAATATCTCGTTAAAATACAATGGTATTACAAATTTGATATTAAAATCTATTTCATTTAATATAGATTTTAAAATAACGCAACTATTATATGCGCAGTTATATTAGATATTCTGCATAGTAAAAAACATAACATTTTAAATTATATTAGATTAAAAAACAAACAAACAAAACAAAACAATAGTAACAAAATTTTTATATTTATTTATTAAATAGTTCTTGAAATATTAAACCGATTCTAAACTTTTACGAAATGCGAACAAAAAGTATAATCAGAGTATTTATTTTATTTATTCATTTATTTTGTATATTTCATTCAATTATTTTTGAAACTATTTTTATATTTATAGAAAATGAATATATAACTATAAAACGTTGAAATATATTTTCCAAAAAAATCAAATATACCTATGTCTAGTTTAATATAAATATAAAATCAAATAAATAAATATAAAATGAGAAACAAAACCAATTTCCAAAATATTTACGAATTCCTATACAAGCACAATCAACATCAAAAAAACTTAGCATTTTCCTATCTCCACTGTCACCTAATGGTACCAGTTAACCTCACCTATCCAACAAAATATGTTTACCGAAGCAAAATGAGTTTATAGGAACCATCAACTGTCATTTGATTGTCTCCGATTAACTGGGCTGACTATCAAAAGCATTAATGCGTTTTGTTTATCTTGTCTATGAACCTATCTACCAATCATGTCAGATTTTGTCTTGCCTTCGCCCCCCAATCGTGTGGTAATCGCTTCCTAGAACTTCACTAAACGAAAACAGAAAATCAATTTGTTGTTCGAACCACCAACGTTGACGACCTGTGCGTGTGTCCTGATAGCTATATGTTATAATTCCCCCTAGATTATCAGAAAATAATTGGTGGGGTTGCTAGAGAATTTTTTTTTTTTTCGTGTATTTGATTTTTGTTGCGGACAGGGTGCGGAGTTAGTGCTGACAACGGGAAATCTCTATGTAAATGGTAAATTTTGGTTTTGGGTTTTTTCCGAAGGCTTAATGTATTTTTGGGGATCATTTTTTTACAATTAGAGAAATTGGATTGTTGTTATATATGGATTATTTTAGATAATTTGACTGAAATACTGCAAATGCATGATATTAAATTGCTTAATAATTTGAAAGTTTATTTTGATATTATAAATAATTATTAGTAACACATAATATATTTTATATCCTATAGAATATAAAGTATTCTTTTAAAGTAATTTAGAAGTTTTGTTTTATAGTATAAAGCATTGTGGCTGCTAATGACCAATTAATGAGGCGAAGATATTTGACAATCTAGTTGTCTAGTTAACTCATATTAACAATTTAGTTTCCTAGGTCATTCAATTTTAATCCTATTTCTTGTCTGACAATGAGTATTGAAGGATATTATTTTAATAAGGTGCAATTATACATTTTGTAAAATATAAAAAGTCCCCGTCAATAAAAGAATTTATTAAAATAATTTTTTTTTTCAAATATAAAATTCAATTCCATTACAGAACTATATTAAAAGTATAGAAAAAATATTTGTTCTATTCAATTGAATAATAAGAATAAACATTTACTGAACATAAAAATTAATTTATTTAGAAAAAAATATAAAAATTACAATTATTTTGAATTTAAATAAAAAAACATGTTAATTCAAAATTAATTAAATTACAGTGATACAAATAGTTTTGATAAATATGTAGTTAGAAAAACATCTACCTACGATTATGTGCCGGTTTGTTTTATCTGATATACTTTAAAACTTTGACATTTACAAAAATTATTATAAACAATAAAACAATCGAATCTAATGAAAATGGTAGTTTTAAAATATGGTAAATTACGCAATTTTTATAATATATATATATAAATAGCATTATTTTAAAATATCACATGTGGATATGTCAAACAGTAATTTGTAATGTGTCAATTAAAATTTAATTCAACAGTGTCTATGATAAAAACTAAATATATAATGAATGATATATAAATCATTCTAGTGATATAAAGTCACGTTCTCAAAACATTTTATATATATATTATTTTGTGAAATTAGTTAGACATATTTAATAAACAAACAAATTCTACTAAAAGTATCATGAAATATCTAATTGACTAATAGCAACAATAACACTTCTCCGTACAATCTAATAAATCCATTCTCCGCATGGTTCTCAAATACCCAGCCACTTTATTCACCCGTATTAAACTTCCAGTGCTATTTTTCAATTTCTCAATCCCTTCGTATGGTAAACAAACAAGAAAGGTAAAAGCACTACCTGCCTCCATTCGCCATCAGTTTCCGCCCAACAACAAGGACGAATAAAATCAAACATATACGTAGAGAGAGGTAATAGCTGCGTCTACCGTCGAGGTGTGCGCGCCATTTAAATCTCCCCACCAGCCCTCAACCATAAATAAACAGGACCAGCAAAATGGACGACAAGTCATCTGTCAGAGTCGCGTTTTGCTTGTGCGCGACTCCCGCGCTCTCACAAATAATACATCAGCCGTTTAACATTCGCATCAATCACGTGACTTAAATATGAACAGTGTTGTTGCCATATCTTTCCGGGCTCCGAGAAAGAGTGAGTGAGAAAGAGAGAGAGAGAGAGAGAGAGGGAGTTTGGAGTGGAGAAGGACTCCGGCTACAAATGCCTGCTGTTTACTAAAAGCGGCACGACGCAATTTATTCCACCGTTACGGTCGCACAATCTTCGTGTGCTATGGGCCCACCACCGCCATACTCCGGTTTTAAAGAGGAAAGGATATGAATGGACAGAGCCGTCTTGATTTTATAGTTATGATGCGGTTGTCCAATGGAGCAGCCGTTTTAGCGTTTGGGTTTGCTTAAATGGGTGCGGATTATATGGTAGAATTCAATTTTATATAAAGTGTGATTTTCACTTTCAATAATTTCGTATAATAGAGAAATATTGTGTTAACACGCGCTGTAATAAGTTCAGCGGTCTCTTCAGGCTTTCACGCCGGTATCTATTAAATTAATATAAGATCAAGCACTGTGGATGAAACCAACGACGGTATACTAGCCCAAAAAATATATAAATTCAATTTCAGCGTTATTTGAATAAAACAAACTTTTTAATGGAATTCAAAATAGGAATTATTGTGCTAGTGCGGGTAATTATATCATGTTATCTGCAAGTTCCAAAATAATCCGCCAGTTAACGTATTTACTGATATGTCATTAAGATTAAATTTTCTTGCTTCTTCATTTAGTACCTAATCGTATCCATAATTTAAAATATGATATAAATCTGCATCGTCAATATTTACATTAGCCTCAATAGCTACATTTAATATTTCTTCATGATGCTGAACTGATATCGGGTAGCGTAACAAGTTACAAAATACGTTATTTACGTTAACGTTATTAACGTGCTCTATTTGATAGTAATTATTACGCAAAACAAACAAAAACTGTATCAGAGTATTTATTTTATTTCTTCAGAGTTATTTTATATATTTCATCCATTATTGCAAATTTTCCAAATTTTTTTTTAAATTACTTTTATATTTATAGAAAATAATATACTACTATAAAATTTTCCATAAAACGTAAAAGTATATATTAACATTCTATTTATCTTCCAAATAACGTAAACGTAAATACCGCACGACGTTATTTGAATGCACAATATCTCTCTAATAATCAAATGTACTTCTAAAGCAAATAAAAAGTTAATTATTGGTGTAATTAGCAGTTTTCAGAAATGTTTTTTTTATGTAAGTTTGATTGCATAAACATAAAGTGAAATACATATATTGCTGGACTGCTGCTAAAAATATACCGAGTTTCTTTGATTTTTTTGGTTAAAATATCATTTTGAGATTGCAGAAATCATAAAACCAGTACCTACACCATTCACCAGCATGGTTTTCATTATAAATCGGTGCCATTTTTTAAAAACATTTGCTTTTGCTTATAGTATAACAGGTAATTTAAATTATTTAACGAAATATATAAATTTAATTCTTGCGATTAATGAATTACAAAATTAACATAGATAGTTCGGTCTTCAATATGTAAATAAAACAAATTTCGACTCAGAAATTTTAATTAAAAATTTAATTTAAAATTTAATTAAAAATATCATAAAAATAAATTATATTTAATTGATAAGTAATGTCATATAACTTCAAAATTACTTACATTATTAGCAGATTTGTTTAAGAAAAAGAATTTGTAGAAGTACATACCTGTAACAAAAAAAGAAAAATATTTATATAGAATTTTGTCTTCAAATATGTTTAAAGTATTAAAAAGACAGCCTTTTGAAATTTGAAATATTTGCTAGGCTTACATTATATTTGTATACAGTGTAATGTAATTTGTAATTTGATGGTTTCAGACACCACCCACATCCAAAAAGCTTTGTATGTTTATTGAAAAAAAAAACAGTAAAAAAAAAAAACGTTTAGAAACATTCAAAGCAATTGATATACAAAAGTAATTCTATCTCATATATTTAAAAATGCTCATTATGATAAAATGTTATGAATGATACATGATCGTTTTAATAGCTAATTTTTTAAATATTAATTACATACAATAAATATTATTCTATGCATATATGGAATATTTATCATATAACTTTATTCATTCTTCACGTTTATTATGAAAATAAAAATAAATATATTGAATTACTTGAAATTATTAATGTCTAAAACAAATTTTTATTGTTTTCAGAAACTAGTAGATAGTGCAATTTAGAACTAATAATATTACAATTAAAATATATCACAAATTTCGTAATAATTAAGGTAGTCTGAATGAGGGTTAATGTCTTAAAATTTTACCGTATTTCTCTATCAAAAAATTCACACAAATATAATACAAAACTAACAAAATTAACCTCTTTGGCCAACAATAAATACTTCAAGCCCCGTCCTGCCACCGAAGAAAATTCAACAGCCTTCAGAGTTTCAGTATTCAGGCTTCAGGCATGCAGCCCGACAACAGGGCCAACAACAACAGCAGCACAGCAGACGGTTAAAAGACGAGATATGGTACATTTCCGCTCAACCTTCAACCCAAGTCCACCCCCCACCTGCTTCCAGTTTGAATACCGTCCCATCTCGTCCCAATTCAACATCGTCCCAACTCAAGTGCTGTGGCAGTCAATGCAGCAACCGTTTACCTCCGCAGGGTAAGAGTTTGGGGGGTTGCCTCAGTTTGTCTATATATGCTCTTTTGCCATGCTATGTTTCTCTGGATGTATTTTCGAATGTGTTTGTATGGGCTCTGTGAATGCGTTACGAGAGGTTAAAAGGTGATTGTGTATGTGTGTGTGTGTGTTCAGCTAAAGCTTGCATGTTCACACCATTTTATAAACGACAAATAGATCGTTTTATTTACATATGTATGGTGTGAAATGCATTTAGAAATAAATATAAATGCGGATTTACTGTAATGTTAAAAGTGTTTTATGACGTTGTATATTTCATAAGCGATGACTATCATTTATATCGGAATAACTATAATTTTTTTCAGTACATATATAATAGAAATATTCTATTTTATATCCTATTAACACGACTATTTTTCTAAGTTTGATGTATAATAACGTTAAATTTAATTTCGATTATAAAATACTATAAAAAATAAAACATTACTTTAATGTCATTTGTGTAATGTCGATTATTAATAAAAATGCATACAGAACTATATTCTAAAGCTGTTTTATTTTAACAATTGTATTTTTTAGTAAAAGTGAGAAAAAACAGTTAATTATAATTTCATTATAGGAAACAAAAAGTATTCAATATAAAAATGAACTTCTACCAGGCAATCTACTTATATCCTTTCCCAGAATCACTTAAATCCAATTTTTATTTACACCACCAACAAGAAGCGTTATACCAGTACGAAGCAAATAACGAAAAACAAACCAACAAGAAAATGATTTCCAATTAGACGCAAACAATAAATCAGCGAACAATTTGTAACACATCACCGTCAGAACTAGGGGGCGAATCTATACAAGTACACTGGCTGTAGTAATATACGCCTAGTATTGCATCCAACAACGACGCGCAAAAACTTTCCACTTAAACGGATAAGAAGAAAAGAGAGCGCACAAAATGGATAACGCCTTTACGCCGAGAAACTAGTTCCAAGAAAATTAAATACAAATTAAATTCGTAACGGATATTTCGCGTAGTTTTACTGCAGTGTCTATTTGTGTAAATTTGCGCTATTGTACAATTTGCTCATTGAATTTACGTGCATAGTTCGCACCATTAAACTATCGAAAGACAGGAATGGAATAAGTGTGTTTTGTTTAATTTGTTTACGTTTATGTTGAAGACAATTTAAATACAGTATTTACAGTTATAACTTGTTAAGTTTAATTATATTAGTAAAGACCTGAAATAGTTATTAACAACCCTTATTGTAACGTTGGATATAAAATGTGCAGTGGGAATTATAAATTCTTCCGTAGAATATATAATTCTGCAGTTTAAATTTTATTTTTAATTTTTTTTTTAATAGTTCTGTTTCAAATTTTCTGAAATAAATTTCACATATAATTTCTGGTTTATGTTTATTAAATATTTTTGACTTTAATAAATTCAGTATTACATCCATTAGCTATAATAAGCAATAATATTGACTATTGATTGTATTTAAAATGTTGAAAGTATTATTGATTGTATAAGGTTAAGTATTGAAGAATGTTCGAATATTTTGATTTTTATTGACAGTATTGTCAGTCGCTTTTTCTCCAGCCAGAATCTCTATTATTGCGAAACTATCAGAAGCATACGTAGTTTGAGTTTAAGTGTTCTCGAAGGATCAAAATCGCACGCTAAAATCAAACTGCGCATGCTTTTCACAGGGATTCTGAGTTGAATAAAGCTAGTAATACTAATAAAAAAAATACAGACAGTAATATTAACCCTATAGTTATGAAAGAATTTACTAATAAATTCGAATATTTTGATTACATTTTTAATTTTCTTTTCAATAGCAAAATTCTAACTAACAGTACCAAAAATTCCATTAGAAAAAACTTTTGGAAAAAAATTTGCGCATTC
The DNA here is from genome assembly GCA_963966155.1 of Clivina fossor. Classification (NCBI taxonomy): domain Eukaryota; kingdom Metazoa; phylum Arthropoda; class Insecta; order Coleoptera; family Carabidae; genus Clivina; species Clivina fossor. The sequence continues at coordinate 8,352,960 of OZ014565.1, read as the reverse complement.
AAAATTCCAAAAATACCACATCAATAAAACATAGTAAAGCAAATGTACACACAAAGAGAGAGACAGAGAAGAGGGAGAGAATACAACTATAATACGTGGAGAGAGCAAAAAGCACTACAGAACATATTTATGTGAAATGACGACATAACGTTAACATAACGGTTACCATACATTTAATACGTAACCCGCATTTAAACTGTTCCGCATTTGCAGTTATTTGCATCTGAAATCTGGAATCGATTCAGTGCGCGCTCTGTTCCATGGTTGTTCAACTGAAACGTTGTTGGCTTGTGACTGTAACACACACCCACACACACACACACACCCACACACACACACGAAATTGTGTCAAATGCTTCTAAGTACGTATGCGAGTGCGCATGGACAAATTTACGAATGCTATTAATTGCAGGATGGCGTGGTGCATTGCATACAGGCAATAGATACGCTGCGTTAAATGCGAATTTGAAATTTCAATGTTGAGGATGAGGGATACACATACAAATTCGCGTTTAAACAAGTTGATATTGTAGTATAATTATGTACGATGTATCGTTGTTTTGTATCTGGTTTTTCGAGCATCTTTCAATTGATATAATTTAGAGATGAGTTTGTTTATTAGATACACAAACGGTAGTTTCGTTAATTTGTTGCGTAAAAATAAAAACAACGTATACTTTTTCATTTTGGTTTATTGAATCCGGGAATCGAAAAAAGTCTTATCTCGGATTTTTTCCCATTATTGTTTTTTGACGGAATTATAATGAATAAACGACAAACTCATTTTTTCTTAACGAGAATATAGTTTTTGGTCATAATTAAAAAAAAAAATTCAGTAAAAGTTTGAATTTTCATAAATATAAATAAAAATATACAATTTTTATATTTTTTATTTACTTTAGTTGCTTAATTTGTATTATTCTTCCACAAAAACATTCATTTATATTTTATATACACATATATATATATATGTATATATATATATATATATATATATATATATATATATATATATATATATATATACATTAAAATAATGTGTGAAGAAATGCATTTGTATATAGCCCAATTTGTCAGAAATTGTATATTCGACCAATTAAATATGAATTTTTAACATTATTAGTCATTTTCACATACTTGATTTTATAAGTTTTTTCGGCATAGTGAAAAGAGTTTGTGATTATGTATTAATATATTAAAAAAAATCTTGATTTACACATATTACAAATGCTACTTAAAATTATTATTTTTAATCTGACAATATCATGTACACAATTCTGTAAAACAAATATTAATTATTACAAACAATATTAATAATATTTTAACAAACAAAAATTCACTATAGTACTAAATTACCAAATATTATTTTATAAGCCAGTATCTATCAATCCCCAAAAAAAATCAGAACCTTTCAATTTAGCTGAAATTATTAATATCGGTTATTACCTCCCCAAACTTCTTAGCTTAACGCGCGTCATTTTTCTCAATAAAGCAGCAGTGAACAGCAGCAGAGCAGCAGCAGTAGCAACGTTAACGAAAATAATGTATCGACCATCGGCCGATGAACAGCCAGAAAAAAAAAAGAAACCGGCTAATATTTTTTCTAATAATTCCCAAAACCAATAAAACCTTGTGACCAGCAAAGCAAAGCAAAGGCGGATCCTGGACCGGCCGTTCAGTTCGTGAAAGAAAAAGCACTTCCCTACCTCCACCCTCCCTTTACCGCTCTCTTCATCCGAATCTCGTTCAAATCAAATAAGCGTGCTATTAATCTCAGTGGCGTTCGTCGATCGGGAGCCCGTTCGGCCCCTGTCAAGTCACCGGAGCTATTTTATCGTCAAACCGGACAATGTAATTATCGAACGCGGGCAGCCTAATGCTCATCGAAGCCAATGATGATGACTTTACGGAAGGGGGGAGGGAGAGCGATTGAAACGACCGATTGACTAGTTGCGATGTTCGGGTTTTCGGGTTTGTGTGTGTGTTTGTGCGTGCACTTTCGGAAAACCGCACTATAATGTTCGTTTAGAGAGAGCGGAGGGCATTATTTACACGATGAAATTGGCTTTATGTTGCGGGTTGCCTCTTTGCAAATTAGCGTTGGGAGTGTGAGAGGGGAAGATGAATTTTGTTGTTAATTATGTTTCGAAGGTTATATTAATATACATTTAAATGGCTTGCAAATGAATGATGCTATTTTGAATACGCTTAAATTGCCAATAGTTATAATGCATGGATTCTTAAATTAGCATTGGAAAGCTTTAAAAGATTGCAAAAATTTTGAAAAAAATATGGTAAATATTAAACTACGTCTCTTTAAATCATTTTAGAAATGAAATTCTTGCACCAAATACAATTTTTTTATATTTATTATTACAGTATAATGAGTCTATTTAAAGAACTTCGTTATATAATTCTACTGTAGATATTTTTGCACTTAGAATAATTTAAAAATGCATGAAAACATCTCATTTACAAATTGAACAAAACAAGGGGCAAAACCGAAATAATCAGGCTTGCAAGAGCAAACTATTAAAAGGTCTAGCGTGCATTGTTACCCTAACAACTACCAACCCCTATCCTATCCTATCCTAACCTAACGTTTAACATTATGTTATGTACATCAGAAACGAGACCCATCACATTTACGTTACGGGAAAGGTCCGGGAACACTGGCATATGTTACAGTCAGCTTACAAACAAAAGCAGACATGTTACACTGTTGTGCTAACGGTATGTATGCTATGTTATGTTGTTTCATTCTACAGTGAAATGGTTACACCCCCTCCGGTTTTCATTAGGCAATCTTTATCGTGTGATAGACCCGATAACTATCTTTAATTTACGGAAAGTTATAATTAAGGATTACAGGCAACGGTCTGCTTGTATTTATTGATGAATATTTTAAGTTTTATGTTAGGAGCGATAATTAATTGCTTCTAGTTGATATAAAAGCAACGATAATTAAAGTTTTTTTCACTGAAATATTAATGTTATAAAACTGTAACAAGAAGTTTTGATAATAAAATCTGAAAGTACTTTATTTTAAAGTGTAAGAACTTATACACATATTCTTTTAGGGTGCTACTTTCCAGCGCGATAGACATTGAATAATCACGACAAAATTAGCATTCTTGAAGACAAAAAAATATAATAATAATAAAGAACTTTATTTAAATAATGTATATTACAATATTGTGCTTATTTATTTTTAAAATAAATAAAAAAAAATTATTATTCGTCATGATTAAGTAGATTCATAATATTTTGTTTAACTATAGACCAAAAAAGTGACAGATTTACTGATATAAGTTGAGTAAATTTGTCATTTGTTTACAGTTAGAATAATTTAAATATATACTGTAAAAAATATTTTAATATTATTTCAATTTATTTTAAATATTTAAAAATATAATATCATCTTATGAACTGCTGCAATAACTAAAATTATTGGGCATACAATAAAATTTATTACTTATCAAAAATTAGAACAATAGTTTCAAACATTATATATATATATATATATATATATATATATATATATATATATATATATATATACCGGGTGTCTACTTTTTTTTTGTTACATAGGGAATACAATGCTAAAATTTTCATTTGGTGATAAATTTTCCCCTAATTATTATAGAACAAAAGTACAAATACAAAAGTTGTTTAGAATTCAAAAATGCATCAAATGATGCCAAATTTATCAATATAGGATGTTCCGATCAAGAATTAGAAGCAAATTAAAATTTCCATTTTTGCGCTCTTTACATCAAAGTGCCATGGAAATTAAACAAATAATTTCATTTCTTCTGGAGTTTGAGTTTGACAGATCGTATTTATTTTATTGTTACGTTCTGTATTATTATTATTATTATTATTATTATTATTATTATTATTATTGAAAATAATGAATAAACTTAATGTAAATGAAAAGCTATTAAGTATAAAAAGTATTAAGTATTTATTATTTATTACAATGAAAGGGTATTTTACTCGGCTGTACACTACGTACTAGCTGTGGTTTTAAATTGTGAATGTCTCCATTATAATTTTAAGTAATTGTTTAATTTATTTATTAACTTCAAGTTATAAAAACAATACATTTGAATTAGATGACTGGCATTATGCCTAATATATTTATTATAATAATTTAAACTTATCCCTGAGGATGCTGTAAGTTGTGCAGTGAAACGTCGGATAAGAGTTTAATAAATAGTAAATAGCTGAACTCCGTAAAACTTTCTTTATTTATTACAATATTCAATATACCTATAAAACAGAAAAATTCATGAATACAAGATATAGGAGAACAAAAACGAAACTAACAATTTAAATTAAATGTTCAAATAAATCGCCATTAACTGCCAAACAATAACCTAATCTGTTATAAAATTCGTGACGTACAGAGCTTAATTGTGTTTGTGTTATATTATTGCACTCTTCAACAATGGCATTTTTCAAATCAACAAGATTTTTGATATGTCGTTTATAAATTTTCTCCTTCAAATATGGCCATAAAAAGAAATCGCACGGTGCTAAATCGGGCGATCTAGCTGGCCAATTAATTGGACCACCTCTACCAATCCATGAATTTGGAAAACATTGATCCAAATATAATTTAATGTTGCAGCTGTAATGTGCCGGACATCCGTCTTGTTGATACCAGACAACATTATCTTGAGTTGCACACTCTTCTAACTGCGGACCAATATGATTTTGCAACATATCCAAATATTTTTCGTTGTTTAAATTATTTTCAATAAAAAATGGCCCAATTATACACCTGCCAAAAATTCCAGCCCATACATTAACTTTTTCTGGATATTGGGTACGTGTTGCTACCATTAAATGAGGATTTGTTTGGCTCCATATTCTAAAGTTTTGTGTATTAGGTTCGCCGTGTAAAGTAAACGTAGACTCGTCAGTAAAACAAATAGATTTCAAGAAGTTTCTGTCTAAATTGGATTTTTCCATAATAATGTTACTAAATTCGCTTCTAGCCATTTTATCCGCTTCAAATATCTCTTGGTGCGTGGAATATTTATAAGAATGATATTTTTCATTTTTTAGTACCTTATGTATTGTTGAAGGATGCAAATTTAATTCAGCACCAAGTTGACGCACACTAACATTTGGGTTTTCCGTTACACACAAAAGTATATTCAATGTATTTTCTTTAATTGCATTTTGATTTAAATTCTCCTCCTGATCTTCTGCGTTGATTTTTCTACAATTTTTACAACGTTTTAACACACTTCCAGTTTCTTCGAATTGTTTAATTATCCTACGAATAGTCATAGCGGAAGGTATGGGACGGTTTTCAAAGAAAGCGCTGAATAAATCTCTTACTCGTCGTATCGAATTTCCAGTAAAATACCATTTTACGCACTGAACTTTTTCATTTACCTTAAGTTTATTCATTATTTTCAATAATAATGATAATAATACAGAACGTAACAATAAAATAAATACGATCTGTCAAACTCAAACTCCAGAAGAAATGAAATTATTTGTTTAATTTCCATGGCACTTTGATGTAAAGAGCGCAAAAATGGAAATTTTAATTTGCTTCTAATTCTTGATCGGAACATCCTATATTGATAAATTTGGCATCATTTGATGCATTTTTGAATTCTAAACAACTTTTGTATTTGTACTTTTGTTCTATAATAATTAGGGGAAAATTTATCACCAAATAAAAATTTTAGCATTGTATTCCCTATGTAACAAAAAAAAAGTAGACACCCGGTATATATATTACTTATATGCAGATACATAAAAATTGTATATAATGGGACAATTTTATAAAGTGACAATTTTTAAAAACTTTAAAAATATGACTGTTACATCTTAGTAATTGCCACAATTTATATTCTAAATTTTTTTGTTTAAAAAATATAACTTTGGTAATTTGTAAAAAAGTAGATGAGCGGTAAAAATACTATTTTGCATTTAGATTTTTATCAAGAAAAATATATGTGTACACGGCTTACCAAATAAACGAAAAAAAAATCTGAAAAGCACAAGATAAAAATGCGCAATATGTAAAAAGTCTTTTTTACTGTTTTTATCTTACAGAAAAGAAAAAAAAAATTACATTTATTTTGTAGATTTGGAAGGAGCTTAGAACAGCATTAATACGAAGTGATAATAAATATATTTTTTTATATACATACAAAATCACGCCGTGTACCCAAAAAGGTGTCGCACATCTTTCCACATCTCGAAATTAGTTTCCTTCAAACATTCCTATCCAGACATTTATTTTTATATGATTTCCTGATAATATTTTTATCGACCGTCACATATAATGACTTTTGACTTTTCTATATATATTTCCAGTATTCCCTTTGATATTTTTTCAATATTAAACTATTATCAATATAAAACTATTATGTATTAAAATAATATATAAAAAGTAGAGATATAAAAATAAACTCATCTGCCCTTTTGTAGAAACAGTTACATCCGTATACATAATAATAGTACATTTAGATGACTACAATATACATACATATATTTTTTGGAACAAAGCGATTCGTAGAAAAATTGTTCCTTTTATAAATACACTTTTTATACACAAAAACGAAACGAGCTCTATTCTTTTGTAGCGTTTTGAAATTTTTGCCAACGTCACAGTACACTGCATATTATATATGAATAGAAGTTAAATCTATAGAAAGATTATAACAATACGAAATCAATAAACGGAAAAAGCCAAACTAATCATTCTATATCGGCGCCCGCTTTTCGCTTTTTTTATTCATTTCGATTGAGAACAAACAGACCTTTTTTGTGTTATATTTGACTCTTTGCGAATTTATATTTATAATACTGTAGATATACAGCGCATTTGCTTTAAAACGTTGTTACTCGTATTATTATTTAAAACAATTAAAAGCTTATGATTTATATATTTTATTTTGATTTTAATTTGATAATACAAATGTTATAAGTTTAAATATAAATATTTGGTACATTTTCATTATTTTACAATTTTAAAAAAAATATATTTTAAATTAAAAAACACACTAATTAAAGGTCAATCAAAATACAATAAGAAATATAAAATGTGTGTAATAGTATATTGTGTTACGAGAAGTAGAAAGCGATCTTTATTGTGTTGAGCTTGTGACCGAGGCATAGCCGAGGCCAAGCAATCTCAGCGAAACACAAAAAGAGTGATATACATATGCTATTTTTTCTTCAAGCGTTCCAAACGAAACTAAACTAAAATACATAACATGAAATTTTTCTAAAAAAAAATAGACTATATTACTAAAATTACATATAATAGTTATTCTTTATCTACATCTAACATTCATGTTTAAAATCGCAAAATTACTTATTCGATAACTAAAACCTTTAAAAATATTTAAAAACCAAACATTCTGTATAAACAAAAAAAATCTATCGATGAGTTGATTCGCGTGCAACGACAAGCTGGAGCGATAGCTTACTCCCGTTACCGCTACGTAACGGCAACCGGTAACTAGTAACGCTAACGTTTTGGTTTGCCGTGAACAAAAAGTTAAAAGCATTCAATAATCAAGGGCGTGCATGCATGCGAGATGCAACTGAGAGAGCACAGCACGGCGGTTTGCGCTACTCTGTATTGCAATTGCTATTGCACTTTGCATGGATAGTCTGATGTGAATGCGAATGTTATACCGATTCCATGTGTGTATGTCCCCCTATTGTATACTGGGGGGACGGGGGTCGTTTGTGTGTTAGTGTATATGTTCAATTGTTTATTTGTATCCACCCATTTCATTTTGAATCACGCGTTTTGCATTCTGGACACGGTATAAATTCTCGAAATTTTTTTGATTTTTGCGAATTACAGATTTATTTACGTGGATGATATTTGCTAAAAATTTACCGTGATATATTAAAAGCTAAATTCCTGTTTTATGAATCAATGATTTAGCAATAGAATTTATTGAAAAATTACTATTACAAACAATTTATTATTTTTATTATTTATTATTAAAACAATAAAATAGTTTTTAAAAAACATTGTCAAATATATGTCAATTACTACGTGTTTAGTTTGTCAGACATTAATTAAATTAACAATGTTTTATGCAACATTTACATACTAAATTATTAAAAACTATTTTCATAAAGAATCTAATAATTTTTAAAATATTGAATAACTTTTGGTTTTCACGTTTTATATTTTGCTAACGTTTTGATACTGGTACACTAGTACCTTTATCAGAGCATAAACAGAAAACAGTTAATACAAAACAATTATTATTTTTTTCTGCACTTTTTACTGTACTTAACTTGTATGAATAACATTATAAATGCACAAAGATTTTGAATATGTCGTGTAAGTATGTTTTTATTTAATTTATGTACAGATGTTATGTATAATTTATGAAAATATGTATAAGATAATATGTTTGCGAATGTAAAAAATAATATAAAATTATAAAATGCATGACAATTAATGTATGTTTAATGCAAAGATTCATAAAGGACAATAAATCTGAAGCGTTCTGCAAAGTTTGAAAAAATAATTAAAAAATTAGAAACATCTGTATGATCAACATACTCGTATTTAAAAAATATATAAAAAAAATGAACATTTTTACATTTCTTATAACTGCACAAATAAAAATCTGGTACCAATTTTTCAACAATAATATTTCAGAGTAGAATTACATTTATAGTCGAAAATAATGTAGTAAATTATCTCACGATGACATTATCTTTCGTACACAATCAACATTAATGATATATGTTTGAGTTAGGTCATATTACAAGCTTTATACCTGGAAGCTATGTAAGACTGATAAACTTCTTCTAACATATGACAATATTTTCATGAAATAGATTGCTGAAGTTTGACTTTTATTGGTTTTGTTTGCTAGCAAGTCTTTGTCAAAAAATTTGTGTTTATTGATTGTTAGTGTTCAACAATAAAATGCATATAAAATCCGTCAAAATTTTTGAATATACTAAGTTTATATACAGAATGTTTTATGAGAAGTTGTTGAACCTAATCAGCTGTTATTTTTAAATGTATGAAGTTATTAATAAAAAGATGTTGAAATATAGAAAGAATAAGTAGATATAAAATTTAACAAATATTTAAGCGCAATTTTATTTTTTAATAATTGTATGCATTTGAAAATTTGATAGCTAAGTAGTTTCAGTAAGTTTTCTTGGGACATTCTATTGAAATTACACATATTGAAATTATTAGAAGTATTATTGAAGTAAATTTTTGCTCATATCACTTCAACTACTAATCAGATTTCCAGACAAAAGTATACCTACAAAATTATTTATATAAATTCTTTTAACTAAACGTACATTAGACATTCGCTCAAGATGACCGAACCAGTATTAATTTTTTTTATTGTGAGTTAATTTGCTCTATAGATAATACAAATAAAAAATGTTGATAATATTATAAGATTTTCATCGCAACTATCTGACTGATTAATACAAATTAACATAGTAGTTTTATTTTCAACTAATTATATTAATGTTAAAATGACGGAAACTTAATCTGTAAAATCTGCTAAAGATTGAAAACAATTCTAGTAGAAACTACATCAATATAATCCCTCTGCCAGCGATAAAACATCTTCTTTTTTTTGTTCGTCTCCCTTTTTTAATCGTGGAACAATTTGCTCTTTGACCCGGATATAAAGCGTCGATTGCAGTGTTTCGAGAATAGACACTTTGGCATTGTGCCGACGCTGGGGGTGTTTATCGCCCCGTAGTTGTACCAGTATACCGTTACCGGTTCATCTCTCGACCTCATTCTCTGTCGTCGTTACAAAGAAACCGGGTTAATTACATCCTATGTTTGTTGTGCAGGCAACTCGCTGATCGTGGTCACCGTGTACAGGACGAGGTGAATTCATGAAGTTATATGACTGATACTTTCTTAAAAACTTGCAAAGCTATAGTAGCTAGACCGATTTTAAATTTAAATTCATTAATCTAAACACAGCCGAAAATATTTTTATGATACTCGATTATAATTTTAATTTAGAAGGTTTTAAAGGCAATAATGAATCATTTAATAAATATATAATTTTTTATTTATTATTTTTTTTTTAAATACAACAAATTAATTTAATTAATTTTCAACAAACTAATCTGTGATCAGTTTTTTAAAAAATAACTCAATAATAGAATTTATATTAAATATGAAATTTCGCAACATTATTAGAATTGACTTTTTACAATTTGACTTATTAACTTAACCTACAAGAATAACATGTGACTGAAAAATTAATCAAAACTATTGGTACGAGTATGTACCACATTTTCACATTAATTGCATTATTAATATAATATTATTTATGTAATTTAATTGTATTATTCTATATTTTTCTTTTATGTATTATGTAGCTGACTATGACCATGATTTGATGATCGAAACGTCGAAAAAATAAATTAATTATATACTTATTAAATGATCCATTATTGTCTTCAAATCTTCCACATTAAAACAATAATAATACATTATTAAGTAGCTTGGAAAAGATTGAAACCAAGCCAAGCTTTTTTTTTATTTCAAGCCAAAGTCAAATACCAATTTTTAAAAGGCTTGACAAACGAAACCAAGCCAAACTTTTATTTTTCAAGCTAAACTACTTGGCTTACTTAATCCCTAATCAATGTATCCTGAAGTAATTCTTAGCTGGACGTAATTTTTTTGTAAGTGTTACCAATTTTAGATAAAATTATCAGTCTTATCATTACTGTAACACACCTTGTTGATGTGCCGGCAAACGGAGCACTCTACCTTCTACCTTCATTTCTGGGTACATACCTGATGCGCTTTTATCCAAACCCGGAACTGTGTTTTTTTCTACTCTATGTTTGCACTGTCTGTGTTTCAATGCTAGGCTAGCTACATCTATGCTCCATTTACTTTTAGTGTAACTAAATATACCACAGAGTATACGCGATGACTATTTGTTTCTCTATGAGGTAACGTAATTTGAATTTATATTGTTAGCGAGATGAATAATTTATTTTGGAAAAATTTATAACACTAGGTTTTTCTGTTAGTATAGTGTAATGGTATATTTTAATTAATATTTTATTATTTAACGTAGGTAATTATGTATATGTAAATATAATTATGTTTGCAAATATAATGCAACAGTTAGAAATAATAATTTTTGATATGTCATGTTTTTAGATGTAGAAACTAAAGTATAGATAATAATATGAAATTTGTATAGTAACTTAAAACATTAGAGACATTTTAAATCATTTTATAATGTTCCAGTAAATTTGATTAATTTTTATTGATCGTCCATATAGTGAGGGAGGTACTGTAATCATACGAATTTTAACTTTTTGAGCTATTTAAAGATAAGCACGAATTAAGTTTTTTTGTAACATAAATTAACTGTTTTTACCATGATGTCTGTCTGTCTATGGACAGATGTAATTTAAATTCGGTTAGATAGATTTTTAAGATTTAATTTACCTTATAATGTTGGTTCAGCATGATACAGTATTAATACATCTTAAAACAAAGGAATTTCAAATTGTAATTAAAATATTTTTGCTACTGAATGCATTTTATAATGTTAAAAAATTTCCCGAAAATATTGGTAATATTGCTATAAAATGTTTAAGATTACAATTAATTATAGTTGTTTATATGTGTATTTTATATACATACCTATATAAAAGAAATTTTTGGACTTCAGTATCGCAATTTAATTTTATAATTTTTCATTTTTGTAATATTTTTTCCAAGTATATACTTATTATGATATACACGTAGGTACGTTTTCATGATTTCGGTAAATAATAAATACGTATCATAAAATTGTCATCGTAATATGATTTTTTTTTCAATAATTGTTTAACAATGTATTTTATGGTAATAGTTATTTGGTAATCTTAATCTTCTCGAATAATTCTTTGAATTTTGAATGCAATTATTTCATTTTGTATATTCATCTATATCAGTGTCAGATTTACGTATATGTTTATTTTCTAAAATGTCAGTAATTTGTAACTAAATCTTTAAAAAATGTATTTGACAAATCTTAGATATAATTGAATTACATTTTAATGCAACACCTACGTCAAAGTTATTTCGGTTTCGTATTAAAAAGTTACAACCTTAAAAAATCTTAAAATCAAACAGAAACATACACATCTATTATTAATGACAAATAGCTACCCTTATTAACAAATAATCAATGATACAATATTCAAGCTTTTCACCTACACTAAATATTATACCTTGCTAATTTATCATTATAAATTTATTAATAAAATTTCAGCTCCAAAAAGAATTACTGTGTCTTGACATATTCTAATGTCTTCTCTTTTTTTTTTAAAGATACATACATATTATAAAATTTAATAAAAAATTTTATTATAAAAATATGTATGTATGTAACATGTATTTATTATGTTACATACATACACATTTTTATCAATGCTCAAATTGTTGTAGATAATGAATTAAAAATAATGAAAAATAAAAAAATTTATACAAAAATCTAGCAAAGTAATATCAAATAAAAAAATGAATATTTTCAAATGCATAAGCAGCGAATAAAAATTCGTCATAACATTACAGTATTATAGTAAATATATTCCATTATACCATAAATATGTACAACATATTGTCCTCTTTAGGAGTAACACGACATTAGCAAAAAAAAAATCCGATATCGCCATGTATGTACAGAGATATCGGGATATTATATTGACACAAGATATTAAAAAAGGCAATTCTATGCAAATACAGGAAGAGATATACGAAGCCATTGCGATATCGGATTTTAATAAAAGTAGGTATATAGTCATTGCATGGAACCCGTTATCAAAATATATAGCGGGAAAAATTATATCTTGGTGAAAAAAGACAACATCATTTCGCATGATGATGCTACCGGGTGAGATAGAGAGTTAGCGCGCTTGGCTGGCTGGAACGTCTATAACTATGGGAGCTTTTGGCTGAAACTTCGGCACGGTTCCAAGCTCACACTGTTCCGGAATTTCCGGTGAGTAATGGATACTCGGCCGTTTTTAATATTTAACCCACCACAACTGACGGTCAACTCGACTATAAGAGGTGTGAACAAAAAATGTTTGAGATATATGTAATATGAGTAAATTTAGTAAATGTTTTTCTAAATAAACAAATATAATCATACTGTATTTGAATGTAAAACTAATAGTTTGACACATATAAATATAATTATTTAAATAAATAAAAAAATTTAATATACCATGTTTTCAACACGGATTAAAAAGTATAAAATAATTTCTCCTAATCTCATACAGATTTATAACCACATACAGAAAAACGTGGGGTAACGACAGAGACTCCCTATACTCCTTACTATTATTTGACAAATACCGGGTTACTTAGCTATTATGTAGCTAATTTTTTTCTCTATTTTACTAAATTTTTTCAGATTTTTTTGAGCAAATTTTAAAAAAAATCAAATTTTCAAAAATTCAGTTTTTAATTTTTTTTTCTACTAAACGATGCATCGTAGAATAATGGTTTTTTCACTGAATTATCGTACTCATTATTCCGCATTTTTCCATGTCATGCTTATTTTCCTACACCTCATAGTTTTTGAGAAAAAAAAAAAATCAAAAAAAAATTCTAGCGCCCAAACGGCACATGCTAGCAAATTAAAACTAAAACCAAATAATAGAACCTTTTATGCCCTATCGAAAAGTATTCTTACTATTTCTTCGAATTTTACTCGAGAAAGTAGTATATCGCAATTTATCGAAATTACATGTTAAACGCCCATACGAACTTAACGAACGAACACCCGGTATATATGCAGCTCCTATATTTTTTCTGTTACAATTACAATATCAAAATGTTTGTCCACACCTCATGCACTATCTTGCTGACCAACTGGTTGGCAGCGGGCAAATTTGCATTGCGAATATATCCGGTCCCGAACTACCGCGCGTATACGTGTTAGTCCTTCGTTTTGCTATTCGTTCGTTACGCTGCAGATACCACAGCAGTTGATTTTAATTTAAAATCAATGTAGCCGCGGCTAGTCGGTGTCGCTTCACGGCGAGGCCCACACCATATATATACCTATGCAAAGTGAATTCTATTTCTGTACTTCGGCTACTGTCCCTAACCTACCCCGACACAACCGAAATGTGATGCTTACATGCATTTTCAATGACTGGTTTCAGTGTTCATCGTAAGTGATAAACGCATGTAGATTTAGAATTTAAAATTTACTGTGTCTTCGTTGACGTGAAATCGGATTGAAAATAAAAATAGAAAGTTAATTTTTCAAATTAAGGTTTAACTGTAAATGTCGATATAGTGTTAACAGATTCAAACAAGTTGAAAATTTAAAGCATTAATTTAATAATAGTATATTTGATGTATGTGAATAGTGAATAGTAAAAAATCTTTCAGAACTCATATTTAAAATGAAATGGCTAGAGGTTGGTAGTTCTGTATCAATATTTATTAATAATCGACGTATTCAACGTACATCTTCATCAAGAAAAATAATACAAATGACATATAAAGTAAATAAACAAAACATAGAAACATGTTATTAGGTAACAAAATAATTAACAAAATCATAAAATTTACATATAAGTTTTTAGTTAAAGGAAGCCAAATTTCATTTAAATTAATGCCTTTCGACTGATTAATATTAGCTTTTTCTGTATAAATTTCTGTTGCTACTTTTATCAATGTACTGTTACGATTAATAATGTTACAAGAACTTTGTATTTAGTGGTACTATTTGCCTCGTCAAAATACAAAATATATTAAATTTATACAATTTATGATTTTTGTTTTAAGATAGAGCACCATTTTTGTTTTACCATATAATTTCAAATAAAATAAAAAAAACTTAAACAACAGTAAATAATTAACAAATTTTGTAATATTAATGGATTTATAATAGGATTAATTATATTCGATAAATTTAAGATAAATTACAAAATCCATTATAATTAAAATTTTGTTATCATTAACTACATGCATTAATGAATTTTATTAATATACAATGTTATATACTAAATTATTTACAATTAATAATTACATGAATTTATTTAAAATAATTGTTATACTATATAAACATTTACAGAATATATTGCATTATTTAACAACAAATTAATTTTTCAAAACTAATACTATACATAAATAATAAATATTTTGTAATTTACATAAATTTAAATCTAATCAGAATACTTTTACAATGTAAACAATTATTGATAATAATTTTTTTATTTTGATTGTATGCTATAAGTATAATTTAAATAAATTAATTATTTTTTTATTGAATTTTTTTAAATAATCAATTAAAAAAAATTTAATTTTTGTAAACACTGTTTAATATTTAATAGATCCGAAGCATAATTTAGAGTTTATATCCGAATTAAATAGGTAAACTATGAAATAAATGTAAATTAAATTTAAAAAATTGTGTGCAGTTTCAAAATATTTCTTTGAATTTATAGAATTTTCTGGGCTGGTATGCAGTGGTTGATCTATCCTCATTGCAGACGTATCGCCATACATCGAAGGTAAAGGGATAGATCGACAACGGCATATCAGTCCAAAAAATTATATAAATTCAATGGATACCGGCGGTGAATGCTTGAAGATTATTAGAATATTTCTTGCTGTTGATATAGATTTTATTTTGATGAAATTGTCATGGTAGTGAACATGTATACCAAGGTTAAAAATAATCGGTACAGTAAAGCAGTAAAGTAGACAAAAAATTACATAATCATGTCATGTACCCAAACTATTTTCATTAATGCAAAAATTAATTTCCGTCAAACTTTCCTATCCAGACAAGTAACTTTAGCTTCACTTACAGTCATACTACTATCTTTCATACATGTTCTTTAACAGCCAGTTTCATAATAAACACTTTAACCAAAGTTAACTATAAACTTTTAAAAAAACTTTGCTTTATTAACAACAGTAAACAATTTTATCATTAGAAATTTGAAAAATTGAGTGTTACGAAACTGTATTAATAAAGTACAGTTGCTAATCGTTATAATTAAACAATTTTTATAGAAATTCTGTAACTTTATTATTGTTCATTACCAAATTATTGCAACAAAATCGTAAACTGTATTCCATAAATTTTGCATCCTCTTCTCACATTACATTTCCGCTAAGATACATAATACAATGCGACGCATTGTTTGAAATCATATTAGTTAATTATACGTTTCTCATTCAAACACCGTACGGCATAGACTACTGTTTAATTTAACCTTTCTTCCAAACGTAACACAGCACAATACACAATCGTATGTCGACAGAAGACAAAGTTTTCCCTACCCTGATACCGCACAACAGCGCAAAGACACAACCCTGCGCAAAAATGAAATAACATAAGGAAAGCAACATTAATACACCTAATGTGATTCACAATGAAAATGAACGCGTATTTCTCTCTCTCTCTCTATGTGTGTGTATGTATGTGTGAGGATGCCAGTTGAATATTTCTCAGCTAATTAGAAAGGAAATATGTGTATGTTGTATGCCACATACCTGAGCGAGTCCCGCTCGGTGGACGTGCTAAAATCTTCCCCGCTTTTGTTGTGGGAGAGACACGGTCGTGTTATGCTAACTGCGTGAGACACAAATTTTGCAAGAATTAAATTACATTACGCTGTGACTATGTGTGTTTGTGTTTGTGTGGTGAGGTAACCGTACCCGGTACCGGTATGTACTAATAGTTACCGGTAAAATATGAGCGGGAAAATTTGTTTTCTACCCCCCACTGAGCAGAGACGGATTAGTATAGATAGACTTTTGTTTTGTTTGAATTTGTCAAATTAGTCCTGTTCGATTCGTACACTTACTTCTACTGTTTACTGCTGCGTCAATGTTTGTTGTTTTATTCGCTTTGCAGTTATATGTTATGTAAATGGCAAATCGCTATATCATTTACGGCGGAGTTTTGTAGTAAAACGCAAAGGAGTCAATCGAAGAAATCTATTATTGATTAGTGTGTTCTTAAAAAATTTTAAAATATTGAACTATTTTAGTTTTTTTTTATAAATTATAATATGATTAAAAAAAAACATTTGACAGAGATTAGTAAAGAATAATAAAACACATATTATTCCATTAGTTATTCTAAAAATATCCTATTCTATTGTTTTATTCATTTAACATGAATGCATATTCTCGAGTTAGCAGTTAATCTTTGTTTATTATTACCAGATATAATGTGTTTTATTTCTAAATTGACTTATTATTTTGCTTTAAAATTATAATTCTATATTACATAAATTTTATAAATTAATAATTCAATAACGTGTATACAATTTTTTATTTTTTTTATTTTACAGTATTTATATGAAAGAGTCTCACATTGTAATTCGTTTTATAATATTTATAAATTTTAAATGTTATATTTTAAACATTTAGTTTAAAATAAGTAAAACTTTTATTTTTTAATCTATTATCTAATTATATTATTGTAAACATAAAAATAATACAGATACACGTAGATAAGTACGAATATATGAATAAAACTTTACTATTTGATCAACCTTTTTAATAACATATCTTTCCTTATAATTATTAATCTAATAACAAAATAATTAAAAATCATCATCTTACCTGAATGTGAGTGTAGTTAACGGCCTGTACGACTTATGACTGTTTACATCCGCCATGGGCGTGCCCCAGAAATCATTCGTAAATACATTCCCAATCGGACTGAGCGCAAGCACATCCTTATTTAAGGTCACAGCAGGAATATCATCATGCACAAAATCACCACTAAGTCCGTTTACGTAACACGCAATCGCCACACCGGCCACTAACACATACACGTGACAACAGACGGCGCTGTCAATGTCCACCGGAGTTTTACCGGACGACGGAGGCACACCACGTTTACGCATTTTGCAGCAGGAATTAGCAGGATGGGTTTAGAATAGTGATAAATAAGCTAGATTGTCTGGCATGATTAAATAGATGATAAAGAATGAGAAAAGAGTTTAAGCATAAATATAGAATATTTTTTTTATAAAATATAATCAAGTATGTCGAAAAAATACAAGAATTTTTGATAGAACAAAAGGAAATAGAAAAAGTTTAAGGTTATATTAAAAAGGTAAAATTAGTTTCATGTTAAAATTAAGAAAAAAGCAATGTTGCAATAAAATAAAATATATTTAGTTTGGAATTATGTAAAGTGAAGAAATTTGGGAAACTGCATTTAAATTACACACTTTCATTTAGAAAATAGTTATTTAAATTGAAAAACCGCGAAATAATTTAAATTAGTTGTTATTCCATAATTTGAAGAAATGAACTGGGAATCTGTAACAAAGAAAAATATATTAATTTAATATTAATTTGTTTTATTAGCAAAAAATCCTTAAAATGTTCTAGTATAAATAAATAATATAAATGTTAATAAATAAATTAATAACAACAACAAAACTCATAAATAAGTTTTAATTTCTGTTTTAAATTTTAGTTTAGAATGAGCAACTGTAATTGTAGCTAAATTATCGATTTATATTTTAATAAAAATACATCAACTAAAATTTTTTTACAAATACTCAAATTACAGCACACGTCGCTTAGTAAAAAATATTTGAAATATGTAATAATAAACATTAAATAAATTATGTGAAAATCTAAAACAAATTTTTTGTTCAGTTTGATAATAAATATGTTTCTAATTATTCCACATATATATACATAAATATTTATAAATAAAAAAAGATTATAGTTCAAAAAGCATTTTATGAGGAGTAATAAAAAAGTTATTAGACCACTTCCGAATTTTAAGAAGATCTTTAAATTAACAAAAACAAAATGAAAAAACTTTTCTATTATTTTTCTAAACTATCAACAGGGCCATTCCCCGTTCTAAAAATTAGTTTTATTGCAGCTGACCGTTGGGGCAATTGCAACGACCATTTCAACTCTTAGGCCGCGTTCTCACCAAAAGCAACTGGCAACGCAACGCAATTACAATGCGACCGCAACTTCAGTTGAGTTGCTCTTGTGTTCTTACTGAAATCAACTGTTTTGAAGTCTCTTGTTCGGTAGTCGTGAACAAAATGCAAAGATTTTACTGTCTCGTCCGCCAAAACACAGCAGTTCTTGGCAACTGTCGACAGCAACGCGACGGCGACGCGGTACGCAGCGCTGCCGGCAACCAACTAGCAACTGGTTGCGTTGCAGTTGAGTTGCCCTTTAGTAGGTGGGAACACTTGTATTTAAATATTAGCGCCGAGTCGCGTTGCTGCTGCGTTGCAATTGCGTTGCGGTCGCCGGTTGCTTTTGGTGAGAACACGGGCTTAGGAACAACCCCTGAGGAACGGCTGCACATCTTACCGCCTTCTATTATATTTACTTATCTCTCAAATGATTCTCATTTTCTATCCGAGTTCGTTTATTTACCTTGTCGAATTTCATTACACGGTTATAGACATTCAACGTTGAAGAGAATAAGGTACATACCTACGAAGAACAAGAGAGAACAGAATAATGCATAATATACAAACCGGCAAATGAGATCTTTATGAAATGTCGAATAATTCGTATGCATTCTATTAATATTCTCTCTGCACGGAAATTATTTTATCATTAATATTTTATGAAGTCTCCGACTTGGTATTTTCATCTAGATAGGTTATGTTGTTGTTTAATATAAAGATGGAGTTATTTCAAGATTCTAATGTACTAAATGAAAATGTACTCTATTATTTTTTTTAATTATTAAATACATTAAAATGGATCGTTTATTCTACTACCTCATGCTGAAATTTCTGCTTAGTAACTTAGTAATAAGAACAAAAAGGTATTAAATTTGTAAGTTCTTGTAGACAAATATTTATTGTTACAATTTAGCTTCAGGTTATTAACCGATATATTAATTTCTGAGATGCATAATTTTCTGCTTACAAATTTCCCAATTATTATAGTTGGTAAGTAATAACAGAATTAATGCTACAATTCTTGGTAAGTTTAAAATCGTAGCTAGATACATCTGAATGCCAAGTTTTATTTTTGACATTCCCAAACAACTTTGAATTTTCTACATATAACGTATCTGATTACATTATTGTATGAAAGATAAGTTTTCCATTTATTTAGATGAAAATACACAAATTTAGATAAAATACATATGAATCCATTATTAATTTGTTTTATACTTCGTATTATAAAAAAAAGTAAATTGTAACATTATATTTTTGATATTTTAATTTTTTATCATTGTGTGATAAAAATCAAAAATTTCTACAGTAGCAAGTAAATCATTATAAATGAAATTCAAAAAATTGCCACGAACAATTTTCAGTTGCATGTTACAGCAGAATGTTTGTTAAATATTTAACATAATTTGTCTATTAACGTTTTGATAATGTAACGTATAGTCACGAAATGTCAGCATTGATATAATAAAACTAATAAAAATTAATTCTTTACTACTGTAAGCTCATTTAAATGTGTATCTTTAACTTTTTCAACTATAAAAAAGTAAATTTAGTACAAAATTTGTTTTTGAATATCTTTAAAAATTCTATTATTCAAACCAATATTAAAAATGCTTGTAATGTTGTCAAAATTTTATAATCAAAATAATATTATTTAATTCTTTTCACAAAATCTTATTTGTTTGCTATGAAGTAAAAAAATTGCGTCAATAAATTACCACTAACTTGCATTTTGAAAATGTCTAAACAGCTTTCACAAGAAATTAAATCTTTTGCAATGAAACAAATTTGACAATATTCTTACAATAAAAGTTTAAAATTATATTAGATCAAGTTTAGTCATTCTTTATAAACTCATTGTATTATTTTTGAAGGGAATTACCATTACTTCAAGTTCTATTGAATGAGTTTATGCTAGTTTATATTCTGTGGATACACTTTAAAATATTGTATTCGAAACACTTTAATGCAAAGCAATGGTAGTTATCACAGATTAAAATACATTATTTACTATGCTTTTGTGATATCATTGTATGATTTAAGCAACGTTATACAAGTTTTAAAAAGGAAACCATATACATAGACCATTTGATACAACATTAGATCAAGAAAAGAAGCAGGTACCATATGAAGCGTCAGCGATAACCACTGCGAACAACTTCGGTGAAAAGCAGTGGGAAATTTTGTCATAGAACCTACTTCAAGTTAACCTAGTCTAACCCAACCCCCCAAGCGAACGTACTTCGCATATTTCAAAACGATACTCTTCCTGTAGGAAGCACAAGCACCGAACTTACGCCACGAATTAAGCACGTTCCTTCGACGACGAAGCTTTTTGACAAGAGCAGACCGAAAGGCGCTTCAACCGCCGCGATAAGCCGGGAAGCTTCTCATGCAAAGCGCTGATAAATACTAGCGTTGCCGCCCGCAATGTTCGACATCCGAACTTAAACCTGCCGCTCCGTCTCGTATGCAATGTTCCTCTACTTTACCCGCTGGTGGTATGGCGCGCACGACAGCTATAGTGCGTTTGTTCCCTGGTATTCGAAGATGTTGGGAGTTGTACCAGTTTGCGCCGCGCCGGTGATACTCGGGGTAGAAGGATAAAGTTTTCCGCGATAAAACGTCGAAGAAATTCCCTTTTTTTGTAATATTTTATTTTCAATGAAATTCTTTTATTTAATATTGAAAAGGTTGTCGTCAAGAAAATTTTAACTTCTGTTTTTAATCTTGTGATGATACTAGATAGTGACATAACATAGAAAATATTTGTTGACATTGTTATAGTTTCTGTTTTGCATAGTTTTGTATTTATATTGCTCAAAACAATTACGTAAAATATTCGAGTAACTAAGGATTATACAACTTTAATTAAAGTAGATCAAAGTTATTCCGTTCATTAATCAAATTAATGATGATATTGTTTCCCACTAAAATAAATATGGTGAAAAAGTATTACTTTATGCACTATTATAATTCATTTATAACAGTTTTTTTACTCAATATATATTATGATTTTAGTAGAAAATATTCTTTTTATTAACTATAAAATGTCATTTATATCTTTATTCCTGATGAAGACGTACGTTGAGTTTGTCGATACGTCAATTATTAATAAATATTAATACAGAAATATAACCTAAAGCCGTTTTATTTTAGACTTTATTAATTTAGCCAATGAATAGATCGACTTTGATTTAAAATCAAAATCATATCTCTATACAATATAAAAATTAAATTCGAATCACATATTCCGCACAATAAATTATTGAAACTAAAATATAAAAACATCGATAGTACAAATTGCCATATTTTAAATTTTTTTATGAATGTAATGTTCCCATACGAAACGTTTTTAAATGACCTCATATATTGTTTAAAAATAGGAAACGAAACGAAAATAAAGGAAAAAAAAATGAACATTTGTGACAAATATAGAATGAGAATTTTTACGAAGTAATAAATTATGTTGAATATGACACGTACCTTAAAATGCTATAATACTCGGAGGAGTAAAAACTCACAAGCACTTAAAGATTGTATAACAACTTATGAACAGTAAAAATATGGTTCGTGTCAAATGGTCACTAAAAGCTGAAACTTTCTCAGCCACCCATCGCATCGATTCCATTCATATAAATATATATAAATGTTACCATAAAAATATTATAAGTCAGCAGAAAAATTAATAAAACTTTGATTTATCCCGAGAAATAGAGCAGTAAAACATTTAGTTTTATTTCGACACATTTTTATATTATCGTTTATATTGTGTGTTCAAAACAGTCAAAAATCCATTACAACAGAATTATTAAAATAGTATATTATGTTACGACGAGCAGAAAGCGATGATTATTATATGACAAAAAGAGCTTTCTATTCCGAAAGACATATACGATTTTTTATTTAAATGTTCGGAATGAAATTAAACTAAAAATAAATAAAAATACATGCCAAATAACTTTAATCTTACTAGCAGTTGTATTATTTTATGTCAATAATATGTCATATTATATGACATAATAATAATAATTGGTTACGTGATTTGTAAGAATTAATCTTTCCTTGGTCGAATATATAATTTCTGACCACTGCTACATTGCATTTTTTGCACGTCTTCACACATTTTCAATATGCCAAAAAATTAATTAGATTAAAAATTGTTCAGTTTTATTAAATATAATTATTAATTTTAGTAATCATTTTTATAATTTAAGGTACTAAAATATATAATTGTACATATAAGTTTTGGTTTCAGTAATTGCTTAAAATCTCAGTTAGTATCAAACAAATGGTGTCAAATGGCATACAGTCGGTATAAAATTGAGCTTCATTTGTTTTATATTTTTTTAAAACGTATACTTTCATATTCATATGGAGAAATAAAAAAAATTGATGAACATTTATTTAGATTTCTAGCATAAACATAAAAGTAATGTGACAAGTAATAATATTTATTGTCTAATAAAAACGTAACAAAATTCAAATGTGATAAAAATATATAAAATAAAATACTACACATTAAGGAAAAACATCATTACCGGCAACATTTATTTTATATAAACAATCTGAATAAATAATACAAATTCATTATCTCGAATTTTTTTATTGAAATTATCTACGTTGATTTCACGTGAATTCCTAATGATTCATTCTTGTGAATAATTAAATAGATATTCCAATTTAATGTTGTACTTTTTTTTGTTTACTTTGTCAAACATCAATAGCGCAACGTTCTGATATAGATTTTTTTCCGAAAAACGATTATCGTATATATGTGTGTGGAAACAGTTTTTATTGTCGTGTCTACATACGTACAAACACACATAGAATTTGTTTACAAATAATATTTCAGTTCGTATATTTTCGAGGGTAGATATTTTGTATTGCGTAGTTTTGTGTATTGTCGATCTGTCTGTCTGTCTGTCTTTCTGTGTGTATGTCGATCGTGTTTGTACATTTCTGCTCTCTCTGTGAATGATAAACGACTTGTCAGAAAGACTTCGCGTTTGTCCAATAATTCATCTTGATAAATAATGCCTCTTCTTTAGCTGTTTGTGTAGCAGTCGGTGGTTGGTCGCTACGTCACCTTATATATGAGGTGTTTATAAAAATGAGGTATAGTCAAAAAGTATACGGTTACACGCTACAATCAGATCAACCATAATATAGATGGAAAACAAAACACAGTACTTTGCTACATTAATAAGAGTGGAAGTTTTGTTCATAAATACATTTGTTCATATTTTCAGTCTTTATATATGAGGCGTATAGATACAAAACTCACTATTCGACAAAAAGTGAAAAATGATATTTTGCGCGATTTGGACGTAGAATTTTACAAGGAATACGATATTTAGGTTAGTTAGAAAAAAACTCAGTATTTAATATGAGAAACACTCTTTAAAGTTTAGTGTTGGATGCAAAACTCACTACTTGCGTTGATAGTTTAGATGCAAAAGTAACTGTTTGCTTTCCACCAATAAAATTTTTATTTATGGAAAGCAAACAGTTACTTTGTATGAATTAATGATGTATAAAACTAATGATTCACGATTTTAAATAAGTATTGCCATCTAGTAACAAGATTTTATCATCAAAATACAATTACACTTAGCTATAACAGTTTTTTGCAAATATCTCAGAACTTAAAATTTGCAAATAGTGAGTTTTGCATCTATACGACTCATATATAAATACAGTGTGGTGACAAAATATGGAACAAAATTGATAATTTCGTTATTTAATGTTTCAAGAAAAACGCTCGGACACGTCGATTTTATTTTTTAATTAGCCAGCTTATGGCATTAAAATTTTACTTATGACGTCATGCATTTTGTCATTTTGTCATTTTGTAAAAAGCCACAATTCAAGTTCTAACCAAATTTGGTTAGAACTTGAATTGTGGCTTTTTACTTTTTAACATAACAAACTTTGATTTTTTAAAAAACAATTTTAATTATTTATTATTTATTATTTTATTTATTTATTATTTTTATTCACGTTTAATAGATCATTTTAATTATTGACAGTCTGTGAAATTACACATTTTATTTAAATTTAGACTATAACTTGTGCTTCATGTTCATCTTTAAGTTTACAACTTTTCAATTATATATACTAACCACGAATGTTATAATATAATTTTTCGCTAACTCTCAATTCATACGTGTGTTTACACAAAACTTTGTTTGTTAATGTCCTGAGGAAGATGGGATACTGCCATCGAAAGCTAGACAGTTAAGCATAAATGAGTTTTTGATTTAACACCTACCCGTTTTCTGACTACTTTCCCAAAAATTTATTATTATTATTATATATATATATATATATATATATATATATATATATATATATATATATATAACATAAATTCATATATTTGAATCGTATTACCATTTCCTAGTCACACCTTCCGCAGCAGAATATTAAAATAACAAACACACATTCATGCAGAACAATTTTTTCGAATTTGTATTGGATAGAAACGTAACAATTGTCATCTTGCAAATCCCGTTAAAGTCAACTGAATACGTACGAAACGGTAAACCGCACATCGTGTGAAAGCTTATATATGTATCTTTCCTTCCCTGTCGTCTGCTAACGTAAGCAGACCCGTTTCACTGCCACTACCATTTTGCTACACTACCCCTTCTTTCTGCATGTCTGTGTCGCATTTTATATTTCAATATACTATATATAAGTGAATGCATTATAAATGTGGGTTGCCATCGGCCCGTAGGCAGGTTGAGTGAGTTGTGGTTCGGTTCGCATTTTGAGCAATGTAAGCACAGAGCAGTGCGTGTATGAGTGCGCGCGGGTTGCCTACGGCGCGAAACGTGAGCGGGATTTAAAGTCACATGTGGCGATTGAACGGGGAGGGACCGGCCGATCGCAGAAACACGGCAGAAATGCGGCAGTACGATGGGGATAGAGTCTCAAAGGATTTGTGTTACGTGATATTTTAGCTTATTTAGATGATTATGTAGTTATTACTGATCAAATTGATATTGAAATAGAAATTTTTGATATATAATTAATAATTTATACAGTAGATTAAAGGTCAGTGTCTCTTTCATAACATAAAATTTATCAAAACGGCATCGGTTTTTCTATGAAAATTTAATGTAAAGTTATAAAAAAAATATCTGTACATAATTACATTAATGTATATTTTTTATTAAGAAAAATGTTCAACGATTCCATTACAATGCATAAATTACTCATTCGAAACAAATATTTAATAGTGAATACACCTCAGTATATCTAACCATCAAGTTGTATTAGTCATTATCAATAACATAGTATTGATTTTTGTAGCCTCTTTCATGAAAATCTAATTACTGGACATCTATATCCACAATTCACAATCCGCATTGTAGGATAAAAGGATTAACACGGCCAGGCAAATACATCGAAATAACCAATGATGCACCAGACTTTCCACTTCACCGCACCTCCAAACTTTAAAGGTTCAACGGCGCAAAATGCGGCCGACTGCGTATGCGCACACATCGCCCCCTCAACGAATAAAATTGCGATGGACACATCTGCGTTTTATTGTTATTAATGGCGGTTTTTAATTGTCCGGCTCTTGACAGTGACCATCTGTCTCTCTCTCTCTCTCTCTTCTACTCCTAAACGCGCAACGCATCATCGTCTGTCTCGTCTAGCCACTTCTGGACGCCCAACGCATCGTATGATCACAAAGGCGAAGAGCGATCCGGTGGTGAGCTGCATGTAGTTTGAATGACAATGGGGCCGAAGAGAAACGCGACACAAAAGCGGTTTGTGCTGATGTGGCGCGATGTGTATTCTGTATCGTTCGAGCGGAACAATGAATCGAGAGTCAGCTACTTTTTATCTCTTCTCGGGCTAATAATGAGGCGCGCTTTTAATTAAACCGCTCGGCTTGCCGTCGCCCGCCGCCGTCGCGTCGTTCGTGCTCGCATTCACTTTTATGTTGAAAATATTCGCTCACGGTGCCCATCCGAACGAAAACCGCAACTGGTAGTTCGCACGGCGGACACTCCTGCCCGTTGCTTCCTGCAGCATTGCTGCTTCTGGTCTATTGTAGTGTGATCGTTCAGGGACGGACTGTGATTTTTAATGTAATTAATTAAAAAACTTATCAGTACATTGTTTAAAAACTGAGATTCGGATTATAAGATACGATTTTATATTAATTAACTTTGTGACTACATTCAATTAAAAGTAGCACGTATATTTTTATATAGCTTTTATCAATGGATATCATATTATACTGTAATTTTTTAAGTACATGTTATATTTCTAATTATATTAAATTCATTATTTATTTTTAAAATTATTCGAGAGTGTTAACATATCTATTCGGTTGTTGTAATATGATTGCTAACTATTTTCGAAGCAACTCATTAATTCCTATTAAATTACCATGTCTTTAACAACGTTTTCTGCAACTGGTTTTCAGAATTTATAGCAGTCAACTAACAACTCTCAAAAATTAAACATTGCTAAAACACCTTTTTTCTAATTTTAATTCTCACGTATAACTTACAAACTCGAATAAGTTTTTGAGTAAACAAACCAACTGCATTGTAATTCATAGAAAAGTGGCACAAATATAAAAATAAATTTTATTCTTAAATCAAAATATTGAAAAATTAAACTACAAATATTAAAACGGAATAACATTAAGCATTATATACTTATACTGAATGATTTACTAGCTCTATGATAAACTTTGATAGATCGAAACTGATTTGATTTTAAGAAAAAATGTTATATGAATATATATTCTATTTGTCTTAATTAAGGAGTTAGAAACCTTTAAAATTTAACATAGTCTAATTCATAAAAACTTAACCTACAAATTTAATTTTAAAAATGTTCGAAACGTTCACCAACATTGAGCCATTGGCGTGGTATATTTACTAATTTTATTTTATTATTTATTTAATTTTTGCACTAGGTTTACCAGTAATTGTTTATTTATTAATTTTAATTGGATACATTGGACTTTGGCGCCGACTTCTTCCCTGAACAATTCTATACCAATTTTATTAAGCCCATCTCTGCTACACTCACCACAATGAGGTTACGCGGCAGTAATCAGAACTCGTCTCGTTGTAATGGAGTTTCCTTTTGGCGCTTTCACCGCACGTGAAATATTGTGACCGAGTACCGGCCAGCCATCGCGTGAATCTTTTTGTAGCGGTAGAACGCTTTTCTCCCCGTATACACCGGCACACCGGACCTAGCTGTTCTGTATTAAAACCCAACTTACACATGCTAGTTAGATCCCCGGATACAAAGCTTTACCTTCAGAGGAGAATTGGTCTCCAGCTTGACGCACACACCGACCGAATAGGTTGATAACTCGAAAATTGAATTTTACACTGGTTAAGTTGAAATTGAATACGGCGAAGAGAAACGGAATTTAAAGAATTACCGACGTTAGAAGACGAGATTAAGAATTGATTGCTGTTTAAAGATCACTGAAAGCGTTCATAAGATTTAACTAAAAGTTTTTAAAAATTACTTTGTCTTATATGTCGTACTGATGATATTATTAAATATAAATTAAAAAAATTTATGGACATTAAAATTTTGAAGAAAAATTATTGCTGAATTATAAATTATGATTTTTAATAAAACTACAGTTGTGGGCGGTTGGGGTATAGGTATATATACCAGATTGCGAAGTAGAAACTGTTATTCAGTCACCAAGAACTGAGAATGCCATATACGATGTATGATGAAACGTCTGCAACGAGGATAGATCGGCCACGACATACAAATTCTATAAATTCAATTATTTAATTATTTGTTTATATATATATATATATATATATATATATATATATATATATATATATATATATATATATATACGGGGTGTTCGTTCGCCAGGTTGATATAGGACAATAACATGGGATACTGATAATATGCAGAATACTTCTTTCTGAAGTAAAATTCGGAGAAATACTTAAAATACTTTTCGATAGGGCATAAAAAGTTCTATAATTTGGTTTTAGTTTTAATTTGACAGCATGTGCAGTTTGGGTGCTAGATTTTTTTTTTTTTTGATTTTTTGGTTTTTTTTTTTTCCTCAGACTATGAGGTGTAGGAAAATAAGCATGGTATGGAAAAATACGGAATAATGTGTACTTTAATTGAGTGAAGAAATCATTATTCTAGAATGCATCGTTTCCTAAGTGATATTATTAGAACAGTTAATCTGTTTATTCCAATTTTTATAATATAAACTTTCGATATAATTCGTTAATTTTCCTTCTTGATACATTTTCTGTAATACATCTCTCTCTCTCTCAGCTATTTTTATTTTGTGCTTTCAGCCCGAGAGACAGGCAAAAAGTTATTAGTTCCTTGGCCAAACAATTACTCCGGTGTAATATCGGCTTTATCCTGTTCATCGCGTGACGCACACGTCGACAGGAAACACTATCACTTCGCACTCATGCCAAATAGCAGCAGGGCAATAGCATCCGCAGTAGCGCGGTAAGCAGACGGAGCTCGGGACTGACCCTGCAACTATTTACCTACCGGCTTACGTGCGTAGCTTACCCGCAACATTGGCCGGAAACGAAACACACTATCTCCGTATCTCCGTACCAAATAGCTCTACAGCTATATTTCACCGTAATAAATAACATTTCACCGGGTAGAGTGGAGAGCTAGGAGGTTGGTTGGCTGTGCGTTGGGTAATTTCACTTTCTTGTGCAATGTTACATTCGCCAAATCCGAACTGGTCATCAATCTTGGCGATGACAAAATTTCACGATTCTTGTCAGAAAACTCCAGACAGGTTGCACACGAACAAAAAAAAGAAAAGAAAAATAATTATATCTTTCCGTTGGAAAAGTTGAAAACTATGGTTTCACGAGATGGATCCAATAATGGCTTTCTAGAATTTTATTTTTGCTTTTTTTTTCTGTTGCACAAAGTTGAATTAACAAAACATTCTTTTAAGATAAATTGTATTTTAAACAATTTAATATAATTATAAAGTTTCTGACATCTTTCATATTTTTAAAATTGTAAAAGCACATTAAAAAGTTGTTGGAAATATATAAAATATTATAATACAAAGCTAAAAATGTTAGAATATAATAAATACATAATATGTGCGATATTTATAGGAAATTATTCCGATCAAAATACTAGTGGCATTATTGACCTAATTTTTTGTAAATATTTCACATATCGCATACCTATACAGAAATAAATATAAAACAAAATGCAATAATTAAAAAATAAATAAATAAATAATTTAAAAAATAATTCAAAATCTAGATATTTTCAAAAATATTAAAAATTGTTGACAGTTATATAAATAATATTTTATAAATATTTATCTGTTTTCTACTTATCTGTAATTTAAATAATGGAAATTAAAAAGTTTATATACTAATTGAACGAGATAAGAGTTTCTGCCAAATTCTATGTATATATGGCGTAAATGTCTATGTGTGTATGTAAAGTTTCATTCTTTATAGAACTTCTATTGTTTTTATATTAATAATAAATATTACAAAAATGTCCAATTTGATAGATTTGACTACTATAACGATTCTGTTTGAGTGTAGGTTTTCCAAAGACAAGAAATAGAAAAGCGGTACAACATAAATTGACTATTGATTGAATAGAATACAAATATTTATATTAATTTTATAATTAAATTAAAACGTAACCTATAATAAATTATAGACTTGATCGGAGAGACAAGTAAAATAACATTTCCTTTATTAAACAAACATATAAATTAATTATAAAGAATGTAACAGACTAGTTACTCGTTCTTGATTTCCACTTATAAATACATCTTAAAATTTAATTTAATCACTTAGAGTCTTACAATTTCCATGTAGCATCTTCATCTAGAAAATCTTACTAATGTCAACTCTTTGCTTTCAACTTCTCATTTCTAATTATAACAAACTTTTAAACCCGATTAAAAATTCACTCGAATTACAAACAAGAAACATGCATTTGTTCCGTCCATGTTCCTGTCTATAGGAGACGGCATATAGTTTTCTCTTTGCTTATGTTTCCTGGCCGTTATGCCTAAAATTGGAACGGATCTCATCCCAGCCGTTGTTAGTTGATTGGAACTTCTCGACACCCGATTATAAATGTATAACGATCCCAACGTTCTTAATACTTAATGCAGCCGGATCGATAGGTAAGCCAAAAACGAAAATTCAAACATTCTTCCAGAAGTCAGGCCACGGCAACGTCTCCTTGCAACTATTGGAGAAATACGTGAATGTTATGAATGAATATCGAAAAAATTTGTCCCTCATCTCGCACGCGCGCGAAAGAAGGCGAGATTATCGTGCCGACGAGAATTTCAATAAAGCCCGACAAGAAAAATCTTCCGATTTTCGTCGACGAAATACATCATCCGCAGAACGAATTCGTCGATTAATCTCGTTTGCGTACGGAATTTAAATATCCATTTCAATAAAGCACAGGATTTCTTCCCGCCCCCTCTCTCCCTGCTTTTCTCCCAGGCTTTCGGCGTTTTACTTTTTTTTTTTCATTCGGCTTTTGTGTTCCCGAGCACACCGGAACACAGGAACGAATCACACAATGTCGACCTAGGAATGACTTGGGAAGAGGTTGATTCATCACGATAGACACTTATGCATTAATGTGATTTTCGTTTCGAATGAATTTTACTTTGTTCATTATGGTGATGATAGTGATGCATAAGCAAATAGACATTTTGGAAAGACATAAATTAGTTTTATTTTTATAGACATTAATCAATAGAGAAGTAAAAAGTATCTATTTCAAGATATATACCCTCATTATATTTTTATGTGTCTGTCGTTACAGTAAAAAATACTTGTATTAAAACTCCTATTTCTTGTTAAAAAATATATCATTTAGAAGTTATGTAATTGGTATATTTAATAATTACAAGCAGCTGTGTACACTGAGATAAAAGTTTTACAATTTTATAGATATTATATTCTAACAATTATAACTATTAGTATCACAATTAGAAGCAATTATAGTTTGTTTTTTTTTTACCAAAAATGGCACCAAAACTTATATGCACGAATTAATAAAATTATGTATTTAATTTTCTTAAATTATACAAATGATTCATTTAAAATTTGTTTGCAAATTTATAAGTTGTGCGTTCTAATTAACAAACTAATGCTTATAAGTTTAGATTTTTTTTTAACATTTCGATTAGGTATTTGATTTTTCAATTAAATTTTTTATTAATAGCAGATTAATTAGAAAAGCAATATGAATAATCAAAGAAAAAGATATCATCAACCAATGTGAAAACTCTGAATTAAATAAAATCTGGCTCCTTTAATTAATAATTTTTAGTTACCTTAGTTTATGTTTGTTTATTATTTACTTGTATGTATATTTCTGATGATGATTCATGTCTAAAGAATTAAAATAAGGAATTTTAATAAATTAATACATAACTTTAGCCTAATTTTAAATAAATTTCAGTTGTCTAGAAATAATATACCTAATTCAAGAGTAGATGAATATGTTCGGTGTATTCTTGTTTGTTGATTAATTAAAGTTTCAGAATATTTATTTAAACTTTGTTTGAAATAACAATTTAATTATAACGGTAGACAAAATAATTAATATTATTTGTAATATCATCTAATTAAATATACAAAATAATCTAAAATATAAGATTTTAATCTAAATTTAATAAAGTAGCATATAATTTTTTTCTGTTATTAAAATTTTGTTTTGTATTGTTAACTTATATCTAAACAAGAGAGTTACATATTATAATAAATAAAGTATATAAAAATACTTGAAGTAACTGTGATTTAAATTGACAGATTAGACTTATTATAACTGCATGTTTTTCTGTCAATATCAATCAACAAATAAAATTAATGACAATAAATCTTTCTATTATTTTATTTTCTCGTTTTTGTACATGTAATTAATCTTATCAATTACCGGTAAAACCCCAAAAATTCCGAAATCTCCGCTCATCGAAAAATCTTCGCATCCGACGCATCTCAACAGTCCGAGCCCGAAATCCGAGCAGCGGGCAAAACATCGGTGAGCCGGGGCCAGGCATTCGAAGCGCGCACTAATCAAAAAGCACCTATCTACGAATCGGACAATTACCTGCTGCGTGTTATCGGTACGTCCGGTCCCAACCTACCGATGAGCCGACTCCGCGCCGATTCCGTTTGCACGTAGCGGACCGCTTGAACCGGTTCAGCAGCGATAAGCTCAAAAGTAGAAAGAGAGAGAAAGAGAAATAGAGAATAGCGAGTCGTGTCTCGCTGGCGGTAGCAGATAGAGTACGAAGGTAATTTGTTGACGATTTTGGCATTTTTGGGATTTGAAAGAGTAAAGCCTGGGTTATATTTGTAGACTTAGTAGTAGAGTACAGTGGTGGAGTACGTACTATTCCATTATCAGCACAATATAAATATAATATTAATTAATTAAAAATATAAAAACTATTATTTTATTCAATCAAGAATCATTCTTTACCAAGAATTCTTTTTCTAGTATGCAACGTTCATCTCGTCTGCATTTATAATACTTTTCAAACAAATTACTTATTTGATGCACATACACAAAATGTACACTTTTAATTTTATTAACACACTCTTCTCAATTATGTAATTATATATCACTTTGTTTCGCATGTGCTCACAACATTTTTAACAAAACCTAACATTCAACAATCATTGTATACACTTAAAATAGCTTCTTATTTTATTCACAGATATTTATTGATTTTCATCAGCACATATTCTAATTTTGTGTTTCGTACAATTTTTTTACGTTTTTATATTAAAATCTATTTCCATATCAAAAAACCAAATTTAAATTTTAAATTCATTTGACCTCATTTAACATAAACAACGTTGTAATATATTCTCCCCGAAAAAAAAATTGAAAATTTTTTCCCAATTTTCTCCAGCAATTCAATTCCAATTTCCCACATTTTTTTTCTAATAAACACGTCGTAATTTATTTTATACATTTAATAAGTGGCAATTAGCAAACTTATTACAAAAGTTACATTACAATTATTCATTTTTAATATTAATTATTAGACAGACAGATAG
This sequence comes from Clivina fossor, assembly GCA_963966155.1. Lineage (NCBI taxonomy): Eukaryota > Metazoa > Arthropoda > Insecta > Coleoptera > Carabidae > Clivina > Clivina fossor. The sequence continues at coordinate 8,318,902 of OZ014565.1, read as the reverse complement.
TATTTTATTTTTTTAATATTAGTTTAAAAATGTATAAAATAAATACAAACATAATAGATGAAATAATTTATATTCTTAGTTTGCTCTTCCATTTAAACATCTATTGAGTACGTTATTGTAGTAGATAAAGTGCATATATGAGTGCCAACTATGAGTTAAGTACATCTAATGCAATATTGCTCCACAAAATGTACAATGTGTGTGTGTGTATGTATATATATATACGGAATAAATGACGATCACTTCATGTAACTCACGTTTTGTAGTCAGTTATTTGTGTTTGACGATAAAGTTTTTGTTCGACGCAAGCGAGAGGCGCTGGTAGCGCCAAACGGGAGGCGTGCGAGCGGCGAGTCGAGAAGTTAGTCTATCAGAAATAATGGAATTATCATGCCTGAGCAAAGTTACACTATCGCCGAAGTTTCCGCCAGCACGGGCAACGGAATAACAAGTTTCCCATCAGCGTTGAATTTTAATTTCGTATCATTAAATGTACTTGTTTTAAAACACAAACAGAGTTGAAAGAGTCTGTACCCGTGGCTCGAATACTACCAACAATCTGCCCTGAATAATGCAGAAGAATGCCAGGCGGACGACGAATTGAGAAAAAGGCGAAACATTGGCACAAAGCTGAATGTCTTTCAAGACGTCGCTTTTACTCTGCGTCTTGTTGGTAATCATTGGATTTTTACTTAATAGGTAGAGGAGAAGATAAGGATTCTGTTTGCTTACTGATTTTGAACTTTTTGCTGTGGATTATGAATTTATAATCACCGAGCTGAATGTCTAATGATTACAGATGCTGATTTTCAACACTACAGATTTTATATTATAATCAATATTTAAGTATGAACGTAATTTTAGTTTTGCACTAATATAAAGTTTTTGTAGTCTAATATATTACATATAAAATTTTGACGAGATTTAAATATATTTTAAAAAAAATCTGTTGAGCAGAACCGATCGTTACTACAAAGTGGGACTTTTTGGTGCTTGTCTAAAAACTAAAAATGCTCTAGCCATAATAATATAACTTCCGGTATAAGTGAAATTCAGCAATAAAAAAAATTTCAAGTAAACCTTATTTATTTATGAAAATTTTGAAAACAGTTACTTGAAAAAAGGTTTTTATTAATACATTAGATACTATTTAGTAAATAAGATATTTTTAAAAAATACTTCTAACACATATACCAGAGATAATTTTTATACATAAATTTTAAATTTATAAAATTTAATTTATCACATAGGTCTATTACCTCTGACCGTCAGCTAAGGATTTAGGATTGAGGTCATCGCTACATTATCAATTCATTAGATATCAACCTTAAAACGGCGTGTGGCAAAATAAATTTACTTGAAATTTAGCTAAACTGTAAATGTTACTGTAAGAAAAGTTAAAAAATTGAAAGTTAAAATTAGTTTTTTTTTTTTGTTTTTTAAATAAATCTTTCTTATGAGGTCTATGTAAACGATATTATTGATTACTTTACAACAATTCGTTTTAAAAATAGTAGCATTTAAAATGTGAAAAAACTTGATATTGATGCTTATCTCCTACACAGCGTAGAAAAAATCACAGTTATATCAAAACATATTTCAATAAAATAAAATAATTTTAAATTTAAATTCTGTATTAATATTTATTAATAATCGATGTTTCAACAAACTCAACGTCTGTTTTCATCAGGAAAATGATACAAGTGACATTTACAGTAAATAACAGAACATAGAAACAAGTTACTAGACGTAACAAATAAGTAACTAAATCATAATTTTTTTATAAATTTTTAATTAATGGAATTTATTATTTTAATAATTTGCTTAATAACATTTATAATACTCTATAATATTTTACAATCATACTCATAAATATACACAATTTTCACATGCAATTGAAATATAACACACAATTGCAAAACAAACAAATATAATATCGTTTGTCTGTTTCAATATTTTCAAATTTAAATCGATAATAATCATTATAACACGAAATTTTCTGATACCATGTGCGTTAAAAATTTACGACAAAATATATAAAAAAATATATGACGTTATTTAAACATGGTTATTACGAGATACTTGACTATGGCAAACAAATATCTGTCAAATAATTCAAATTGTGAATGTTTTATATTCTGTTTTAAAATCGTAAAAATGTACAATGGCAATTTGGCGAGCGAGTAATTTTTCCAATATAAGCATTGAAGACAATATGAAACATTTTTATGACGGCATTATCAGTTTTATTTGCAAAGTGTACGCCGAAGCATTGATCTGTGTTCAATTCCGCTGTATAAACTATAAAAATTGTGTATAAAATATGCACGTTATTATAGATCTAAAAGTAGCTGTCATTAAACTTTCATAACATACATGAAATTTTTTTATGCTACCAACATATTTTGTGCTATAAATAGTGATATTGTTCCTGTAAATTACTGCGGTAAGTAATATGAAACGAATAATCTACTTGTAAATTCGTTACCAGTAACATAGTACAAATATTCTGGTAAAAATAATTTTCTAAAAATAAATATTGTGAAAAAAGTCAATTTCACATTAAAATTGTTGCAAATATATTATTAATATTCTATCATAAGTATAAAAATCTTAAGTTTCAAACCAATATTAGTAATTAAGTTTAAAACGATAAAAACAGTTACATTTACATAATTTGCTATGAATAAAATAAGTTATCTAAAATATAATTAGAACTTCTATAAATATCTGTAGTTTGTACAACACACTTTCAAAGTATAACCTTTTTTAAAAATTAGCATAATTTGCATTAATTTTCCATCTTTCGTTGTCTTATACGTTTTAATTTCAAAAACATAATAACGTTATCCTAGTGTAAGTATAAAAAGTTGTGAAAAAATCCTTGTTCATTAAGGCATCAAGCATTATGTAGTAACACATTCATGCATTCGTACAATTCCAAGTACGTATAACAGGGCAGACAATTCAACAGCCAGACAGATGTATATCTAATCCTGCTGGGTAGGTAGGAAGGTAGGTAGGGGTCAGCAGCATCGCTGCTCAACTCTGGCCCGCCATCTGTTCAAATGATGAGAAACAGCACGGCGAGCAAGCAGACGCTGCTTGTCCTGCCATAAATTCAACATTATAATACTAGGAGAATTTCCATTATACGTTTTCTCTGACAAGTTTCACACTTCGATTCATTTCAATTTTTCCGGTCGATAGTCATTTATAACAGAGACGCGTTTCTATTATGTTCCGTGTCAGATCTCATGCGCCGCTGATTTCGACTGTCAGCTGTCTCTCGGCGTGCGCCCGGAGCCACCGTTGGTCCGGGTCCTGGGTACCGATCCGCCAAAACCCCCGGATGCTTCGGATGGTTGCAGGAATCCGACAACGGATTGCCGTTTCGTCGTCGCTGAATACCGTACACATCGGTGCACTCGACAACCGCAGAATGTATGGGCACGCACGCGCGCGCGAACCTTTACGAAATACATGACCGGCTCCGAAGGACCCAAATTTAGATAACAAATTAAGATTTCAATGCAAAAAAAAACAATTATGTTTATTAAGATATAAATCCAAATATGTAGGTATTATATAATATTTAAATGTAAAAAATTTATATTTAAAATCGTATACCTTATATTTACGGTTTAATCAACCGTCACTTATAGTGAGGGAACTATTGTAATTATACTAATTTTGGCTTTTACAGATTTTTACCGATAAGCACGAATTAAGCATTTCGTAACATGAACTGATGACAGTCTGTCGGTCTGTGGACAGATATAGATCAAATTTGGCTGTACACATTTTTAAGAAATTACCCTCTTGGGTACATGGCGTGATTGTCTATGTATGTACTGTTATATTTTTACAAATATTTCGCAACAGAGAAATATTTAAAAATAATAATAATGAAAGTTGCTACACAATTTATATTGAACAACATTTCTTTTATTTTTTTGATATAATTTAAATTTTTTTAAAAATTTTTCATATTGTAAGTATCTAATTGGACATGTATCTAGGAGCTTTTCTATGACTACGGTACATTATAAATACGAATCATAAAATAGTCAACGCAATATGATAATGTATTTGTTAGAAAATAATTGGTTTACTTTATGATGGCAGTAGGGTCTGTGATAGCTACAATTTTAAAAAAATATACCGATTTTTAAAGCGTGTGGCCTAATATAATTCCAAATAAAAGAGTTTTTATTCTATATGAATTAATTTCAAAATATTTGTGTCCGTAACTAATTCTAAAACAAAATTATTTGAATTAAAAAATAATGAAACTTTATGAAACGTATATTTTATATTACTCGTATTTTTTTTATCGAAAATAATTATTATAAATAATATTCAATAATAATCTTTGTTTTAACAGAGTAAAAAATCTTTTTAGAACTCATTTAAAATAAAACGGCTTTAGGTTTAAGCTCTGTATTAATATTTATTGATAATCGATGTTTCAATGAACTCAACGTCCGTCTATTTTTTTTATTAAACTAATTATTCAAATTATATTTTAATTTTCTGTTTATTATAATCTAATACATCTATATAAAAATATAATGCTGCAAGTATATTACGATATTATTAACAAAATGGCAAATATCCATCAAAAAATTGTTCATTACATTAAAATAATAAATGCATATTTTTAATATTACCATTTAACTAGGAAACATCCTGTATATAAAAGAATAAAAGATAAAGCAAGAAGAAAAACGTGCACATATTTCTCATAAGTGAAATACGCGTACGTGAACATTTTGTCCGTAGCATACAAAATGATTCCTTTCGGTATATGTGAGCAAATGTTTTGTGTGATTCGTCAAATCGAAAAGAAAATACGTTTCCCTTGCTTTTTAAACCATTTTCTCTTTTCTTTAGCTTCAAATGCATCCTTGCGTCTTATAGCACAGCTATTTACAAAATTACGACTTTAATGAACTAGAGTCCAACTGCATTACCGGGACTTATTTTTCTTCATAATAAATTGAAATTTTTAGTAAACGATTTATAGTTAAAAATAGTCAAATATTTATCAACAGTATTTGGACTCGTTCATTTAGTTAATTTAGCAATCAAATCATTAATGGAATTTTGGTCGACTTCCACATATGAGATAGACTTGAAACTTATATAATTCTAAAAACTTTTTGTTAAATATCATTTTTACTTAAGTAAGTATATATTATCAGTTCAATTTTTGTTATGTAATATTCTTCGTAATAAATTACCAGATTTCAAAATCGTAATATACTGTAAATGCTAGACAAACTTCTAGCTATAATTTTAGAGTGTTAACCACTGAATTAATTACATACAAGTTAAAATTGAAGTTTAAATAATATACTAAAAACGATCGTTCTAAAGTTATATTTTAACGCGTAACCTCAAAATTTTCATGGTTGGAAAGCTTTAAATTACTTCATAACTATGTAAATATTAGTTCTTCATAATTCTCGATTAGAACTGAAATAAGTTTCTTATCATTTATGTAAAACTTTTGCTCAGTCAAAAAGTTGGTAATATAGTCCAAGATATGAACTAATTTCAGCATGATATTTATTATTGTTATAATGATGTTATATTTTTTTTGAAAAAATTAGTAAATTCAGTATTGTGCATTGTTTATACTTTTATTAAAAACAGTAATTAATAAAGTTTTAAAATTCATAATCAAGTTCAAAATGTGACAAATATAAAATGTTTAAATAATTATTTAGCAGCATAATAGAAAAATGTATTACTGTCCTAGATGAAGAAAATTGATTTCTCGGATTAAAACAAGATAAATAACGGTATATTTTAAAGCTGGTAGTAAAAAAAAAATCGACCTATATGTATTATTCGTACTTCCATTGATATGTAAAATAACTGAAAACAGTTCACATTTTTTTTATAATTCCCAAGAACATAAATTCCAATAAATATTCCGAAACATTGAAATACCCCTACGCACAGATAACGTATATGTATGTGCCACAGCAATATATGTCTGTAATACCCAAATGGTTTCATAGCAAATACATCCTGATGACATCAAAAAATAAACCATCGCAAAAAAAATCCATTCAAGTTTTCGTTTCCTTTTTTAAACTCATCTGTTCGCTCGAACAAATCGCCATCAGCAAGTTTCCCCTGAGTTTTAACACCGTCGAATGCACCTAGTAATGATTTCGAAATCAATAGTTCTTACCTCACACCCTCCACCCCCGCCAACCAATCAATAACACGAAGATACAAAAAAAAAATAACTGATTCACCAATCACGCCCGCCACGGATCGGCTTACAAACCCAAAGAGTGAATCCTTTTTCTCGTGTCAGTTAAAAATAAAGCCAAGTCAAGTCGGTGATTTTACAAATTATAATTGGATAGCATGGGTTTAAACTACCCAACTAGCGCGAGCGCGCTTCCAGAAATGAGATAGGGCACGGGTCTTTGAAAGTAGTTGAAGTGAGTTGGTTCTGACAAAGATAGTAGACGGACCAAGGGTGGAGGGGTGGTTCTGCGCCGATTCTAATTCTTAGTCACCGTTTTGCTGGGCGAGAGGCGAACAATAAACGTGACTTGATTACGTTGCGGCGATGTTGTCGACGAAAGCCGGAGATTAAGGAAGGTTTAGCCATTAGGAAATACAGTGCGATTAAGGTTTGCCTCGGAATCTGTTCTATACAATTTTTTTAAATTTAAAAAAATTCGAGGGGATGAGCGTTTTTCAGGACAATTGCGAAATTATATGGTAAATTTTAAAACGAATCTAAAATGATTTTATTTGGTTTGCATGTATGGAAATATTACAAAGTCAAATATAAAATTTGAAGTTTGTGAAAGGTAAAAATTCATAGTGTAAGATTTGCTTTAATTGAGTCACTAAAAAAATCACCAAATATTACATACTATACTCATATATGTTTTAATATAAACCAGGTCATAAATTAGAAAAAGTGATAAATATTATGGGTGGTAAGCATGTACCACGTTAGTCTCGCGACTAAGAGACAATTAACGGCGCTAATCGCACTATTACGCGACTAACTTGGTACATGCTACGACCCTATATAATTTAAGAATTACCACTAATATTTCTACCAAACCTAGTGCCAAATTCTGTTAATCATTTATTTATAATGACAATTATATATATTTTTTTCTTTTTCCGATTTGAATGTCATTGTTTACGTTTGTCATATCGTTTTTTTAAATACAGATAATTTTTGTATTCCTTAATTAAGATATAATTTATAATCAGTATTGTAATTTGTAATTAAATTGTTTTGACAAAATATAGTTTTTTACCGATACACAAACTTTAAAACGAATTTCACAGCAGTTAAAATTTTGTCTACACCTTATACTATTAATGAGCTAAAAAGTATGCTTTCTTATAGTCAATTTCAACATGATAAAGAATTAACATTTACAATTTCCGGTGGTTGGCACTTGATGAAACATTTAAAAAAATTAATAAGGAATAAAACCTTTATAGTTATTTTTATTCCTTATTAATTTCTTTTTTTAAGTGTCATTAATATGTATATATTAATGAACAAATTCAATAAATAACATTAACCTTGATTTACTGTACATTTTCGTTTGTTTTACTAAAAAAAATGTGAAATAACATTTCACAATTATTATTATTCATTTCTGTAAAACAAGATACATCAAGGCTTCATTTTTTTACTAATAAATTACTATGTTACTTAAAACATAACAATGACAATTAACACTGGCCAAAAATTTCCAATTCAACCCTTCAAAAAAATTACTTCCAACCTAATTTAAATTTCCAGATTCACCATCCGTCCATTCCATTGTCCCAAAAACCTAACTCAATCCAAAACGAGAGGTAAAAAAAAGAAAGAAAAAAAAAACCATCACGCGGCAGCAACTTGTAACCCAAAAAACGTAACCGGTTGCCTAATTAGCCCCAAGCAGAAAAATCCCAGTAGATTCGTCACTCGCAGCACACCGGTGAAGCGGCCTAGCCATGCCCCCCGCTTCAGCCTCGTTCGTCCCTAAACAAGGTCGTTGGTTTGCGCGTGTCTGATTGCCGAGCAAGCAGGACTATGTACCTACCCGGGAGTGGGTTCGGCACAGCGCAACGGATGTGTACAAGGCAAACCAGGTCTTTCGCGCGTCACATAATTCAGTTAGCGACACCCGAGAAGAAAAGTCTCTAGAGTGAACATCGACAGGTTAGCTATAGAGACAGTGGCGCGCCGGGTAGAACATGACAGGAAATTTATGTCGGTAGTCTCATTCGAAAAATTTGACTAATGTAAAAGTTTTTCGCATTTTGTAATTAGTGAATTGATATTTTTATTATTAAAATAAATGTTTTATATCTAATTGTTATATACTTCCTTCTAAATAAATATTTGTTAAAATTGTAAAACAATATGATCTAAAATTAATTTAAGTTCACTTAAAATAGTAAAAAAATCTTTTAGAACTCAATATATTATTAAAATAAAACGGTTTAGGTTGTAGTTCTGTATTAATATTTATTAATAATCGATGTTTAGACGTATTCAACGTACATTTTCATTTTTCTGATGGCTTAAAATTAAATAAATAAATAAAATTTAGTTGAAATTTATAAAATTTTATGATCTAGTTACTTATTTTGTTACCTAGTAACTTCTATGTTTTGTTTATTTAATGTAAATGTCGTTTGTATGTACGTTGTTGAGTATGTCGAAACGTCGATTATTAATAAATATTAAAACAGAACTACAATCTAAAGCCGTTTTATTTTAATATAATGAGTTCTGAAAATTTTTTTACTATCTTTAATCAAGTTTAAAAACTTGTCATTTTATTTCAAAAGTATTTAATTTTCACATAAAAATATCATCAAAATACATCAAATACTCAAAACAAATAACCGTATTTTATATGTAATAATGCTCGTTCATTTATAATTCTCCTAAAAATTCCACGTTTTAATACAACACTTCTCTGCCGATTTGCGAACCGACCGTCTCGCCTGCTGAATAATAGCTCAAACAGCTCGTCCGTTTCAAACGTAAGGAATAAACGATCGAGCTGTGGTCTGGCCTGGCCGCCTAGCTCAAAAGCAAGAATAAGGGGAATTCCCGATCCCATTGCACGAACGTGATTACGCGATGCTCCGTCATAACGAAGCCCCCACAACGTACCGCCGTGCCGGTTGTATGATGCTGTGTTACCAATCGACGTATTCATGAACAATAGCGGCAAATTTACACGCTCCCCATACAATTCGATTAGGCGAACTAGTTTGACGCATCGATTTCATTATGGGCTTTAACGTATTTGGCTTCTCAATAAAGCAGGAGTGAAATGTGGTGATAATATTTTTATTTACAATTTGCATTAAAATGTTTTTTTGGTCATTTGTTCATTATTCAACAAGCATGTAATAATCATAACATGGAAATAGAATACTATAGTTTTTTCAACTATGATGAAAACTATATTGTAACACTTACTGGTTAAAGATTTCAAAAGCATTTTTGTGATTAGAGATAATATTTTAAAAATTTTATTAGTTAAAACGTATTGAGTGATAATTTAAAAAATTTACTGGTGTGCGTAGAAGTAAATAGAAAAAGATTATTTATTTTCCTTGTTAAATATAACTGATTTGAAACGTGCTAGACGTAATTAAATTTTCATAAACAGATGTTTTCAAAGTTTGAATGTGTTTTCAATAAACATTTAAAATTAATTGTATTCTGTGTTTTAAACAAACAAAAACGTTAAATTAATGAAATAAATCTACTACTATTTGTTTAAACTAAAAGCTTTTAAATATTTACTGTCTGTATTGGTTCTTAAAAATACATATCTACATTTTATCTTCATCAAATTAAACAAAAATTTAACTGCTTAACCTTTTTTTAACCCTTTCGTTAACATTATTCTTTTATATCTAATACATTTTACCATAGAATCTTTCAGAATTCATTATATTAAAATAAAACTGCTTTAGGTTAAAGTTCTGTATTAATATTTAATAATAATCGACTTTTCGACGAACTCAACGTACGTTTTTTTTTTCTTTTTTCTTGATGAAGACATACGTATATTTTTTACAGTGTAGTGAGCGATATTCTCAAAAATTTCAAACACAATAAATATACACTACTTATTGCCTTTTATTTGTAAATTTTCAATTTATGAAAAAAATCGTGATATAATAATATAACATTCCAATAATAAAATAATAGCGATTTCAATGAATCAACATGTATAAAATCAATATATTCAATTAGTAATTTTAATTAAAAATATTGAATAAAAAATCTGTCACATGGTGTAAAATGAACACACAATGACAACACAGTCGGTATATTCAAAAAAATCCATCTAGAAAAATTACTGTCACATATAATATATGAATAGCAGCAGGTTGTTAACAAACATTGAAAGTAAAAACCCATTATCCAAATAAACGAATCCTGCTGTATGTAAAAAAAAGGGCGTACGAGCGACAGAAATAGCAGGAAACGGGAAGGCAGGTGGTTCCTCGTTTGTTCGACTAGTAGCTATATAATCGTTTTCTTCCTTGACATGACAAACTAATTAGAAAAAAGCAATTTTCTCCTAGCCATGCCCGTGAAACGCATTAGCGCGTTCGTTATCCCGTGCGCGCCTGTACAATTCCGACATTTGGACAATGGCTCGCTCGCTCGCTTGTCGTGGCCGTGTTGTTTGCCAACAAAAACAAAATGAAAATTAACTTATTTTTGGCACCGTAAACAAATATGAAAGGCAGACAAACGGTGTCCGTGTGCTTAAAACTTAATGAAATGCTCTAATGTTTAACATTTATTTCGCTACTGAAATGGTAAATTCATAATACACAAGATGATACACAAGGCTTTTGTCTTGCTGTTTTATTGTTGAAATAAATACGCTTAGTTTTGCATTATAAATTTACACTTGACATTATTAATAATCGCAGAAATACGTGCTTATTTTTATTTTATATATATACATTCCATACCGCTTAATGTGATCATATCGATATTTAAATTTTTTGATAAGAATAACCGGTTGACAATAATATATGGAAAAAATATAAACAATCCTTTATTAACTAGAAATATGTAAAAATAAACAGTAAATAAATTATGTAATATTTTTTTTAATAAATCACTTCCTGATTATTATTTGAATTAAAATTTGACATAAAATTCGTTTTAATAATTTTAAATATTAATATTGGGTCTGTTTAATGAAAATGTTAATTAGCGTCATATGTTTGATACCTATTTTTAATATTAATGAAATAAATGGCATACGTCATTAAAATTAATACGTTCAATTTTAATTAGATTATTAATTTATTAAAGCATATATGATACCGCATTAAATATGAGATTTTTTCCCGTAAAATTGACATGATAAAAAATATATTAATTAATATTACGATACATTTAAAAAATTAACAAATATTTAAACAATATATAATTTTTTTAATACTAATAGAATGTTTCTAAACATAAATAATTACTGCATTTAAAATATCTAAATAGGATATATTGCAATTTACATATTATTACAATTATTTTAAATTATCATTTTCGTTAAATCAATAAATACAATTTTTCTGTTGCATTGTAGAAAAAGTGGAAGTATAATATATTCCTCGTACGTAATGATTATTATCCATTTATTCGTCCTGATGAGTAATAGCCATCAACATGTTTATTGTATCTGTATTATAAAATACCAATTCATTATAAAACAAAATTTCTAATATTTAATTTTTCATTATTATTCTCATTCTTTCAAACCATTCACCCGAGGCAAAACGCACTTATCTATATTTCCCCTGTAACTCATCCGGCTCGAAGGACCAATTAGCCCATTCTTCCCGTTTCCTGATTCGATTTTGTTTGTTTAAATAGCGGAATGAATGCAATTTACTTTACCATCCGGTATAGCTACTCTTCGTGCATCTCCCCCTCCCCCGCCCTCCGTTAAGTTGATTTCAACTTGCCGCCAACTTTCGTTTAGTTTTCGCGCACACGATTCATAGCACATTCGTGCATTATTATTAGCTGAAGGGATCTGGCTAACGGTAGCGCGCCGCCAAACTCTCCATGTTGTTAACATAGCTGAAATATTTAACACGTAGCTAATTACACAAATGTATATAAGTCCCGCGCGTCTCGTAAGCACGTGAAGTATGGCGACCTTATACATATTTATGTTGGCGTCGTCGACGGGCGAAAGCGAGGATGGTTTTAGTTTTCGACGCCGCCGCGTCGTACGGGGCGTCGTAAGTGCCTCGACGAATGTGAGTTTGGATGGTAGATGTAATCGTTGAAATGCGACGACAAAGGCAACGTTGTTGCATTTTTATGGGCTAGCATCTTTATACAAAACATAATTGCTTTATTAGCTTCTAAAAATTCTTATTAATTTATTACTTGCTGTTGAGATAATTTGCAAAAAAGAAAGTTTAACAAATTTCAAGCAGAATATAGATATAGATATAATAGTTGCTCATCTTGTTATAAATTATATATAAAAATAAAACAGAAAATTATTTTATATGTAGAACATTTACAAAAAATTAAGTAAATATCTGTACATATTTCATTAATCAAATGTTAGAAGTTTGTTTACTATTTCAGATTTTTTTAAATTATATATTATATATTAATTTCCATAATTGTATAGAATATATTCAAATTTTTTAATAATATTACAATATTAATTAATCAGTTAATCAGCCTGATTCTCTAACGAAGTTGCTAAATTTTAGCAACGTTGCTAACAACATTAGCCAATAATATTAGCTGACACTAAATACAAAAATAAAATAAGAACTGTTATATTTGTTTCTATTGGTTATAGTTGTTAGCAACGTTGCTAAAACTTAGCAACTTCGTTAGAGAATCTGGCCGAATGTGTAGCTTAAAAACTAAAAATTATATTAAATTTAAACTATTGAATTTAAAGAATTTTGTGAGCTGGTATGTCGTAGTCGATCTATCCTCATCGCAGACGTTTTGCCATATATTGTAGATACCAGAACCACGGCATACCAGAACAGAAAATTCTATAAATTCAATGGATACCGGCCGTGAAAGCCTGAAGATTACTAAATTTAAACTATTTAAACATAGTTAATATTATATTCAGAAATTAACATTTTTATGATATTATTCCCTATATTCAAACAAGATTCTAATTTTAAATATAAATATACAATTTCGGAATATTTTTGTAATATTAGTTAATTTTCTATTAATGTAAAGAATTTTTGTTTTAAAATTTCCGTGTCATAAATAATTAGAATCAAACTAAAGGAAACCCAAATAATATTTTTATAGTAATAATTATCAATTGTACAATTATTTCGAATTTGCATAAATTTTAAAAATAAATCAAAAATAATACGAAAATTTCCTAAAAGAGTTAAGTAATTATAAAAATAGTAGATAGTTACGTATGATTTTAAAACTAATGATATATCTAAAAATATTTTAAACCAGTTCATGAATGAAAGTTATAAAATTTATGATGCTAAATGTATGTATTTTATGTCGCGCTAGATTCTCATAAATGCGAAAACAAATGATATTTTGAAGTTAATTAACTTTCTTGTTCGAAAAGTACGACCGAATATTAATCATGGCCACGAATTTTCATTACAGCCGGAAACAGCAAAATATTTTTGTTTGCATTATTTTCCTCTCCTTTTTACCGACAAAACTACCTTCATTTACATAATTAATATTACGCTATTTAATATTTTTTTAATATCAAAGCATTTTAATCCGAGTTTATTTTGTTTTGAAATTATAAAAATTTAAATAAAACAACGATTTTGTAAATCTATGTAACCTAGATTAGTATAACGTATTTGAGCAAATTATTATACAAAATAAATAGATAGCACGAAATTTGATGTATATTTTACTTAAAATTTTATTTAATTTACTATAGTAAAAACCAAATAACAAAATATGTAAATTATATTAAAAACGTATAAAATAAAACTAATGAAATATAATAAATTTATAAAGTAAAATAATATTAAAATAAAACAAATAATATTCTAACCTGTTTAAATTGTATCCTCCATTTTTCATTGATTTCATTTGCACCATCACAAATATGTTTTGCAAATTATTATTTGCAAAACATATAACTGTAATTCAATATTTACATACAATGAGATCATATTTCACACAGTTTTACTATCATAAACTTTTTCTTTAATTAGAAATGCTAAAAACACAACGAAAGACTTATTTATGTAATTTCACTAAACAAGTGTCTGTCAATAACTGAAAAAATTCCAGAAATTACTTGCAATAAACAAAAACTAAATAAATATAGTTCGATTGTTAATTCATAGATGACGTTACCAGTATTAAAATTAATAATTTATTCAAAGATATTAGTATCGTTTTGATTCTATATCAAATTAATATTCTCAGAATAATTGTTTATATTCTATTTTTGCCATGTATACCGCTAAATCTAATAATTTATATTAAAAATCATAAAGTATTGACATAAACTTCTAATAAATTACATATTTATATTTATTTAAATATTCCGTATTAAAATAAATATAATATGTTTTTTTAAAATAATTTTTCCAATTCTTTATAGCATGTTATAATTGAAAAATAAAATGTATACAACTAATATAAATTGTACGTTAGTTATTTTCAATTTCTGCACAAATGAAAAAGTTTGTGCTACATCCTTGGCATGATTATGTATGTATTAAAAAACTATGCTATTCAAAGTCCAGTTATGATTTAATCAAAATAATTTTTGACCAAATACAACTAGGGTCCCCGGCATGTTTTTAGCACCAGGCTCTTAAATTTGTCGGTCCGCCAATGCGTTCCTAACATCGTAAATTCATAAACAATTCATTTAGAAGTGAATAAAAAAATCAGAGTTGAAGCCAGTAGTCGTTAAAGTTCGTCATCAGTGCAAATGAAAAACATGGCTGACCAATTAATAAGCGTCAGTTTTTTTTTTAATTCTTCGTTCAACTTCCTCTTAAAAGTTTAAAATTCAATGAATTTTAATTAATGCTATTCTTCGATGAGCACAGTCCGACTGAAAAATACTGACAAATGCTTTTTGGGAGAACAATAGCCCCCCGTTCGCGGACAAAGACGCACTTTTTCATGCTAATTCTCAAATCATTTAAATCACGACAGACTTTAGAAACTTCACGAAATCAGAAACGATAAATAGGTTTAACAAAATGTAGATTTGATCAAATGTAATGCTAACTAACATTTGTATAATGCACAGAAAAAATGTTTCAAATGTTTTAGTTGTTTTATCTAAAAATATTAGATAAGTTTTAACCTTATAATCATGTTAGATAAAACGTATAATTCAAGAGTAATATTTTGTAAAAAAATTTAAAGATTTAGATGCTCCTCTCATCCTTTTTGCATCGTATCGTAATGCAAAAAGCAGGAAATGGCATAATGTACGCGCGACTGAATAAACCCCCATGTAAATAACTTGTAATTCTGTAAATCAACAAAAAAATACGTCCAATAGAAGTCCAAGTTACGCC
The DNA here is from genome assembly GCA_963966155.1 of Clivina fossor. NCBI lineage: Eukaryota > Metazoa > Arthropoda > Insecta > Coleoptera > Carabidae > Clivina > Clivina fossor. The sequence continues at coordinate 8,303,323 of OZ014565.1, read as the reverse complement.
ATGTACAAACCAATGGCACATCGTACTTAAATATACGGTGGATTCGTTTATACTTTGTTACTGGGTTAGTGTACTGTCCAGTTAATATTTCACTGAACACATTGTGTTACACATCTATGTTATGTATGCGCGTTCTGAATTTTATTTTATACGTTTTTGCCCCGGACGTATTTCATGAAGATGCTTTTTCGGCATGAATGGACATACAAAATGTTGCCTACATTATTTAAATAAAATATTCGCTTGTTTGCAATTTGAAACGATTTGGATTGCGGCGGTTCATGTGTGAGTTTTGTTACAGTAATAAATAAAATAATGGAATTTTGCTTTTTACAATATTCGACCTAGATTTTGAATTTTTTTATAATTAAACAAGTGTTTAATGCAATATATTAATTGTAAAACTTTAGCTATTTTGTGCTGACATGTAAGCAATGATCGTGCCTAGAAAGAGAATGCATTTGAAATATAGAAAATCGACAATATTTCTAGCAAAACGTACGCTGCGTTAGTTAAACAAGAAATAAGAAAAATACAACGTATTTACTTTTTGCTGTGTGTTGCACGCATCTTATCCCGTGTGTTAGTTCAAAATAACTAAGGTAAAATTAATATGCATTTAACTTTGGTTTGTCATTTTTGTAAACAAATTGATAATGTCATATTCCAAGACTGTTAACTGTATTTAATTAAACCAGCATACTATTCTCAAATAGTCTAATGCAACAGTGGGCAAATTCCGGCCCGCAAATAATTTTTTTACGACGCACAAAAACTGTCACAAAATTAAATAACATACTGGAATTTATTCTTGGTTCGCTTATAAAATATAGCATTAAATTTAGTCCGATAGCTACCAAAGGTTGCCTACTCTAATGGATAGATAAATGATGTTAAAATATCAGTCTATTTACTATAATATCTATTTATAATAATATTTTCATAACCTAAAATTGACAATTTAATATATATATATATATATATATATATATATATATATATATATATATCGATTTTGAAGCTAAATTATTAAATAGTAATATTACTTTGTCATTTATATTCTGCATATTTTAATATTTAACAACTGGGAATACAAAAATGTATAGTTCAATTTTGAATTAATAAAAATATTTGACCAATTAATTACAACAGAATTTACAGCTTAGCTTCAAATAATAGATAAAATAAACATCTTTCGGTTATTTTTATTTGCTATTAATATCAATCGCACGAAATTTTAATTTACTAAACTATATCATATCGCACAAATTATCTTAAAATTGCTAACCATATCAAACTCATGAATCTTTATATCAAACTCTTCTAAACTCAATATATTGTAATACCTATAGCAAAAAAATCGTTTAAACATTTTACGAAATGTTTTAAAGATTTTTGTTTTATTTTTTTTTTTTCAAATTATAACTAAAATATGGTCAGCGCGGTAGCCGAGCGTGTTTAAGCGTCAGATACTACCGAATTAAATACTGTAAAATATGGTTCGAATCCGCTGGCCGGCGTTTCTATTCGTCGTAAAATAAAAAAAATTGTCAGGCATTAATTACAGAATCGGACACAACAGGTTGATGGACTCTTTGTCTTAGAAAAAGAATTCGTAGCTGTTCTATGCGAACGCATGACTGGCAGTTTCGAAAAACTGAACGATCACGAAACAAGTATTTCGATACTTGAGGTAAAAGCCCGATTTGGCTGTAGTGCCATTGAAAAGAGAGAGAACTAAAAATGTTTTATTATTTCAAAGACAAAATCCTTATAATTTTGTATTTGATCAATGATATAAATAATAAGTTAAACAATTTGATAAATTATTAGTTTTATTTTAGACAATCTAGAAAATTTGAGAATTAAATTCCAGGTTAAAAGAAAAGTGTCCCGTAACCTTGGAATTCAAGTAACACGTTCATCTTTTCGAACACAAAAGAAAAGATAACAGCGACGTTCTTTCCCACTACCACATTCAATACATAAGCTTGTCGAATTACATTATCTTTCTATAACTGTTATACACGCATCACACAAAGAGATTTACGATTTCAACTCACGGAAACTAGAATTTGTTCATTTTAATATAAAAATAACTCGGTAATCAACGAAAAGGCGAGCTGAACTTCAAAAACAACAGCGTCGAGTTCACAGTGAATTTAACAAAGTTATGTTTGTCCGTACTTTGCTTTTGCGTCGTTTCGCCGTGCGGAATCCGAAATGAGTGAAACAGTTTTTGGCTACTTGCCGTTCTGAAATAAACGCCCCTCCCCCACCGTTCTATAGTCTAAAATTTTCGGACTGCAGAAGGGGGTGTTCAATCATGTGCCAAAGTGCTAACCACAGACTCTATTCAATTGTAACCCTTAAAAGTATGTTGTAATAAAATATTTTTTCTTGGGACACAATAAAAAGCGGAATGGACTCGACTTCTTTTGGGAATTTTTATATCCAAGCATAAAAAATTGAATTAAGTTTCTGGGGACATGTATATTTTATGAAGAATAATATTTTTAATTTCATACTTTAGAAGATTTATTTTTTACAAAATTATATGAAGTTTATCTTTAGAAATTCAAACAATAGTAGCCCGATGGATACATACTCCAAAGAATGTTAGTTCAAATTTCTAAACTTGTTTAAAGTATTAGTAATCTTCAGGCTTTCACTAACTATAATATTTTTTGCTAGATGTTTTTCTATAATAAAACTTAAACAAAATTTGCACAAAAATCTAAACAAATTTTACGTAATTCAAGCTTGACTTTGTAATTAATAGACTATAACTAAAATTTAGAATGCAAACACATTAAACTAAAACGAGAATAAAATAATAATTTTATTGTATTCAATAGTTCAATAGCATTTCCGTTTCCAATCATAATACAACTGATTTTCTTTTACATTTTCCTAAACCATTAAACCTACCATCAAATACAAAATAGCTTTAGCAAGTGTATCAACTTCGCAAAATTCCAGAATCACTATGCGCAACGAAACTAGACCAGGCCAAGTAAGACCACGACTAGCCAGCAAGCAAGCTTTTCTTCGTATCTCGGTAAATGGCCATGGCGGCTCTTTGAAACGATTCTACCGCAAGCCTAGAGTCCGGCTCAGCCCGGTTAAGCTCACATCACCCCCGAGCCGAGACGCGCGAGCGTCTAATGTCGGACACGGGCGTCCCCGAGAGAAAAGATAAAAATAAAACTGCGTCGAACAGAGACAGACAGATGGGAGAGAACAACGACACGCCGAGCACTTTATAACTTCGAGCCAACGATCTTTCGTTGTCCGTTGTGTATGCCATGGGACTTCCGCTCGCAGGATTCATAGCGCATTAATGCTTTAGTGGCGCGGGGGAGGAAGGAAGACGGAGAATGCCTTCGAAGAAAAGATCAAAAGCATTTTTGGGCAGCGCGCCGAAAAATAATTATCCTTTAAGTAAGTTTTGCGCTCTGCCCGCGAATAATGAAATATCAAATTCCACGCCACGCTGATGGGTGTTATGTTGCTTTGTTAGAGTCCATTTACAATGGAAATTTGGGACATATGTTGGTGAAAATGTCATTATCTTCTAACAAGCAAACATATCGAGGTGTTAAACGCCGATTTAAATGAGCTTCAGGTATCAAGTAGAACACTAAAAACTAAGCGACACGTATTTTTTTTTAGCGGCCCTAATCAAGGTTTAGGGGGTGAAAATCACCCCCAAAATTTAGAGTAAAATTGGTTTTTATTTTTTTTCTCAGAAACTATGCATCCTAGAACAAAAGTGTAAATGTACGAATACCTTCTTTTTTTAAGAGCTATCCACCAGTGGTATTAGTTTTTTTCTATACAATTTGTAAGTTACCCTTTTGCACCCCTTTTCACTTATTTTACCCCATATTTAATTGTTATGTATTTTTTTTTAATTTTATTTTATATTAAGATAGCCCAATTAAAAATAAAATTAACGTGTTTTTGTTTTTTTAATTATTTATTGATTTAAGGGGTCATCTGCCCCCTTATATAGACACTCGTATGTACTTATAAGTAAGTTTGATTATTTATAACTCGTTAATATTACATGATAGAAAAAAAAGTATTGGAATTTTTTTATTTGTTTTACATAAGAAATTTTATAAGATATTTTAAAAAAATATTTATGAATTTTAATTCTGTTCAGAAGTGATTATGTCGTCTGGGCGCTCCAATTGAAGACTTTGAAATATCTCGAAAAATAAGCATCGGACAAAAAAAAATTACAAATAAAAAGTTTATATTTTTGATGGGGGCATTCACTTTTGAGGGGGGCAAGGCGTAACTTTAAAATCCTAAATAGAAATTTCCTTTTTTTATTGCAGATTCGGATTCGGATAGAGGGAAGAGGAGGTAATCGTAGGTGAAGTTAATGTATTTTTTTCTGGACAATCCAAATCTGCAATAAAAAATAAAAATTTCCATTTAAAATTTTAAAGTTACCCCATGCCTCCCTCAAAAAGGGTGGGCAGTAGCTCTTCAATTTTAGTACGAGTGAATGCCCCCATCAAAAATATAAACTTTTTATCTGTAAATTTTTTTTGTCCGATGCTTATTTTTCGAGATATTTCAAAGTCTTCAATTGGAGCGCCCAGACGACATAATCAAATAAAAAAATTCCAATACTTTTTTTTCTATCATGTAATATTAACGAGTTATAAATAATCAAACTTACTTATAAGTACATACGAGTGTCTATATAAGGGGGCAGATGACCCCTTAAATCAATAAATAATTAAAAAAACAAAAACACGTTAATTTTATTTTTAATTGGGCTATCTTAATATAAAATAAAATTAAAAAAAAAATACATAACAATTAAATATGGGGTAAAATAAGTGAAAAGGGGTGCAAAAGGGTAACTTACAAATTGTATAGAAAAAAACTAATACCACTGGTGGATAGCTCTTAAAAAAAGAAGGTATTCGTACATTTACACTTTTGTTCTAGGATGCATAGTTTCTGAGAAAAAAAATAAAAACCAATTTTACTCTAAATTTTGGGGTGATTTTCACCCCCTAAACCTTGATTAGGGCCGCTAAAAAAAATACGTGTCGCTTAGTTTTTAGTGTTCTACTTGATACCTGAAGCTCATTTAAATCGGCGTTTAACACCTCGATATGTTTGCTTGTAAGTGAGTTCTTCTTATGTTCATTTCGAATAAGTGTAAATGAGTAAAATTCAATTTGTGTTCTTTCTGATATTATTTGCAATATCAGGATAATTTCACAATGCAGAGACTGTTTCATAATAAAATTTATTTTAGAATGCGTTTCAAATAAATATCTTTATCTGCATCTATACACATTAATTAATAATCATTAGATTAATCTTTCCAATGGCAACAGAACAGAAAAAAAATATATTTTTAATTTTTTAACTGTACATTTGTAAGAATTAATATTCTAAAAACAAATTTAAAGTAAAAAATGTTTTATATTTATTGAAAATCAATTATTTAATTTTTATATCTATGATAGTAATTTCTTGGTGGTTCTTTAGCAACTTATATTTAACACAGTAAAAAAATTTCCGAACGTATTATATTAAAATAAAACGGCTTTAAGTTGTATTCGTAAAAAACTGCATTAAGCATTTGTTTCATAAATGATTAGAAGTTCATAATGCTCATAAGAATTTAGAAAACTGTTTTTCTTAAATAATATTTTGGCATTTTTTTTTAAACTTTTATATATAAACATGAATAAAATTATGTAGTATTTCTAGTATGCAAAATTATTATAGGCTGTGTTCAATTATATAATTTCGCTTTACTGTCAAATAATAATATAAACAAAAATTGTTGATTAATTGAAAACGTTTTTGACATTTATAATTCCAAATAAAAATAAAATTATTAAAAAAATTATTATTAAAATTTCTGTATCTGAAATATGTTGCTCCATAATTAAGAAATGATACTAATAAATAAAAAAATAACAAAAATGTTGCTAGTGTGAATGGAGCCTTATAATATAAGTATAATGTACTAGAGGCATTTCAGCAACTCGCTCTCTGGTTTGTATTACAAAGTTATGATAAGATGGCAAACGTAAAACATGTAATGTAATATTGTTTTCATTCTTTCTCGGTGAATATATATGATATTTCTATTTATTTGTTTGCATCTGTTTTATGTACATAAATGTCAAGTGAAAAATGCAATATTTTCCTCTCATCGTTTTTTACATTATACAACGTGTACACTTAATACACACATATACATTGAATATGATTAATTTCAAACAAAGGTACTTCAATTCAATTTAAAATTTAAAAAAAAACAACAAATTTTCATACAATTCTTTGATGTAACAATATACAAATGTAATTATATTAGTAATGTATTCATAAAAATACAGTTATTTTGTTTGGCAAGAAAAGCAACTTGATAGCTTTGAAACAAACTAAAACATGAGAATAGTCAAAGAATTTTGCATTTATATTTGTTTGAGTTTAATATGTATTAACATGTCAAAAAAAATTCTAAATAAAAAAAAAACAAGCTTACATTCCTAAATAACACCTTGTTAAATTGTGGTAAAAAAAATCAGTTTGGTTTATCATTTTATAGGGGTATAGTTTAGATAGCGTTGACTTATTTTGAGTTTTGTGATAGTGCGAACGAAGTACAGGATATTCTATTTTTGATGAAATTATACATGTAAATTTCTACATTATTATAGTTAGTTGAAAACAGTATTTAAATTTTTATTTGTTTCAACAATTTTCAAGTAAATTACTGAACTAAAAATTATTCGATTTTTATTTTATATTATAACTGTTATTTATAAAAATATATGAAAAAGTAATCTAGATATTTGAAAAAAGAATTTAACACAAAAAATATTTGTAGTTTCAAAGATGTATTTTTAAATAAAACATATATGTATCGAAAATAGTATTTTATTATATAATACCAAACCAAATGCTTCAGATATTAAGTACTGAAATATTATTGGTTCCTGAGAAAAGTTACCATGGTTCATTTGGTTTCATTTCAGTATAATATACTATAAATAAATGTTAGAAAACTCACCTCTTCAAAAAATGATTTGAGCCCAGGATAAGTAAAACAATCTGTAACAATATATAAAAAATTAGTTTAAAAATATCTGAGAAGCGATTTAAAGAAATATACTACATCTACATAAATCTATTATGTACAAAATATCTACATATTTTTAATAATATTTAATATATAGTATATAGACTATTATAAAAAAGAATTAGTATAATATGTACAAACTAATGTAAATTATTGAAAATAATCGAAAATTATATTTAAAATTTTTTAAATTACTTCTTTATATATTCATCCGAATTTAGTTTCAGACCAATGAACTAACTAATAATTTCATAGAATCATAATATTTCCAATAAAAATACAACTATAATTAAAATAAATAAATAAAATTAAATAATAAAATAAATAAATTAAATAAACTATAAATAATACAGCTCTTAATAAAAATATTATTATAAAAAGTTTATACAAATTTTATTAGAAAGACTTTGAATTTATAGAATTTTCTGGGCTGGTATACCGTAGTGGATCTATTCTCGTCGCAGATGTTTTGCCATACATCGTTGATGGAATCCTTAGTGCTTGATGACTGAATGATTCAGTGACCAAGCACTGAGGATGCCATTGACGATGTATGATGAAACGTCTGCGGTTAGGATAGATCGATCACGGCATACCAGACCAGAAAATTTTGTAAATTCAATTGATACCGGCCGGGAAAGCCTGAAGATTATTAGAAATACTTTATTTGATTTTATTTAATAAAAAGATATATACGAGTTTAGAAATAAATTTATTACAATTTACTTTGCGTACGTTGCAATATTCTAGAAAATAGAAAATTTTACATTAAAAAATACGTTGTAGTTGTACGTTGTAAAACGGACTTTTCTTTATTTGCTTTGAACCAGTTTTCTATAGATATTTGTTTTTTAAGAAAATATAAGTTTCACAATGGCTGTAGGCGAACCAAGCAATTGTTATCTGGATGTTTGAACAAGATCAGAATTCAATAGAGTCGTGTGATAGCCCCTATCCGCTATTGGTTATATTTTCAGCGCGTTCTGCCTGCCTGCCTGCCCGGAGTCTCGCTAGTGTTCGGTTTTTCAAGCAAACTGGAAAGAACTTGAGATTTACAAGATCTGGGCAACTAGATCCTACATCTATAATTGTGCTTCTCGGAAAAGTTTTATATTCGAAAGATGTAGTTTGTGATTTCCGTTCGATGAACGTAATTAATCTTTGTACGGAAGATTTCAAATTAATATTTTTTTTTAGTTCATTTCTTTTTTGTTTGATAGTACTGATAATTAAAATATTTTCAAATGTATAAATGGTATAAATCAGTGTAATACTAACTTTTATATAAAATATTGATATTTTATTATAAATATTTACCAAGAATTTTAAAATACTAACCATTTGTGATATTTATTGATATTTAATTATAAATATTAATATCATCTGTTTAAAATACTGACCAAATAAGTGTGAGAAAGTCAAAATTTATTTCGATTTACAATATTTTTGTAAATAAAAAGAAATTAAAAATTTCCAAAAAAAAAAAACAAAATTAATTAAAAGTAAAGCTAAATATTTATTTCTAAAGCTAAACTTCTATCATCGGTAGCGAATTAATTATTAAACATTAACGTGAAATAAGAATTAATTATTAAAAGCCTAGTCAACGATCTGAGGTTACACGAATAGTCAGTGACCACTTTTTTATGTTAATGATTGTGTAATTAATTTGCTGATGATAATGAAAGCTTAGCTTTCGAAATATATATTTTAGCTTTAAAATTACTTTAAAATTTTTTCGTATAAATTTGCTTTAAAGTTCATATTGCAATTTAATAATATTTTTTGTAATATTAATTATTAATATAGTTTTATTCACGGCAGAGTAATTTTTTTTGAAAATAATTTTACAAATATATGACATTTATAAATATTGACATTATAACTGTAATTATTGTCATGTTTATGTCAAATAAAAAACTCTGACATGCTTTATTTGCCTGACTCTATCGCTAGATACAAAAAAAATCTTAAAACCTTTTTGATATCATGGCATTGTTGTAATAATAATGCAAAAGGCAAGCAAGCAAATATGCTTCCATTACAATCATGCAATGAATGCACGAAACAAAATAATTTGACAGCTGTATATTCAGCTATCAATCAATGTTGTGAATTGTAGTCCTTGTTCTAAATAACAATCATACAATACATATCTACAGAAACATGGCATTATTGTACCCCCTCCCTTTTAATATTAAATATATATATATATATATATATATATATATATATATATATATATATATATATACATATATATATGTTGTTATTTGCTTATTACAATATTCAAGCATATATCTGTCAATTGTAAATTAATGTTAAAATATATCTAGAGAAAATATAATTAAAATATTAATAATAAGTGTGTAAATATTAAAGCACCTCCTATAGAAAACTGATGAATAACACCGCTTTACAGAAAAATTATTTTGATTCATTTTCTTTTACTTTAGAAATAAAAATACATAAGTCTAATTCTGTAATAGATAGGTAATTTGGGAGTTCTTGGCACTACTATAAAATACAAATTTATTTTGTATACTTAATAAAAATTTTTAAAGGTTTTATCTTTTAGGTTTTAAAAATGGTGTGACCCAAACTCTTTCCACTTTCCCAAAATTATATACCTACTCTTCTGTTTCTACTACTTGGAAACTTTCGCTGACGCAAACCACTCTTTTAATCTTACCACTTCAAAATTCTGCTACAATTATTACTATTTTCAAATATGTCACTTTTCATTTCTTTTATTAAAAATGTTTACATTTACAACGTATTTAGAGAAAATAGACCTCCAATTACGTCTGTTTTCTTTGAAAATAGACAAAAAAAAACATATTAAATTATGAGAAAAAATACTTTATCACTACAAATATTTTTATTTAATTGATAGATTTTGTGAAAAACTTTGTTTTTTAAAAAAATAACAATAGTGTGTTGTGATGAAATAAAAGAAAATTATAATTAAAATTATTTTAATTATAATTTTTTAATAATATAATATTTTAATAAAATATTATATTACTGGGAAGACATACTTATATAAGTATTATTTTTTAATAAAAAAAAAAAAAAATTTTGCATTTACATACGTTTTATATTTTGTAACAAAATATCTATAAAATTAATTTTTTAAGAAATATTCACACTTTGTAAATTTTAATTAAGAACAACAAGATTTGTAATTTATCTTATATACAAGCAAAATAATAATTTTACTATATTATTAAAACGACAAATTAATAAAATTTAATTAACTGAATCTAACAAACATTTCTAATTTGTCATTCAAAACAGTTATGTATCTAAAGTGGAAATACAATGATGCTTTTCAACATATGTATGTACATTTCAAAGCACCGACGATGATTCCAAATTAGTTTATATCCAAAATAAATTATGTTAATTTTAATTCTAATGATTAAAATAACGTCGAATTAACTTCATAGCCGCTCAGGTTTCGTCTATTTACCCACCTAGTTGAACCACTACTGCCTCTCAACCAAACACACAATATAATCATGTGTACGCATAATGTAATATAGCTACGAAACAAAGTTCACCATCAACTACCATAACAATGTCACAATGAACAAACAGAGTAACAGGGTGTTTAGTATGCAGGTCTCTTCGGAACCAGCAAACGGAGAGAAGAGGGGGGGCAAAAGGAAGACGATTCCGAAAGAGGACAAGGGATAGGAATCGGATATCCGACAAACCCCACGTCAAGTTTCGTATCTAGATGTCTCTGTCTTCTCTCTTCGTATGGAATTCGGAATGGGGGGGTTTTTGGGAATGACTGGCTGGCTGTGTGTGTGTGTGTGTTATCCGCGGGCTCTGACAAAGTCATTGGGTTCCGCAGGATCGCGGGATACATCTGCGAGAGCATCATCTTCGTAAAGAGGGGTTTCATTCCCTTGTACCATGTCACTATTTGACCGTTAGAACGATGAATGCTATGCCGTGTACGCGTTTCTGGAACGATTTTTTGCTCAAATGTCGAGAGATGTTTCAAAGTTTTTTTTCTTTCTATCTTTGTGGTTGAAATTTGGTTTTAAAGACGACTGTAAAATCTAATAATTGTAATTGAAATTTATGTTACATAATAAGTTTGTTTTTTATAAAAAAATATTTAAAAATAAAATTGAGAACCGATTACATAAAAAATTAATTAGGTAACTATAATAGAATGTCAACTGTCTTTGAAGCTTCTGAATCATTGGTTAGTTGGCAAATTTACTTATGAAGCATTTAATAATGTTTTTGCAATCAGTTTTTTAAAATTATTTTTTGTTAAAAATATGGATAAATGTATCTGTGAGCATACGAGTACATTATGGTTAAATAAAAAATTGTTAATTAGTAAGTAATTAAATAAACCTAGTCAAATATAATTTGCATGTTGTAATGTCAAAACTAGCATCTTTTATACGGATGCTGTCTTACATGAATGAATGTCACATTTATAAAGTGCAAGTGTAGTGTATAAAAATATTTATTTTATAGACAAGAATATTGTTAAAATAAAACGGATTTTCATTTGAACGTACATTTTCATTAGAAAAAATAATACTGTAAATGTCAAATGTCTGTTTGTTCATTGTAAATGTCGTTTGTATTATTTTTCCAGATAAAGTTGTATGTTGAATACGTCAAACTGTCGATTAGGTGCTAACAAATATTCATACAGAACTACAATCTAAAGTCGTTTTATTTTAATATAATAAGTTCTGAAACAATTTTTTACTATGTTAAAACATATTTTATTCTTACAGCTAAATATAAATCAAATATTTAAATACCATTTTTATGTTTCAATTCGACGTCTTCTGAATTAACTATAATTTAATACCAAACCAAAAATGAAGGTGAGAAAGCTAAATCTTAGTATTATCTAATATCAAAAAGACGAGAATTCTTTCCAGTTGAACAATACACGATTTTACGTGAATCAAAAAAAAAGATAAAAGAATAAACCTTAGCCATTAATTTCGGAACTTTAAGTCTATTGTTATGTTTGGCTGGCTTTCTTGACACAATAGAATACATTGTGATTTAACAACCGGGAATGCTATATTCGTTTCTCTTTTTTTTATTAACTTTAGACGTTTATAACGTAATATAAAACGTCAAAAATTGCGAATAAAAGTCGGTAATAGCCGACGATGTTTCAAGTATATCAAATTTTTTACTCGGTATACAAGTGTGTTGCTGTACTTTACGTAATTGCTAATAAAGAAACAATTGAGAAGTAAAATTTTAAATTAATATATTGCTAGAATGTGTTACGGTCAAATAAAAGTTGCACGTTATTCTGAATTTTGATATGATTAAATCATTATTTTTTTCCATAATAATTAATATTAGAGTAAACAATATATACAATATTATATTATGTTACAAAGAGTAGAAAGCAATGATTATTGTGTTGAGCTCAAATATTTGTTTTAGAGCCAAATGTTTAGTATGTCAAAAAAAGTTTATTGTCTTAACACAAAATTTCAAATGGTTATATATTAACTGATTTTGATGTAAGTTATACTGTATTATACAAACTGCGTATGTATTATTTCTTTCTACTAACGTTCTTCAAGTAACGTATTTCGAAAATTTTACTATACAAAATACATCTTTTATGTTTAAAGGGTTTAAATTATACGCAAGATGGTAAGCTGTAATTCCAAATATATCTGTTGTCCTGTTTTGTATAAGTTTAACATTAACATGTTAAATTTGTATAAATTAAATTACTTTCTTAATAGAAATAAACGGAATTATTTCAATTTTAATTAATGCTTGCACATATAAAATATCTTAAACAAAAGTTAAGATATTGTTCGCAAAATATATAAAATTTCTCAAATACAGTGAAAAGTCGTTTAAGTTGCAAATTGAATTTAATGCCTTAAAACAATACTGTTTACTTAAATGTCTTGTACGTCATAATAACAAAACAATAAGAGTATTTCAGATAACAGTTCAAATTTTAAACCGAAAAGTATTTAATAATTATGATGTTCTTTGTATTAGGGAAAGAAAAACTTCTGTTACTTCTTAATATTTTAACTCATATTTAAGATAGAATTTATCGTTATTGTTATACTCATGTTCAAGTTATTTTGTATTATCTGGAAAAAGTTAATATGGAGTCGCTTTTGTCGAGATGTGATCTTAAATTAAACGTTTTGAGTGTTTTCGAAGCTAAAGCCGAAGTAAGACAATATTGTTGAAGTAAATATTGTAAATTAAATGTTCCTGTTGCTTTGTACTAAATATAACTAAGCAAAAATATAAATTGTCTCAGTTAATATAAAATAATACAGACATAGCAGATGAAAATATGAAAAGTTAGAGAATACTATTCAAAATTATCAAATTTTATTATTAATTTGTTTATAATTTAAAATTGTACAATATATAAAGTTCCTAATATTAAAAAATTCATTTCTTTGTTAAAAAAATACAGCAAAATTTTAAAGAATTTAAACAAAGAAATCAAAATTATAAATATGACAAAATTAAATACAAAAACAAAAATGCTATTAATGTAACTAAGCAATAAAAGTTTTAATAAAATTTGACATAAATTTTTGAATTGTATTAAATGACATTATATTAGAATAAAAAGGTTTTGCGAATTAGTTCGACAAACATCATCATCATTTTTCCTGATGATAATGTATGCAAATTTTAAATAAAATTAACACAGAACTAAATTTTATTTAAATTATAATGTATCTATTAGTTTCCAAAAAACTTCTTACAAGATTTAATAAATTTAACTTATTAACTTTAACTTTAGATTAACCAATACAATATTTAAAGTTAAAAAAATGTTTGCTAATTAAATTCAGATTTGTGTTTTAAATAATACAATAGTTGTGTTTATAAATCATTTTTCCTGAGTTTTTATCTTCAGGTATAAAGTATAATACTTCAGTACAATGTTTTGTTAAAAAAATTCTGACAAAAGAAATGATAATTTCTTTAAAACAAACTTTTCTACTATATAAATAACGTACTATTGTCATTTTTAAAGTTCACCCGCAGTACCTGACGTTTTATAATCATTTGTTACTGACAAAAACTTTCTGCAAGATTAAAAAATTTTACAAGTAACTTAATATAATATAAAAGATATTTTTTTAACTCTAACATCGTGTTTTGCGATGTCACTTATCAAAAAATATGTGTGTGATTTATACGTATTTGTGTTTGCACAAAAAAGACCAACATTTTTTTAGGGAAAAAAAATGCAGCTATGTATTTCATTTAGCATATTCCAAACAAAGGTATTTACAAATTTACATATTGAAATGAAATTTAAATTTTTTTATGTAGATATTCTGTCAGCTGCAAAAATGTGTTTCAGATATTTCAAATACATACAATTATATACATCAGTTTCATCAAAAATATATTAATAGAAATACGATAAAAATTATATATGGAAATAAAAATATGTTTTATTTTTCATACACGAAATTAGAAAATACATTTTCATATATTTTTGTAAATTTTGTTTTAATTAAAAATAAATAAATATTTTTTTCAGAAAAAAAAAACGTAATGTAGAATTTCAAATAATTTGCAAACAAATTTCAAAGTAAAGTAATTTTTATTTAATGTAAAAAACTACAGACATTTAGGTGAAAATTCTTTACAATTACAGCGATTGTAATCTATAAAAAATGACAAAGATTTGAAGAATTTTACTTTGTTATCAAAGAAACCTCTAAGACGCATTCTCGTCTATAAATTTTTAGATTTAATTTGTTCAAATTCTTCTAGTTTTTGTCAATAGAACTTGTAGCTACTTCTGTAAAAATCTATTTAATTTTAATTAAAATACAAATTGATTAAACATGTTTTAATTTAAAAAAAAAAATCTTTAAAAAAATTCACATTGAGTGAAAATAATAATTTTATTAAACTGCGCACTCGTATTTAGTTTTGTTTTTAATTATTATTGTTCCTTTTTTGTTTAATAAAATTCAAAAATTTTAATTTTTATATAAAATTCTTTACTTTGCCAGATATTATAATCGCTGGCAATCTTTTACATTAGAAATGAATTATTCAATATATATAAAAAATTAATAATTTTGTTCTATTTATAACCAGATAAAGAAAATTATATAATTTTATTGTTAACAACGTTGCCGACTGATGATGTCAATTTAATGGCAAAATTTTAGTTTTAATTAGATAGTATATTTTATAACATTAGTTATCTACATACAATTTAGTTGAAATAAAATTGCTATTTCAATTAAAGTTTAAACTTTGAATAAATGAACGAAAACAACTATAAAATATACAACAAACTAAAAAATATGCAATTAGATCAATACAGATCAATAATAGATGATTCATTTAATATTAAAAGATTAAAAAATTATTTGTGTTTTTTTTAGTAAAACAACTGAAATATTAAAAAAAGATTCTGAATAGCTTTAATATTATATCTTATATCACAAGTAAAAAATAATATTTTATTTAAATCAAGTAGTTTATTAAATCTTGAAATAGGCTGCAATCTTTTTTCGAATATAAAATGCTTTAGACAAATTATCAGTGGAATAAAAAAATATTTGAAATGCAATTGAAGAAAAACTCATTTCCCGTTTCGTACAACAAACGTAATAATAATCACGTTTCGTGTTCTAGATAATAATAAGAATCCGATAAAGAAATGAATATGATACGATTTGATTCTGTCAGCGTGCAATGGGGAGATATAAATTTCGCGTCATCTACGTGATTTCATTTTGCGTTTTCATATTAGAACGCAAACCGATCGGGCAAATGGAATAATTTTTTTCTTCCATCCTGCTTTTGCCTTTTTCTCCTTATAATATATATTTCTAGTAAAATATGTTATATATCATTCCAGTTTCTCTGCCCGGTTTCATATTGAATGTGTGTGCAACTTTTTTTTTTCATTAAACGATATTTGATTGATTTTTAATGTAAAAGAAATATTTATTAAATTATATAAGTTTTGAAATTCGTAAACAATATTATGGTAACTGTATTTGTCTCAATGCTAATGAGATAAAAAGTCTAACCTCCAAATAAGAGATAGTGTAATAATAAAATTCTTGCTAACTAACGTGACTGGTGTTGCTTAGCAACTGTGTTAGCTGCTATGCAATTTTTTGTGCCATACCCTTTTGAGTACATGTTGTGATTGTGTATGTATGTATGAAATTTCTTGTCACTTTCTATATTTAAAACAAAAGCACATGAAACATATTATACAAAAATCTATAGTAAAGAAAAAAGTGTGAAAGGTAGATAAGAATAATAATTTTAAATATTCATGAAATAATAAAGAAGAACAAAACAGAAAAATCGTGTATTTTAATTTATAAAAAAAATATGTTCGGCGCGCTAGTGAATGGTTATAAGCCGGTCGCGGGTCCAACCTTAAAATATAATGAAAAAAGTTGAACGTTAAATAAAAGGAGGAAAACTTTTCCCTAGTGCAAGTTTCAAACCATCCTAGAAATAAAAAAAAAAAGAGAACAACGAAGAAATACGAGTAATTGTGTTTAGTTTCTCGACTCAGAATATCGGGTCCAACGATGGGCTTAGCAGCTGTGCCAACACCCATCCCGACTGATTCATCCAGACAATTCTTTAATCAGTTCGTATTCGTTTATTATCTATCTGACAAATTATCGATAGAGTTTGACACGGTTGCATAATGTATTGTTTAATTCATCATAAGTTAATCCTCTCGTTAACTTGCCAATCCTTTTGATTGGTAGTCAAATTTGCTACCAATTGAGAAATCCACACTATGAAAAATATTCCTCATTCAAATATATCTACAGCTGATTGAAAGTCGAGGAAAACTAAACATTTAATAAATAAACATTGTCAAATTTGGCTTCCTTTAGTCAAAAATTCATAAATTTTATGATCTAGTTACTTATTTTATTACCTAGTCAGTCAAAAAATAACGTCTCCGAATCTGTGTCTTATTTTCAACAGAATAAAATAAGATTTGGTACAGTAAATAAAAATTTCTTTTCAAAATCTTATAGATTCCTCAAGGTTCATTATTGATTCAAAGATAAAATGTTTATGTAGTCAATATAATTATTTACAACGTATGACAGTTTTATTCACTATTTTAATTTTTCTATAACTTATTTTCTGAATATATTTAACATTTATATTGAAACCGATTTTTCTTTAGAAGAATAAAACTATATTTGAATCCTTGTTAAAAATAATTACTATAACAAAAGATAAAAATTTATTTTATTTAATAAAAACAATTAACAAAAATATATTTAAAAATAAATCAATGACTAAAAGGTATATCAATAATGTAATTAAAACAGAAATAACTTTTAAAACGTTTTTTTTGTTTTTGTAGATGAAAAACAAAATTTGTGTTAAATAAACAACTGTGTATAAAATATTCATATTCATATACGAATATTTAGTATTTGTGTAGAATAACAATCATTGTTTCATTTCGAGTTAGTAAAGAATTAAATTACCGATTTGCTTCACGAGCATTGCATAAATACCGAATATGTATATGGTTATGTTTGATATGTTTGATTTGTTCCCAAATATTCATGACAAATAACAAATATGTGAATCTGGCTTAAGTTTCATGCGAAGTTGAAAGTTTCACGGCAACAAAATAATTTTGCTTGTTTTTTGAGTAATTGATTAGATTTAAGTTACAAGCAAAATAATCTATGACCGTCTAAATATTATTTCAGAAATATATTGCTAATATATCACGTTTCTTTCATTATATTATATCGTAAATAATCCTTCAGCAACGCAGTCCCATAAAATAGAAGTAAGAAAGTAAGCGGCGAAAACATCTATTTCTATAATTTTTTTTTCTATTTTGCGATCGCAAAACATGTCATCAAAAAGTATCAATTGGTTTCTAATTTCATATGTACAATATATATATATATATATATATATATATATATATATATATATATATATATATATATATACTTCCCAGTCTATAAACTGGTTATATACAGTTGTGTCACGTAAAAAATAAAAGTGCCGGAACGTGATAATTGATGATACTAACTATAGAATATTCTGGGCTGGTATGTCGTGGTCGATCTATTTTCATCGCAGACGTTTCGTCATATATCGTAGATGACATCTACAGTGCTTGGTGACTGAATAACAGTGTCTGCTCCACAATCTTGGTTATAGGTTACTGATTCTTTATATATCGGTTAAGTTTACCATTAACGTTCGAAAAATATTTACAAAATATGGTTAACCGGATTAATTTATCGTTTTTTCTTTTTTTACTAGTTTCATTACATTAAACTAATTTTACCAAAACACCGGCTGATATTGTTTTCAAAAGGATCTTATACGAATGCAATAAAAGCTTTTAATTCGCTTACTAATTTTATTAAAGAGAAGTTTCAAAAATTGTTTACAAACACATTTTATTCAAAAATGTTATTTTGACATTGCTGAATGTGTAATAAAAAATATATTATCGTAAAAAAATCTTTCAGAACTCATTATATAAAACAAAACGGCCTTTAGGTTTAAATTCTATATTAATGTTAATACAAAACTTAAAACTAAGCCGTTATATTTAAAAAAATATATCTACAACTGTTATTTTTAATTTTTATTTTACTTACTTGTATATGACCATGTATTTTTAATGTAATTTGCTGTTATGGACAATGGAATAAATATTATTATTACATAACATTATATTGTCTCTAGTATATTGAAGAATTATTCCCCGGGCTAGTATCCGGGGCGTGTCGTCCTGTTGTGTTTAACAGGTTCACATTTTTGCCGCGCGTACAGCACATGTGCTATCCACCCAAATTCACCCCACAATTCTTCGGCTCACTTCCACCCACCCATCTCAATCGTATTTTGTGCGTTTCTACCCTTTTCTGTTTTCCGCCACCCCCCCACAGCAAACAGCCCGTTTCCTATATTCTTCCCGGCCACGGAATTGGTTTCTTCCGAATTTATCGCGAAACGAAAACAGCCCTAACATACACACACACACACAACAACTGCGAACCGTGCCAGGGTGCGAGCCCAGTGAAGCACCGACGAGAAACGAACTGTAATTGCTGGTGTTTTGATGAAAACGGTCCGATGATTGCTTTTCCCTCTGGTAGATTCGGTCGGGTGCCACTTTGCCGTTCATTGGCAAACGGTGGCCTGAAGATCGTAAGACTCCGGTTGCGATGGGAAGTGTATTGGCACCTTATTGCTGTTATTGGTAATTTATTTAAAAGGGTGCTTAAGTACCTATTCTATTGCGAGGTTGTATTGTATAGGAAATAATCACCGTGATATGACGATATAATTTTAGAAGTAAAGCGTTTATTGTTATTTGGCAGAAAAAGAAATTAAGAAGTATATTGGTCCCAAAATGATCGTGTACAATATAGTTAATATCTTTCATTGGAATTTATTAATAATTAATTAATTATAAAATAAAACAATTTAACATATTACTACATGTATTTGTGAACAAAATATATTTAATATCACAGTATTTTTTTCATATGTATTTTTTTAGTAAGTACTATATATTAAATAAAAATTGATCAATTTAGTATAAGTTAATGATTATTTGTTATTTATTTAGTATGTATATCAATTTTACAAATATTATTTTATAATTATTATTTACATTAATATTATACAGGGTGATTTATGACGTCGGGGAAAAACTACACAGGATAATTCCTATGAGTAATCTAAATAAAAAACTTCAAATAAACATATGTCCGAAAATGCTTTCTAACGAAACTGCAGCTGTTAGAAGTTTATTACATGTAACATCAATCGCGTTAGCCTTATTTATTATAGAATAGTAATTTTTTGTAAAATTATCTATCTAAATAATACATACATACACAATTATGCTATGTACCTAAATTGATGTAGCACGAACTCTTTCCACTATCCCGAAATCAGTTTTCTTCAAATATTTCTATCTAGACAAGCAACTTTAGCTTCAGCCACATTTATCTAACTTAAAACGCAAAATCTTGTTTATGTTTAATGTATTAGAATTATTAAAATAATTATTTAACATGTAAAAATCAATATGATTTTTGTAGTATTTTTTTATTAAAATAATTTATACTTTATATATTTTTTATAATAAATGTGGATGAAGCAAAAGTTGTTTGAATAGAAATATTAAAATAATTATATTTTATCATTTCACTTACTAAACGAGTTCAATTTTAATGAGACTAATAAATATGTATAAAAACACAAATGCATTGAATAAAATATAATGCACTTTATAATCAAATAATTAATGATCAAATAAAACAAAAGTAATATTTATCTAGTTAACTTATCTTGCGTCGCGTCGTGATATAACACATATTTTCGCGAAACGATCTACTACAACATCGCTGAAAGAAAATTCAATTATCATAAACAAATATTTACTTTCAAAGTGATATGTCTAACGTCACCCAGCGTTAGTATACCCATCACCGTCATCTGTCTGGGCTATCAAGCGACGTAACTAAATGTTGAAAATGAATTAATTGATATTAATATCACCATGCCAAGATAAATACGTAGTAAAACTATTTTGCTTCGTCGTTCAGTTCCACAATGCAATTCGATGGTGTTCGGCTAAGTATACAATCGTTTCCTGTTTCCGCTTATCTTACAAACCGAAATTGGTCTTTGGTAACTGACGTGTTTGGCCAGTAAACTTTCTATTCGAGTAACTAGCGCGATTCCGTGAACAATTACATCTAGTATCTAGGTTCGATACAAAATGGATTCAGGGCTAGTTCGAACTATTTGCTAAATTTTGAGATTGTATTAATTTTAAATTGTGAAATTTTGATATTTAGTGTTAATATATTGGTACTTTATTTTTAACATAGTAAAAACTCTTTCAGATCTTGTTATATTAAAATAAAGCTATTTTAGAATTTACTTCTGTGTTAATTTTTATTAATAATGAACGTTCCAACGTACTCGATGCACCTACACCATCATCAGGAAAAATTACATAAATAACATTACATTCTGTTTGTTAATTGTAATGTCATTTGTGTAATTTTTACTGATAATGATGTATATGAAGTATGTCGAAACGTTGATTATTAATAAAAATTAATGCAGAACTATATCCTAAAACCGTTTTATTTGATAAGTTAAATACTTTTTATTACTTACATTTAAAAATGTAAAATGTGAATAATGCTAAAAATAGCTCTATTAAAAAAAATTCAAATATGAGCACTTTTATTTATATCTTTTCTTCTAAAAGCAAAGATATTAATGATAATTATTCAACAAAACAATAAAATTTTGATCTAAAATAAATTTCATAAAATTAAAGCTTACTTTCTTTAATTACTTTAATCGTTTCAAAATAAAAATAAAACAAATTACAATAATTAAGGACAAAAAAATACATTCAAAAATTTAGATAGAAAACATTCGACTAAATTAAGTTTAATTAGTAAATTGACTTTTTAATTCGATTATAATAGCTATATAAAAGTTTTTCGTTTCGTCTTGGAAGCAAAGGCCGGCGAGAAAATTACGAAAAATTACAGTAGAATAAAAGCAGAAAGAAGAATCACTACAGTGTCATTAAGATAAAAATGCAAAAGTTAGTACAGTCGTTTTCGTAATTCTCACTCCCCCAACCTATCAACTGAGATTCGTTTTCCTTTAACGCAAAACAGGTGCAAGTAAAACGCAAACTTAACTCATTTTCGCCATCATTAGCGAATTAATGATAATATACTATGCACGCAACCATACAATAAAGAAAAGTGCGAATCCGTCCCGCTAGAAGAGAAACACTGCTTTGAAGGGTTCATCAGAACTGAGTATTCGCCGTGATAAATCATTTCGTAGCTTAATTGATATTTAAACAAGAATACCGACTTAGTTTAGAGTCGTTTCGACGTAATTATTCTTTTTCACATTCGCCTCTTCTTTTTTTTTTTAATGTTGATCGCAAGCACGCTCTCTTAATGTTTGAGCCGAATGATGAAGTTGTTCGGAAAATATTTGGTTTGGAGATTTTTCCGGAAATGAACGATTTGGCCCGTTGGTAAATGTTAATATACAAATGAATTTTTTTCAGTGTTTGTTTTAATTAAAGCATTCTTTTTTTCAGTTTAATATGTTTTCGGTTCATTTATTTTAAAGTTTGCTTAAAAATTAGAGTAAATTAAATTTGAATTTCCTGATTATAGAGACATTTTAAAATTGCGCGAACAAAAATTACTGGTTACGTAATCAATTTGATGTAAGTCTATGAATTTTTTCACGTGTAAAAATATGTAAACAATTATTTCTTTATTTTATTTTAAAAATGTAAACAATTCGCAAGAAACGCAAATAATAGATGAAAGTATTAACTATAAAATAACTTTATATTCATTAAAAACTTCTTTTTTAAGAATTTGCTTGTTATTCTAGCGAAATATATTTTTATATATTATTATATTACGATACTTTTTATAAAAATACGAAAAACTATAAAAAATATTAAGTTATATCAAAAAAATGTTGTGAGTTAGCCTGTCTAGCTAATTTTGTTATACATTTTTCTTTCAAAATATTTTTCTGTACCAAAAGTTGATCAAATTCACGTCTTAAGCTTAAGTATTATATTTTTTTTAAAAATTTGTTCAACTAAATTTGCTAAACAAGTGTCTACAAATACAACGACAAACCGACATTATTCTAAAAACAGTTGATTCATGTTAAAGAGCATTAGACGTAATTTACACTTAAGCAAAAAAAATTGAGTATAAAATAAGTTAATTATAATATACTTTATTTGATTTTATTTCAATTTGAATTTGAACGCGATAATATTACTCAACATATTATATATTTTTTTATAAAAAAAAAACTTATATTTTATTACAAATGTATCTTATAAGATTTATGGTGTTAATAATTTACACACGTTCAACATGTAAAGATATAAAAATAATAAAAATGTTACTACATGCATAAGTAATTATTTTCATAACATAATTTATCAAAATATAAATCAAACACGTCACATACTACACACATAATTACTTACGCACAAATCTGATAATTTACTTAAATAAAAAACCAAAAATCGTTTCTATCTAGCCAACAAACGAAACAAACATAAATAAAATTACATTCAGCTCGTTATTGATTCATAAGTTTCTGATAAAAAAAAAAGATTTAAAATGATAATGTTGACAATGAAAATCCATTAAATCGTCGAGGCAGGAAACTGGGAGTCCGTGTATGCATAACAAATATTGACTAACAAATATTCAAATGCGCGAAACCATTAAAAAAGAATTGATTGAAAAGTACCGGCTCACTCCCGCGGCTCAGTGTTTCACCCAATTCTAATGATTTAATTTTCGAAAAGCAATTTCGAGCATTAAAGAAAACATTCTCGCGCTGCGCAATCATACACCAGTTTTACTTACAACTTTGTTCCACGACGATATGAAAAAGTTTTGTATACGGTTGGTGCTAGCAGGCCGCCAGCGAGCGGACAGGACGGTTTTTACAACATTTGACATGAAATATGCTAATTTATTTCCACGAGAGAAAGACGCGAAGCATGCTATCAAAATTGAATTAATTAAAGTTCGGCGACAGAGTTTTACAACTAGATCACAGTTTAATTTTCTAGAAAAAAAAAAAAATGAAAAAATATTATAGCGTATATTTATTAAAAAATATAAAAGCCAAATGTGACTAGGCTGGGATTCGGATTTCGAATTGTAAGTTAAAAATAATTACGATTTTCACGCACTTTTCGGAAAACATAAATTTTCAGTTTTATATTAGTTTTTAAATACTTTTATAACATCGTGTTACATAATGTCCATAACATCCATTAAAAATTTTCAAACTTTTTTACAGTACAAAGAATTTTAAATAAATGATTTTATCTAAAATTAGAAAAACATTCAGAAAAAAAAATAAAAGAAACAACAAATATATTTTTCTATTCATGTTAAATAATAAGTTTATAATCACTTATATCATAGCTCATGTTTCTTGACCAATCTATTATTTCCAATGCAGGATCGTACAATAAATAAATTAGTACCCTTACTAAGATAAAAAAACTTTTATATTATCAAATTAAAATTTTCTTCGATTTTCTTCAATTATATAATCGCATGTTATGGTTATAATTTACTCAGAAGATTTAAACCTCATCTTATATCATAAAATGCTCGTTCAATATTACATACTGTTTAATGAAAGTAAATTTTAATTCGACAAGTATAAGACGAAATATTAACAAATCAAATATGTAAATTTGATATTAATTATAAATTAAATAAAAAATGTACTGAAAAAACTATGTCACCTAATTGATTTGAACCAGTAACCGTCCAGAAACAAAAAAGATGAAATTTAAAAACGTAAATAGCATTAAAATAGATTACATTTAAAAATGTCAGTTTGTAGAAGACGTATATGAAAAAACACACCCATATAAAAAAAAACCTATTTTTATTCATATAAGAAAACTGTTTTACATGAGCAAATATTGTTTTAAGGCCAAATCGTTATAGCAGTGTTTCCACAAATATGAAAAAAACGAATAATGTAAAGTCGGAAAGAAAATTGTTTCTCAGTGATATGGGGCCGCAGTGAACGCGCAAAAGTTAATAAAATTTAATATTATATTTATTTATGAACCAGCGCATGTATTACAATTTTTTTTTTACAAAAAAAAATATTTGAACACATACTGTGATATTATATCTATTCGTTGTTGTTACATGTACAAATTAGTTTTTTTTTATGAAGATGTCAAAAACTATGAGATACAATTCAATTTCTTTCAAAAAGGTAAAAATCATAGATAACAATAATCTTTCAATAATATGTATATATATATATATATATATATATATATATATATATATATATATATATATATATATATAATACAATTATTTATAATTAACTAAAATAATTGACGATACTCAAGTGCTGTAAGCTTAATTCTTTTACAAAACACTGTATTTTGATGTATTTTTTTGTGTTTATTTCATAATGCAACTTAATAACCACTCAAAGTTTGGTTGTCCAGTAAATTTATTTAATGAGTCTATTCGGTTCACGTCTGTAGACTTGCCGTGTTACAGAATCTATTTTTTTTTTTTTCTGGTAAATGAATATTTTCTTTTAATCTAATAGAACTAATAGTTAGTAAAACTATTTTATTTAACAAAACATATAATTTAAGAGAAAAATATTAATTTTTTCAAATACAGCTATACTTTATATATAGGAAGGCAATGGTTAAGAAGTATATAAGTTATTTATAATTTTAATATTTTATGATAAGGAAAATTAAATTTGGAAGAAAATAATTTATTCTAAGATTTTGGTGTAAACGTAAATATTATTCGTTGTTCGATAAATTAGAGTTTGCCGTCTACCGTTAAATTTATAATAATTTAATATATATTTTAATCCTAGAAGGATAATTCCTGCTACGAAAGTTTGTTAAAACTTTTATAGATTTAATCAAGAAAGTTCAAAAGACTACGTAGCTTTTTGTTTAATTTTAATATAGCTCAAATAAAAAATAATATCAACTCGCCTAAAAATTTCTTTGATATAAAATTTCTGATTAAATTTTGCCAACTTTTTTTTAATCTCATATTTGCTGAACTCAGTGTTTCGCGAGTAGTTCGTCGGTTACACTAGGCTTTACCCTGTTGCTTTAATATTAAATAATGTGAAAATTTTCAAATAAAAATTCTTCGCAAATTTATTTTTATTATAAAATATAGCAAAAACAAAATCGAAATTTAAATTCTATATAAAGTTTATTTGTGGATAATAAGATATACAGTGTTTTTGAAATTGGATTTAAAAAAAACAACAACTTTAAAACGAAAAAATAAAATTGACATTAAATGAAATTTCAGCTTGATCGAGTATGTATGGAATCAGATAGCAATTTCAAATTGTCGAAATAAAAACAAAATTTAACAAAAAAAACAAAAGAGAATCCTGATTGAAAACATGTGAATCTTTTATGTAGTTTTTAAGTGAACTGATTGAAAAAGCATACCAATTATATTTTGGTTGCATAGCTGGAATTTTCAGTGTCGGCTCGTCAAACGAAAAATTTTCTATCAAAAATCCATATTTGTTTGCTATTTTTATTATATCCATCTGTTCCAGTATTTTTTATTTTATTTTTCTCTATCTCATCTAAATCATGAAATAATCTATAAGTTATAAGATTAGTTGCAGATAAGTTAATCAATGAGTAGAGACTTTATTTATATAATGTTTTATTTTAATTTACTATGTAATAGTATATTCACGGATCGTGTATTCTGCAGTTAATTTAATATGATAAAATAAAAATTGTGATCAAATTAATAGTTGTAGTCTGTGTTAAATAAAAAAAAAATATTTGGTTAGTTGGAGTCGGAGTCGGAATTAAACAATTTTTTTGTCGATTTCACATCTCTGTCAAAAACTGTATTCAAAATGTTAATTATTATAATCAAAAAATACTTACATGCACAAATTAAGTATAAGTTGTCCGCAAAATTTCAGAAAATATTTACCTGCAACATCAAAATAAAATTAATAATAATATAATTAATATTAGAAGTCTAAGAATTAATACAAAAGTAATTTCTTTGGATTTATATCTCATAGTCAAACTGTGTATGATAAATAAACATATATTGATCTACAATTTTCAAAATATTTTTCAGATTATTGAAAACTTATTGTTGGACATTTTTATACAATAAAGTTCAAGTGTTCACCTTTTATTGAGTGCTTAATAAGCTTAATTAGTTAGTAAAGCATTTTAATATACAGGATGTTTCAGACTACCCGTTCTATCCTTTTATTTTGAAAACGCCATGAGCCATAAATTTTAATAACCAAAGTTTTGAGTAACTTGTGAAATTTTTGGAAAAAATCTCAACATTTAAAAAAAAAATAGGGCAGATACAATATTATCCCGTAATAAAGTTTCGAACCATAAAAAATAAAATATTAAAACACTACAAAGTACTTAAAAATCGGATTCAATAAAATATTTTTATTACATTATTAAATAAAATAAACGAATATTAATTACAGAAATAAAATTTAATAAATGTTTTCACAGAATCCAAACAATACCAATATTCAAAAACATTCATTTTATTCGAAAAATAAAGTTAACAAAATGAAATAAAATAAAATTGTTTTTATTAACGAATTGTCATTGGTAAATATAGAATTACCATAACAATAGCATTGGCTAGTCGGCTGCCTATTTTGAAATAACTAGTTATATATTTGCGTCTCACTCGATTGGATAAATAAACCATATTTGCCAATTTTCTATTATTGCTTTCTATAGGTTGGCAATGTATATATGTTTTATTATATATATGTGCTTATCTCATTTTGTTTGTGCAGGCACATACACTCATATAAACGTACAGAACGCAGTACGCAAATGAAAATTTAGATTTTGTTTAAATAGGAACAATTTGTAATTATTTTCCAATTATAACTAGTAGAGATATTTGTTGTCGAGCGGTTTGTAGTTTTGCATTTTGTAATGTAAATTTATATTGTTACTCAATTTAAATTAATATGCAAATTATATTTGTTTTAGACTACATTATACAGTTATATACCGTCGAATTTAATTTGTTTTTAGATATCAAATTCATTGATGAAACTCGAGGTAAGATGAAATATTCATATGTTTATTACTAAGTGTTTTAAATTATAAATGATGTTAGATATAAACATTTTGAAATTTTGTTTACGCTACTCTACACTGTAAAAAACATTCAGTAATTTTAAATTAAAACCAGGGGCAATTGATTTACATCAGTTTAATATGTAACAGTCATCTATTATTAGTTAACTTTTTATTATCACATCTAGATAATAAAAATACTATATCTTTATCTGTATCTAGATTATTTTTTTCTTTATCTCTTTTGACACATGTCATAATGCTATTGATTCTAAACTGCTCTATCTGTTATTTTGTTAAAACACAATTTAGAAATTGTTAAAATATATGTATAATTTTTAATTTGGCTGTAATAAAACAAATAATAATTGATAAAACTACAATCACGTAAGTCGATTGTTTTTTTTTCTGCACCAATTTTGTGATAAATAAACTAAATAAATATGGTTATTAATTACTTGTCCAACTCAAAATAAATGTTTGTTCTGAATATAATGAAATTTATAAATACAAAAATTTAACTTTGCAAAAATTTCCGAACTTTTTTTATGACATTTTATTTATGTTATACCTATAAGCAAAAAAAAAACTGTATTAACCGCAACTAGTATATGTGTACCAAAATATATTTTGCTGTTTTGATTAAAAAATATATTCATGTTTTTCGTAAAACCAATATAAAATTTTAATTAAAAAATTCATTTCCAAAAACAAGTGTTATTATTTGAAATTTGGAACTCAAATATCAAAAAATCAAATACCTAGCTTAACAATTTTTTATTGAACAATAAATATTGAACTTACTTCATTAAACAGATACGAAATACAAATCGCGTAGTTAATAGAATAAATGTCCAGTTAAAAAATTATATATGTGATAAAATCATAACATCAAATGTTATTTGAACCATTATTTATTAATGGAGTTTTCGTACTACAAAAATTACTGTATAATTACTGTATTATTGAAAATTTTAAACAAAATAATAAGCATTTACTAAATATAAATATTTTTTTTCTTTTTGGTTTCATTTTTCAAAATCTACTGCAAATAAAAAATTGAATGTATTGAACACACATTGGTTTTTAATGTGAAAAATTTATTTAAATACAAATATTATTTTTTTTGAACAAGTTAAAAACTGTGAGAACAAAAAATCTTCAGATATTTTTTTCCAGTGTTCTAGTTATTTTATTTAAAACAGTAGATGATTTTCAGTTTGGTATATTTATCTAAAGTAATTTTATATTTTTTTAGTTTGTCATATATAATCTCGTTAGTTAATATATCTAAAGATTTAAATCAAATATCTAAAATTTATTTTAAATAAAAATAATAATTTCAACTTATTTGTATGTAGATAAAATATAGACTTTCTATCTCTAAAAGAATTAAAAAAAAAAATTAAATTTTTTCAACATTTTATTATCTACTTTATTATTATTATTAAAATAATTAATGTTATTAGAAATATCATCTAATTATATTGTCAAATCATTTAAAATTGAATCATTTTAATCAAATTAATTATTATTTTTTTCTGCATGCTGAATTTTATTTATATTTATAACTGATTGATAATAACGAATTTAAATTGACAACATCTTCATCTGTCGTCAAATTTTCAAATCAACTTTATTATTAACTTCTCCGAGTCGCAGACATACAATACAGAATTCATATGCCGAACTAGTCGGTACTCCTAACTTCATTTATATTTGAAACTCATACCGTATCTAATAAACTATGAAGGCAAGTAGTGGAACGCAACCTCAGAACTGAATAAGAACGTGGCTACCTCCGGTAACGAGAGAGAGGAGAGTGAAATACCAGCTCCGGGGTGCTATTGTTCCGGGGATCGGGCAGAGTGACACACATATAAGGCAGCGACCACGGAGTCAGATATGGGGTGTAGCTGGTTAGGAGCGGAGTCGAGCTGGACAAAGGAGATATTGAGACGAATATGCTGGCAGAATCTCTTAGCAGAAACGAACAGAGGGGGTGCGCGTATTATGTATGCGTGACGGGTACAAAGGTCATTCGCAGCCTCGGAACTTCGTCGCGGTAACTTCTATTTGATGGTTATACTTGATGTTGAGAGAGTAAATTTTAACTTTCGAATATACGTAATTTTTTTATATATAGAAATATATGGAAAATATGAGATTTCGATATATGTATTTTTAATTCTTTAGCATTCATATTATACATAAATAATCACGCCATATACCCCAAAAAGTTTGGCACAAACTCTTTCCACTATAATATTGAAAACTTATACCTATATATATTTTATATATATTTATTTTTATAATAATATAATATATAATATAATAATATAATTTATTACTAATTTTTTTATTTAAATTTTTAAAATTCCAAAAACAAATTTGAAAATATTTCTATAAAATTTCACAAATTTTAAAATTCATTCAAAAAGTTATAAAGTCAAAAATATCAACAAATGATTATTCTTAACTAAAAAAAATAAAATTGATATATTTTCTAGAAATACTTAGTATATCCATACGTTATATACTTTATATAACGTTTGTCCTGCGTTCTTGTTGCAGGAGCAAGTTTCGGAACTGTCGTTCGTACGTATTTACCAAGCCATTCATAATTCACAACCAGTATCGTAAACTTTTAAAAATGTAATACACTTGCTAAATTACTTGTGATACTTGAAAAAATATTGTCGGACGAGTTATAAATGTTTCCAAAATTCTATATCGTGCGATACAAGCGGCCATACTTTTTATACAATTTTTTAATAAAGTAATTAGGCCTGAAAAGAATCCTTTTGCAGCATTTTACAAAATACAGAAAATTTTTAATAATCCACTTTATTAAAATATATAAAATAATATCTTTTAGATGGAGAAAGTGATGTGTTTATCACAATATTCTTTACAATTATATCAAAATCAAAAATAGAAAAATTGTGAAACAAAATATAGTTTAAAAAACTTGTCTTAACATAATGAAATCAGTAAAAATAATAAGATATTTTCTTCGTAAATCAGCAAATTCACAAATTTGTAGAATTTTTATTCAAAAAACTGCCAAACCAAAGATTAACAAAAATTATTATCGACAAATTAACTACAAAACGATTTCAAACAAATACTAAACACAACAATTTCACATAATAACGATTAAAATTAACCGGTATTAACTAGAAATTCCAGCCGATTTTAACACTATTTACAGCCATTTTAAATTGCAATTCGCATTTGAACAACCAGCAAACTTACAAAACAATTGTCCATTTTTCCATTCAATAAAGCTCATTGCAGCCAATAACAACACGCGAATGCCATTTGAAAATAACCCATAACAAAACGGCCACTAATCGAAATTCGACATGAAAATGAACTGTTCAACAAATCTCCTATTACCGTGTACATGGATATCCAGTAAATTTACTAGTAAATTGTAATATTCTGTACTTGCGAAAAATTAAATAGCTCTGTTTAAGCCATATTGTTATACAATGTAATTCGTTGTACGATTATGTCGATAAAAATATTTGAAATAAAATCTGAAATTCAATTAATATCAAAGTTTACGACTAATAAACTTATTGTTTTGCCATTTATAGTAAGATCATTAAAAAGAAAATGTAACTTTTTTTGTAAAATTCAATTTGAAAGTATGTTACATGTTATACTTGAAGTGAAGTGAATGAGTGAATGTTATTTATATTACATTATTTACAGTTATTTAAAAACGTATTCAGGCAAAAAAGATTTTAAAATTTTTAATAAAAATTGATGAGTAACGTATTAAAAAAAATTAAACAAATAATGTATCATGTCTAATTTAAAGTAAATATAAAAACAAATTGAGCCAATTCCAAATTTGCAAATAAATATACATACATAAAATTCACTTTTTAAGAATTATCTCAATTCACTTATGTGTTTAATTGAGTTTTTTTTTTTAATAATTTATAAGACTTCTACAAAATTATATCTAATAATATCTGTATATTGTAAACTTCAAATTTTCACAGCCGGTATCCATTGAATTTATAGAATTTTCTGAACTGGTATGCCATGGTCGATTTATCCTAGTCGCAGACATTTCGTCATACATCGTAGATGGCATCCTCAGTGCTTGATAACAGAATGACTTTTTCTGCTCCGTAATCTAGTATATCGTATATACCTGAACTTTCACTTGGCCAGTTCTGGAAATTAAAACTTTTTTTTTCAACTAATAATTATTATCTAGTCATTCAGTATCTCTGTCTCAACCCTTTCGGCACTTTTTTGACTCTTTTGCATTAAGAGATATTTTGTACACACAAAATACCTACTGAAATAAAGTGCAGTTCTTCTACCAATCGTAACAAACTAATTTTGAAAAGTCTGGCAATGCGAGAGTTAAATACTTACAAGATTAAAATACACTTAACTATTTTCCACAAAACAAAACAAACAATTTAAGAGATTATCAACAACAAACTACAAATTCTCAACAACCTATTCCTTTCGTCATCATTGCATCTTCTTTCAAACAAATTTCTTCTTATTCAATGCGAATGTAACAGCCAATGAAACATAAACTGTTTACCATTGCCTGGGTTAAAAAAAACTAACGACGCCTTGTTGCAATCTGACTCGGTACGGCGGGCATTCCGTCGCTTGTCTGGACGCGGCGGGTGCTTTTTTTTTTATAAATTTGATCCGCTTTGCGAAGTTATAACTTCGTCAATCCCCCAGACGGCGCCCAACGAGGCTTAGCTGTGTGTTCTGGTGCGGGCGTTTTATGTTTGACTGCCGCATTAGCCGAACCGATTTTCGGTTAAGAAGAGGAAAATATTGAAATAAAACAGATTGGCGTTTGAGTATTTGTTTGCATATCGCTTGCAGTTAAGCTTACAATCAGAAAAATACGAGATTTAAGTTGTGTGCTTGTTTGGAAATGTTATTAAATGAAAGTAGATATCGTTTTTCTTTCTTTTTTGATATTGCGTTTGCAGACATTTTTAACGTTAACCTTTGAATTTATTTTGTTACAAATCAATAATATCTATTAATGTAGAAAAAATAAATTTATTTCAGATTTATTAGATGTAGTAAAAATTTCAAAACTCATCGTATTGATATAAAAATGCTATAAGTTGTAGTTCTGTTTAATTTTATATTAAAATTTGTCGTTTTAATATTATATTGTCATCAAAAAAATGAATACAAAACAATTATAAATTAAGCAACTATTGATATTATTTTTAGATTTAAAATATATAATCTAAACAAATTATTTGAAAATAATTTTATAAAATTTACGACCATGTTTTAGAACAAATGAAATGTACCAAACGCAAAAAAAATGTAATTATATTTCTGGTATATACGCATAATAATTAGTAGTATTAAATTGTACAATAAATTAAGCTGTGCTTCAATATCCAATAGAAAGCCGTATAATAGTTGGAGGCAAATAGAATGCATAGGTAATTAAAGCGTCGCTAAGTACAGGTGGCTGTGTTTAACAAATGAATTATTTATTATCCAATTTAACATGAATACCGTTCCGTCATTGCCCCTTTAGTTTAGTCTAGTTTAGTTTGGCGTGTGTTGTATAACACTAACTGGAAATGTAACCCTCGAAACAAAATAGCAGCGGAACAAGCAAATGGAGAGAGCCAATGCTAAATTATTATCTATGACTGTAAAATAAAAATTTATTGCACCATTCGGTACAAAACAAATAACCCATTTTCTCTAATCAATAAAAGTTTTTCGGTTTGTTACACTTTCATTGGTTTTTGCTGTTGAAATTGAATGGAAAATATTACGTTCATGTTAAATTGAAAAGTTAATTTACTATCTTTAAAATATTTATAGTTTAGTTTGTACATAAAAGAATCACAAATATATCGTAATTTGGAATATAGTTAGAGTAAAAAATAAGAAGTTTAACCTGTTAGCTACTCGTATTAATATAAAAAAAGATCAAATTGTCTGCCAATGTACGTATTAAAACACATAATAAATTAAAAAAAATAAATCGTTACATAACTAATTTTGAAATTTGATACAAATTTTGTAAAGTGTAAAAAAAGTCCTAAATTAGGACTAAAATGTTTATTTAAATATTTGACTACAATTTATGTTTATATTGTTCTTATTAACAAAATTGATCTGTTACTTTTAATTGTTATCGACTTTATGATTAATATATTCTGCAAATTTTATGATTGCTGTCCCATTTCTGTATTTGTTTCTAAATTTTCTAAAAAAAAAAATGTTTTGAAGAAGGAAAATACTACCGAAAGCTTGACACAAAATCTTTAATGAAAGTTTGATTCAAACACCTAACTTTTGACTTTCCCATCAAAATTTTACTCATTATAATACATTCTTTTTGTGAATTTTCTATTATATATACGTAGTAGTTTAAAATTATGTAGCAGAAAGACAGTTGTTAAATAAAACTTATTTGTAGGATATGAAACTACAAATGAGTTTTATTTAACAACTGTCTTCCTTGTGACTGCTACATCCATTACTATAATCTTTATATATATATATATATATATATATACAGTAGCGCAGCCAGGATTTTGTCTTGGGGGGGGCCCAAGGATTTTATCTTGAAGAATCAAAAAAAAAGCAAATACTAACCAGATTTCCACTTTATATTACATGAATCGAATATTTAATAGTTTAAAATAATGAATGTTGGCTCAATATTTTGGGGTAAATAATTGTAGCGTTAGAAATGACTGCTGAATATATGACTAAACGAATAAAAATTGTGCTAATTTTGCTAGCCTTGGGGGGGGCCGAGGCCCGTCGGCCCCCCCCTTGGTTGCGCCACTGTATATATATATATATATATATATATATATATATATATATACAGACACTAAAATCAATACAAATATTGCTGAATAAACATCATTAACTTACTTATGAAAAATAAATGATTTATATAAACCAATAGTGTATCTCATAAATCAAAATATTTTGGTCAGAGTGAATATAATGCATCGGGCTTCTTCACAATTCAATCCAAACAAATATAAATGCAAAAATTCAAAGAGCATCCAATAGAAATGATTCCCGTATTACATTCCGAACATTAAAACGAATCCATCTCGTATAATATAGGTGTATACAATTCTCGCTGCTCATAAATCAAACTTTTTGGTCAACAATATCCAACTTTGCTACCTAGCGAATAAATTCATGCAATAGCACATACTGGCAGTCAGCATTGCAATGCATGTATATAAATCCAAGTCCGTCGACGAAAGAGGATTACAGCCTGTAAATGCCGCATTATACTAACACGATTTCGTACTTGACAATACCCTGCTATATATATGCGCATATACGAGTTTGGATACCAATACCTTCGGATATCTGGATATCCAAATGTGATATCTGTATCCGGGTCCATGTATAGTTGGTATCAGTATTTGAATGGAGGCTGTACATTGACTTCATGCACGCATTTCCTATCAGTGGTTTATTTATGGCCAATCATTGATACTGAAATATGTTCTTATCCGCTCTTTTCAATTGGTTTTCGTTTTCTCGGTCGCTCTCTCCCTCTCTTTCTCTCTCTCAATTCGTATTTTATTTTATTTTGGAAAAAATGTTGCGCTGTCTTACGCGGATTTGCTTCTCTGTACATATTGCATTAGATGACTTTTTAGGGGTATTACCGTGCGTGATTTATTCAAATGAAATTTTAAGACCCTGTTTTATGTATTGACACATTTTTTACACTAATACTCTCTCTTACAGCATACAAGTTTGTGATGGAAATAAGAATTGGATTTTGGTGCAATTTTGGTCGCTAAATGTAAATCAAATAGAATTTTACTAACATTTTATTTTATACAAAAAAAGTAAACGTTAAAGCTATAAAATGCAAATAAATATACAAGCTTTCTTTATTGACCGTCACATATAGCGAAGGAAAAATTATAATCAAACCAATTTTGGCTTTTTGAGATTTTTATAGATAAGCGCACATTAGGCTTTTTACAACACAAATTAACTCGTGACGTGAGTCTGTCTGTGGAATTTAAGCGAATTTTAAAATATATCCTATTTAAGCTATCTCAACTTAATCAACTTTTGATACGAATCCATTCACTAAGGCTTTTTATTTTAATACAATTTAATATATATTTTAAAATATTTTTGTGTTATTTTTTAGATTAAAATAAACTGTAATATCTATGGTATACTTTTCTTATTATTAATAATACATATTTTCTTAAAACACTTAAAAATTGTACCAACATACATGTATGTCAATAATGATACAAAATGCTGAAATATAAAACATAGATTACAGCAAAATCAAACAAAACCTATCAATTGTTCAGGCGCAAAATTGCACAATTAAAATTTCACAACTTTTTGAACAACTGTACTACATCGGTTCCATACATACGTATCCACAAAACAGACATTCACACTAAAATCGAACAGACATTTGGGCAATTATACACGTAGAGAGAGAGAGAGAGAGAGAGAGAGAGAATCAGTCAGTTGGTCGGTTTAACTGAAATACGAAACTATGACCAGCATTTCAGTTGAAAGTTCAATACAACATAGTTGCAGGGAAGAGGCGTAGGGGGGAGGCGGAGGTGCCACACAATTTGCAAATTGCGCACATGTGTAGCATAGACACAAAGGGGGTAGGGTGGCGCCGTGAAACGAAAGGGTAATACACGTGTCTATGTACATGCAGACATAGATGTAATGAGACACCCGAAACGCATTTGCATTCACGAAACTATCGATATGCAATTAAGGCATTTTCAAAATTTATAGTCTAGCCTCTAGCCTAGGACTCGGTTCTCACTCACTCACTCACTCGGATATAGCCCTAACTGGGGGTTAGTTTGTTTTGTTCGATGATTCTCTGTATCTGAAATTAATTTCGTATCAATACTATTATGCACTATACGCTTTGTTGCGTTTCTATTGTGTTAGCCTCGTATTTACTTCGAATGGATTGAAAACTTTGTCAATTATACATATTTTGTTTTATAAATTACTATATAGTTTATTGAATAAATTCAATTGTACGTATAGTTGTTTTTAATAACATAACTTTTACCAATAAAATAAACTAATGTGTCTATTCGGTTTACCTTTGTGATACCTGTAATGTTACAGAATGTTTTGCTTTTTCCAGTAAATAGAATTCTTCCATCGATAGAAAAAGTCATAATATTCTGTAGTGCTACATATCTTACAGATGTTAACCAAATTGTTATTCAATTTTTAATTATTTGTTGTTATATTTCGTTATCCTAAGCAAAAAATATTTTTATAATTTTTATACAGAGACTTTGTTCGTTTATAAGAACTGTATTAATATCGTTATCGTTACCTAGCTAGCTGCTTCTTTCTTTGTAATTTGTATTTATTTTTTTGACGATAATTTACGTACAATATATCAAAACGTTAAATTTTAATTAAAATATTACAGAACTTATATTTTTTTCTATTTTAATATATTAAACTCGGAAAGGTTATTTACTATGTTAAAATACTATAATTTAAATATTTATTGTCATTTTTTACGTTAACATTGTTCCAATTAATATTTTTGCAAATCCAACTGTATTTATTATTTTTTATTTATATAAAACACACATGAAATATACAATCAAACTTTATATAAATACACCTTTAACAATGTGGTGAACAAACTCAACAACTTCTTAATAAAGCGTGAATGAAGAGGCGTCGAAAATACTTAAATTAGATTAGATTAGAAAGTGCGTGACAGCAATATTGGCAGTAGCGCGAACATCTGTTTCAAATATGCAATCACTAGCTGCACGGCCAGGACCTAGAACCGTCACTGCTCATCTAGTACCTTCTCACAGCCGCCGAACTGAGATACGCTGAACTAACTCCGGGGTTGTAACCGCACACGGAATCGGGCGCGAAATGTGATTATTCCGGGGCGCTGATGAACTGGAGTCCGGTACGGTTCGGTGTGTGTGTGTGTGCGTGTGTGTGTTCATCAGCGATACGCTAGAGCAGTTCCCAGCGGAAGCCCAGAGTCGAAGCTGGAGGGTCTGTGTGTGTGTGTGTGGTCACTACCTGCCCGAATTCGAGCCGCATTCAAATTCAATTTGCTGATTATCGTGCGCGCTACGTAGAATATGCTAGCTGATGCTACGCAGAGGCAGCGATGCAAGACAAATGCGGTGTAGTTAGCCGTTTGTAGAATAAGGTATATTTTTTTTAGACGCAGAGTGATTTGAGTCTATATGAACAATGAATAAAAATGCTAATTCTGTAATAATATTTCATGCGCAGCAGAAGTTAAAATTATTGCCTGGTATTACAAGTTCGATTTTCTTTAGCTTGGTGTTATTGATACCACAAGCTCAAGTTTTGGTTGTTTTAGTTCAATTGTTTAGTCCTGGTTTTATAATAGTTGTATAACACTAAGGATTACCATATACATGTATGGTGAAACGTCTGCGACAAAGATAGATCAACCACAGCATACCAACCCAGAACATTCTAAAAATTCAATAGATACCGGCCGTGAAAGCCTAAATATTGCTAAATTATTATTATTATAATGTTGAATAATTAGTTTAAATAATTTTTTTTAAATAATACATATTTGAATAATTTTATTCTATTTAATTATTCTTATTTTTTAATATCTAATTGTTTGAAATTGAAATTTAACTCAAGAAAAAATTATTTCAATCGATTTCCCATGTTAATTTTGCTATGTCAATAGTTACCAAGTAAATATCATAGATATCCATACGCCAGGCGAAATTTAAATCTGGGGTCCCACGAGTATACAAACGCAGTATAGGTAATAAAACTATCAAGTCTAATAATATTAAATTTTCTTTTTAATTTGTATAATTTGTATATTATCTTCCAAAATTATCTATTTTGTGTTATTTTTTGTTGTAATTTATAATACAAATATCATTTTAGTATTAAATTTGTAATTCATCATTTTCAAAAACTTTTAAAACTTATATTTTCAAATAGTCATCCTCTGTCATGCCTGACATCCATCTAGATTAGTAAATTCAACAAGCCAAACTAACTTAACAAACTAAAACTAGACTAACGAAACGGTGTGGTCAGTACCTGGCCAATGCACAACCACTTTCAAATTCAATTAGCCAATTAGCGTTCGGTGCTAGCATACTAAACGAATATAGAATATGCTACATCCCCCGTTGTACACTGGCATTGCCAGCAGCAGCAAGCTCTCGATGTTCACAGCGGTTCACAGTGAATATAGATCATCCACAGCGGCAGTGTCATAAATTCGTGGCTCCGTATTGTAAAATTAATTATGCACGCCGAAATTAATTTCATTACCAACCGGGAGTATTGTCGCTAAATTTTCATCACGTTAAGTGCCGAAACGGTGGCGACGCCGAGTGACGCCGAGCCAAGCGCTAGTAGCGCGCCACGACGGCCGACTAAATGAATGACTGAATTGTTGGCGGGAGTTATAATGCATATGATATGATAAAAGCCGATGCACTCTCTAATGATTTGTTGGAAATTTAATTTTCGACGGCTGTATTATAATTGATTATTGCGCTGATATTATATTAAGATTCGTTCTATTATAGTGATGATAAGTGAGTTGGATCTGTAATTTATTATCAGACTGTTGCATAAAATTTAAATTGATAGTTAAAAAATACAATTATACTTGTCTGTATAGAAAGTTCTATTACGAAAATGATTAATATTAACACAGTAAAAAATCTGTCAGAACTCATTATATTAAAATAAAACAACTTTAAATTTCAAAAAACTATCGTTAAAAATATTTAGATATTAAAAAATAATGATTAAATACAATAAAACCACCATTCAAATATGTATTATTATTTTAGAAAAAAAATAATTTTAAACTAATTTTTTGACATAATAATAATAATTATTGTAAATATTTAAATATTTATTAATAATCGATAAATGATAGAAATGACATTTACATTAAATAAACAAAACATAGAAACAAGTTACTAGGTAAAAAATAAGTAACTAGATCATAACTTTTATAAATTATGATTAATATTTTTTTATCGGAAAAATCAATATAAATTAAAAAAATTACAAATCATATTATTATTATTTCGAACATAGTAAAAAATCTTTTAGTTTCCTTTATATTAAAATAAAAAGGCTTTTCGATTAAGTTCTGTTTATATTTTAATACAAAATCTACGTTTCGACGTACTAGGGTCTACCAATTATTTTAGTATCTTAGAATTTTACATCATCATCATCATCATCATCTTGTTTGTTGAATAATCTGGAATTTTAGATTATTTATTTAAATTTTAATTTAAAACCTAATATGAATTAGTTAAAATAGTTATTATATTTTTTCTGTGTATTTACATCTAAAATGAATAATTACTAAATCTGAATTCAGCAACATATGTAGTAAATCATATAATTTTCAGTTGTTTTACTACTGAAAATTTGAATATTTACAGTTTAATGATTATTTTTACTAGTAATTTAATAACGAAATAATATTTTGCATTAGCAAAACAAACACACATAATTTATATGATTGAAATAATCAAGCTATAGTAAACTTCATTAATTTTATTAACTGAACTAGACATGGACACATGTGGTGTAATTAAAATTACAGTTTAACATTATCATAATTAAACGATTTATAATTAATTTATTATATTATTGTAATTGAAATTTATTTATATCAACGAATGAAAATATATGAACTATATGAAAAATTTTAATTGAGTAGATCATAGACCTATAAATTTATTTTTGAAAAAAAAATATCTATCCTAATACTTTTAACTATATATAACTAAATTATAATGCAAAATTAATTCGGTAACTACAAGTGCTTTATGTTTAGGTTATTATTATTAAAATAACATTACAAAATTACAGTTTTGTTTTCATTTTATCATCTCGTAAGACTCGTACCGTTATGAGATATTTTTGTTAGTATTCTCACCTCACTTTGAAAAGTGATTTTTGACAATAGTACTTTTGACTTTCTATAAATTCAATATATACCGACCGTGAAAGCCTGAAGATTACTAAAAGCACTTCTATTTACAAAAAAAATAAAATAATGTTGTTACTGGCCATTGTTTTATCTAGTAAATTAGATTCATCTTTTAATAGAAAAAGACAAAAAGTCTTATAATGCTAGGAGTCTCACAAAATGTTCACAGACTTGCAGCAATATTTTCTACAATATGACTGTTTTTGATTTCAGTGTAAGCGTTTTTCATCACATTTTTTTTAAATTAAAGAATGAAACTTATTCAATTCAATTCAATTTTTAAATTTAAAGAACTTGAAGTAAATTTCAAGTTTGGTCAGTATTTGAAGTCTTTAGCTTATATTCCTTCTAATTTAAATGGCATGTATGTCCAGAATTGCTCTATGAAAATTGCCATATCCAAGTTTCATTCAAGCTGAAGATCTTGAAATTTAAATGTAATTACCAGAACAGCAACATAAGCAAAATATAAAATTTTGTACACATTTAAAGAGAATGATTATGTAAATTTCAATAATACAAATTTCAATATACAAACTATACAATTCTAAATCTTTACATTTTGTTATATCATGTCCAAATGTCTAAAGTTAATACGTAATTTTTGAAATAATCAGTTTAAATTTACATAATACAGTTTATCTACCATATATTAGCTGAAATTAATTACAGATATATAATTAAATTTCACAGAGATACTTCAAATACACTTCTCATCACAAAGCAAACTGTATTAAATCAATCCTGAAAAACCATCCCTATAATTTCATCTCTCATTACCTCCGTCACTGAATCACCCTCAATAACAACATCCCTTTCCCAAAAATCTAACCACTCACCCATCCTCCCCTCGTTCCCGTAAAATATCACAGTTAACCGACACATGCACATGCTATTGCGGGTCGCGTAAATTTCCACGCTGCCACGATTTGTTTGCGGCCAGCCGACAAAACTCGACTAACGAAACGCGAATGCGCGAGGCGCCATCTAACTCATTTACAGTTTACACGTCACTTCCTTGCTGCTCCGTCACCGCCGCGCCATTCTAGTTCCGCCCGCGTGATTCAAACGGAAGGGGGGGGGGGGGTTGATTACCAAACAGTATGTATGTATGTGTATGTGATGTAAACGGCGACTCAATAATATTGGATTCCGATTTTGCCAATTGCAGCACTGAGTTGGTTATGGCGCGCGGATTTGTTGTTTTGAACTTGTTGGTTGGAAAGTTGAGTTTGCGATTTGGTTAATTTGATTTTTTATTTCGCCACCCCTCGCTACCATCTCTCGGTTTTGTTTTGTCGAGCGAATTTTTGTGCTAATTGAATGTGGTATTGTGCGGAGAAGTATTATTGTTTTGGCTTATTTTTTTTTTTTTCAAGTACAGCATATTTTTTCATTAGAAAATTTAGGTCAATTTGATTTTTGGTGTTCGATATATTATTTAACTTAAATTCAATGTACTTGAAAATAATTCGTAGATTAAAGTTATTTAGGAAAAGTTTATATATGAAATCAAATGAAATCTGTGAATTTTAATATTCATTTGTTTGTATTATTAAAAGCTTTAGGATTAAGTTTTGTATGTCATATCTATGTAAGATAGATAAGAACTACATATAAGAACACAGTGAACAACAATATCTTGTTAAAGAATACGTTTTAAATTTCGAGGAACGGGTCGGATATGCAAGAGATAATATAAAAAGTAGAGCTGAATTTGTCACATATTTGTTCAAACTAGTAAAAAAAAAATTTTTTAAGATATGATAACGTTCGTTTGACACACACACACACTTACATATAGCATTTTTACATAAGACTCTATTTGAGAATGTATATGGGTGATCCTAAGATGTAATATTAAAAGTGTCTGCTTGAATCGCTCAATTTCAACGCAATTTCATAATGAAATAGTGTTTCAAGACTTAGCATAAACATTTTTCTATTACTTATTAAAAATATCATTTTCAAACAAAAACGAAATAAAACACAAAGAATGAATCTAGGGCTGCAAATCATTGGATTTTTAAATATCTATTGAGAAATATTAGAAAAATTTACTCAAATATTGACAATATTTAACCTAATAAAATTAATATAAGAAACAAATTAATTTTTTTTTAATTTGCAGCCATATAAAATAAGTTTTTCACTATGACCTCGTTTTTAAAATTTATCGTGCGTAATTCCTTAACCCTGTTTAGTTTAAATTACATTAACCATTTTCATCAATTTTCATACTAGATTTTTCGTTTAATTTTTATACTATAAATTACATTTAATCTTGTAATTTCAAGTAATATTGATTTTTTTCTAAAACATTTTCAGACGGCAACTTAGGAAAAGAAATATTTATATTTAATTGATGCCAGATGTGACAAATATAACTTCAAATAACTTGTATTAAATCTCTGTAGCATATAAATTAACATAAAAACAATAAACTATATGTTTCTATACTTGAACAATTTTTTTTAATATACAAACATTATATTAATTTTAGCTACCTATATAATCTAATATAATACTCAAACAATCAGCTTAACGAAGAAAGTACATTTGTTTATATAAAGTATCTCTATTATTTTCTTATAGTCTTAATATTACACCCTGAAGTTGTTGTATTTTTTTTTAAATTATATTTACAAAAATAAAAATAAATTAAAATATATATATTTTTTTTATGAATATATATATATATATATATATATATATATATATATATATATATATATATTATAACATTTCTGCTGTCCACTCTGATAAACATCAAATAAATACACACCCGACCACATATTTCATTTTACAACATATATTTTAATGCGTCACATGATGTTCACGTATATGTTATTCAAAATGAAATTTTAGGTCAACCAAAATTTTGACTGCATTATATTTTGCGCAGAATCACACCACTCACACCCTGCCACGCGCTATACACGCACACACACACACAGAGAGAGACATATAGAGGTATTATAAACGAACTAAGCGAAGCTATTATGACTATGACTAATGTCTCAAATGAAACTTGATAAATGATTATATGAAAAGTGACATAGGCTGCCCTCATTAATAATGAGGGTCGCCGAAAATTAAAGAGTTAAAAAATAAAATCAGTGACGCTTGCCTCGGCCGCTTGTTCACTACAACTGGGGGAAAAAAAAGCTAACGCCTTCCACTGCCAGAATTTATGAATTATTTTTAATCACGTTTTATAGATTTTATAATTACGAAATTTTTTATTATACTCTACAGAAACCGGACAGATTAAAAGAGTTGTAATTAAACATTAATATGGTGAAAAAAAAAATATTTGAAGCATATTTGAGTAATTAAAATATATTTTACGTTGTAGGATACTGGCATTTGATAAAATATTAATATTTTTTATAAATAATCATAAAACAAAAATGTAGAAATAAAGTATTTTTTTTAGTTCTATTAAATAATATATAAATAACTCCACAGAGCTTTTGAAAAATTTTAAAAATTTATTACTCAACAGTTTGTAATTAATCATAAAATTGTATTTCAAATTGCTATTGTTGCTAGGTACAGT
The DNA here is from genome assembly GCA_963966155.1 of Clivina fossor. Lineage (NCBI taxonomy): Eukaryota > Metazoa > Arthropoda > Insecta > Coleoptera > Carabidae > Clivina > Clivina fossor. The sequence continues at coordinate 8,258,814 of OZ014565.1, read as the reverse complement.
GCAAATTTTGTATTATAATTTTTTTGAAATGTAGTTCATGTAAGATCGAATAGTACAATAACAATCATTATGTGCCCGTTGAATAATAAAGTATTGTTCAAGCAATAGTTTAAAAATATCCATTATAATTTTTAATTTTAAGTAGCATGATATAATTGTTATATAATTCTGTCATATAAATTACATAACTTACAAAAATTACATAATAACTTTTTTCCAATAAAAAATTACTTCTTCAAAAAATAATTGGCAATATATTCTAAATTATTATCATATATTTGAATTTTTAAAAAATATAACAAACTTAATTTTTTTAAAACAGAAATCACAGCTGATTTTTAAATTTCTCATTAATAAATATTTACTGAAAATATTTTTACAAAAAACGCTTATTTGTGTTTGTATAGATACATATACAAAATCACACCATGTATTCATACGGGTGTGGCACAAACTCTTTCCAATTAAGTAGAAAATTTTTCTTCATCCAAATTCATGACACCTCTAAAACGTGCTTAAAAATATTCGCTCACGTAAAATACCTTCAATCATATCTACCCATCTACTCATCGGATGTCCATTTAAATTCACATAAATATTCTTTTAGCTAAACGTTCATTAGACATTCGCTTAAGATGGCCGAAATTCTTAGCTAAATAATAACAGTTTTTGCAAAAACATTTTTATCCATTTCACACTAAATTATTTCGCACCCCAATGTTTTCTAGTTACTTAGCAAATACATTTAAATGTTTTATTCTCTTTGAGATATTAAATTCTATTTCATATCTTTCAAATAATAGTTCCTGTATATTTTAATGAATGACATATAAATTATACATTGTATAATAATGTGTTCCATCGTATATCAACATCATAATTCAAAATTAGAATGGTTAATGAAGAACGAAACTGCATTCAGATATCCAGAATTAATTAGTAGTTTGTTAATATTCTTTGCACAAATTACTTTGATGCGCGTCAAATAAGCCAGATTTCCTAGTTTTAATGAATTACAAGAGAGAGAGCCGACTATGCATCATGTATGATTTAAAGATTAAAATCTGTTTTGCATGCAAATTTATTTATGAAACAAGGATCAAATGTTACTTATCGTCGTAAATACCGATAAAATACGCGTAAGTGAGTTCATATTTTACTTTAAAATATCTCTAATTTCAATGTACTTTACTGTATAATTACTTTTTAATCTAAGAAAATGAAAATTATCTGTAATAAATAAAACATATTTGTATTTACACTAATAATATATATATATATATATATATATATATATATATATATATATATATATATATTCTATAATATTACTCAATTGCTTGTGACGTATATGAATAATGTATTACGATTTATCTGTTGTCTTTCCACATAAGCCAAAAAAATAACTTTTGTTTCAAATTTGACTTGGAAATTTAAATACTTTCACATCACCATGTCAATATAAATCAGTTAGAAATACAGACATGTCATATATCTATAAATATTTAGAATAGAAATGTGGCGTAACAACGGATTTATCGGTGCACCTGTTTGTTAATCAATAAAACAAATTAAATATTTTACAATTCCGTTATAATGCACAGAATGAGAAATAATCAATACAACATTGGAAAAAATCTTTCAGAACTCATTATATTAAAATAAAACGGCTTTAAATTATAGTTCTGTATTAATATTTATTAATAATTGACGTTTCGACGAATTCAACGTCCGTCTTCATTAAGAAAAATGTTACAAATGACATTTACAGTAAATAACAGAATATAGAAACAAGTTACTACTGTTAGTGGTAAAAAGAAATTCTGTTCAAATTAGTACTCGTTTATATGCAATTACCATATAGTATCAAATTAGTTAATATAATAAGTTTAAGAGCTTTTTTAAATGTTGGTACTATGAAACAGTTCTCAGAGTATATATACATATATATATATATAAAAAAAAAAAAAATTAAGTTACAATTTTGTACTTACAAAATATAGGAATTATTATAATTCAATGACAATTATATACCGGGTGACCCATTTTAATTAATCCACTGGAATATCTCGAGAAATATGTGTCGAACAAAAAAATGTTCCGAATAAAAGTTGGATGGTTTAGAGGGGGCCATCTGATCCTGTCACATTTTTTCACCCCCACCCCCCTAGGGGGCGGGGGAGGGGGGCATGTTTGATATCTTAAATGGGAACCCCTATTTTTTATTACAGATTCGGATTCTAAATAAAAAACTATGAAGATTTTATTGGTAAAATTATTTTAATCTTATTATTTACATCTTATTTGTTTATTATTCATAAGATGTAATTTTTTTCATATTTTTGTTACACACAAAGACTCATGGTACCCCGAAAACTTAATTTTTTCAGCTTAATTGATTTATTTTTTGCGATTACAGCGCCACCTATTATGATTTTAAAATAATTTTTCCAATAAAATCTTCATAGTTTTTTATTTAGAATCCGAATCTGTAATAAAAAATAGGGGTTCCCATTTAAGATATCAAACATGCCCCCCTCCCCCGCCCCCTAGGGGGGTGGGGGTGAAAAAATGTGACAGGATCAGATGGCCCCCTCTAAACCATCCAACTTTATTCGGAACATTTTTTTGTTCGACACATATTTCTCGAGATATTCCAGTGGATTAATTAAAATGGGTCACCCGGTATATATATATATATATATATATATATATATATATATATATATATATATATATATATATATATTTAAAGCAGAATATTCTATATATAAAAGTTTTTATAAGACAAAAATCACCTTATAAATAAAGTTTGAATCACAGGTAATCATAATTAATAACAAAAATGTAACATATAGAATATATCAAACTATATATATATATATATATATATATATATATATATATATATATATATATATATCAAATATGTATTTCTGTACTAAAATTCTGTATTTTTCAACAATAAAACATTATATTTAACATCCTACCTTAATTAAACATTTACATATTATTGTTATATGCAAAAACTAAGTGTTTCTACCTACATAATCTTAAAATAACATGTTTTTCTTAAATTTCATAAGCAGTTATAAGTAAATATACGTTTAAAAAAATTATAAAATCACGTTAATAAGAAAAATGAGAGTAATCGCTAGTGTTAGGTCGCAATACATAAGTAAATAGACTTATTCAATTTTGTGTACCTTAACTGTCATGTTCACATTTCACGTTGAATTAGTATTAAATACGCAAACAAAATTTAAAATAAATAAATACAGAGTGCAAGAGAAAAATCGATGTCTATAGACAAGGTATTTCGATAGCAGATCTACCTTTCTCGCTATAGATTCTCCACCCCGCTGTAATGGTGCATAACATATGCGAAACGTCCCAGTGAACAATGGCTACATTAAGCTTATGAATGGGGTTCGATATCTGGGCGATATCTTTCACTAGAAGAAACTGCGTCGTTCAGCAGCGCACTCACACAAACTCCACATATCCACTAGTTCGAAGGGAGCTTATGGGACATTCATATATTGGCTAGGTGCGATTGTATAGGTGAAGCGCATGGTAAATGTCTGTCGAGGTATTTTCTTTTTAACAAAACGACTACCTTACCCACAGTACGACTATTTCATTCGGTCTTCAATATTGTCAGAGAAAGGTGTACGCTACCGCGGAACAATGGAATTTATGCATTGCATTTGTTTTCAACGCTACGTTATTTAATATATGGATTCTTGTTGCTCTATAGCTTTTGTTTATAAACAATACTAAAATAGTTTTGTTTCTTTATTTTTAAATGCGTTTCGATATTGTAAATGTTTTGTAATAGTCGTATAAAAATTCTTATTTTATTGTTGAAAAATAGTGGCAATATTTTAAACATATTGTAATAATTAACATAGTAAAAAAAATCTTTCAGAACTCATTATATTAAAATAAAACTGTTTTAGGTTGCAGTTTAGTATTTAATATTCGATGAACTGAAAGTACGTCTTCATAAAAAAAAAATGCAAAGTAATAATTGGTTTTGGCTAATATTAAACAAAATCTAATCACTATATTTACTATTTACGAGCAGTCTACATAATTATTGAGATATTACTCCATGTTACGTTAATATAAACGTACCATTTATATAACTTTCATGTTGTTTTTAATTAATAGTTATCATTAAAATATATTTTAAACTATAGTGCAACATGGTACTAAATTTTATTTAATTATATGTATAAATATTTATACTGCAAGACGCCGCGTTATTTACAGAATTTGAATATCTCGTGTTAATTTCAAGATTTATTAAAAATTATTTAGTTATTCTAATGATGTATTTACGAATGCTTTTTTCACAAATTGTGTATATTTAAAAAATTTCGTGGTCCAAAATTTGTAGTTACACCACTGCACAACACCAACCAAACTACATATGTTACCTGGTCAGCAAATTCGCCACACCCGCACACCCAGAAAAACAACGTTTCCAACAAAAGCTCTTGACGAGCCCATGCTACGAACACCAGCTTCAAGTCGAGAGCGGGGTCAGCATCGAAATAAAGCATGCAGAACTGGTAGTTCTCTCCTAGCGGCGCTACTAGGCGCAGCGTATGATTGCACGTGTACGGGCTAGGTCCCACCTCGATCGTTTGTCCTTCACACCGTGAAGTATTTACTACCGCATGTTAACAATTGTTATTTATTCGTTGGCTCACGGCATACGGCATATACACCTCACTCGTCCTCGGGCCAACGCGGAGCGCACTATTTCGCCTACGACAAAAATAAATAAACTACTGGCCGAGTGGAGTGTAGTGCACAGTGGTGTATTCCACCGAGAGACGTTGCCATTGCATTCGGGCGATGCCATCTCTGCGTGTTTGTGTGCTACGGACTCTGCCTCTGCTCTCTTGAACGATCGCTCGAAATGTGAATTGTGTGGATTCGGGGACTCTACAAGCTGCTGTTTTGTGGCATGGTTTAAAGGTTAAAGTTAGGTTAGGTTGGATTGCGAACAAGAGGGAAAATAATTTTATTATACTGACCGCCGAAAATTTTTGTTTTCACTTTGCTGTGGTTTTCCAAATGGTTTTGTTTTAGTCGATACAATCTTTTTTAAGGTTTGACTGAGTTTATTTACCGGATTATAATAAAATAGGATCGTTCTTTTAAAAGGCTTTAAACAATTTATATAAGTAATTTTTTAATAAAATTTTCAAACATAAACTCGCATAGAAACAAACACAAATAAAAGTCTTCTATTGGACAAAAGCTCTACATTATTTATTAGGTTCCAAATTTATGTCCTACCTGTAGACGTATAAAAAATATTAATAAAAATTTCATTTCTTTTTCTATTAAGTAGCCATCTAATAATAAAGCGAATGTAATTTTTGATATAGCGTTGCTCTATCGATTAAAATAGTTGTGGCTAACGGATAATTAAAATATTAATTTTTGAAGAATTCATTACGAACGTTCTATCTAGCATAGTAGATCAAAAACGAATTGTTCTATTACAAAAACCTTACATATTTTAATCAGTCGAAAACCGATTAGCGTTCGCTAGCCTTAATTACGTTTTAACAAAACGGTTATAACCGGTAATTAAAAATTGAGTGTTGGCTTTCTCTACGTTCAAAGCACTGACTCGTCTACCGTTTCAAATACAAATAATTATCAGTTGCAAGTTAAGAGAACGTTAAACGGATTTTCATTTACTTTTTGTTCGGTAAAACAGTTTTCAAATAAAAACGTATCCAACTGATAAATTCGATCTTAGTTTCAGCACCTTTTCAGAATATTTCAAAGACGAAAGTTTTATGTTTAATACTTTTATTACTATTTCTATATAAAAAATCTTTCAGAACTCATTATATACTATTAAAATAAAACAGCTTTAGGTTTAAGTTCTGTATTACTATTTATTAATAATCGAGTTTCGACGAACTCAACGTCCGTTTTCATCAAGAAAACTGATACTAAGTAACAAATAAGTAACTGGATCATATTTTTTATTATAAATTTTTAACTAATGGAAGCCAAATGATTTTACTTATTTTGTTACCTAGTAACTTCTTTCTATGTATATTCTGTTGTTTTTTGTAAATGCCATTTGTATTAGTTTTCGTGATGAAGACAAACGTTGAGTTCGTCGAAACGTCGAAAAATAAAAGTGCGTCTTATAATTGATGTAATACAGTATTAAAACATATAAAAATTGCAATAAAATACAGAGGAGTGGAAGCAAAAAGTTATTTTACCGTATCGCAAATAGGCTTACAGTAAAGCAACTTCTTGCCCAATCTGTATATCTATACATTATTTTTATTTTTAAGCAGACATGTTGTTATCACTAAAATATCAATTCATATTACAGCAATTTATTTTATATAAATAGCCTAAACCAAGTAACGAGTTTTTTCTTTTCTATATCTTCTAAAGACCCACTTCGCTAGTTTATTATTTCTTTGTGAAAAAATCTCTCACAGCATTTGTGGTTTGTACATATGGACATGTTAAAGCAGTTTGTACATTACTCGTAGATATATACAATTTATTTTTCTAAATATACTTATATTTGTTGATATATATATATATATATATATATATATATATATATATATATATATATATATATATATATATATATATCACATAATTGCAAGAAAAAATTCTTCACAAATATATTTTCCTATAATAACAATAAAAAGAAATGTCTATGTGCATCATTAGTAATTTATTTCATTTCACTTTATTTGAAATATATATATTATAGTGTAATTGATTTTAGACAAAATAAAATTTAAAAAAATTTCTTGCTTGTTTTCAAACTTCTACTGGGGATAACAAAACTTGTCAATATTATATAGCGTGGCAAAAAATAAATGTTTAGTGTTTTCGTTTTCGTATAAAGTCATATTTATGTTAGAGATATAGAAAAAAGTAATTTAAAAGTTTGTCTTTTTTATAAATAGCAAGTTACTTCAAAATGTAGAATGCATGAATGCCGAATGTAGACTAGTGCACAACTATAACTTTGACGAAAATAATTAAACTTGAAATTCTCAAAAGCGAAAAATAATAATTTATTTTATGAACAAAGTTATACCTTTGATCCTCCATTATCTCTAAATCTACTAATTTTAAATACCACATACGAAATATTTCTGTTCAAAAAGTAAAGGAGTTCTATTTTTAAAAAAAAGTCGATAACGTCATAGGCCCCAAAGTAGTAAATAAAAAAAATTAAAATTAACATCCATAAAATCCGCAGAAAAAAAATTAAATCGACTTGTCCGAGCTTTTATTCCAAACAGCGATAATAAGAAAAATATGAATATTATTCCTTAATTTATTTACACACTATATGATATTTCTATTTAAAAAATACTAAACTAAACTATGAGTAAGAAGCTATTTTACGTGTAACTCATAAAAATAAATTCAATGTTAAATTTTATAAAGTACGAGTAATTCCAAACTTCTAATTCACTAAAATTTAATTTCAACGTTAACTGCCAAAGATAATCAATATAGATTATACCACAACTATAACTAATTGAATATAAAAACTGACATTCGTCAATTTTTTTTTCATATCGGAGGAGCAAATTACGTAAACCCCAGTGGTTTGTTGTTCAGAGGGGTATGCTTTCCACTACCCAGCAATTCACTTCATGATAACCTTATATAAATTAATAAAAAAGACTGTACGTGTTGCGTCCAACGGTGAAATATGGTCGTTTTTATACTATATAGAAAACGAGACTCGTGGAACGAGATGAAAAATAACGCAAAAAGAAAAAAAAAACGTTTGTAGCGCGTGCGTAAAACACCCAAGGGCTCATCAACACGGCCCAGATAAACTCTCTAAAAATATCGCAAAGAAGCTTAATTCGTATAAGCGTTTTATGTATTTGATATTAGTATTATTATTGTTATTAATTAATACATGCGTTGCTATGGATATTTCTTAAAAATAACTTTGTGTATGGTTAAGTATCATAATATTCAAGAATTACAAAATGTTAGAAATTAGTAAATTTGTTATAAAAAAAATGAACATTTTTATTTATATATATATATATATATATATATATATATATATATATATATATATATATATATATATATATATATCAATAAATAATGTTTTTTATATACATTTTGAAAATTTAAAAAATTATTAAACTAATACCAATTATCTATGTAATTATCTATTTTTTAGATAAACTTTAGATTTTTATCTTTATCTATATTATTTTATTCTTTATCTGTCCCCATACTGTCAATAAATATAAATGGTAGCCAACACAAGAAAGTAAAAACTGTAGAAATCTGACGAAGCTAAGCACAACACTTCTGCGCGTCTATGTGTTTAATTCTTTGATTAAAATGAATTACGTTTTTCGGAAAATTTACGAGCACGTAGCGGACGACAGTGCCAGCTATTTTATAGTCGTAACATACTGTATGTCATTTTTCTAATTTAATACAAACATATATTTTATTGTAATACGTTACGCACGCCCGAAATTTATTTCGTTTTTTTTTTCTCTGTTCGCGTCGCTTTCTTGTTTTCTTTCCGTTTTTATTAACAAAAATGTGTACACTGGGGTATTTGTATTATAGGCAGCTTGACATAAAAACACATAGTCTATGTTGAACACTTTGGTTTCACATAAAATGCAAGTAAATCATGTTTTTTTATAGATTCGTGTCCTGGTTTACGCCGAAATATTTTACACGCAAAATATATGTTGAAGCCACCTGGGATATTCTTATAAATATGTACGGTATTTAAATGAAAAATAATTGAATTTGAAACTAACTAGATATTTATTTTATAATATAAATCATTTAGTATGTAAGACCATTTCTTAAATGATTATATTTAACTTAAAAATTCTTTTAATTTTTTTCTTTGTTTTCAACATAAATAAATCCAGATAAAGCTGTTATTGCTTAACATGATGTAAAATTTAAAGATACTGTAATATTAACAGCAAATTGATAATAGAAGCAATAGAAATTTATAAAGAAAAAGATAACATCAAATCTCTTTGAAGACACTGAGTTAAATAAAATTTGGCTTCCATTAATTAAAAAAATTACTTATTTGTTACCTAGTATGTTCTGTTATTTACTGTAAATGTCATTTTTATCATTTTTCCTGATTCGTTGAAACGTCGATTATACATAAATATAAATACAGAATTTTAATCAAAAGTAGTTTTATTTTAAAATATTATTATTCAAAGATTTGCAATCTTAATTAAATTATTGGTATAAATGTATCATATATTGATGGTGCCAAGCAAAAAATCGAATACCACACAAGTAATAAACCGAGTAATCAACTTACAAAAATTTGAATTGAAAAAAAAAAGTTGCATAATTAATTTCTTATTCACGCATAAATATAATTAACAAGTGCTCAAACAAGTACGACAGCAAACAAAATATTCATCACATCTTGTTCAATTCTCATCAAACTACTAAACAAAAACAACGTATATAGAAACGCCTCCATAATACCTATATTTCTATTTGACTTGTACAACGCTGATTATTTCGGTTAGGCCTATACAATATCACAGAGACAGAGGACACAATGTGTGTATGACAGTCAGAAACGATCGTTCGTTTATAAGACGCACAACGACCGCCGAGATGAAAACGGTACCGTCGAGGTGAAAGCGAACAGGCGAATCGAGTCGAGAATACAATCGAAAAACTTGGCGAACAAAGCAGCCGATATTGGTTATCATCATATAGTTCCATAGCCGGGATGCATTACGTTTTATCCAAGGTGGGGGGGGGGTTTATTGTTATATCGCGGTCACATCTATAAAGCGCGCGTGCCCAAACACAATTCAAACGAAAAAGCATTTCGCTTTTCTTTTCAACTCAACTGAAGCGTTTTTGTTTTCATTTTTCGTGCTTATTTTCTGTGTCAGATAACAATAAGATCTTCTAAAGGTAATATGCATGTCATTATCTATCTATATCGTATCTAATATTTTGTTTAGATACAGAATTTTAAACTCCGGACAAAATGTGGAATAAGTTACTATAAAATAAATTAAAAATTTATATTTAAATTTGTGTAATTATATAAATATGTCTATTTTAAAATTAAAATGTTATTGATAGCAATTAAATTTTTTACATAGTAAAAGTGACTCTCCCATACCTGAAGTAAAAAAATCTAAAGGTGTTTCCATCCTATGTTTATTAAAACTTATAATGTACTATGTACCACTAACAATTGTGATCTTTTTTAAACATCCTGTATATACGTTGCTGTTAAGAAAATATTTCTTTGTTATTTTTTTTTCAAAATCGCTGTTTATAATAATACGAGTAAGTTATGCTAATTACCAAATTTAACATTAAAATAAATATTATAATAATAAAATTATAAGATTTAATATTTTCAGATATATATGATATTATAACAACTAAACAAATCACCGATTAATTTGGAAATATAGCTATGTATAATCAGCTAACAACATTATATTATAAAACTGATTCGTAATCAGTTAACAACGTTTTATAAAAGTAGCGCTTACAGTAATATTTATTTAGCAGTTCTAAATTTTAAGTTATCTGCAGTTGTAAAGTACATACTTATTTCTTTTTTTTACCTCAAAACTACATAAAATATTTGGAAATTTAAAGCACCGTAGCAAATGCGGGCGAGATAAGGCAGCTAGCAAGGCAATCCGCGTATGTAGAACATAATTTCAGCTATTATTTAATGTAAACAGTAGAAAATTTTACTTTCTATCGTCAGGCGTTGCGGGTCGTGTGCACAACCAGAAACCGAGTTAAAATAATATTTCATCGTAAATCACTTGTTATCTTTACGAAAGCGAAAAGCCAACGCCGACGCTGGTTTCGCCACATTCCTCTACGTGGCGCTGTATACGCTCTTCGCATATGGTCGCCGCCGTCGCGTTATATATTTTCAGACGTCGGCCACTTCAAATATTTGAGCACGGCACTATAAACATACATAAAATGTGCGACCGACTGATTTAACTTAAATTGTTTAACTTTAGGTCGACGGCGATCTAACGTAATGTAGTTTCGGTCGCAAGGACCGAGAAAGTTTAGCCAAGAAAAACGTCCCAGAAGATATTTGTATACTTCCTAGAACAGGGGCTCTCAACCGGGGATAGTACAGTACAAATTTTTGGAAAGATCTCACAATCAGTAAAATATTAGCCAAAAATTGAGATTTTTTTGTTTTTTACTAGTAGAAAAGATGTCCACTTACAATCTATTGTAATATTTGGGAATTATTATATTTAGTTATTCACAATTTAAAACAGTAGTGCCAATTTATCACAAGTTTTTTTAAAATTTTAAGTGGCATTATATCACCTAGTGGACAATTTAAGATCTGTGATGGGTAAAGATTTTGGGGGCAAAATAAAAATAACGCGTAACGCAGGGGAAAGGGCATTGAAGATTTATTTTATTCATAATTGAGCAATAGCTCAAATAAGTTTGAGAATCTAGTCTAGATAAAGTCTAGATAAAAAAAATAATTTAAGTTTGCAAGTAGTTAATCTAAAACTAACAAAAGAATTTTTCTGTGTACATTACAATACAATACAGAACGATAAAATAAATGTAAATTATTCTGAAATATTTCGCACATTAATTAAACTATTTTCATGTATTTAGAAATAAAAATATATATATTTAGTACTCATAATAAATGTAATAGTTTGTTTAGTACTGTTCACGTGTAATATTTATTTTTAACTATATGAAAAGTTAAACATACACATTTACCAAATGGAATGAAAACATTTTCGAAATACCGAATAAAGCAAAAACACGATTGTGACCAGTGCAAAATAAAATATGTATAGCAATTAATGTCAGTTCAATTAGGGAAATATTAAATTTATTACAAATTACAAGTAAAACAGATGTCAGAATTCGCATTATAATCATTCTCAGATAGTATTTAATTGAAATATGAACGGTCGGTACCTTATTTAACAACATTAAATCTGTACTTGATCTAATTCATTAACACTAATTTCCTTAGAAATGATTGGGGTTTATTACTAATTGTAAATAATCACGAAATTGAAGTGTTAATTTATGCCACGTTCTCAAATTGCTTTTAAGATAATTCGCTCATTTAATTTTGAATAGTATTTATTAATGGGATTATTTCTCAATTTCAAATTTTTATATTAAATAGCAAATAATTAGTTACTTCTAATTAATTAATTGTTTTATACAGCTATAATTTGATAATTTTTTTATACACCTATTAAATAATATATTCATTACAAATACGTTTCTTGGTAAGTAATGATATTCATTACTTACATTAGTACGTTTTGGAATTATTATTCAATAATTTTTGGCCAATTACAACATTAAATTTAATTCAGAACTCATTATATCAAAATAAAACGGTTTTAGTTGCAGTTCTGTATTAATATTTATTAATAATTGACGTTTCGACGTACTCAACGTATGTATTTATCAGAAAAAATGATAAAAATGAAATTATAGTAATGTCATTTATATCATTTTTCCTGATAAAGATGTACATTGAGTACATCGAAAAATCGATTATTAATAAATATTAATACAGAACTACAATCAAAGCCGTTTTATTTTAATTTGATAAATCAGAGATATTGCTACTATACTATGCAACTGTCAAATTATATTTTTTTTTTATTATAGTAGAAAATAAGCAATGTATTTTACTCTTACGTAATGATTATTACATAATAGTTTATTTATAATTCGATAATGAATTTTCTAAATTCGTAATTAAAATACAATTTTTATTTTATTTTTGTAATAAGTTGCCCGTCAGACAGCAAACCGTTCGGACGTGTTTGCTAGTTTATCTGTGCGACATTACATAAGACTTAAAATATAATCCGATTAATATTATTAATATTATAAACATATTACACTATTGTTAGTTATCGTATTATATTGTTATATAATACAAATCAATCACATCAAGTTAAAGTATATATACATACTTTGACAAAATGCCTGAATCCAGCAGTGGTGCAATCACAGTACCAGCAAATTACGTTATCGCTGTAACTACAACATCAATTACAACGATAAATACAAATACTACGTTTTCAAATACGTCGCCAATCGTATCACCAATGGAATATGCATATTCGCCTATTAGACAATTAACATATAGTGACATAAATAATTTTGAAACAAGTGCTAACCAATTACAAAATGAAAGTGGTTCTCTTAGTCCGATCTGTGCATGGCAAGTGATCACAAGAAAAAGAAAAGGAGATGAAAATACTACCGCTCAGCAACCAAAACGAAGCCAAAATATTCATAAAAATAACAACATGATCCATACGTCAAACAGGTACTCAATTTTGCAAAGCAATACAGAACCAAATAGAAATGAGTTATCAAATAACAGTGTAAATAATAAACCTTCACAAGAGTCAAACATAGAAAACTCAACCAATAGAGAGCCTAAACCACCCCCAGTATACATAAAAGACGTCACTAATTATTCTGCAATGATATCATCTATTAAAATTGTTCTGAAAGATGACGAATTCATATGTAGATCATTCACAAACAACGAAATTAAAATAAACACAAACTCAATAGATGCATACCGTCGGTTAATCCACTTATTGAGACAAAACAATATAGCGTTTCATACTTATCAACCAAAACTAGAAAGAGCTTATAGAGTTGTAATCAAAAACCTGCACTATTCAGTAGCAACAGATGAAATCCAAAAAGAATTAGAAACGAAAGGCTTCCTAATACGAAATATAATAAATATCAAAAGCTGGAAAAACAAAGAACCCCTTCCAATGTTCTTTGTAGATCAAGAACCGAACGAAAATAACAAACAAATCTATGAAATAAAATCGATACTCGGAACAAAAGTCGTCATAGAAGCGCCAAGAAAAAAAAGAGAAATTGTTCAATGTATGAGATGCCAAGAGTATGGTCATACAAAAACATACTGCACCAAACCGTACAACTGCGTAAAGTGCGCCGGAAATCACGCAACAAAAACCTGCCAAAAAAAACGAGAAACTACCGCACTATGTGCACTATGCAATGGACCACACCCAGCAAATTACAAAGGTTGTACTGTTTACAAAGACCTTCAAAAAGCAAGGGAAAAAAATATCACCCTAAATTACAACCAGAGAAAAAATCAAACAAATCAAGAATTTCAATTAAACGAACTTGAATTTCCAGCCTTAAACTCAAACCATACCAACAATATGGACCAAAGCTTTTCTCAAATTACAAGCAATCAAACCATCACACAAAATAACCAAACTAACACACATAATAACAACCAAATTACGCTTCAATATTTTCTCAGCAAATTTGAAGAAATGTTCAATAAAATGATGAATCAAAACAGCACAATAGTTAATATGTTATCCATGTTGATACAAAATATGAACCGTAATGGATAATACACTTCGAATAGCACTATGGAATGCCAACGGTTTGGCACAACATAAACAAGAAATAGAAATATTCTTAAACGAAGAAAAGATAGACATTTTACTAGTTTCAGAAACACATTTCACCCAGAAAAATTACTTTAATATTTATAAATATAAAACTTATTACACTCTTCACCCGGACGAGACAGCACACGGCGGAACTGCCGTTATTATTAGCAACAAACTAAAACACATTGAAATTGAAAAATACCAAAAAGAATATCTTCAAGCAACATGCATCCAAATATACGACGTACATGGACTGCTAACAGTAGCCGCTGTATACTGCCCTCCAAAACATGCTGTTAAAAATCAACAATTTGAAGAATTCTTCCACACACTAGGAAACCGATTTATTGCAGGCGGTGACTTTAATTCTAAACATCCACACTGGGGATCGAGAACAATCAACCCGAAAGGCAGACAGCTGCACTCTACTATTATCACGAACAATTATTCTCCCATAAGCAGTGGAAAACCCACTTACTGGCCTACAGATCCAAACAAATTACCGGATCTGCTAGATTTCTTTGTCTCAAAAGGAACTTCGTCAAACTACATAAAAGTAGAAGATTCTTTCGACTTACACTCGGATCACTCACCGATCATAGCTACCATAAGCAAATTGATAATACAAAATGAAAGAAAACCTAGTCTATACAATAAAAAAACCAACTGGAATCAATTCAGAACATACTTAGATGATAACTTAAATCTACAATCTTTTTCTTCTTTAAAAACTGAAAACGACCTAGATGCAGCTGTAGAACTGTTGACACTCAATATACAACAAGCAGCCTGGCAAGCTACACCATATGCCAAAGTCTGCAACCAAAATGTCACAAATTATCCTAAACATATTCGGGATAAAATAGCAGAAAAAAGAAGAGCTAGACAAAAGTGGCAGCTTAGCAGGCATCCAGAAGATAAAAGAATTTTAAATAATCTAAGTAAAAATCTAAAAATCAAATTAAAAGATCTAAAAAACGAATCTATAGAAAGTCATATTAGCAGTTTAAGCCCTTACAAAGACTCGGATTACTCGTTGTGGAAAACAACCAAAAAATTAAAAAGACCGATACAACACATCCCCCCAATAAGAAAACCAGACGGAAAATGGGCAAGGACGGATGAAGAAAAAACTGAAGTATTTGCAAATCACTTTAGCGATGTTTTCAAACCAAATGATTCACAAAATTCAAATCATGATGAACAAATATTGCAGTACCTGGAGGTTCCGCTACAATTATCACCACCTATCAAGCAGTTTACACCCTCAGAAATAAAACAAGAAATCAAACATTTAAACAACAAAAAAGCTCCTGGATACGATCTCATCACTGCCATAATACTTAAAAATCTTCCAAAAAAAGCAATAACTGCAATTACTCAAATCTTCAACGCAATAATCCGAATTCAATACTTTCCCATCCAGTGGAAGTTGTCACACATTATACTAATATTAAAACCAGGTAAACCCAGTCATGAACCTTCTTCTTATAGACCAATCGCTTTATTACCTTTACTATCTAAATTACTAGAAAAACTAATACTGAAAAGGTTAAAACCAATAATAGAGACAATCGATATAATCCCAGACCATCAGTTTGGTTTTAGAGAACAACACTCAAGTCTAGAACAAATTCACAGAATAATTAAAGAAATAGAATCTGATCTAGAAGAAAAGAAAGTATGTTCAGCAGCGTTTCTCGACATTAGTCAAGCTTTCGATAAAGTCTGGCACCCAGGTTTATTGTATAAAATAAAAAAACACTTACCACATCAATATTACCTACTATTCACGTCCTATCTGACTAACAGATTTTTTCAAATAACTCACAACGGTGTTTATTCTGAATATTATCCAATAGAATCAGGAGTTCCACAAGGAAGCATTTTAGGACCAATATTATATCAAATATTCACATCAGATTTACCTACATCAGAAAACACAACTACTGCTACATATGCGGACGATACTGCCATATTAGCATCAAATGAAAACCCAAGACTAGCATCACAACAATTACAAAATGCATTAAACAACATCGAAAACTGGGCCAATAAATGGAAAATCAAAATAAACGAAAACAAATCAGCACACATTACATTCACAACAAAACATATATCTTGCCCGGAAGTTAAAATAAATAACCAAACTCTACAAGAAGTAACAAAAGTTAAATATTTAGGTATGCATTTAGATACAAAATTAACATGGAAACCTCACATAATCGCCAAACAAAAACAAATAAATATTAAAATTAGAAATCTCAACTGGCTTATCGGACGAAACTCAAAATTACCTTTACATCACAAACTGCTAATTTACAAAGTTAGTCTAATTCCAATTTGGACATATGGAATTCAAATGTGGGGCTGCGCTAAAAAAAGTAATATTAATATTATTCAAAGAACACAAAACAAAACATTAAGACTGATGGCAAATGCCCCATGGTACGTAACCAACGAAACACTCCACAACGATTTAAAAGTGAAATACGTCACCGAACAAATAAAACTCTTTTCTACAAAATATGAACATCGTCTTAACTATCACCCGAATTATCTTGCAGTAAATCTTTTAAACAACGAAAACGAAAAAAGAAGACTACAAAGAAAAAAACCACTCGATTTAGGAACATAAGAACAATAATTAGAAGCTACGAAGACACATCATTTGATGCATCTTCTCTCGTGTTACTGTAAAATACATCATATTTGCTGGTTGGCTTAATGGCCAGTTGTAAATCAATTTGTAAATAAATAAAAAAAAAAAAAATTTTTTTAATAAAATGTGTTTCTTTTAATCTTATGATAATTATTTTTTATTTATGAACAATTTTAATCTCAAATAAGTATTTCTTCGTACATATTTTTAAATTCTATTTAACATTATTAATAAATATTATATTAAAATTTATTCATTTCGTATTTGTAGTCATTTATTTTTCGAAAATATGATATATTAGTATTTACATTTGAAATTAGATTTCCTCTTTTTCTCTGTATTTATTTATTAAAAATGCGTTCCTTATAAAGAAAATAAATATTTCTTATATTAAATATTTAATTTTTTTATTTGTCTGTATATGAACATAAACACAATTTTGAATTTTTAGCTTAAAATAAAAAATAAATTATGTTACTTTTAGTTTTTTTTTATACTGTAATAATTGCAAGACCTATCAATATTAACAGCAAATTGATAAGGGAAACAAATAACGTTTGACTTCCTTTAATTAAAAATTTATAAATTTATGATCTAGTTACTTATTTTGTTACCTAGTAACTTGTTTCTGTGTTCTATTTATTTTCTGTAAATTTCATTTATATCATTTTTCCTGATGTACGTTGATTGAAACGTCGATTATTAATAAATATCAATACAGAACTATAACCTAAAGCTATTTTATTTTAATACAAGATATTTATTTGAAAAATTAAAACGATAATGTAACATAGCAGAAAATTGTTGTTTTTTGTTTAGAAAATTGAAGTTATTGATATCTACTATACTTATTAATTTTTTACAGCAAAGTACACAGTAAAAAGTTTGTTAATAATATTTTAAGATATTTAATTTTAAAACTTACAACAATATTGCGAGGAAGTTGGTTTTGTACAACTGCAGTAAAAAAAATTAATAAATTAAATATTGTAAAAAAGCGACAATTTTTTTGTTTTATTATAATATTTTTCTAAATTTTAGAATATATCTTATAGTCCATATAATGACAATAATTTTTTTTTCTGAGCAGCATAACTGAATGATCACCGTCTGATAAACTAACAACTCTAAAACTGCTACACTACCAGTCAATTAGCAACGCATGATAGATGATAATCCTTAACATGTAAAACAGTCACTTCTTACGCATCCACTTAAAATCCAGTAACGTAACAAACTCAAGCAAAGTCAAGGTATATCTTTCCAAGGACGTAGGTACGTACCTTAATTCCTCCCGAATAGAGCCCAGACCTTCTGAGATCCTGGCAAATAGATCACACAGTCCGTTGGGGAGAGGGGATCGTCTCACTCTCTCTTTCTCTCTCGCAGTAGAAACGAGGCCCCCAAGAATCGACGAACTGGAGAATGTTCGGCTTTGCCTGCAAGCAAGAAGCGTTCATTAGCAGTCAAGTTGTTAATGCGACCATTTCAATAACCGTGCCGAATTTAAGCAGGCTGTGTTTTAGGTTGAGCGGGAATGGTGTAAGACCGGCGAAGGGGGAGAGGGATGATGGTAATGTTTGCTAAAAAGCTATGCGTCTGAATTAGATGGGTGGTGGGAATTTGCTGGCAGGGGCAGCAAAAAATATTTATTGTTTGGGTGTTGTGTACCAGATATTGTTTAGGTAAGATTATTTAATTGTATTACTATTATTAATGCGATATTGTACAAATACAATCTATTTACTTCAGATGTATACACACTATTCGATTAATGACAGTAAACAGTTGAAACTTCAACATTTCATTTTATTATGGATCTCTTGAAATGAACTATTCACCATTAGTTTATTTGGATAAATTGTTAATAATTATAAAATTAAAAATGCTTTTTATTAAAGTTCTGTATTAATAAAATTGACAAATAAATAAACAAACAAAATTTAAAAACAAGTAACTGAATAAACCGAAACGTTGAATTTTAATAATAATAATACAAAACTTTAACATGCAAACTTATTATTACCTATAATGAGTTCTGAATGATTTTTTAACTTTATAATTTTCAGTAATAAATTTCCATTATTTTCAAAAGACAAACCCATTAATACATTATTATAAAAATCCTTGAATTCCTTCTTAGCCAGCACTTTACATCTACTCTATATAAAAAAAAGCTCCGTCTCAAAGCAGAAACCACTCCCGCCGGCGCGGCGCGTCTACTCGCGCGCAAACTCCTTCCTTGTGCTAATGTCTTTTACATACTTCAGCGTACGTTCTGGTGGATTTTCGGCACTAAAATGTTCTCTCTCTCGTCGTCGTCGTCGGCCAGCGCCTCATCGCTATTCCGTGCACGCGTCCGTAAGAGCGAGTTACGGATGACATTCGTTAAAAACAAACGTTCGGCTTTACGTCATTATTTGCATAATAAATATACACGCAAATGAGTGCAACAACGTACAAAGAACAGACGATAAAGTTTTTTGGGAGAGACTTTGAGGGAAAACAGACAGCAGTACTGGGGACGACCGTCTTTTATATTGTTGTGCAACATTTTAGGGCCTTAGTGAGGCTAACTAAGCCTTATTTAGACGATGAATAAAACAGGGTCAAATTGTTTTTCGTGTTTGTTAAGTTTTGTGTTTTGGTTAATAGAAAATACAGTGTGCTTTGATTTTAATTTGGAATTTAAATATATTTCGAAAATTAGATGAATACATTTTAATAATCTAATTAAATTCAATTTACAAAAATATGTTTATGAACATTTGTTGAATTAAATGTTTTAATGCTTTCGAAATATTTTCTATATGTATTCTACACATAAATTTTAAATAATAAATTTAAAAATTATGTGTGACAATTTTTCTTAAAAATTGCTGCACATTATTATAAGAATTGAAAGTTCATATATTTCTTTTTACTTATTTTATAAAAAGTAATAAGTTTTTGATCTTCTTCGTAACGTTAAACGAATTTCACACTAGATGAAATTTCAAAAAAAAAAAGTTGATCCTTCAGATATTAATATTTTTTTACGTAATAAGATTTCTTTTATAAAACACTTCACCGCTTTTCTAATATATTGCTTAAGAAATAACAGTTTTAATAATATTGGTTTATTTAAGCAACAAGCATTTTGTATTTTTTTAATATTAAAGTACTTTGTAAAACTTTAATAACAAAAAAAAGCATTTAAATTTATAATTAACGTAAGTATTGTTCAAAACGCATTATAATCGTTTGTCTTTGTTAAAATTATAAATTACATTTAATTTATAACTTTTATAAACATAGATTCTGAAATAAAAATGGTTTAAGTTGTAGTTCTGTATTAATATGAAGAAGTACGTTGAGTACGTCGAAACGTCAATTATTAATAAATATTAATACACAACTACAACCTAAAGCCGTTTTCTTTTAATATAATGAGTTGTGAAAGATTTTTTTACTGTGTTATAAATACTGAAGTACACGATAAAACCAAAAAATCTATCAGCCGAAGATCAAATCAGAATTGTCTTATAATACATGATTACACATCGTCAACACGAATCCACATACGCCGCTCTGCATTTCTCCGCACGGCAGTAACGTGGCCGTATCGTTCGGCGTCTTCGGGCGTCGTTTAGTCTGACGAACGTGCGAGAAGAGGGCATCGATTAGGCCCGGGCTAAGGCCAAGAGAGAGATCGCGCACAGTGCTCGGCCCAGAATTGCGAGTCCGGGACCCCCACACGGGCACCGGCCTCGTCGGTACGCTCTCTAGAGAATCCGCTTCCATCATCTTCCTTCGCACACGAACCCATTATAATTAACTTTAATTACCTGACGCTGCCTGGCTTACACACACACACACACACATGCTCTGCCAGCGAGGCAGCAGTCACAACAATAATACCGTTTTGTTTTTTTTTTTGTCGTCAAGTCTCATTTACATACTTATCTTAAAATTAGTTTAATGTTTAGTCGTAATGCTATTGGTTTTGAATTGCATTATCTACTAACTTATAAAAACACATTAAAATTTGTTAAAAAACATTAATAATATTAATTTTTTGCTACAATTAATCAATTTTATCATTTGGTAAATAACTTGGTTCAGAACTACTAATTCTGTGTTGAAACATAAAATTAATTTTGTGATAAGTACAGAAGTGTGAAGGACAATTTAGTCATTAAATATATAAAAACTTATTATTATTTTTTTTTATTTGATGTAATTAGTATTACTATTTTGTACATGAATATTTTAACAACCAAAATAATAAAATTGGAAATCAAAAATACTTTACTATTAAATTAAAAAGCTTTATATAAAAGTTTTGAAAGTGTCCTTTTATTTATATATTACGAATTTATTAGAAAATCATTATGAACAATTTTAAAAAAAATACCTAATGTCCAAATCATCACAAAGAAACAGAACATCTTCAAAGTACCCTTAATGTGAACGAACCCTAACCGAAATAATCCTAAATGTTAAACCCCTCCACTTATGCTTGTCTCGTATAGTCGAGCAAACAAGTTTTGTTTTTTGCGTTCTTTGTCCGTGGTTCATTCATCTACATATCTCATCTCGCCATCTCCTACTGCCGTTTTCATCTCGGCTGCATGGGCATTGTCCTACTCAATGACAATACGGTACCCCATGGCACACAGTATATGTAGATGGCATTCCATTGGTGTCTACAAGAAGATCTATTCCAGAGGTAGCTACCCATTCGTGCACTGAACGATTTACGTTAATTTATCTGGTGGGATCTTTGAATAAGTAATTGTCGCTTCATTACGTTAATGTATGAGTGTCGTATTGATCGTACATTGATTCCCACAAGTAACCGAGCAAGCGATTATTATCAGGAAGATTAATGGAATTAGTTTAATTGATCCAAAAGTCTTACGCTGTTTATAAAACAAATACGAGCGAATATGAATACAAAAACTATTTTGTTTTTGTTAACAATGTGTTTCTAGGAACTTAATAAAAATATTTGATTTTGTTTATCAATTATATCCTGAAATCAGTGATAATTAGTGTCAAAAAACGATGACAATATAAAAATTTATTTTGAAATTCATTTTAATACAGCAAAAAATATTTTGACCATATTAGCACTATACTATAGCCGACCACCATATTGTTCGGTGTTAATTTTTTTTTAGTTTTTCAACCACGTTTCGTGTTAACAAATTTTTAAAACCGAAATTACACATATACTATATTTGTCACCAAGCACTGATATGCCATCTACGATATATGATAAAACGTCTGCGACGGAGATAGATCAACCACGGCATACAAGCCCAGAAAATTCTATAAATTCAATGGATACCGGTCGCGAAAGCTTGAAGATTATTACATCGCATCTGTGTTTCAATTTTTAAGTCATGTTTGCATTTTTATTATTTAACTGCTAAAGACGTCAAAGATTATATATATATATATATATCTGTCATTATATTAAAGGTTATTGTCGTTATTAAATTTTAATGATAATATTATTATATGTTGTCATTCCTAGAATAATGCTTTCCAATTTATAAGTTATTCGTTTTTAGAGGAAAATATTAAAATTTAGTTTTCGCAAATATACGTCGGTTTTATTTATGTCACGTAATTCATTAATTTATGTTTATTAAGTAATATAATGACACGATAAAAGTTATTAAATGTCCGTTATTTCTCGTAATTAAAAATGTCATAATTGAAATGTTATTAATAAATTAAACCGCAAAACACAGAGAGAGAGAGAATTACATTATTTAAACAAACAAAAAGTTTTTGTTACAACGAACATAGAAACGTTTTTTATTTGTTAATGCAAAATTTTACAAAAATAAAATCAATCTAAATACTGATAAGTCACATATGATAATTATTATAATTAATTATAATATTTACGAGTATAACTTATAAATGAAAACAATATATTTAGATTGCATGAATAAAATTTTTAGTATCTTACATAAGTTTTATTATTTTATTATTAAACACATAAAAGTTTCAAGATATATCCTTAAATTTTACTAAAATAAAGATAAAACTATAACAAAATCTGTGTAATATTGTTTTATTTCCACTTTAATCGCGTAAATTAAAATAATTAAACTTTTCCAAGCAAATCAAAAACATAAACAATTTTGTAGACGAACACAACAACAACCTTAGTCTACCATAGAGATAATAGAGATGAATGCACAATTCTATCGGGTACCATCATGATTATTCCACTCCCTTTCTTCTTCACCTGGTGCCTGTGTAACTATGAAAAGCTTAAAGAAGCATCTAACAGCATTCCATCTCCTGGCTGCTCCTGTCTGCCTTTTGTAAATAGATCCTGCATTGTTATCCTTCGTCTAAGCCACAATCCATCCCAAGCAACGTGTGCGATACACACGTGTCCTGGGCATGCGCACCTGTGTACCACCGGGGCAAGTCAATTCACCAGCAGCCCCCCCCCCCCTCTGCCACTTTGCGAAACAATGGACCAACGCAACGCATTCTTGGATCTGTACCTTGGGCATTTTGCACTCTTAGGAGACAGAAGAATGAGAGATAATGAATACATTTGCCTTCGGCGGTAATTACACCGAGATAGAGAATGGTATTAACTGCACAAAGAATGTCTTGGTAAAGCTCTACTGCCGCTACCCCCGCAAGGTTCCCCCTCTTGTGGCCTAATTCTTATTTATAATTTGAGTTAAAAAGCTTGAGGTAAAAAAAATGTATTATCTTTTTTATGGCCACAATGCTTGGTCAATATAATCTTGCACGGTTTTTTCGGTTGGTGTTATGAAGATAGATTGCAAAAAATTTCTTGCTGAGCAAACAAAAGGCTTTTACGCTCTCAGAGACTGTATTTTTTTCGTGTAAATATAATAATATTATAGCTTACAAATGATACCAATAAATTTTCTTCTTGTAATAAACAAACGTTATTAGATTTTATTGTTGGTTTTTTAAAGACCAATTAAATATATTCATACTTTTTTGTAATTCATTTCTGAATAAATATGTCATTAAGTATATGCATACTCCAAATTTAATTATTTGTATTTTTATTTTATTTTTTAGCTAATTTGCTTTTCCCTACCCGCAAACAATAATTTAAAGATAATAGTCAGTTCCCGTAATCCTTAAGTAAGAACCATATGCTTCAAAAGCTGATCATATAGTTTCTAAATAATTTTTACTGGCATTGTCAATAATGCGCGTCATTAGCCCATAATCAAGCAAGAAACCTACAGCTTATAGTCGGTTCCAAACCACTTAAACACAGGCGATGTCAATTCAGTGATATAAGAATTTACACAATAATAAATACACAAATATAATTTTTTTTTCATTTTATAGTTTAGAATTATTGAAATACTCAAATAAAAATAAAATATTTACAAATGTTACTTATTGAAATAATAGATTTAAAACTTAAGACGTGTAAATTATTAACCATAATTAACTTCTTCAAGAAGTAAATAAAAAAACAACTTAGAATTTTCTAATACACCGAATATTACTTTATTTGCCTCATTCCGAAAACATCGAAATTTCTCAACCATAATTTAAAAGTCATAAAAAAAATAATATTCGAAAATTACGGGTAAATATAGCAACAAAAACCTGTGCTCGTAAAAATCATATTACCGCTATATCTTTACACCATCATTTCGAAAGTTTGTCACAGTTAACATTTCAGTATTTATTCTGAAACTCCTGCATCATAATCAAGTAAAAATAAACAAATAAAAAACTTTATATTGTTCTATACGTATACACGAACAAAAGATGTAATATTTGATAGATTAGGTTAGATCAGTATTTACTATTTTCAAAAAAGAAAAAAAATGTATACAATTGCAAATTTTTAATTATAAAAACATAAATCTAATCGATCATGTTTATAATATGTGTTATAATTAAAAATAAGTTTTTTACTATTTTTATAGAAAAATTAGCACCAAAAATAGACGTATCGTACATTCTTGAATTCCGAATTTAACGTAGAACTCATATTGTATGTAAAAACATATATGAGTTTTATTTAAAATTCAAAAGTTGATATTATTTTCGGTGTGTCTGTGTGTTTGTGTGCGTGTATGAGTACATAATTTTCTACAAAAAAGTTGAAATATTAAGTTTTTCATAATAATAAGATTTATATATTATTTATATATTATATATTACAATATATTATATATTACATTTATATATTACAAAAATTATATTTATTCAATATTCAATCATTGTTTTAATATTCGTTTATTTTTTGTTACTGAAAAAATCCAAGCATAACATCAAATAAACTGTCTATTTAAAAAATATATTGATCATTTTTGTAAATAAAATGTCTCGTGGAAAATTTTTATTTTAAACAAACTTTCTATCTAATTTTTACACAAGTAGTTTTTGTAACATCACATACATTTTCAGTATATTTCAAACAAAACAAAAATTACATCTCTATATAAAATATCAGAGAACTATAATCAACATCTTGTATTTTAAAATTCGGTTTTTCAGCTCTTACATCTTATTCTGTCTAAAACAAGTAAGAAATTTTACATCGTCCCGTGCACGGAGCACCACAGGGTTCCATGTTCGGCCCCGTTTTATCATAATATTCGTTTAATGTACTCAATTTTCCGTAATAAAATACGTATTAAAACGTTCGTTGTGACTAAAACCATCATTTCTCACACGAGCAGCACAGGAGCTGAGGCAACCGGCATTTGGAGCGAGTTCCGAGAGAGAGACTCAGCTGGCGGAACGGGGAGATATTTAATAGCCCGTCGCGATGATAGATTACAGCAGCCGATGTAATCTCGTACACAATCTAATGATACTACACCCTATCGGCCCACCCCGCCCCTCTACCCGTCGCAACGTTGCATCTATGTGTTTGGTCTCATTCCATTCGGTACTTACGGGCCCCACTCATCTCCTTGCTAAATCCCGACCCGACACTTACATCCGGATTACAATTCTCAAATCGTTCGAAATTGTATTAGAGTGCTAGACGTATTACGGTGGTTTTCCAAAAAAAAAACAGTTCAGCTTAATAGGTGAGTGAAAATTAAATAATTGAAATTGTATACTCTTGTGAAATAATAATATATTAGTTAAAATAAAACAACTTTAGGTTGTAGTTCTGTATTAAACTTTATTAATAATCAACGTACTCAACGTACATCTGCATCAGGAAAAAATATATACAAATTAAATTTACAGTATTTAAACAGAACTAGATTATAAAATTTATAAATTTTTAAATAAAATTTGGCTTCCTTTAATAAAAAGTTTCTTTTTGATTTGTATTAAAATATGTGTTTGCTATTTACTATTATCTGTTCTGTTATTTTTATTAATAATATTTTTATTACATCTAAAATTTTAAAATCTAAGGAACATTAAATACAGCTCTTGAAAATTACAATAAATAATTAAAAATGTTCCTCAAAAATTGTTTTTTTTGCTAAAATAACTAATACTGAACTATCTGTTCAACATATTAATTTTGAAAATAATTATTAAAATAATCTAATGTTGATTTTTAAAACACGTAAAAATTAATAAATAAAATACTGATTATTTTATACTTATTTAATATTTACATTAACTTTTACTATTGCATGTAACAACTGAACAATATTCAACAATCTATATAATCTACTTATCAGAAAATAATGAAGTAAAATTGAATATTAAAAATTGAAATGTTTTACAGTATAAAATCGATGCTTACATACAGCAGAGTGCACTTTTATAAATGCATTAAACAATTACATTGAAAAAAATAATGACATATTGACAACTGATAATTGCTGAGCGACATATATTTATTTTTTGTGTATTTTTCAATTTACGGCTTTTATATTATATTTTTAAAGTTGTTTACGACTTATTTATAGAATCAGGAATATTTTTATATTATTTTTATAATCATAAAATGCTATAATTTGTTAAATTGTGTTCTGTTTATTAATATTTCAATATTTCGTTATAAATATGAAATTCCATTAAAAATATTTCTAAGTTGTTGCAATAGAACTAGTACTGTAATAACGAGTAAAAATATAATTTCTTTAAGAAATAAAAATGCATTTTTTAATAGTTTAATTAATCAATAAAAATAAAATAAGATTTTCAATTTAATCAAATTTATCACTTGTTGTAAATTCCTTATACGTGATAAATATCAATCAATAGATAAAGGATATAACATAAGTATATCCTATTTACAAAGAATTGCAAATTAAATGCAATTTTATTATTTACTATTTTTTAGACTGATGTCTATTATACATATCAGAAACTTGAAAGACTATAAATTTAAACAATTAATATAGTAAGGTGCCCAATATGCGTTAGAAAATCCTCATAATGTAAAATTTGAAGATACTTAAATAATTGTAAGACCCAACAATAATAACGGTAGATTGATAAGAGAAGTAATAGAAATTTGTATTTTGTTACCTAATAACTTGTTTTTATGTTTTGTAAGTTTCTTGTAATTAAAAATTATACAGATCTTAAACCTACAGTTTTTTTATTTAAAAATAATTAAAACAATTTTTGATTTAATGTTTTGTTTAGTTTATTTCTGGATTACGTTCCAACGTTATACATTAGTGTCTTTATCAGCAAAACTGACATATAAATAAACAAAAATACATTAATTATTAAACTATTGTATAATGTATAAATAATTAATATGATTTTTGAAAGATATCTCAATACTCTTAACTTAATTACACAACGAATATAAAGACAAACCTACTAGTTTTAAATAATTATTTTCACCATTTTTAATACACAAATATAGCGTAAGATTTTTTCTTCATTAATTTTTATTTAAATAAATGTATTTTTTATTAAAAAATATTTTTAATATTGGAATCAAAATGTTATTGTTTACATTAAAATAATTTTACTAAAAATATTTAATATTTTACATTAAAAATTTTATAAGTACTCGTAAACTGTATACATCATACGTAGCATTTTTGTTTGAAGTGTGAGCATTTGATGTGTGTGTGTAAAGATCAATTCAAACTCTCTGTTCAGTTTATTTCAGACACCTTCAGACAGAAAAATGCTTGAAGCCAAAACTAGAGCATTACGATAGCGTAAATACTTTGATACGAAAAGCATGTAAGAATGGATAGTATATATACTCTAATAAAAAATTCATATAAGCATGTTTTATCTAAACGAAACTGCACTGAACTTTTAAAGTCAACATCGCAAAAGTCATAAAAAAATAATTCTTAATATACGTTTCATATTTAAATGTAGATAAATTATCTGAGTTTATATTATTAATATTATTTTCTGCAAATGAATTAATCGTACGAAACAAGTGGAAAAAAGAAAACAAAACAACGAACATTTCGAATGGTTAGAGAATCGAATAAAAGACCTAATGCTCCCAAACAGGAAAGTGAAGACTGCTTTCGCTAACAGCACAGTGCAAACTGAGTGGAAACACTGCACACATCGTTGATTTTGACGAAATTTTCATAGACCGTAAAAACTTTGCCGAATTACGTTATAGATATACTCCAGATATTATATAGGCTTTTCCAAACTTAAGGGGAATAGAACGACACAAACTCTAAACGAAACAAATAAATATGAATTATAGTTGGCAAATGTTTGTTTTCACTTATATACACACAAATTCACAAAAATATTCTTTAGTTTACTTTCAGTCTAACCATATTAGATAAAACATTTGATGATTGAGTTTGTTGAATTTATATAATATTATCAAATAATTTATTTAAAATGTATTTTTTAAATAATAGTAAATAATTATTTTTTAATATCTATATGATCCTAGTAGTGATTTCTCGAAATTCAACTCGTAAAAGAAGTATTTTGAATATTGTCGATTTCTCATCTTAATCGGCTATATCAACTTACTAACGAACACTATATGTACATATAAATATAAAATTGAAATTGTTGAATTATTGAGAAAGCTTTTTCTAGTTAATTATTGACACATTCTTTGTGTTTATATAAAAAATTAATGTAATATATAATATTTCATAATCTTCACAAGATTGGTTTTACTCGATATACAAACGATAAATACTGATAACAGCCAACAAAATGCTTTGCTCACATACAGGTCTGCCAACATTAAAAGGACAAAAAAAAACAACAGAGGAACATCATTCCTGCTGCAACAGGATTAATGAAAATCGTTTTGTTTTTGTTTTGTCTTTTGTTTCAGACATTTTTTGTTTATTTCCATACATTTGGAAAGTAAATTTTAAAGTGCTTTTTTATTTTTTTATACAATTTTAATTTCGATTCGTTTTGCATGTGGAAAACCCTTTGGTTTGAAAAAAATAATGGAAGCAAAAGGAAACACAACATAAACTGATTGAAAAATTGCAAAAACACCGATTAAAACGAGAGAAGCACTTTTATTTTATTTACCTTGTTTACAGCGCAATTTTTGTTTGGGTTGTTATGCAGTGTTTTCCTTTTGCTGATAGACTGCGCATACAGAAAAATGTTATTGTTTTTTTCATTTCAGAAATGCTTTCTATTGCGAATATTTCCATTCCACGTAATTATGTTACCCATATGAGTGAAAAAAAAATTAATGAATTTTGCAGATGAATAATGAAAAATGTATTGTTTCACAAAACACTTTCTACATGTTACACTGTAAAAAAATATGTATTTTTACATGTCCTATAAATGTAATTTTTTCATGAAAATTCATATTACCAAAATTATTACAATAAAATTACAAAATTATATTATTTTACTCATAAAACAATATAAAATTGTATAAATTTAAGTTATATTATTTACAGTGTACACTATAAAATAAATTCGGTAATTTTAGAAAAAAACCTGGTTTAGTATGTACATTTACAATTGTCAGTATTTTTGCAAAATATATGTACTAGTATTTACTTTAGTGTTTATACAGTATGTCTGTAAAAGTTGGCAACAAATTTTTTTTATTGATTTTACGACAAAAAGTCATTCTTTATAAAAAGTTCTGTTTGTTGAATAAATTAGTTTACCATCAGAAAATCTAAGATTAAATGTACAAAATGTCTCTAAATTAAGATAACATGGAAAAAAAAATCAATTAAAAAAGTCAACAAAAATTATTCTAGAAGACCATTGTTCTAGGATGCATCGTTTAAAAGAAAAAACTTAAAAACTGTTTTTTTTTTTTTAATTTAAATATTTTGTATTATTTGTATTTGTAAATGTAATACAAATTGTTTTAGTATTTTTACAGATTATTTATATATAAATACTAAAATATAATGTAAAAATTTTCGTAAAATATCTGTAAATAATATTACAAAAATATCATTATTCATATTTGATAAACATCCTCAAAACCCTATTAACAATATTGCAAATAGATCATTATATTATCACTGTCTAATAAATTAAATTAAAATTTAATTAAAATAATAGCTATTCCCAACAAGACATCCATCTTTGTTACTCTAAGCCCGCCGCAATAGTTTGAATATTGTGATTACCATGAAAGTCTAAGTACAATATACCCAAGACTAGAAACATAATTGGTCCGTACTAATAAACATCGTACACCTGCACCTATTTATCCTAGTTTCTCCATCTGCTATTTATCCCAAGCAACAGCCAAACACTCTCCGAAACGTGCTTCAATGCAGAAACCGCTGCTAATACGCGAAGCATTGGCATTACCAGTCCTGTTTATAAATCATATCCAAGCTATTCGTAGCGCGCGTTTAGTTTAAATCATAGCCGGGGTAGGTGGCGTGCTTGCGTGATCACGGATGATGCATGAGGCTATCAGTTTACTGGACAATATGATTCAGGTATCTTGTGTTGTGAGAATGTATGTGTCTTGGGGATGTGTATGGGGATTGGGGATTGGGTGAATGCTATTTAATATAATACTTTAAATCTTCGTTGCGAAATTGGTTTTGTACATGCGATAAACATTAATTCAAGACGATGAGAATCAGATCACATGTGTGCTGTATCACATGCATCTATTGTGAAGGGAAAAAATTAATTATTTTTTTTGTGTATTGGGAAATTTATTTTAATAAAAACTTACTTCTTATTGCAAATATGAAATAAGATATTATAAAATAAAAATTTACTGTATTTTTTAATCGAAAACAAAAATTAATTTAGTATATGAAAATTACTAGAATCAGTGACGTTTTATTTATTATGTTTACATTCGAAGATTTAAATTTTGTAACAGAAAAAGAAAGAAAGAAAATTATAATACATAATAAAATAATACTGAAAATGAAACAAAATTAACACCACAAGTAATAAAATATATTAAAAAAAAATCAAGATAATATACAATTTAATAA
This sequence comes from Clivina fossor, assembly GCA_963966155.1. Taxonomy (NCBI): domain Eukaryota; kingdom Metazoa; phylum Arthropoda; class Insecta; order Coleoptera; family Carabidae; genus Clivina; species Clivina fossor. Next base: position 8,227,243 of record OZ014565.1, on the reverse strand, counting down.
TAAATATTGAACATTGATTTTTGATTACTACGTCCGTTTCATCAGTTTCGTTATTTTTATTTAAATTTATAATTATCGGAGTTATAGCTCTACTATTAAGCTTCTCTGTGGCATCATATTTTTATTTCTTTGATTGAATGTTCAACAGTGTTTTTCCAAATATGTTACACTGATTTAATATTTTTAAAAAAAAGTTACTTAAAAAAATATAAATTTACTTAATACAAAATGTTTTAGTATTTTATCTAGGAACTTGTTTCCATGTTCTGTTATTTACTGTAATGTCATTTATATCAGATATCCTGATGAAGATGGACGTCGAGTTTAAATAAATATTAATAAAAATTTTAAAAAAAATCAATTGTTTATTAAACCAAGATATTTTTTATTATATTATTGTTATTATTATTTTAAAGATGGCGACAAAATAAATTTATTTCGCCATTTTTCACGAAATGAAGTAACAATTCCATAATTACCATAAAGATGTAAAACAAATGCTAATGGGTATTTAGTCGAAAATAAAGCAATTGAGCGGGTATTAATAGCGCGTAAAATTATCATTTGATTTCTGATTGTGTTTTCCACTTGTTCGAAAATTGACAACAATTACTAGTCGCGAAATCTATAACCCCAAATAACATGTAAAACCGAAATTTTGCATTCGGCTCTCACACGAGCCGTACCACTATTCGTCATGACCAATTCAATTTCACGATGATATATACTAGTAATCGCATTAAAGTACCGAGTACCATCTATACTATAGTACCTGCGGTTATTAATCACATTTAAATTGTACCCATGTTTCGCTTAATTATAAGCTATCAGGATTTTCCCCTCGTTCTGAATAATGATGTATATAAGATTCAGCGCGTGAAAATTATGCTATTTCCAAGACATGGCACAAATTTTAATGTAAATCTGTGATACTGATTTATATGGCACAACAAAGAACGAATGAATGAAGAAAAAAATTTCTTTTTCCATGTTAAAAGTGCTTTTTATGATATGTAGATTGTTATCGAGGTGTACATTATGTTGTTAATGTATTCGAGCTATTTGAAAAATACGTTTTAATTTTTTAATTTATGTGGTAGATTATACGAAACAATGGTTTTTACAGTTTTCACTAACTGTTTCTAAAATAGCCGCTTTAATCCTTGTAGAAGTAAATAAAAATATATTGCTACATTAACAACAAATACGTTATATTAAGTTATTACATATATTATGTTATAGAAAATATTTTCTTTATTTAATTTGTAATTGTACATTGAAAAAAATATGACTTTAAAACCAACGTTTTTACTATTATTCATCTGCAAAATTAGAATTTTATAATAGATATTCTTTTAATAAATTTAAATAATAGTATAATTACTTAAAAAGTTTTGTATAAAATTATTTGTTATTTGAGTTTTGCTAAAAAAAATATTTCTTTTATATAAACACAAATCTAAAAATATTACCAAATTAATTTTTATGTTTGAATAACAAATAAAATAAATCTTTAAAAAATAATGTTACAAAATTACATTTTGCGGAACATTATAGGTTCTTATAACGTTATAGAATCTTATACAGTTTCATCGTTATACGTTATCGGGTATTATTAAGTAACGTTATACATTTAAATAATATTTAACGTTATACATGTTTGATAATAACTCAAAATAATAATAAAAATGGATTAGTTTCATATATTTTAATTTGTATCTTAATTAGTAAAATATTTTGATTTTAATGTATAACTTACTAAATTATTTTGCATTAGAATTATTAAATAATAATAAAATTAATTAAACAAATTAATCACGCAGTACTCTTCCAAATGACAAATAAAATAAACACTACCCCCATTCCATCTAATTTAAACTATACCTACTATCCCCTATGCTATGCCATAAGACCTAGTAATACATTATACAAAAGCATCACCATCAACCACAAACAGGCACGTATCACATTCGTTATTGCGTTAAGGGTTAAACGCAGCCAACTAACCGTTCTCCCCCGTCCCTCTTTTTCCTGCTACCTTTCCTTTAACAACTACCAACATCCCCCTTTCCTCCCACCATTCTATTCTCCTGCCAAACACGGCTGTAACGTAAAACATCCTGCAATAATTACGCACTCCATCTCGCACGCTATGCGTTTTGAAAATCTAAACTCGTTAGTTTGCCCGGAGAATAAACATTGGCAAAACGAGAGGCAAGTGGGGAGGAGAGCAGTACGCATCACGGAAACTAATTGCTAGAATTCCGGGATGTCATCTCATTCCGGGCACATGTTGACGATGGTAATGTTCAAAGCAGACGGGATACGATTGCATTGTACAGGTATGGTAACAATTGATTTTAGGCTGAAGATTATGAGTTGTTTATTTTTATAGATTAGCTGATTGGTATAATAACTAGTAAAAATTTAAGTTCAGCGTCAATAAAATAAAAAGGAAACGGCAGATGTCAATAATTTTATTAGCTTAGTTATTTTTATTATTGTGTCTCAAAGATTCTATTTGACACTGATATTCAAGCCATTTTACTTTTTTTGTCATTTATTTATTTATTTAAATAATAGTGTCCAAAAAATATACTTGCCTATTTCAAGAATACATACAAAGATATACAATATATTTAATTTATATATATATATATATATATATATATATATATATAAATTAAATATATCGTCAATACAATTTCATTTCGATATCATATATCACTTTTTGTCACTTATATAGAAGGATATAGACATAAAATAAAAACTGCTATAGGTTCAAGTTTTATATTAAATTTTTTATTTATATCAACGTTTCGGCTAAACTCAAAGCTCTTCTTAATCAGGAAAAAACTAATTCTGATTTGTATCTGTTTTTTTCCTAATGAAGATGAATGTTGAGTTTCTTCGAAACGTCGATTATAAATAAAAAATTTAATACAGAACGTAAACCTATAGCAGTTTGATTTTGTTCTGAAAGATTTTTTACTAGGATATAGAAGTATTTACTATAGTCTCTTTTTTAACTAATTGTTGTTTTGCATAAAAACCTTATTTTATATGGCTAAGAGTAAAACTGTGACAACGTTGCATTAATCCGGCCTTAATTAACATATCAGAATGCTTATATAAAAACTACAGAGAATACATTTTTAAATTTTTTAAAATCATTGTAAAATCGTAACAATACGCAAAAATATGAAAGATATGTGACAATCTTCAAAGAACGAAATACATACGCAAATGCAGCCCTTTCAAAACATTCGCATCATATCAAAACAGTTGTTTACATCAACAAAAGTATTTTTATTTAAATCGAAATAAAAATAATAAGAAAAAATGCAAATACAAGCACATACCTTTCGTCATATTCTATGGAAAAACATAATAACATGCCGGAGCAGCACAACAATCTTGTTTGGGCGCAATTCGTTTCATTTGAAACGTACATACGCTATGGCACTGTGTACCAACGGTACATTTTTGCTCATGCGACATCATCAGGCATACCAAAGTTGAAAAGTTATGCGTTGATTTTATGGCTAGAGTATTTGCATCAACTTGCCTTAGGGGCGGTGAAATTCCGAGCAACCGGAACGATATGAAATGTATTGAAAAGAAAAGTTACAAGTACCACTCACTAACTTTGTCAAGTAGAAGAGGAATGAATAAAGTAGGTAGGGAGTACGTATTCTGGCCCCCTAGTTAATAAAAATTTCTACAGTTACCCGTAGAGCGGTTCCTTGGGGGCAGATTTATGTTATATACATTAGAAGTAATTAGTTTTTATTAGTTATGTTATTTGTGCAGTTGTAAATTAATTAATCGGATAGCAAAGTTTCCTGTAATTGAAAATAACTTTATTTTATAACGTTTTTGTTAATACTTTTTATTTTTAAATATAATGCAATAAAATTTTACAAAGTAAACTAGATGATATAATATTATTTCTGATATTAAGATCTTTGGCATTACACTGATATTAGTTGCGTCTGAGTGATTTGAAACTCACTACAAGCCGTGGATTTTTTGTTTGACTGTAGGTAAACGACACATATCATTGAAAATGCAAATAAAAATCGTTAATAAACTATATGATTCAATATCTCAAACATATAGTTCCATATTCCATATAGAAATTAAAGAAACTCATTATTTGCAAAATATTTTGTCCGGTTTCATCGAAAGTGATAGTATTTGCAGTATTTGCATTTCAAGTGGAATATTTAATGTATTTTTTATTTTTTTTTATTTAAAATATATATAATAAATTCAGAATTCAAATTTGTCCCATTAATTAAAAGATGTTATATTGATTTTTTAACAAAACAATTTGTACTAAAATAAAAATGTATATATAATTAAATTTTGAATATTTAAAAATAAAAAATATTTACAACAGAAGCCTTAATTCCGCGATCATCTGGTAAAATACCGAAAAAAAATAATTAAAAAACAGTGAATCAACCATAAAATTAATTAATTTTCTAATGAATAGAATTTAGAAAAAGTAAATTCAATTATTATTACTTCGACGATATGACCAATTTATTTTCATATAAGAAATATCAACATTAATATGTATAAATGTACTTTCCATAACTTTTTAAAAAGTTTCAATAATGTTTTTTCCTAAAGTATGTATATAATTATTTATTATTAATATTACTCATAAAAAAAAAATTACAAATACCACAAAATTTATTTAAAGAATAGCTAAATATGTATCTTGGAATCTAAGTTTCCGTCATAATAATACTATAAATTACTTTTGTAGTTCTGAGCATTTTTTTGAAACGCTTAAAATTAATTTCGAATAATTCAATACGAATCGTCAAAAATTTTATAAATTACTATTTATTATTAAAAAATAAAACATTGATAAAATATATGAGGTCAAATTTGTTAACGATAAATTTTACCTCCTGGCAATTATTTGCAAATAAAAAAACAATAAATCTTTATCACAATCAAAAATAAACGAATAATATCAACGCATATTAATTAGTAAAAATGTAAATTTCTATCATTTTTCATATTTATTCCAGATCATTGCTTAAAATATTAGAATAATCATTACATAAAAATTGAATATGCATTAATACATTTACGAAATAATTTTACTAATAGCAAAACAACACCAATCTAATTTAGAATATTATTTTCCAATAAATAAATAAAATTAAAAATGCATTTTTATGCAACGCATAATATTATAATTTTTTTGAAATTTATATCAGAGCAGAATCCTGGAAAATTAAAAAATAATTATTAAATTACATAAATTTACTGTAATTATTTGCATAAATTCATTCGATATATGCTTCAACAAACTCGTAAATAAAATTTAAAAATATTGTAGCTGACAAAAATTGATTTTCCCTCAACGAACAAGTCGTAGTCAGAAAATTACATCGTTTAGTAAATTTAATAAATTTATATATCCATCATATTTTGACAAGTTATTTTAGTAGTATTTTAGAAAATAATTCTATTTTATCTAGAGCTATTAAGGAACAGCAATATAAATTATAAGTCGGTTATTCATATTTATAATTTAGTATGTTACAAGTAAAAGATCAATTTTTCTTCATGCATATGTATCTTCCATGTAGAGCAGAGTTATTATGTTACTAGTAACATAATTTGAAAATTATCATATTAATATCATAATCTTAGTATATATAACACTGGCGTTAACACTATGATTAACACAATCAGTGTATTTATTATATAATTACAATAATACTAGTCATATTGCAAATAAATAGATTATGACAGTGGCATTGCTTATTTTCGCTTAAATTTGAATATGATTATTAAAAATGTTTAAAAATGTGCAAAAATTACAATGTATACCACTAGCTTACAAAAACTTACATTAAATTACAAATTTGATCATAGAAACAGTAATTTAAAAAAAATTTGTTAGTTACTTGGTATTTAGTTCATCTATTTTTATTTTAATTCCCTTTGAAATGCTTGAAAAAAAAAAACAATATGTAAAAATCAAATAACAATTTTCTTAAAATCTCCAATAAAACTCTACAATCTTAGAAATTTTGCATAAGATCTGTAAAATCAATAAATTAATCACTACAATCTCAACAAAAATACTTAAAATTTGTATAATTTGGTGTTTCACAAAAATCGCTTTCTATGTCTCGTAATATAATATATTATTTGACATAGTAAAAATTCTTTCAGAACTCATTATATTAAAATAAAACGACTTTAGGTTGTAGTTTTGTATTAATATTTATTAATAATCAACGTTTCGATGTACTCAATGTACGTCCTCATTAGGAAAAAATATACAAATGATATATACAGTAAATAAACAAAACATAAAAACAAGTTATTAGGTAATAAAATAATATTACTCAAAAATATTGAGATTTTATATTTGTGAAATAAATATTTAATATTTATTTTTATACTTGTGAAATTTTGGGAAAAATATAAAATCTCAATATTTTTGAGTATTATTATATTAAATTTCATAATGACAATATGAACATTTATTTGATCAAGGTTCATTACTGTAATAAAATAAGTTACTTATTTTGTTACCTGGTAACTTATTTTTATGTTCTGTTTCTTTACTGTGTCATTTGTATCATTTTTCCTGATGATAATGTACATATAGTACATCGAAACGTCGATTATTAATAAATATTAACAACCTAAAACCGTTTTATTTTAATATATTATTTAATTTACTATATGAAACTTCATTTTCTTACTAGAAACAAACACGTCAAAATAATTTAAACACCGATAATGGTGATGTCAGTAACAAGATTCAATTTGATGTGCAAGAAAACGTACATTGAAGCGACCATTATCCGAAAAAAAAAAGTAGAATCCGTTTGCGGACTAAAAGAATTAGTTGAAATCTTCGGATCTACTAAGTTTCAATAGCAAAGAACAACGTAATGATGTCATAGATGTAATCGGTGTTAGATTCCGAAAAAGAAATTATCGCTGAAGAAACGATATGAGGGTAGTAGAACTACTTACTTTTCCTCAAATGTTTCCAAAGAAAAAGCAATGATAGTTAATGATAGTGAATTTACTAGCGTAATTAGAGAATTTGTTACGTTCACTTTTTTTTTAAGTTGATTAATTGCGTAAAAAATACTTCTTCAAATTTACTTTTCTAATTCAAACTCATTTTATATAATTATAATTACTTAAAGTTGAAATACATGTCTTTCAGTAATTTGGTCTATTAAAAACTTTTATCTGTTTAAAATATAAAGTTAATGAAACATACAAACTAAAAAAACTGTAGTGGTAAAGTTTTCAAATAGAGTGGCAACATTACTTCAATGTGAAAAACAAATATTAAACATAAAACAACGTTATTGTATTTCAATGTTTAATCATAGAAAAAGTATAGTATTCTACTTAAATTATAATAGCTATAACTCGCCTGTGATTCGTGGAGCCGTGAGTTACTGCTATCATAACATGCGTGTAGAACAATATATTATTAATAAATACAATTTAACAAAATTATAACATCAATAATTTTATGTATATATATATATGTATATTCCGAAAAACCCAAATCTATTAAAAACGAAATATTTTCTGTAAATAATACTAGACATATCAACTAAATTACAATATTGTATAATAATTATGCTTACATATTAACATAAACATTTCCAATAGAATTTAAGCTAACCACCCAACCTAACATATCAACAAACCAACCAAACAGATATAAAAATTAAAATATACAAATGCGAATGTATTACCTACGTGTATATCGCTGGACAAAATATTTATGATATCACCACAAAACTCAGTCATCATCACAACTGTAAAAACATGTTACAAAAAAAAAACATGTTTGATTTTAATTGGCAAAGCTTTCATAATCAGCCAAAGAGAACGCCAACACAAAGAGAAAACATATATACACGAATTCTAAACATGGGTAGGTGAGTGTGAATTTAGCCTCTAGTGTCGTTTAATATAAAATGCCAAAATTAAGCTACCTCATTTCATACGAAAATTATAACATATGGTCCTCGACGCGTAATATGCGAAATTATTTTTATTCTTTTTACAAAACAAAACTTTAGCGTATGTATTTGTTGACATTTTGACACAATTTGATCCAGTTTAATACGCATGTAACAAAAACATTTTAACAAAACCGACAGACAAATAAATTTTGAGATGAATTATTGTGTATTTCTGTTTATACACAAATTTTGAAATTATTTTTTCAAATTTTTTACGAACAACAAAAACATATATCATATGCAAATAAAAAAAAGTTCCTCTACCAATCAGAGTTGTAAACAAAATAAAAAAAATTAATATTTTATAAGTCGAAAAATATTATTTCAACTTCCGTTATACAACAAAAATATTATAATTATATTTTTTTTTATTTTTTTCCATATTTATATCTCTGTATTACTGTATTAAGTAATACACAATAAATGTTGCTTTGGACGCCTCGTAATAAAATATTATATTACATAGTCTAAATTTCATTATTAGCGAATACAATTTAGAAATATGTAATGATATTTTTGAATATATATATATATATATATATATATATATATATATATATATATATATATATATATATATATACATCATATATAATTGAAAAGCTATACTGGAATTAATAAATTATAATAACTAGATAACATTTGTTACAACTCTATTTATACCATAATTGAAAACCGAACTTTCCAATAATAATTCAAAGTTCTGAAAACCTCATAACACATATTCTGTGTCAAACTCCCAACATATAAAAAGCCTCAAAAAATTCACGCACTCAATAAAGGCACATTGAAAAAGATCTACAACTTTCCCACAGACATTATCCACATTTTATATTCGAACTCGTTTCTCTACTACTCGTGCCATGTCTCCAAGCCCAAGCTCCTCCGCCACTAGTTCCCAGCTAGCCCCATATGTGCACCAGTCACCGCTCCCCTACCCCCCTAACACCCGCCAGGCTCGACCATCCACCATTTACCCCAGTGTGCAGCCAGCACAGACGCTTGGGAAAGCAGGTCACGAACCGTCTATTGTCTACGGCTGGCATACCAACCGCACAACTGGAACTTTTCTATTCTATGAAATTCCGAGTTCGGCAGCTCGCGTTGCTCTCTCGCTATATTGTAGCGCGACTGCAAAAAGTTTCATATAAGGAACAAGCGGCCACTTAATGAAGATATGTTTTATTGGGCTGCGCGCCGAACGTGATCCATAGAAAACAGATTCGGAACGAATGTAACGTGTGAAAATTACAAAGCACGAGCTTGTATCGACGGACTGAAAACAGTGGGGCGAGGGTGTGTTGCACTACGCGACGCCGCGCCTTTGCCGAACAGACGCTGTTTCGCTGTTACGTTTTCTTGTTCTTTCGCGGACCGACGCTGTTTGATCGTGATTTTTATCATTCGATGGGTGCTTCTCAACAAGTTCTTATTTTTTATATATTTTTTTTCTTCGGCGGTTCAACGATACGCGCTTGCTTTCCGCAATATTGATATTCACTTGAAGTAGATTATTTTGATGTTGTGGATATACGTTATCGAGATAGAAATATGGATTTTATGTAGATATCGGGAATAATTTTCAAAGTTTATTTGTTGAGAATACTAATGGGAATTCAGATTTTATAGATGTTTGTTGAATATAAAATTCTTTAAAATTCTTACAGTCTCTTTAGAAATTTCCAAGTAATATTTTCATATATATAATATATATATTAGTTCTTCTAACTTATAAGCGAAATGCAGAATGTGTTTGGAATTACAATTCACGAAGTTTATAATTATTTTTATGTAAATATTTGAAATTCAGAATTATATTTGCTAAAATATTCAGCTACAATTTATTATTATTATTAATATTTTTACAGTGCATTATATTATATATATATATATATATATATATATATATATATATATATATATTAGTGAAATAATTAAGTTCAACAAAAATTTAAAAAATATCCTCTTTGATGTAACTGTATCCATTTATTTCTATAGAGTATTAAAATGCTTACAAATTTACTGTTATCTATCTAACTCACTCTCGCTAGTTGTGCTTCTACATACTAGTAATTTAAAATATAAAATAAAAACAAAAAAATTTATTTATTTTATAATGATATATAAGAGCTTGTTATTTTACTAAAATTGGTAAGAGTCTAGACAATTTCTTGCATAGATAAAATTAACAAATATATTAAATTCATTCTACAAATATTAAACATTCCAAGTAAAATTTTTAAATTAAAAATATAAAAAGTATATAATTTAAAAAATTAGACCAAAATTAAAACTGGAACATGAAATATAATATTTTCTTTAAATTATTCTGAGAATTTCAATTCAATAGTGTAATTAAACATTTCTCTCTGCAACGTAATCGTACAATATTACAAATATAATATAAAAATAATTAATATGAAAATGTATTCTTTTTCCTTCTTGATAAATAGCGTTAATTAAACCTCCATTCTTAAATTAAATATTTGCATTTTAATAAAAATATAGAGCAGCTCGCGAACGACGTAGAAAAAAATTTAACGAATTCATTTAAAAATTATAGCCCACATTATTGAATTATGGAAAAAGTCAAACTCAATAAAAACTTTGCAGAAATTTTTTAACCCGGCCCCGGTTTCAAGAGAAGATTAATTAAAATTCTAATATACTGTATAAAATTAAATATATAATTATAAACATTTTTCATAAATCAACTTAATGCATGTGAAATTATGCTATCATAACTTTATATTATTATATAAAATGTTATATTAATTTATAATTTAAATATTGACATTTGAAATTTTATAATTAAATAAACAAAATATAGTATAATTTACATAAAACTAAATTTATAATCAAGCAAATAATACAAATGTGCAAAAATTCAAAAGTTATAAGATTTTTACTGCAGACTAAAATGTTTTATAAAATAATTTTTATACGATCGTTTTGTTATACGTAATTACAACCAGTGTTGATAAATCGTATAATTTGAATTTACCACACATCGGCAAGACAAAATCATAGTGTTGTTGTAAGTTATAACCTAACGTATGTAATAAGTGAAAAGAAAGAAAAAACACCGCATGATTTGTCATATCTTCATTTAGATTTCGAAAATATTAGCAAGTTAAAGATGATCCTCCAAAAAATCCTTTAAAACAATAATTATCTAACAAATATTATATAAATTTTCTATGTCTCTTCATAAACAAAGTAATTGTTTATTTATTTAATTGTACAACCATTAAACGTCACTTTACGATATTTATTGTAACAAAAATTTACACTTTCAAATTCGTAGATTAAATAAAAACAAATATTATTTCATTTATAATTCAATCTTGCAAAAATATAGAATATAATACATAGTTGTTAAGTGCTAATAACAAAATTTTGGAAATTAAAAAAGCTCGATTTAATCTTCCTTTTTACAACATTTCTTCAATTCTGTTATAGTTCTGCTAGTAATCTTGTATCGTAATATACCGTAATACTCGTATTACAGCTTTTTGAAGTTAGTATTTAATATATTCTATATAAAACGAATAAGTAACGTCAAAATTATTTAAAAATATTTTAAACAAAAAAAAAATCATTATTTATCTGATATACTTTACAAAGCTATCGATTGATTAGAATATCTTTTATGTTTTGTTTTTCGGAATGACATTTTCTTTGTAATGCAAGTAAAACAAAAATTACTCGTACAATATTTTTACGGCAGACACGTCAATATATATTCAGAATTATTCAATCATAAAATTCGATAAAAATGTCAAGTATAATACGGTAACGTAAAAAAAAAGAAAGAAGAAAAATCAATTGTCATTTATATATAAAATATATATTCGTTTCGTATTTATAGCATTTACATATTTTTCCTTTTTATTATTTTTGTATATTATAATTTCGTAATATTTTGTCGATATTGCTGTTTATGTGAAGGCACTTCAAAAATAACATTACTCTAAAATGAAACCATTAAGGATATTATAATAAATATGATCTATTATTTCTTACACTTAATTTATATCATTATTTTAGAGGAAATGAATAGATAAAAATATTTCTAAAATATCTTAAAATCTTATAATTTAATATGTTTTTTGAAATATATGTATATATATATATATATATATATATATATTAAAATACTCGTAGGTGAAAAAGGAAATTGGTACTAAAAATTAATTTTTAATGAGGATTGTAGATTGTTATATTTTTATTGGATTGTGAATGACTAGTTTTGATTGACAGTTCGAACAAATTGCTATACATTATTGATTAATTAAAATTTTAAATACTTTTGTAATCAGTTAGTTAAAATTATAATTAAAGTTGAATTAAAAAATCTTTAGAAGATATCACTTCAAGTTAACTACGTTTTATGCAACTGACCATTAGAGATTATAACATGTAAGAAAATATTTCAAATATCAGTCTGCGTGAACAATATCATAAATTTAAGATATATTTTCTAAATCACTAAATTTTATATAAAACAAAATACGTATTCCAACATCAAAAGCAAATTATGGAAATGGTCAAATTTCTAATCAGTAATCTAATAAAGTATGTTGAGTATTTATGTACATATATTTACATTAAAAATTAAAACAAAAATTTGTTTAGCTATTGTAACTAGTTCGTTAAATAATATCTTAATAATTTATTTTATCAATATTATTATCAAAAATTTTTAATTTTTTTTCTGTTTTAATAAATGTTACAAATACACGCTCTAATTAAAGTTATAATCACGATGGTTATATATCTTAGAATTATTAGGTTTTATGTAAATATTTTGTAACACTGAAATACAAAAAAAATGATAAAATTTTATAGGGTAATTTAAAAAAAACCTAACGATTGCATTTTTCTTCGAGAAATTTCTGATTCTAATCTTTATTGTTTTGTTTAAAAGATTAATTAAGATATATCTACTGAAATAATTATAAATTTGGATCAACTTTAACATTTTTATTGTTTCACCTCAATTAAAAGTTTGTAACTTTAATTAATGAAACTTTTTACACAATTAAAAAAAGTTTTATATTTTATCTACAAAATTACTGAACAAATCCGCTTATTTTATTTCGAAAAAGTTCGATTTTTTTCGAGAAGGAATCATTAAAAGATATTGTAATTGCAAATAAGTCTACAAAAATTGTCAATTTTGGGATTTATCTTGTATATTTTTATATAATACAAGAAACTATTAATAACAGAAATATATTGAAATTAGACACATAGCTCATACTTACGAATGTAAATACTGAACAAAGTAATATATTTCCAAATATTACTCACTCGCCCAATGTTGTTTATTTTATTTTATATTGATAATAGTGTCACTTAACACTAACAGAACAGTACCAATTATAAAGGACAATTAAAATATTAAAAACATCCATACACAAGCGGGATTCTAACCCGGGCTCGCAAAAGTGACAAACGCTATCAAAGTGACACCTTCAACTACCCATCCACACGAGTCTGTAGTTATACACTTCCATTATAATTTTTATGCAGAATATGCTAATTTTGTCGAAGCAAAGAAACTAAATGGGAAGCGAGATTTCCAATATCAAATTTCAAACGCAAATTATTAGAAATTTGCTCAAGATAAATTTATATATATAAATTATTTTAAAAACACCTATGATAAATTTTTTTCTATTTCAGTCAAATTGTAGATATATTTTACCGATGCCGTAATTAGAAGCGTATTTGATTAGCAATCAAAAGGTTCGTGTTCAAATCCATGTCGAGCAATACAAATTTTTTCATTTAATATTAATCAAATGTTCGTCACTTAAATTAAAATATTTTTTTGTATAAATGGTTAGTTTTCTGCACTTTACGTGACTTATACAAGCAATTGCACAGATATCTACATTAATTAACAAAAAATATATAACACTTAAATAATTAAATACACATCAAACCAAGTTTTCTCGTTATTCCGCGAAAAACTTTCATTAATTAAGACTTTAATAAATGACTATACAATTATAGAAGCTTTGCATTTAGATGGCTTCCTTGATTTAATTATTTTTTTTTTACTTTTTCAAACAGATAAAAAAACAAAACGCATTTCGTGTTATTTTATATCTAATTATTTTGTAGCTAATAGCAAAAGAACGCATGTGGTAAATAAATTAAAATAATCTCGCCCGTCTTGCGATTGTAGAGAAAAGTGCACAAGAACTCCTAGATGAAGACAATGACACACTGAGGAAGCCCAACAAGTTACTAGGATTAGTTTTGTCTGTAACGTTTTCCTGGACAAATCCACTTTAGAATAGAAGACAATTGTTTCAGTATATGTCCGTATTAGGTTAGTGGATATACTTAAATGTACGATAGATGAAACAAGTGTACATAAATTTAATTTTTACTGTATTTTAGAAGAAGTTCTTAAGTACTTGAGTGGTTCTTATTGCTTAAAATATGTAATTTTTTTAGGAAAAAATAAGTTTATCTAGTAAGTTAATCTATTATAATTTGTTATTACAAATAAAATGTAAAAATACTAAAATTGTTTTTAGTTTATTTGTAATTAAGTGACTGAAGATATAAATATTAGTATAATATTTATTTCGTTAATAAATGCATGTAATTATCCTAATTTTTATTGTAATCCATTAATTTAATTATATCGTTTACATATTTAAAATACTAATACATTCTTGTTCTAAAAAAATTTTCAATTCTTTAAAAAAAAAAAGTCTTTCACAGAATGCAGCAGACATTGGTAAAATTATTTAAATATATCTGTCAAAATTACAAACTATATTGACTTTTTATTCTGCATGTAATTTCCTGTTGTTGGTTAATGTTATGGATTGAATTTTAATTTTATGAAATACATCAAAATACTAAATAATGTTTACACATACAACTTCCAAAAATATATTCCATAGATTAAAGAAATATCTTTGGATAATTCTTTTGAAAAATAATTCTACTAAATTCATATATTTATTGATCTACTTAAGATAATCAAAAATAAAACATTGCAATGTAATAAAAACATGACATTTATATACATTAATAAAAATTCTTTTAATGCCACTAATACGGAGCTATCAGTTTTTATCTTTAGGGGGCGAGCTTTCAAACACGATACCGAAGCATTCCCAGCTATTATGTTCCCGATAATACACGTACATAACACATTGATATAGTTAATATCCGGACTATCTGGTATATGCGTTTTGTTTTGTACGTTATACTGATACTACTCCCTCTCACACCCCCACAACCTAACACGTCATTATGTTACAGTAGGGAAAGGGTGGAGAATTATTGGATTTGAACATCACTGAGCATGACATGTGACAAATAGTATTATCGTACCCGATATACTTTTTTTTGTTGTTGTTATGTTTTATACGGTTTTGTCTATATTTCGAAAAAATTTAAATTTTTAATCGTCCGACTATACTGTTGTTATGACACTTTAGAATGAGTTTTTTTTTTTTTAAATAGCTGTCAAAAATTGTTTGCGATATATATACAGTAGCTGTAATTTAGAACAATGGAAGAAATGCATCTATTGTGTTTACAAT
Source organism: Clivina fossor (assembly GCA_963966155.1). Classification (NCBI taxonomy): domain Eukaryota; kingdom Metazoa; phylum Arthropoda; class Insecta; order Coleoptera; family Carabidae; genus Clivina; species Clivina fossor. The sequence goes on along the minus strand of OZ014565.1, from coordinate 8,211,618 downwards.
ATATTCATTTTTCCGTGTTGATGTTATTTCTATATTTATTGTTCTATTATGTAGATTAAAATGTGTAAAATAAAAAATTATGGAAAATATAGTTATTATTGCTATTGTAAATGCCAGTAATTTTACTATTTAAATATTTTTATTGTATTTTCTATTGTGTATTTGTTGTTAATGCAAAATCAATTAACTTCTAATCGTACCGCTAAGAATGTCGTATCATTAACTAATAGATTTTTAAATTTTAATCCTGAATGAGAAAACAAAATATTTCGTAACGCTACAAATCTGACAGATGAGAATTGAATCGACTCAACAAATATAATTCCAATTTACAATTATCGTATTGTTAAAATATCAAAATAAACAAAGCAATAACTTTGATTCTAAAGTCATATTAATTATTTATTTAGCAACAAAAAAATCAGGAAAAAGACCGGGAGTTAATCACGCAATTTTCCGTGATCAAACAGCATTTAAACGGGGGCACATTCAATATCAAAATCGAATCATGACAATAGAAACGGAACAGTAGTAAATTTTCTTCGCGTAACGGAGATAACTGATTTAAAAGTTGGGGACTTTCGGTAATAATTTTAAAGAACAGTCGACTGTCAACATGAAAAGTTGCAAGTAAGTGCCTTAAAATATAGCGCTTTTGCAACTTTTTTCACTTTGCGCGCCGCGCGGCTGCCTTCGTTTTTCATACAAAACAAGAAAAAAAAAACGAAACACAGAGAAACAAAAATCTTTCCGCGCTGCTCCGGCTACGATGAGACAAACTTGTTTAGCAGAGAAAAAAGTCATACAACATCACACTATAATATTTCTTATTTTGCTCGATAAACAACGACAGATGGAGAAACAAATTAATATCAAATATATAGGTTAACAATTTTTCAAACTGTACTCCAGATAGAAAATAGTTTCTTAAACAAGGCGTCTGTCATTACGACATATAAATAAAATGGTTATTTATTTTCTGAAATAAAAGTGGATGTATATAATTTGCTCTAATTTAAAAAGAATATTATATATTTCTATAATAGAAATATAAATGACACTAAATTTTTATATAAATATAATTTAATAAATACAAGTTGATAAAATAAAATAATTTTTCTTAAACCACAAAAAATAATTTAAAAAAGCTAAATTATTTTTTGTGGTTTAAGAGAAATTATTTTAATTTATTAACTTTTCGCCACAATAAGAACATATGTTTATTTATTAAATACAAATTGATTTTATTAAATTATTATGCAAATTAAGTCAATAAATTTCCTTGAATTAATTTTTTTTTGTTTTCATTTTAAAATAAATTTTGAAATCTCTAACTGAAAATTAGTATTTTTATTAACAAAAATATAAGATGCAATTTTAAATTTAACATTTTAAAATATTTACAAATTTCAATAAAAATTACAAGTACGTGTTATTTACAAACTTGATTTTTATGTTCAACAGTTTTAGATGGCTAAAAATAAATGTATTTAATAATTAAAACAAATTAAATAAAGTGCAAAGTTATGTTATATTTTGCTAAATAACGGACGCTTCTATTTATACGATTTTTTAATTATTTTTTGCGTTGTTTGTAACTTCAAAATTTTCAACTTCACGATCATATAATTTTGTGATAACCATGCATTTTTAGTTGCGATTCCATTAAATACAAATTTTAAAAAAAATATTGCAATCTTATTACAAATGTATCGTTATTAAAAAAATATAATTAGTTTAGTTAACAATAAAAATATCAAAATTATAAACTAATTTCCTTACATGCTTATTAAAACAATGTTTCCTGCGATGACACTAAGAGTTTTTACAAATATTTTAATGAACCCGCGACTTTCTGCTTTTGCGACAGACTAGAAATATTATTTAAATTAAATTATGTAGTAAGCGCGACACAAACCAGGAAAATTAAATTAATAAATTAGCAACGAATATCACCAAAATATATTCAACAATAATATTTAAACTTAACTTGATCAAATATAATCTTTATTTGCAAAACAACATCCAAGAATATTCCCAACCCCGTCGAGTATTAAATACCCTTTCTTGCGAAGTACAAAACCATCTCCCTGGCGTCATCATTGACCCGCGGTTGCCAGTATTGTTACCGCCATCTCTCAACGGCAGTCGTCTAATTGGACTTACAACTGTCTGGCAGAATGCAATGAGTTCTCGCTCGCGTATCAGGTAACAAAGTTGTAAGACTCTTAGCTGGGTTGCTGGATTGCATTGTGTCCAAAGTTTCGTGCCAGCATGCGCACACAAACAAACACTGTCGTCCATGTCTGTTTAGGTCTGACTGTTATGACATACCGACGTACTTAAGAGTTGCTGATATACGCGCTCTGACAACAACCGTCTTGCTTATTTCTTCTTCTCAATTGCATGCATTGGTCTCAGATTTCTTGTTGTAAATATTTGTATATACAATTTATTACTGTTCATTATTTTGAAACTATTTGTTTATATAATTTAACAAAGGAAATATTACTAAGAAATAATAATAAATTATTGTAAGAATAAAACAACACCTATTCAAAAATTACTCAATTCTCGCAAAATATAAAATACAAATCCAAAAATACCTTAAATTAATTTTCTCTCAAAGTTTTTAAAAATAGACAATATACTCATAGAATTTTCATTCTCTGCTTTCTCACATCATTCAATCGATTTGATATTAAATGTAAACTCAAATAAATATCACTTTTCATTTTTCACTTTTATTGTTATCCAAAAAAATTAGAAAATTTTACGTACACACTCAAAATTATCATTTGCCATTTAAAGGAAACATTTTATGAGTTTTTTCATATGTTTATCTATTATTTTGTAAGACTATAACAATCATGAATAATTAACTAGCTAAACTATTAAATAAACAAGAATACAAACTTTCTTTCTCTTTTTATATTATTACTGTAAATATCTACTGCGTTCAGGTACCACCATTGGGATCTCAAAAACTATCAAAACAACAACAAAAAAAAAAACAGCAACGCACCTCCACCAAAATTGCTCATTCCACAAAAATAATTAATTTTGTTATTAATTAGATATTTTAATTAACTTTAACAATTATTTAATTTACAAGGTAAAAATTAGAAAATAATTATGTTAGATGTTTAATCGCACAATTTTTTCGGAATATTTATTAATAACTTACAGTAAAATTTTGATTATTAAATCATTTTCTTGTATAAAAATTACTGTAAATAGCTTTTTAAATATTAAAATTAATAAATTCTGTTGCTATTTATCTAACTTACTTACATAAAGATATTTTTAAATAAATATAAATATTTTAATTACATTCAGTTTTATTCATTGCTATAAGTAGTTCAGTATAAGAAAATGCAAAGCATTCATATTTCACTGAACTGTCCAATAAAAATGCAAAACCCTTAATTTCAAAACAAACTAGAATAATTTTCATATAAATGCATTTCTACAGGACAAAATAAAAGTACAAAAAAAAATAATACAACCGGTATAAATTTTACAGCACTTTTAAAAAGTAATAACAGACCAACTGCATTGAAAATTACATTTTCACCTTCATGACATTCCGATTTAATCTAAATGCTTTTTATTTACCGCGAAGTGAATAGCTATTTTAATTTACTTGAAAAAGTGGAAATTTTAAATGAACTTATCCGATAGGATAAAGTTGGTTAACAGGTTAGCAAGTTTCTGTGGTTTTAGTTAATCTATGCGACCTAGCTAAATTCAATTCTATTCAATGGCCGTTCAGGTAACAAGCTACCGGGCAGTATAACTCTACTCATTCTAGAACTAGGACACTGTCTATATTATATACATTTGTTTGTAAACGTGTTCGTAAACTATGTTTTGTATCGATTGTCATTAATTATTTTCTATTTGGTACAATTTCTAAGTAATGTAATATCTAGAATTTTGATATAATTTTCCAATAAAATACTTTATATTTATTTTTTAGTTGCAACTATTTTATTGGTCATAGTAAAAAATCTTGCAAAACCTATTACATTAAAAGAAAACGACTTTTATTGTCATTAAAATATTATTAAAACAAGATCAGAAGTATATGAAATACAAAATTATACAATTTTAATATTATAAAATTATATAATAAAAAAATCTTGCAGAACTCTTAAAAAAAACTTTAGAATTTAGTTATGTATATATTTTATTTTTTGTTTACGGTCTTCTCTGTATCCTTTTAAGAGACGATAGTATACCTCAAAAAAGTTGATAAACCTTAAAACACCTTAGTAAAAGTCATCATAAGAGAGATAATAATTCTTTTAGTTTTTACATTAAACGATTAATTTGTTTTAAATTCTAGTAACTCCAGTAACTTAACAAATTATGCAAGTTATATGTAATACAGAAAATAATGTTACTGATGATAATTTTAAAGCCAGTTGTACAAATATTATAAATATAAATAATAATTTAAAATTAATAAAAATCAATTCTGTTTTTAATAACAGTATTAAAAAATTGCCCAAAAATAAAAGTGTAAATTTCCTATCTACAATTAAAAATTTAACTAAATTATGTTTCAAAATTCAATTAGTTACGTCCAAATTACTAAAATGTCATTTTGAGTTGATGTAATTTTTCAAATTGACAGGTTTGTATACCGTGATTAACATTTTTATAAATCATTATTTGCAGTATTAAATACAATGAAATTTTTTTATTAAATAAACAAAAATGGAAACGTTAATTAATTATTCTTCAATTTCGTAATCAATAATTTTTATAGATTTTTTTTCTAAAAAAATACTGAAAATTTAAAATAATCATAAAAAATATTTTACAAATAATATTTTTGAATATCTGACTAAGGGCTTGTATTTTAAACCTCAGTCAAAATTATGCGGTAGTTGGTTAAATTAAATATTTTATTAAAATGACATATTTTCTATATTATGTGTACTGGTTACATTAACAGGTGGTTAAATTTATATGTTTTATCTATCAAATTTAAAATCTGCTTAATTTGAAAACTCGGTTAGTTATTCATGCATTCCCAGTTTATCAATTATGATAAAAGGAATTCATTTGAAGTGAAGTGAAGTGAAGTGAGTGAGTAAATTATAGATAAAAAGAAAAAAACATTAATAAATAAACTAAAGCAACTTCAAGCTCCATATTTAGGTATTTTATTTACTTTTGCATAACTATCTAAAACGTAATTAGTCATATCAGTAGATTCCCGTTACCAATAGCTTATGGTCAGTATGAAACCACAGTATCATCACTAGAGTCGTCAGTCATAAACGAACAGAAATCAGCTAAATAAATAAAATCAATTCTAGCGTAAACGTTCACAGACTGCACACGCAGTTTAATTAACTTTCTATGTATGCGATTGCTTGCACGAACGCTCATTACAAAATCCTGGGCTAGTAATTGACTAATTATACCAAAAAGGCTCCACCAACAAACACATATTCCATATTCGGAAAGCTAAATTTGCCGGCATGCAAACAATATATAATACAATCATGCCGTGTCGATGTGTTTGTACGGCAACACCGGTAAAGCGAGAGATAGAGTCAGAGAATTGTCCTGTGTTACAATGCATTCGTTCAGTAATTATATTATCAATAGAGATATATATCTCATCTAGATCGGACAAAAGTGTCAGCGAATGGTTTAGTTTGCGTTGCGTTTTGTGAGCTTGTTCCCCCGACGAAGCGACACGGTAATGTTCACGCAAACTGCCTGTACATACGCACGCATAAATTTACTCAAATCTAATTACTTTCATTCTACCTCAACATTTCGTGAATGTACTTTTTTAAGTTTCTCCATTACATATAATGTTTTAAATATTTAATATTATTTATTATTTTTATGTTCGTTTACTCCTTTTTTTGAATATGTAGGTTAAAATTAAAAATATATTTCCAATATTAGTAAACTTTATTGTTTTCTGTATATTTTAAAAATATAGAAATTGTCGATTATTGATTTAACTATAAGTTTTATAAATTAATGTTTTTATAAAAGTTTGATTAGACAATGAAAACTATGCATTAGCATAAATAAATATATTTACACCTTATACACCTAAAATATTTTGTTAATATTAATTTATATTAATGTTTTAAAAAAATGTCGAAGAAATAAAAAGGTTTTAAAACACACAATGTTTGTAAATCCAAAAAAAAAAAAATATTTTATATAGTATAGAAAAATTTAAAAATCTTTCAAAAATATCCTAATGACTAATGTAAATTACATATATATTATAAAATTTAAACTAATATTAATTTGGATAAGATTATATTTTTATTTATTAATATTATCTTATTTTGCTAAGAAATTAAAATATTAGAATGTATAACCAGCTGTAATCTTATAAACTTATATGTTCAAGAGTCAAACTTAAATTCGCGCGTTAAAATACAAGGCAAATTGGCAGAATTGAAGAGGTATACCAAATTTTCAGAAACCGTGTACCGAAATACGATTGGTTTTGCTGAAAAATGCAAACCGTTTCATTTGGTTCAATTTCGAAATACACTATTAATAGTAATTAAATACTACGACTACTTTGTACATTTCACTGTACTATAAAATATAATTTACTTTATGATTAACAGTATTTTATATAATTGTCAGCAATGCTTGCGGACGGCCAAAAGAAGCTACATGCTCTTAGGTCGGTGGTGGAGGCGGCAGTAGCGTGTACGTTTTATACAAACAAGAAATAAACTTATCCTAGAATAAATTACTAAAAAAAACACTTTAAAATTTTTAAAACTAATTTTTAACAGCCAATAACATTAACTGAAAATATATTCCAAAAACAATATCTATCATGAATATTTCTAAAGCAGACTGTACATATTACATGTAACTATAACTATAATCTACAAATATATCTGTATATTCACGCAATTACGTATCACGCCATCCCCAGTGATTGTATGTTCATTTTTATTTATCATACCATGTTTATCATCACATGCTATGTTACAAAATCCCCTCACATCACAATATAATGAATATTATATAAACTGTATTTGTGGGCAAGCGCGTTCAACTCATAATCAGTTTTTTTTTAAAGTAAATTTACAAATGCATTTTTTGCTAACAAATAATTCAACGTACATGCATAAATAGAGAAAAAGTAATATAAAAACATCATTAAAAATTGAATAGATAGTAACTGCAACGTTGCTGTAAAATCGTATAATTTAAATTACTTGTTTGTTTTTTAACTCAACATGTATTTGTATAGTAATGCTGCAAAATAATTTTGCAGTAGTATTTTTATTTAGTTTAAGTCTGTTTAAACGTTTTTAGTTTAAAATATCTACATGTATCATATATTAAATTTATAATAAAAATTTAGTTATGGTTAATATAAAAAAATTAAAAATAATTAAATAAAACAAGTTCTATTTATTTATTCTATATGTTATTTGTATCTTTTTTCCTGATGAAGATGTACGTAATATGTACCTCGATTATTAATAAATATTAATACAAGACTAAAACCTAAAGCCGTTTTATTTAAACATGAGTTCTGAAAGATTTTTTTACTTTGTATTTAAAAAAAACTTTATTGTTTACAAAAACACAATAACTTTTTATTATAATTTTAAAAACACATTAACATTTTAAAAACGCTAATTGAAAAAGTTCATTACGCAAATAGTTTTCCATTAAACATTATCTGATACCTATTGTGTAATAATGGCAGAATATGATTTTATTCACACAAAATAATAAATCATTATTTTTAAATAAACTTTGCATTTCCAAGTAAAATATAATTACATTGTGGCATTTTTACTTCGACATACCGTAAACAGTATTCAAATACCATCAGGAAAAAACAATGTGGAAAAGAATTTTTCTTTCCTAATTTACGTAAAGACAGAGGTGTGCTTCTTTGCATCATTATTACAGTCCACAAAGTTAAATTGGGATGAGCGAAAAATTTCGTCACTTTTATATTTATGTCGCTCGAATTCTATTTTAACAATTTGTTCGGAACACAAAATGAAATTTTTGCAACCATAAATTATATGATGGGACGCAGCGACGATAATCTCATTTCTAGTTCGAGTAATACTTATCTCTCTCCAAGATATTTTTTTAATAAAAAAAATTATTAATGACTCGCGCGCACAAATTGATTTTTGGCAATCGTTCTTTGTACGTTCGCGTTGATTCTGCACGTAATCTTTTAATCAGTTCCGTACTTCAAAAATTTTGAACTTTTTCCCAAAATACCAATGTTCGGCACAAATATATATATATATATATATATATATATATATATATTTCTTCAATTTTTGAAATTTGCATATTTGTATGTACACATAATTATAATATTTGGAATGTCTTATTTATAAGTAACTTATACTTCAAGTTAAAAATTTCAATATCTTCAGACTTTTTTTATTACGTTAACATCAAATTTCTGGAAGAGTATAAATAAATAAAATATATAAAAAAAAACTTTTTAAAAACTACGCTTATATTTAAATACACAAAAGAGGAAAATAAATTTTTTCCTAGTTATCTAAAATTTTTAGAAAGAAATAAAAACGTGGAGCGCCAGGAAACTATATATTTCGCAATGTTGATTAAGCGCTCCACGCTATTATTTCTTTCTAAAAAAAAATTTAAAAAAATTTATTTTCCTCTTTTTAGTGCATTTAAATATAAGCGTGGTTTTTAAAAAGTTTTTTTTATATATATTATTTTCTGCTTTTTAGTCTTGTCGTCTTGTCAAGTTTTTTTTTTTTGTTAAAATATTGTGTTGTCTCCTGGAATAAAACTACATGCAAAATTTCAGTGAGATCAGATGATAGAAAGTGATCTAAAAATTGGTTACAAGATTTGACCGTGACAATAGAGTGAGCTAATATAAGCGTGGTAAAAAAGATCTATAAAATTTGAGAGAACTGTATAAAATTTGACTGATCTATCAGATTTGTCGTTTGATAACTACGTGATCAGTAAATTACATTTAATAAATAAAATATGTAATATACTTACATGCATGCACTATTATTTGAATTTGATGTTACTCGAAAATATTTACCTGTAACAAAATATATAATAATTAAACATAAAATATTAAATAAAATAAACACAATATAGTTATTTATCCATTTTAAAATTTTATTATTTTAAGTAATTAAATAAACAGTATCGTTATTAATAATATGCTTTATATATGGTATACTAATGTAACATCATAAATTTTAATATCGTGTTGCGGTAAAATATTATCAGTAAATAACATAAATCAATTTTTATATTCATTAAACAAATAATAAAATATTTATATTTAATTAAAAATAAATAATAAATTAAGTTAAAATTATATACTCGTATTTTTACCAATAGTTCACTATAGTTTTAATCTAGTGAATTTTAGTTTAACAGTAAAACAGTAAAGAAGTAATTTTAACACGACTATAGTATAATTTAGTTAAGATTATGATTGTACAATAATATTTCGTTAATATGCAGTTCAAAAATGTTTCAGTTCATTTCATATTCAATTCCAGTCAAGCGATATATCAAGAGTGCGGAGATAAGAAATATTATATACCAATGTTAACAAAGTATGTTGACAGTTCAGAATTATTTTCAGAACAGAGTTACAAATTACGTAACGTTATAAACAGTTCCGATAACTTCTGCAGCAAGTAAGACTTCTACAATTACGTATATCGTTCAGTATCACACATTTAATATTGCGCAATCATAATCCTAACTAAAGAATACAACACTTGTGTTATTCATTTTAATTCCCAAAAATTATAACAGCATACAATAAAGTTACCAACTTAAAACTTTTCATTCCCTACAAAAACATTTCCAAAATTAAATATCACATTTACTTAAACCAAATTAGCTAACAATCCTCCGAGAAACAAATTCCATTAAAACATTTAATAGTTACGTTAAGCCGGTTCTGGTGCCACTAATCCACTAATACAAATAAGAGAGACAGACGGGGCACGGCGCTAAGAATGCGCACGATTTGCCTTTGCTCAAAATTAAAAATCTCGAAGATATGCAAATGTCGCCGTGCGACGTTTTCCGTCTGCCGAATATGATTAATGAACGGAACCGATTTGGAAAACGGGGGACGACGACGCCAACTCGCCATAAGAGCGAAAGCGTCAGTAATTAAGATCCCGTGACGTACACGAATTTGGATAAAAGCTTTTCGTGGTACATCGTTATTTTTCGTTACGCATCGGGTTGGTGGCAGCGCCGACATTCTGCGTAGCCAAGTGCAAGCACGCGTCTGTCTGCTAAATGCCAACCGTAAAACAATGGATTCGTATGTTACGTGTATTATTTGCCATGTTCTGGGTATTGTTAGTATGTGGGGGAAAAAAGCCTGATGTAATTGGCAACACTGTCTAGATTAATCGTTGAACTAGTTCTGCTTGACAGTTTGACGTGTAAAATGCTGAACTAATATATACGACATACATTAAGCTAATAGTAATCATATTGTAAATTTGATTTTACTACAATTTTTAAATATGTTCTAAATAAACTAATTTATATAAATTTGTATTATGATTACTTGGCATACCATTGTTTTTATTTTTTTCTTAAATATCGACAAAAATTTATAACAATAAATAAATTTACTTAGGCCCTGTATTTCCAAATATTGGAATTTTATCCTTGGAATAATTTTAAAATAAAATGTCATTTATTCAGAAGATACTATTTTAGCCAATCACATATGATTTTTTACTTATCTTAAGAATAAATGAAATTGGAAATAATAAGTAAATTTTATTTTCGTACTGAATAACTTAAAAAACATACTTTCTTCTTTCTTCTTTCAACAATTTATAGGTCAAATACACCTAAGTAAAAAATTCCCATCATTCCACTGTATGAACTAAGAAAAGACGTGTATTTATTCTTATTCGCATGTATTAAAGCAATTTTTTCTGCGATGACAGAATGGCTCGTATTCCTATCCCTTTTTAGAATACTTTTATTTAAAAGCAGTCAAAATTCCAATATTAATTTTTGCTTTAATTATAAGTACATCAAATACAAACTAATTTCATAAATTAAATACTACAAACAGTTCTTTTTTTAAAATAAATACTTTCAATTATAGGAGCACATTTATCTAAAAGTACTCTAAAAGAGGCTATGAGTTTCACAAATATTTAAATATCCACTTAATCGCATAGAACTAATATGTAATTAATAAAATTTAATAAATTTGGAAAAATGTTTTGATCTCGCCGGGATTCCAACCCGAACGAATAAAACTAGTTTGTTTGGATATACATGACGTGCTTGTGTATGTATCTGATAATAATAATAACTACTTTTTAATATCATTAAATTAAATTCATTTTTTCTTTTTACTCTATACATCTAAAGTAAACTTAACCAGCTTTTATAATATCGGGTCTAAACACAACACAAATGATGCATATAATTAAAAAAGTAATTATTAATAATAACTGAAAAATGTCTGTTTAGATACAGTACTGTACCTAATCATAAACTCATAAAATAATTACCGTCTCTCATTTATGATAAATATTTCTTTTGTTTTTTTTGAGTATAATTATAGTTAATAATTCACATACAACATTCATATAATTTGAACGCATTAATTTTATCGAATCATTAAGATACAAGCAAATCGCTTTTACATTCAAATACAAATATCAAACATATTTTATTCAATGTTAAATTAAATATTAAACGCTTTTTTTCCTATTTTTTTGTATTATATCTAAAAATAAACCAGTATAAATATTAATTTACATGTATTTGTTTTAAGCCAATATAGAATTCCTATATAAAATGTAAACATAAATTGAGAAATAATGAATAAAGTATTATAACATTTAACCTTAGTTTTATTATATTTTACTATTAGTGCTTGTAATAAATGTACATATTATTTATAAACAATTATATAAAAAATGTAATTAACGATATTAAATTTATATTTTATAAATACAGCGTAAATGTAAAGTTTGAAACAAAATTTATAATTACGTTAAAATAAAACGGCTTTAGATTGTAGTTTTATATTATTACCTAAGGCCGTTGTATTTTAGTATAAGTTCTGAAAAAAATTTTACCATGTTACATATCATTAATATTTAAGTATATAAAATAAATTTGCACAGTTTAATACAAAAAATATTCAATTCTGTATTATAACTATATAAATAATAAATTAAATTCATTAGTTATACAAATGCATTAAAATTTCATAATACAATATTTATATTAAATTAATTTCAAAAAACAGTATTTAACTTGTTATCAAATTTTATAAAAATATTATCTAAATATAGTTGCCAAAGCAAAAACTAAATTAACAAAGCTTGTTTGTACAAAAAAATGTACGGAAGTAGAATAGAATTTAAAACATTTTTATCAACGCTAGTACAAATCTGCTAAAATATGTACTGAAATATATTTACGTTATCTCATTCCCAGGTGCGACAACAAAATCTAATATTTTCATACATTTCCGTGAAAAGCAGTGACAGCCATTTATATTTTAACTTTGTATGTGTATATATGGTACATGAGAGTGTATATGTATGATCGCGTGATTTTAAAAATTCAACACGAAAATGCAAGTCACACTGCATACAATGTCAGGCGCTATTTGAGCTAGAAACCCTCCCTCCCTGCCAACTAACAACTACTACATTAAGCCATACCACCGCCGCCAAAACTGGCATGTTATGAATTTAAATGTCATGTTCTAAGCCTAATTTGTCCCGTACACTCTGTCGCATCGTTTGCTTCCAACCAATGGCAGCTTTATCTTAGCGAACGGCTATATGCCCATTTACTATTTCAGTTAAATGAATAGATGAATGCAGCGGAATTATCAACATGGGGATATGAGGGAAATGCTTTATGCAGAAACGTGTTTCTGTCGTAACCTAACTGACATTGTACTACATTTTTATTACAAAGAATTTATTTATCTAAACTACTATGGTCTCATCTGTATTCAGATTAAATTTTCGTTTTATTTAGCGAACACAAACAAAAGAATATATTCATCTTCATAACTTCACAATAAAATTTAAATATGTACAAGTAAAAAAATATTTACATTTTTATTTTGTAATATTTAATTATATATGTTTTTGTTAAAAAAGTAAAAAAAACATATATAATTAAATATTACAAAATAAAAATGTAAATATTTTTTACTTTACTTTATATATATATATATATATACATATATATATATATATATATATATATATATATATATATATATATATATATATAAAGATCATATAAAATAAAACTCCATAATTACAAATTTCATTAGTTAATTATTAATTTTTATGGATATCCACGGAAAGAAACATTACTTTTGTAATTATAATTTATTATAATTTGTTTTCGTATGCAAATAAATACATAAATAACTATAAGAATGAGACATTAAAAATACATAAACTATATTATTATTATCATTATAATGAATAATCTAAATTTCTAAATTATTCTTATTTATACATACGTAATCACGCTATGGACCAATAAAAATATGGCATTTAAGCAGAAATTAGTTTCTGCCAAATATTCCTATCCATTCCTCTTTCATCTTACTCATCGGATGTCCACATATACGTATACCTTCAATATTACTCATATATATTCTTTAAACGAAACGTTGTTCATTAGATGGCGAGATGATATCTTAACTGAATAACAACAATGTTTGCAACAACATTTTTACCAATATTAAAATTTTCAAAAAAAAGCAAATACTACAAAATGTATTTCGGTAATGTAAAACAATAAAATTTAAACACGAATTAAATACAATTCGTATTTAATATTATATTTTAAATTATATTTAATAATTTTTAGAAATTTATTTAAGCCAATTTCCAAAGTCTTAGCATTATTCAACTTTTTCTTATAGAGTTTTATGACTAAATTTTATCTTTTACGTCAGATTTATTTCTTTTTATATTAAAGACGTTAAGGCAACGGTAGTTAATTTTTTTTTTTTGTTTCTTTATCGAGTTTTTCTTAATCTTCTTTTTCTTTGGCGCTTTCAATGATTTTGTTTCATTCTTTAGACAATTCGTTACTTTTTTTTGAATATCGAAAGCTTTAGTGCAAATTTTCTTCTGCTTTTTTTTTGAAAACTTATTTGAATCGATAGCATTTTCTAATAAAATAAAAACAAAGCAAAAAAAATTAAACATAGCACAATGGAATTAAAATAAACTTTTGTAATAAAATCCAACTAAATTTAAGAATACCAATAACTGTCATGTTATACTGGTAAATCGACTATTTATTCAAATCTTTTGTTTTTTCTTCAGTCAGAAAATTTTGGATTGAAAATGAAACTGCTATTTCAAGTTTATTAATTTTTGGAATCATTTCAAATATGATTGTATTAAGTTTTTGTTTGTTTCTTTTTTACTTTTTAATACTGTAGATTGATTGTGTATAGTATCGAAACGTAAGCAAAAAATAAGCTAGACTTAACGTTAAACCAAAAGTTTTTGTCAGACAGTCTTGTATAAGTTTTAAAGTAAAAACAGAATCACTAAAATAATACAAAACGTTTGAAATACTTGGGTAACATATGCTAGTATTGTCACAACTAAATTTCAAATTATAATTTAGTATATACGAAATATACATTCATAAATTATAAATGTCTGGAATATTAAAACAATATGCGATATTCGAATTGATTTATTCTAATAACCTAATAAACATAGAATAGATAAATTTAATAAAATTTATGTAGAATATAGATTATTAATTTTGTTTTCATTTTTGGACGGTACGTGATAATGTAAAAATAATTGATCACTGATACAAATTTAATTGCCTTACGTCAGAATAAAAATTGTTATTCTATCAACTGTATTTTGTTTTGTATTATTATTTTGTTATAATAAAACTGCTCGTTTTAAAATGCTACTGAAATATTTTAATAAATAACGAATCTCTATGCTTGCTATTATTAGATACTTATACTAATTAACAGCGTTCACAGCGTAACATTATCTAATTGTAAGTATAAATAATATATTGTAATTGAATGACTGTCCGATAAGTATTTTGCGGAAGCAATTATTTCTAAGTTAAAATAATAACAGAAAGATTGAGTTTGCAATCCTTTGAAATATCATAAAAAAAAATTACAAAAATAAATGTTTCAATTAAAATGGTTTGACCATTATGAACAAAAAATTTATAAATGTTTGTTACAACCATTGCTTTGTTTTGATAATAGTACAAGTTAAAAAATATTTTATTTTTAAGTTATTATCATGAATAAATTACGTAAACATTATTCTATTTTACCAATCTTGTGTCGATATTATGGGATTGTTTATTTATTTTTAATCAATTAAATTTAAATTTTCAATGATCTACAAATATTGTGAAAAAGATAAGTTGACATGATTGATAGTGTTGCAGAAATTAATAATTCCAAATAGTAAATATAAACAAACATGTATGAGATGTACCATGAAAGTGGACACTACAAAAGTCATACTTTTTTAATAATTTAACGTGATACCTATATTAAGCATACAGTTTCGATTTACATTTAAAAATATTAAATTTAATTTTTATTGAATGATGGATTGGAAAGATGAAGTGTTTTACGGAATCAAATATTTACAATTTGGAAGCATGACTAATAGTATAAATGTAAATTAAATGAAAGTAATATGTCTGCCCGGATATGATCATACGATATTAATCATAATCATTAATTAATTAATCATAATTAATCATAGTTTTGAATTTCATTAAAAAATACTAATTTTCCGTTTTACTGGATGATTCTATTTAGTTACAATAGTATATTACCTCAAAAATAATAAACATAAAAACTAACAGCCTATTATCACAACATCTCCAAAATTTCCTCTTTCGCAAGTTGTTGATCCATCTCAGACTTCGTTATAATACTGTCTATATTCTATAATATCCTAGGGAGCCCGGCCTGGCACAAAGCACAGAACGGCTTACATTAGCCATTGAATGTTTCCCCAGCATAGAGTAGCCCCGGAATTGACCCCTGTCTTTCACACTGATAATTTGACCCTGACGGGGGTCTCACCGGTAATTGAGTGCATCTTAAAACGCTGCGCGAATATACGCCTGCCGCGCCGTTGCTGTGCTGTGTGAACTGCTTCGTCTCACGCCCAGCGTATACAAGATTAATGTGCTAGGAAGTGGATGAGAGGCCCTCCGAATTAATCATAGCCACCATCCGTCTAACGTCGAAATCTATGCATAAACGTATAATTTTCGATGAAATACGCGACCCAATGTATCTATTCATATGAATGCTTATGAAATTCCCTCGAATTAAAAGCACAAAACGCACATCTTTGAACCTAATGGTTAGGTGAAAGATTTTGGATATTAATTACGTAACTTAAACATTTTTTATATTAACATAATAATAATTAATTCATACTGTAAAAAAAGTTAATTTCTATTTTATTCTGTATTAAATAATATATGCAAGAAAAACAAAATTTTAATGAAAACATTAAAATACGATACGTAAATATCCAACAAAAAATCCATAACTGTTTTCACACTAAGCGCGTAACATCAAAGAACAATTAGAAAAAATTTGATCTGGCCGCCGCGAGTGTGATATTATTCCTCTCTCGAAATAGATTTTTTCCTCCATATCCATTCGAAATTTAATTGCTTTCAAATGTTAGGGTCACCTGTACTGGGTATAGCCTTTGGGGTCCGATTTCGCGTATATGCCAGGCTTCGGCTGACCAACGCAATGCATTCGGGCCCAGCCACGTGAACCCTTTTCATGACAATGACAAATTTAAAACGTATTAAATTGATTAATTTAAGGGACATCGCTTGCGGCACATTTTCTCTGTAGGGCAAGGCACACGCCAACACACGCGAACAAAAACGACGACAAATTTTTCACCGTACAAGTTACAAACGTATCGAATAAATTGCGAACTGTGATTATGTAAAAATGACATGCAATATCAATTATGATTTTTGTTTAATAGCTATTGATTGGTTTAGGTGTTTTAAAATGGAATTGTTTCGCTTGTTTTTTAAGTATTAAATTTTATTTAAAAAAAAATGAAATTCAAATATAGACAAAATAATAAAGAGTTTATATTTCATCAAATATTAATAGAAAATTTGCACTGATTTATTATGAATTTGTTAACTTACGTTGAAAACAAACTATTTTTATAAATGTACTAAATTATTTTCAATTTCAAAATAATTTATAAGCTAAATATAAAATCTATTAAATCTCTAAGATTACTAATCTGCCTTAATTTGTGTTGCAATATTGTTATATTTAAAATACAATGGCCACCACCCATGTACTTACTTAGTATGTATTAGTTTTTTTATTTAATAAAATTATTTTAGTATTATAGCATTAACATGCAAATGTCTTTAAAAATAAATTTCAAGTGAATTTATTTGTTTATTCTAGTTATATGTGATACTTTTCTAGAATTGGCTTTATTATTTTTTGTCAATAATTTATAATTTAGTTTTGTTAAAACAATAACAAATTAAATATTGCAAAATTCTTGATTTTACCAAGCCACTTGCATTCAAAGGCAAGTCAAGCCCGTGACTCCTTAATTAAATATAATTATATCACTTTATAAAATCTTTACCATGTATTGAAAATATTGTACCATATTAAATAAATCTATTCCCGTTCTATATTGTAATTCTCATTCTATTCTTCGACAATTTCAAATCAAACAGAACATAAAAGCCTAAAAAAATATAAATCATCATCCGAAAATCTTTCAAAACAATATATTGCGCCATCGAAAACCTCAAACCCATCTTTTCCAAAAAACGAGAGAAGAGAAAATAGGAGAGAAAAAAAAAACTAAAACGTTGGCAAAACCAGTTACCTCCTGCCAAGCCGTCAAACCCCATCCGATTTCAGCAAAACATCCCTGGAACCATATTCGTTTATCATATGGTACGTTACAATATCTATCTGTTCGACATTTACCACTATATCCCAACAGTGTATGCGTATGTGTGTGTACACGTCTCCATCGCTTTCTAATGGCTGCACAAGCCGGAGTTAAAATCGACACGACATGTGAACATGTCGCCTATAATGAGATAGGAAAGTACCGCTCCACTGATAATATAAGCCATGGTACCCGAAGTCACAGTGAGATGTGAGGCGACGCGGAGAGACAGCCAGTCTGTACCAATTATCGTTCGAGCTTCTATAGTTAATGCGAATTTTGCTCGTATCGCAATACACAAAGGTGTACCAGGCGTACAGGTATTCTCTCTCTCCTCCTGCCTTACCAGCCAAGGTATACAGCGCAGCGAGAATGTATTTGTGCTTTGCTTATGCTTCGCCCTATTATAATCGTTTGCATTGATCGTTAATCTGATTGCTTATTCATGTCGTTATTAAAGATATGCACTTTAAGGTCGTGCCAGATGTTC
The DNA here is from genome assembly GCA_963966155.1 of Clivina fossor. NCBI lineage: Eukaryota > Metazoa > Arthropoda > Insecta > Coleoptera > Carabidae > Clivina > Clivina fossor. The sequence continues at coordinate 8,193,096 of OZ014565.1, read as the reverse complement.
ACTATGGAAAACTGAAGTGGAGGTGTCATGTATTCGGGCTATATGAAAAGATTTACGTATAATACTCAAATCGTTTTCGAAAGGTTACGTAATATGATAATACGAGTAATAATCAGTTCTCGTAATTCCTAAGTGGAACTTAAGAACTGATTAATTTTAGTTACATTGTCAATGATGCGGGTTGTTAGCCCATAGCCAAAAAAGACACCTACAGCTTATAATGGGTTCCAAACCATTCAAACATTGCCGATATCAATTCAATGTGTCAAGAAATATTTTTAATTTAAATTCTAAAATGAGCGCTATTAGGATCCGAGTTCAATACACTTAATACACTTAATTTCTTCCTACAATTATGTAACACAATAGTACTTGCATAAAAACCTGTTGTCGAAGCTGGAAGAAAGTAACTTGTAAAAAATAGGATACTTGAAAATATAAATAACTATTGCTCGATTGCATAAAGCATTGTTAATTTATTCAATTAGTTAACTAGACAACTAGACAACTAGATTCAAAAGACGCTATCACTTTATTTAGATTGCAAAAAAATGTATTCGAATTTTGGATAATGCAAGATACAATGCACATTGTGAACCACTGTTTCGTAAATTTAAAATTCTACCATTACCGTGTCTATATATTCTAGAAGCGGCCTGTTTTGTTAAGCAATATTCGCACTTCTTCAGCAAATTCGAAGACACACACACGCACAACACAAGAAGCAAAGCAAATTTAGTGCAAATACTAACTAATAAAAGTTATATTCAAAATAATGTATATTTTAAAATAGTGCAAATTTATAATTCAACACCGGATGATATTAAATCTGCTCCAACTTACAAAGCTTTTAGAAAGCAATTAAAAAAACTACTTACATGCACAATGCTTTTACGATTTTAAGTCGTACATAAGCAAGTAATTTGTATTAAATTGTAAATATTATACTATATAATTATTGTATTTTTTAAATGACCTTTTCTTATACTGTAATGGTGTTTCAATGAAATAAATAAATATTCTATACTATGCTATTGTAAAACAATGTTTCCATCAGAAATTCAGTGACCCTTAAAATCTTATCGAAAATAAAAACCTTCCAGAACCATATGTATAAATTGCGTGTCCATTTAAAAATAAAGCTGAATCATAAAACCCTGTCTGCTTATCGCCAGCAAATTTAACACACAAGTCAAAATGTCAGTGTAACGCAAATTCAAACATCCTCCAAAATGGTAGAGCTCCCATCATCAAAGTTGGCGTAGACAAGTGGCACGCGCGCCTCCGATCCGAAACCGTACGGTTTGACGTTCGCACAACATGTCAAAAGGTCAGCGAACAAAAATCAAGAGATGTCATATTTCTCCAGTAGATAGAGTAGGGTGGTGCCTAGGCCCGAGCCGCGCCGTAACGCTTTGTTCGCTTTGAGAACCTGATAACTGTGTTATTTCATCCTTTGACGAAACCTAATTACAAGATATCCGTGTGATCACATCGTTAACAGGCTAGATAGCCAGAGGACGGTAGAAATATTATCCCAGGCGGGATAAATTATCCTGGGCACCTACACGCGCCCGAGTTGGGTAACATCAAAAGAACAGTACGGACATACGTTACGTTACGTACGTTATGTGATATTTTATAAGCCACTTCCTCTCGTTTTGTTTCCATCTACGAGATCAAAACAAACGATATGTATATTAACAATTATTTCGACTTTCCTTTGCTCAACTTATTAAATTAAATTAAAAATCACAAACACAATATATGGTATACATGCGGAAAAATGTTTATCTCATTTATATATTTTCTACGTAAACAAATTTTTTTTTTTTTCATTTATAATTATTACATAAACTGGTAACTTCTGCTTGAATAATTATGTTAAAAATGCTTACTCAAATATTTCATAATTATGAAATGTAAATAATACAATGATTTATTTTATTCTTCAGAACCTTGTAAAAAAAGTTGAATAATTAAAAGTTTACATAATAGGTAAAAAATTTAGCAACATATACAAGATGAATATGTAATTATTCGTTTAGAAATTGTGCCTGATACTGTGTACCTGAGTTCAAATCCCGCTTCTTGCATAAATTGTTTAAACCAGATTTGAAATTCACTAAAAATTGATTATAGCTACATAGTAACAAAATTTACAGTGTAAATGTTTACTTACCACTTATGTGGTTCATATTCGACTTTAAATTTTAATTTTTTTTGCAGTGATATTATTTTAACTTTAAAATTTGTTTATTTAAAATCATTTAATGAACTATTTTGCCACCAGTTATTTGTTATATGGTGTATGCGTACTTTCGATTTTTAAATTTATTAACACGGAACATAGTTAAAATAAACTAACCAAAAAATAATGGTTAAAAATTAATACCGACCAATGTGGTGATCGCACTATAGTACTCGAACGATGTTAATGTGGTTAAAATATTTTTTATTTTGTAAAAGCCTTATTAAAATAAAACATACGTAATTAGATACTTGTTATTTCATTTTTCAATAAATTTGTTATTAACTTTTATATAATTAGTTAATTTTATATCTTTATATATAAAATAAATTGTCACTAATTCAATTAATGACCGGATAAAATATGGACTTTGTTATAAGAATATATTTGTCTTCCTATTCGCTTTTTCTATTAAATAAATTGTCTAATATTATTAATAGAAAGAACCTTTAAACATTAATATAGGTAATAATTTAAACGAGTTTCTAGAACAAACTAAAAAATTTATATTTGCTCGAAAAAATATCATTGTCCTGTTTTAAAAAATATCTATAATATATATTCTACTTGATTCCAAACTATTAAACAATACGTATCTCGGTGGAATAATTTCATATAATAAAAAGTAATGTTCCAAAAAAAAAATCTATTATCTAAAATTCAAATTTAACTGCTGTACAGATTGTCTGTATAAGTTTGAAGTAAAACTGAAAACAGTTTTAACAAAAGATTGATAATAAATATCACACAATAAATATTATGTAATTATGTAACATAATATAAAACAAAAATTTTGTTCATTATGTTTTACGATATACAGTTTACGTCGTTCAAAGTAATCACATAATCACATCATAATAATCTTTATTGATTAGAAATATGTAAAATTAAACAGCAAATAAATTATGCAATACACATAACTTTTTTTAAATTAAATTTGAAAATAAATGTAACTATTCTACATATATAAAAATTTATTTATGAACTAAAAAAAAAGCTGCTGGCATCCAGCCAATCACGACAAATCCAATTCTATATATATATATATATATATATATATATATATATATATATATATATATAAACCGCCATTTGACTATAACGGTCTGGCATAACCCCTTTTCATTCAAACAGAAATTAGTTTTCGCTAAACATTCCTATTCAGACATGTAACTTTTGCTTCATCCAAATGCATAATATGTATCATAAATGCTCTTTTACTTTTACCACTTTTTTTGCTAATTTTAAGTACGTGAATAAATTATAGATAATTAATATTTATATTTTCATACAAATAAAATTATACAAATTTGTTAACGCTAATAAATTTTCATGAAATAAGTATAATGATAATTTGAAAACATGAATGAAATATTGATTATAAATAATATTCTACAAAATCATAATAGTCTGACCAGTATACATTTCCTGTAACATAATTTTAGGATAGAATTTTAAACTTAAAAATTTATTTATTAAAGAAAATCAAACGAAAATGTACATGAAAAATAAATTGCAAAATTATAAAATTATGTAAAAATATCTGATCGTTTTAATATACACTATATTATACAAATTACTTTCCGGCGTATCATACATTATTCGTACACATGTTACCTTTCTCACGTACTAATTTTTAGCCCATTTGAATGAATATATTTTGTATTTATTGATCGTATGCGCAAAAAATACTGTTTAAATAACTTTGAAATATTCAAAGAAAAAAATTAATTTTTCTAACAAAAATTATATAGTTATTTAACAAGAAAAAATTCAATAATTCTAAAAAAATGTAGAATTGATGGTAACAATTTTATAAACTATTTAAAACGTTCATATAATGTTTACATAAACACCTCGGTTTAATTAAAATAATTTTCAAGATAAAATTAACAAACAAACAAATAAATATTTAAAAATTTCTTGTTTAATAGTATAAGATAAATTTTACAAGCTAAAATAATAAAATGATTTAAACCACGAATTTAATACTAAATCATATATGAAGTGACAATTTTATTACGTTACAGTAATATATAATAAATACCATCTTACATTTTCTTTTGGAAAAAAAAATACAATTTGCTGCCAATAACGAAAATCCTCCATCAAACTCAATAATTTGAAAATTTGCAAGAAGAAGAAGCGTCAAAAAAAAATCTATTTGATAAATCGAATCGCAAACGAAACAACAGACACATAAAATAATAGAAGATAACAAGTTGGCACTTTTTTTTTTTTCGTTCTCATTTAATTTTTTTCCTGTCAGTCCCGCCGCGCGTTGATGGAATTGGTGGAAGGAAGTATTTTCGAAATACTTGTCCAAGCACGTCGCCGTCGCCATAATTCAGCAAACAAAATTTCTTCGGACGGCACGCAATACCAACTTCTCTATCATCGACTTTCTCCTTTGTTGCCATGCTCAAACTCATGCTGAAGCACAAGCTTTCAGCTAAAAAGCACGAATACAACGAACTATAATCGGACGGAACTGACGAAAAAATTCGTGCATTTACAAAACGCTCACTCTGTTTATCTAGTATGAAAATTTGTTCGTGATAATGTCATTAATTGTTACTGATAACTGTATACAGAGTTTTATTAATGAAAACATAATTTTATAATAATAAAATATACAGGGTGTAACAGAATAACTATTCCTCATTTTCAGAAATGATAGAGGGCACATAAAGAAACATTTTTTATTAATAAACTAGTGTCCGGAAATTTTTTTTTTTTTTTCGGCAGTCGATTGTAAAAAACAAGACTTTATGTTATAAATAACCCGAGAATTAACGGAGATTTATAATATCCGTTAAGACCATTTCATTCTACTCAAAAAAGTGCCTTAATAATGTGAAAATTATTTTCGTCTAATTTAAAAAACCATCGAGGTATTGCGATTAATCAAAATACGGAAAAAGCGAACTTTTCGCCATAACTCGAAAACAAAAGACGATAGCTAATTTTTGTTTTCATAATTGAGTTTCTCTCAAAAAAAACGATCGAGGTTGCGCGGTCCATTTTTCCATATCTCTTATAGTTTCCGAGTTCCCCTATGAAAACGTCCAAATTTGCCAACCCTGTACATCGTTACAACTTGTGTATCGAAAATGGTGGTCGTAACTTCGAACAATTTTTATAAAGTTTAATGCACTATTATTTCTAATAAAATGTTCCTTAACTTAACTACTCTTTGACGTTGTAATAATAAAAATTGTTTTTAACGATATCTAGTGTATCTTGACACCGAGAAATTTTCGGACACTAGTTTATTAATAAAAAATGTTTCTCTAAGTGCACTCTATCATTTCTGAAAATTAGGAATAGTTATTCTGTTACACCCTGTATACTTAATAAATAGAAATTGGATTGATTTCCAATAAAAAAGGGGATTTTCCATTCAGCTATTCCTGCTTATTATACTACTAAGCATTAATAATAATAATAATAACATTGAAAAATAATCTTTACTAGTACACGCTTATTTCGCGGAAATCTTTGACAATCCTGAATTGATATTTTTTGGCTCGACATGTTCCGTGACGGAGTTCGGCATGCTCCAGAGGGGGTTTAATCCCCCGGACACCTTCCTGAAATAAAAACTGGACTCTTTTATAACACTTTGTATACATATTTTATTTTATTGTTCCATTTAATTTTATATAATTTGTTATTTCCACTTACAGAATTAAAACTGATCACTGCTAATATTTAAATATCATCAATAAATAAATTCTAAAACATGATTTATAGGTTTCTCCAGAAATTAGCATCTCCGGAATAAATAGCCTGTTTATAACCGTTTCAATTTAGTTGGTTGCAAGTTTGCATTCGGAAGGGAAGGAGAAAACAGGAGACAAGTCCCGTGTACACAGTCCGTAAGCGTAAGCGTAAGAAAATCGTAATTACAATTTAATCGAGCGTTCGTGTCGGCCTCAAGTAATTTATTTTATCTCCGCGCGTGGAATGCTGACAGACGGCGTGGCGGCAACCGGCAAGGACCAAGGGGGTCCAGGCCAGGCCAGGCCATTCTCTTTGCCCGGGTGCTTGTGCAACACGAAAAATTGAACCAATTGAAGTTGCCGCTGTAATTAGTTAGCTCGCTCTTCGGGAAAAATTGATTCGGTACTCGCCGCCAAACGGAAAAAGGTTTCGAGATTCTTTCGCTGGATAGGAATAGATTAGCACACGAGATGGTGATACCAGATAGTTGTTAACTGTTGTTGTTAATAGTTTTGTTTAGTATACAGAAAAGCATATTTCAACAACCTCTTTGAAAATAATACATTTTTTTTTTCGTTTATACAATACAATTTTAATCTATTGTTTTTTAAAATAAAAACATAAACACTAGAAAAATAAATGTAAAAAATAATTAAATATACATTTGGACAAATATTTAATATTTATTTTAAGCCGCTACGTACATCTTCATTAGGAAAAATGATACAAATAACATATACAATAAATAAAACATAGAAACAAGTTACTACGTAACAAAATAAGTAACTATATTATAAAAAAAGATAACATCAATTAGTGTGAAGGCAGTGATGTAAATAAAATTTGGTTTCGTTTATTTAAAAATTTATAAATTTTATAATCTAGTTACTTATTTTGTTACCTAATAACTTGTTTCTATGTTCTGTTTATTTATTGTGTGTGTCATTTGTATTAATTTTCCTACTGATAATGTATGTAGAGTACGTCGAAACGCCGATTTTTTAATTAAAATTAATAGAGAATTAAATCCTATAGCTTTTTTATTTTAATATACTGAATTCTGAAAGATTTTTCACTCTGTTATAAATAGGTAATTTTAGACATCTAACGAGCAAAGTACTGTATTAGGAATAAAATTAAAATTTATTTTGAAAATCAAACATATAACATTAATTACAGAAATTAACTTTCCATATATCTTTTATTCTTAGATAAATTAAAGTTAAAGTTAGTTGAACCTAAGAACTGAATAATATTAAATAAAATTCTTTGAATGATTTAACTCCACTCAATATAATACCTACAACATTTTCATTTTTACCCCGTGTTTCATTTTCATCTTCGTTCATAATTCCAGTCAAGCATGCAACGTATATTTTAATACTAATTAAAACAAGTCATCGACGGAAGAGCAAACGAAACCAAATCGTTCCGGCGCGGCGGCTGTCCGGCCACAGTTGATACATTTCCAATTTGAAACGTTCATCGGCGGCGGTCGCTTTCAAATAATTATAATCGGATCGATATAGTATACACAATCTGTCCGCAAAAAGTCCTATCGTAACGGAGACACAAACGACACCCAGTGTCTGCGTGACGACACTCGTTTCATATCCGCAGTGACAATTCCTCTGCGCGCGCTTTGGATATTTTTTCCAGTCCGTTAATTAACGCATCTGCATAAGCTGCGCGCCGCGGCTTTTCGCAAGGCCGACGCTAAAGATACGCTAGAGATAACGAGGAAAAAGAGAAAGACTGAAAGCTTCATTCACGTTAAAATAATGTAGAATGCGATGGAGTTATTATTTTGCAAAGAATTTCTGTTGTAATTTTTTACGTAATCCTCGAAATAAAATAATACAATAATATTTCATTTTAGTGAGTTTTAATAAAACGGAATGCTGATTAAAATTATTTGAATATTGATAGTTCAGTTATAAGAACAAGATTTCTGTTTCAGGTAATTAATAAAAATAAAATGCTAATAAAATATGTGTAAAATATTCATAGCCAATGAGGATATTAATCCCATCTCTAGAAGGAAGACCATAAAGATAGAATCATACTATTGTGTTTGGTTTTATTTTCTTCCAATTAACAAAATTGCTAAATTTCTTTCAAAATTAAAAAAAAATAAATACATATTAACTAAGTTAGTTAGGACACTTCCTAAAACTTTTTGTACATCAAATTGTACAATTTCAGAAATATATCACTATACGAATTACAAATAATTTTAAAGAAATATTATATAAGAAAAATTTACACTTTTTGACTATTCATTTTGTATTTTAAATCGTCTAACATAAGTAAATTTTATTTTATAATTTTTTAGCTTTTACTATTTTATTCTAGTATTCAGAAGAAGGCTATAAAATTAAACCGAAAATTCAATTAAATTATTTTAAAAAATATGTGCATAATTTTTCATCGAAAGAACTAAATTTCATATCTAATTATATAGAAACAAAAAAGAGTCTAAAATCTTTACAAAAAATTTGAAAAAATTTACAATAACAAATTAAAGAAAAAGATAAAAGTAGTTTTTGCTTTTTTTAAATATTTTCTGTAAAAATCATCATGTAAACTTTGTTGACTTCAAGAACTGTAATTTTTACTATGACTTTAATATATTTTAGAGTACGGACTCTACTTTGAAATAAATCACTAATTCAATAGTAGATTGTATTGTATAATAGAAGTACACTACAATATATTAAAAATATTAGCCAATTTATACATCAAATTATAAAATCGTAGCTTTCGCCGTTTTAACTAACACTAGTTGTAAGCCAAAGAAATTATTTAGTATTTGAATTAGCAAATTATTATTTTTTGTAGTGATCAAAGAACAGTGTCAATATTTCATTGTAAATGCAGCCTTATATTGTCATGCATCTCAACTCTTTTCTCCAATTACCGAGCTATTAATGACGACGCCGATCGTATAAATCGTTCAGGGAGGTTGGTTTTTTTTTTTTTTTTAATTCCCGCGTTGTGTTGTACTGCGGGTCGTGTTGCATCCTGTTGGTTTTGCGGTTTTTCGACGTTGGTTTTGCAAAGTCTGTTTTACCCAACCGAGTTTATATTTGCGTTTGCATACCGTAATACTTTGCAACAACGCGGGACGCAGAAGTGGTGCCGGAGAAACAGGGGTTGATGAGACGAAATGAATTATTGGTGCATGGGGAAATATAAATAAAAATATTTTATTTTTATGTTTTAATGCGGAATTTATGTACCGGCGTCCGGTTTTAATTTATTGGCGCGGAATATAATTGATGTTAAGTATGAAATATCAGACGCGTTTTTGCAGACTGTTACTATATGTAGTAACGAAGTATTCTAATATGGATAAATTTTAAAATATGGCATAAAATACATTGGTCCATACTCCCATCTCTTTTGTTTATGAAAAAGTGCATTTATTTTTGCATTAAAATAGATTTTTACTTCTACCTCTTATCATATATATATATATATATATATATATATATATATATATATATCCTCATCGCAGACGTCTCGCCATACATTAGTCACTCAACACTGATGATGTTATATACAATATATGTACAATATATTATTCTCATTAATAATATCATTAATAATATTATTGCTTTAATAAATTACTTCCAAATTTTGTCCAAATCTGTATGTTATATTGTTTCCAATGAAACAAAAATAACATTCTAAATGAAGTTGAATAGTTAAAGGAAATATTAGAATATAGAAATGAAATTTATATTCTATTAGTTTCAAAAGGTTAGTGACTTTTTGATCAACAGCTGATTAGAATTTAACGACCACAAATTTCGGAATACATTTAGGTATGTTTATTTTCTAAGAATAGTAAAAATATGGATTAACTGATTTCTGATAAGATATGCCTTATATAAGAAATATGTCATTTATTTTTGACTATGTTCGAAATTTTTAAAAATGCTTACAGTTTACAAAAAACAATAATTAAAATTTTGATTAAATAATGTTAATACATATAATTAATTTTTATTATATGAAGCATATTTCATAAATAACAAAAATTTTATATACTGAACACAAGATAAAATGTGTATTTAATTATTAAATATAAACATAATTATTTTACAATAATAATTGCATATTTCACAAAAAAAAACAAACAATAAAATATCATTAAAAATTTGTTTGAATAACATTTTATTCAAATTTAATTAATATGTATATACAAATTGTAACAATATTTATAAATTAATTTTACCTACTATTTTTAATTGTATAAAATTTTCAACCAGTCTTTAAACCAGTATATAACATTGATTATCCAAATATTTGCATATTTTAAATTAAAAACTGAATTTTGAATATATTCAATATATTAAAGTACAAATATAAGTTAAGAGTATTTATCAAATTTTTATATATATATATATATATATATATATATTATATTATTTATTGAAATCTGGATTAAGAATACACTGCTCTAATGACAAAATTAATAACTACAGAAAAATATATTGAGTTTAATAGAGTAGTATAATTAAAGAAAAAAACCCGCTCTTCGTAAATATTAATTTCTTAACTTTAATTAAATTTTTAAAATTTCTGTAATTTTTTCTTGGAAAGTTGGCAATACTGTACATTAGTAAAATTCAATTTTGTGACAGTCTATATAAAAATAATGTGTGAATTAAAACATGTCTTATTTTTCATGCATTTTCGACGCGAAACTGAATGCACATCGATATTAGAAATATAAAGCTCTCATTTAGATTATGTATATTAACATCAATTCATATGAGTACTATTTTTTTCTTAATTTCTTATTTAGTTGAAGTAGTAAATATTGATATTGATAAATATTCAATTTTCAGATAAGATATAAATAAATTGTCAAAATGTAAACATTGCGTATGCGTTTGTACATTTTATTCTATATCGTGTAAAAACGTATTAATTATATATATATATATATATATATATATATATATATATATATATATATATATATATATATATATATATATATATATATATATTTATATATATATATATATATTTATATATATATATATATATATATATATATTTATATATATATTATATATATATATATATATATATATATATATATATATATATAATTTATATATTTATATATATATATATATATATATATATATATATATATATATATATTCTATATATAATTTTGTGTAGAAAGCTGTATAGAAAAATAAATCGTGTAAAGCCAGCATTATAACAAATATTTATTTTACTTTCACTAGCTAGCAGTGCAGAACCAATAGCATATATCTAAAATACAAATTTCGAGATATGTAGAAAAATTAGAATAAAAAATAAAAATACTACTACAATTAATTTTATTAATTTATACCCTACTTACTAGTCATTCATATAAAAGCTATAATAATACCTTTCGATATTCAAACCAAAACCAATAAAATCGTCAAGCGAAAAACCACTTAGCCTCAATCGTACGTCCCACCTCAGTTGTTTTCTTTTTTTTTTGTCTTGTTTTTTTTTTTTTATCCGCAAACAAACCAATAACATAGAAAATCCAATATTACACTTTTTACCCGCGCCGTAAAACGGGAATGAATCGGTAGTTTTAAAGCTGCGAGCATTTTTCTATATCAAATAAATAATAGTCGGTAGTTTTACTCCGTAAGTCGGCTGCTCGGTCGGCCGCGTCGCGCTGTGTTGCACTTCGGGAAAAACATTTCATATAAGTGCTTAGTGCGCATCGAACAGTCCGCCGCGCGCTATTTATTTGTTTCGCCGATGCGCTCCCACCCTTTTCGCGAACGATTTTATTGCGTAACGGGGTATTGTCGTGCGCTGACTAATGTTTTGCAAAGGGGAGGTGAATTGTCTGCCAAAGCGGCCGTCCCTTGTTGCATTCGCTTTGGACCGCGCTGAATGCATTGCTGGGCGGTGTGGATAAGCTTGCAGTCACAATAAGAGTGCTCTGTCAATATTATATAAATGTGAACGGTTAGTATATATTTATTTATGGTAGTTTTTATAAAAGATATTTATCAATTCAGTGCACGCCACTTGGAATCGCGTGAACGATCGAAGGTTTTTATAATAATAACCGATTGATTATAATATTCGAAAAAATATATACATAATTTTCTTTACCTAAAAAATATGTAAAAATAACAGTAAAAAATCTTTCAGAACTCATTATATTAAAATAAAACGGCTTTAGGTTGTAGTTCTGTATTAATTCTTCCTTCTACATTAGGAGAAATAATACAAATGACATAGACAGTAAATAAACAGAACATAGAAACAAGTTACTAGGTAACAAAATAAGTAACTCGATTATAAAATTTATAAATTATTAATTAAATGAAGCCAAAATTAATTTGAAACGACATTTTGTTTATTTTTGATTTGATACCGATCGTGAAAGTCTAAAGATTACTAATACGTTGTTTATTTGTTAAAAATAGGTAAATCATTATTAGTTTTTAAATTAAAATGATCGATCCTTGCGGAAAATTTTATTGTCACCCTTATGCGTATTCTTTTTTACTCTAAAATAAAAAAACTTTTTTCAATATCCATTCAACCGAACCAGCTTGTAAAATCTCGCAATAAAAATCAAGAGAAATCGGCCACCCTTGTAGTGAATGCAGCCTAATGTTTTTCGTGGAAAAATTGTCGATGGTCCGGGTGGTCGGTAGCCATTATCGATAAATGTTTGTCACTCCGGGACTAAAACCGTATGTGTCACACAAACGCTTTGAGTGCGACCATCTTCAGGGTCTTCCGGACTATTACCAAACACCACCCCGGACCTTTAACACGTGCATTGTTCCCGGCTTAAAATACGACTCCGTGTTGTTTCCGCTTGCTGTCATTTTCAACGAATCTCGATCTTTGTCAATGCTTACAATAACTTTCAATGAAAAATTGTTATTGTTATCGCAACAAAAACAGGATCGTTTAATTAAATTCTTCTTAGCATAATTTTCATAAAAATATTTCATCTATACTTAAATAAAATATAAAATGTACATTTATTTGTCTTGTCTACAATACTATTCAAGTATCAGAGACAAATATTACAAAATATTTCTCTTCTTCAACATCACTAAAAATATTAATTACAATTTTTCTTTTTATACGATATGATGTATAGTCAAAAGTAAAGATATTAAAATGATATTACGAAAATTTTAGATTAAGTTCATACGTATACATTATAGGAAATAGAATTTTCGAATTTAATACGAAATAGCGCTGGATATGGTATTAAAATAAGTTTACATATCGAAATAGAAAAACGATTCTATATTTCCCATACATATACGTATATCCGTATACCTGGCTGTGAAAGCACGAAAAGCAAATATAAAATATGCAGGTCTATCAAATCTTACATTAGCTGCAGCGTACGAAATGCACGACAGGATTGTCGCAAAATATCGGATATAAATTTCAATATTTGAACGCGTTATTATTAATTATTAATATCCTATATTACATGTATCGATATAATAACTTAGATTGATTACATTATCAGATACTATTCCAATACAATATTGCTAAAATTAACGATACGTTAAAGCAAAAATTCTAAAATTATATAAAAAGTTAAGACAATATATAAATTAGTAAACATTTTATTTTGAGATTTTTGAGATTTATTTAATTTTAAAAATACTTTTAAATTACTCATCCTTTAATATAATTTTCTTTTAAAATATTTGTTTATTTTTATTAATTATATTTTCCATTGAATTTATTGAATTTTCTGGCATAGTATGTCGTAGTCGATCTATCTTCGTTACGTCATACATCGTAGATGGCTCATCAGTGCTTGGTAATTAATGACAGTTTCTGCTCCAGAATCTGGTATATATATATATATATATATATATATATATATATATATATCGAGTACAAAAAAGCGAGAAAGCAAGATTTTGATATTATAATCCAAGAGTTTGCTCGAATTAAAGCACGGAAAATTCGTTTCTAATGTTTCTGACTGAATTTCTAGAACTTTGTTTGTAAAAAAAGAATGTAATTTATAATAAATTTAATAGCTACTGTAAATATTTTTAAAAAAAAAATAGCGTGGCAAAACTTTATAACGGAAACTGAAGAGAAAAGTGAAGGTACAGTTCCATTGAAAAGGGTAGGCCATCCAGACTAGCCAGTACAGGGCAAATTTCCAAAACATATTCTCATTGGTAAATAAAAAAAATATATAAAAATTTCTCTAAATCCGGTACTGAATATCAATATGACGTATGCAACAGCATATAACGCAACGTTTCAAATACAGTGCATGATCATGTAGGAAAATTTTATCTGTGCGCTGCTAAGTTAGCGCAGCGCAGTGGTACGCGTACGCCATCAACATTCTATAAATCGCTTCAAAGAACCAACTATTCGATGTTTCGTTTCGATTTCTTTTCGTTTGCGACTATACGTATTTCTGAAAAGGTAAGCAACGAACGATCTTGCGCCACACCGCGCACCCCTCCCCCCTTCCCTTCCCGTCTATATAAAAATGTGAATGTGGGGGGTGTGTGTATAGAATCTAAAAGAATTCGCGTACTGAACACGGACGACCAGCAACGTGTTGAAATACCGAAATACATCATTTTTATTGAAGTTTTTTTTTTCCCGTTCTGATTCGAAACGCTAGTCTCTGAAATTCTTCTTTATTTATCTCGTAAATAAATACCCGTAGCATCTGCCAATAGAGGCTATTTTCCTCTCCGGGGCATTGTTATGATTTAATGCAATTTCCGTCACGTAAATAAAAAAATAAACTGCAGATATGACTACAATAGCATGAAATCGGATGAGTTGCTATAATTTTTCCCGTGACGTATTTCATTTTTGCTTTGCAATGCGTTCCAACAAGGAATCTTCGAATATATATACAGTTAAATTATCGAAAGATGTAGCTTCACTGTCAATTGTTAAATATTGGATTCAAGATTTATTTTTTTTCATATATCTTGAGTTACCAAAAAACTAGAAAAGCCTGCCACTTAATCTACCGTTTAAGTTTAATTTATGTAATAAATATTTTTCGCTTTCTTTGTTTCTAAAAATTCTACAAAAAGTAGGATATATTTCCAAAAAAATTTACGTAGAACACAATAAATAAATTTTATAAAGCAAAAAATACGATATGTTACAGTAATAATAAAATTTATAAGTATATAATTTTAAATTGAAAAAAATTTACATACTCTTTATTGGATAGAATGCAAATATCAATAAAAGAAAAAACTTTATAAGTAAGTTATATTCTGATAAAAAAAATTGTTCTTCCAATGTTAAATTAATATTAAATGCACCATGTGTTAAAGATGCATTTAAATCTTCTAAGTGCCCAACAATTTTATTATTAATTTTTATTCACATACAATGCCTGCCAAACAGAATTTTTTTTTATGTATTTGTTTCTTGAAAATTATTAGAACAATACTAAAAACATATATTTTTTAAATACATATATGTATAAAAAAGTTTCAAATTTGTAGCAATTATACTCAAAAGATATCAATAAAGTTTATTATTTATATTGAAATAAATGTATTCTTTCCATCTGACATAAAATTAGTATTGAATATAATAAATTCTGGAAAATATAACAACTTTGCATCAAGATGTAATATCAATTTATGAAAAATTACAAATTTTTAAAATAACATTTCATAAATTTTAAATAATTACATATTTTGAGCTATATATATAACCAGAACACAAAATACCAACTCAAAATATGTAATTATTTAAAATTTATGAAATGTTATTTTAAAAATTTGTAATTTTTCATATATTGATATTACCACCTTGATGCAAAGTTGTTATATTTTCCAGAATTTATTATATTCTATACTAAATTTATATCAGATGGATAGAATACATTTATTTCAATATATATATATATATATATATATATATATATATATATATATATATATATATAGATGTAATCACTTACTAATTTAACCAGTACACAAAATAGAAAAAATTGTGTCATTTTAATCAAGTATTTAATTTAACTATCAAATAATTTTAACCGAGATTCAAAATACAGACCCTTAAATAAGTGATATTGCCAAATAATGACTAAATTATTAAATATACGTATTTTTAAATAAAATAGAAATTATGATTGAAAAATACTTGAAAAAAATTATTCCATATTTTTAACTCAAAATTTGTATGAGAGCCTTAAAATGGCAGATATCTGAACAACATTACTTTTATCGGAAATTCTAAATAGATAATTTTAAGATAATTCAAAACACATACAAAACCCATTTTCTTTTATTTACTGATTTTAAGTATTTATATAAAATTAAACACAACTTTAACATAATGAATTATGAAAGATTTTTTACTATTTCTACTGATGTTGAACGAGAGACTTCTTTCGATAATACAACTGTATAGATAATATAACCTGGATTTCATTACAAATATGATATTTTGACGTCGTTTTCGATTATGATAACGTTGTGTTCATACACGAAGAAGGAAAGAAAAATACTAAGATAATCTTTTGCTTTATGCTATCATGCAAATTGAATGTTTTTTTCTTATTCTTTTCGCTTGCTCTGTAATGTATTGAGCTTTTTGTTTTTCCATTTGACTGACAGGAATACATGCATTGTTTATTAAATGTAAACGTTGTTTCAATTTCCTTGAAACTGGCTCATGTTTTATCCATAATGTAATGTACAACACAAGGTTGTATTCTAGTTTTCAATATTACAAGTACAAATTGAAGTATTATTATACTAATTATATTAGAATTAAAATAAAGATTTAATTATAGTCTAACCTTGCTTTAATGTTTTTGAAAAGGAAACTAATAATTATTGTCCAAAAACGTTAATTGGATATTACAATATTTCAGTCAGTTACATATATTGGCAATTACATTTTACATTTTTTAAAAATGTAAAAAAATGCGTAGGAATCGGGTACGAAATAGATTAATGTATGATGGGTGCGAAAAAAAAAAATTGTAGCAAAAGTTGGTGTTAGAAGAGCATGTATGAGAGGAATTGTTAATGTGGATGAAGCTAAAGTTGCTTGTTTGGATAGGAATGTTTGGAAGAAATTGATTTCCGGATAATGGAAACAGTTTGTGCCACACCCTTTTGGATACATGGCGTGATTTTGTATATATGTATGTATGGAATTTTGATTAGTCATAGTAACTAGTTATTATATATTGTATGTGAGCCACAAACTTTTAAAATTATGCTTGTACATTTCCGTTTTATATCGATATATCTATTACATATGTTACTCTTTCACATAATACTTAGCAGGACTATAAAAAACTTTTTAATCTAAAATTAAAAACTTTGCATCCAAGTATATATATATATATATTACGAGCAAATCGAATACCATAATAACACGTCATAAAGTTTTCTAGTGGTAAAACTATTTTCCATCTAGTTGCGTAATGGCATAATAGTAATGCAATGAAACAAAATGTAGGTAGGTGTACGTAATTTCAAAACGAAACGAAACTTACTACTGACAAAGTTACAAAACACATGTCTACGCGCAAAACACAGAACTATGTTAATTTCTAGCGCTTCTGTACCTCCTGAGGGGACTCGCTTTTGTATAATTAAATCAACTTATTTAAATGAATTTTCTCAAACCGATTTTCGTCAGTTGGCTACGTGTGCGGCAATGTGGACCACATGTGGACGGATATGTTATTTGAAGTCAGAAATTAAAACTAATCTTCGCTCGTATTCTCACCGAGTTTTTTCGTAAAGCTATGTTTTTATAATTTATTTCTATACATAGTTCATTCACGATAAAGATTCCAGCGCATACAATAACGTCATGTACCAATAAGGGTGTGGCACAAATTCTTTCCATTATGCAGAAATTAGTTTTCGTCAAACATTCTTATCCATACGTACATGCTCTTTTATTCTTACCATTTGGAAATATTTGCTCACGCAAAATACCTCCCCATCTACTCAGAAGATCAGAAGGTTACGGGTTCAAATCTCATCAAGTGACAGAAAAAAAAAATACATATGAAATGACGTAAGTAAGATTTATTTCCGTAAAACATGATTTATTTACAACAACTTTTTCTTACGCATATGCTAGTGGTCCTTACAAGGGAAATAGGCTCACTTGCGTACGTGTCAGATGCGTACAAACATTATTTAGTATCGCTTGCGTACAAATAAGGGTCGGCTGAAGCCCAGGTAGTGAAGGTACTTAGGCCGAGTGTCAGATGCGTACAGCAATTTTACATATAATCAAGTTAGTATTCAATTTTAATATTATTCAATTAAGTTTATATTTAGTGGTTTAAATTTAATTTGTGTAGATTAATGGGCAGGGCCGAGTTGTCTCCCAAAATTTGAAATTTTGACACTCGGCCTACAACTGATACAAATGACTTTCAATACGTTGATTATTAATAAATATTAATACAGAACTTAAACTTAAATATAATGAGTTCTGATAAATATAATATTAAAAACTAGCAGCCAGTTACATAATAAATACTAAAGTAGACTTTAGCTTCCAAAAAGGCTTTATTTTATTGACAACAACAAATAATTTTACGATTAGAAATGTGTCAAGTTAACAAAAAAAGCATCGTTTAATTGACAACAATAATTATTATTATAATAGAATTTAAAATAGATGCTTTTTAGTTGGTTGAAAGTTGACTTTATTTAAAGTATTTATTATGGAAGCGGTCGTTAAAGTATTACGATTTATAAAATCAGCACTGCAAATACTGTAAAAATCATGTACTATTATTTGCAGCACTTTATTTATACAGTAGCGCTATTATGTTGCATTAAAACATTCATTCTGACAATCAGATTTTTTATACATAAAATAGTGTGCATACAACATCAATATTAAAAAATCATTAAACGACGTTTTTTTTTTAAAAAAACTTTAATACTTGGCGAAAGGTACAGTAAAACAAAAATTGACATATACACATATAAAATACATACATGTATTAGTAATAAAATCGCTACTGTACTGTAAACAATTAAAATTAATTAGAATCCAATAATTGTTTCGAAGCTATAAAATATTAATTGTTCCTAAAATACAACGAAAATGTACACAATTACCAACTGTCAAATACAGATAATTGCTACCTGACATGCAAACTTGATTTTACTGCCTTCATATTTCATAAAAACATGTAAATAGCTTTTTTTTCATATTTATTTTTTTTTTTTCTGTTCTTCTGCAGAATTTTGTCAACCACTGATAGTACTGCCATACAATGTGATAAAATTAAGAAAAATACATTTTATTTTTTCTGTTTCTCTTTGCAGTGTACATTTTTTGTGCAGGTAATTACGTTAATTAGTCTATTCGAAGTTGTACATTTAATTTGTAAAAATGTAATTAAAATTTTGTTAAAAGTAATAAGATTTGTTAAAATTATACGTTCTCATTAATCCTGATTTAAATTTAAAAATGTTTTAATTAAAATGTTATATATATATATATATATATATATATATATATATATATATAGTAGATAAATAAGAGTCATTGAACCAATGGCGGAGTTAATAATTAGTTTCTAAAACTATGAGACAAATGAGTTTCAAAATTTTTAAAGAAATACTAAAAATTAATTTTTAAAACAAGAAATTATCGAATTTATAAAGTTTCCAGTTGAAGACGCACGTGCAGTTCGTCGAAACGTTGACTTATTAATAAATTATTACAGAACTAGAACCTAAAGCCGTTTTTATTCTAATATAATGAGTTCTGAAAGATTTTTACTATATTAATAAATAAACATTTTATTAATATTAAATATTATAATCTATGAATTAACTTTTAACTAATAAATAACAAAATAAATATACCTACAGTAGTATATAACATAATAAATAAATTAAAAATATAAAATATATTTGTTTCCCTTGCCACATATATAGTCCTGCAGCAACAATATAGAAAATTCCATTCCAACATCCCTAGGTGATTAATGTATACTTGCGTTATTGGGTTTCCGTGTTAACGTAAATTAATAAAACTACGTTACCATTACGCATATACAACAACCCGTTGTAAATTTTCCACCAGTTCACAGCGTCAACCGCGACCTCTCTTGATGCCTTTCCAATTTGACGGGGAAGGGCGGTCATGTACCACGCAAGCGCATCTAGTATAACGAGGGACCGAGCAATTCAACACCGCGAACATTATTCAATGCATAAGCGATATACCGGGGGCCAATACATCAAGATATGAGAGCCATCGAGAACGAGCCTGCCCGGGCCTCGACGCCAGTTTTTTTTTTATGTCGTTTCGGACAATAAATAACTAGGTGGTGTTTGGGAGGCGGGTTGGTTGACGACAAGCCGGCCGGGGTTGAGGTATTGTGCGTAGGTGGTGTTTTATGATTGTTTACGGGCGTAAGACGTAAAGAGGGTGTGAAAGAGATTGTTAATTTTAATCTTATAGGTTATAATGAGTTTAATGAAGTAGTTATGAAAATAATTAGCTTTATAGCTACTCTATTGCCCTCAAGCTTTACTAATAGATAAAGTTGCTGGTATCTGATTCTGCATATTATTTCTTATGTACGCGAAGTGATTTCTGATAGAATTTCTACATAAATATATCAGTTCCTAAAAAAACATGGTGCTATATGCTCAAAATACTGATCATATCGGCGGTTTAAAAATAACAGTCAGTAAGTACAATTTTTTATAAAAACCTGAGGAAACTGATTTACACCGGTTTAATATGTAAATTTACAGACATCACAGGAAAATTTTTACATTATATAAATATAAAATACGTATATTTTATGTACCTAGTAATAATTTTTCGGTAAAAAACCATATATAATATGGTAAATTAATTATTTTACTTAAAATTACAAAATTATAATATTTTCACAGAAAATTAATCGTTTCGCTGAAATAATATGTATTTTTTTTTACTATGGTTTATATGTAAAATAGCAACTTTTTACAGTATTTCTACTCATGATACATAATTAAATATTTATCCAATCGTTTCTTGTACAATAAAACAGTAAAAAACAAAATTATTCCTCAATCTTAATTAACAAAATGCCCAAATGGAAAATTAAAAAAATTACAAACAAAAGTTACGCTCTGTTTGCATCATATTTCCATATTAGTGTTTTTTAACTTTTTGTACACAATGAGTGTATAAATATCTCCAAATCAGATCAAACCTCTATACGGCCAATTCAGTTTCCAAAACAAAAAAAGAATCGAGAGTACAGAGTAGAAACCGCACATAAAATTGCTTTGACCTTTTTTTTTTTCGTGTAGCAGCTCCAGCTAACGTAGAGAGAGAACAAAAATATAACGCAGATATATATGTTCCGGGAGCAATAAACAAAATCGAAAAAAACGAAAAACAAAAGCAAATACGTTTCCATTACGTACAGTTGTCAGAAGAAGAACTGGGGTAGTTCTGCTCATTGACGTTTGCTGGCGCGTCAATCACCTTTTACATGAGTTAGGTCAGGATTGCGTAAAAAAAAAGATCAGTTTGAGAAATGTATGTCAATATTGTTTGATTAAAAATTAATAATTGATATATATATGGTTGTATAATTACATATTATCTTTTTTAATAATAATTGATATAAAAACTCTAAGATTTATTACCAAAATAACGAATGGCATAATAAATATTATATAAATAAAAAGTAAATACCGTAATTTTCAACTATTAGTGGTTTTAGTTAAGGATACTCCAACATGCCAGTAACTAAACAGTAACTAGATACGAAACTTATGTATATATTTATTGTAATTAACTACGAATTGTATTACAAATTTTTTATTTTAAATTACATGCTTGTAATATAATAAATATTCATGTCATATTACAGTATATTAAATTGCAAATTACTGTGGCAAAAATTTAACAAAAAAAAATTTTTACATTCTAAAACTACAAAATTAATTAAAAGTGAAACTAAATACATATTTCGGAAGCTAACTTCCATCAACAGCAGCAAATTAATAAAATAAATATTAACATTAACATCATGATGTGTATTTATTATTTATGTTAATTATTAATAAATTATAAACCTTTAAATTATATACCTTTGAAGTATCAATCAATTGCTGTTTAGACAAATAAAATAATAATTAAAATAAGTTAGCTGTAATATATATATATATATATATATATATATATATATATATATATATATATATATATATATACAGTCGATTCCGCTTAATTGGGACACATCGGGACTAGGGCATTTTGGCCCAATTAAGCGGCTGTCCCAATTAACCGAATTTTACATAAAATTAAGCAATCCATATTTTTCTTTCAATAATTTTATTTTATAAATTCTTGGAAAAAACTATAAACTACATATAACCAAAAAAATATATACTTTTAAGAAAAAATAATAATAAATTCCAAAATAAAATAATAAATAAATACATACATTTTTTAATTCAATTCAAAAATGTGTCAAGTGTAGTCTGTCTTTTGTTTTTGAAACATTTCACTTCTACACTTGTCCAGCAAAGCAATTTTACTAGAAACTGTCATATCACATCTTGGCATCTTGGCAAGAGTCAATTTTTTTTAAATAAAATCGACAAAATGTAAGTTTAACGAACCTTCCACGCGCGAGGTGTAGTGGTAACTGAATCATAACTGAATACGTAACGATTGAGACAGCAGGGTAGACTCTCACAGCTTTAATGACCGGTGCCGCGCCACGCCGACGCGAGGGTAAACATTAACCTTTGAGCGCGCGTGGGTCCGTACTTCATACGTGAATGAATGTGTTGGGAAAAAAGTTTACAGCGCGCGATACTAATGTAATTAATTGATACATATTTGCTAGTTTTTTAAATATAATTTTCCATGTTGTGAATCAAAAAGATATGAAGCGTATCATATTAAATTTTTTGTAAATATTTTTTCTTGTGAATACATATTTGTAACATAATATATACTGTGATCTTAAATTTACTGTCCCAATTAAGCGGAATGTTGTCCCAATTAAACATGTAAATTTACTGTTGGTTCTTTGGTTTGGTTTCTGTTCTTTGAGATTTGGCCCAAATAAGCGGCTGTCCCAATTAAGCGGTGTCCCAATTAAGCGGAATCGACTGTATAAGTAAATGTAAACTAATATTGTAGGTTGCCTAATTCATTTAAAGGTTAATGATTTTAATATAATTCCTTTTTATTAGTAAACAAAACTAAACTCGATACAACGGCCCCGAAAAAATTACACTAGAGGTTTTCCGTTCAACACCATGTGTATAATCAACAAAATAATGTAAATAACTATATTCAATACATCGAGCAGTCTATTCTAAAAGCCGAATAACTAATACTAAAGTTGGTTATTGTATTTTAATTAGAGATATTGAAAACAAATCAGGTATATTGTAAATATATGTTTGACCAAACAATGTAAACACATTTTCATAATAATACATAGTCAATCAATTTTCAAAGAGGATCAAATCGCGTATTTTGTTTATTTAACGCTGTCACTGTTATATTATAAATATTTTTCTTTCTGGCATTATTTTAAAATTATACCAGCAAAAAATGGTATTATTTTAAGCAGCCTAAACACGATCAGTTTATTTATTAAACTGTACAGAGTAAAATCTGTTTTAACTGCGTTAACTATATCTGTCCAGTTAAAACGAAGTGTGTGTGTGTGTGTGTGTCCATGTGTAATTGTTGAGTTTTTGGTTCATCTGTAATAATAATAATAATAATAATGCTTTATTACCCAACTGTATAATCAATTTATAGAACAAATTAATGAACAAAAACAATATTTACATATAATAACATGTATAGCTTTAATATACAAACATTTTAAGTAAAAGAGAAAGTAAAATTTAATACTAATTAAAGTAATTACAAAAATAGAAAGAAAAACCTTATATAGAATTGGGAGGAACACACAGATTAACAATTACACTAATAAATTAATGTAAAATTGATTGTAATATGACATTCAAAAAATTATGATAAAGTCAGTGGTATTTTCAATATTATTATAATTATTTCACATTATATATATATATATATATATATATATATATATATATATATATATATATATATATTTGAGATCTTTTTGACAAATTTGTTCTTCCAACAATAATGTAGATGTTATGTAAAATGCACAAAAATTTATTTTACTTATTATAATTGTCCACTATCAATTTCATTATTTAATAATTTATATAAGATGGATATTGATATTTTAATAGTTAGTTATATCGTGAACTAGAACAAATATTATAGCTTTTATTGAAAAATATCATTCATTAGATAACATACTTGCATAATTGCGATTATTTCTTAAAAATCGTATCTCATTTATTTTGACGTTTCACATAACCTCAATCTCAACAGAAATAATATAACAAAATAATAATTATTCAGTTACTTACTGCGATTTCTACGTCAAGATTATGTTCACTATATTGTTCTGACACAAAAACATACTCGTAATAGTCTTTGGATTAGTTCAAATCAATAACAATTGAAGTCACACGAATAAACCAAACATAAATACTTAAACAGAATCGATCTATTACAAACTTATCAAGTCTATTTGAAATTATCAACGTAAAATGTTATGAACATGATCAAAAGTAACAAATTTAAACAATGTAGTATCACAGCACATTAATTTATTAATATTTAATATTCAATAAAATATCTGAATTTGTTTTTTCGTTCATTTTAATAATATTATCATATTAACTATAGTAGTTTTAAAACAAAAACCAAATTGTTATAACACAATATAAATTATAAACTAAACATTTTACTTTTCACATATTTTGTAAATAATAACTTAATTTAGACAGATCTCAACGATCAAACCTGCAAGTCATCCTTGCTGTGCAAGTAAGCTACGTCTCTGAGACCGATGCTAAATTGTTTCAAGCAGTAGACCGCGATTTTCGAAATGACGAAAATATGAATTTTTGGTGCAGATTTTTTAAGTATATTTTTAAAACTAGTGCATAATTTAATATTTAAAATTATAGCAGTGAATAAATTCTCTCAACGTAAAACAGATTTAAATAAAAATGATACAAAAGTTAAATGTTACAGTTCAACATCAGCATATATTGTGTACATTCAGAAAAATTAGAAATAAGATTTCTGGGGCCCTGGGGAGTCTCAGGGCCCTTATAATCTTTCGAAAACTGAATTTTTGCGAAGTTGCGCAGCAACGCGTAACGGGACAGCTAGTTATTCATAAAAAATAAAAGAAAAACAATAATATTACTTCAAGAATTAGAAACATTTTTATATAGTGTTTTTTTTTATTGGTAATTCTAATTCCAAAGTTTGTTTATTTTCAAAAATTTTCAGAAAAAAAAGACAACCTTAGTACTTGAGTTTCTTTGAAAACTTTTCAACCAACAAAACCCAAACAAACAAGTAGAAAAACATGTGCTTTTTATTTCTGCCGCAAGGGTGGTTTCAAGTTAATCCGAGTTGCAATTGTTTTACTTCTTCTTTATTGTTTCGGGGACTAAGTGCTCGTCCTCTTATTCTTTAACTGCTCTCGGTCAATACAATTCAAATTTGATAATAGTTTTTCACAAAAATTGTAATTTATATTTTGAATATCAAAATTTGTCAATTTGTCAGTGAAAATTGCCGGATTAATTAATTAATTTTTTAAAGCGTCTATAGTAAATTAACAGTATTTAACGAAATGCTAATCATAATTACGAAAAAATAAAAAAAAAAATGTACATACATACGTTGTTTACATTACTTATTAAGATATATTGGAACCATGTCACAAATACATCTGACCTGTATACCTCTAAAAAAAATCTAATATTGTGAATTGCATATGGCTGGTATAACATTCAACGTGTTGAAATCAACATTAGCCGAAGAAACTGGATTGAATTCTATAGTAGGGCACATTTATGGCGATGCGATGTTAAAAGTGTTTCAACATGTGTATCGATTTTGTATATGAAAGTATTTGTAGACGCGTCCGTTGACGCTTGATTGCATGCTGAGGGTTAAATAGATTTTCTGGGAATTGTACGGTTGGAATTGAAGGGAAAAGCTGCGATGATGTTGATTTTTGCGTTAATTTGATTAAAAGGTTCAAATTTTATTCGCCGTGTATTGTGTTGGTATTTTGTTCGAGTAATTTTTTGCAAAAGTATTGTTATATATTCAAGGTTTTAGGTAGATTTTGAGATTTATTCAAAGGATTTTATTTAGATAATTTATCTATTTAGCAAAAAATATTTATTTATTTACACCAAACGGGCAACAGCTCAGTTAAATAGCACAAACAATACAAATTAATCCCTTTATGCATAAAAAATAACGGTTCGTTATAATAAAAATTCTTGAATTCCGTAAGAAATCTTTTTATGTATATTGCAAAGAAATTTCTTACAGGATTCAAGAATTTTCATTTTAACTAACTGTTATTTTTTAACGAAAAATGTTTATGTGTAAAATGAATAATAATAATATCTATAATTAATTCTAACTTATTAAATGAGTAACACATATAATAAATGGGAGACTTTGTTAGAAGATTAGAACAAGCAAAAGGCAAATAAAAAGTATTTTCACTTTTTGTTGAGGAAGGAAGAAAAAATTATAGTTGAGAGAGAAGTGTAGAGTTATCGATAAAGTTATTAATTAACTTAAAAAGAAAAGTCAAAGATGAAATAGTTCTGCAAGATTGTAGAGTATGAAATTGAAATAAATAAAAAAAGTAAGAGTAATTATAGGAAAGATACATATCAAATTATTTTAATATATCAACATAAATAGTGTTGCTCATTTCAGCAAATAATTACTATTCCTTCATCCACACGTTAACTAAATCAGTCCTGCAAACATTTCTTAACCAAAAATCCCTGAACCTTAACATGGCCGCAGCATCTATCACTTCATTCGGTCATTTACCTCCTTCGATCTTTATCCGCGATCAGTTTGATCCCAATGTGGGCCATTTGCATGTCTAACTTGTACCGTCTCTAAATTCCGTAGACTTTGGTCTCGTTAGAACCCAATATCGTAAGTACTTCGCAAATACACTTATGTTATTGAAAGATATACTCTATTAATAATATATATATTACCTTATTTACCGATTAATTACTCAAAAAAATAGCATTGCTTTGTTAACATTTTGTTAACAATTTATACTAGAGTTAGCAGGTTACTACTGTTTATTATCACCAGATATAGATAATTAATTATTTAAAAACAAATATTATTTTTTTTGTTTATATTTCATAAGATTTGTCTGATTTAATTAATAATTAAACTTGTAATAAAATCAAGAATTTAAAAAAAAGATTTGTACTATAATAATATTATTGGCTGTAGTATTTCTAAAATAATTTTACCAGTAATGATGCAATACTGTAAAAAAATTTATGACTTACAGCATTATAAATTTATTGTCTTTTTCTAGTAAATGGAAATTTCAAGTTAATAGACAAAAGTAAAATAAACAATAACGCAATAGAACTTATAAGTTTGTTCAGAATTACAACAACAGTTTACAAGCAACTATAACTTCTATTTTTCATTTTCACTTAATTTTATTATACAAGTTAAATTACATAATTGAATATTAGATGAAAATAAAGATAAAGTACATTTTTGTAATTTAGATAATATAATAGATAACAAATTCAAAATATATGCAGATGGTATATGGTAAGATAATAATAACGGCTTTTTTTGAAATTGTTATTCTTAATAGTAACTGTAATGGAATCCAAATTAATGTACAATATTTAGTTAATCAAACAATATAGTTAGAATATATATTTTGGTAAAATTGCTTTTATATCATTTAAATTAAATATTAATTTAGGCAAACCTGGATAAAAGAATAAATGAAATGTATAATAAATTTTGTATAACTAATAATTGATACTGATAATCAAATATTCATTAACTCCAAAGAATAGGTAAATAAAACATTTTTTTCTGGAATTATATTGGAAAATAATTAATATGAAAAAATACAAATATTACGAATTCTAATTTCATATACATTGTTAAATTATTAATTTAATTCAAATTCATTTTCTTCATGTCTATTAATAAAACAAGACAAATTAATTTTTTTTAATTTAAGATAAAAGAATAACAAATATTGTTAAATAAATGATATAAAATTTTAATAATTTATATATATATATATATATATATATATATCAGTTTTTTAACTTTAAATGGAAATGGCAGATTGTATAGTTGTATAAAATATATTTTAACACTACAATTACATTTATAATTAAAAATAATTACATACACTGCAATTAATTTTTATTCAAAAATATATGATTAAACAAAAGGAATATCTGTCTTATGACACAGCAAAATTATTTTGAACACTTGTAAATACTTAGACATAAAACTTCATTACTTACTAGATTACTTTATTCTCTTAGTTTTGACTAATTATTTTTAAAGAAATATTTCAAATTATTGTTCGTCGGTAAAATAAAATTTCTTGTAATTTACAATTTAAATATTCATATTTTATTTCAAATATAACGAAATACTCATTAAAAGTTTGACAACTCAAATTAAATTCCAAAATATTATAAATACATATTTATTTAAAATACAATTTTGTATCAATTTGACATTTCAATAAAATATTTATGTTATTGTAAAAAAAAATATCGTCGGCTTACTGCAAAAAGTGACCAAGTCAGAAATGGCATGTTTTGAGTTATTGTGACCAAGTACATGCACTCTACATAGAAAACGATAGTAGCAAGTGACCAAGTCGCTCACTACCATTGATGGCGTAAAAAGTATAAATTTAAGAATGACCAAGTCCTTTTTGCTCGGTTTCCTGAGTGCTAAAACTGATCATCTGTACTTGTTCAGTTTTTATATTCATGCAACACAAAACGTATTGGCTGCTCTTGACTTGGTCATTTTAGATTAGTGACACGAGTGACATTTGCAGTTCTTGTATGGTTTTATTCATGATAATATACGTACGAATTTATTCTTTGCAATGACTTCCAGAGGACAACAGTTGGTAGAAATGTGTTTAAAGAAAACAGATGTGAATAACAAAGGTACGTAATGTTATTTTAATTTTCACAATTTTCATTTTATTGACTTTTGAGGTTATGTTGAAAATACCATTGAATTTTATTTTCTGTTTTAGAATTAAAAAATTTTATACCAAGTGAAGAAAATAAAACTGGGTCTTCAGATTCGAGTGGTTATGAAAATGTACCACTACAAAAAAGAAAAAGTCGTTGGAAAAAATCCAGTCCAAAACGTTGGAAAAGAAACACGAATAAAATAAATAAAAAGTTAGCGAAGAAGCCCAAAGATATTGACTGTAGAACTTGTAAATACAAATGCTCAGTATCATTTGATGATACTTTGAGATGTCAACTGTGTTTGGAATTCTGGACTCTTGATTACAACCGCCAGAAGGATTTTATTATATCTTTTGTTACTAATGTAGAACCTAAATGCAGAAGAAGAAGAACTGGGGAAGGCAGACCCAAAAATTATAGCAGATTTTATTATTTTTTAAAAGAAGGTAATAAAGTTAGAGTATGTAAAAAATTTTTTCTTCGAACTTTATGTATTAGCCATGGGCCAGTAGATAAAGCATTATCTCAAGTAAATGAGTTTGGAATATTTGCTGCCGAAGATAAACGTGGCCGAAAATCTTCAAAAAACAAAACCAATCCAAAAATAGTTGACGACATCAAAACTCACATTGAATCTTTCCCCACTGTAGAATCCCACTACTGCAGAAAATCCACTAAACGCTCATATTTGGATCGGAATTTATCAATTGCCAAAATGTACGAACTGTATGTCCAAGATTGTAAAGAAAAAGATAAAGCATATGCTTCTCTAATAACTTATCGTCGAATTTTTTGTAATGATTATAACTTGGCTTTTTTTAAGCCAAAAAAAGATCAGTGTTTGATCTGTGAAAATTACAACAAAGAAAAGTCCAGTGTTTTGAAAGATGATTATGAATCCCATATTCGCAGACGAGATGAAGCAAATGCAGCTAAAAATTCCGACAAAAAACGAGCAAGTACTGACGACAATTTTATAAGTGTAACTTTTGATTTACAAAGTGTGCTCCAAATACCGTCCTCAGATGTTTCATTGATGTATTACAGTAGAAAGCTGTGTGCATACAATCTCACAATTTATGAAGCAGCTTCACATGCAGCACATTGTTATGCGTGGACTGAAATTAACGGTCAGAGGGGAAGTTCAGAAATAGGCACTGCTTTGTATTTATGGATTCAAAATCTTCCACAAAAAGTCACGGAAATCAGTCTATTCTCTGATACATGCAGCGGACAAAATCGAAACCAGTTTATTGCAGCTCTATTTCTATTTGTTGTACAAAATACTAATTTAAATGTAGTACAACACAACTTTTTGGAAAAGGGGCATTCATACATGGAAGTAGATTCCATGCATAGTGCTATAGAAAGTGCCAAGAAAAATATACCAGTTTATACTATGCATGACTGGTTAAGTATCTTTCGAATAGCCCGTTCAAAAAGAGGTCGTAATAAAACAAGCGGTAGTTATGATGTTCATGAATTACACTACGATAACTTTTTAGATCTTAAAAATCTTGCAAATTGTTTCCTTAAAAACCGTACTACTGACATCAATGGAAGTCGGGTTAATTGGATGAAAATTAAAACAATGAGATACGAAAAGGCACGACCTGGCTTTATACTTTTTAAATATAATTACAGTGAAACCGAATATCACATGTTAAATGTGTTTGGACGTAGTCGAATCATAAGTAAAATTCCCCAAGAAATCAGTATATTATATTCTAAACAAATTCCTATTTCTGACTTAAAAAAAGAAAATCTTTTAAAGCTGTGCAAACAAGGAGCTATTCCAGAAGAATTTCATACTTGGTACCAGTCTTTACCTGCAGACAAATCCAAAAAAGATACAGCTCCGGAACCATCACAATGGTCTGACTCAGATTCTGAATAAATGTTAATTTTTTTCATTAAATAAATATAACTTTGTTTTTATCTTAAGTAAATGTAATTTTTTGTTTCTAATTATAATGTTTATTTTTCGGTTATAATAAATATGAATGCCCAAGTCGATGTGATGTGTATTTTTTTTTGGAAAAGTGACCAAGTCATCTTGTTTCAAAGTATTATATCGGTTAAAAATTTGTTTTATTATAAGCATAGTATTAAATGAAATATTTCGATATATAAAAAATAACAAAATGGTCTCAGATTAACTTTAATATTAATAAAAAATTAATCTGAAAAAATTTCGGAACTAAAACGGAGATTATCTCTAGTGTTCAAATTTTGACTTGGTCACTTTTTGCAGTAAGCCCACGATATGTCATGCATATAATTATATTACGTAAAAATAATTAAATATTTCAGCAAAATAATTTTCGGTATAAAATAACATTTGTATTAATTTTTAAATACATGTTTCAAATATAAAACATAATTTAACTACATGAAAAATTTGCAAATTATATTTATATTTCATTAATATACAGAGAGTTTAAAATAAAATTAATAACTGTGAAAATTACAGATTGAAATAAAATTTTGCAAATGCATTCGAAATAAATATAGTAAAGTAATAAAATTACTGAATTGTTTTCAATTATAATTTAATTAATTGTAACCAAATTTAACACACGTAAAAGCTTTGTGAAACATTTTAAAATATGTAATTGTATTGTTTTCATATTCCTAACTATTATATTATATTATATTGATATATATTTTCTCTATTTCTATAATGCAAATGTCATTTATTTCGTTACTAGATTTTACAATTCAATTGTTATTTTAAAGCTTGATGCATAATGGATTTAATTTACAAATTTACAATTTTAAATATATAGATATGATATGAAATACCGTTCTGTGGTTCATAATGCAACGCAATGTCATTACATAGGCTATACATTTTATATTATATTTAAAATGTACTTGACAAAGTTTACGACAAATTTATTATATAATTAACAACCGCAATAAAAATAAGCACTTATTAAAAGCAAATTTGCAATCTGCACTCAACTTCACTCTGACGCAGAATATTGTAAAAACAAATCAAGAGCATCGATTCTTTTCTCTACGACAAATCATTTCTCCCGAAAAACAACAACGATAACCAAATAGAGTGCTCGAACTGTCCAATATATTGCATATGTTATGTATAGCCAGGCACCATAGATCTACAGATATATAAATGGTAAATGCAGTCGCGGTAGCCCAGCGAAATCTGGTAGAATGCACGTGCCAGCTCAGCGATTCCATTTTGCCATTGTTGTTTCCACAAAACAGATTCGTTCGTATAATCCTGTTAGGGTAGTTGTGTGTGATCGATGACTTAAATTTCGATACTACCAAAGACGCAGTTTTAATATAGATATTCGATGAGAAATTGAATCTATTAACGCGCAGATAATGTGTACATTAAATTGTTCTGATGTTGCTGCTAACCGCCGATTTTATAATAAATACTAACTAAAGTCGACATTAAATCGACAAATAAATACCTGTTTCAAACTTGTAATGCCATATTTATTATTTCAACCAATTAAACTATACTTTTTCATCGATTTTCTTGTATTTCGACAATGTTTTCTTTTCGACTTAAATTTACATGGTTCATTATAAAATCGGCTGTTAGTTTTTAATTGCTCATCCTCATTCTTTATTACGTTACTTATAAAACTCAAATTTTCTTATTTTTTATATTAACAATATTTAATAATATATATTTTAATATTCACTTTAAAATACCCCAGTTTATAGAGATACTGTATTTAAATATCAAAAAATTTGTTTTTCAACAATATGTCAAAAACAAAGATTTTGAAAAAAAAACCATACACGTAGTACAATACAATGAATGTGAAAATGAAAAGAATAAATATTATTACGAAACTAGATAAGCAATAGTGCATGTAAATTAATATATTATGTAAATAAATTTGAAAATTCGATTTTCGATATATGATGATAAATTCGATTTAGTGAATCTATTGAATATTATTATTACTAATTTAACTAGTTAAAACTTTTACATATTAAGAAAACAAATCTAAATTAAGTAAATCTACTCTGTGTCCTAGTAAATATGTGAAGATAAAACGAATTGATGCCCATTCTTGAGACACAGCACTTACAGGAAGATTTCTAAATGATCGAAAAGGAAAGTATTGACAATTGACGGTTAAACCAGATTTTAAAATAATCAAAATGTGTAAACTTTACATATATACCTAAAATTTTCATATTATAACAACTATCAGCTACTTTCTAGTTCCAGTAAATATAGCGACGCTTTTCTCAGTTTTCTGCGCGCATTTTGTGACTCGCTTCTCGTTCGCTGCAGATCACTGCGGAAAACCGTGTCCGATATACTATACTATATAGCCTGTTGAACATTTTACTGCAATTTCTCAAGTATTACGACTCAAGTTTTGAGTGTTTCCGTCAGAAGTTCATTTCTTCGTGTTGAAGAGAAGTTGGCCGGCTTTCGGCCCCCCAAGAAACTAACCGACTTCACTAAATGCGCAACGTCGTTCGTCGTTACACATTTTATTAACTTGATTAACTTGCAAAATCTCGATTAAAATCTGCCTCTTTGAAATGCGTTTTCTTGAATGACTGACATTTATACTTTCTATAAAGCATCGCTTGATGTTTATTCGTTTTACTATAATTACTTGGCAATATTTACACAGATTTTATACTTTACAGTATTATGTTTATTGCTATTTAAAAATTTAACTCAATGTTATTTTATTTATGTACTCTGATTTGCAATTATTAAATAAGATATAAAAATGCATATAATGCTTGAATTTTGACATTTTTTACAGATTGGTGATTTTATAAATTAAATAAAAATGCATTATTATTTCCTATACCATCAAAAAGTTTTGTATTCTCTTTTTAAACATATAATTTTAAATTCAAATGTTCTGCAACAATTCCAATTTTATAGTTGATAGAACAAAACTAAATTTCATGTTTATCATCGTAATTTACAAGTACAAAAATATCATAAATTTTGACACAACAATTTAAATATTTGTTCTAACACTTTATGTTTTTTGTCCATAAATTGAAGACAAAAAGTATTTTCTCAATTTCGTATGTAAATAATGTATCTTGCAAAAAAAAAAAACCGAAACACATTAAGTAACTCATCAAAGTAATTACTTTGCAGCACTCCTCAAAAAAAGCAGAACTATAAAGTATAAAATAACCTACAAACAGTAACTCCTTTTGCAAGAAATATGATAATTCTCTCCGAGTTGAATATGAAAGAAAATGGAAATTAGGTATCTGATGATCACCAGTTCTTATTATGCAGCACAGTATCATATTTCAGACAAAGTGGTACGGTCGCAGAACGGGTCTGACGAATAATACTTTACCCCATGACTTGCTTTTCTCTTCTGTTCGCCGTGTATGTTTTTGATACATTGCCTTCACGTTTCCTAGGTTAAGTTAGGTGTGGTTTGGTAGATAGGTACTAGGTAGCAGCAATATGATGCGAAGAGACATTCATTCTGCTTCTATAATGGTATGGTTTTCAAACTTCATTAACACGATGCCATATCATACCGTTGCATTACAGTTAATGATATTAATGTTCTGTTGCCGTAGTTTCATTTGTCAGCTTCAAAAAAAAAAAAAAATGGGTTACACAAAAAATTGGTCTTATTTTAACAAGAATGTGTTTGCGGCACACCACAGAAATTTAAATATAAAAAATATTTTTGTATAATTTTGTGTTTTCAAAAGAAAATTAATATATTTTTTAAATTATATTAGAAAATATTAATAAGAATTTATTTTTAAATATCATTATGTTGTATAAATATTTAAAGTGTAATTATCTCAATAAAATATTTCTAGTAATTCTACATTTAAAAGAAATCTTTTACAAAATATAAGTTAAAATTTTAAACTTGATCGTTTACGAGTTGAGCCTCATGTTACAGATTATTGAACAAATAACACACTAACTTTGTTCTATCTTCCTCTTTTTTTTTTAACTGTTATTAATACATCTATGTCAACAATATATGTGTTTCATTTCTGTTGTTTATGAATATTGGTAGAGAAATAAGGATAGACTGACAAACTGTTAGCACTACCTACAATTATTTTTAGAGTATGAAAGGGCGCATTTAAGTAAATGTTAGTGGGACGGCTTACTGGCATCGCATTATAGTAGTTATTAGTTCCACTTTTTCGACACATTGCCGACAGTTTATATATATATATATATATATATATATATATATATATAAATAAGTTATAATCAAACATAAAATTATGCATATTATACATGTATTATTAAAAGGAGACAAAAATATAACTAATTTTATTAGTATATTAAAGTCGTAGTTCCTACAGTTTTTAAAATCTAAATGGAAATATTCATAGTAATAACAAATAATATAATATATATATAATATTTATTTTAGTATTATCGTTAGAAGAAAAATTAATCAGAAAATATAATAAGACATAGTTTGCATTAAAACAAAAAGTTTCTCATTAAAATGAAAAATATTTTTACAGAAAGAGAATCAGCTTAAAATTATCTTAGTAAAGCAGAAATAACTTGTAAAGAATACAAAGTAGTTGACGAAACAAGAAAGTCTTAATAGTAGCAAGTAGTTTCATTTCTCGACGTAAATTGGTTAAAATTATGCAAAAGTTTTCATTTTTAATTTAAAATACTTTACTGAACAACCAGAGCATAGATCGGTTAGCAATATACATCCACCTTTCATTCGCTTTTGCGAAAAATGAAGTATTTGAGTTCATTTAACAGCAACTGGAAAGCAATAAATTCTATCTAGTAACGGAACATTAGATAACGACAGTCATGCTTGGCCTGGTATTTATCGACCAATGTAAATGACTTTTAGATTCAAATTTAATTATTTTTCGAGATACTTACATTCTGTGCGCAGTCATAGAATCATGCAGAGATATAAAAAGCCCACTGCATCATTTTGCATTCAAACTTTCCGCCGCATCCTGTCTCTTTCCACTTCCGATGTGGAAGAAAAAAAAACTAACATTTTCGCGTTCTCGCAAATGAATTATCTAGGGCATACAATGGTCATCACCCTGTATGTATACTTACCGTCCGTAAAGTTTTTGTAGCCTAACGTTCGCCATCAAGGAAATGCATTGTAATACAGGCAATAACTGACATGTAAAACTGTTTTAGATAGTGCGCACAAGACAGGTATACAGTCATTTTAATATACTCACTATTATGATGAAGAATTTTTGAATTTATTATCTTTTTATCGTAGAATATATTATGTTAGAATCTTTACAATAGAATAGTGTTCCTACAGCTGAAATATGGTGTTATAATGAAGCAAATAATAATGATAATTCATATGCTTTACATTAGATTTTTTTGTTAAAAAAATTTTATATATACTTTTTCAAATCATGATATTTACATAGAAGAAATATTATTATAGTACATAATTTATAAGTTATATAATTTACTCTACATTTAAAAATTTTTTTTTATAGAAAAAGTATTTTTATCTTGGCAACTACGAGTACTAACATTATATACTACTAATATTATTATACTACTAATATTATATTTTAATCTATAATAAAAATTTTTTAATAAATATACTTAATTCTAAATAATTTAAATACGAGTCAATATTAACTGAAGTAACAGTAACAATATTTTTGTGAATTAGGGAAAACAGACATGTTATTTGGGGGGCCTGTATCATAAAAAGATGTAAAAATAACATCATAGATTTGTAAGGTAACAATATAAACTTTTATTTTGTTCAACCAGTACCCATGATATGTAATAGCAAATTTATCTGGGTGGATAAATCTTCATGATGTAAAATCGAAGATACTATAATAATTGCAAGACCAAACAATATTAACATTTAAGATTAGAAAATGATCTACTGTGGAGAAATTTAAATAAAAATAAGATTGTTACGAGAAGCAATAGAAATTTATAAAGAAAAATATTATATCAATTAGTGTGAAGGCACTTATTTAAATAAAATTTGGCTTCTTTTATTTTAAATAAAATTTATTTTGTTACCTAGTATCTTGTTTCTATGTTCTGTTTATTTCTTGTATATATATATATATATATCATTTGTATAATTTTTCCTGATGATTATGTATGCAGAGTACGTCAAAACGTCGCTAATTAATTAAAATTTATACAGCACTTAATCTTAAAATCTTTTCATTTTAATAAATATTTTGATTATTATTACCTAAAACAAAATTAATAAAATTTGCTTTTGTTTTCTCATTTTCGGAAGCTCAAGTTTCTTACACCGGCTTTGAAAGATGGTTATATCTACAATCAATTGTTTTCGTATATTCTGATAGCACTAGCATAAATAAAGTTTCTTTTTAAGTTTAAAGTGTATATGTGTGTGTATATAATATTAGAATTCAAAATAAACTCTTTTGTTATTTTAATCATATTAAAACACCCCTCGTCACTTTCGCTGGCACAAGTAACCAAAACCAAGCAACCACTTTCAGATGCAAACACATTTTCTGTTTGTCTGTTTGTCAGTTAAGTTTGTTTCGTATTTCGCCGTTCGCATTCTCCAGCGCACTCCGGTGGCTCTGAATATAAAATATGGCAACGAAAGATAACGTCAGAAAGAAAGTGAAAATATAAACACACTCGTTTCACCCGGCCGACTAATATAAATTGCGCAACAAAAATATATTATCTGATAACGCAAAACGATGCGGGTGCCGACTGTAAATCATTACGGAGAGCGGTGGGGACGTTGGCCAGGTGCCACAGGTAGCACATAAAAATTGCAGATTAAAGCAGGAATAGGAAGGGCTCAACTCGCAGACAAAAAAAAACTACGCAGTATAATTTTCTTACGCGCTCGATCAGTTTAGTCGCATGCATAAGATGAATTGATCCGAATATATTAAGTAACTATTTTGACGGGGTTCTAACATAAGTTATTTGTCCGTGGTTCGAATGGCGAGTTTCCGCCTTTAGAAAGCTTTTTAAATATGATTTATGAGTAAGTAAAATATATTTTTTATAATATACAATTATCATTTTAAAATATGTTGTAATTTGTTTATTAAATCATTAGAACAAATAGTTAAATAAGTACAAATTATGATTAAATTAAAAAAATATTTACATTTTTTTTAAACAAAGCATTTACTTGTTATTATTACTAGCAAAATGATTTATAAATCTGATAACAAATTAGATGTAGATAAATATTGCTTGATATACTAACTAAACTAAAATAATACAAATAAAAAATAAATTATAAAAGTATTACACTAATATACATGATTTGTATTAATAGTAAAAGCATTTCATATTATTATTATTAAATTTCTGAAACAAATTTTCAGTACATATATATGTACAAATTTAAATAATTTTTTGCAAAAATAATCTAGATCTAGTTCTAGATAAATTCCAACACTGAATTTAACAAATTAAAAACTAAATAATAGTTTTGATGTAAATTTTGTGAAATTCTCCGAAAATGTATTAGTAAATTATAATTAGGTTGTTTGTTTATTTAGTTTATTTAATCATTAAATAAAACCGAGCTGCATAGCTGAGTGGTTAATGCCACTTGTACATGACCGGGTTCAAATCCCGCTTGGGTCATGGATGTTTGTTTTGTCCTCATCTCATTAATTAATTAGCATAATTGTTCATGACCAAATTAGTTTGACAATCATTATTTAAAAAAAAAATAGATTTAATAAAATTACTAATAATATTTACATATTTGCACGTTTCTAAAAAATACAAATAATTTTGTTACAATGTGTTACAAATACGAGAAAAAGCGTAGATATTAGAAACTTTTCTTGTAAAAAATATAGTAAAATCCAAAACGACAGAGAAAAAAGAAATATAGTTTTGTTAGCAACCGCTGCAAGACTCATTTTACATACTCATGCATGTTCAGTTGGCGGGCGCCAGCGCCAGTTGGTGTTGTGCCCAGGCCCATGAGGCGTCCTGGTGTTCTTCAGTACCGCGTCGGCGACGCCTATTAAACTTTCCATTATGTTTTATCGCGTCACGGCCGAGCAATATAAAATTATGACTTCCCCGTCGTGACACTAGCTCGCGCGCAACGTGGATCGCTTCATCGACAGCATGGAATTCTTGCGCCTTGGCCCCGGACAAAACACAGCACGTCTTCAACATAAACGAATCCTCGGCAACCGAAAGATTCGGCGCGAGCGGTTGCCTAAACGATCGGCTGTCTCCGTTTCTGCACTTTAAGCATTTTTTTTTTGTTTCTTTCTGCTTCTTTTATTTTACGTTTCGTTTTATTTTATTTTTTCGGGAAACAATAACAAGCACAACAAAATCATTATGGCGACTGTATATAAAATTATTATGACGTTATGTTAAATTAAATGTAGCGTAACGTAATGTTTCGACGTTAAATTGCTGAAATACGTGAACATTTTTGCGGAACTTAAATGTTAAATAATTAATACGAGCGGAATTAAAACAGCTAAATTTTGTAGAAGATTTTTACTTGTTTCTACACTGAATAGAAATGCACATTTTGCATCTTGTTATGTATAAATGAATTCATTAAGATTTTATTATGTACATGTATTATCATAAAATAATTTACCCTAAGTTTTATGTACAAATTATTTATATAATTTGTCAAATGTCAGAAAGTAAAAATACATACATTTGTCATTGATTTATATTTATTATAATTTCATTTTTATTGAATTACTATATTTCAAAATTGTAGATGATAATAATCTAATATTAATAAATTTCACCTTCACAATTACATTAGATTTCGATTATTAAACTTGAACTTTATCAATAAATAATAATCCATAATTTTATTAATTTTTTACAAAACATCAAAAATTAAAAACCAGCGACATTTACATAAATTACAAAGTTCTTGACTTATATTCGTAATTTTTTTATTAATAATTCTACTGTTCCCTAACATTTTCTTTGTTAATATTAAACAACGTCAAGAATATAATTATACAGTGTCCGCTAGAAAATCTGAAAAAAATTATAAATTATGATTTAAAAATATTAAAAAATATATTTTCCAGTTTTAATCCAAAATTTGTAAAGAAGTCTTAAATAAAGATTTATTATTATTATTTATGTAAAATATTGTTATTTTGTTATAATAATATAATTATATTATTTCTAAAAAAAAATACAACTAAGTTTTTTCAAAATGTTTACAATTAAAGTAAGTTTACCAGATTTTTTTTTAATTATTTATTTTGACCTATTTCAAAAATGTAATCAGTACTTCCGGCTAGTGAATTTTTTAGACATAAACCAAAAATATTTTTTTTTTCATATGATGCACCCTTATGACGGACAAAGTATAAGAATTTTTCATATTTTTTATACACTTATATTAGCCATATCTTCAAAGACTTTTTTTAGAATACAGCGATGTTTTTTTGTAAATATCAATGTGCATAGATAATACAGAGACATTACAAACAACAATGTAACAAGCGGGATTCGAACCTTGGTCCGCACGGGTACGAGCAGTATGAAACCGCTTTGCAGATTATATTTTATACCTTAGAAAATAAAAATGCATTATAATATTATATAGCAATAATGTATATAAAGCTAAATAGCTTTGCTTGTAATGTTATCAATAAAAATTTATTTACAAATTTGCAGATTATATAAAAAATTAATCATATACATACATTATTACATAAATATGAGTTTAATATTTTACTATTCACATACTTTTTGTTTTATTCGTTCCTTCCACAATCGAAAAGTGTAACAGGTATTTCAAACACAGAATGTTATGTTTAGTCAGACTGTTGTCACAATAATAATCATAATGTATACACAAATATTATAATATTAGCCACCTTCCCAATAATATAACTGAATAGGCTACATTGTTCAGCTTATGGTTATGTGATCTAAAACAAACATTGCCGGGAAGCTAATAACCGATGCGAACATAATCCGTACACGTGAAAAATGACAGATCACGTCAATCGTCGTATACTTGTCTAAATTTATACGTAGATACGCATAATAAGCAGTTGCAAAACCAACATACAAATATTTACAACCAACTAGACTCCTCCGATCTTATAGTTAAGCAATCCGCAAAGCACTTGAAACGGATTAAACATGTCGAACAGGGAACGGAGTGTTCTCCATTCAATTTCGCGGTCGACACTCAATAGTACTCTAATGCACTTCTGCAACTCTGAATTGTGTGTGTGGGGGAACTTGAATAAAACGAGCAACAATCAATCAAAAATAGTCCAACGAAATACAAAGATAAAGTGATTCAGTTTAAAACTTCGTTGCATATCTATTAAAGAATTAAGAATTGTAAGCTTATTGTACATGTATTTACAAACTTTACATTCAATTCTGCAACATTATAAGACACTTTAGTTTTATTTATTTTAAAA
Source organism: Clivina fossor (assembly GCA_963966155.1). NCBI lineage: Eukaryota > Metazoa > Arthropoda > Insecta > Coleoptera > Carabidae > Clivina > Clivina fossor. Next base: position 8,151,519 of record OZ014565.1, on the reverse strand, counting down.
ATTTATTTATTTTCGTAATACTTTTTCCACATTAATTTTTCAAATACTTATTAATAATTTTCATGTTACAACATTTATTTATTGCATTTATCAAACCACTTTTTATAAAAATTAAAATATATATATGTAAACAAAATGCAATTTATTACTTCAACATATGTTAAATAAATAAATAGTATTATAAATATAAATTTATGATGGCATTTTATATTGTTCTATACGTCTACAGTACGATAAAATTGTTTGTGTTTTTTTAATAAATAAAAAAAATTAAAACAGACAAAATGTTATATAGTATTATAGAGTTTATAGAATAATATAGAATGGCTATTCATATAAAAAATGAAATTTTTAATAATATATTAGAAATTGGACTTACGATTTGACTATTTAATTTTTGTTAAATTTGTTTGAAAAAATAAGTTTGTAAAAGCTAAAGTAATGTATTATCAGTAGGCAACTTTTGGATAAAGTTCACGGCTAGTGGTAGAAAGTAAGAAAAATTCAAATTTCATCAAAATGTAGTAGCGTTAGATGTTGTGTTCAATTGAACGTACGAAATAAATCATCCGGGCTAGAACCCGCATAGAATACGTAGCTAAAGAACTAGCACCCGACTAGCATATCTTTTAAACACCTAACCTCCTAGCCTAAGCGTATATCATCGCATTAGAACCTGGATAGGTTTTGTTCTGCGTCATTTAGCACTTACCTTGTGCGTGATCTGTAGACTGAAAGGCTGCGGAATACCGAAAGAGAGTGCTGCTGATAGGTGTGAGGGTCGAAGGGGTTGAGTCTACACAGGACAAACCAAGCGACACTTGACACACATTTACGTCAGAATAGAACGGACTAAGAGCGAGGTGATCACGTACTGAGAGAGCGTCAGGGTTCGAACTGCGTCGGGCAGCTGCGGCCTATCGACTGGCGTTTCGCGGGCCGTCGCGACGCTGAAAAGGGAGCAGCGACTGGCGATGGCAGCGCCACCACAGCGCGCTTCCCTTACCCGGACTAACCGGAGCGGCACGGAGTTATCAGGCGAGCGCGGCCTGTTCGCGCATTTACTCACGCTGACCGCTCGCCACTGTTCAGCCCCTGCTAATTAAATATTTATCGCTTATGTATGTGTGTGTGTATTTATTTATCTGCTGATAATTACTAGAAAAATATATGAAAGTTTTGAATTTTATAGTACTTGTTAATGTGTATATAACAGAATTTGTTACGTATAATTTGAGATAAAGAAGTGGTTCGTTTTCAAATGCGATATAAGTTTATAATTTGTAGAATTATGATTCTATTTAACAAAATTATTAAATGTATTATTGACGCCTAAAAATTGTAAAAAATATATTATTTATTTTTATATTAACGTTAACAGCTATATTATACATTATTCATTTTTGTTTTATAACAAAAATAACAGCCAGCATTTTTAAAAAATACTAATGTAAAGTAAATGTATTTTTTTTTTGGAATATAAATATAAAATATATAGAAGTTTTGAATTTTATAGTACTTGTTAATTTGTATATAACAGAATTTGTTACGTATAATTTGAGATAAAGAAATGGTTCGTTTTCAAATACGATATAAGTTTATAATTTGTAGAATTATGATTCTAATTAAAAAATGTATTATTTATTTTTATATTAACGTTAACAGCTATATTATACATTATTCATTTTTGTTTTATAACATAAAAATAACAGTCAGCATTTTTAAAAAAATACTAATGTAAAGTAAATGTATTTTTTTTTTGGAATTTGTTAAAACGTATTATATTTTAATTTAAAATATATTTATATTTCACTTTTATTTATTTTTTTAATTATACAAAAAGAAAATATTTTCTATACACAAAAATACCAGCATAAAAATTAAATAACGTTGATATAGTAGAACTTACTGCAAAAATAATATTAATTTTAAATGAATTTTTTTATAGAATTGAATGTAATAATTTTACGCATAATATTTATATAGCTTTTTTTTTTGTAAAATTAAAGTTTTAGAAAATTGTATACACTCGTTAATTTTATAGCATTTCCTATTTTATTTTTTATATGTTGTTATTCAAAAACTTTTTTAAATTAAATTATATTTTACATATTTGTTCGTTATTTCTTCAGTTAATTAAATTGTGTGCATTTTATTTAAAAACATTTAAAATTTTGTTTTCTGTAAATATTAAATGTATAACATAAAGCAAAAAACGTATCTGTAATAAATGTACTTCAATAAAATTTACTTAATTCAACTACTTATTACTTGTCAATAAATTTATTTTGTACATTTTTTGTACAAGATATATTTGCAACATTAAAAATATAAGCTGTTCATTTTTACATATACAAAAACTGTACGAAGTTATTTATATTACATTTTGAAATAAGGACCAATATATATATATATATATATATATATATATATATATATATATATATATATTATATATATATATTTTAAATTATTCGGAAAATGTGGTTAGGATAGTTTCATAAACTTAAAATTCTTAATTTATCACATATATTGTTTATTTCGTGTCGATATTTCAAACTTGTTTAAGTTCTTCCTTAGGACAGTCATAAAGAATATGTACTTGTTATTCACAATTCAGAAAATGCAACATGTGTTGTAGTTTGTTTGTTATTGCTAACTTATGATTGGAATGACATACAATATGTATGTTAAAATATGTATTAATTCATTTTACAAAATAATAAAAATTTAATACAAATATTAAATATATATATATATATATACTAATAAATAATTCATTTATTTATATAAAGTTTGTCCCAAACTATAAATCATTCTAACACTTCACAAAAATCCTGCAACAATTTTAATTTTAAGCGCATAGTTTACCCTTGCCGGGCTATACGCGCACATCAGCAGTCAAGTTTCGGGCGTCGTTATCTGTTAGCAGGAGCTGTCGGCGTGTCGACGCATTCACAACATCCTGCTGACCAGCGCCGCGCGACGCGACGGCTGCAGCATTCGCTATTGGCGCGCACCCGTCGCCGCATCCCTCCGCACGCTAATTAAATATTTATCGTGTGCTCACCCACACAGAGCACAACACTACCAACCTCGTACACATGGGTTTGATCATATATATATATATATATATATATATATATATATATATATATATATTTATATATATATTACGTATGTGCAATTGTAGAGTGTGTTTTGATGTGGATGTGTATGTGAATTTGCGCGATGATTAATCGAGCGAGTTAAACACGGTGTGGTGAACACACTCGCGTGCGCACGAGCAAAGATGCACTTGCGGAAACGAAACTCGCTAACAGACTAACCTATCTAACGTACTAAGTCATCTGGTTAGAGAAAACTGGGCGAGCGAGCGTGAATTAGGATCTATTCACCCAGATGGATACAGTATTCTTGTACTAATAAATAACAACTCTTAAACGGGCCATTACACGATCATTTAGACCAAAGGACTAGTAGACTGATGAATTTCCAAATATTTTGAAATCCGAGCTTCAATCACGGAAAGTGGAGGGCAGACTGACAGTCTGAATGGTTCTCCCAGTCGCAAGGAATCTTAAAGTAACCCCTAATCTCTCTTTGAATAAATATGGTGTCAACGTGGTATTTGAGTTTTATTAAAAACATATCTATACACTTTGATACAGTTATAATTATGTCAAAAGCATGGTTTTTCGTCCTTATCTAATTAGATTTTCTATTGATTTAACAATTTTTTAATATATTTTAAATATATGAAATTGTGCATTTGACTAATATTTAGTTTGTATTTAATTTGTGCTATTAATAATAAAATGTGTCTTAGCTTGTATTCTAAAATGAAATCATGGTTGTAGTAACACCAAGGAAATACGAAAAAGGATAACTGGTTAAATAAGAGCAATGTAATTTTATAAATTCATAACTTAATAGTAACAAATAAACCTTTATCTTATTACCTTGGTAATTTTATTTTGGAATACAAGCTTAATCTAATGCTTATTTTAACTATGTCATATAATTTGTGAAATACGACAAAAACTTTCATTGGAAATATATATATTTTCTTTTATTTTAAAAACCACGTTTGGGTTTGACTCCCGCTTTCAAACTGGTTATGAAATATTGTTTAGCGGCTATGGCCAATATGTATTAAAAAATATAAAAATAATAAACTTTATTAAAATAATTTTAAATTTTAATAGCAACACCGATACCAGTACCATCAACTATTTGTTCTCAATGTGAATGCAACCGAAGTTTTCTAGTGAGACGGTCGTCGTACAGCAGCAAGAGTTAGCAGGAGTTTATATAAGGGAAGTAGTGGCGCCTAAATAGCCGTGTACAGTGAAACAGTGTTATTAATTTAAATAACGGCGTCCTGCACACTTATAGCTTATACACAGATACCGTTTACGTTTACTGGTCCGGGTGGTCCAGAATCCGGACTCTGCCTTTGGCCCACCTAAGCGCTACGCTATCTGTTCACCGACTAATTTAATTTCACAATGTCGTAAATTGTCACACCTGTCATATTTATACCAAATATATTCATTATATAATAGCTATGCGTTATTATTATTTTTCGTTTATTATAAAGTTATTTTATGATTGGACATTTGAGTTTATTTTCGAGATAGAGAATTATGAAATGTACTAGTAATTGTTATTCATAATAATTTTGTTTTACTATTTCTGTAATAATTTTACATTTATTTTAACAATATATAATCTTTTACTTAAAATAAAACTGCTATAGGTTAAAGTTCTGTATTAATGTTTATTTATAATCAACGTTTCGACGAACTCAATTCTAACTTCATCAGGATAAAAGATACAAATAACATTACAGAATATAAAAACAAGTTACTAGGTAACAAAATAAGTAACTAGATCATAAAATTTATAAAAAATTTTGATAATTTTGAACCTTATAGAATAATTTTAAATTTTGTGATTTTGTATTGTTTTATTTATGAACCTAAACTTATTTAACTTTTTTTTATAAATTTTTATTGCAGATTGATAAGAGAAGCAATGGAAACATAAAATCTACATATTTTTTTTTAAATAATATGAACTACGTAACAATAATAAAATTGCATTTATTAAAAATAATTAATATCTAAATCTATATTTTCAAACAAATTTTCGGTTGTGTTTTATGAATTACCATAGTAAAAAACTAATTTAAATATATTTTAAATCAACATTCAATATTTTTAATTTAACAAAAATATTCAACGTTAATTAAAATTTGTAATTACCAACTAAAGCGTAACATAGTTCAAATTTTATCGATTCCCTTCGCATTAAACGAAAAATTTAGCATTATTGACAGCCGAGGGGTAGCGAAGCAAGACAAAACATATGTAATGTAAATTGTAATAAAATTACATAAAATCGCATACTGTAAATATATCGAGAATTTTTCATTTTCGTACTATATATTAATTAAATAAAAATAAATAAATGAAATGGTATGGTAATTACCTACAATGTAACGTTTCCCAGTTGTAAATTGTAAATTTAGTTTGATTCGTTATTTCGGATACACGAGACGAATAGACAGATTGAGTGAGTATGGGCGGGCATAACGCACATGATTTTATTTGATGATTACATGACGGTATTTTAATTAAAGCGCAAAAATGTACTGTTGCTGTATTTATTATAAATACTATTAAAGCTAGTTTAGTGTTAGTGTTATAAAAAAAATTGCTGTGACCACCACAGAATCGACAAAAAGTATTTCACACTTTGGTTGACATGAGAACCTGCGTTTGGTTCTCAATTAAAACTAATCTTGAGGACCTGAGACTTGACTTTTAAGTTTCAGTTTTTTTTTTACACGTATAAGCCTGCTTGAAGTTTTCGTATTTAAAATGTATCATGTCTTATATCATTAGAAAGAGAAAAAGTATCTGATATATATATCTATTATAGATACTATTTAAAAAAAAATATAAATTTGTATTCTATCTAAAAAATGTCCTTACAATACATCTTTCACTATATGTGCGTGAGTTCCATTGTTTTACAATATTAATAATGTGGCCAATTTAAAAGCATATTGTCAGTTAGATGAAAAGCAAATTCGAATAGTGCTGCATTTATTTAAAGTTTTCTGACAAACAAAGAAATCAATCATTTACAGTTTGGCAACTTTGGATTCGGAATTCGATGAAAATGTAGTTCAACGATTATATATTGAAAGTTTCAACTTTTTTATAGTTTTTTTTTCTTTATTTTTTTTCTTTCTGGATGTTTGATTCTCCAACACTTGAATTTTACAAATAGTCAGAAATGTTTTGTTACATGAAAATTTTAGTTAGAAGTTAATGGCGTGTTAAACAAAAATAATATTGTTTTACACTTTTTTATTTATAAAATAAATAATAAAAGTATTAAAAACTTATTGTTTTTTATTTTAAAAATATTTTGAACCTTTGTATAAATTTACATTTGTATTTTATTTTTAAACACGTAAAAATGACATCAGTAAACTATTGTTTTCGGTGGATGAATCTGTATCTTTAATTTAATTTACGTCCGAGGCGTAAATATAAAATTTCTTAATAATCTAATTAACCAAATTTGCTCTACACGTTTCTACACAAACCGACAGACAGACTGACAGCTTTACAATACGTTCTACACTAGATGTGACGATCGGTAAAAAATAGTAAAAATTGAACTAAAACAACTAAAAATAAAAGTTGCATTTGTTATTATAAAACTTATAAATTTTAATAAAATAATAATAATAAAATTGTAGGATGACATTTTCGGTAAAAACTATATTATTTTATATTTGCCGGATAAAGAGCTGTACATGCCTAAATTTAATAAAAAGCATAGTTTAAAACAAACATGAATTATATATTAAAAAATAAATATAGTATATTTTTATTAGCTGGTTTTTCTTAATATTAACGTTTGTTAATTTGCAATATCAAGATATTTTTTATAATTGAACCATTTTGAAATCGGATGGATTTTAGAGCTGTCTCTTAATATAATGCTGAATAAAAACCTTTTAATATATTGTTATCTAAATTTGTATGTGTAAAAAATTAATATATGTTAAATATTCATAAAATTATTTTTTAAACCCGTTTGAAAAATTATAAATAAAAAATTTATTATCAAGGTATATAAGCATAGTATTTCAAATTTATGGATATCATTTTACAAGAAAAATAAAATAAATTAAAAATCCAACTCGTAATACCAATTTATTCTAGCTTTTGAAACTACGTAATTCCGAATCATGTAACATAAAATACATATATTTTTCTCTATATACGACATGACAAGGATAACGATAAAAAAAATTAAACAAAAGAAAAGGAAAAAAGAAATAAATCGAATGTAATATTGTGTAAGTATTATACTTATCAAAGAATTGTCAATAAATATCGTACAATAGCAATATTGTAAACAATCTGAGGCAATATATCTTTTATTTATTGTTTGTCGACAATAGCTGAATGACTAGCTTACTATTTTTTTACTGGTTTGATTTACAAGGAAAACATTTATTAAGAACCGATCATTTCCATCATTATACGCTATTAATTATTTTTAAAATAACTATTATTTCTATAATTATATTTGTGAAAAATATGTCCGCTTGAATTTCTATTAATTGTTTTTTAACGCACAAAAATGTGGCAAATTAAAGCACATTTAATATCATTTTTTAATAATATAAATTATATATTTAATAAATTTTTTACTTATTATTATTTAATTTTTTTTTCAAGTAATCTGATAACAAAAATTTATATTATAAACCATATCATATTTCAACTGAAAATTAATTAATAAACAATAGTAGATTAGTACAATTTATCTAAAAATTAATTAAATAACATTACTAGATTTCATATATATATATATATATATATATATATATATATATATATATATATATATATATATATATATTAACTTTAAATTTCCAAGTCGAATTTAATCATTTTTCATTTAACCCGCAACACAAATTGAATACTTCTTCGTTATCAATCTGTCTAATACATCAACTTTCGCAACAAATACACAACCGAATTCAATTGTACGTATAATTTATTTAACTGGACACGTAACAACCAAAAACAATATTCCCTCCTGTATAAAGCCACGTTTCCGAACTAGAATCATTCGCTTTATCTGCAATATCCTCAGCCACACACACAGTTCCCAGCAGTGTATAAACTCAATGGGCAAAGAGTCTCTCTGTCAGTTGATAGATTTCATAGATTCATTCCCGGCAGCCGGAGCTTGACTGATGCACGGTAAATATTATCTATTTGAGCCGGCAGACAGCGCTAGTGAATAATGCAAGTGAAATATGAGATACGGATGCGGGATCGCGGGCTACACGTACAAATCACATGTGTGCACCCATAAATAAATAAAGACGGGCAGGCTCGCGAACTTAGACTGATGCGGTTACATATCGCTGCTATACATAATTTCACTCGTTTGCGTTCTTGATCTTAAGGCGAAAAGGTATAAAGTGAATTTTAACAATAAATCTAAAGGTATAAGGTTGAAGAATTGCGGATGCTGGATCAGTCGCAGTTGGCTATGATGAGAAATGTTGTGCATTGTTTATATTTATATGAATATCATATGAATACAATAGAATGATGTTTTTGGAATGTATTTGTTTTTTATTTTCCTGTAATAAGCTTTGAATTTATATGTATTTCAATAGTCATTTTACAGTTATGGAAATGTTATATATTGAGAATCCATTTGGTATTTGTGTTTATAATTTTTAAATTAAATAGTGCCATTTGCGTACAAATAAGGGTCGGGCCAAACTCAGGTAGTAAAGCTAGTTAGGCCGAGTGCCAGATGCGTACAGCGGTTTGGGAAAGGTCGAGTTGTGCTTATATGGTCAAAATATTTTATATTTATATTATTTATATTTATTGGTTTAAATTTGATTTGTGTAGATTAACCCCTTATTGACGAACGGTACTTATAAGTACCATTTTTTTATTAGGATATACTTATTGCCATATGGAGTCTATTGGTAATTCTAGCCTGGCGGTACGTTTATGTACCTTTCGTGCTTTCAATATAATTTTTATTTTCACTATTGGCAACATTGTAACTAGAAAAGTGACATTTGTTTATGAAGCTGTCATTAAAATTACATCATCCATTGTGCGTGCTATTCAAAGTGGTTTTATATAAATATATTATTAAAAAGTAAGTATTTCACTATATTTATTTGTTTATTTATGTGTTCTTATTAGATTTTGAATAATATTATAAATAATATATAATATTTTTCGTTATATTCGTTGATTTGTTTACTGAACTTAGAAGTACCGACAGGCTGTCAAATGGCTAATTATGTTGAATACATTTTGCAGATGTTTGGAAGGCGAAAACCTCTAACCGATGAAGAACTCTATAATATAGCAGAGAATATTGAATTCGAAGACATCGAATTTGATAATAATTGCGAAACAGATATAGAAGATTCTAGTGGGGATGAGGAATGCAATTTTGATAAATCTTTCCGGTCTGAACTTCAAAATATTACCGGTCAAGCTGCGGATAATTTCGACGACGTCGCTCAGAATAAGGAAAACGTAAATGTAGAACACGAAGGTAATGGGGATCAACACAGTGAAATTGCAGAAGAAAATGAGCCAGAATCAGATACAATAAATAGGAAGTGGAAGAAAAGGGAAGTAAAAACCTCGATACCGGATTATAAGGATATTGATGGTGCCTGTGAGGAAGAGTTTGTGGCCTGTGAGACGCCAACTGACGTATTTATGACTATGCTGGAGCCTTTGTTAGAGTTAATAATATACCAAAGTAATTTATATGCGACACAAAAATCCAAAAATTTGAACCTAAAAAGAGACGAACTTCTCACGTTCATTGGCATTAATCAATTTATGGGCTATCATAAATTACCCAACTGGAGACATTATTGGTCTACTTCACCCGATTTAGGCGTGCCACTTGTAAGTACTGCAATGAGTAGAGATCGCTTTGATCAAATTCTTAGTTTTCTTCACGTAAATGATAACTCAAATATACCAAACGACAATACAGACAAACTATATAAATTACGTCCAATGATCAGCAAACTAAATGAAATATTTCCGAGAATGTATAAATGTGGCCGAGAACTGTCTGTGGACGAATCAATGATCGCATTCAAAGGTCGAAGTTGTTTGAAGCAATACAACCCAATGAAGCCCATAAAAAGGGGTTACAAGCTATGGTGTCTTGCGGATAAGCGTGGCTACATAACTAAGTTTGATATTTATCAGGGAAAAAATGAGAAGGTACAAAATCAGTACAAAAATTATGGACTAGGAGAAAGGGTTGTATTGCATCTTACGGAAGACCAATGGGGTAAAAACAAAATAATATATTTTGATAATTATTTCACGTCAATATCACTACTAGAAAAATTAAAAGCTGAAGAAACACTCGCCTGTGGAACAATCCGTCAAAAAAGAAAAGAAATGCCACAAAATTTCAAAACAGATAAACAGCTACAACGGGGAGATTATGATTATCGGTTCTCAAGTATGAATATCGGAATATTCAAATGGATGGATAGAAAAGCAGTCTATTTTGCTAGCAATTTTCACGGTTCGGAAGAAGTCACTGTTAACCGTAAGCAGAAAAATGGAGTTACAATTCCCATTCCATGTCCCCAAATTGTAAGGGACTACAATCTATTTATGGGTGGAGTTGACCATGCAGATCAGTTACGCGTTAGCTATGGACGCAATAGAAGGTCAAAAAAATGGTGGCAACGTATTTTTTGGGGTCTTCTAGATATTTTGTTTGTCAACGCATATATTATACATTCGGAAATATATGAAAAAAATACACTACTTGATTTTCGCCGAAGAGTGGCTCTTGGTTTGATAAATCAAAAATGTACAAGAACAAAAAAAAGATCATTAGAAAGAGGTTCCACACAAACACCATGCAAACGAAGAGGAACTGCATATTCAGTTTGCCAGGATGTCCGATTATCGAATAGAGGAGCTCATTGGATAATTTTTTCTGAAAAACGCGGACGCTGTGAAGTATGCAGTGCGCAGAAAATACAATCCCGTCCTCATTCAATTTGTAAAACATGTAATGTACACTTGTGCTGCAATGAAAAAAAGAACTGTTTTGCTGCCTACCATATGTTGTCCGAATAAAATTTTGCTCCATATAACATACCTGTTTGACAACCTGTTGGTACTTAAAAGTACCGGAGTAGTTTTAAATAAAAGCAATTTTTTTTTTTGAATTTTTTTAACATTATAATTTGTCAAATAATTCAATATAATAAATTGTTTGAAAAAAATACCGAATTTCTCTTTTTTTCCTAAGTCAGGCAACAAGGGGTTAAAGTAATTTACAATATTATATAATTCAACAAAAAATAACAAATGTACTACAAAGTTTAAGCTTTTAAATACATGTAACCAAAATATTATTTTTCCGTGTTTCATGCACAACACAAAAAATAAATAAATTATCTTTTGTTTAAATTTTTTAATATTAAAGAAATTTTCGATAATTTTAAAAATAAACTGAAATTACATCAATCAAATGTAATTTTATTGACGAGAAAAAGGATTAAAGTGTCAGTTTATAAGACTTAATATTACAATTTGTTTTATTATATTTATTATATATTTTTATCAATAAAGTAATCGTTGGAAACATTATGTGTGAGCTAAAACAAAATTTTGTGTGTCATAATCATAATTGAATCACAAAATGCATCCAAGTTAGTTAAAAACAAAAAACATACAAAAACAAAGACTTCATTTTATTTACACAAATTTTTATATCGAATACAGAATTTTTGGCGGATTTTAATAAATTATGATGCTAAAATCATTAAAAAAGAAATGGTAGCCGGTGAAACCACTTCGAAAATACGATAATTTAGTATCGTCGCCACAATTCAAACATCTTAGATCGTTTATTCTTTCCTACGAACAGGTAACTTAAATAATATTTGACATTAATCTAATCTAGTATCTAATTTGAGTAATATATTGTTTGAAAGGACAAAAATATAAATATGAATTTTATTATGGGTTGGGAATATGGCAGAATCTGGATGAGTGAACAGAAAAAATGGGAATCTTTCAATTATTCACGACCAGCTAACGATGATACTGTCGAAGAAGGCTTGTTATTTAGACGATATGATATTAAATCTATGAAAAAACGAAGAATTTTGAACAATCTAAATAAATTTTTGTAATTAATTAATAATTAATTACAAAAATTCATTTGTAAAAAAGACGCCTAATACAATAATTCCATTTATAAATTGAAAAAAAAAATGTGATTTAGATTGTTTCGAAAATCTTCGTTTTTTCATAGATTAATTAATAATTATTATTTGTACGCAAATGGCACTATTTAATAACTGTACGCAACTGGCACGACACCTTTTTAAATAAGGGTGTACATTGTACAAGTATATAATTTGTTTGTCTTTTTTAAAGATATGACTTGCTAATAAATGTACAATTCCCTCTTCCAATATGTGTATGTTAAAATTTGGATAAAAAATTATGTTTCTGATTTTTTTAATAAGAGAATAAATATCTACCTTTCTTCCTGAAATTGCAACTGCTTTGCTTCTTTTTTGTAGTTTTTCAAATTAATAATATGTAATTTTTATTGTATATAAAATGTCCGTCAATAAATCTACATTATATTGAAAAAAATATTGTTTGTTTTTTAAAAAAAATATTATTACAGGGCACAACTTGATGTTTGTTTAAAAACTGACATCATATGTAGGTCAAACTTACTTTATTTATATAAATTGTTAAAAAAAAGTTTTAGAATAATATTTTGAGCTTCTATATAAATTTTTAATTAAAATACAAAAATAAAATTATATGTTTTTATTTTATTTTTTTAAATAATTGTTCAATCATAATTGAAGTAAATGTTTTTTTAGTTAGGGTACTCAAACAAATTCAAAATCAAAACAGTTTTATCCATAAAGTCATGTATTTTGTTTCTGTAAATTAAAAAATAATTTAAGGTTTGTTTAATTAATTTCATATTATGTTACTATATTGCCTATGTAGAAAGAGGTTATTAGGATATTAGTAACATAATGTACACATGCAAATTTTACTAACTTATATAATAATTAAAAATAGATATAATTATAACTAATTATATCAAAAAATTTGAATAAAAAAATCTAGAAATTACCTGACGATAGCAAACTTTATAAAAGGATCTTTAATTCAGCGAGTTAAAAAAACAACTTGTCTTTCACCTTTTATATCGTTGTGATTAAGGAGCGTGTGTTTTCTCTGTTTTCTTCACCACTTTTTTAGTGGCGCTTGCTTTTTTTGCTCTTTTCTTAATTACAAAAGACTGGACCCGTATTCGTACAGTTCTCGTATAAAAAAACCACTCTCTTAAATTTTTGTTTATCTTTTATTAGGATAACGAGTTGTCTAGTGCAGGCGCGGAATCTCAGTTCTCGAGGTGTTTGTACAGGCGGATAAAGAATTTAATAACGAAATATTAACATGGATTACGCTTTTGTATACGTTACCAGCTCGCCTCGTATGCAGATTACATGGATACCTACTAACGAAACTTATTCATACACTCTTCTCTCGCCATCTAAACGTAAATTATATTTCGGATATGGTATTACCTTTTTATAAAATAAAACAAATGTAATATTTTTTTTCCTTCTTCCTAGTACACTGTTTGCTTTGGAAAAGCAATCCCATTTTCCATTCGGATTTTATTATATATTAGCGTATACTTTGTTTTACGGAAATGATGTTAATCTCTTGTAAGAGGGAAATTAATGTTAATCTGGTTTGCTTATTTATTTTTTTATTTCTTGTTTATATATATATATAGCAGATAAATATTACTTGATAGTATTCGACAGAAGTTATACCTATTAAAATTTATTATATTACTTGACAATGATAATTTTCATATTAGTATGTTAGAACTAGGGTTTAGAAAAGTTTTTTTAGTCAATAACAGAGGGGTAGTTACCTCGGAAATTTAGAAAAGGAATTATATTATTTTTATTTTTTATGAGATTTCAATCGACAACTGATTATTTCTTAACGAGAATAGTTTATTTTTTATTAAATTAGTTTTATTAAAATTATCGTAAATTTATTATTATATTTATCTCAAATTAGTTATCGTTTTGCAAGCGGAAGCAAATATTATAGCAATGTCAAATACGGTATAAATTTAAACAAAATAATTAAAAATGTTAGACTTGCTGCGACCACCGCGCGCGCTCCATACTTTACCGAAACAGTTATAAATTATAATATCCTAAAAGCCGTCGCCATCATTTCACGGCCCATGCGATTATAAGCATTACAGGCGGTTTAATCGCAATTATATTTATGTGCGTCGATGACCGTTCCCGAAACTCGAGCCTTCCGAAAGCTCAAAGCGTTCCCCGTTCGGCGCGGCGGGTCCGAAAGCGGCATTCGATAAAACACGTCATACTATAAATCTGCGGTGGTAGCCCGTAGACCTTACGTCACACCCTGTGTGTAATTGCTATCGATGCATAATTCAGATATGAGTGAACTGAACTGAGCTTTCGGCTTTTCAGCTTCAGCTTATTTCTCGTGGGCTAGCATATTTTCGGGACGCTGAAACCGTGGCTCTAGTTTTAATTAATATTTATTGATAATTTTATCCTGCGTGTGTTTATTATAATAAATTTGGGCCGAATTTTTTTTTTGGTTGATGTAATCTGTGTAATGTTACGTGGGGTTCAACTTAATTAAATTACAGTTGGTCAGTTTTATTATGTTAGGAGTTAATATTTGTTTAATATAAATATGCAGGCTGACATTCACGCGTTTATTAATTAGATTTATAAAAGTCTAACCAAATTTTACAAAAAATATTAAATATTATATACAATTCTCAATTAACTTAACTTAACTTGACGTAATAACTGTGACAATATGGCCACCGAAGATGTCAGATTAAATACACTTGACGGTGATAGTTATGTTTGTTACTGTCACCAGTGGTGTATATAGTAATTAACTCCTGTATAATAATGCCCTTATTATACTAATAACATAATAATCTCTTTCTACAAAGTACAGTTTTTTTTATATCGCTAATGCATATTTTATTTGCTAATAAGTACTTTAATATGTTTTATTAAATGAGTCAAGTATGACAACAAGTTTTACAATTATTATATTTTTTAATTTACTAGTTAAACATATTTGTTCTCTTATAAATTAATTGCAAAATCCAATAAATTTTTTTTTTTTTTTGAAAAAACAGCAAAAGACACATTCAACATTGCAGTCACTTATTGAAATTTAAAAATAAAGGCCCTTAACGCTTTAGCTTTCATTATATTCAGTTTCTTTTCGAGTACTACATAGAAGGCGAACCATATACCACGTACGTTTCGCAGTTATTTTTGTTAAAAATCATCGTCCGCAGGCAACTACGATCTAGAAAAGAAAAAAGAAAAAACTGGCGCAGTACAGTGGGTAAGCCGAGAGGCGTGCTAGACGCAGCACTCGAGCTTTCACAGCTTCCCGCCCCTATAAGTGCGAAGTCTTTTCAAAAAAAGCTTCGCGCTGTACCGAGTCGGTAGAAAGGGGGAAGCATGCAGTAGCTGCAGAATAAGTTTGGCGCGATTTTCTGCATAACAAACCCCGACGCTACGATGTTCATTAGAAAATGTGAGGTTTCTGCGTTGGGTTTGAGTCTGTGCTACTGTACGACTCAATTTGCTACATGAAATGCATACTTAACGAATATCCACCGTGTACAAAAGAGGTTAATGCGCTACCGACAAATACACATTATGTAAATGATTTTAAAAAAATTCGCGAGCACTAAGCGTGAATTTTATTAGCAATTATGCGCCATACGAAACCAGCGGCGTTACGCGATGTTTTATGTTATTTTACTTATATAATTTTTTCCAGAAAATGTATTTTATAACATTAACATAATTATAAATATTAAATTTCAAATGTGAGTAAATATACTGACTTTAAAAACGTTCTGTGTGAATATAATAATAGTTGTAATTTATTGTGTATAAAAAACGTTGTATTAAAAAAGATTTAGTTTTTTTTTAAGTTTATAATTAGTTTATGAAGAAGGTGCAAATTTTTAACTAAATTTTCACTTGTTTTTTTTTATTTATTATACCTTTTAATTAGTACGAAGTATAAATATAAATACAATTTTGTGCATTAAAATATTATTTATTTTTACTTTTGTTTTCAATTAAATATATAGTGCGGTCGTTTTATATAAATAAAATACGAGTGGAAATTAAGACAAAAATTCTTAATTTTTATTCTTACCTTCTTCATTTATTATTTAATTTTTTCTAACATCTAAATAATTTTTTAATTTATTTTTTGTGAACATTCCCAAATTTGAAATATTACAATTTATATGCAATATGTAAATACAATGTATGTAAAATTAATTTACTATAATGTCTTTAACTTAAATTTATGCGTTGTGTTAACATCTGGTTTTATAGTTGAATACTAGTTTTTAAAATTTCAACTGCGCTAAAGTGAATTTGCGTAAATAGAAACCGCATAAATGAAGTGTTATGTCTTAGTCGCAATTTTTATTTGTTTGGAAGTGCATTATTTATGCTAACTGATAAAAATACAATAAAAAATTTTAATTGCAATAAAACAACAATAGAATAAAACTAAAATTGTGAATTTGTATTATTTTTTTTAGAAGTTGTTAAGTTATTTAGAAGCACTAACTCTGTTCTAAAACATAACAGTAATTTTAAAATAAATAGGGTACTATAAATGAGTCCTTCAATTTTCAATTAAAACGTAATACTAAAAGATAAAATTAATTTAAACAGTCTAAATAAGACTACTTCTTAAAACAAAACTATTCACGAGTCACCACTGGCATTTTGCAAAACCGCAAGATTTAAGGTTCGCTTGAACGACAACACTTGTCGCATATACTCGTAGATGATTAAAAGAGAACATTTTCGAAATTTTGACCAACACCAACGGCGCTACCACAGCCGCCGACTTTTCCTCTTTCCAACACTTCACTCAATTGAAAATATAAATGAATCACTTTTGCATAACAACGAAAACTTTTAATTAATCCAATTATGAGTGAATTTCACTAGACATTATGATTTTAATGCGCTGCATTGCATTTGCTCTGGGGATATAAAGCTTTTTACCAGAGATCCTTCTTGGCCACTATGCTTCGGTGTACTCGTATATATCAGATATACAGATGTGTAATATAATGTTGTTATTCATGCGAAATGAATTGTAACTCTTTTGTTAATGCAGAGTTTGTAATTTTTGAATTTTGTTGCCGCTTTTAAACATGTATTTATGTGTGAAATTGAATCGGTTGTTACAAAAAAATGTTTGTAATGCTTTTCAAATGGTTTTAAGTAGTGGAAAATCTTTTGTTTAAAATATTGCTTTCCGTTCAGTACGTAATCTAGCAAATATTTTAAAATACACTTTATACAAATTATTGTTGTTTAAAATAGTGTAAAATTTAATTATTGGAATGTTCTAACAAAGCAATAATATTACATATACGGTACTAAAGAAGAATTACGGATATTTTTCTTTTTTCTTTTGTACAATAACTGTACCTGATTTTATATATTTTATAATTTGAGTAGAAATTGATGTGATTCAAACACAAAGGTAAAAAAATATGTATAATACGTGGCCTAGTCTTTTTTGTAGGTGAAGATTGTGGGAATTGTAGTCAAAGTAGATGAATGTTTAAATAAAAAATCTCATTGTAGTTTCTTTACCGAGTTTCTCGAAGATTCAGGTTTGTAATAAAAAACAAATGTGTGCTTTGAGTGGAAAATGACTTTTGTGCTATTACATATTTGTAATTTACGTATTCAAGCACAAAAGCATCATTAATACAAGATATACTATTTTAAAATTATTTGAACAAATATAATTACAAACAAAATAATTAATAATAATAGTAACGTTATTAGTTTGCAAATGGTTAATAAATTTTGAATGCTTTGTGAAAATTTATCCATAATGCTACAGAACTAACACAGTATTCTATTACATAATAGATGCATAAAACAGTAGCAAAATCACTAGATTATTCTATCAAAATGAAAATGTTATTATATCTATTTTACATTAACGAACGACATTACGCATTATAATTATTTTATCATAAAATAATTTACATTAGAATTGTACATTTTAATAATAATATTAAAATAATGAACATTAAGCAGGTAAATAATTAATTTTTATTTACCGTCACATATAGAGAGGGAAGTATTGTAATTATACCAATTTTTACTTTTCAAAATCTTAACAGATAAGCACAAATTAGGTTCTGGATAACTTGAATCAACTGTATTTTAATTATTTTAGTTTCCGATATAAATATTTTAATTTATTTAATTTTTGACACATATCTATCTATCGAAAGTGGTAGTTTACTAATGTCACTTACTTTATACGTTTTATGAATATTTTACAGAAATATTCCGAAAAAAAATTTATTCAACAAAAGTTATAACTAACAATTTTTCATATTTTTGCGATATCGATTTTGACAGATATGTAAGTACATTGCTATTGCGATAGATAATAATAGTACGGCTGATATGCGATGCAGACCAAATTGTCAAAACCAAATAGCCGATGCGCAATGTGGGATAGGCTGTTACGCAAAGCATGCCACAATGAATTACAAGCTAAACCCACAAAAATGAAAATCCACAATTTAGTGTAAAATAAATGCAATGTAATGTAATATTTATATAAGTAATATTAACGTATTGTATATACCTACCCTTTTAAAGGGTTTTTGTACAATTTATTTATCTGTTCAAAACACAGAGAAATAAAGAAAAATAATAATAATAGGAATGTTTGGAGGCGACTGATTTCGGAATGATGAAAAGAGTTTGTGCCACACCCTTTTGGGTACTTGGCGTGATTGTGTATGTATGTATGTATGTATGTATAATAATATTTATTGATTATTGACAATTGATAATCAAAAGCGAGATTCAACCAAGACTGATTTTTTACCTAACCAATTACAAATATGATTACAATCTTTATAAACTATAATTATTAACATAAATTATTTAGAAAAACTGGTTAGAAAAAAAATATTTACAAGAAAACAGAAATAAACGAATAAATAATTTCTCTGTTAGAAAGTATATTGTGGTGACAGTCGTATTTGTAATAGCCAGGGGCGTAGCAAGACCTTTGTGGGCCGGTGTGCCACTGGGATTAAGGGGCCCCTCTCTACTCCTTGTATTGTTTAAAATTTTAATGTTCTTTTGGCTCATTTTAAGTTGTAGATGTCATTTTAATTTTTTAAATTTGTGTTTGTTTGTGCCTTATCCGAAAAAAATTTTCAAATAAAAGTTGTTTTATTTTTATGATAATCAAAATTAATTAAAATTATTTTTTGTTAAAATGCAATCTGTATTTTCAAAATTAATAAATTAAAGTAAAATGCCTAAAGAAACAACTTGCGGGAAATATATATGTATGTACCTACCTAATAATGTTGGCTTAACCATAGACAAGAAATGTGTGAAGATTTTCGATTTAATAGTTCAGAGAATAATTTTAGGATAAACGTTTTTAACGCTACATTAGATATTATAATTTCACAATTATAAGATAGATTTTCAAGTTTTACGGAAATAAATAAATTATTTGGAGTAATTTTCCCAGAAAATTTAAAACAATTATCTGATGATAAAATAATTGATTTATGCCAACCTTTACTAGAGAAATATACTTACGATTTAACCGCAGATTTTAAGACACAGATATTATCTTTTAGGAAAACCTTTAAAAAACTGTTACAAAATATTAATTCGGTATTTGAATTAGGAGAATTAATATTTACAGAATATTCTATTCTTAGTTTGGCATTTCCGAAACTTTGTACCGCTCTTATTTTGTTCTTAACATTCCCTGTATCAACTTCTAGCGCCGAAAGAACATTTTCAAAATTAAAACTTATTAAAACATATTTAAGAAACTCTATGGGGGAGAAGCGCTTATCAAATTTGGCGATTTTGAGCATTGAAAATGAAAGAACACGTAAATTAAATTTAAGTGAAATAATTAGCATTTTTGCTTCAATGAAAGCGAGAAAAGTTAAGTTTAGTTAAAATTAATGAACTATGTTTGTAAACCTAAACTTTAAATTTTATTTGTACTGTATGTTTTTGTGTTTGTAAACTTAAAGGAATCTATAAAAATGTATTTAACTTACTATAATAAATTAATTTATATATTAAATGCTTTTAATCCTATAAATGGTATTTTTTTCCTCTTTTTTGTCCTTTATTAAGTATTAATAAAAATAAGGCCCCATTGGGCACTTTAGCTCGTGGGCCCCTCTCGCTTATGGGCCCGTGTGCATCGCACTCCTTGCACCCCCGGTTGCTACGCCTCTGGTAATAGCCATAGTAAATTTTTCCCCTCTTAACTTGAAATGTATACAAAAAAAAGTTGAAAATCCGGCTTAAAGCAATTTTTCCACTGAAAATATTAAATAAATAATAAAGAAACTATAAGTTTTATGTACTTTAGAGAATGTACTTAGAAAAAAAAATTTTTTTTGCTTAATAAACTTTGCTTGCATAACTAGGTTTTTTATTCATCAAATATTGATATCGTTTCTTTACTAACTTGAGTATTTGCAAGCTTAAGTTGAAATTATTACACAGAAAAATATAAATTTCAGTTATATTTCTTTATTATAAATATTTTCAAAATTTTAAAAAAATATATGACTATTTAAATATCTGGATACAAAATATTAATAAGTAAAATTTGCCGTAGCTACCACAAATTATTTCTTAAACAAAATACTTTTTAACAGTGAAACCAACCAGAATCGACCAATGGTGTGGCAAATTTAAAAAAGAAACTAAAAGTACAAACCGATTACAAAGGATGGGCCATCTAGGCCAGCCAGAATCGGCCAATAAAATGGTGGGGGTACAAGTATATATACCCGATTGCGGAACAGAAACTAGCACAGAGGATGCCATCTATAATGTATGGCGAAATGTCTGGGATGAGGATAGATCGACAACTGCATATCAGCCCAGAAAATTTTATAAATTCAGTCGATTTTATTATTAATTTATATACAAAATATTTTGTATTCGTTTGAATAGCTATTGTAAACAGATACTTTTAATATTTACGTGTTACTCAAATTACAAATTAAAAATAGGAATTTACACACAGGTAGAAAACAATGCATACCACATTAATATTAACATCGAATAATAAACTATTATGAAAATATTTTGTAATAACATAAAATTGTACGTGCTGCCAATAATTAATATATAAAAACGTAATTAATCAATTATAATTATAAACTGTCAATTTCAATAGAATATTACAGATACGTGTTATTTAATAATATTAATTAAAATTAAATTATCAATCATGTAAAAATTTATGCATTAAATACATTATTACTAAAATTATTTTTATGACCGTTTTAGTTCTAAAATGTGTGTGTGTTACAATGTTATTTTTAAAATAAATATAATTTTATTATAATTAATATTAACAATAAAAATTGAACATTGGTTATTTATAATTAATTTAATTAAATTTTATTTGTTTAAAATTGTTTTCAAGTATTGGTTATATAATTAATGTTAATGGTAATTATTTTGTAAAATAAATTATTATACAGTGTTCGTCAAAAAGTTTGCATCATATAGAAAAAATTGTATTATTGGTTTTTTTTGAAATTTATTATTTCGAAATAACTCATCCTATTGGTGAAAATTTTGAATTTGCTTCTCTGAATAGAGAAGTTTGGAAGAAACTGATTTCGGGATAGTGGAAAAAGTTTAATTAAATAGAAATAATACATATTTATCATATTTATTCATTCATATGCAAAGTGATTCTTCAAATTTGAAACTATTAGTTTACCTATAAGTATTTTAGAAAATGTTAATATAAGTTATTGTGAAAAATGATATTTAAAAACTTTTTTTTTACAAATAAATTTTTTACAAATAAACTAATTTTTTTCATAATTGTTTAATATCACCAATACCGGAAGTGATATCAGTACTTCTGGCTAGTGAATTTTTAGTTC
Organism: Clivina fossor; assembly: GCA_963966155.1. NCBI lineage: Eukaryota > Metazoa > Arthropoda > Insecta > Coleoptera > Carabidae > Clivina > Clivina fossor. Next base: position 8,129,319 of record OZ014565.1, on the reverse strand, counting down.
TTAGATAAGTACCAAATTGTCCTGTAATAATAATTTCCAAGAAACAAACAATAACTTTTTTTTATGTGATACTCAATTTTGGCCGATACTGTATAATACGATTTATTTATTGATAAATATAATATAATAATAAGTAAGTAACAAAAATAATAATAAACACGAGTGGAAATTAAAATGAATTATTTCATTTTCTTCCTTCTTTCATGATTTAACATTTATTTCCACATTGGATTTTATTTGCAAAAAATACTTGTGTGTTTTAGATGCTTTTTATATATATAAAATACACATATTTTTATGATAATAATATTTGGACAGGCTGAAGATGTTTCACGAAAACACTTTCATATTTAATGGCGTTGTAAATTTTCGACATTTATTTACGTAACGTCGATATAAATATCGGAAAAGCTTTAAGTTGTTGTTCGCGTGTCTAAATTTTTTTACGTTAAAATTATGAAGGCAAGCTCTTTGATTGTTAATTTTATTTCTTCAAAAAAATAAGAAATCGACGTTTTTATTGAAGACTAATATAGTACTCATACAGTCGAAATATAAAATATATTTATAATTTATTATAAAACTTCTAATCCTTCAAAAAGAAGTGCTCTAAAACAATTAAATATATTAAACACTTGAATAAAAAATATTATTATTTATAAATTTAATAATGGCGAGATATGTTGTTTATAATAATTCCGTTAAATTACAGTGTCCATAATTCACAACTGTAAGCTATTAAATTATAATTTATTAATTCTGATCAATCTCAACTCATTAAAATTTTAACTACACAGTCGTGAAATAAATTATCCGTAAATTAGCGCAGTTGCTGAGATACCGCGGTAGTTGTTAGTAAATAATGCATTTATAGAAATAAAATTATTTATTAATGTTATTTACTTTACAACAAATTTTATTTTACTTATATTTATATTCGTATGATTTCTGGAACTCGCTTGTGGTTAACTTGTTGTAAACTTAATCTTTGTGAGTTATAGCTATCATAACACAATTTTTCTAGTAATAATTCACATAGTTAAAAAAAAAATTAAATAAAACAGTTTTAGGTTTAAGATCTATATTAATATTTATTAATTATTGACATACTCAACGTATTAAACGTCCGTCTTTATCAGGAAAACTGATGAAGACAGACGTTGAGAACTTAAACGTAAAGCCGTTTTATTTTATATAATAAATTCTGAAAGATTTTTTTACTATATTAGAAAAAATTACTTTTTTTTAATTTAAAAATTTATTGCAATAATTAATGTGAAATTTCTTTTATATGAATATTAACGACAAATTTTCACTAAGAATACATTTTTATTTTTTTAGTTGCAGAAGATAAATAAAATCATTTCTGGCATTCTAGGTGCATGAATGATTAGTTCAAATTTATCAAGGCTCTTTTCATTTCAGTCATTATTGCAGAAGCTCTTGACTATATATCTACCTATCCACTTCCAAATATAATTCAAAATTATTTCCCCGAGATAATAATAAAGATAAAATGAGACTGTCAAGTATTAAAAGTAATGGCAATATTTTTCGTTTGCATATCAGACGGATCTTACAAAACGGAAATGTTATTATTGAAATAAATCGAAGAGTATTTTTCAATGTTAATTAATTAAAAACGCAAAAATTGTTCGAGCCCTTTCTTTTTACGATACTTTAGATGCAAAATAAAGATTCATTCACAATTAGGATAAATTGTTTATCTTATTGTCTGCAATTAATATCAATATTGGAGTATAATGACATAATTAGCAAAAAAAATTTACAATCTCAGAATTTTGTTTATAATGTTGTTGTTTTATATACAATAGATTTCTTACTATTTATACAATCTCTTTATTGCAGGATGATATGTAAATTTAAATTAGCTTAAAATTACATGATTTGAATTTACTCATTGGCAAATTCTCTTAATACTATAACTTAATTAATAATACATTAATTATTAAACCTAAGCGATAGAGTCAGTGGCTGGAATCTATTTAGTCTCCTAGTACGCAAACTATTGTCTAATTAATTAACTGCACTATCATTCGGAGGCACTTTTAAACTAATTAGATTTATTTCACTAAATTGTTTAATCACTTTTTTCAATATGTTTATTTTTAAGATTACTATATATAACTATATTGGGCTCAAAGTTAAATTTTATATGTCCAGATTAGTTTACAAACTTATCATCAACGAACCATGAAAATAATTTATTATAATACCTATAATTCAAACTGAAAAACTATTTAAATATAAAATAATAATAATAATATCAGAATTCTAATCAAATATATAAAACCTGCAACATTGTAAAATTTTCTGCTTGTTTTTCAAAAATCTAATTCACTAGAAAATCTAAATATTTTATAACGCAATAGATTTTAGAATCTACTTAAATGTCACCTTGAAAAAAAAACGGAGCTAATGGTATGAGCCAATGTTTCTAATAATAATAAAAGTAATTTAAACTACAGAAATATATATAAATAGTCATACTTAATAACGATAATTAAAGGTAAAAATAATCGGTATCGATATCGTTCTTTACGTTCTTATTCTGAATGTACCTCGAGCAGCGTTTTAATTAAAGCCGGTTAAATTTTGGGGTATTCTTCATTGAAATCTTGACAAAAACAAGTCGCGTATTATCCCTGTGTTCACGGCACACGCACACACACACACACCTGAATTCAAATAGAAGGCAGTTGACGCGAAAGGAATTGAAATCGAGCCGAAACAAAGCGTCGAATTTTGCGCTGCGTTTACTCGATTTATTTCGCACGAAATCGACTGGACAAAAAGTCGAAGGCGTGCTCCAAATTTAACAAAAACCGCCATATTGAAGGTAAACCCTTTAAGGCGTCACATTTATTAAACATACTAAATTATGGTAAATATTTTAGAAATGACAAACTGAATAATATTGTTTTTATGTAGTTATAATAGAAATGGAAGAAGACAAGTAATTGTCATTGGGAAACTTGCAAAAAATAAGTGTAAAATGTAAAACAATTTTATATAAAATTATTTTAAATTATCAATCGTTTCATTTATAATTTTTAAAACTATTCAAGAATTAAAATATAACGCATTCCTGCAATAATATTAATATTGCATTATAAAAAAAGAAATCTGGACATATCACAAAGAATATAAACGGAACAGCAGTAAATAACTTTAATTATAATTTCATTAGCCAAAGTATAAAGCATGCTTAGTTTCAATAAACTTAAATTATGTATAATAAAATTATCAATAAATTATATTTCAAAAGCTTAATGCTAATCAATTTTCTCAATATTTCATGAAAACAAATCAAATCAAAATATGCAAGTTTTCCATTGTCCATTTTTTTTTTAATTTAATAATTATTTAATAATTTTCTTTAACGAAATGTATTGCTAAAGACACAATTATTAACTTCACAAATTTTATTATATTTGATTGAAATAAAGCACATTAGATTTAATAGTTAGCATGTCAGTACAGAAATAAATTAAGCAAAAGTGTATGAAATATTTTTTAAATATTTTTAAGTAACAAATAAATCATGTTCATAAGGGTTAATAACCATCTCAAAAGATTTATCGGCTTCCCCTGTGTATTTAATTAAACTTGAAATAAGATCGTCAATTTGATTTTGCAGATCCTTATTGCATATTTTCCATATCTTCTCTCAATTTTGATGATCTGATGCAATCTCATTTTCGTCGTTCGTTGTTGGTGGAATGAGGTCTCAGTTATGTGAGAGTACAGAAATATTCCCCCATCTCTTGCAAAACTTCTCGTTCTATGACCGTCTCGTTTCACGACGATTAATGAATGATCTATCACTTTTCCCGTATTGATTGCTTCTTATGAACGACGAACGTCAATTGACTGTGCTTGACGTTTATTAAACTTCTGCATATCGAGCGCTAATGCGTCAAATATATTTAATTAAAACTCGTAATTAAAAATATTTTCTGTTCCCGTAAAATTCTGTTTAATTTATTTATTATGTACTGAAATACTGTTGTATTATTTAATTTAGTATTTATTATTATTATTTTATAATAACATATTTTATTTTGTTATTACTTTTATATTATTGCAAATGGTATGAATAAAAACATAAATATTTTCAATTAAAATGTTTCTATAAATATTTAAAAAAAACATTTTTCAATACATTCACGTTCGTTGTTTAGATGTATTTAGTGACAGCCTGGGGATTTTGGATTTGGATTTTAAAGCATGTTTTTATTGTTTTAGTAAAATTAAATAAATTTTTAGGAATAAAAATAAATACTGGTACTGGGTTGGTGCACAATTATTAGGCGTTATTGAATTATTATCAGCTATTGAAATACATGGTGACTACGCTCCGGAATAATCATTTAAAACTGTTATTGTTGAATTTGTATGTTTCTTTTTTCATAATAAATATTGTTTAAATAACGTCTGATAATTATGCCCCAACCCTATATATTCTAAAGTTAATAATGAAAAAAACTACATTATATTTAAAGTTGGATTTAAAACTTTTCTTCTGATTGAAATACAATATTTAAAAGCAAAATATTTGCATCAATAAAGTAACCTATTTTAAAAATTGTGTCACTAAAAGTGCATAAAACTAATTAATTGTTTCTTTTTTATAGTATTTAATGAGAATTGAGTGTTTACAATATCTGCAAATTGCTTCGGCTGTATTTCTGGAGTTTTAAATTGCACTACAGTGTGTTTTCTTTTGCAATTTTTTAATCGAACTGAAATTGTTCACAATATTGAAGCAAAAGCTTTTTATTATGTTGGCGTTTTCTATTTATTTTTTTTTTATTCGGTTAAATTGCTTTGTTTGTGGCAATACTCTCTTGGGATATTGGTTAATTAAAATAGACAAGCCACCCGGAATACACAATACCATTTATAGATTGGCATTTGTTTCAGATACGATGTGCCCATTTTATTTTATTTTTATTTTGTGTCCGCCTTTTTTCAAAATGAATAAGTGTACTTGTGTACCTTTTATGGTGTTTCGCTAATTGGAAGTAGTGTTTTTAGTTTTTAGAATATATTCAATTCGTTCCATTTTTCTAATTTACTTTTTACGTATATTTGCAATGTTGTTTTTGTTTAATTTACTAACACATTTTTTTTGTATTTAAAACATTTGAAAATATATATTTTACAGTAATCTTTAACGTATACAGTAATATTAAAAATTGACAAGAAAGTAATTATAGATATAATTAATATATTTAATATATAATTAAAAAAAAAGTATTTTATATTATAATGCGTGGCAGTGAAAGTTGGATTTGATTACAGAAGCATAAAAGAAAAATTACAGCTGTGGAATAGAGATGATGAAATGTTGATTAATATGTAAGTCCTGTAATTTTTTTTGTGTATGAATGAAAAAGTTAAATAATGTTCTACTTAACTGTTAAGTTTTTCGTTAAACAGCAGCAACAGCAACTTACTTGAAATAATTTCAAAGGTTAATTGACAAAGTTTTAAAGTACTTGATGGCAAGCCTAATTAACTCACTTCGTATATATGAAAACGAATTGTCGCCAGTAATATAATCACTAGTCTTTATTCTGCATTTATATTAGTCATGTCTTAAATAAATTTATAGCTTTTCATAATTATTATTATGCATATATATATATATATATATATATATATATATATATATATATATACAGGGTGTTCGTTCGCTTGGTTGATATAGGGCAATAACATGGGATTTCGATAATATGCAGAATACTACTTTCTGAAGTAAAATTCGGAGAAATACTTAGAATACTTTTCGATAGGGAATAAAAAGTTCAATAATTTGGTTCTACTTTTAACTTGCTAGCATGTGCCGTTTGAGCGCTAGAATTTTTTTTAAAATGTTTTTTAGAATTTTCAATAAATTTTCTTGCTAAATCAGTATAAGTTAGAAAAAAAAGTAACTTAGTTATTATGTAGCTAATTTCTTTTTCTATTTTACTGATTTTTTTCAGATTTTTTTGAAGAAATTTTGAAAAAAGTCTTATTTTGAATTTTTTTAAAATATAATTTTTTTTTAAATCTGCTCAAAAAAATCTGAAAAAATTCAGTAAAATAGAGAAAAAAAATATGCTACAAAATAGCTAAGTAACTTTTTTCTCTTACTCGTACTGATTTAGCAGGAAATATTATTGAAAATTCTAAAAAACATTTAAAAAAAATTCTAGCGCCCATACGGCATATGCTAGCAAGTTAAAAGTAGAACCAAATTATATAACTTTTTATTCCTTATCGAAAAGTATTCTAAGTATTTCTTCGAATTTTACTTCAGAAAGTAGTAATCTGCATATTATCGAAATCCCATGTTATTGCCCGATTTCAACCAAGTGAACGAACACCCTGTATATTACTATGGCCACTTGAAATTTAAAATTTTACAGAAATAAAGTAAATAATATAGTAAAAAATCTTTCAGAAATTATTATATTAAAATAAAGCGACGTTAGGATATAGTTCTGTATTAATTTTTATTAATAATTGACGTTTTGAAGTACTCAACGTACATCATCATCAGGAGAAAAGTTATGCAAATGACATTACAGTAAATACTCAGAACAAGTTACTAGGTATCAAAATAAGTAACTAGATTGTAAAATTTATAAATTTTTAATTAAAGTAATGCAAATTTTATTTAAATCAATTACTTCACACTGATTAATGTTATCTTTTTCTAGTTACTTAATTCGTTAGATAGTAACTTGTTTGTATGTTCTGTTTATTTACTGTAACGTCATTTGTATAATGTTTTTCTAATGATGATGTAGGTTGAGTACTCGTATATCAATTATATATAAAAATTAATACAGAACTATATCCTAAAACCGTTTTATTTTAAACTAAACAATATTTAATAATAATTAATATATAAATATAATAATTACTTAAATCGTCTCTAACCTAGTATATATAAAAATGCGTATTTGAACTAAACTTTAATTACTTTTCCAATTTCCAATATCCAAATTCTCGCATTTTGTATTACAAGATGAACAAAGCAGCAAAGATTCAATGCTTGCACAAGGCAATTCAATCAAATCCTAAGCAAAGTTCGTTGAAGACCATTATTTTGCTTGTGGGCCATTAACAAACGCTGTATAGCCCCAGCTCGAGAAATAGCTCGTTCCCAACCCGTTCACACAGCGCCCGGCCCAGCTTACATATGTGTGTGTGTGTGGCTAGCGCAGCGCGGAAATTAGTTTTACTTTCTGGCTCCCGATAATGCTCGAACTATTCATTAACGGACGCGCCGTGCCGGAGTTCCGGTTAAAGCGGACGCACGTAACTCTGGTTATTTACTGTAATGTGCATAGTTGGCCGGTCCCGGCATTGCCGCGTCGCATGCATTATGTCCGCCGCTTTGGCCGGGCGCTAGTTGTACAAACCGGGGGGGTGATTCTGACACACACACACACACACACACTGTCGTGCGAGTTGCCAACGACAAAGGCGCATAAGACCACCCCAGCAAGATGTGGTCGCAGTGTGAAAGTGATGTGACCGCTAAAAGGAATTATTCACAGTTTGTTGCTTAGCTTACTGCGTTTACACTTGATTCAATGCTGTACAATAAACGCTTTGCTTTTAATATGATCGGTGATATTTAACCGTCATGATATGGAACAAACTTTTTTTTATTGAAGCAATGAGTAGCTTCCACCAAACACACCTATCCAGACAAACAACTTTTGCTTTATCTACATTTATTATATCTTGAATACAAATATTTATAGGCAAATAATAAGTTTTACATTAAATTCTGTTTTAATAATGTCTTAATTTTTCTAAATAAAACGGCTTTAGGATTTTAAGTTCTGCATTAATAAATATGAATACAGAACTTAAACCTAAAGCCGTTTTATTTTATATAATGAGTTCTGAAAGATTGTTCAGTTTCATTTTATACTAAAGAGTATTTTATTAAAACATTTCTGTCGAATACTATAAGTAAAAACAATATATCGAAAACAAAAAGAACAATTTAATATATATTCAAAGAATAAAAGAAAGCAATCCAGTCAATAAAATACAAACATGCAGCCATAGCATGACAATCTAACATTACATTTTCAAACGAAATCGTACACAAAAGTATGAACATCAAACAAAAATGCAATATTTAATGCTAATAAAGTCGAGTTTGAATAAATAAAGTTTTGAATCAAGATTTATAATAATTGTTTCGTACAAATTGACTTTAAGAAAATAGGAAAAAAAAAAATTAAAAACGTTAGATATTTGTATATAAATTACACGATATATTTTGGTAATATAAAATGCTATACCAAAAACTCTGTACAAGTATAATACAATAGCCTTTAAATTAGACATAATTTATTGAAATCGTTTTAGTTTTAGATATAATATTGTTATGAATAAAACTCAAAGCACGCGATGTATTTTCCAATATTAATAATTCATTTTGAAGATAAAATTTATATAAGTATAATCATATTTATAATTATTGTTATTTTGTAAAGTATTGTATTTAGAAAACGGATCAGATATATTCTTATTTAGTAGCCATAAATTATGAACGTATTGTCTACAAGATACTATAAATTTTAAAGTATAATTACTGTAAAATTGAAAAGAATTTTGAGATATATAAAATGTAAAAATAAAAAAGTGTGAATGGAAATCCTTTAGTTCAAATCCTGTATGATGGCTGCTGCAGGAATTGATTATGTCTCCTTAGCTATTTAATTTATATGTGGCTGTTCTTCTTTGAAAAGCCTTGTATAGTGATAACGGTATACTTATTGGTGATTGCTTTGTATCTGTTTTAGCGTATGCTGATGACGTGCTTGATCTGGCTGAATCTGAAAGCAAATAAGAAGGATGATAAAACCAAGCAGGGTTGCACAAAACATTGTTAACATACATATTATGTTGCAGATAAGAATATAAATCTTGTGTTAAATGTTGATAAGTGCAGTATTAGTATTTGAGAAAGTTGATTGGATGACTAAATATAATTTGTTGTGTACGTTTAAAGCAGGTAGATAAGTTTATGTTTTTGGGTAATTTATTATCTAAAAATGACCGCTTTGACCAAAAGATTGAAAAGAAAGTAAATGCTCGTTGGAAGACTTTGGGTGCTTTGGGTATACTTTCTAAAAAAAAAAAATGAATATAGCTAAAGAGGTCAGTTTATGAGTATACAATACTATAATATTTTTCACGTTAATGTATAATAGATAGTGTTGGATTTGGCTGCAAAAGCATAAAAAGAAAGTTACTGCAGTTGAAATGATTTTTTTTTGTGTAAGTCTTGTAAATATGGATGAAGCTAAAGTTTGTCTGGATAGAAATGTTTGACAAAAACTAATTTTTGCTAAAAATAGAAAAAGTTTGGATCACACCTTTATGGATATAGGTCGTGTTTGTTTGTGTATGTATGTATGTAATGTAATTAAAATTTTATAAATTTTTATGATCTAGCTACTTATTTTGTTAGCTAGTTTGTTTCTATATTCTGTTTATTTACTGTAAATGTCATTTGTATCATTTTTCCTGATAAAAACGTAAGTTGAGTACGTCAAAACGTCGATTAGTAATAAATATTAATACAAAACTGCAATCTAAACTTGTTTTATTTTATTGTAATAAATGTTTTTTAATCAAAATTACATGTAGAAGCGTAATGAGAAAAACAATATAAATATTATATATATTTGTTATAAAATAAATATCAAAATTCATTTACGATGATTATCGATCGAATTACGATTACAAATTTGTTTGCGTATAAATTTGAGTATTAGCGGAAAACGGATTTCATCATTTATATAAGCAAAATAAAAGAAAGTGTCTCGAAAGTAATTTAGTTGTTTATAAATAAAATAACAAATTTCCAGCACCATTAAATCGAAATTTATGGCCATTATGTTCATTACGAGCTCGTACGTTGTGTCGTTTTTAAACACAAAACATACATATGCACGTATATGGAACGCATGAAAACCCAAGATGTTATATGCCATGCGTTGCTCTCTCCATTTAGAGCTTTATTCAAATTTGTAGACACAATTTGCACGCGTAATTAGATGCGTATAATTAAAGTATGACAAATTTTTGAATATTTTAATATAACAGTGTGGAATTAGTAGATATTTAGTAAAATATAATAATATAAGCAATATATTAACACTTTCGGCCGTTATTTCATATTGAAATAAATTAAATTAAAAAATTTTTAAAATTTGAAAATTTCACACTATATTATACAAATGTTGTGACTGCAGTTTCGACAAACATTGTTATTCCCGAACTGTGACATTTTGTGTACAATTATTAACAAATTTATTTCATATTTTATAACGTTTTATGCCACTGCTTCATACTTTCTTAAATATAGTTAAATCCTTTTTTTTTGAAATTACAAAATTGATTATATTTAAATTTACTTGGCTATTAATATTAAAAATACAACAAACTGTTTTTATTGATGATTTAGTTGGATTTAGGATCAAGTTCAAAACAAACAGAAAATATGATTTTATTGTTTTAAAAGTTTTTCAATTAAATTTTTATAGAACGAGGAAGAATTTAAAGGTAACTAACTATACACTACAACTGCGTTGACTTAAGACATATTTCACTAGCTGTAATAAAAAATTAAGAGTAATATTGTAAACTCAGTACTTAAATTCATTCGCGAGTATAGTAACCACATATTTATTTAGTTCAGATAGAAACAAATACAATAAAATAATATTAAACAAGATTTAATATTCGTGAAGTTTCTCAAATATGATTATCCATCTAACAACTAAGTCTAAGCAAACAACATGTAGATACTATACATAAGTTTGTGTAGATTTGAATATGACTCTACATTTACACATTACCTGTACACTTACGCATGTACCACAAACATATGACTGTTACCGGTAACCAGCACAACACACGCTCCTATATCCTTCAGTGTATGGCTAAAGACCGCAACATTAATTACATTATACAACAGAGGCAGTCGAGGTACATCTTAGGCGGTGAACGGGCGAACCAGCTCCTTAATGTACGGCCCAGAACCGGATTAGGTGCAATATTCGAGCCAGAACTTACTTACCTTACATACTCACACAGTAAATACACACACACACAACAGTAAAACTATTATACTCTTAACTGCTTTCCAAACAAACCATTCTGCTTAACGATTATGTGCACCGCACAAATATTGTGTGTGTGTGTGTTGCCTATGCTCGCGGCTACCATTCAAAAATACTCTGTAATTTTAAAATAACATTGTGTTTTCTTGTATTTACTCGGTTTTATATCGTAAATGATGCTTAACAGTTACGTGCTATTGCGGAAATAAAATAAGAAATAACATGTTTGCTTAAGGTTTTTAGATAAAAATTACAAGAGTCCTTTATTCTATAAAATTATTATTATTATTATCGTTTGCAATAAAAATAAATTATTACATGTTTTACTTATATTGCACACAATACTATTTCAAATTATTTGATGTTTTTTGTTTTCGAATTTTTTTAATGCAGGCAGCTGTAAGACAGTGGTAACGTGTTGCGCTCAACAAAAAATTTAAATTTAAAATATTAATTCTGATATTAAAGACCACTAAACCGATATGAACTGTGTTTGATTGGTTCGGTACCAACTATAAGCTGTAAGTTCCTTGCTAGACTGTGGGCTAACGACACGCACCATTGACAATGCAAATAAAAATTGTTAAGTAACTATATTGATCAGCTTCTCAAGCACATAGCTCCTACTTTCCACTTGAAAATAAGAAACTAAAAATTACTTTTTTTTATTAATTTGATACAAATAGCAATACAAAAATGGATAAATATATGAAAACAAGTATTGTTTTATTTTGTTTACTGAAAATAATTTTTATAGATTTTGTATTTTTTATGTTTTTAGCAAATTTAAAAATATATATTGTAATTTAGCTTTTATATGGTAAAACAAAATTCAAAATATGTTGGTATAATGTGTGTTATTAACAGACCAAAAGCATTTTTGTTATCTGAAAATGGCAAATATACATTTTTCTTTATAAAAATTATAGCTTTTAACGCAAACATAATTTAATTCCATACATTTTATTGCATATAAATACAGTAAATTTGTTTTAGTCGGCGATACAAACTACATATTTTTCATGCCAACATGATATACCGCATTATTATAAACATAAACATAAAAAACAAATCACAAATCAGAAATGCACGCTTCACTTGTTTTTTTTTTTTTATATTAATGCGACGTTTTAACGAAGCTATAAATTGCCGAGCGAAACAACAAACTATCTCTGCCTACGGGGTAGGTTGCGGTCGCCATCAATGCACGAACACGGAACAGAGAACAGAAAAGTTTTTAAAAATAAATTAGTTAGAAAACATAACAATGATAACATCAAATCACGATGACAGGAAAAAAGCTTCGTCCCGCCATTGACATGACTCCCGCGGTGAAACAGAGTTGGCGAGGCGCCACACGCACGATTTCTGACATCGTTACAATACCAGTGTTTTGCCTCTCCCCTAACCTAACATGGCTTACCTGCAAAGCATTCAACAGCAGTAACTATTTATTGACAGACAGGTTGTCTACGGGAAGTGCTTGTATGTGCTCTTATGTATGTAGTTTTTACTTTATACATACACTCTAAAAAAAAAATATGTAATTTTACCTACAAATTATGAGAAACTCTGATGCCCAGTATTTTTAGGTATAATTACTAAACTGCTCAACATAATTGTTTAAAAATACAGAACTATATTAAAAAAATTATGTAATAATGTAAATAAAAGTACATATATAAGTAATATTACAGTATTTTTAGTAAAGTTACTTTTTGTAAATTTACAGAACTTTAGTTAGGAATAGCTATTGTAAATATGTACTAAGTCTCATTATTTTAATAAATTATTATAAATACTAATATGCAAGCTGTAATTTTACATAATTTAAGAAGTTATACCAATAATATGTAATTCTACATTAAGTATGTGATGCAATTTGCAGAAAGTAATTAATTTTACATCTATCTATCTATTCGAAAAGTTGGTGTCATTGAGTCCTAGAGCACTGCGGCCTAGTGGCCTATTTTTTTACATACTTATTAGGTCATCTTTATTTACTTTATGTGATTATTATGAATTATGTAAAAATTACAGAATTTTGAGGTAGAAATACAGAATATTTATGATAAAATAAAATTACAGATTTTTTATAGTAATATTTTACCACTATTTTTCAGTAATTTCACAAATTTTTTTTTACAGTGTAATAGTAAACAGAGGTTACATATTTTCAGTTCAATATAAAAAAAAAAATTTGTACATTTTTAAAGTGATTTAATATTGATATTTTAAGAACTGTAAAAACTAAAAGATTGGTTAAAATATCAAAGAAGTACCATTTTATATGAGTATTTCAATAAAACGAAATTTTTACAACTTATTCACGCCATGTACTTATATGTCAGATATTTTATTGATAAAAAATATTATAACAGTCTATTAAGATAATAATATGTACTTATTATAGTAAAATAAACATGTATTTAAACAACATTTAAAAACTTTATTTATAATTATATTGCAGACTTTTATGTTTTCAATACAGTTTATATTTTTTCAATAACTGCTTACATTTGAAAGTGAGAACTGATTAGTTTCATGGGACACATGTGTAAGAAAATAAGAAATTAAAATTAATTTGAATAAATTTAAATTTAAAATAAAATTGATGTACCAAAGTTTGTATATTCAAATGACTATTATGACTTTAAGAAACTGTAATTTACGTTGCTAAGAAAATTTAAAATATCCTTAGAACGAACAGCATCCACGAACGGGTTAAGGTTCAGCTAGTAATATCTTAAATTTTTTAATTCAATATCCTCTTTTACTGTAAGTCGATTGTAGTGGTATAGCAATACTGGTTCTAAGACTTGGCTGTTTATGGTCGCTAGGAGATTCATTTGTAATGTACTTTACGCAAATTGAATATTAAATAATTTATCGTAATGTTTCATACCTATAGCATCAGTTTGGTGAATACATTATTATTTTATCGGTAGCAAAGGTTTGCGAAAATTTTAACATTTTTTTGATATTAATTATGCATTTATTTATCAATAAGCATTTTGTAAAAGCAAACAAACACTTGATGAACAAGTTAAATTATTAAAAAATTGTTTTTATTTGAATTATGATAATATATAATAAAAAAATCTTGCAGAACTTATTATATTCAAATAAAAAGGTTTTAGGGTTAAGTTCTGTATAACTTTTAATTAAAAATCGACGTTTTGACTTACTCTACGTACATCATCAAAAAATATGATACAATAAGTATGACACAATAAGTAAACAGAACATAAAAACAATATGGTTACAAAAATTTTGAAGAAATACCATATGCAAAGTAAAATAAAACATTATATATTTTCTGGAATTTTCTTGTTGCCATAATAAAATGTAAAACAGCAATGTATTTGACGTAAATTAAATTAAACTTAAACATCAACTGTTTTTTGCCTTTTACTTTCACAAACTTTTGTATTTTATGAAAGGTATTTCAATTTTTATCTGACATTCAATATTTTTTTCTTTTTTATTTTGATTCTTCTAGAAAAAATATTTTATGTAACGCACCAACCGATTTAATGTGTAGAAATTTTAACAATTTTTTATCTGATTTAGATAATTCTCATTCACTAATTAACAGCTTAAATAATTAAGTCAGTCATAATAATATATTTATATATGTATTAATATTATTATATATTAACTGATTTGTCATTTATATATATAAAAAATTAAATTTAGATGAGAAGGTAATTAAACTTTCGGTGATATTTTCCAACTTCTTCAAGACCTAAAAATTAATTAACTCAACACCAGTACAGTAAGAATAATTACAAATAAAATCAAATAACTTACATGTTTTTTTAGAAAATTCATGTTCTTTCCATATATTTTTTTAAGTAACACTAAATTATTTTAGTTAATTTTTCATATTCTGTTTCTAGATACAAATTATGATATATAACACACATTATCTATACCTAATACATGTAATATTATTTCCATAATGTTTGACATATAATATTTTTATAGGAAATATATTATCGTTAATATTTATAAACTTTACGATACATCAAAAACAAGATAAAATCAATCGGATTTATATGTTGTATTAAGTATGTGTCAAATAAAGTAATATATGGTATCATTAATAAATAAATTTCCAAAAAATGTTTATGAAGTAGAAAATTCTTGTATGCTTAAATATTTATAACATCAATACGCTGTTATTCATGCATGAAAATTGGAAAAAATACGGAACATTATATTTCATTTATTATTATCAATTTTCATTTAATATGTATACATACAATTTGTAAGTCAGAAAGTGGGTTACAGTTGTATGGTATAACATGAGAAATTAAGTTTAAAAGAAATAATCTACGATGGGTAATTTTAACAAAAAACCTTCAAATGGAGACTTTTTATAATTTTTGAATTTTAAATGTTATTCCACATGAAATATAAATGACATATTTTTTTAAGAGTCTCATAGAAATTATTTTTTAATTACTGTTATTTAAATTATCACAAGAAAATACATCATCTTTCTGATATAGTGTTATACTATTTAAGCAAAATAGATTGAGTAACACGTTACTCGCAAAATATACAAAGTGGCCCAAAAGTCGCCAGACCATTTAAAATTCGAATAACTTTCTACAATTAATTAATTAATTTTTTTTATTTTAAATAAAAAAGTTATTTTATTTTAAAATGGTCTATATATATATATATATATATATATATATATATATATATATATATATACACGACACGATTTTAGACTTTTGTTTAAAATTGCAAATGGAAATTATTATGTTTTTATATAACTGTAGCAGAGTTGAAAGGTAAAAAAAAATTATAATCTTTGTGCTGTGTTAGTACAATGTTTAATTTTAAAAATTTATATTTTGAATTGTTATTTGCCTAACTATAATTGGCAAAATGTACGTTTCTCTGTTTACATTATAGTTTTTTGATACTTTCATTCGTGAAAAAATAAATTAACTGAATTTTACAACAAAACCTTTTTTCAATGCATTAAGTTTACATTTGCTAGTTTTAAAAAAAATTGATTAAAAATTTTATGTAGCTAAATAAATAGTAACAAAACTACATTTTTTTACTTTTTGTAAACAGACTAACGTAGTTTTTTAAATTAAAATTTATTTTCTGTCATTCTTGTTTAATCCGTAAAAATATATAATCTACTTATTTTTATATATAGTGCATTAGCTTAACATATACTATGCAAAATATGAAATATGTATATTATATGGAAAATATTATCGCTAATATAATTTTATTAAAAATTAACTTCTAATATATTAAATAAACAAATATTTATTTTAAATTATTTTTTATTCTTAGTGAGTTATATTATTAATAACTCATGCCTAATCACAATCATCACTAGATAATCACAACACAGACAGTGCTTGGTCACTGAATGACAGTTTCTGCTCCGCAATTTGGTATATATATATATATATATATATATATATATATACCTGTAGCCTCCGTCTTCTATTGGTGCCATTGATTAATTCTGGCTGGCTTGAATGGCCCATCCTTTGTAATTTTAATATAAAATAACAAATTAATTTTTTAAATCAGAATTATTGTTAAAAATAACAAACATTATTTTTTTGGTATATTTGTCAACATTTTTTACTATTAACGGTGCTTCAGTATATTTACATACTATGTAAATATATATATATATATATATATATATATATATATATATATTTAATTCTAAAATAATATGAAAATACCTCTTGCGAAGTCATTCGTAACCGAAAAATACATCGAAACAAAATTCAACATCAACATTTTTTCGAATAATACATTTTCATCTCATCATAGTTGGTTTATTTACAATAGAAACCCGAAAACCGAAAACGCCACAAAACAGATATTATAAAAATGATAAACTTCAACCGAAAATATTTCAAATACCACAACAAAATATCGCTATAGAGATTTGAAAACCGCGCTATACCCCACTACGATACCGACAGCAGCCAGAATTCTGTGTTACCGACAGCGTTGCGCGCCGACGGTATTCATTTCAAATAACTGAGTGTTTGCCTGTGTGTGTATCTATCGAGGCAACACGACGCGACGTAAAGAGTGCGAGCGAATAAACCGCGGGTTATTTCGTCGACGAAATCCCAACAAGGTGGCGGACAACACGACAACGCCCCGAGACCCGACAAATTCTTTACATATTCTATTTCCGAGATCAGCTGGAGATTGTGGATTTTTGGGACCGAGCGCGCGTTAGGTGTGTCAACCGCACAACGCAATACAACGAGATATTAGAATAAAAGTTGTATGAACAGATAACAAGTTTTTCTACGGAGACACTGGTTATATGTGGAAAGCTAATTGTAACTATTTTTTAAAGAATAGAAAACAATTTTATATTTACTTGATTAATTATCTAACGGTAATAAATTTTATTAATATTGATTTAAATAAGAATAATAATAATAAAAATAATAATAATTCAATAATAATAAATAAATATTAATAAAAATAAATATAAATTAAATGTGACATATTAAATCAATTTTTAAAAATTGAATTTATAAAATTTTCTATGCTAAAGGCGTAACAGCACCTGCAGAGGATGGTGGGGGTACAGGTACTTATACCAAATTTGCAAAGCAGGAACTGCATTCAATCATCAAGCACTGAGGATGCCATCTACGATATATGGCGAAACGTCTGCGACGAGGATAGATCGACCACGGTATACCAAACCAAAAAATTTAATTATTTTCCTGATTAAAATGCATGGTTAAACAACTGAGCATTAAATTATCCTGATGTCAAATTTACGATAAAAAAAAAACATAAATTTAATCACTGATTAATGACGAACAGCACAATACAAAAAAATGCAAATATAAAAAAAAAATCAGTTATTAAATGTACCAAATAATTTTAAATAAAATTCAAAATATCAGCCCTTAGTTTTTAAATATTCGTATATAACTTAATTGATTTTTTAAAATAAATTGTACTTAAAATTAAATTTAATACAATTGTAAATCTTATTTTTATTTTACCAAGAAAATATTTAGGAAATAATCTTATATTTTTTTTAATACGATAAATATTTTTGAAATATAAAACTGGCTCTAGACTTTTATCTAACACTATAGTTTTTTAATTAAAATTATTATAATTATTTAGAAATGAAATCTAGATTTAAATTAACTAGCATACGTAAGTCACTTAACGAAAAGCATTTTTAATATTCTGCCGATTTGGCATACCTTTCTCGTAGCTCCGACAATTATATTTAATACAATTTCGCAAATTCGCAAACTTCCAAAATGAAATCGGAACAAAACAGTAAGCTCCAGAGATAATCCAGTAGTTTCCAGCAAACCGGCCCTGCGGCCTAAACATTGGATTTTAACGCCGTACCTTGCGAAACACCATCAGCGCATGGCGAATAACAACAAAGCAAAACTCCTATTTGTACACCTGTGCACATATCACCGCAAGGAGAGACACGAGAGGAGCTTTCGACGCGACCTTGCTTCTCCTTGAGCTTTTGGCTTTGACATTCCACGCGTATTATAGAGTCTCCCTCATCGTATCATAGACCTCACCTAGATTGTTCAACTGTACACAACTTTACCGTATACACACACACACACTTCAAACTACATAGTTTGTCTAACCACATTAAAGTTAAAATTTCTAAATTTCTGTTGCATGTTTAAAGTCATTAACGTTGCGAATCACCTTTTTGAGCGACTCAACTGACGTCGAGTTTATCTAAATTTTAAACGGAAAATATGCGAGAAAAATAATTATAACGCCCGGAAATATTTGCGGTTAGATGCTGAAAATTTTCTGCATATTTTATCTATGAAAACAGCTTCTCTATATTAAACTGTGTAAATTATGACAAATGAAAATCTAAATTTATTATCGTATTTTGTTTATTTTATTGTTTTCTCGGTATGTGTGCACGATAAATAAGAATTACAGTAATTATATATTGTAGGTAGATAATTTATATTATGAAGATAAATTTTTGGACAGTCGTGCAGGTTTGTTTTACAAAATTCAGCGTGCAAATAAATTATTTATTATTTTTTCATAATATTCTATATAGCAATATGTACAAAAAATATTACATTAAATTTTTATGGATAAACAATTCTGAAAATTTTATGACAATATTTTATTTATTTTACAGATATCTCTATCTATATTTTCTGTAAATGTAAAGTTTTATACAGAACAAATTGATTTCTGTGAAATGTATTTTCAAGAAAAGTTTTATTTTTCTATAATTTGATTTTAAAATAATATTGAAATTGTTAACTGTAATATATGAAAATAAAAAGTTAAAATTTAGTTATAACAATTCACAAATTAACAGTAAATTTAATGCATACCTTCAATTTTCATATTTAATCCTTATAAACCCAGAATAAATTATTATAAATCGCTAATTCGACGATGTATGACGTACACTTGCCTTGTTTAAAATATGATTGCAAATATAAAATAGAAAAAGGGACTTATGATAGGCTAGATGATATAATATCGTTATAATTGTGTGAGGTGTTATCTGATTAGATAAGCATGATTTTTAACATTTTTTTCAAACATTTTTTTATTTTTAAAAAATCTTAATAAATATAATTTTAGGAGACAATATTTGAAATATATAATTATTTTACGTAAAAGATAATTAAAATAAAGAAAATTTATTGTACTAGACAGCCCTATTGCGCATCAGTAAATAAATAAATTTTACATATGTAAATTTCTTTTACTACTTTGTTTTAAAGCTATATAATTTAAAATAATTTTAATTTATATATATATATATATATATATATATATATATATATATATTAAAACTCTACGTTGTTAATTATATAAATATCTAATTAAATGTATAATTTGATAATTAAATTAAAATTAAAAAGGCAGATTTATTTGCAATTAACAAGCTTGTATTTTTCACTTTTAAAATACAATAATAAATGAAATAAATTTATTCCAGAATAATGCTTCCACATCCATACATAAATAATATTTTAAATTATATTTTACCAATGTAATATCTGCATATATTCAAAACAATTATAATTTCTGTCCAATAACATGTGTTTATGCGTAAATAATTTTCTCTGCATTAATATTTTATCATATGGCTATTTAATTAATTACGTAATATTGCAATATATATAACGTTATGCAATGTCGCTAATATTGATACATGTGACCAGTGATACCAAAACATATATTTACGAGCACCGCGTCAGTCGTCATTTCAATTGTTTGCACAGTTGTAGCATACACACAGGTTTCGGAAATCTGAATACGGAATTTGTATTTGAATAAGCAGATCTAGTTGTATATGGGAAACGTATAGATCTTTTCAATGTTGGAAGTCTTCTTCTTGTTATATGCCATAGTTCATGCAAGACTATGGCACCAGGTGTATTGTATCGCACGCAGTATACCGGAATGACACTTGGTTTTGCCAGTGGCGTACAAGATGTTTTTTAACTATACATTATTTCTACATTTTTTTTTAGTCAGAAGTAATTTTGTTGAAATAATAGAATAAAATATAAAAAAATAATTTTTATAAATAAAACTTCTGTTTCAAAATAAATCTGTGCGTCATTATAGAACTATTTATTGTTTAACTTGTAACAACCCTTTTATTAATGCATTGTTTTAAATTAGCATAATTTTTATTATACATTGTTACAAATATTTTTATGTAAACATTTACATTTCAAATTTGTTTAGTCTGTTTTTTCCGTTGACAATTTTTTGCCTAAAGTTATCAAAATGAAACAAAATAGATAATATAATTGACCTATAAGTTTTATTTTAAGCAATACTAATTAAAATAATGAAATTAAATTAAAACTTTAAAACTTTTAAAAACCAAGTTTGTATTATTGATTATATTTAAATGTTCATAATAAATTACAGTATTTTCAACATTGTATTAAAAATAACTTATTTAGTAACTATTATTCATTAAATATAAATAATAAATAAAACATATATTTTTTTATGACTTATGAAAGATAACGATGCAAAAATCACGTAGGTATTAATTGTAATTGATAATTCTTCATTAAAACAAAAGAATTTAATTTAATTTTAAATTATATGTAAACACAATTGTGTAGTAACAAGCTAATTAATACGTACAAATTAATTTAAAATAACGAATCTCATTTTCAGGATTTAATGAATCTATTTAATTTATTAATACAGACATGTCGTGTTAAAATGCATTACTACGTAATTATTAATTAAATCATTTTGTATATTTGAGCGTCAGCAAAATTTTTTGCCGATTTTTTATTATTTTGTTTCGTGAACTAAATGAAAGTAATATAATTATATTTATTCTGCAGTTTGTTGTTTATGTAACATAACAAAATAAACAAAAATTAACAGATAATATAATTTTTGTTTCCATTACCAGAAAATAAATAAATTGCTTATATTTGAAAAAATACATGTTGTAAATACAAAAATGTTTTTGTTAAATTATTAATTATGTTATTATTGATTTTTATTTATTTATAGATTTTTATTTATTGTAAAAAAAAAGAAACAAACCCATATTATACTTCATTATATTACTTTAATATTTTACTTTAATAATTTAATTTGGAAAAAAATATAGTATTAACAATCTTTGTGATTTATTCAAAATTGAAAATATTTATTATTACAAAAAATAAACATATATTTTAATTGAAAAATAATTATGATAATTATACAAAAATGTTAAAAAAATATAATAAAAAGTTTAACTTTTATTAAAATTTTTTTTTTTTTCTTACAATCACAGAACAGAAAAGTATTTAGTCGAAGTACAACACATTTGAATCGATCGCCAAATTTAAATTTAATTTTAAAATTTAAATTCAGTATTTAAAATTTAATTTTTGAATATTTTATATGCTAAATCTTCGATTATAAATTCAATCAATCATATTAAAATGTTTCAAAATATGTCATGTTGTTATTAAATCATTAGGTTTTTTAATCATATATTAAATTTTTATATTTTTGAAATATCATTATCATATTTACAATAAGTATGTATTATTTTGAAAGAAAAAAGTTTTAGGATCTAGTTCTGTATATATTTTATTTAAAAATAGTGTCAATAATTTGTTTGTTTATTATTTTTTATTTTCCTGATAATGTTATATGTAGAGTACATCAAAACGTCGATTTTTAAATAAAATATATGCAGAAATTGATCTTAAATTTCTTTGTGTTAAAGTAATGAGTTCTGAAAGATTTTTTAAAACGTTATGTATTATTTTTTTCAATTTTTATAAGATTTATTTTAAAATAGTAAAAATCTTTCAAACTCATTATAATAAAATAAAAAAGCTTTAGATAAAAAATAAATAAAAAAAATATAGAAACAAGTTATTGGGTAACAAAATACATTTTCTATCCAACTTCAAATCAAAAAATTATTATAAACAGAAACTGTTATTTATTTAGATTTTTATACTCATTATGTATTAATATTAAAATTATTATTAAAAATTAGTAATAAAATTTATCTGGCATCAGTTTTAATAAATTAATCCAACCAATCACTTTCAATACCTTCTGCAAGCCGTAATACAAACCGTCTTAGAACCCCCTCACGGTTTCACTACTGCCGCGCCGCTTATGTCTCAACCACCGTCTCGCTAGTCAACTCGAATAGGGAAACAGGGAACACACAACATACAAAAACCGTAATCCCGTTTGTATTACATTTACTCAACAAACCTCCAGACTCCGGGCTTTGCTCCGGTCTTTACAACAGTGTGGCGCCCAACGGTGGGGGCATCATTTCAATTACGCCGTCGTCGCAACGTAGCGCCCGGTCGGTTTGCTTAGCGCTGCAGATACAGCTCTCCCGTCTGCCGATAAACGTTTTGTTGGCGGGCGCCCTGAGGTAAATATTGAAAACGCATCAGGAAAGAGGGCGAGCGAGCAGCTTGAGTTAGTTCGAGGTGCGGTGAGATGAGTTCACCTTTCAAGCAGGTAAGTTTTATCGGTAATGGATTTGGAATTGGTGAAGTTGAAATTGTTTTACTATGTTCGCCGATATGTACTTTGAAATTATTATTTTTTTTATATTAAAATAACATACGTACATACACAATCACGACTATGCCGAAATTATTTTCCGCCAAACATTATATCTATCCAGACAAATATCCACATTTATGATATCTTTCATACATGTTTTTTTATTTCTTAAACATTTACTCAAACAAAATACTCTCAATAATACTACCACATCTACTCAATAGCTTCAATAGCACTTTATTGGACGTTTCGATTGAAAAAATTCAATTATCTTCAGCATATAATTTTTATAAGTTAAACTATTAACAATTTAGAATTTTTTTTTACATACTATCGGCCTGATTCTCTAACAAAGTTGTTAAGTTTTAGCAACGTTGCTAACAACTCTAACCAATAGAAACAAATATAACAGCTGTCATTTAGATTTTTTATTGAGTGTCAGCTAATATTATTGGCTAATGTTCTTAGCAACGTTGTTAAAACTTAGCAACTTCGTTAGAGAATTCGGGTGTATATTTGAAAAATAAAGGAAACTTATTACAATTTTTTTAAAAAACGAAGTGATAAATTCAAGTAAAATTAATGAAATCTGTTAAATATTAAAAAAATATATGAGAATTTTAATAAGGAATATATACCCGCAACACGTAAGATAAAATTTTATTTTTAATCTCATATTAATTATACTTAATTAAAATTAAAAACTATATTAATTGTTAAAATATAAAATTATTTTTAAATTTTAACTTTTATATAATTTTATTTAAATCAATTAATTAATCATTATGTATTTTTGATAACAAAACATTTTTGTAATATTTTTTTAATTTATTATACAAAAGCGTGTAAACGTAGATTAGTTTAATATTTAAATGCTGAAATCGCCATTAATGAATTAATTAAATCATTAGCTAATTTTTAATATCTCGGCAATATCAATACATTTTTCTTAATTTATTAATTCTAATCATTTTATTAGTTCATTAATAAAAGAGCATTTATGAGAGGAATTATGAATGTGGATAAAGCGAAAGTTGCTTGTTTGGATAGGAATGTTTGGAGGCGACTGATTTCAGGATGATGAAAAAAGTTTGTGCCACACTTTTTTGGGTACATGGCATGATTGTGTATGTATGTATGTATTAATGGCGATTTCACCATTTAAATATTAAACTAATTTCACTATAAAAAAATATATTATAAATTTATGTAATTTTACATTGGTTTTAAGAGTAAAAATGTAATTTTACTGTGAAAATTTAAGTGAAGTAAAATTATATTTACAAAACATGAAAAATTACATAAATTTTTTACAGTGTTTTTTGATATCTAAACTAGAACTCCAGTAAAAACTTACCACAAAATCTCGATAAACCATCCCCATCTTATAATCAATACCTCCAACTTTAACAAACCCCTACCATCTGATCTATTGAGTGATAGCCGTTTGACACATAGACATTTCACCCATTTCGGTATTCCGCTGAAAATAGCGAGACAATGAAGTGTCACTCTATCGTTTCAATTCTGCGTCGTCGTCCCCGGGCGTCGAGGTTATAAAATCTAGCCGACCGGACGAACGGATAGTGGTCACTTCCAGGTTGATTTAGCTTCGCACGCGATTGCCCGAACCGACGAAGGAAGGTCGTACACTATACGTACGTCGTGGATGGGAAAGAGGGCTGCCGAGCAGCAGGAAACGAAAATGGAAACCACTAAATCAGCGCTGAAATTCATTTATTTGCCAACAACATCGTAGCCGGGAAGGTTTCGTAACAGTGAGACGGTATGGCGGTTTGTTTTAGCTGCGGACAGGTACCAACTCTGAAAGGGAAATGTGTCTACCGGATACAAGCGAAGATTTCGTGACGGATTTCGAAATTTCGTTATGCTTAATTATATTTTCGGATTTATGTTGATTCGGATATTCAATTTTGGAGATATGATTTGTGTAGATTTCGTTTTTATTATTTATATATTAAATAATACTAATATGGATATTGAAATTAGGTTATCGATTAAATTAAAATAAGAAAATTGTTTTATTTTTCATTTAAAAAATATATTGACTAATTTTTTTCTGTATTATTTATTCTCTAATTTCAGTAATTTCCAAGGGGGCTATATGCTCGAGAAGCTGATTATATAGTTTCTAAAAATTTTCTGCTTGCATTGTCAACAGTGCGAGTCGTTATTTTTTATCAATTTAAACAAAATTATTACAATATGAACTATATACCTACAAATGTGAGGTTAACTATGATTTGTAATTTATAAAAATGTTGCAGAAAAAGTATCGTGCAGAAAAGCAGAATTTTATTATTTTCAGTATTTGTTAAAAAAATCTAGTTACTTATTTTGTTACTCGTACTTAGTAACTTTTTTCTATGTTTTGTTTATTTATTGTATATGTCATTTGTATTATTTTTCTGATAAATATGTACGTTGAGTACGTCGAAACGTCGATTATTAATAAAAATTAATACAGAACTACAATCTAAAGCCGTTTTATTTTAGTGTTATAAATACTATCAAGTACATTTACAATATTTTTAATTCTACTGCACATATTATTGAAAAAAATTAAAATCATGTAAAATAAAATTGAAAAACATAGCATTCTATCTTTTTTGACAAGCATATGACATAGTAACAGTAGTGGCATATCAACATAGTTACTGTCACGTTACTATTCGATCGCGCAAAACTGACGACCAGTTTACGCCGCGTTACGTCAAGTTACATTCACCTGGATTACATTTCCATGTTACGTATGCAACGTGCATACATAAACATACGTTTCGCAACAGCGTATGCCGAGAGTATACGGTACCCATCACTGTTTGTCTCTGTGCTGGGTTCTCGTCCGGATAGTCGAGATGTGTTCCTGTCCTGCACATTTATTCCGGTGATAATAGATATTTCGTCGCACTGAAAACGTTTTGGTGATGAAACTGTCGAATGACATAGAAATAGCCTTATCATTTTTACAACGAGACGGGGGACGAACTATTTTGTTTATTTATCGAAAGAGATATTGCGTCAGATGCGAAGGAATTTATTGGAAATGTGTTGAATGTAAAATAATATATAGAATGTTTTGTTCTGTTTTTGTTTGTTTGTCATTTATAAAATGTAGGAATTCTTTTTAAAGTAAAGGCTTATTTAGACTATTCTACTTATTAACTTATGAAAAACAACGTAAATTTACAATTTTAGTTTGTTTAATTGTTGTTGATTTTACTACAGGTACCATTTGAGATTATTAATACCTACTAACAAAATTTTTATCATAATTTTATAAGCTACACTGTAAAAAATTTATGTAAATTTACATATTAAATTTGTTCTAAAAAATATTTTTTTAGGATTCTTGTAATTTTTGCATATTATAGAATCCATTTTGATAAAACTTTGAAATTTAAAAAATAGAACAAGAAATAAGACCAGCACTAATAAATTTATTAAAATTTTGGTATCCAATAACAAAAATAATTACAAATCTTTGTTTTAGCTAAAATTAATTTACTTTTAACTTGAGATATTGGCAATAAGCTGAAGAAATGTAATTATTTTCTCTAATTTACCTTATTTAATCAAACAATGAATTTTAATTATAAACAGCTAAATGAGATCAATTTATAACAATGCTTTAATCTGAATTTGTTCTCATTCTAAAATTTGTCATTAAAAAATGTAAATACAATTTAAATTGCTTGCAACAGACATTAATAAAAGAAATACTTTTTGTTTTAAATGCAGTTTTGCTGCTTGCTAACAGATTTTTGCTTAGTAAAATCTAACCGTTGTTATAATTAAAGATTGATGAAATATGGTTTATGCAACTATGGACTGGTTTATAAAATAATGTTAAATGCTTTATAAGTCTAATTCAAATTAACTTATTAATTAAGTTAATAACTTTTCATGCAACTGTCCTTGTCAAATATTTTATTTAATGATTTATAAACATTACATTTTTTTTGTATTGCTGTATAATTACTTGGAAAATGCAACATGATACAGAAAAATTATGTAAATACTAATTTTTCACAATGTTTACAACAAAATGTATATAATTTTTTGTAAAATATATATGTTTTATTTCAGAATGTATTTTTTTTTTCAATTAAATCAATTGATAGCATTTAAAACTTTTTTACTTATATATTTATAGATGTTTTACTATTAGAAAATTGTTAAAGTTGTATATATTTTTTGTGATTATTTACTATATTTTAACCTAAGTAATATATTCTTAACAAAAGTTAACAATTTGGCCGACTTTCGTATATATTTGTAAATAACTATTAAAACAATTTTATTACATTGCAATATATGTATATTGCCATTTGGTTTCCTTTTCCAAAATAATGTCCAATATAAATTATCTTCTCAACAAAACGTAGCTGCATTTATATACCAGCAGAACGATGAAATTTTGTACAAAGTTTACAAAGAAATTACAACCTTTGTGTTGAGATATTACATTTCAATTACATTATATAAGTTTACTTAATATATTCATAGACCGCTATCGTTTATGTACTACCTCTCCGACGTGTAGAACGACCTCTGGCTTGCCTCTACTCACACGACGATACAACTTACGATGTATAGACTCTTAAATTTTGTTGTCGGGGGTCGAGAAATGGTAGACGACTCCTTCGCTGCACTGAACAGCGAATAAATATGGATTCACTTTGACTTTTGATCAGCAATAAACTTGTGTCGAACGATCAAAATCGATCGATAGAATAAATTTTAGTAGCTAAGAATACTTTTATTTTCAATAAAACTACCGAAATGCTAACTTATAGTTTTTGAACATTGTAAAGTTTCGCATAGACGTGATATATAGATGAACTATATCGGATTTTTGGAAAAATCTATTAATATTAATCAAGTAAAGTCATACAAATACATCTCGGTAAGTTTATAAACTTTTTTGATATTTTTAAACTATTTAATATACTAATAATTTTGAGTTGTAATTCAAAACAAATAAAACATCAGTTTAAAAAATATACATTGTGCAACAGAGGAACGGGTAATTGTAAAAGTTCAATAATTCATGGAAATGCTTTATTTAAGAAATTATGTATATACAATTATGTAAGTACAAAAAAAAGCATTTTATTTTTTAAAAACGAAATGTCAGAGATGATCTTTGCCTCTGTATAGATATTTATCCAATAAAAAAAAGCAAATGATGCAAAATATGAACTTGACATATAGATATTTGAAATATGTAAAATTATTGATATAGAATAATTCTGTAGTAATTAATTAGCAGTGAAATTAATAAGCAAAATTCAATTACTAGCTCTATCATCAGTTTAATATTAAATTTGCAACAAAAGCATAAAGCGTGTAATAATTTTACTCATTACAAAATCATTTTACAAATGTTATATATTTACCCATCATAAACAGCCAACTAAATGTTATATTATTTTATGACATTACTCTCTTTCCTATTATATTCAGTGAACAAATAATCTTCTTCTATTGGAAATTTATAATTAATTACAAACTACTGCATAACTTTGTTTCCCGGTGTTTAGATAGTTAAAACTAATATTTTAAAACTGTTTTCAATTGAACCGTCAATAAATATGTTTTGTTTTAAGTTAATTTTTTAAAAAACGTAAAATATTCACTTTTTGGCATATTTGTATGTATTTTTGTTTAATTGATATAGTTTTCTATATATCTTTGTTTTAATTTGTAATACATTACGTATTTGTAAAATACAAAATTCAACGTCATTGTAATACATTATTTTCGTTATTATCAGATTTATTCGCATTATTTATAGTTATATAAAACGTTAAATAGAAAGTTACTTGAATTAATTAGTTGTTATTTTCAAATGTTATGCAGTTACTGAAAAAAACCGAAATTGCTTTTAAAAGTCTGTAGTTTTTAGATATAAATAAAATTTAATAAAATGTTTACAGAAAACTGAAAAAGCATATTTATTACAATAGTTATGCAATAAATTATAATACAATAGTCTGTTCTTCGTTTACATATTAATGCAATTGTTAAATTGATGCCAATTATTAAAAATCTGTTATTATTTATTTTGTATTCAAACATAAATTGTATCACAGGCTGTTTTTTGATTCTACCGTAAAATAAATACATAAATGAAACTATTTTATACACATCAATTTTTCCGAAAAATACTAAAATAATAAATATATTAACAAATAAATATTATTAATTTATATATGTATTGTAAAAAAAAATTAAAATAACAAAAAATCTAAAAGAATTATTTTTTGAAATTTACGATTTAATTAGACTGATTATACATAAAAATTACAAAAGTTCAGAAAACCATTCATTTAAAATGTTAAATTTTATTTAAGTATGTAAATATTTCCAAGTATTAAATTGTCAGATTTGTAACCCATATGGACACCTGAGCAACAATACAAAATATAATCTGAGCGGATAAATTTCGGCTTATAATATTAGTGATATGATATACGTACTTAGATATACATATACGCATTGTGTGCAACAACATGTTTTGTTTCAGACGAACAAAAAAAAAATCTAGCATTATTCCAGTGTGATCGAATAATTTGAGTTTGTCACGTACAAAACGTATAACTGCTTTAGCACGAATGACGCGTAATTATTATATTAATTTCCATGTCAAATTTACGATTGGAACATACAATACCTCACGATCCCAATGTATAAATTTGTAATTAGTGCCTGTGCCCACAGTTAACTGTAATTTTGTCGTGTTATATGCATACATTGATTTTCATAAATTTTATAGTGTTAATTATTTGTTTTGGCATTCAAATTTCTCTATAATATGTTAGTTTGATTAAACAATTTATTTATTAAAATTTGTCGAGAAAACACTTAGTTTAAAATTTTATTTTATGTATATATTAATATAAATTTGTAATAAAATACTTAAACTTGAACACAATAATACGCTGATATGTAATGCTTAAAATAATTATGGCATTTTTAATTCCACATTTTTCTTTTAATGAAGAGGATAATAAAAAATATTTTATAATGATGTACCTTCAGTAGGACGCAACGCCGGTTATTTTGAAATGTTATGGTTACTAGACATTGGTAAAAATAGAAAACGTTTCAAAATTAAATATTTGCTTATATTTAAACCAGTAATAAGTTGTGTGTTTCTAAATTCTATCTTAAAAACGACTCTAGTGATTTTTTAATTAAACCTAGTTAATCCTATTTAGCTAAGTTTTGACTTTGAGAAAACTTACAATAAAAATTTTATTTTGAGAATCATTTTTGACATAATGAATATATTGTCAAATTGATATTAAATGGAAACTGAAAATCGCAGTAAAGTGTGAACATAATAAAAAAAAATTATGTTGTTTAAATAAAAAAATACCAATTTTTGTTAAAATTAAAGATTTAATCGCTCTGATTCTTATATTTTTTTATCATATCTGGTCTTCAAATCATAAAAAACATTTTAACTTTTATTTTGTTATTGATTTTCATAATTGTGTCAACTGAATTTATTATATCTATATGCAAAATTATTAAAAATACTTAATTATTTTAATAAATTTTTATTAAATATGAAATAATAAATATTACTGCGTGTATGTTATTATTATTTTTACTTTTATGTAAAAAAATCTTAATACTTTACGTATCAAAGATATTTAATTATTTCAAGTTTATATCACATTGTTTACAATGTGATATCTTGATTAGCTCAAGAGTAGGATTAAGTTGATATCAATGGGGATTAGGTTATTGAGGCAATTACCTGCACAATTTAATTTATCCGTTCAAAGCATTAGTCGATACTGATGATTATCTTTAAGCTCATTCAAAACTGGATCCAAATGCATCAATTAATTGACAGTTATACATATGTATTTATCTACAAAATACGTAAAATTAAACCTTTTTGAATCGATTGCATAAAATATTTTGTAAAACACATGTCAGCCTAAACAACGTAATTTAGTTGTCAATTGACTAATCAAAAAGACTAAAAACAATTAACAAAGTTAATATTGCCTAATTTAATATTTTACATAACTGGCTATAAAATGTCTTTCTGGTAATAATATACAAAAAAAATATAAACACAAATTCTAATTGAATAGAAATATATAAAAATAGATATTAAAGAAATTATGCAATAAATTTTAGAAAATATAAAAATAAACCTAAAATTCTTTCAATTAAATTTGAAAATAAATATGTAGTTATTTTACATATTACATATGTATTTATAAATAAAATAAAAGCTGCTGCCAACAAGCTTGCAAGAGAGAAAAAGATCCGATACCACTTAAGCGGGCTATACCCACGTTTTAATTCAGTTTTTACTGTTCAGTATTAACTGCACAGTTGGAAATTTTGGATTGAACGTCACTCCGGTTTCCCCACGCTACGAAATAACTGTGCAATTTCGGCGTTAATACGATGATGCAATATATTCTGCGCTTTAATTTTGAAAATAAAAGCTAAAACATTCCTGCAAATAAGATTATTATTCCCAAACAAAAACAATCTTAAGAAAAAATTAATAACATAAACCAAAGTTATAATTATTGTAAATGATTTTTTTATATATATTTACAAAAGTAATAACAATGTCCGAATAACTTTATTTGTGATTCCATGATTCCAATAAGTGGCACGATAACTTTAATTATTGAAACGTATTACTAGCATACATTTTTATTAAAATTTCATTGCAATTTAAATTTGTCGATTTATTATGCCGAAGCCAATAACATACATTTTCCATATGTAGTTTGGAGCAGCGAAGTGCTGGAAATATAAAACTACGAGGCAGTAAATTAAATTTATTTACCGGCAGATGTCGCGCGGGTCGTTTGTGTTTTACGGTATACTGTTTATCGGGAACGTGATCTTGAGGACAAGGCATTCATTCTGGCTGGTGTTCTTCCTTCCAAAGAGTTTCCAGCGAGTTTGTTTTGGAGCGGCCCCGGAAAATGGAAGAAGCTCGGGCTCTCGTAGTTTGCTTGTAGAATGGAAAACAGTATTTTCAAATTTTTTACTGTTCCTTTGACCTCGACGCTGTTTAAATTTATTATCGGTACGCGCAAGTCTGATTTCTGTTACGAAAGCTACAGTGAAAACTATTCTGTTTTACTGTTGCTTTAAATCGACACAGATTTGAATGGATTTCGCGATGTGCTAGATTTATTTTTTCGATTTTTTGTTTCACGAGTAATTTTATTTGGTTCAAAATATATTATTTGCTATTTTTTTTTAACAAAATGTAATTTATAGTAATTCACTTTAATTAATACGAATTAACTATTTAATAATTCTTATTTTTCTTTTATAATTGAATTTATCATAAATAGAGTTGTTTTGTTTTATTAACAATTTTATAAAAGACATAAAATTAATGCAATTTTATTTTATATGAAACTAAACTATTTGGAAACTAAGACCAGTATTTTCACTTCACTTTTTTTTTATAAAATAATACTTTTGTCATATATTTTAAAATAAATTTTGTATCATACATGGACAGTTTTTCTATTACTGATATTTTAAAATTTAATAAATATTTCTAAATTTATGTCAAAAGCAGTTTTGTCTTTTTTGAAAGTAAGGTGAGAATATGGAGTTATTAATATATTGATATAAGTATAAACCTAAAAAAAAACTAACTTAAAAGATGTAATAAAAAGAAGAAATCAACACATTTATAATCAATATTCAAAAGTCTTTCTCAAAAGATTGTCAAGTTTCATTAAAAATTCAAATATGCAGAATTTAGATGTTTTACGCATATTTTGAAAATAAAATCTGATTTAAATATAATATTTTTGTTATAAGATAGTAATCACAATTTACTTAAATATTTAGTAAACTATTTTATTTTTCTTATGAAAAAAAAATAAAAGTTAATGAAATATTTTTATGTTGACATTCTAGTTCATATATAGAAATATAACTTGCATATTTTTATATCGGCAAAAATATAAAATATATGATGTTTTACATTCTTGTGCAATTTTTTTTATCACTTAATAAACATAATATTTGATAAATAATGACTGCATTTTTAAAATTATATATTATTTTTATTTATTTTGTTTTTATTGTAAAAAATTGCAATTTGACTGTTGTAATTTAAAAAAAATAATTTTCTATGAATGGGTAGCTAGTCAAGTACATAAAAATCAAAAACAATAACAAAAATAAATATGAATATTTTTAAATTCCATGCTAAATTTTAAAATCAAACCATAAATAGTTGTTGAGATATTAGACCAGCTTAAAATTTTTGCACATTTTCATTATTTTATTATTATTTTATTATTTTAAAATATTTTTTCTACTTCTGTTAAATATTAACTTAGTTTCACGGTACTTACCTACGGCTAATGTTGCAAACCTTATCTTTTTGTATTATAGTTATCATAATATTTTCGTTAAACGACATACTAAAAAAAAAAGTCTCAACATCTGCCATTTATAATTTCATAACTCACAGGTTACGAGTTATGGATAATATGACTTGACGAACACACACATAATAAGTGTATAATTCAACAACAAGAACATAAAAATATCATCTAAAACACGAGTGTGTTTGGAAATTCTAAAATTTTAGTTTTGAAAATATCTTCACTAATAACACGTTGATAAATCAATTTTTTTAAATTTATTTTACTTTGAAATTTCCAATTAATAGTTTGGACATTCCAAACTTATCAATTTCAGCCTCACAATCAATTTTAATGCAATTTTTTTGTGTGGCATCAATCAAATACGCAATAAAAATTATAAGTTACAACAAACTCATCGTCAATTTGGAATAAAAATATCGCGTCAACTTTACCGAGTTCAATGTTATTGATAACCTCCATCTGATGTATAAATTTGAACCGAAACTAATCAAATATTTGACACTCGAAATGACATATCCTCTACGAAATATAAAAACTTTCCTTCTAAACTTAATTCGTTCGATCATTCTGATAAAACACAAATGTGCAGCCACAGCAACGATCAAAAATACACCGTAACATATTAAGGCATGGAATCCATTTAGTTTGAAGTACATAACGGCAAGGCTTTTTTTTTCTGTGTGTTTTTTTTTTGTTCCTGAAACGAAAAGGTTAAATAAAAGTTTTTCTCGGCTAACATATATTATTGAGTGGTGTTGTTTGAAGTTGAACGTCAGTCTCGCGTCGTTATTTGATTATTTCGTTTTTAAAAAGTTTCTACGTTTCGTGTTCAAATTCAGGTAGCGATCATTGCGAGCTTCGGCAATACGAACAGTTGTTTGTACAATTAATTGCATTAAAAATGAAGATATTCTTACTGTTATTAAGTGTTTCTTGTTTGGCGACGGTTTACGGTAAGTTAATTCTTATTTTATTATTGAAAAGTTTTCTGGCACTCTGTACTTTGTCAAAAAACTAGATAAATTTATATTACTTTGTAAACTGTCATTTAATTAAATTGATTTTATCTTAACATATAGAATATAAACAATGTCAATTTTATATTTAAATAAATAAATGTGTATCGTGTATTTTATAATTTTAACAGTTTTATATTCATATATTATTAATTAATTCAAAAAAAAGCAAGTAAAAAATGAAACACACATACAAAATTAATTATTGATTAAATTAAAATCTAATATATATAATATATATTTTATTATTACTTTTAACAAGTAAACTAATTCTACTAAAGCTTTTACTTGTAATTTTTAAAACTAATTACAATTTTTTTATATTTAAGATAATTTTGTTTACATTTTTGTGCTGCATGCTACTACTATACACGCTTTTTCAATTATGAACACTACAAAAAGATTTTAATGAAAAATTGTAATATATTTTTTCTAGTGTTAATATAATTGTGTTTATACAATATCCTTTTAGTATTATTAAATATTAGAATAAAATCAAAATCTTGTTACATTTTTCTTTGTTTATTTTTTTAATTATGTACAGTACTGTATCTGCAAAAATAATAATACATTTATATTAATTTAAATATATGAGAATTAAAGGTTTAAATTTTTTTAATTTAAAAATTAAATAATACTTTTTCAACTGGCGGAAATAAAACTATTTCAATGAGATCTTACATTATATGTGTATACTTTCATTAATTTGAATACTTATTTTATTTTATAATCGATTTGTTTATTAATATTAAATTCAACAATATTTTTACAATATTGATTTGTAAAAAAATAATTTATAAATGTTTAATGTTATTTTCAATTTACTAGCATTCTAGTTTTACTCAAAAGAAAGTAGAAGATTGTTACTAATGATAATTTATTAGTAATAAATGTTTTATTGATATTTATTTATTACTTAAATTAATTTGTACTTCGATAATCTAAATTGAATTTTTATTATAGAAAAAAATTTAAGGTTTGAAGTCTTTTTATAAAAATATCTATTTATTTATTTATTTATTTGTTTAAATTAATAAAGTTATTTTAAACTTTTTAATTTTAAATATTATTTAACTTATTTTATATTTAAATACGATATACGATAGTTAAAAATTAGTTATTTATTTACTCAAAATATGAACTGGTTCGTTTAGAATATGATTTATTTATTTGAGACTTTTACTAATTATTATCAAGTCTCGATAACAATATTTTTTTTTCTTTAATATTTAATTATTTATACATACATACATACACAATCACGACATATACCCAAAAGAGTGTAGCACAAACTCTTTCCATTATCCCGAAAATAGTCTCCTCCACACATTTTTTCCTAAAATGTCTAATTAATAAAATTTAACATTATATAACAATATTTCAAATATAAATATTAATTTTAATTAATTTAAAAAAAAAAAATATATTATACAAACTCAATATCTTTCGATTGCTAGCCAAATGAACATTCAACTCTGCTATCAGGTAACTGAATTTTTGTAGTCAATTACAATTTGTCTACGTAATTTAAACTACAGATTGCAAACATTTCGGAGTATCGAAACCAGATTACAAACAAATTTGAATATAAATTTTGTTGTTATTGGAGATTACTCGAACGCACAACTGGTAGTATATTTGACTAGCAATCAAAAGGTTCTCATTTCAAATTCCGACTGGGTGATATTATTTTTTTAAATTTAATATTACATATTTAAAACTAAAATAATAGAAGTATAAATTTTTTTAACAAATATATATATAGTACTAATTAAAACAACTATCAGATTTTTTTCTGATTTATGAATCTTTAGTGCGATCTTTAGAAATAATTATTCAAATACATGTGTTATATAATAGTTCATTTTTGTAAAAACATCAATAAAATTAGCATTTTCAACTACACTGTCATAGAGCAGACGTAATAAAATTGCCAATTAATCAGTAAAAAATACTGCAACTATACTAATCAATCGATTAAATTGAACAAGTATAAACATTCTATGAGAGCGATGCTTTTTTGTGCAGTCTTTTAACTTTGTTTATCGTCTCCGTTCAATTTTTATAAAACATAATTTTATATTCAACATCTAGGATTGTGCACATAAAACGTAAAATATTGGGCATTTGAACCTCGGTTTAAATAAAAATAAAAACATTTTTATTTATTTAGAATGATAAAATTTGATAGTCAGAATTGAAATAAATAATTTAAAAATCTTGTTCACGTATACTCAAAATTTTGATGCAAAAAATAAATTAATTAAATACATTTTATTATTTAATTATTAATAAAATTCTAAAAAAACAAGATTAGAAGTATATGGGTAAACCCATATATAGACTACTTTGACATTTCTCGGAAAGTTGGCAACACTGTATTTTAATAATATTATAATTTATGTGGGCAATAGGAGATACTTTTCTGAAAATTTGATAAAAATCGAATAAATAATGTAGCCACAATGAATTTTTTAAAAATTTTGTGATTTTTTTTCTCGATAAGTTGGCAACACTGTATTTTGTTAAAATTGCATAATTTATTTAGGCACTAGGAAAAACTTTTATAAATATTTGATTAAAATCGGTTAAATAAAATGGTCAAAATAAATTTTTTTAAATTTTACTAATTTTTTTTTTCGGAAAGTTGGCAACACTGTATTTTGTTAAAATTACATAAATTACATGAATACTAGGAGAATCTTTTGTGAAAATTTGAGTAAAATCGGTTGAATAACATGGCCATAATAAAATTTTTAAAACTTTAGTAATTTTTTTCTCGGAAAGTTGGCAACACTGAAAATTAATAAAATTATGTAATTAATGGGAGCATTAGGGAAATCTTTTCTGAAAATTTGATCAAAATCGGATTAATAACGTAGCCAATATGAATTTTTTAAAACTTTAGTAATTTTTTTCTCGGAAAGTTGGCATCACTGGAAAAAAACAAAACCACATGACCATCTTGGGTACTAGGCAAATTTATCCTGAAAATTTCATTAAAATCGGTTGAACCGTCTAGGAGGAGTTGCGGCCACAAAATTTTGACTTACGACCGAGCGAGCGAGCGAGCGAGCGAGCGAGCGAGCGAGCTGACGACGCACACACATACACCCTCATAAACTAAGTTCAGATTCGTCATCTACAGGCTATATGAAGGATTTCTATACAATTTTTTTTTTTTTTGAAAATGTTACAGACACCGTACCAAACGCTTAACTACTTTTCCTTGCAGTCAAAGTAGTAAAAATGGTAAAACTCGTGTAAATGATATTGTAAAATATTTAGACCACGTTTGCTATCAATCTTCTGTGTCATAAACGTACAACATATATAAGTATAAAATAAACACATGTCCTGGTAGCATCTCGACGTTGTGCAAACATGTAACATTTATGACAAATGTAAATACAGGAATCACAGGAGGCGATGAAACAACTATTGACCAATTTCCACATATGGTGCATATCAGACACTTCAATCGCAGTATTTGTGGGGGCGCAATTGTTAACACACGCTACGTACTTACGGCTGCACATTGTACCGACGAGTAAGTCTTGTATTTAACTACAAACATATTGTATTGTTTTACATTCAGTGATGAGTTTGGATTGTTGAGTAAGTATTGAGTGTTAATTTATTAGACTCTAAACGAAAAGGAAATAAAATCATTTATAATGAATTATTTTATTATTTTAAGTAAATTATGTATTTTTGATATAAAAAAAATTAATATTTGCACTAAAAATGACTGCTGTGGAAATAAGATTTTACGTGGGGTATGTGGTGTAAATAAGAGAGATCGGGTACGAAATAGGTTAGTGTATGATGAGTGTGAAATTGAAAAAAATGTAGCAAAAGTTGGTGTTAGTCAGTTTAGATGGTTCGGATATGTTGAGCGAATGTCTAATGAACGTTTGGTTAAAAAGATTTATTTGAATGATTTTGATGGTATACGTTTGCGTGGACGTCTGATCAGTAGTTGGAGTGGTATGATTGAGAGAGTGGCTTGCGTGAGCAAAAGTTTCCAAGTAGTAGAAATAAAAGAGCATGTATGAGAGAAATTATGAATGTGGACGAAGTGAAATTTGCTTGTTTGGATAGGAATGTTTGGAGGAGACTGATTACGGAATGTTGAAAAGAGTTTGTGCCACACCCTGTTGGATACATGGCGTGATTGTGTATGTATGTATGTACATTATAAAATATTTTAAATTATTATTAATAAAAATAGTGCACAGCCCTAATATCATAGTAAATCTGTAAGCCAGTTTTTTTTTAACATTTATTGTAAACAGCAAAATTTTTAAGTCTAATATAACATCAATATTTAATACAAAAAATAACGTAACTTACTTTCTAATAAAACTTTACTTACATCATAAAAAGCAATTTTCTTCAACAAAATATAAAAATATTTATTAATAATATATTATTATACTAAATTTTTATTACGAAACAACAGTTTTATGGGTAACTCTAATAATAACTTGTTATACTAAAATTTTACTACCAAATATAATATTTTAAAATCACCTAGCAAAATTAGCTGTTTAATAATTAATTTTCAATTTTTTTTTTTTTTTAGTTTAAGCGCAAAATACATGACAATTCGTGCTGGTAGCAATTCGAAAGTAGACGGAGGTCAGATAATTCAAGTCGCTCAAATTATCCAGCATCCCCAGTATAATGCGTTAATTAAAGATTATGATATATCTGTTTTAAAGGTAACGCCTTAATTACATAATTACTACGCTTTTGTTCGAATTTATCGTGTAACATTAAATGCAATTTATGCGTGTATGTGTTTTAGCTTGGCCAGGCATTAGTGTTTGGAAGAAATGTGAAAGCAATTAGTCTTCAGAATTCGGGTGCTGAAGTTACACCCGGAACTATTGCTTTAATTTCAGGATGGGGTAAAGCGCAGGTTAGTTATAAAGTTTGTTTATTTATTTATCTATTTTTGTTTAATGATTTCTCATAACTTTAACAACTGTAGATAATTATCATTATTTTAAGAAATAAGAACGATGCACGCAGTTTAATGTGAAAACATTAAAACTCGGGTAAAATTTACTTGATCAGCCGTTACTTCGTAATACATCTTAGTAAATAAAATGAAATAATACGCAATTATTTTGTTGATAGCAGAATTTTTATTAAATAGTTACTGCAGTTTTGTTCTCTAACTCATCATCAGATTAACTGAAAATAATTGGTCAAATTAAATCAATGTATATTTATAATGAATTTTTTTTTTCCTAGAAAATTATTAATCATATAAAATAAATTTTCTGTCATAAATTAAACTAAATAATATGTAAAACATAGTTTAGTAGTAGCATTTTAAAAAGTGGAATATTTTGTGTATTTTTTGAGGTATATTTCTTTGCAAAACATAAACTTAAAAAAAAATGCTCAAAGCTCAGTGTACGTTGTCAGCACGAATATGAAAATTTTTCGACATATATCAATTTACATGTAGTAAATCGCATGTTATCTTGAAAGCTAATTGGATGAGTAATTGCTAAGCTCTAATTGGCTTCAACATGATAACGTATTAGTAGGAGAATTATTATTGTACGCTGTACGTATTGTTATAATTCCATATAATTTAAATCAATAAGATATTTCGCTACATACATACGTGTATTGCACAATGTTTTGGCGTTACGATATATCAATTTATATTGTAATCCTTTCTTAAGCGTAAACACTAATATATCAAAAGATATAATTACATTATATTATTATGACTTCCATTTAATCAAACACAATGTATTACGTATTTTATTTTAATTAAGATAATTTGATTTAACTACCTACAAGTATGTCAACTATCTATATTTTGCATATAAATAAAATCTATATTTTTTAATAAATATTGCTGACTGCTGTTTCAAGTCTATACTTAGTAAAAAAAACAATGTATTTGAAATAAACAAATATTAAATGAAATTAATACTGAAAACTGGCACCTGTAATCTAACGGGTAAGGCGTTCAACCGAAGATCGAGAAATTGTAGGTTCGACGCCCCCTAGTCAGATGATGTAATTTTTTCATTTAATATTTTGACTTTAAAAATATTAAATATAAACTTGTAATATTAATAATATTCAATAGATTTACTAAATCGTATTTATCATCATATATATTAATATTTTATAGTTAATAAAGCTTGCTTTAATTAAAATGTCACGCTATTGAATCTACTACGTTAATCTTGAAATCAAACCACCAGAAAAAACCACATCTTAAACAAGCTAAATGAAAACAAATAAAAAGTGGTCGTCCGCGTTGCATAGAAAACATCTTCGTCAGTTCGACGTTTCAGTTTAGCGCTAATTAAGTTTGTACTTGTATAGCGCAGCGACAAAGACACGTCGAGCCAGCTGCAAAAAGTCGAAGTGGAAGTTATAAGTTTCCAAAGCTGCAAAGATCATTACACGCAGAACCCGGTGACAGATCGTATGTTTTGCGCGGCCGCCGAGGGCAAGGATTCGTGTAAGGTAAGACCTCTACCACATCTTGTGCACACACACACACCGACCTAACAGAAACGAAGCCAAAATGCTTTTAACTTCACCGTAATCCATTAATCGATAGCACGATTTTAATTATTCATATACTTAGCTGTGTAATACCTGCGCCAGCTTTTTCCTACTTCCGGACTTGCTAATTATTACCGCCCCTTAGTTGGGTTTTCTAGGAACTGATTAGGAAATAGAGAGTAGATAATATGTCAGTTGTGCTTTTTGAAGACT
This sequence comes from Clivina fossor, assembly GCA_963966155.1. Lineage (NCBI taxonomy): Eukaryota > Metazoa > Arthropoda > Insecta > Coleoptera > Carabidae > Clivina > Clivina fossor. Next base: position 8,087,844 of record OZ014565.1, on the reverse strand, counting down.
GGTTTATTTGTAGAAAAATTACTGATTGGTATTCATAGTACATCTGTGATATTAATATAATAATACTCAAATGTTGAGATATTATTTTTCCTAAAATTTCACAAGTTACTCAGTCATTGATTCAGCTTGTTATACTATGTATCAATGACTGGCAAGTTAACCATAGACACATGTTTCGCTTTTTAGGAGCTTTATTTTTGTTGTAGTTTTATGTAAGTAGCCAATTAAACTCATATCAGACTATTTAAATTTGTGAACTAACATTTATCAAATATCAAACATTTATATATACATATATATATATATATATATATATATATATATATATATATATATATATATATATATATATATATAATTTATTTAGCAGAAAAATTACTTAACAGTTATTTGTTAAATAAATGAAATATAGTTTTATTATTTATATAAGAATGCTTTTACTAACAATAACATACATAATATTTAATTAAATTATTTTTTAAAGTATTATTTGAAAAATTGAATTTTAATTCATTGTTATTAAAAGTATTAGAAATATAAAATTAGAAATTGCATTCATAAATTATTTTTTTAATATTGATATTTTTTTAACTGTATATTTTTAGTTATTTCTGAAACATACAGTCAATTTTTGTAACAACAGAAACCAAATTTTGTATATTTAAAAAAATAATATGTAATACTGATCCATCACTTTTGGATGTTTTATAAGAAATTTTGTCGACAACAAAAGACTATTTGATTATAAATCTTTTAATAGAAAAAAATAATAGTAAGTAAATGTTCAAAGTTTTGTATGAAATTAGTTAATATTTAATGTAAAAATAAACATTTGAATTGAAAATTATTAATAATTTTTTAATTACATTTATTCCAGAAAAGTACTATAATGTTCCTAAACTAAATAGTAAATAATTTTACAAAAATTATTTAAAATAGTTTTACTGTTACTTCCCATTATTTTTTTATTAACATTTTCACTTTTATTAGAAAAACATAAGTTTACAGTTTAAAGCAAAATTTTTCTCAGAGTACTATTCGTTCCTTCATTAATAAACTATGATTAGCAAATTTACATTATCTTTGAAATTTTCTTACTTGTTTTGTTGTCCTTATTGTAAATAATATTGTAAAAATATAAAAAATAAAAAAATATTAATTTAAATTTTAAATTACTAACAACTAGTTTCATAATAAACACTTTAAATAAAGTCGACTTTAAGCTAACTAAAAAAGCATTCTTTTATCGACAATAACAAATAATTTTACTATTAGCAGTTTGAAAAGTTGACAAAGGAGCATCGTTTTATTAACAACAATAATAATTATACCGATAGAATTTAAAAACAATGCTTTATGAAATCGGCTGTAAAATTTGAAAAAAAAAAAATTTAATTTACAGCTACGATAATTTCATTAAATCCCATTTGTGTCCAAAAACCTCATCAAATACCAAACCGAAAATCATAAATTGACTTTTTAACCAGCCTGTGTTACAGGCATTGATTAGAAACTTGAAACCAAGCCAACAAGCAATGCATGCGGCATCGTCATTGGGAAGTATGGTACGCTCGGCTTGAGCATACACATAATCATTTAGGCAATAGGTAACATTGGTTAATCGATTGTCAAACACACACTGTAATTGCTTATACTCCCATACAATAATTAATATTGATTCAGCAGTGTCAGCCTGAAATCCACCCCCTCCCCCTACCCCATTCCTCACCCATCATGCCTTATTTTCACAAGTCATGTCACGTACCATAAGAACCCATGCACCGACAAATTTTCGATTCGTGTGCTCGCACTTGTGTTTACATTACAAGTAATGCGCTAGTGATTAATATTTTAGTTACATCGATTTAATTATTAGGGTGGATTGTTTACTTTCCAATTAATATGTATGGAAATTGGAAAAAATATGTTAATATTAATGCATATAATGAGCGGGGGTGGTTTGTTTACTAATTTTTTATTAGTAATTTTAAATTTACCGGAAACTAGTTATTTATATACCTAGAGTGGAAGTAAACACTTTGTCGTAAGAGTGTAAGTTGTTGTTCGAGACGTAGTTAATTTTAAATTAATGTTAATAAGTAAAGTAAATAGTGTTAATAAGTACAAAATAAAGAATAAAATTTTAAAAATAAAATTGACAAAAAATTACTTTTATGATCAAACATTTTTCTGTGCTAAATAATATCTGGAAGTTGAAAATTTTATTTACTGTATAACACCACAATAATGTAGACTTATTTTATTTTTGATTTGAAAATATTGTACTCATAGTTGTTTTTTTTAGCATTTAGTTTTCTCTATAAATATATAATTTTCAAATACGATATTTAGGTCATATTTTTATTGTTGACAGTAAAAATGTATTATAAAAATAATTAGTAAAAGTAGTAGAAATATATTACTAAATCTTTTATTTTTTTTATATAATTTTTTATATAATTTTTTAAAACTTTAAATTTATTAAAACTAAATTCTAAATTTCAACACCAAACTTTAGACTGGTAGCTATGAACAACTTCGCACACACTTAACTATGCTGCTAAACCACAGCAAACCAAACATTTGCATTTCTGTTTGACTGGGTTGTTGTATCGTTAAGCCGGTTATAATGAAAATTTGATGTTACTGGACTACATTACTTCATCAATGTACCACTCACATCTACAACTCTTGTTTCGACACAGGGCGATTCGGGCGGGCCATTGATATCCAATAATAAACTCATCGGTCTAGTGTCCTGGGGCCGTGGTTGCGGAAGAACTAAATTTCCTGGAGTATACACGAAAATTGCCGCACTTAGAGCGTGGATTGATCGGAATACTAGTTCGTAATTTTTAACAACTGAAATATAAATAACAGTCGATTTCATAGTAAACACTTTAACTAAAGTCGACTTTATGCCGATGAAAAAGAATCTAATTATATAATTACTATTGCTGTAAATAAAACAAAGCTTCTATGTATGTAAATTTTTCACGTTACTCATAACAAATTTATCTGTTGTTGTGTTTATTATGAAACCGATCATAAGTTTGCATTCTTAAATGAAATCATGGTTATGATTACATTAAGAAAATAAGCTTAAGCATTATTTGTTTTTATTCAGTTATGATTTTATAAAGTTACATTGCTTTTATGTGACCAGCTCTTTTATTTTCGTATTTTTTTGGTGAAACCAAAACTAGATTCAATTTTGTAATACTGCTGTAACTTTTAACGTCACATACATATACTGTTTCTTTAATAATTTTTTGTGATAATTTTTTTTGTTTAATTTAATTATTGTTAAAACATTTTTATGATTTTATGTAACTAATACTAATACTGAATTTATGTATTTTTTGTATTTTTGACTTTAATAAATAAATAAGTACATATAAAATAGTAACTTTATTAATTAAAAGTACCTATTTTATCAAAATAAATACACCTTGTTTATTATTTTTAAAAAATTATTATAATAATATAATTTAAGAGTTTTATGTTTGTGTTTTACAATAAGTAAATATTCAAAGCATTTATTTTATTGTCTTATTGTCTTATTTATTTTCTTATTGTATATTGTATAAAAATTAAGTTAATTATAAATTTTGTCTTTATTTATTTATAAGAAAATAATTGTCATAAATATCGCTGTAATATTCCACTGTGATATATTATCTTTTATCTTTAATGTACTTCAATTTTATGAAATAAATTTTAAATTAAATTTTTTTTTAATTATTTTTAAACTGGAACTAATCATGTGATTAGTTATTTTCATTATATGTTTCTAAGTGGCTTGTTATTAATAATTTTTTTACTATAACATAATAGTAAAATAATCAATTTTATCAATTTTAATAATAGCAACATTATCTGAGCACTTCAAGAAACAATCATTTTTAACAATTTTGATAAAATCTAAATTAATTATACTATTTTGATAAGATGAAGTTATAGTTATAAAAGTTACATACAACTTATGTTCAATTCCATTTAGTCACAATGTTCCGCTTAGTATTAGTGTCTTGTCTTATAGGATTCTCATTAGGTAGGTATCTAATTTTATTTTTAAATTTATATACAAGAAATTTTTGAAACTAATTAGCTGTTACTTTTAAACATATACACTTATTAAAAAAACAAAAAAATACATTAAGTAGACAATTTTTTTTATAAACTTTCTATGAAACATAGTGTACTTTATATGTGCAATTTTATTTATTATAAAAGGGCATGCAATTCGTAATCCTAATGGACCTGATGGTAAGATTATTGGTGGAGAAGAAACCACAATTGAAGAATTTCCCTATCAAATTTCGTTGAGACATTTTAGTATTCCAATTTGTGGTGGAAGTATTTTAGATGAAACAACTATACTTACAGCTGCTCACTGCACCTATGAGTAAGTATAACCGAATTCAAACATATTAATTTTAATATATAATCAGAAGTTAATCTTTATAAATATAAGACAGAATTAATTAATTTTAAATTTTAACTTAACTATTAATTAATTAATAACGTTCTAATAAAAATGACCAAATAGAAATAAAATTTATAACTATTTTTCAATATTATAATAATATATGTCTTATATATTTCTAGTTAAATCAATCGCATTTTATATCTTCAAAATATAAATTATTAAAAATCTGATAAGAATACACTTAACAATTTATGTTAATAATAACATATTTACTAAATTAATATCTAGATAAAATTCACATCAAAACTTATAACTTATTTAGTATCATAAATGGAATCAATATTTTCATCAAGAAAAAATTACAAGCTTGTAGTACTTATATTTTTATATGCTGTATACACACACATCTACGAGAAGCATAAAATCAAGATTATGTGTTTGGTCGGTATACGGTAAACGAAGTTTTGCTTGCTTTTAGTAAATCTGCTCAATACTTATCGATAAGGGCCGGAAGTACATCAAACGAAGTGGGTGGTCAAGTTATTAAAGTTGCTGAAGTCATTCCGCACGAAAAATATGTGAGACTAACACAAGATTACGATATGTGTATTTTGAAGGTATTTATATTGCTCATCTGTAATGCAATACATTTTTTTATATCTACAACTTGTTAATAACTTTATTTTTAGACAGTTTTCTTTAAGTAGCATGTTGAATTTAAATTCAAAATATTTACATAATAATTAGATTAGATTAGGTTGAATTTATTCTTCAATTCTTCGATGTCCGATTCTCAGATTTAATTCTCAAATTCAATTATCAGATTTATATTTTAAAATCAATCTTTTATAATTTTATTTTATTATTGATATTGAACTATATTTATATATTTATTTATTTGTATATTTAGATTTGAACATACTTCTATTGTTTTAATTTGGAACAAATCTTTTACTAAAAACATAATGATAAATACGATTTAATGAATCTATTGAATATTACAAGTTTATATTTAATATTTTTAAAGTCGAAATAAACAAATATTAAATAAAATTAATACTGAAAACTGGCGTAGTCTTGATGGGCTATATAGGCGTTCGATCAAAGATCGAAACATTCTGGGTTTGATTCTCGCCAGATGACATTAAAAATATTAAATATATACTTGTCATAAAAACATAATTGGATCTGAACTTACTAAAATAAAAATTGTAAATATGATTTATAAAATTTCAATTGAAAGCATTTGTTATATATCCAAAAGCCAACTTAATAACAAAACCAAATATTTTTTTTATAAAATATTGAAATATTGAATATTTATATTACTAAAGAGATATTTTAATATAATAAAAAAATCGTATTACTGACTATATTGTTTAACATAAAAAAATAATGCATAATTTTATACTCCAGGCTAAAATATTAAAGTTTAAGAACCTCTAATAAATTTAAGCAAACAAAAATTTACTGAAACATATTTTTACAAATTGTAACATCAAATTTCCAATACCTTCAGTTAGAAGAACCTCTCCAGTTGGGCCCAGGCGTATCACCAATTCCTCTTCAAGAAGAAGGCGTCGAATTGCCTGAAGGTACTGAAGCTGTTATTTCAGGATGGGGTCGTACGCAGGTAAACGCACTCTAACACACCCATTCTACAAAACTATGTTAACTAAATTGTTTAACATCTAACATATGTTCTATTATGATTGTCAATTGTCATTGGTTGCTTTGTATGACAAAATAATTTTAAACTTAGACTTATTAACAAACGTTTAATTATTCTATTTATCATTAAAAAAAATATTTTTTATTTTTGTCCCAATCGTACTAATATACAGAATGACCCATGACTCGAGGTATTATTAATTTAAGGTTTTGTTATTGAAATCATTTGGAATCAGAAACAAATAAATAAATTTATATTTACAAGCTATAGCTATATACTGTATAATAATAAAATTTATATTTTTTTTTTATATTTCAAGACTTTATCTTTTAACGACTATGATATAATTAAAAAAACATTGTAGATATACATTTATCAAACATTTTCGATTCTAAATAACCTTATTAATACGTTTTTAAATTATGGACCTCGAGTATTAGGGCACTCAGTATACGAGATATTATTCTAATCTTACTTTATTTGTATATTTCTTGATCACCGATTCTTAAAACATATTTTATCACAGACCATCTTTAACTAATATAAAAGTTGAAATAAATCCATTTCTTATCAAAAATTTACGTATTTTTATTTGCAATATGTAAAAATATTATATGTTTCTGTCACTTTTAATTTCAAATATGTTTATCTTAAATTATATAATCAATTTGAAAGCAAGTTATAAAGAATTCTTAAAATTATCGACTCTTCGTAAACATACGTATATATATAAAAAAAAATACTAATGATTATTTACTGTAGTTGAAAAAATTCTACTAATTTTTATTAGTATTTATTTACATAATTTTTGTCGCCACTGATATGATTATATTGCTTAGGAGGGTAATTCAAGTAGCAGTTCAAAACAATTACGTAAGGTTGAAGTAAGTGCAATCACTAAAGAAGAATGTCAAGCTAAATACAAATATCATCCAATCAGTGATAGAATGTTATGCTGTACATCCAATGGAAAAGATTCTTGTCAGGTATTATTTAAATAAATTACATATATATATATATATATATATATATATATATATATATATATATATATATAATCGTATTTGTCGTGACTGGATAACAATAGTTAAAGATAAAAATATCGTGGGTTAAAAGCAGTCTATTAGGGCTTTTGAAAAATAAAACTTACTTGAAATACTATCAAAGCTTTCTATTTATATATATTTATATTATCATCAGGGAGCTATAATAGCATACATGTAATTAATATAACATTATTTTTTCGTTAGGTTAACATCAAATACATGTTTAACTTACAATTCGCAAAGACAGTAAAAAAATTGAATTTGTTCAACGAATGAAACATTATAAGAACTTAGTACGACGTTTTCTAACAACTTTTGGAATATCAGTTAAACACACTATTACAAACAAATTTACAATTATTTGCTGTATTTTAAATTTGAATAAACAACATAATTTATTATTATCTGTAAAATTAAATTTGCAATAGTAAAATTAATTCTCGTCTAAGTTATATCAATATAAACAAGATTTCTTTCATTTCAAATTAAGTATAAGTTAAACACGCTATTACGAAAAATACGATTTTTTGCTATGTTTTAAATTTTAATAAACAACATAATTTTATAATTATCTGTAAAATTGAATTTGCGATAGTAAAAATAATTCTCGACTAAGTTATACGAGTATCAAAATAAACAAGATTTCTTTTATTTCAAATTAAGTATATTTTATGTCGAGTTTTATTTGTAGTATAACAAACAGCTAATACACATAAAATTTGCAAAATTATTTTACTGGAAGCGAACAAATACTTACATACTTGGCATGGTATACACTTCAGTCTAATTATAGTTATAGTCAGTAAAATTTAAGGAAACATACGGTTTTATTTGCATTAGGTCTTTAGTTAGTTTGTGCCGTAGCTGACTACGGCTATAGCCCAGATAAAAACAAATAGTTGTAATAAAGCACACAGTATTTAACGCTAGTTAAATTAAAGATAAAGACTAGACGAATAAAATACCTACACTATTAACATCCTTTTGTTATCGCTTAGTTTATAACGCAGGATTTACATATTACTATATACTTTTCTAGAATTTCATCAACTTTAGATGTGTGTGTGTGTACTTATTAGTTTTATAATAATTTATTAGATATAATTACAGAATACAGATAATAGCTGGTATTATAAATTTGTTTGTTGGAAGTTGTAGTTTAATTCAGTATAGTATCTAAATCAAATCCTGCAATATTTTAAAATGGACCCCATAGAACATAGGCGGTTTGTGAAAAGAACATGATAGTACTTGCTAACTTTAGAAAGAAATTACAATTATAGGTTCGCATTATTTGGTTTTTTGCAAGAAGATACACTATCAAAAATGTAATATAGATTTATGTAATTTTTCATAACTATTAACAATTAAAAAGCAGCATTTTGTATTGATAATGATAGTAACATTACATGTTTCTGAAAAAATACATTTATAGAATATGTAAATTTATATCAATTTTTGACAGTGTAGAATGCAAAATATGTAATATGCAGTTTATAGAGTGTACATAATTGGGAGGAAGGAAAATGGATGACATCACCATTGTCCATTTATGTTACAAATTACATTTTATACAAATTTTTGTGGTAATGCATATTTTTTTAAATTAAATTAATCAAACTAGTTCTAAACTTTTGCAGAATCCTGTATAATGTAATAATGTATGTATTCATACAACCATTATTAAATTACATTTATTATTAAATTACTAAATGCATGATGCACATACATTCAACCGACCCAAAAATATCTCTACTAATTATTAACTTGTATCAAATGTTGTTTACGTTCATGGAAACAATATTAAACTTTTCCAAACTAAACTACAACATTAATTTAGTCTATCCCTATTAATACAATCATTATTTGAAGCCAGTAAAATCCTTGAAGTTATCTTTCATTAGCTAATAGGTGTCGAGTTGTATCGTTATTAGATTTTATTCTGTTCTAAGGGTGATTCCGGCGGACCGCTAGTTTCAAATGGCAAGCTTGTTGGTGTCGTCTCCTGGGGCCAAGGTTGTGCCAACCCAAAATACGCTGGAGTTTATGCAAAAGTTAGCGAGTTACGGCCATGGATTGAAGAGCATATGAGTTATTAAATATAGTCAAATTATTCTATTGTAAATAATGTTTCAATTTTTTTTGTATATTTGTTATATGAAATAAATTATATACAGTAACTTATTTTGTTGGAAAAATAATTGGTTTAATTCAAAATTCAAATTAGTGGGTTAGGTCAAAATTAATCGATCAAGTCGAAATACAGTGCACTCCGGTTTTTGTGATGACATCCGGAATTGAAGTTTTTGAAAATAATATTTATAAAAACTCATCACAAATTTTTATTGACAAGAAATATGCAAAAATAAACAGTAAGTAAATTAAATAAACTAAATCAGCTAATATATATGGGGCCAATCCGGTCCTAATTGATAAGTGATACGCGCCGAGCAAAAAGAAAGCTCCTGCCAAGCAGCTTGCAAATTGTTAAGTTATGAGAGAGAAAGAGAGTAAGAGAGAAATCCAGATTTTTTTTGAGCTTGCAAATACAAATTAAAAAATTCATGAAAAAAAATGTGTAAAACAATTTTTTTTTTCTATTAAAAATGGCATGCATTGTACTTGAATTAAGCCAAAATATATAAAGTCAAGCTAAAATAGTTAAATTAGGTCTTAATATTTAAATTTGGTCAGAATAGTTGAAAACTTAACATTAAAAATATATATTAAAATAAATTTTTTGAAAATATTACAAATTTACTGTATTTGAATTAACACAAATTAATAGATACATTGCTACCAACAATATAAAACTTTTAAATTAATAAAAAATTAAAGACAATATTTATAAAATGAAGCAAATAAAAATCAGCAATATACGTAATTTTGCACAATTTTACCGATCTTGTTGTTCAATTATATATGTCATCAAGATTATGACAGAGTAGCGAAGTTTTTTTTCTCAATTAAGATATAATTAAGTTATTGATCGCTGTCTGCCAAAGTTTAATTGTATCTCATTCCATCTCGTTCGCACTCATTATCCGTTTCTTTATAATGGCTTTTATCAGATAAATATTATTTTAAAATTTATTTTAACGTAAGATCGCATGAAAGCAAAAACACTTAAACCGATTACCAGATATCCGTTAATAAAAAATCTATAAACGATGGCAAAGTTAAGATTCGTTTAGCTGTAAACATGTTATAGGGTTGACGCTACTAACTTTAAGTTGAAGGAAATTGAAGTCGTGTACACAAGAAAATTGTTATATAAAATTTATTAGAAAGTTAACTTTCCACTTGTTTAAATTTTGAAATTTTTTTATTAAGTTATATATCAATTTTCTTGTAATTTATAATTTGATAAATTACAACAATATTTTCGCGTAAAACTCTAATATTTTGAAACTTTGAACGCTACTTTTCTAACAACAACCATTAAATTGTTAATTTTTGGTAAAACTCTAATTATATATATATATATATATATATATATATATATATATATATATATATATATATATATATATATATATATATGGTGTTCCTCGACGAGCTTACAAAAAGCCAACCATAACTTTCTTCTTTAAAATGGAATGCCCCATTTTTTACTTTATTATCGAATTTAAGAGTAAACTTTACATATGATACATCAAAAACATTTTACTTAAATTGACCTGTTATCAACATATCAACTTTTTTGATTTTTTTGTCTAAAAACATTTGAAAATTTGAGACATTGAAACATTTTTTCAATTTTGCACTTTTTATACACTAATTTATTCCACACCGATTTCCTTTTTGTAACATCACATATCTCACAAAAAATAATGCATAATAATATTCAATTTTCTTATCAAACTTCTTGAAAATATCTTCATCTTCAAGATATTCAAATAGTAAGTATATGTAATACGATAATTCCATTATTAATGCAAACACTATATAACTACGGCAACACATTTTGTTCCGATGAGCAAGTTTTAAAGTGATATTGACATGCCATCTATGCATTACAATCCGAACTAACATGGCATACAGCCAACAACTTCATACCTAAATATTTACATTCTGTCAATAACAAATGCTCGTTCTCTGGTTTGAATCTAATTATTTATTCTTGTTATCGGCTTCTCAGATCTTTTGTTTGTAATATAGATGCATATAATATTACAATTCTGTTTATTTTCCCTTAGAAAATGTCATCAAACTTTATTTAAAGTTCTATGTTTCTAGTTTGATAAATTATTTTACCAAAAATTTATTTCAATAATTTAATAAATTGGCTAGCTTTTCATTTATAATATAATTATTAAATTTGGAAATAAATTTTTCATAATAATATCTCGCAAGTTTAAATAAAAATAAAACACTACGTGTTGAAGATTTTAAATTATTTATTGTTTAGATTATAGTGAGTATTTAAATAATAGTAAGTAATTTTAATTAAATATCAAAAGTATTTTTTGACAAGAATCACTTTTAAAATTAAGTTAATTTCGACATTGTAAGAATTACCAAGAAAATTCTTTTTATGTAAGATATAATTTTAACCGTTTGAGTAACTTTTATTTTTAATTTTAAAAAGTTTTTATTTACGTTTATACTGTTATAATGATCCATTTAGTTCTCGTTAATTAATTATTGATTTAAATATTTAAATTATAATTACAGTTTGAAAGCACACAAAACACTAGCGAGACATAATAATTACATAGTAAGCAAAACATAGCATAAATAGTTAAGCTTCTAAGTTCGCTATTAATACATTATTTTTGTAAATGTTTTATTCATTTTTTAAGCGTGTTAAAATATTATGATATAAATAATGAAAACAATATAATGCGAAAGTATTCATTACTTACAAACTATTATTCTCGTTAAATAAAACATGTTGTAATGCATAGTACAAGAAAAATTATAATACTGAAATAAGCTAATTTTAATTTTATAAAATTTATAAAAAAATTTAAATTATTCTAATAATTTTTTTTTGCAAAACTCATTATTGAGAACAAAAATCTCTGATATGTCATATTTATGTATTTACTATTTTATTTTTAGAATAATTTAAAAAACATAAAAAAATAATATTTTAACATTTACTTTATACATAAAAACTCCAATTTTCTCTCATGTCAAAAAGAATGAAAAAAAAAAGCTCAAATTGTTTCATAATAGTTAAAAATTGCTGGTTATAAGTACGCGTTGTAGTACCTTTTGAAAGAATGTAATTCTGGTACTTATAAAACCAGACGCAATGAAATTGGTGGCACTAAAAGAAAACGAATTCTCAGGAAATCCGTCAAGTATCTGGAAGTAAAGGCAGGAAGTGAGATTCTGGATGACACAAGAAGGAGTTGAAGGGGCCCAGCGGTCAAATTGGTAAAGCATCAAAGAAATTCTTCACCATAAAGGATTTGATTCAAATACGTACGGACAATGATATTGTATATAGACGACGAAAACAAGTGAACAGAACATATTTTCTGCTTTCAATTTACACGGAAAAATATTTTTAAAATAATATGAAATAAAACAGCTTTAAGTTTAAGTTCTGTACTAATATTTATTAATAATCGACGCTTCGACAAACTTAACGTCCGTCTTTATCAAAAAAATGATACAAATGACATTTATAGTGAATAACAGAACATAGAAATAAGTTACTTGGTAACAAATAAGTAGGTAACTAATAAGTTCTGAAAGATTTTTTACTATGTTTTAAAAAATTTTGTTTGTTAAAATTAAATAAATAACAAATACTAAAATCTTTATTTTTGATATTTTTACATTCACTGTTTTATGTTTTATTTTTACATTATCATCAAGGATGATCAATTTTTTGTTATTTTTATTTTACACAAAATATTTACGTGTTCTTTAAATTTCAATTTATTTTCCATAATTACACCAAGATATTTTATTTAATTAACATATCCAACAGTAGAATTACTTATTTTGTAAATAATCTGCTATGTGTAATTTTATTTGAAATTCCTTTCTTGCCGATAATAATACTTTTTGTTTTTTTGTTCATTATTTTAAGTCTAAAAGTAAAGGCAGGAATGTTTATAAGAAACTAATTTTGGAATAGTGGAAAGAATTTGTGCCACATCCTTTTAGCTACATGTCATGATTATGTATGTACACATATGTAATTTTAATTTATTTACTGTAAGCTAATCGTAAACTTTTTTTAATTTGAAATTAATTGTTTCTATTGCCCTATTTTATTATATTTAAATTATTACTTACATGCAAACAGATTATTATACTTTTTCGATAAAAATTAATTAAAAAATTAAAAGGAACATCTTCCCTAAAAATACCCTGCGCGAATTTAAATTATTTTTTAAAAAATCTTGGCCAATCAAATATTATTTTATGTTATTCATTTCTCATTCATCTAATGTATATGTTTATCCAAAAATACGTTTTGATAAAACTCACCATTATCTTTAAAAAGGATTTCGTTTGTTCGCCGATTTTAAAATAAAGCGACGTGCTTTTGTTTTAGGGGAAAATAAAGGCAACGAAGGTGACTTAAAAAGCAATGAGTGACTGGTTCCGACTTTGTTTTATCTTAAAAGTCAACGACTTGACTAGCTAAAAGCAACGACAAATTTTATTTAGTCGAATCATAAATCATGACAAGCTTTGCCCGGAATTTAAGTTTTAAAACGTGAACTGATTTAAAAATATTTTTAGATAGACAAAATTTTCTTGCATTTGATTATAGAAACTTGTAAATGTGGTTTTTTTTATTTTGTTAATATTTTTTTTATATTTTGTTATATTTAAAAATATTTTAAAATGTTCGTTGTTTTACAGAAATTTATTTAAATCTGTTGCCAGTATACGCAATATAATATTTAAAAAAATGTTTTATTAATAAAAATAAATAAATTGTAAATTTATATTTGTACTACTTCAAAAATGTTCTATAAAAAAAAAGATAAAACTATTTTACAAATAAAAAATTCAATTATTTATTTTTAACTAGCTCTTATGTATAGGTAACCAAAACCTAAATTTTTAATCATCAGTTATATTTGAAATTTATTATAATAAACATTAATTAAAAACTGCAAATTAATAGACAATATTTTTCTCAATTGAGCTTATAAATATGAAAGTGGTCTAAGTCAAAATTAAAAAAAAAAAAATTTGTTTATCAGTTATTTCACACCACATTATTTTAAACTAAATTAATTCAATGTAATTTTTACGATATTATCAAAAATGAACCATTAGTTAGTGGTTGTAATTTCAACATTATATGGAATTTATTTAGTGTTAATTATGCAATTCATTAAATATCTCGAAACAAGAAATATATGACTTAGACCACTTTCATAATTATGTGCACAATTATTTCATCTTAAAAATTTAGATAAAATACAGATAAATGTAAAAATCTTTTTCTATAAATATAATTTCTAATAATAATATAATAAAAATAATTGGCTAATTAAAACTGATATCTGAATATCGAAAATTATTTTGTTTTTCTACTTGACCGCTTTTTTTGTTTCTGTAAATAAATATGTTCTTAATTTTGCAGATGATAAAATAATAGAATGTTTATTATTTAAAAAAGAAACGGAATACTATAGAAATAAATATAATATATACCTACTTATAAATAGAAAAACTATCAAAATCTCATTTGGAATAAACCTATTAATAATATATTTTAATCTACTTGTATTATTGTTATTATATTCTTCTTCAAAGAAAATATTCTAGAATAAATCATTTTGTACTTATGTCGAAATGGTTCTAAATCACGAATATAAATATTAGTTATATATTATGTTATTTTAAATTTTTTACTAAATGTTTGCAAATACAGATTTTACTACTGTTACTGAAATAGACAATCTTTTGACAATTGACTCTCTTTTGTTTTACTGCAAAACGGCACTGTAAATGATGCAATAAATAAATACCGTTTAATATTATTTAAAAAATAAACTGCGTATTATGTTATAAATTATTAAAAATAACTATTGTAATTTGTGGTTAGTAGTGACAAAAATGAATAATGTATCTCGCCGCTTTCGATAACTTTCCTCTAATATTCATCATGCTTTTATATTAAAATTTAGCCAAAATATCAGGTATGAAATAATCTCATATATTATTCAAAAAATTTAAACTATAGTACAAACAGTTCTAAGCAAATATTTGCAAAATTTTATCAACAACTATTTTTTATATTATTGTATTAATATCAATATTAGTTATTTAGATTTATCGTTAATTTTTCGTAAACAAATATTATTCTTTATTCAAACAAATAAGCAACTTAAATAGAACAAAATAAATATTTCCTATATAAAATAAAAATTGTTAATTACATATTTACTATGAAATGAAAAATTAACAACAGAAAACCAGAAACCATAACAAATAATTATTGAAAATTCTGAATCTATATAATATTTTAAACAAAAAATCACTTTAAATTCATGTACATGTTACACTAAATAGTATGTGTTAGTAAAAATGTACAGTTATATAGCAAAAAATAATAAATAACGTTTAATATTATTTAAAAAATGAATTGTGTATTATATTATAAATTATTAAAAATAACTATTGTAATTTGTGTTTATGCAATAGGAAAGTAAAACCTGCTTATTGTTAGTTAATATAATTATATTTGTAATAAGTTTTTACGTTCATTTCTGTAAACGGTAGTTAGTGGTGAATAAACGTGTATACTAAGCAGTCGTGTGTGTTATTTCCATTCCCTAAGCGGCAACGCGGTTGATCTAAGAGTGATATTAATGAAGCTGATTTCAATAAAACATTTTGGTGGAGGTGCCCGTTTTTTTTTCCTAATAAACAATTGGTATCAAAACTCTCCAAATTTTATTTTTCAAAGAAGTAAATTTAAATAAAAAATCGAATTATAAAATTGCGACAAAAAAATTAAAACCAATTAAAATTTACATCGTGCTCACTTAAAACCTAAATTCGACTAAATCAATAACATATTTTTTCTGGCATAGCAAGCTGTGAATCGGCGCTATTTTTTCTTTTTTTTTTTTGTTTCTTTTCAATCAAGTTATATGTGCGCGACGTTTCTCAATCGTTAATTTTATTTAGTCACCCAGGGCAGACGTGGCGCGGTGTTCGTGTTGGCAGCAGCCGCTTTTTCTTTGCAATGAAATTTTAGCAGGAACATCACGTCGTGTACTCTGGCTACTTGCACTCGACGTACTACAGGCGTTTTTGTTCCGAAGCTCGCGAGAGTACTTCTAGCGACGGACAGATATTTTTAAAAGTGCTCGCAATATTTTGTTTTTCTTACACGCGTATTGAATAGTCGGTCCATTTAGAATTTGTGTCTCTTTTTCGATATGTTTTATGTAAACGTACTCAAGTATTTTAAAAGCAAAAAATTTATTAACTTTGTTAAAATATTTGTATTTGATTTAAATGTATAAATGATTATTATATAAGCATATAAAAATTAAACATAGAATTTAGTTTAACTATTTATATATTTATTAGTCCTGTTCGATTCGCACACTTGCGTCTACTGTTTACTGCTGCGTCAACGTTTGTTGTTTTATTCACTTTGTAGTTACATATTATATAAATGGCAATACACTGCATTATTTACGGTAACATTTTGCAGTAAAATGCAACAAAGTCAATCAAACAAATGGATTTAGTACTAGTAACACAATTTTAGTACACAAAAAAAATTATTTTCTCTAATGTTCTAGTTGTTTTATCTAAAGAAAATAGACTAGGTTTTACCATAAACTAAAACCCTCAAATATTGAGAACTCCCTGTTTGTAGTTTCTTCCTTAACCTGCAGCAACAATAAATCTCGTTAAATATATACACTATATAGTAAAAAAATAATTTCTAATCCTCCAAGTTTGAAAAATTGTATCAGTGTGACGACATTCACATCAATATTTATATTATGAGTCAGAAAATGGTGTGGGATAACAAACAGATTGTGTTAAATATTATAAATGTCAATGATATTACATGCTAGTTTATAGAACAGGTGTGACAAAAAAACAGTTTTTTTTTAGTTTATACTTGATAAAATACAAACTTTTGTTATTTTTTTCTAATCAATATAAATTTTCATTTTTGTAATAAAATTTTACATTTAATAAAAACAATATCCGGTTTCAGCGGATGAATCCAATAAAAAAAATATTAACACGTTTACACACCCTGCTACTACAACTATTGTATATTATTGTTCATAAATTTTAAATCAACAAAAATTTTAAATTTAGAATACATATTTATATATAGAATATCGAAAAATTGCCGTACTTTGTTACCTATACGGAACAAAACAAAACGGGTAAACCATGAGTAAAAAATCCATTATGTATTTGAATTTGCGTTAAGAGCGAAAAATAGGTAAAGAGAACGGGGAAGAATTTTAAATCGGTCCGCGGATTCCCGTTAAAATAACGGCAGATTCCATGAATATTTGACGATTTGGTTGCAGGCCAATTCGGCCCCGTAGGCTCTCTATGTGGTTTCTCCGTTATTTTTATTTTTTTATATTTTGATTTTCTACGGATATACTTTGCAATACTATAGACAGTATATCGCGTACAGTATTTTTTTAATGGATGCGATATTATGGTAGTGTCCAGTATTTGAATTTTTTAACTATTGAGTTTGTTATTTTTTAATATAATTTGATCGGTTAATTCGTTAGAAATACAATAAATGTTTTTTTTTAACTTTTACTGAATTTTATCTCTCACAATCCAACAAGATATGTTTACACTCTACTGCAGTTAAAAATTTCAAACAACATTGATCTTAGATAATATAATGAAAAATGTATCTAATAACTATGGAAACGTATATTTGACTTAACAAACATGTAAACGACAATGGTGCAACTGGCATTAAGTAATATTTCCCACTAATAACCAATACCTTAACTTGCCAAATGACCAATCAATGAGGTGGTTTGAAAACAGTTGACAGTCTAATTGCCTAATTAAGCCATTGATTAAGTTAACAATACGTTGTGCAACTTTCTAAATTAAAATGCACTGTACATGATATATTAAAAAAATATATATATCATGACAAATATTCAGCATCTAGTATGCACATACATACATATTAACCACGACATATACTTATTTATATTAACTATTATAAAAGCTGACCAGTATTAAATACTACCTAACCAATAGTTCTTCAAAAATAAAAATTAAATCAATAAAATTATCAATAGTTCCAATACATCACAATGCATCTATCCGTAATTTTCTCGTAAATAGAACGTAGCACGAAAGTTCAATTTTAAAGTTATGTTAGTTTTATTGTTGCACGTGCTAGTCAATCGAACTTGTTTGTTGTTGTACGAGTAGGGTATAAGCTGCCAATGATTTCATTTCTTTATATCTTACCTTCAGCGTTCAGCTCCGGTTAACCTAGCTTGATTTCCCGTTGGGCAGCGCCAACTTCCCATCAAGTTATGTTACATCATGTGGAAGAAACTACAGAAATTAATCCGTCGAGACTATAAGTGTTAACAAAGAAAAAATCGTGCTGCGTTCAACTTTATTAACTTTTCGTATTATTGTTAAAAATTTAAAGAGATTTTTCAGCAAAAAGTCATTCTTACTATAGAGTATTGTCAGCAGTTTAGATGTGAGAAGTTTTACCTTTGTAGTTAAATTTATTCTAAATGTAATTGTGATGTATATCTGAAAATAAATTTTAACAAAGACTTTCTTTTTGCAATTTCTATAGCTAAACTAAATTAAAGTTATTACTATTATATTCTTAAAAATTTAAAAAGTTTTACTCTAATAGTTAAATTTATTCTGAATGTAATTATGATAAAGTAATATAGATGTACATTTTGTTGTGCAATTTTGCAAATGCTCTTGCTGCTACGAAAGTTTTAAAAACTTTGTAAAAAAACCTAAAACTTTAAATATGTATTTACTAAAAAATAAAATTTCTGCAAAAGCAATAATAAAATAGAATTTATTTATGTTTTCCACATTTATAAAACTTTTTTAGAAATCTAGGCTTTATACCGTGATGTAAAAGTTTAAATTTTGTGCTCTGATGTAAAATCTTAATAGTATTTCTTTTCCAAAATAAATAATTAACGTATTTATAATGTACTTGTAATATAATAATTTTTCAATAATAACATAATTACAAAACTATATAATAATATACTCTTAGGATTAAAAATTTTTTTCTCTCTAATTCTTGTTTGCAAACTTATATACTTTGCAATTCTTTAACATCCATAGATTTAGCTTAATTTCTATTAATAACAAAAAGAAAAATTAATAATAAATAAAATAATCAAGCCCGGTTGCACAAAGCACTGCTAAGTTAAATAATCGATTAATTTAACAATGCTTTGTGCAAGTTGTAAAATTCCTAATTTAATAAAAAAAATTGTAAATTAAAAAAAAAAACATTGATAACATGATAAATATTTAGCATCTAATTCACATACATACAACCACGCTATATACTAAAAGGAGATGGCACAAATTTCATTTAACGATACTAATTTCACATAAACCATAAAGTATTCCTAGTTAGCTGATAGCTTTTGTTTCGTCTATATTTATAATACATATTATATTTGCAAGCATCTTAAAAACATATGTATATCTTAAATACTAACTTTGTTTGACCAATAATATAGAAAATATAAATATTGAAACTTAAAGTAACTATCTCTAGAAAATTTAGACACTTTATTTTGAAAAAACCAACTTTAATTTTTGTATGTTACTTATTAGAAACTTAATATCTTATCTAACTAAGTTTTTCTAGAATTCTAAACTAATATTCCAATCAAAATAGAACTAAATAAATACAAAACTAAAATAACAATAGTTTCTTTGTGCGGATAAGTTGCCGTGAATAATTTCTAACCAGAACTATGAAATTATCGGCCAACAAGTTAGTCGGGGGTGGTGGCTTTCGTGAAACGAAACCCAGAAGCAGTTGTGCAAATACGAACTAAGACTTGATTGTTCACATCTTGAAATGACATCAGTTAGTTAAGGAGACGGGTATCGGGACGACGCTTTTGGACCCGTTTTGCCAAAGTCCAACACTACACAACCGGCACTAAAACGTTTCCAAATTAATCTGATTCCATTGTTATGCCGCCCCTAAAGTTACACATTGAAACAGCCCTAAAGCCCAAGCAACATGTGGTACATTGCCGACAGCATTTTGTTTTAATAATAATAGAACATTATTATATCGATCGCAAGCAACTAGCCACAACCAAAAACCCTATTCACAGTTCGAGACTTAATAAACTCAATTTCTTTTATGTCTCCAGCTAGAATTTTGTTTAACAATAATAACTAGAAATACGTACTATGTGCCATATAGTAAAACAAAACAACATGGCTAAATGTTATTAATTTAAGAGTAAAAACATGTACAATTTTTTTGTTATTTAAAATTTTTTACTCAAATCTGCTTAGAATCGAAGTTATAATTAAAGTTATAACCATTATTTTTAAAGAAAATGTTTATGCATAAGGCCATTAGATTATTTGTTCTAACGATTTTTTTTATTAAACAAAAAAAATACAAAAAATTGTAAATTTGTAATACTTTGAAAGTTATATTACTTCATCATATTTTTGGCGAAAACTAAAATCATATGTCAATTTTAACAATTATTTTAATAGCTGAAATAGGCTTATGGAAAACAGATGAAATTACAGTATGAGTTAACTAGAATAGCATAAATGAAGTTTATCTGGATAGAAATAACAGTAATATATAACTGCGTATGTTATTTTATTAAATTAAATAACAATACGTCATTTTGGAAAATCGACCAGGAAATTAGGACGTTCTATGATTTGTTATTGTTATGCTGACATTAACATATATTATTTGAGTTTGACCTAAATTGACAATATGTACGATTTTAAAATTTAATATCGTAACTATAAATTATAAACGCAACTTTTATATATATATATATATATATATATATATATATATATATATATATATATTAATATATTCAAAACAAATAGTAACAAAATTATTACTCTATACGTCAAAATTTTATAAAATATATCACAGATTTTCTGTATATAAATATATGAAATATAATTTTATAAATTTATTTTTAAAAATTATATTTTATCTTTTTTATACTACATATTTCATTTTACAAAAACATAATTAAACCCATATGTTTCAAAATATTTTTTTTAAGTTGCCAACACTTTACAAAACTAAAATTATCAGCATTTTAGGCATCAAAAAAATCTATATTAAAAATTGATTAAATAGTCTAGGTAAAGTAATATTTGAAAAAATATTAATAGATAATTTATCTCTTCAATTGTTGGCAACACTGTGAAATAATAAAACAATTTTACCATCTTGAACATTAAATATATCTATTTCAAAAATTTCATCAAAATTGATTAAATTATCTAGAAATTTTAATTTATTTAATGTTTTCATTTACGAAAATAAATTAATAAATAATTAAAAAAAATAATGCCTTATATTTTTCACATCACTTATAAAAAAAAAGTATTTTTGACGTTTATTTAAAATGATGGAAAACAAAAGTAAAAATTTATTTAGAAATAAATTAAGAAAACCAATTTTTTTTAATTGAGATTAAAACTACGAGCCGAAATAATTCTTCTTTATCTCACAAAGAAATATTTCCATTAGTACATCAAAAACTGCGCATACTCATATATGATTAAAAAAATCAAATAACTGTAGAATCAATTTAATTAATCACATTCGTAAACAAAAACCAACAAAAATTCATTAAGGCTAATATAGTATTAAAATTTAATTAATTAAACCAAAACATAATTATATTTCATTATACTAAGTGACATTTATAGGTATTTTCTGATTCAAGTTTTTTGGTTTTTGTATCATCTTGTTCATTCTTATAGAATTTATTAAATATTATAATATTCATTATAATATAATAATTTTTAAAAATAACTACAATAAAAATAACACATTAAGAAACAATTATATAAATACTTTCAGAAAACAAACAAATAAAAATAATTGTAATTTTATAATTTATTAAATTATATTTATCAAAAAATAAATTACGAAAGTTGATAACTATTTCTATTTATTAATGAAACTATTTTTATGAATTCCTATGAAACATTTATTTGAATGATAAAAGTCAATATGAAAAATTGTCAGAAAAGATTGAAATAACTATTTATATTTGCATATACAATGAATATTTACATTTAATTTTACTTTTGTTTGCATATTTTTCTTTCTTCTGTTATATTTTTATTTATTTATTCAAATGAATTTTTATTTAGATACAAACCGCAATCATATATTTTATATTAAACAAATATATTTTTCTTGTAATTTCTATTAAATGTATTTATTTAAAAAATAAATTCTAGTTCATTTGTTTAGTCGTAGTCTTGTCACAAATGAAAAATAGCATAAAACATATAATAAAAAAATTATAATACATTATTTATATATTAATTATACACAAATATAGTTTTTTTTATTCGGTAGTTTATATAATAGGTTTTTTTCGATTGACTTTCTTGTGTTTTACTGCAAAACGCCGCTATAAATGATGCAGCGGTTTGCCGTTAACATTTTATATAGGTAAATAAACAGAAATCCAATGCTGACTTACCTTTAGTAACACCTTCTTCTTTATTCTACAAATTAAAGTTGCACTGTCCGTCTACCTGTAACGTTTCTTACAAATTTATTTCACTAATAACCAATTAATAAATTAATAAATTTATTACAAAATCAATATTTCAGTGCTAAATTAACAATAAACTAAAAAGAGGTCTGTTTTGTTAAATAATAAAACAATAATAATAAAACAGAATTTTGTGACGAAATATCATTTATTTATTTATTCTTTAACAAATAAATAACACATAAAATTATCATTATAATTTAATATATATCATATATTATGTATATATACATAAACATTTTCGTGAGGGGCAATTTTGGTGCGAATTGAAGGAAGACTTTTGTAACAGGCTGCAGAGAAAAATATTACATACAAAAATGATTTTTTTTTTATCTTAATCTTAATCTATATAATATATAAAACATCAATACTCTTTCTCTGCTTATGTTAAATTCTTTTCTTCTCTCTCTGCATTTGTTACTCAATCCAATAAATGCTACCTATTCGGTGTGCTTCACGTGAATTGTCTACAATATTCTTTTACTTTTTTTAATTAATTATTTAATTAATTAATTAACATTTACACATTACTATTTGGCACATATGTGGAGTGTACAAACATTGATTTTTTTGGTGATTTTTTTTATATAAAAATAATCATGTAAGTTTTTTAATTTTTTTTTTTCAATTTTTTTCAGTCAGGAATACCCTGATAGCTAGACAATACAATAACGGAAAATTTATACAGTGTGTCTCAAAATATGATATATGTACTATTTAACTAATAGATTTCTAAATATAAAATTTTAATTAATAATTTAGTAAGTTTTAATTTGATTGTCTTATTCACTAATTAAATATTTTTAAAACATTCACGAAATATTGTATGCGTCTAACAAAAAATATGGTCCCTGAATTTATATTACAATTAGTAATTAACTTAATACAGAACTGTTTTAATTTCTAATAAAAACTGAATTTACACTTGTAAATATGTAAAAAGTCTTATGGAAATACTTTTTGAAGAATTACTTGCGTTAATTGTCATGCATTAGTAAAACTTTATAAAATTTATAATTCCAAATAAAAAATTCAGTAACAGCTTTTGCTGTAGATTTGTACCTACAATTATTTTAAAATTTATGAAATAATAAATAGTCATTCACTTTGATCAGATAACATTTAACTGAAATACTAATTCAGAAGCCTTAGTTTTTGTTCTACCCTGTAATATTTGAAATAGAATTTAAAGTTGCATCTCTTACGATTTCTGAGATTCCAATAGATTAAAATATTTGTTTCAGTAAAAATATTTAAAATTTGTATTTGCTAATATCAAAATTTTTTGAGACATAATGTAAAATTAGTTATTGCATGTAACAAAATTCCTGGCGTGTATAAATAATACATTTTATTAGACAATATATGAGCTACATTTTTATAAATAATAATATTGCTATAAAGCCTAAAAAAATTAGGCAAATAAGGCTAAAAATTAAATTTTATCATAATAAGACTGATTATATTAGATATTTCATATTTTACAAAAATCTTTCTTAATTATGCTCGTTTTTTAAACTTTCAATTTTTAAAATTCATTTTTTGGTCGATTTTTAATGCATAAAATATTTTAAATTCTGACTTTGGTCCTGAAGTTAATACAATCAGTTTTACTATAATATTATTAAATTCGACTGAAAAATTATGCATACATTAAAATATTTTGTTAATAACCATATACTTAAAAATATTATTTTTAGAAATACTTCAAGAAAAAATAGATCTGTAGAGAAAAGTTATGGCTACACAGCCACAATTCGCAGGAATCACAATGCTGCTCGATTGACAAGATATTTCAATGTATACAGAAATGATCAGACAAGTCTTGCAATTTTAAAAAAAAATTAAAAAAATTGTTTACATTCTGAAATTTTATTTCATTATAAAACAATATATTTATATAAAAACGCTTATATACAATTGTTTTGGACACAGTTTTCTTTAAAAATACCTTCACACGCCGTTACAACAATTAATTTTGAATATTTAATACAAAAATATTTAACAATAAAAATAATACTAAGAGTGTAGTTGAGCACAAAATATTATAGGCAAGTAGTTAATACTAATACGGTATTATTATTTGAAATATTGTTAAATTTCATACAAAGAATTAAACAGTTAAACGCAATAACAATTGGCTAACAACACATGTATATATAAAAGTGCAATTTTAAGTTTTATGTTTGTAAATTCAACTGAAAAATGCAATGCTGTTCAATTAAGAAAAGTTTGCAAAGTAAATTTAATTGCAGCAATACGTTACTTAGATCAGTACGAAATATTTTAATTGTATTGGGTGATTACAATTGTTTATTGTATCCTAGAAAAAGTTGAATAAAGTTACAGTTCTGTTTACAACTCATAAAACTAGTAGCATTACAAAATATTAAATATTTTTCTATCGAAAGAAAAATTCTATTTACTAGAAAAAGGCAAAATATTTCGTAATGCTACATAATTTACGAGATGTAAACAAAATTACAGTAAAAATATCTTATAAATTTTTAATTTAATTGTATTTTAATAAAATACGCATTTATGTATAATATGTAACAACTTCTAAATTTTTTATTAAAATTGGATAAATAATTTAATAAAACATAGTTCCCATAATTTTAATTTGTCAGCTAGAAACTGTATAAATGGTTTTTACACAAATTGAAAATAGTACACAACGTCTTTTTTTAATAGACGTAGTAAAAAAATTGCAAATATTTTAATACAATACAAGTAAATCATAAAAATGTTAATACTTTGTATAAGCAGTTTCTTTAAGCAGTTAGGTAACCATATTTTGCTTTTACTAAGAAAATTAGATTTGAGCAATGTTTATAAAAAAATCTCACATTAAATTTAACAATTCTACAACATAATATCACAATTGTAATACTTGATTCTAAACGCATTGTACACAATGCAAATATTACAATAATATGTAATCACCCAATTATTTTTTAAATGATTTTTAAATTTAAGGCTTACTTTTCTTGGCGGCGGCTTTCTGTCTTGCAGCAACCGGATCTTTACTATACCTTGCATAAACTTCCTTTCGGAATTGTTCGAGAAGGCGTGAATTTGCCTGATTTTGATTTTCTCGCCATAGAGGACGACCACGTCGCTGTTGTAAACCCCAATGGCATGTAAACACGGGAGATAGCACGTGAAAATCGTAGCCGGCTATGTACATTTCAAATACCTGTGAAAGAAATTAAATATGGATTTCAAATTAATAATGTATACATTTACAAATTTAAAAACTATCTGAAGGCGTCAACAAAAAAAATTGAAATTAATTTAAAATAAAAATACATCTTTTTTTATATTACATTCATGGAATATACAGAGTATTCTAAAAAAATATCACAAACTTTGGGTCCATGTAGTCATCAACATTCAAATCGAATAAAAAACACATATTTTGGACAATATTTTTTGTTTAAATTAAAAACTTTTAAGTCTCATTTGCACTTTTCTCCTTATTTCAAAATTAATTACATGTTTTACTCATAATGCTATTAGTTTTTAACTGAACACTGTTGCTACCTTGTGAAAATACAATAAAAACTTGCTAAAAAAAATTTATATCTCAATTTTTGGCTGTAATAAAACAAACTACTTATATAAGTACAATCGTGCATTTGCATAGCCTTTTTTTATGTTAAGTCTCATTCAAACTGCCGTTTTAGTTTTATTTTTAGGCACAAGCACAAGAATTTCACCAATTCAAACACATGGTGTGAATACTAAAAAATGTGTCAACTGTTTGGCTTGGTAAAATTCTTGTGCTTCTGCTTCTGAATGAAAATTTAGAAAGTAGTTTGCTTCAAAACCAGTAACTTTGTGGTAAACATAACACTAATTATGTTATAAAAAGAGCAGTAAATAATTAATGAAATTAATTTTATTTTTTCAATTAATCAATTCAATTGACTCTCGGCTCTCGGTGAAACATTATGAAAAAATGTAAATTAATTAAAATAAAAACATTACTGTATGAAACAGTTGACCTAATAATCCATATGATAAAAAAATATTATACAAAGTTTGAAAACGAAATAAAAATATTTTTTCACCGATACAGACAAGAGTATAATCGTGACCGGAAGCAAAATTGGTATATAAAGACGCGAAAAAATAGCGAATCTAGGTAGTGATGATAGCGATCCAGTGTTCGCGAAGTGACAAAGGCTGTCGCATGGGATTTATACACTTCAACGTGTCAAAGTTTAGAAAATGTTCGAGGAAAAACTTATCTAAAGATAAAATCCACTGTCTCATCCCGACTAGGATGCGGAGATGTAGCGGGTGGAAAGAATAAAGCGGCATATGATACGTGATCAACACAAACAAACACATTTAGATGTTCACGCACTTATATACACGCAGACGCA
Source organism: Clivina fossor (assembly GCA_963966155.1). Classification (NCBI taxonomy): domain Eukaryota; kingdom Metazoa; phylum Arthropoda; class Insecta; order Coleoptera; family Carabidae; genus Clivina; species Clivina fossor. Next base: position 8,060,530 of record OZ014565.1, on the reverse strand, counting down.
AAAGCACATTGAAAACCAACATAAAGACGATGAGAAAATCTTTTGTTGGTTTATGCAGATGTGTGGTTCGTACAGTTGCTCCAAGATGTTTTCTTTGAACAAAAAAGTTCTAAATTTTAACCCTTTACTTTTAATAGATGGATATTATATATTTCTTTAGTGTTCTAATTTATAGAATACAGTCATTATTGAAACTATCTATTCGTAGTTTGTTGTTTGCTACTCCAGTTCAACTACTAATTATAAAAATTATTAATTTTTTTCAGGTTCAAGTATAACAGGGTTACTTTCAGTGGGATAGTCCTACAATTGTAAGTACGTGTACTTCGTCCTACATGTATACTTATTCACATATTGAAATCTACGAATTAATTTTAATTTACTTTCGCTAAAATATTGTTATAAAAGCAAATCTCACATTATTATACATTGCCAATTTAATCAAACATTTTTAAAAAAAAATTATTAACAAAAACTAAAAAAATATATTTAAATTCTTGTGAGAACACCTGACTGGAAAACATTATACAATATTATACAGCACCATATTTTACAAAAATTACCATATAAGAATTTTGAATTAAATTTTTAAAAACTGATAACCCTATATAGTATATGACCCTATATAACGTATTACAAATTTTGTTATCAGTCAAGAAATTTAACAAATAAATAAAGTTGAAACATAATTTTTACTAACAAAAATTATTTTTAAATAAATTAATCAGTAGTAAACTACGTAATTAGATTGTCTATTATTATTAAAAACCTTTGAGTAAATTATTAAATTATATTTTAATCACGTTTTTTGCAACTATTCTTGATGACACCAAGCGAAATATCTGCGACGAGGATAGATCGACCACGACATACCAGCTCAGAAAATTATATAAATTTAATTACAGACATTATTTGTAGAATTTTCATATTTGTTATATAATTTTATGAGCAAATTAAGAAAAAAAAAAAGACATTATAAACATCTTCAAACGATGTACATAACGAGAATCCTTCAACACCACAAAAGGTCTTGTTGCAACCGTCTAAAACTCTTTCACATAACAGTGCTGGAAGAAAGCAGTGCTTCTCCAGTGGTTTGGCATATGGCAGTACCCAGTTGCGAGTGCCAAATAATTTGTGGTTTTTAATTTCGCAAGACAACGAAACGCTCGCTTCAGCTGGCAGCAGACGTGAAATTGTTATTGTCGCATTTTCCTAAGCAAATGGCGAGAGATTTCCAAGCAGCACACACACACACATATACAGCTACCTACGATCTTCATATACTGTGCTCCTACTACGTATCATCGTCAACAAAAGCAGATAATGGCCGAGATTGCATAGTCGAGCTGTTGTTGTTGGGCAACGGACCACTACTATATAATCAACGCTTTCTTTCCATTCTTTGGCTCTCGCAGTATGGATATGTGATGCGGCGATGTGTTGTTTCTTAATTAAAATGTGAAGGGAAACAAACACGGTGGAGGAAAAAAAAGTTGAATGTCTATGTAGAATAGTTTAGATAACAGTTGTATACATATTGTAAATTTGTGTCAAGTAGATTTTTACATATTCTTAGCAAATATAAACTTCATATATTTTCATAATTTAAGCAAGCTAACTAATTGCTACATAGAAAAAAATAGCTATTTCAATTAATTGAAATAAATTAACCAATATTTATTATTATTTTTTAATATTTATTTTATAATATAAATATAATGTATGTTTAGTTAAATTTTAATTGTAAATATATTTTCATCAATTTTATCAAATATTCAAATTATAAAAACCTTTTTTAGCCAAACGAATACAATGTGATGAAATTTTGTTTGAAGAGAAAGCAAATTATTTTTGTTTATTACCGGAAAATATTTAAAGTGTAACATTGATCAATGAAAAATTTAATTAATGTTGTTCGCTAAAATTTTAATTAATTCAATTAATCACGAATTCAACTGCAAAATGTGCTTTTTTTGTGTGTTTCGTATTGATTAATATATGTATATATATGTAAGGTATTTCGTTTATATATTATTTGATCGTATTATTCGTTGTTCTGCAAATAGTATAGTGCGAATACTAGATTGATTGATAAATAACTTTTGGCTATTATTTCTAATTTGATAATATTTCAACTGAAAAATACATATACTGTAGCAAAATGTTGTTTAAATGAAAAATAAAAACTTATTTTATTACAATTTTTTTTTATCGCAAATCAAGTAAAATATTAAAAAATCTTCTAAAGATTAAACCTCATGTTGTCTTTTGATCTATACGATTATAATTATAATTTTTTCATGTTTTATTTCTAATACTGGCTTTACGCGATGCATTTTTCTATAGTAAAATCTATACAAATCTATAGAAAATATATAAAATTAATATGTAATTAATAATTACGAATAATTATTAGCATAAGATTTGAAATTTAAATACATTTTGTAGTTTCTCGTTTTCGTAAAATAATTGAAAATAATAGTTTATTTTATAAAATAATTTGTTACACATTTATAATTTGGTGTTTGATAATATTTTTAAAGACTATACAATAGTTAAATAAAACATGTACCCTGCTTGCTAACTCAAGAATAAATTCGGAATAAATTAAAAATAATCTGTTAATAGAATATTTTTAAAATAATGAAATAAAACATGAAACAAATATATATATATATATATATATATATTATTACCATAGCTAGTACTACATATGTAATTTTCATTTTTAAATCCCAAATCTTGCTGATTCAAAAAATTGCAATATCGAAAATTATTGCAATTTTAAACTAATCTCACCCAAAATTTAATATACAGCAACATACGTAAAAATATCAATAACGTATAGTTTTAGTTTCTGCATATATTTACTGTGAATTCGCAATACATTCAATATTGCAATATTGATTTCTAAAATTCTTCGAAATACACATACATATATTAATTTTACGTTAGCCTTCCGTTTCATTTTTTTTTTGTTTCTCTACGACTTCTAAGTTTGATTGTCGGTTAAATTTTCCGTGTAAATATTTTACAGCTGACCCAGTTATTGGAATTTGAATATTGGAGAATATTAGATTCGTTCAAACGCAGAGAGAGGCGTATTGGGTACGTAGAGTCGGGTGCGATATCGAAAATGGTACGAATTATTAAATATCGCCCGTTTGCCGTTGATATTTCAAACTTCTATTTCGTGCGTACATAACCTATACGTATGTATTTGTAGAAATACAAACCCCCGCGATTCGAACTGGAATCGAAACGGCATAGCCAATCCTCATAACGTGTTTGCACATTTATTACATTTTCGTAGATATTTTCAATTACCACATGTGTTACCTTTTTTTTCATACTTTTTAATTGAAAACGTACAGGGATTAAATAAATGTTAAAGTTGATTGACATATTAGCTTTTTTTTAAATAATTTATTTGATATACGCATTATTGAGATTTATCTACACTGTAAAAAAAATTGTTGAACAATTTGTGATCAACGATAACCATGTAAATATACGCAAAATGTATTCTTACAATCATCTTTTTTTAAATGAAAAATTACAATTCAAACATGTAATGCATTTTGATATTACTTGTGCTATTACAAATTTACATATGTAATATTTCCATTCTCTAAAGTTGTTGATGTGGCTATTACATTAAAATAAAAAAATAAAACGGCTTTTGGTTTATGTTTTATATTAATATTTATTAATAATCGACGTTTCGGCGAACTCAACGTCTTTTTTCATCACAAAAACTGATACAAAAGACATTTACGGTATAATTAGGATATAATTAGGATCTTGAGTATCATTGCCCATTCTTTGAATTTTCTAAAAACCTACCCCCAGCAAATACTGAATATCTACTGTTTCAGAGAAATCAAAATTTTACAAAAAACCTCATTAAAAACTGCATATAAATATCACATTTCAATTTAATTTTCCTTATCCACTTCGTTAAAATTTTCATTGCAATAATAATTTCCCTCGAAGAGCTTTGTTTATTTATTTAAGTGTTGGAAAGTACTTGCTTTACTGTGCATTTTATTTGCTTAGTGTTAGAGCGAATTACAGTGTTAAGTTCAACATTAACGATGTAATGCGCGAGACAGACTTCCACGAACTCGAAATATATTTAATATTTTAATTCGAAATGGCAGTAAAAAGTTTCATTGGTCATCTTACAGATTGTACGGGCCACTGGGCCATGCTGCGAAAATAAAATGCATTATGTTTATGCTATTCGGGAATATTGCTTTTTGCAGACATTAATGTCACGCGCAGAATACAGTAGCGTAGATAAGGCTCCGTTTTGAAAATGTGAATAGTTTTGTAGAGTTATCTTAAATGTGTTGTTAATGGGAAAGTATAGTGCAGATGCTATTTAAATAATTTTTATCGTTTGCAGAATGAGAGCAAACGTTTTTAAAGTTATATATGAACCGTTTATTTTAAATATCGTAAAAGTATAGTTTAAAAAAAATTGATAATATATTTGCTACGTTTAGTTCATTATTGAAATAGTTTTTATTTACAAAATATTCGAAATCGATAAAATAAATTATATATGTGCTTAAAAATTGAAAAAGTTGGAATTACATAACTGTGGAAAAACCCAAAGTACATTCAGTAAAGCAAACGTACTTTCTTTTCTATTAAAATTAACCAAAAATAATATTTTGAAAGTTAACAATAAACTGTCTACCTTCACTCGCATAGTTATTTTTATTAAAAGACATTTATTTGTGTAATATCAGTAAAGTCTGGCATATTTGTGAATACATATCTTTACAAGTACAAGTTCTACTGCATATATGCCTGGTAAAAGTTTGTTTCTTTGTTAAAATATATTATACATTTTTTAATCTAGTTACTTTGTCACCTGCTAACTTGTTTCCATGTTTTGCTTGATTATTATTTATGTCATTTGTATTATTTTTCCTGATGAAATTATATGTAGAGTATATCGAAATATCGATTTGCAAATTAAAAAACAATATTTTAATATAATGAATTCTGAAAGATTTTTAATACGTTAATTAAATAAATTTATTACTTATATCTGTAATTGGGCAATATATTTAAATCCAAATTAAATTAGAATACATATTTTAAAGAAGTGAATGTTTTCCAGTAAAAAAAAAGAGAATTTGTATAAAATATATAAATATAGACAAAATAAAAATTGCGGTCAATGCTTACCAGTTAAATGTGAAATTTGTTAAACCTAATAACGTATGCTAATTTAAAAAAGATATTAATTTCGTATACTTTATTTTAAATGTGGTACTGATAATAAAAGCTTAACTTTGGAAATACATTTACTGTTGTTTTCATTTCATTTTTATATTGTAGTTTACAAAAGTTATTATAACTTTATTTTTAATAAATAAATAATAAAAAAGTTGAGTATCAAAATCAGCAAACTTAATGTAAAATAATATATTTCTTTTAATTAAAGTGTGCAGCAGTACAAAACATATTCAAATTAGAACAAACATCTATTACAACAGGCCACACTATTAACAAGAGACAACGTCAAACAAATATCAACAAACTTCCATAGTTTTCCAATTTGTAAAATTAAACAACACACAATCTAATTTTTTTTCGGCACGTACGCCACTGCAAAAATACCGAATTTCCATTGCTCTACAATTCGGCGTACGTAACCCATTAAATTTGTTTACGAGCGCCGTTTAATTGTATCGTAATTTATATTCAACAACCAAATACATTGTCGGGTAGACGCCATGTCAGTCTTTAATCAGTCTTTTAATTATTTACGCCTCTAGCCCCCCCTCTGCCCTGCCCCCCTAACCCAATCTCCCTGGTACTTGAATGCTTCACCGCCTTCTAAATTATTGAGATTGGAATAATTATGATTAATTTACGTAAATTTTACGTTGAATATATATGTATACACAGCAAGCATATTTATCACTGGTACCAACACCACTAGAGCACAAGGAAATTATATAATCCAATAAACACGAATAACTTTGAATCTGGAATTAATTAAACATACGTACATTCATACATACATACATACGTTCTGTCCCACAATTAGTTTTAACTAGACTCTAACCAGGTTTACATAGCTAAATTTTGAAGAAGTGCTTACTTCAATTAATTTACTACTTATACATATGTTCACACTATGGATTTTTATAAATCCAAATTTAAACTATTTAACCACGTATTAAATATACTTAGTTAAAAAAAATAATTAAATTAAATTTTAAATTTCCTAATTAGTATAATAATAAGTGATTTTAATTAAATTTAAAAATCTTTTTTTTTGGTGGAAGGCGCCTCCACCAAAAATTTTCATATAAAAATATTTACATGTTTCTAAATTTGTTATTTATTTGAAAAAATAATTATTACGTAAAAATAAATAAGATTTAATAATTATTTTGATACGCTAGAAAAATATTTTGCGATAAAAAAATTTATTGATTTTTTTTATGGTGACATATTCTTTATAATCTTGTGTGATATAAAAGAAGTGACATAACATAAGATGATAAATTGATGTAGATTAAAAAAAGTTACTTAATGTCTAAGAAAAAAATAACGTCTTTAAGATTGATTACATACACATTATCTCGGCAATTATTATTTAAAACAGAATTTTTATTTTTTTATTTATTATTACATACTACAATAATCTAATATTTTTCTATAACTAGAATAGCGTAGTTGCTTTAATTTTTTTATAAAAATAAAGTCTCATTTAGACTGTCGCTTCAGTGAAAAATATGTGGTGACCACTTTTTTTTATTTTTCGATATATTTCAAATTATACTTTTACTATTTTCTTTTTAAAAAATTAGATAAACTTACTTATTTGTAAAAATCAAAAAAGTTACTTTAAAAACGTTTCAGAATAACATTTTGAGACCCTATACAAAAAAAAATTATAGCTATAATTTAAATAAACATTTATTTAAAAATACATACAGGTTCATTAATTATTTCAAATTTGTTTTAGTTGTACTCAAAATATAGCAACAAATTATTTTAAAATACTAAATAAAGCACTTAAAAATAATAATAAATAATTTAAATAATTGAACCAATGTTTTTAAAAAAGCTGTTTATACGGTACAATTTGTTGTTAATTATTTAGCCAAAGAATTATTTATCATATTTATTTTTATATTCGAGTGAAAAAAATCCGTACAAAAATATTTTATTTATAACATTTATGTTACAATTAAATTTTCAAAAAAATTCCGTGATATATTTAATATTTTTGTAAATATTTCATTTAACAATTAAAAAGATATTATACATTTAATATAGAATAGATAATTCATAAATAAAGAGTAAATGTTTTGTAAAATCAATAGTTTTGAACTTGAATTCTATACTTATTAATAATTAACTAGATATAATAAAAATGTTAATCTACATTACATTCTAATTTCAATAAATATAATATTTGAGAACAAATGTATATAAATAAATTTGTAAATATTATAACAAATATATGAAAATGTATGAAGTAATATATGTTCAATGTTATTAACATTTAATTTTTCAAATAAAAATTATATATTATTATTATTAAGTTACATAAAAATTAACTTTGATATTATTATAATTTAACAAATAGAAGAAAATATACAATTTATAAAATATAGAAATATAATTTTTACTGCTTTGTAATTATAACACAAAGTTATTTTAAAATTCAGAACATCTATAATTTTGTAACATACTTTCAAAACATTTTAATACATCAATAATTTTCAAGGACATTACAAGTGTTTTTAAATTTATATACTTTTAATTTTATAATCAATACATATGCCATATTTAAAAATGTATATGCAGTATACTTCAAAATATTTGAAGTCAAATTATTTTATAGTGTAATATCTTGAATACACGATACAGCTTAATAAACATTAACTCGATTCATAATTTACTGTTCATTGTATGTTTTCTTTAATTAATTAGTTTCAAACTATATCAAATTAATTTTATTCGTTTATTATTGTAATTTAATATTGTCTTGATAAATATAAAATTCTGTTATTAAAAATATTTGATATTAAAAAAGTTAAAAAAAATTATTACACATGTGAATTAAGTGTAACTTATATTTAAAAAAATGTATTTATTTACCGTTTTTCTTAACTAGCAGACACTATACAGCTATTTTTAATCAATCATTCCTCAAATTGCCAAAAGCACAAAGCCAGGCAATTTACAAAACTCTTGTATATGTATTTCAAAGCATCCAATTTTTTTATATATATATATATATAAACCAAAAAAATTTATTACGGTAACTGGATGAATGAAAGCAAAACAAAGCCTTGTTATTTCGAAAAAAATACAATTAACAAAGAACGCATCACAATCATCACAAACAAAAAACAGTATATAAACACAAAAATATTACGAAAAAAAAAATTGTGTGAAAACAGTAATAATTCGCGTAAAATTTTATCACAAAAGCGATGTGTCCACGCACTTCGTTAATCAACACCCGAGAGCCAAATTGATAACGAACGTAAACAACAGTATTCATTTGTAATTGTATAGATACATCCACGTATATATAGATATCAGTATATAAACAAATTGTACCAATTACATTAGCAGAAAATCGGTAGCTTATCAATGAGGATGACGAGAAACTATCGTATTGCATTTCGGTAACTTCGTTATAGGTTTTATTAGTTATATTAGAGATTTTCGTATTATTTGGTTAATATTTTAAAGCAATTTTGTTTAATTATATTTAAAAATATTAGATTACATTTATTTGCAAAATTAAATTATAAGTCGGTTCGGTGCTTTTCAACTGAAATCCCCATATATAACTATTTATCCCAGTTCATTACTGAAATAATAACAATTTGAAAAATAGTTTTAAAAAATATTCGTTGATTTACCTGGGTATTCCGTGTGAATCCATAGCCGAGAAATCGCTCATCATGGGGCGGTACCGTGTCCAGTGCGACGTAGAACGGTTCGTAGAAGAATTCAAAGTTCGTGACTCGATGACTGATGTGCACATCCGGGCCATCCGTCACTGTACTTTGCCACCTGACCACATGGAAAAAGAACCACAAGAAAGAAAAAAAAATAAAGAAAAAGAACGCATCAGACAAGCAAGCAAACTGTTCGAATCCCACGAGGCAACGCGAACAAGTAATATTCAAAACTGATTCAAAAATATCCTAATCTCTTGGCCCGGTCGGTTCGGCGCAAAGAAGGTCTATGCGACCAGATGATCAAAGAAAAGCCAGCAAACGCAAGAAATGAAATGGGTGATAAATGTATTCCGAACGAGTACGACCACGTTTTACGGGCAAGGGAAAAAAATTCAGGATTCGCAAATTTGTAGTAGAGAAATGTTCCAAGGCAAAAATGTTCACTTTTGATATATCTTATGTGATTTTGATTTTACGTGAATATATCTACCAGTGTGTTTTGAATTTATATGCTGTCAGTAAAATATTGAACACTAAAAATTTCAGAATTTAAAAACTACAAATTTGCTTGATTGCCAGTTATTAAATTAACGATATTTTATCTAGTTCTATTCTTATATTCTTAAATTTAATTTGTTTAATAAAATGTAATGTTTAATGTAAAGTTCTAGATAAAATTGTGTAATATAAAATTTTTAGTAGTAATTTATAAAGAACCAAATGTAAAAATTCAATACATTTTTATTATTAGTATCCTGGGGGTTACTAAATGAATAATTGGTCCTAGTATATAAGTATGTAAGTAATAGTATAGCTAAACTAATTATTCATAACTGTTCAAAGCATGATATTAAAAATAGTATTAACAAAGCAAAAAAAAACTTTCTTAGTAGAGGTTCATGTGTAGTGAATCAAAACGTTGGATTTTAATACCAATAATAATTTCATGTAGGATATAATAAAATAATAAAGATATTAAAAACAAAAATCTTACCTTGAAATATTCGTCGCAAATTGATTATAAATAAACACTTTATAATGAAACGGCCTCGCTAATCCCTTATTGGCCAACCTAACTAACTCACTTTTATTCGTCGGAAATCGAACTCTTTCATCCAGTTCATACGCGGGCACCACATAAGCACAGCGTCCTTCACACTTCACTTGCTGCAGAAACAAATGTATACCTTCACACGCCTTTAAACTAGGTATAATGTCAACATCAGTTAAAAACACATATCTTGTCTGACAATTCTTCCTCGCCAAATTTCTCAAATGATTCTGAGGATACAAGTTTTTCTGTCTCCATTTTGCCACTGTAGGTGGTCTTCTTTTCAAGAGATGCTGCAACGTCATTTCCGGTTTAAAACAGTTTAAACTAGACAATTCTGATAAATCCGCTATAGTAGTAGTGGGCATTTTTTCCTTAGGAAACGCAAAATGAAACGTCACTCTATCACGAACAACTGCGTGACATCTACGTAGATACATGATATATAGCGCCAAAAGTTGGAATTCTTCATCTCCTGCAGCATACAATGCTGCTGAAATGGACCCACTCCAATGATGAGCAACTTGCACCAATGAGAAAAGTTTCTCCAACGAACTTTGGGTAGCTAAGCAGACAGTGTACTGCTCACTAAGCGCAGTGAATTTGTCACCTACTAGTGCGTTGTCGAACATTTTGATCAAGTGACGATTGTCCCATCTGCCCAGTCGAAGATCTAGATGTTGAAATGGTTGTTCGTCGGCAGGATTGTTGGCCGACAGGGAATGGTTGATAATCTCGGATTTGCATGGTGCTACGTTTGCGGAGGGTAGCCGAAATGATTCTGAATGAGACACAGGAATGGAGGAACATTCTGGACCGTGCATTAAACGGACTGTTAGTAGGACATTGTAGATTGTTAGCAGTAAGACACTGACAATACTTAGGTTCCAAAGTCGACATACTGCCTGGAGACAAAAATCGATCGTATGAGAAAAACCTTCATGAGATATATGTAGCATCAATGACTTTCAACTTTCTTTTTATTTTCAATAATGTACTAAATTTTAAAACATACAATGATATTGAAAATATACAATTTACTAATAAATTTTAATTATTTTCATTTTAAAAATTAATAAAACGAAATAGCAATTTATTATATTTACGCTTATAATATTTTTAATTTATATCAACAACTTAAATTTATACAAAGTTTTGTAAATTAAATCTAAATTCTTGGTATATTTATATTTAAAAAATAGTTATTACAAAATTTATTATACAATATTATATATAATTAATTATAATAATATGTTAAATTATTAATATTTAAGTTATGCAAATGTCAAAAGCAAACAGTATGCCAAATACCTCTAATATTATTTTTAAAACCAAAATTTGACAGAAAATTAATATTACCAAAATTAATTAATACGAATACATAGATATGTGTAATATCCATCAACATTATGAAATATTCGGTATATGCATAAATAATATGAAATTAACTTTAGTTGTTGTTTTACCTAAATTCTAATTAATTACAATACAAACCTATATATAGGTAAACATTATACATTTATAAATCTAAATACGTAAAACTTATTTTCAAGTATTATGTTTACATTATCTTTATACGCAAATTAACATTGTATTGTTTATTAATTATATTTTGTAAATAATACGAATATTATTCTCCTTTTACTACAAATTTAATTAAACATTTTTATAAAAAATCCTACATAAAACACACTGAAAATTAATTAGTAAACAAAATTTCACGAAACTTATTTTAGCTAGTCTGAGTCGGTCTTTATATTTTGAAATCACAAAAGTATCAGGCACTGCACGAAACAGAACTTTAACTGCATATGTTTTTCGTAAATATTAATTATATTTGTTTTTTGATATAAGTACTTGTAAATTTTAAATCATTTATTATTTTAAACATACATTTCAAATTAAATTAATTTATGTAAAAGTTGCTTTCTCGGTAGAAATATTTAGGGGAAATTAATTTCTGCATAATGAAAAAAAGTTTGTGCCACACCCTTCTGGGTACATGGCGTAATTGTGTATGTATCTATGTACAAAAATTACATGTTTTTTTATCTAATACTTCACCTGTTTTATCTAAAAAAATATTTTTTTTCAGCTTGAATTCATATTGAATGATCATTATTATAAGTTCAATATATCGATCTACTGTATTAGATGTTTTTTTGTTTGTTGTATATTTATTTAGTTTTAGATTATTTATCTAACTGATTTGTATACTTATACATTAAAAAAACAATATTATAAAAAGTATTGTACAATTTAATAGACAATCATATAAAATTCAGCCATATAATTATTAATTATATACATAACTATTAATCATAACTAATATAGTTATGAAAATAACTACAAAATATGTGATTACAGTTGCTTAAGCTTTTGAAAAACAATAATATAGCAGTTGAAATAATAGCAATGTCAAAAATAGTCTTGCTTATACAAATATAGATGTGTTATAAATATAAATTTAATAAAAAAGTTTCATATTGATATAAAGTTTTTCCTTATTTCTTTGTTAAATATATAAAATTCAAAACTAATTAGACGTAATGGAATAGGTTTTGTACAGAATGTTAAATTATGTATTGAAAATTAAAAACAAGTTTATTACAGTGTTTATTTTTATTATTATCTTCATTTTCTTTTAGCAATTATTTATTAAAGATTTAATTTATGCAAAATTTAATACCTGTTGCAATTTACAAAAAATAAATTTACTTTTTATTTCGTAACTAATTAGTAATAAAAATTAAAAATATTATCAAAAATCGATTTTGAAATATTAAGATAGTTATATTTCGTTTGTAGTCAGAACTAAATAAATATATAAATATAAATTTAAAAAATGTTTGGCTAAAAAAATATCTTGTATACATGATACATTTGAGTGTTTAAACTGAAATCCAAAGTAAACAGAAAATTTATTTTTGGAACTTAACCTCATGTACATAAACAACATCTAAAGTAAACTTGTATAATGTATAATAATATTAATTATAAATTTAAGTTAAAATACTCAGTTTGTATTTTTAGTAAATTATACAGAGAAAATATTATAAATATTATAGTAAATAACTTAAAATTATTATATTTTTATTTTAAGTAGTAAATCAAAATAATGTTTCAGAAAAAAATATGCCATAATATTTAAAATGTTTTACTATTAAAAAAATTATATTTCTCGTTTTATTTATAAATAGAATATTTTCTTATTTAAATGCAATTTTTTATATATTATATTTTATAAATAAATAAATTTATACACTTACTATTATTGCTAACAAAATTTCCATATTCGTTAACTAAATTATGGAATTTGAATTTCATATTAAAACAAAAACATTTTACTATTAAATAATAATTGACTTTCGATACATTTGTTAAAATATTTTTATAATTCAAGGTCAAACCACTGTAATTTTGACTGTGATAATAAATGTAATAGTATAAGTACATATATAAAATTTTATATGGAATATCCATGTTTAAATTTTTCGTATCTGATAATCAATATGCTTAATATTAAATGAAATTGTGTATTTTGTTAATAAATTAATTAATACAAAAAATGTATTAGTTGTTTATAAAAAAATTATACCAATATATATTTTTAAGTATTCTTCTATAACAAACTGTAATTTTTTAAAAGACTTTAAATCCATTTGTAAAATTTTTGCTTGAAGATTCAAAATAAAAACTTCAGTATATTTTGAAGCAGATATTTTAAAATTATTTGAAATGTAAATTTAAAAATTGCAAATTATAAATATTAAAACAACAAATATATATATAAGCAAAAATATATCTAGTACATTTTTACATTCATATTTACTTTAGCAGGACAAATATATATATATATATATATATATATATATATATATATATATATATATATATATATATATATATATATATATATATATGTATATAAGCTTGAATGAATTTATTTATATTCATGTTTTTACTATAAGGTACCATTTCTACAAAAATTCGAAATTATTCAAACTATATGTATTAAATGATTATAAATATATCAGAATTATTATTTCAAATAAATCTACAAGAATTAATAATAGTAATATAGTGAAGATAGTATCAAGTCATCAATTATTTACAAAAATAGTCGAATAAGTATAGATAAATAGTAAAAACCTAGCTTACCTGAACCATTGATTATAGTCATTTATTTATAAAAACAATTCATTCACAATCAACGTAAAACAGTACAGGACTCGAGTGTATCATAGCAAAAAACAAACGGTACAAGAAAATCAAATATGCATTATACCGTAAGCACCGTAGACACTATCCAACTTGGCCGTGGAAATTCAATCATTTAGCAAAAGAAAAACAAAATCGAATCGTTTGTAGCTTCGTGTCACTGACATACGTACACACACACACAGACAGACATACACGCACTGTTTATTTGGTGAGAATGTTTTCAATTGTAATTGAAAAACCGAAAAATTACTAAATAAACTTTAAGTCTCCATTATATTGCTTGTTGAACGTGTGGTATTTCTGTAACATCAATACGCAGACGCGAGAACGAATCGATATTTCGGCAGTGTTTTGTTTCCTGCTGGCTGCGCCGACTTCAGAGCAGTGTTAGTAAAGGTTTATTTACAATATGAATACACTGACGATACCACAAATTTTTGTGTAATTCCAACTATAATAAAGAATGTACAAATAGTAGTTCTTGACGATAAAGTTCTGTTCTGACGACTTCGTTTTAAGTCAATTTTGATTTAAGTTGAATATTTGCTATTTATTTGTAAAATGTTACTTGAAATTCTCAATTAAAATATATGTGATCAGTGTCGGATTAAGGGTCATATTAAGCTAGTGAAAATTTTGAGCCAATGTAAAAGTCTACTTTGTTGTTATAACTTTTAATGGTTGAATATAAGTCTATGCGTAATTAAGAATATGTTAAGTAATTTTTATAATAAAAAATTTAAAAAATTCTCGTGCTATTGATCGAGGTACTTAAGCGCATTTTTGGCGGGCGGATCAGTATTTTTATGAGCAAGTCACAAAATTGTGAAAAATGAAAACAACTGTAACGTTTATAAAAATATTCAAATTCAAAAATTCACATGATTTTATCATTAATTAACTTATTTAGCATTGGCTGAGCGCTTTTAAACTATTCGATGCGCCAATAACTCGACAGCACCGAACTAATGCAAAAAACTAGAACTCTCTACGATGTCTAGTTTAAAAGTTTTGCTGGAGTCGAACGAACGACCGACCGACCGACCGACCGACCGAACGGACAAAGCATATTATTGAGCTTCCTTTTTGAAAACAAAAATGAGCTAAAAACAAATTTTAAATTGCATATACATCTTGAATAATAATAATAATAAAAATATGGAAAAAAAACCTAGAAATCATAAAACAATATATAAAAATAACTCAAATTTATATGTTGCGCAATTGCTACGCAATTACAAATTGTTTAGTTAAAATATCCTATGTAAAATATTCTATGTTGAAAGTGGATAAATTTATTTTAAAAAAAAATTATTTAGTTTGCAGTTAATTAGATTTACAAATCAAATATTTATTTTTCGAATCTTTAACCAAATATACATTCAATACATCATTAATTTTTTCTTGTGTAGTAGGAATTATAACAAGAGAAAATAAAAGTATCCTGACAGCGTTTTTAATGTAACTGAAACCTTAAAATAGACAAGATTCAAAGTGAATGTGGCAGCGAAAAGAAAATTTAAAACTATAATCGTGCACATGTTTTTTCCGTAGCCACCTTCGTAGATATTATTTTATCCTGCAAAGGAACATTCTTTTTCCACTTCATATGGTTTTATGTGCTAATATTTTTTCATATAAATTCGAAACTCTTAAAGTAAATGTGTCTTGTATATCATTCCACATAAAAATGTAAATGGTCTATGTGATCGTCGCACCCAACTTAAAACAATGGAAATATAAATAATAAAAAAATTCTATTTGTGCTCGTATTTGTCATAGAATTGTTATTTTTCTCGCTGTTTTGAAACTTTGTTTGTAGCTAAAACTAGAATACAATAAATTTATATTTTTCTAAAAATAAAAATAAATTCAACATATTTAGGTCAAGTTAATCAGTGAGTTAACTAAGCCTCATTTATGAGTCAGTTGTCAAACTAATGAATTTAGTAATGAACTTAGAACTAATGAACTTAGTATTTAAAAAATATATTCTATCGTTTTACACGTTTTTTACGTCAAGCATATTTTTATCAAGAAAAAAAAAACATTTGATTCCTTCATTTTCATATAATCTCTTTTTACCTCGGACCCACGCAGAATATTTTCAATCATAACTATTTATTGATATATAAACATACAATAGTATAATCATTCAATCAATAAAAACCAATTTGAATATACATAATTCTAATTAAATATATTTAACTAAGTTTATTTTTTACTTACCATTACAACAAAAAACATGTACATTTATCAAAAATTTATGTTTAAATATACGTCACACTATTTATTATTTACAAAAAATAGACAGAAATAGATTTATTTAAATCGTAAATTATTTCATAGATTACAAATATTTGAATAAATAATTTATGAACAAAAAAAACAAAAAATAATCTACAGTTATAAATTAGATAAAACCTATTCCATACTACAATATATTTGAAATACTGAAATACAGACAGCCTTCGGTTTACGCTGGTTCAAATTATGCCGATTCACAATAACGTCTTGAAAATCTCCGGTTTAACTGGGTATGTACTGGGTTTCCCCGGCCCAACTGGGGAACTAGACAGGTTGATGATCCAGTGATAACGTATTTACCGAGCTTCTACGACGTATGTACATTTATTAAATGCAGTACATATTACAATTGAATACATTTATTTTTTCTATTTAATATTTTTTACGTAAATTATTGGTAAAGTAAAAGTACCATGTCTATAATAAAAAAAAGTGCAGAATATACATTTATTAGTTTAATTATAAACTGAGAGCTACCTGTACTGAAATACTGTAATTAATAATAAAAAAATATTTGTAATAAAAATCCAATCTTCTAATCTTCTTACAATATTGTTTTATTAAATCATCTTTTCAAAAAAATCTCTTTTATGTCTTTTAATATAGATTTATGAAAATTATTTAAATCATTAAGTCATTGAAACTTTCTTTGCAATTACTTCACACAGATTCTTTATAATTTATTTATAACAGTTTTTAAAATTTTTATTTTAGGTAATAGTTTATTTTTGTTAATAAATAACTTTTTATTTGCACATTTTCTTAATTTATAATTTAGATTTTCGTCAAATGCAGTAATTTCTGAAGCTTTATATAAATAATAAATACATGCAAGATATTAGTTATTTAAATTTGAAGATTTAACTATAAAATAACAATACATAAACTAGAATTCAATGTACTTCCAAAGTCACCTGAATATGCCATGTTAAAGCGTCACGCCCGATCTAGCCCGGAAACACCAGATTTAAATTCGAGCTCTCCTTATTGTAATAGAAAATTCCTACTTCATTCATCGGTTTTATGTTTTATATTAGCGTTTTTAATTCCGAATTTCTAAATATTATGATTCAACGAACAGATTCTATAAAAAAATTATCTTTAAAATTAATTACGTTTATGCTAACATACATCTCTCTCTTTTCAAAAAGCTAATTCTTAGATAACAATACTATAAATAATAAAATGTATTATTTATAATTCTAGATTTTACCAAATATTTTATTTTACCACAACCCTTCCAAGTTTTAGCCAACTTTTTCAAAACTTCACAACATATGATTTTCATATACCTATATATTATCATTAGAAACCCACAGTTAGATGCACTGAGTCTAACTTATCTGTCATTTATCATCTACTAATATTATCACAATAGAGAACTTTAAATAAAAAGTTAATTAAATAATTACAATTTAATTTTAAATTAAACAAATATTTAATATAAATTAATGAAAATTTCAGATCTTCCCGCGCTAAAACTAAATCGGAAGACAATAGAGAGTCTACTATCTTGAGTTGCAACTTGCAACACTGAATTAGTTGAGTTTGAAAATTTTCTACGTAACTGTCAGCGTTTAATTTTCTCGTTACAGATCTTTAAAAATTTATGACAATGTGTAAAAATTTATCATTAAGTACACATTATCATTGTAATAGCTTATTAGAAACTTCTGGTAATAATATAAGTTAATGAAAAAGATGAAAGCACTGTCTATAAGTCAAAATATAAGGTTAAGCGACTCGGTTAAAATCAGTACCTCTAAAATTGCAAAAACAGTGATCTAAATCTATATACTGAATAAACATACATTTATATCAGTGTGTAAAAAATATTATGTTGTACACACTGATATTAATTTAATAACAATAACATTAGAAACTTTTGTAATGATACAAGTAAAAAACTCGAGACAACGGTTTGCTGTGTATGTGTGTCCTGTTAAGTGACTCGGTTAAAATTAGTATAAAATTGGAAAAAACAGTGATCTAAAACTATATACTGAATAAATATACATTTATATCAGGGTGTAAAAAATATTATATTGTACACATTGATATTAATTTAATAACAATAACATTAGAAACTTTTGTAGTGATACAAGTGGAAAAATCAAGACAGGGGTTTGTTGTGTGTGCGCTGTGATTACGAACAGTTTAAAAATGTATTTTAAAAAACAATTCTAACAATTACAGTATTTTTTCTGATTTATTGTGATTTGTGAAAGTTGTGAAAGGAAATTTTCTTAATTCTGGAGCTATGGTGTTTCTAAAAAAATGTACAAGGTAATCAATCTATTTTGTTATTTGTAACAAATAAACAAAGAATCATTATGTAGATTATAGTATTTTGTTTTAGCCTAAATCGCCATTAATTTATTTTGATAAACTAATTAAATCCTTAGCTAATTTTTCTTCATTTAAAAATTAACTAATCATTGTTTATACTTATATCATATTATTGACATAATTATTAACTTTTTGGATATTACTTGAGCATAATGTAGCTTTGTACGTATCTATCTTGTTTGATAAACAATTTCAGGTAGAAATCACATATGAATATGCATAATTACATCTTCATACATCATATGAAATAATTACATCTTCTGTATACAAAATATAATACCGGATGAGTCAGCTAAAGTATTACAAACTTATATATTTATGTCTCGAAAACAAAATATTTGAGAGAAAAATATTAAATACAATAATAATTGTTATCGGTTTGACTTCGTTTAAACATTACATGAATGTAAGATTTAATTTCTTAAATAGAAATCTCCACATTTTAATACACCAATATTTAAAACACCAACATTGTTTCATTAAGTATTTGTCGAATTATAAAGCTCACAAATTCACCAAAAAAACATTGAGAAACTTCCTGATTTCTGTTGCTGAAACCTACTGGAATAACAATAACAGAAACCATAAAGTTTCTCTGTGCTTTTTGGTGGATTCATAACTTAAAGGTGAATGAAGATTTTGAAAATATTATTTATGTCTGATCGTGACGATCGTTTTACGAATGAGCTAATTATCGCTCTTATTTATACGGAATTGACAGGCATACTTGTAAGTACTTATATAATTATTATGTATATATAAATTTAATCTCTAAATCCATCTTAATGCTTGAAAGTTACAGTTACTAAAAATCTAATAACTTATAATATACAAAAATATAGAAAATTTATTAGTTCTTATCATTGAAGCGACTGGTTATAAAAATCCTACTGTATTCAAGTTCTTTCGTTTAAAACCATCGTATATAAAACCCGCACAACGATTTTACTGCCGTTGTAACAGCACAAATTCAACATACGCCATACGGAAGGGTCTCCGGATCCCGGAATCTGCGTGAATTTGTGCGGGGGAATCTTTTACACACAATCGCGTCCCGATTAGATGGGAAGCACCCGAAACGCAAATTAGCTTCCACCTACCTTTTTCTTTCGCGAATGCGCGTAAATAAATCTGTTGTCAGCATTTTAATTCCAGCTGGCTTCCGTTTTGTCGCCTAAAACCGGGCAGCGCCCAACAGCTGTAAACTTGTGTCTTTTCCGCGGCAGTAATTCGATTCGAATACAAATATCTCACGACCGGAGTCGCGCTGTGTTCTAAACCGAAAGTTTTATGGGCCATGATGAAGTAGTGCGGCGGCCGAAATAAATTTGCAAATGCGATATTTGGTTTGGGGGGGAGATATAGTTGGTTTCACTGGGCGATGAAATGGTATGTTGGGAGATGGTAATTATAGATCCTGAAAGGAAATTAAAGTATAAGAGAATTAGGAAATAGAGTTATTTTTTGTTTAAATTTTTGAGTTAGGTTGTTAGTTTTACGTTAAGAGTTTTATTGCAAAAAGTAGAAGTATTTTATGTGTGAAAGAGATTAAAGTTACCGTAAAAATGGTTATAGAGCAAATCTGTTGAGAGTAACGAAAATCTCTAGCAAGGTCTAATGTGGAAATTGCAAAAATAAATCACATACAATTTCTATTATGTATTTATTTTTATCCTTAATGAAATATAAATAAGTACATTTAAATATTACTAATAAGTATATTTATTTTGAATAAATAAATTATACTTAACAGAAAAGCAAATATAAGTTTTATATAGTTTTTTATATAAACACATATTTATCTATTTCTCTTTCATAATCTTATTTTTTTTTCTTGCAGTATTTTCTATAAATATATTTTTGGTTAAGTATATACTGGGTGTCCCATTTTAATCCGCCACCTGCAATAACTTTTAAATCGTGCACCGGACAAAAAAATATTTCAGATAAAAAGTAAATGGTTTTGAGGGGGACATCTGATGCAGAGACCCTTGTCCCCTCCGGACCCCCTGGGGGGCGGGAAAGGGGGGCAACTTTGAAATCTTAAATGGAACACCCTATTTTTTATTGTAGATTCTGATAGGCCATTAAAAAGTATGTAAATTTTATTTATAGACTTTTTGTTTATCTTTGATAGATGGCGCTGCAAACAACATTTTTTTTCTCAGTCTATCAGTTTTTAATTTGAAATAAAAGGTGTAACTAAGTACGATATTCAAGTTCTTTTCAGTTCTTTGGGAAGAGGGGGGGGCAAGGGTCACTGAATCAGATATTCCCTCAAAACCATTAGCTTAAAGTTATACCCCTCGAAACCATTAACTTAAAATTAATGGTTTCGAGGAAGATATTTGATGCAGTGACCCTTGCCCCCCAAAGCCCCCCTCTTGCCCCCCTCTTCCCAAAGAACTGAAAAAATCTTGAATATTGTACTTAGTTACACTTTTTTTTTCAAATTGAAGATTGATAACCTGAGAAAAAAAATGTTGTTTGCAGCGCCATCTATCAAAGATAAACAAAAAGTCTTTAAATAAAATTTACATACTTTTTAATGGCCTATCAGAATCTACAATAAAAAATAGGGTGTTCCATTTAAGATTTTAAAGTTGCCCCCCTTTTCCGCCCCCCAGAAGGTCCAGAGGGGGCAAGGGTTTTTGCATCAGATGTCCCCCTCGAAACCATTTACTTTTTATCCGAAACATTTTTTTGTCCGATGTACGATTTTAAAGTTATTGCAGGTGGCGGATTAAAATGGGACACCCAGTATATATATATATATTTTTTTATTTACTTTAGAATTGAGAATAATCATTCTACGCTTGTGTTATTATTTCATAAATTCTGAACAAATTAAAATAGTTACAAGTAGAGTGAGAAATTAAAAAAATAATTAAAAATTAATATTTTATAATGTTTCCTTGTCATATCAAATGAGAACCTCTCAAGAGTACTGGCCAAAAGCAGCCACCTCATTCATTTGTTCATAAGTCTCTAATCTGTGTCATTTCTCTTAAGGTTTTTTTTTTGAAATTCTCATACAAAGCAGCTTAATTGAAACACCCAATACATATTAAAAAATCTTAGTTTGAGATATACTTTTTAGGAGAGTACAATTTTTTTTAGCTTTCTCAAGCTACCACTCCTTTTTGTGACAACAATTTAAAACTATCTTAGTCATTTTGACCCTGGAGTGACGATTACGGCTTATGCTACTTGATAGTTGATTTTCTAATATTTGTTTTTAATTTTTTGTTATTAATTATTGATTTAATCAAGAACGAGAGATTTCCTAATATATACAGTAAAGAATAGTACATATACAAATGATATATAATATTGAGTAGTTACATAATGAGCATTACAATATGTACAATTGTACAATGTAAAGAAAAAGAATGTTTTAAGAAAGACAAAATGCAGTATGCATATCAACAGTGGTAAAATAATTCTCAAAATTAAAGCACATAGATAGTAGAGATAGGTTGTTTTTTTTTCGTATTTTGGAAAATAAAGAAAAAAATTTTTTTTCAAAAAAAAAATTTTTAAAAAAAATATATTATTCTACATAGGATATTATATCTCAGGTAATTTTTCGGTACATTAATTATCGTTTTTGTCGAAAATATAGCCAGTTAAAAAATATACTATTTTTTATTTTATATAAATTAATTAATAATATTAAATTTATTATTGAATTATTAATTCAACATTCATTATGTAATTTTTAGAACAGTCAGTGACAATAAATAAGTTATATTAAACGAATAAATTCAATATGAAATTCAACATATTTTGTATTTTTCTACGTGTCTGAATATAGCAATTAGGTACGTGATGCCTAACGTTAATATATTGGATGGAACATGCATTTTTATGTATTGCAAGAAAGTCTAATCATCTATTGAATCACTCAATAATTTGTGAATGCAAAATAAGCAAATGTGTTTTTCGATATTAAACATTTGCAGTAGTAAACAAATAAAAATTAGATCAAAGATATAAATAATAGTGACAAAATCGTGTAAGATATAACTTTCAACATAACATGTACGATATTCACAAATCACCCTGCCATTTCTCCTGAAACATACTGTAAATTATACCCACTCTCAATGTTTGCCGAAAAGGGTGGCAAATACCTCCCAGTTAACTTCCGACCGCAAAACGAACATGGTGGCCCCGTTCGGTGCTTGGGGTCTCCCCGCTTGTAATATATGTAGGAGATGTGACCCAGTATATTATTCAAAAGTAAATCCTTGCTACTCTATTATGCTCAACTTTCTAATCGAACGACGTGTCGTGTCTGTCTCTAGTTCCAGTAACAGTCCGCTGTTGCTGCAGAAGCGACACTGGCGCTTCTCTCTGTTGCATGCTGAAAACTAATCTACACTCAATTATTATTGATGAACACACATTTTTACTCGAAATGTGATCATATTTTTCGGGCAATGTTGACGCGATAAGTTTGCAGTGAGGAATGTAACATTTATTATATTTTTAATGTTGCCGGTTTTTTTTGACTAAATTTTACATTCAGTAATATGTATAGGGTGTCCAAATATGCTCTGTTTTAGAGTATTTATACTCTTTTTCAAATTTAAATGGCTTCGCACTTTTTTACTGAATTTTAAATCTATAAACGTGCTTGTTCTCTTTATGTTTTTGCATATTTTAGAATAACTTTTCAATATCTTTGAGTATTTTAGATGTTATCCTTCTAATCATAAATATCTAAGTAGATTTATTAGTCGCTTCCAATCCATATATTTTTTTATATTTAAAAAATTTGGTTAATATATTTTAGTACCTGGGATACAAGAAAAACACATACTTTTATAGAAATAAATCTTTATAATTTTTTTTTTAACATACCTAAAATCAGAATTTAACTTTACGGTATTATTTTTCTTAATTTATGATGTTAGCGAAATATAGAGGTTTTTGAATAAATTTTTAATAAAATATATAACTTAAAAATTCTAGTACCAAAAATTAAATTTAATATTTGTGTATCTTTTTACCAACTAGTAATCCAATCGGTATTTTAATTGAAATTTAGTTTTGTTATTAAACAAACAGCGGTATTTTACTTATATTTAATATATTTCAAAAATATTTAAGAAAAAGTGTACATATTGTAAGGTTATTGCAATTAAAAAGTTAACTAATTTTGTAGTACAATAATTGGATATAGAACTGGGTTCTCGATTATATAAATATTTTTATAGCAATTTTGTAGCATTCTTTGGAATAATGTGATTGACAGTTAAAAATATAACATTCTATATCCATTTAACAAAAGTTACACCAAAGAAAAATTCAAAAAAAGGAGAAAAATAATAAACAAATATTTTTTAATCGTAGTGAAAACCGATATTTTAATTGTGTAAATTTAATTTGACCTTGTCCAATTCTATATTTTTGAGAATTAATTTGAATACGAGATACACAAGCAATATTTGAAAACGGTATATTAGCTAGTAAATTTATTTCAGTTTATAGATTAAATTTTATGGCATTTGCGGATAATATAAATAAAATAATCTCGATTTGCGTAAAAGGTTTTCGGTCGAGTATTCGACTCACTGATTTTATCCTATTTAATTAACGAGTAAATTATTGATTATTTTGTAACAACAAGCTAACAAACACAACATTGCCCCAGTTGCTTTAGAAACTAGTCTAGCCGTTTATACATGAAATAAACAACAACAACAACAACAAATAACAAACTTATACTTTTAATTAATTTGCCCGGCGACCAGTAAAAGTTTTATACTTCAGTTATTAATGCATTCAACTCATGACTTTCAAATAGAGCGAAAACTCTCCGAGGCTACTGTTAGTGTGCTTCGATTTCAAAAAGAGCTAGAAAAAGGTCCTTTTTTTACTCCTCTTCTGTTGATATTAGTCAGTGGAAAACTATAAACTAAATTACAAAACTCGTGTTAAGTATTAGGAAAGAGTTTGCCTTCCAACTCAACATCGGAGTGCGTTATAGGCCTACTACGTTGTAAGAAGAATAACAAGTCATTTTCTTTGTTCCAACAACTTGCCACTTTTGTTTTTCCAAAGACGGAACTTTGTCAATTTATAGAGGACATAATAATGTCAGATCGATGCCTTATTGTTTATGATATTCGTTTCTTACTTTTGTCAATTGAGTGTAAACTATTTTCGAACTTATAACAGTTATTTATTTGATTATAATAGTGTATGTGTAGCAATCATTTTTTTTAGGTTATTTGATATTAAAAAACAACACTGTCAACAGAAGGATTATTGTAACGTCATTCCAAACTACAGTGATATTTAAATTTATAAAAAATTTTGGACTGGTATGCCGTGATCGATCTATCTCGTCGAAAACGTTTTTCGATACATCGTAAATGGCATCCTCAGTGCTTGGTGACCGAATGACAGTTTCTACTCCTCAATCTGGTAGAGGATGGTGGGGGTACAGGTACATATACCAGAATGTGGAACAGAAACTGTCATTTCATCACTAAGTACTGAGGATGTCATCTACGATGTATAGCAAAACGTCTGCGACGAGGGTAGATTGATCACGGCATGCGTCCAGAAAATTCTATAAATTCAATGAATGCCAGTCGTAAAAGCCTGAATATTACTATTAAACTGTAATTTATTTTAATTTCAAAATGCAGGAAATACAAAAACCTATCAAATATAACACCGTATATATTTTTGTTAAATATCATAGAATAAACAAACAAAACTAACGTCAGACACAAACTACATAATACACATTAATTCTCTAACAAATTCAATTTGAAATTGTCGCAAATTAAAAAATGAATCGTGACGTGCGAATGCGTTTTTCGTGTTAGCGTATTTAATATATTTTTGGGGATTTTGTTGCGTCGCGCTGCGCTGTGCTGGTTGGCTGGCAGTGACACTAATAGTCATAAGTCGTATTTATGTTTTTGTGTAGTCTCGCGGGCCTGTAATAATTAA
Source organism: Clivina fossor (assembly GCA_963966155.1). Lineage (NCBI taxonomy): Eukaryota > Metazoa > Arthropoda > Insecta > Coleoptera > Carabidae > Clivina > Clivina fossor. The sequence goes on along the minus strand of OZ014565.1, from coordinate 8,034,661 downwards.
TTATTTTACGCGCGATGATGTTTCCGTTGTGTTGTAAAAACGATCAGGAGATTTTCCTAGCGAGAAAAACAGGCTCATATTTTGCGCTCTCTGGCACTCTGTGCATGACGCATATGTATTGTGTATGTGTACTCGTAGCATAAACTATAGTTATACTAGACCGTAACGTCGACCGCCCTTGTCTGACTGTAATCATTTCAAATATTTTTCATCTCTTCAAATCGCATTTCTTATATATAATACCAACTGTTTTTATCTTTGTTGCAAGTTTCAACAAAATAATCATTTCAAACTGTAATTAGTTTGTATGTAATTTATTTTTAATGTGCCCGATATATTTAAAAAAAAAAAAGGTTAATTGAATAACTGTGTTTGTATTTTGTATAGGCTCGTTTACCATACTTATCACGGAATTAGTGTTATATAATGCTTCTAAACCAAATTATTTACGAATTTATGAGAAAATAATGTAAAATGCACGATTTTAGTTTTATCAGTTGTTAATTTTATTTGCGAAATATTAAGTGTACGTTTTCTACGACATGCAAAAGACAAACCTAAGTGTTTCAGCTCTATCTGAGAAATATTTTTTACAGTTTATTCATAGTGTTTTTAAATCGTATTTATTTCTTTTATATGTATAGAAATTAATATAATAATTAAAATTATAATTAAATATAGCAATATCACCTTTCTATTAGCTAAATAAGTTAAAACATTTGTGGGACAGTATCATGTAAACGTAAAATTGTTGCTCAATACCATATTCTAGTGACGTAAAGTATAGTAATTCAATTTTCGTAAAAAAAATAATTAAAAATTGAACTTTGCGTACTTTAACGCATCGTTTCTCTAGAGAATTATGTATTTTGTCATACGGACTAAAATAAAATAAAACAATTGAAATAAAGATTGTAAAAAATATTAAATTCAATCATTTTGTTGTATGAATGAAACATAATTTTGAACAACTTTTCCGAACTAGAAAATTGAAAAAAAAGAGTTGCAGCAATAAGTTTATTATCTCTCTGTACTTTACAAAACAAAAAGATTCTATTATAAGAAATCGATAAAAATATAGAAGCGCAAACTTTTTGAAATGTTGAACAAAGTGAGTAAGCCAGAGAGTAGGTCCAAAAAAAAAAACAATATAAAGTAATAATTCAGTATACAAGTTTACCAATTTGACGCCAAACTTTTACGAAAGTTTCAGGGTGAATGATGTAATATAGCTTGTTATTTAGGAAATGTTTTGGCATCTTTATGACTTTAATATTACCATCACTGTCTGGGAAGACTTCACGAGTGCAAAAATCTTCCCCCTTGTAAAATACCGATGTCTCATTTATTTTAATATAGTTGCACCCTCCCCCGCTACCATTGTATGTATATACAAAAAGGATACACTATTTAGGCTGCTGTTTTGCTTATGCTTGAAATAAAAAAAGACTGTCGGCAGGCTTTCTCTGTGACGTATTACAGGTTTTAAACAAATTGTTATTTATTTTCCGTTCATTATTTATGTTTGTACATTTTGGGGGCTATAAAACTTTACAGACAGGAATACGAAATATTTAAATTTATATCACATATTTGCGTCTATTGCCTCATTTTTTATGTTTTAAAAAATAAATATAATAAGACATTATTATTTAAACAAAATTTATTGTAAAGAAAACGGTGTCAAATTTATTATAAAGATTGAAATTGTCAACGCTATTTTGTTACTTAATTTACAAATACAATACATATTTAATAAAATTTATTTAAATAATAAAAAATAATATATTCAATAATAAGTTAGTATTGGTTGTTTATAATTTATTATAACTTATTTGAAATTGAATAAATTATACTATTTTCACCCTGGTGAATTATATTTTTTTTTAAAAAAGATTTTTTCATAAAAGATAATGTTCAAAATCTGGGAATCCGAAATAGACGATACACTTTTTTTTTGTAAAATTAAAAGATATTTACATATGTTTATTACAAATAAAATAATAATAAACTAATTAAATTAATAATATTTAAAAAAAATATTTTTTAATTTGTGTCTATTTTCATAAGAAGAGTTTGTCAATATTTCGAATTAAAGTCATAAAATTGGCAACGATCGAAATTTTGAAAATCAAATTAAATCTTCACGTTATATCGTTATGCATTTGTGGAAATTTTTGCAGGACCTTTTTCGACCCATCAAAAAGGTTACAAAATCGGGCGAATAATAATCCTACTTATATGAAATATAAAATTAATTTGTATGTAAATCTTAAGAAAGAAACTTTTGTTTGAAATATTTTTTATATCTATTTATTTATACATGTATTATATACTTGTATGAAATAAAAACAACTTTTCAGATCAAATATTAATTTTGAAAACACAATGCAAACTAAAAAAAATATATCGCAATAACTTTTATTTGTTTTAATTATATTAATTAATTAAATAGTAAAATATATCTACAGATTCTAAAATAAGTGTCAAAAATCGTATAGAGTTGGCCATGGTTATACATACATGGTAGCTGTCAAAAGTTGTTTGCTGTCAGACATCTGTCAAGTAATAAGTAAGGTCTAATTTTTAGTTCTTATAAGCGTTCAAAATGAGTTCGTTTCAATTTAATTTTAAAACTATGAATCCTTACGAGATTCACAAGGCAATAATAAACACTTACGTATTAAAAAAGGCAGGTGACACGGCCTATTTACAAAGAGACACAAGTAAAGATAAACGTGATATTGATGTAATTAAAGAAAACCATAAATTCTTGTGGAACGATGAAGCTCCATCTACTTGGGAAGAACAATTAGCGAAGAAATATTATGATAAATTATTTAAAGAATATTGTATATGCGATCTAACATTGTATAAAGAAAATAAGGTTATGTCAGCGTAAAGTAAATGTTAAATTAAGCGTTTAATATACCTAAATATGAAATATAGGTAGCTCTTCGCTGGAGAACAGAAAAAGAAGTTGTTACTGGAAAAGGACAATTCAGCTGTGGAGATAAAAAGTGCTCAACCACAGAAGATTTGAAAACTTGGGAAGTGAATTTTGGATATTACGAAGATAATGAGAAGAAAAATGCCTTGATTAAATTAAGTAAGTTATAGTTTATATTGCAGCTTCATTCAGATTATAATGAAACCAAAATTAGCAAAAGACTAAGCTATTATTTTTGTTTAATTATATTTATTTTATATTTGAAAATATAAAAGAAATACTATCAAATTTCTTTTAAATTTTTTTTTATTTTGTCATTTAAATTTTTTTAATTTGCCTAATAAGTTTAATTGCTTTTAAATTAAATAAGGCTTGACGTTGGATATTTAGAAAAAAATATGTTAAACATTTAATTTGATAATAAAAAATAGGATTATGTCCACCTTGTTCGGAGAAATTGAACTATCGTGTGAAGAAGCGTGAAGTTAAACGACTGAAACACAAATCCAAAAAATTAAAACCAGAAAAGAATCGTCGAAAATCTGAGTCAGATTTTGAAAAACCTGCATCACCAGAAATATCTTCAACAACTGAACAAGAAAGCGCTAATACATCTTGGTCACAAGCGCAAGTTACAGAAAAAACAAGAGAAGAAGAATTCGAAGAGTATTTAGAAGATCTTCTACTTTAAAAAGAAAATCATCTACAGAAAATTCTATTTATTATTTTTATCATTTATAAATAAAATCAGCTATAAATAAAGAAAAGGATATAAAATTTCGAGAAAAATCTTTAGAAAATGTTTTATTTTAAAAATTATGTACAAAAATCAGATTTGTTTATTATTATCACTTAGTAATTGCATTTTCTTTAATTTACGTTCTTTCCGCGTTTCTTCGCGATAATGGAAATATTTGTCTCTGAAATCGGATGGAATACCGGCTGGTGTTAAAGTTGTACTACAATCTCCGGTCGATATTTTTTCATAGGTTAAAAGACGGCGTGCTGTATGTTTACTTAATATTTGTTCACAGTTTGCTATTAGTTTTAAGCATGGATGAGTCGGCAAATACGATTCGTCATAATCCTCTCTGTAAAAATAATTGAAACATATATTGATTGTATACAAACATGATTGTATTTAAAAACATATGTATGTATTTTTTTGAAATTACCAATTATGTACAAATAAATAAAGTTATAATTTGAAATCTCTTATTACTAGCCTGTTGTATAATAAAAGGTTAAAGTTACTTTAATATTAGCAATTAAATAATATATTAATGAAATAATTGAAATATTTATTTCATTAGCTCCTCAAATTTTGAGCATAATAGACAGCATTTTACCTTAACTAATAATTAAATTTAATTCAATGAAAACACATTGATTAAAATAAAATAAAACTGATTTTAAAACCGAGTTTGTAGTACCAGTCATCAATATTTATTATATGAGGAAATTATTACGGCCTAGATTTTAAAATAAGTTATGTAATAATTCTAATAATTTATACAATAATAGAATTGATTTTACCTAAAAACTGGAAACCAACATACTAGTCTTCCATTCATTTTCAAATAAGTTGTGGCAAAAATTAATAAATCCATAAATAATTTAGATAATCCATATTCAACCTTGGATGGAATGTGTGTAGCTAAATGTTCTTCGCTGATTTCGTAATTTTCTTTATATATTCCTACGCGTTCTGTTGATTCTCTTATTCCATATGGAGCTGAAATTATAATTTTAAATTATAAATATACACATTCGGTTTTTCTTAATAACATACAACTTACGATCTGTAATAATTGCGTCAAATTCCCAACCAAATTTCCACAGTGGTAAAGAAAAATCGTTGACAAATACATCAAGATATTTGTGCTCCAACTGATACTGTTTTAAATTGGCTAAAATACTTTCATCTGTCTCTCGTTTCTAAAATAAAAATTATATAATTTAAAATCAAATTAAACTTTTTTAAAAATCTAAAATTTTTAAAAGGATTACCAGGTAAATTTTTTTATTCATTCTAATGTGAACGACTGTAAATCATTTTAAGCATTTCGAAAAAAACAATAAATATACCGAATTTAGACAATATGTTAAGTAGGTCGTATTAATATGATTAAAATAAAACTCATATCTGTAACTCTAAAGACTCCTTCAGACTATCTTACTTATTACAAAATTAGTGTTATGTTTTAGCACAGAACTAGTGATTCTGAACCGAACTACTTACTAACGTTTAAAAACAATACATACAAATGCACGATTCCAGTTTTATCAGTTGTGTTTTTTGGCTTTATCGCATCCAAATATTAAGATTATTGGGTCCGGTTGCATAAAGCGTTGTTAACTAAATTGTCAACAATCTTTGAACCGTCTTATTGATTGGTCAGTTGGCTAGTTAACAAATTGGTTTACTTACAAATACTTTGTGCAACTGGACCAATGTCATGTCTAGTTCAAAAACCAATAATATTACGACTAATAAAACTAATTTCGAGATAACTGAGGAAGTGTGAATGATAGTTAAATATTTTTAAGCGAAAAAAAATGCCACAATAATTATTAGACAATTTTATAAAACATAAAGCAATAATTTAATCTTAATAATGAACTAGGTATTTTTAAAAACTAATTAATTATAATTAATCGCTAGTATAATTACATTACCTGTTGTTTAATTCGAGTGGGCCGTGTTTTCGCATGTAACATCAAATAATCTATATCAGTTCCCACGACATAACCACCAAATTGTGCCGCTGCTATCAATAACGAACCGCTTCCAACAAATGGATCCAAAACCAACTCACCATCTTTGATTTTTGCGTGATTTGCCATCAACAAAGATAATTGTGCATCCATACTTGTATTTCCGATAAATTTTCGTGTTTTTAACGATATTTTACGTATTATATGACGCAATCCATTTGAAATCTAATAGGAAATTAATTAATATTATTCAATTTTAGATTATTTAATTTAAAATGTTATTTTTACGTACCCAACGACCAAAAAATACTTGATAAGGTTGTTCTGGAGACTTATTAGAATCAGTACCATAATATTCAATATATTGCGTACATAAATCAGGATTCTTTAAATTAACTGATCCTTTAACTGGCAAATAACTAAAACTCTGATATAATTTTCTCAATAAACAAAATTATAAATTTAATAATTGTCAAACGCACCTCGATTTTTTCAATCTTTTCCTTTTGCGTTACATGCCGACAAAATGTTTCAACTTCAATTTTAAAAGATTTATCATGTGAAAAATAATTTGTAAAATGATCGTCTGGTAGCTGTTTTAGTTTTTCATGTAAAGTATTCACATCATTGGCATATGCCCATAATTCTTGACAGGATCTCATAGATACGGAACGACTTGCTAATATTTTTAGTTCGTCTTCCGATGGGAATTCTACTATCCAATAAGGTTGCTAAAATATTAGATTATTAACAAAATTTAATTAGGTTAAAAGTTACCTTACCTCTGTATCAGGTTTTTCAACAAATTTCATAGACAAATTGAATGTAGATATAATCGAATATATTTCCTGAAATGTCAATCCATAATTAAAACATATTTAATTTATATTTTGGTTTATATATTACCGAAAATCTAAAATCAACATGTTCTTGTGCAAACCACAATAAATATTTCCTCCATGCAATATTCATGCTTAGTTTTTATTGTAAATACTATTAAAATATATTTGTAAACTTAATATTTATCACAAATTAAATAAACACTAAAATCATGTGCAAAATAAATTATTTTATGGAAAAATATAAATCTTATAAAGTTAGGTTATTCAAATCTTCGATTTGATCTGACAGACACGCATGCTTAAACCGACAATGTTGTCAATAGTAGAATTTGAAATGTCACTAAATTTAATTTTTATCACTGACATGAAAATAACTAGTTTTTGAAAAAAAATAAATTAAAAAACATTTTTTTTCTAAGTGTATTAGAGAATTTATTATATAATATCAAATTACTTGTTTACAAGAATAAATGAAAATATGAAAAAATTTAATTTATAACGTATTGAAATTTTATTTAGAGTCTGTATTTTCAACTAACCATTTTATTTGTATTTTAATATCTAAATATCATGAAATAGCGAACAGACTAAAAACATTATAAATAAAACATATTTTATATATAAAATATATATATATATATTTGAAAAATGTATAGAAAATTAGGAGAAGAAAAATAGTAAAAAGAGATAAATTAATTTTTATTATATCTATTCTAAAATTATTACACAATGTTCACATATTACACATTACACACAAATTTGTTTTTACCATCATACATTAAATGTAAATATAAAATGTTATTTAAACATTCTATGGCACACATATAAACAATGAGAAACTGAAGATCACAATAAAATATTTACAAATATATATGTAAGAAACATATGATATACGAATTTAACAGATATGTGTATTAACATATGAAACAAGCATACACAAATTAACATTTAACTTATACAAAAATAATTAACATATTTCATAAAACTTATATTATTTACTAACCTAGAATTAAAAGTTCATAATTTTTTACTATTTGGCGAGATAGAGAAAAAAATGTGGCAGTGAATTGAAAAATTTATCACACATAATAACGAAAATGATGAATTTTAATCTCACAAATTCATTCAGTTCTACTGGGAAATTCTTGTTTGAATTAATTTATCTGCCTGTTACAAATAATACATATTTGCGAAAGTCATTGTCTTTTTGTTTGTTTACGTTGAAAAATATTAAAATAGATCAGCTATCAAATATGAAATGTTCATAGATGTTGGTGATTCCTAGATTTCGATTTCTTCGCTTCCATACGGTTCGACAGCTTCGTAGGCAATTGTGAAGCCTTTGCCCGATATTGTATCGTCAGACCGAAAACGTATTAACATTCCCTCCGTAATTGATATGATGTCAGATGGTTTCTGAAAAATAATTATTTCATTTAAGCATTTTATCTGCATTGCCTTACATCTTGAAAAAATAAATTAATCATAATCAACTTCGTGGTTGATTTTAATGAAGTGACTAGACAAACATTATTGTATCATAATAATTCAAACGAAAAAAAAAAGACACACTAATTTTAATTCAGACTACCATCAAACTTTGGAATAAGTTTGTATCTATACGAAGCATGCGCAGTATAGATAGTAAATTACGAATTAATTTCGCATGCCTCAGACAGTTACAAACTTATTTCAACTTAATGATGGTAACCTGGAACAAAGGTAATTTAATGTAGCAAATATTGAAAAGAGGACTTTTGTTAATTACTACGAATCGTCAAAAGTATATCATATCCTGTAACCTGCTAGAAAAAATGTTGTGTGCATTTTACGAATTTATTTTATACACTTTTCTAATTTGTGTTGAAAAATTGATATTGCAAAAAAGCCTAGACTTTTAACCAAAGTTTATAAGTATTGTGATACGACCAAAAATTAGCATATGCAAGTCGGATTTGTCAGATTCAACATTTAAGTTAAGTTAAATTAATTTGGTACTAAGTTAGTTTTTATAATTTACTTCTCAACTAAATAGCTTTAAAAAAACACATTTACTACAATAGTAAATTTATTCATTTTTTATAATACGGTAATCTACAGTATAAATTCATTTATTCTTAAAATAATTTTAGATAACTAATACATAAGTAGTAGATTTTTTCATCTTTTATTGCCAAGTTTCACAAAAAAGGAATAATTTATTTAATGAATAAAATTGCATCTATTGTTTAAAAATTACTACTATATATTTTTTAAATTAATATATCAATTAGATATTTTTCTTTATTGTATGTAAAAATAGTTGTCAATGATTTATGAAAATTATGAATTAATTATTTTTATTTGTGAAATTGAGAATTATATTATTAAAAGTATTATAAATTTTGACATTTTTAAGAGAACCGATCTAATAATATGCCTTTGACATACTTATTTTCTTATCAATAATATTCAAAAGACTTCCTTGAAAAATCTAACTACATTCATTATTCAGTAATTTTATTCTAAATAATTAATAGCATACACGGAAATTATATTTTTAAATTCCGCTCAAGGTTAAACTAAAGAATATTTCAAATAATAAAAGTTTTTCTTTTGTTTAATAAATATTAATATTTGATATTTAATATTTATTGTTAAAATTAAAAAAAAAGTTTTCCTATCAACTTAACTGATTAAAAATTTAAAACTTTTCATTTTAAAATATTTCAATTTACAAATAACTTTTTTCGTATTTATGAGAAATTTAAATGAAAATGCATTTATTATTTAAATTCAAAAAAGTTTTATCCGTTAGGGAAATGATAAAACATTAAATAATAATAGCAGAATTTAATACAGCAAATGGATTTAAGTTTTGTCTATAATATTTAAACGAATTGTTTGAATAATAGTGAATAACCTAGAACAATAATGTCATTTACTAATCAAATCATTTTTTTAAAACTCTGATTTATCTAGTTTACAGATAGATATCATAGGTCAATATTCTTTTCTATAAACATATTGTAAATATAAAATTATTTGAAATTAAATTGTATGATAAATGACATTATTTAGAAGTTATTTTTCTTCATTATATCGCGTAAATAAAATGTCATATTCTCATATTATTGACGTCATTTTTCAATCATTAATCACAATTCTGAAGATGTCATTAATCTCCGACAAGTTAAAAACAAAACAATTTTTTTTCTGTTTCATTCAGTCTTTAATTCCCGTTTCATGATACAAAACAGATTGATAGCGGCCATATTTTGAACAAAATAATATCAATTATTTGACAGCAATATATTTTGTTTCTATAAAATATGCAAATTTAATATCCTCTTGTCATTTTCGTCATGAATTAATTAATTCGAAATTGTATTAGATTAGAAGTTTACATTTATTTAATAAAAAAATGAATTTGGGAAAAACAAAGCTAACTCATTTGAATTTTAATGGAAATTATATATATATATATATATATATATATATATATATATATATATATATATATAATCATAAAATGTCTTATATAATTTGATTGGAGTCGGAGTCGAATTACTAAAATTATCAGGCGTCGGAAATATGAGTCGAATGTTTTTTTTTTATCGACTAGGCAACTCTGATAAAAACTTTACGAAAAACTATAATATTTCTTTAATACAAGTCCATGAAAATCAACAATCACTGTAATAAAATAATAAATGTATTTAATTTTTTTCATTTATCATTTTTACAAATTTACTTCAACATAAATAGAAGAAAAGTGATAAAAACCATTAATTATTATCTTAAAAACAAAAAAATGCATATAATACTTACTGTTGTACCACAATATCTTCCATAAGATGGTCCACTTGCATCCAATCCACTGAAGACTTCAACATAATCGTATCCACAATCCGTTTCATCTTCAAGATCAAACGTAACAAACATAATTCTAACATTATAGCCCGGAGGAGCTTCAATTGTCCAATCACAATCCGAGTGTCCCTCATAGCTGGAGCTACCAAATTTCGCATGAGAATAAAAATGTTTTCTATCAAAGGTAGCCTGTAAATGTCCACCGCAAGCAGTTGCATGGAACGCTAAAAATCCCTTTCTTTGCACCGATGCATCAGACTTAAAAACCATAAACATCTGATTGCCAGTTGCCACAATGGGATGTGGTTTCTTAGAACCGCAAAATCTGCCTAAAGTGTGAGAATCGGGCGAGTCACCATCGTAGATGACAATATGATCGTAGGAGCATTCTTGATGTGGTTCCATTTCGAACATGGTGAACATGAGTTTAATTCGGTGGCCAGGCGTTGTGGAGAAATGCCATACGCAGTCTTTGCGGCTGGGATAGTAATCGGGATAGTTGGGACTTTTGATTTCACCGGTTGGAGAAGTGATTTCGTATTTGCAGCCGCCTTCCTTGCAATCGCGGCCATTTTCATGTAGCATAAAGCCGTTGTGACAGGAGCAAGTGTATGAACCTAACGTGTTGTGACATTCGTGCTGACAGCCTCCGTTATTGATTACGCATTCGTCCATATCTAGATTTGAGAAAGACAATTTAGGATATAGTATTTATAATAAAATATAAAATGGTTGTTCAAATTTTAGTTTCGCACACAATAAAGATAATTTTCAGCAATAGGTATTATAAAGAACATGTACAATAAAAATGTAAAATATTATAAAAAATAAGCTGGTTATACTTAAAAAAAAATATTTTCAATTTGATCATTGACAAATAAAATGACTAATATATGTATTCTATCCGTATAAAAAATTCACAAAACATTATTTCTCTACACACTTTTTACAAAAAAAGAAAATTAATATCATATTTCTTATAAACATCTCGCATTTCTACATCGCCTATAAACAAGTTAATAACAAATTAATCTGTAAAATCTCAACATACCAGTAAAGAATACAGCGGCGAAACCGGATTTCTGCACGCTATTATCCGAGGTGAACATGATCCTCAAAGCATTGCCTTCAGAGGTAATCAATTGCGGTAACTTGCTGCCACAGTACGTACCAATCTTGCTCAATTTGTCTTCACCAAGCTTACTATGTACTTCAACTCTATCATACTCGCATTGCTGTTGATGAATATTATTCCCCTCGAGGTCGAAATGCGTAAAATTCAATGTTATCCTATATTGCGGCAACGCTATAACATCCCATACGCAATTCTTATTCGATGGATACATTTCCGGAAACGATGGTGAGGTTATCGTACCGTTTGGTGCGTCGAAAACACCGCCACAGGCATCTGTAATGGATGGTAATTTCACGTTATTTTATGTATTATATGTGCATATATTATATACGTGTGTTCTCATATATAGGTGTAATTATATAATATAAGGCATGGGTGGAAAATGATATGCAAGCATATCTAAATGAGATGTTATTCATACACTTAAAATTTTAATGTTTCATGCAAATTCAAACAGAGATTGAATTGTAAATTATAGTTGGCTGTGACAAAAATGGCCGAAAATGCTTTTCAAGGTTGAAGGGACAATTAATTTTCACTTGATGAGGATAATTTAAATATGTTGATTACATATTTTACGAGATGATAATATGTTTAGCGGTTTTTTATTGTTTTAGCAAAATTTGTTACGATAACATTAATGGCACGTATTCTCACCTCATTTTTAAAAGTAATTTTCTCAGAGTACTTTTGATGTTCATTTAAAATGACTTATTAAGTATTTAAATTTTATAATATCACATAAAAATATAAAAATTCTGCAATATAAAAAAAAATTGCATATCTGATTGCAAAAAGAAAACTGAGATAAGAATACGAGCATTTATGTTTTATTTTCCAATGTAGCTGTATTAAATACAAAAAATCAATGTCAAAAACTTTCTACTAGTTCAGAATAGTGATCAATCAATTAATAGTTCTGCTTTTTATTTTTAAACTTTATTAATTGTATTTTAGTTCTATATTTCATTATTGTTACAACAGAAATACTCCTACATTCAGTTAAAATTAATAAATATGACAAAAACCCATATAAGTTGTATGTTTTATGGACAAATTGGTAAATATATTGTTCTTAAATTATATATTTTAAATGAATAAACTTTAATAGCGATTAAAACTGATCAGTAACAAATGATGTTTTAAAAAATTTGCCTTAAGTATTAAAAATTCAATATGATGTAAATGTAATACATTGAATCCTAAGCAAGTTATAAATATCCATTTTTATTATTATACATAAAGACTCGGAAATGATAATAAATTTATTTTACAATTAATATGTTATTTATTGCAAACAAACAAATAACTAATTTATTATGTTCAAGTATATTTACAAAATTCGAATTTAAAATTAATGTTTAATAAACTTTCTGAATGTTTGAGAAAATTTTGCAACAGGGTTGTACTTGCTCATTTTAAAGCCTGAGGTGTAAAGCCGGTACGGGATTCTTTTGCGTCGAGAAATAATCCTTACTCCTAAAAATATGTGTTCAAATGTAATTAAAATTTTCTGAGAGCTTAAAAGATATTTACAATGTGATGTTTTTTGTTTTTTAATATTTTATTATAAATTTGATTTTATATCGAAAATTTAAATTTCTTTACTTTTTAAAGCTGAAATATTAGATAATTCTGAAATAAATGTGGAAATTATAAATAAAATTTTAAAAAATTACGCAAACTTTCTATTACATTTTTTGTCTTATTAAGATTAATAATAATTATGTTCCTCAATAATTACAAGAATATTTAAAAATTAAAAATTAAAAAAAAGATAAACAAATTTTAAAATATTTCTTCAAAATACGAGTGTACAATAGACAAAATAAATTATAATTCAGTGGCGTATATTCTGGCCGGGAAACTCTAAACACTAAACACAAAGTTCTATATATTGTAATAAATAAAAAATATATCGAAGATTTATTTCATAAATTATTAAGTTTAGAAGTATTTTTACAGAAGAATTAAATTTATTTTTTTCCTGTTCTATACTGTCTATTATATTGCGAGACGCCACGGTATTTAATTTGAGCCAAAATATAGTTATGTGTATATACTATAGCCTGCTTTTTACAGCATTTGAATATCGTATTAATTTCAAGTTTTATTGTAAATTATATAAATATTATAGTGGTGTTTTAAAAACTGCTATTTTCGCAAGTTGTGTATATTTAAAAATTTTACAAGGGACCTAAAATTTGTAGTTACGGCATTACTATATTTTTTTAATGAACTGTGTAAAAGATTTACAAGAAATAAATATTTCCGCTACAAAAGCCGGAAATATCCCAAAAAAAAGAACCAATAATGAAAATAGGTGTTTTCATAACTGCAATAGGACCATCGTACATTTTTTTTATTAACGTTACTTCGTAGCGAATTGATTAAAATATATTTTGAAATATGTAAACACTGAAAATAGATCCTACCTTCGCAATTTTTCCCATCTGAATGCAACTCATATCCAATCCTACACGCGCACTCATAACCACCAAGAGTATTAATGCATTCTTGCGCGCATCCATGATCAATTAAGGCACACTCATCAAACTCCTTCATAAATGTCGCAGAGAAACCCGCTTTCTGCACAGATCCATCCGATACGAACTTCACCAGCAGATGATTCGATGTCGATCGTATATCGGGCGGGATTTTGTAACCGCAGAACACACCGATTAAAGGACTATCTAACGTCAGACCATCGCGTACCTCGACGTAATCATACACACAATTATCGTGATTCTCCACTTCAAAGGACTGGAATTTTAGCGCGACTTGATAGTCGACTGGTACGGATAAACGCCAGATGCATTCCTTGTTTGGTTGGTAATCTTCGGGGTAATTTGGAGACTCCAGATGGCCGCTGGTATCTAGTTCTAGGTTACCGCCGCAGACAGCTAAAATAAAATAAATTTTTACGTTTTGGCAATTTCCGAAAAAAGAATATTTTAAACAAAATCCAAATGCACAGCTTTTTTTACAATATTTTGTGTGCTAGTTTAGATTGTGGTAAAGACGTTACAAACTCAAGTATCTGCACAGTTCCGTGTTTGTTCAATCTATCCAAGAGTACAAGATTAATGCAGTTAAACATACTAAGGGGTAGAGATTATTAATACACACAAAAATTTTCATAATCAATACGTCAATTCTTTAAGTACTAATTAAACAAGAATAATAATTAATTCTACATTGTTTTACATAATTAGTTTGCAAATTTATAGTTTATTGTTGTAATATTTCACCTAGTTTAAACTGATTTTAAGTTTAATTTAATGAACAATATCATAATATAAACTCAATAATTACTTCGGTAAACAAATTACTAGTTTTGACCAACTTTATAACTCTTGGGTTTTAATTATATTCCATTACTTCCAATAAAGTTGTTTAATATTACATCTTAATTTCAAGTGAATTATGTTGGGTATATTAAAAATTTATTGAAAATATTAACGAACAATTTCTAAATATTCTAAAAAAAGTAGTTAAATTTTTTTTATAATAATAATTATTATTTATTTACGGTAAAAGAAATATAAATTATGTGACAGAAATGTAACATACTATAAAAAAAAATTAAGTTTCTTTGTAATGATTAAGTTACAAAATTATCTTCATATAATTAAAAAAAAATAGAAATGTTATTTTTTATTCTATTCATCTTAAAATGATTGTTAAATTCTTTAAAAAAAATATTTTTTTAGTCAATTTTGACAAAACTTTAGTGTATTTTTCTACGGATGAAATTTTCCCTCAATTTTTTTTATGTGGAACAAAGTTATTCTGAAAATTTATCAAGATATACAAATCATTATGAGATTAACACAAAGAAAAAGAATATCCTGTAAAAATATAACGATAAAACTAATGGTATTAGTCTACCTTCATAGCTGGCCGAAAATCCTCGATGTCCTTTAGGATTGAAAGAAATATAAGTAACCAGCATTCGGCTGCCAGTTGATACAATCAAATCATTAATTTTCCCTGAACCGCAGAATTTTCCAAGTAACGGAGATTTATACCAATATCCATCACGTATCTCTAGAAAATCCGTGCGGCATTCCGCTGATTTGAAGATATCCAATTCGGTGATATTTAGAATTATTCTCTCGCCATGCGTTGCCGTTATACGCCATTCGCATTTCTCACCTTCTTCCGGTGGCGAGGAACTTAGGTATGATGGAGATGAAAAGGTTGCTGCGTTGGCCTGGAACGTTCGGCCGCATCCTGGAAATTTCAGTTGTCAACATGGAAAATAAGTTGTATTTCCTAAGTAACTTGTCACGTCATTTTTTATTAATAAAAAAGGACAGTAGTTGTATAGTCTAGTGTAAAAAAGATGACAAACTAATCAGTCACTTATAAATTATTCTGTAATATGTCGTATATCAATGTAGATATTTTTCTGAAGCCTGAATCTTTGATTTTTTTATGGATTAATGACAAATAGATTTATTAACCATTATTTTAAAATCTGAAAATATTATAGAATTTATCTTATCATTACTCGAAATCACATAAAAATCGCTATTGTCTTATGGTTTTAAGATATGTCGATAAATATCATAACACCTTCGTTTTTTTGTAAAAATTTGCAAATTTAGAATTAGTATGTTTACAATAATAATAAAAAATAAATCAACAAGTATAATTTTTGCATAAATCTAAGAAAAAATATTTTATTAATACATGGTCCAAATTTTAAAAATAAAATTAGATAACAGAAATAAAGAATCAAACAAAAAATCTTTAAAAAATTCTAAAATGTGAATAACTAAAAGTATGTGATAAAACAAATGAAATTTATATTAAAGTATAGTATTTGATGAAGTTATATCATATAAAACGACATTAATTATTCGTGAAATAGATATGCGTGCACAGTCCAGCTATTGTATAATAAAAAGAGGTGGAATATAACTTTGTTATTGTAAACTGAATCAGGAATTCATTAATTCATTTTTACTATATGAACAAATATAACTTATCATTATTAAATTATTTTTTTCAATCAAAAATCAAAGAATTTTTTTTTGCTGCTATATCTCAAAACTAAAGACAATAGTCAATATAATATATGTTTATGCATTAAAATTAGTCGGTAGAGTGAACTTATAAAGTGTACCAATTAATTATTTTTCAATCAGCAACTAATCTATTACCCGATAAAAAGCTTAAGTAAAACAACAGTTAATATAAAGAGAAATAAGACATCAAGTACGTCTGTTATTAGTTAAAAATAACCTTCCAATTTGTAAACTTTGTATGTTTATCATTACATTTTAATTGCAATCGTGATGTATCTTATAACTAAATTTCAGTTGCTAACAAATATTGATTGATATAAATTTATTGCTATAGTTTTTGAAAAGAGCGTTATTTCTTGTTTTTAGTAAAGTTAAAGAAACTTATTTCAATTTGGAAGTTTATTTTCAAACTTTCAGAAAATGCATTTGATAATAGTATATCTAAGAACAGAGTGCTCAAAAAAAAAAAATTGTAAAAAAGATGTAGAACGTCGCTTCGTATAAAATATTGCACGTAAATTCAACAAGTGCGCTTGAATTTAGCTGGTAACGATGTTAAAAATCGTAGGTATATACAGATAATTTAATATTATACTTTGTTTTCTTAATTTACGAGAAACTTTTTCTTACTTATTTCGTGAAATAGATTTTAAATTAAACATAATTTTCAGACAGTGTGACTTATGCTAGTATTCTGTATTATTCTATAAGATCTATTGTTTTTTGTCTTTATTAATATTTTTTTTTAATTTATATAATTATAGAAAATACTCACATTAATTTGAGCAAATAAATTTACTTTATATTTTATAAAATTTTATTTAGGATTTCTAATAAAAGAGCTGTAGAAAAATTAGTATAGAACTGCTGACATAATAAAATAAAATTTAAAAAACATTTTAATATTATACAAAAGTTACGTTAATCAAAGGCAGCTTTAGAAATTTCATTAATCTTTATTTAAGTTGTCTATAAATATGTCAATATACTGTTACTTCTTGTTCTTTACAAATTTCATCAATTCTGTTTTAGTAACGAAATAAATAACTATTGTTTTCTTGACTTTATTGTCTTTGTTTTCCATTCCCTTCAAGAATGGTGTACCTAAAGCACGAGTAATATTTCTGTATACAAATAAATACACATTGGTTTATAGTCGTTAAAAATTTTTTTTAGATTGTTTTAAGATTGGATATTGCTTGTAGAAATTGCCTTTACTTTTTTAAGGCATTTGAAATATCTACGCTATTTTTTTTTTTCAATCAAGAAAAATTTCTGAAAGTTTGAAACAAATGTTGATTAAAATTGTAATATATTTCCTTAACAGTATTTCCTAATTGATCAAATAATAACATTTCATTTCTTTTGCGCTTAGACTATGGTAGAATTCTGAGTAAACTTATAAAGATGTGGTCACACGGCCTGTGGCTCGTTATGGCTTATAGTTTATTTTGATGCGATGCAAAGATTGAGATGGTTAATCAGTTTACGAACCATCTTTAGCTAATGGCTTAAAATGGTTTGTAAATTAAAAAACCGTCTCAAAACTCGGACTGTGCCAAAACAAACTACGAGCCATGACGAGCCACACGCCGTGTGACCGTACCTTAAGAATTATATTATTATATTTTATAGAATGTTTTGCCTTTTTTTCATTAAACTTAGATTTTTTACTTGATAGAAAAAAAAACCAACTGGCCTCTCAAAAAAAGCAAGTTTCTACTTTTCTAAGATTCGGGAAACAAATAAATCATGCACATTGAAAAATCAAACCACAAATGTCACTGACTGTGGTTTGCAACCAGAGATCATTAATGGAAGTAGAAAAAAATAAGGGGGGGGGGAAGTAAAATTTCTTGCAAACTCACTGTAGCATTTGTAGAGGAGATTTGTTTGTGCTATATCGCCCTCGCTAAGCCTAATGCGTTGACCTATTTCGGGTCGTTTCTTTCCTGCACCGACATTCGGTTGAATTGTATCCAGATAAGTGCCCTTCGAAAAGGTATTCCTTGCATAATGCATTATCGAATCGTAATCGTATTGTAAGCCTAATGAATTCACTTCTTCCTCGGTGAGTTTGTTGAAGTTGTATTCCTGGCCTGACACAATCAATAAACATGTTTTTTTTTTAAAGAAAAATTTACCTACATACATTTTCCGTGGTTGGAAATTGATGGGATCATTTGCATTTTTAAGGTTAAAAGATGTTGTGTTGTTAGGTAAGAATATATTATTGGTTTACGATTAGTTTTACGATAAAGTGATCACTATTTTTCTGACCAAAATCTACAAATAATAAATGAGCTTTAAAAGTGAAAGTAATAAAATTAAATTGCAATGAAATTATTTATGATGAATATTAATTAAAACAATTCCTTTAAAGTTTTAAATAATCTAAAAATTTGGGAATCAGAAACTATAACTTGGCACTTTTTTACAAACCAGGATATTTAAAATAATTCTTTAAAGAATGTTTTAATTAATATTTAAACATTAAAGAAAAAGTTACATAGAATGATATCATAAATGATATCAACTGTACTCTTATACAGGGTGTTCGTTTATAAAGTTGATATAGATTATTAACATTAAATATTGACAAATTTTAATAATTAGGTACATGAAGTAATATTTCGCAATTGGGGTTATTTATGAATAACTCAGTAGTTAGAATTTGACACAATTTTCTTATGCAAGTGTATATTTTATATTACATGAATAATTTGCGAAATAATACATATTAAATATGTAAAAATTTATTTATTTATTAAAATAAATTCGAGTGACCTTAAAACAATTGAATGAAACCATGAATAAAATTAAGTTTATTTAGTTTGTGACAATAATTCAAAAATTCACTTGACACAATTATATTATTTATCGTAAACCATTGTTTTATTGTCCTATAAAAATAATAAAATTCCACACATTTTAATTTTTTGTGTCATACATTATTTTGCTAAAAATTTATAAAATTGCATATGATAAAAATATTTCTATATTTAATTTTTTATATTATAGAAATACACATCATATGTATTTATAGTTATTTAAAATGTTGGTTTATTTTAATTTTATAATTATTATGGAAATATATTTATTAATCATAATAAATTTATCAGAATAAAAGAAATATTTAATTTAAATATTTATTTTCATTGTATAAATAGCAGTTCAAATATTGAAATTTCTTAATTTTAAAAATTTTCTTCGACTGAAAAGAATTAAATCATTTAAAAATATTTATCTAACATAGAACTTTTAGAACTTATTTCATAAAATAAAACGGCTCCAGGTTTAAGTTCTGTATTAATAAACTTAAACTAAAGCCGTTTTATTTTAATATTTATCTAAATTTAAATTTGTAAAAAATAATAATAAAATTTAAAATAAACTTATGCTTGTTTTACAAGATAACAACTTTGCAATAAAATTAGTGTTGTCTACTAGCAACAAGTTTATCAGCTGATGTGGATCTGAAACAGTTTTGACATTTGAACGAAGTTTATAAGTATTTTTAAATCTATTACATTTTCTTACTTCTTGCCGTGTTTATTTATATATACGTATTATTGTAGTATTATAAAATTTGTAAAAAAAAATGACAGTTTTAAATTTAACATTACGTTATTACAGTCTATAAAAACTTATTATACATGCAAACTACATTAACTTTTGATTTAGATTACAAAAATAAATGAAAAACTTTTGTAAACTTTTTTTAAATTAGAACATATCAGCAAAATATATTTTTAAACTAAAAATTCTGAATAACAACAGTTTATATAATACGACTAACTTATCTAGTACAAATGACACATGTAACATGTAATGATATTTTTATAATAAAACTGTTGAACGTTCATGAAAAGTTTGTCGGTAAATAGTTGTCACATCAGTTCAACTCTAGGAGTAGATGAAAACTTATACTCTTATATATATATATATATATATATATATATATATATATATATATATATATTATATATATATATATATATATATATATATATATATATAAATATATATATACATGTGATATGCATCACATATTATTAATAAATAAGTAGGACACACGCATCTAGACGTAATCTCCTAATGTGAATACGACACACGTTTACCCTAATGACCTCATGGATTATATAAAAGCCGGCATATTTTGCTTCTGTGTGTACTATTTTGCTTACGTGTACCACGATGACGACGATGTTTAGATGTATTTTCGTCATTTAATGCGAAAATTTTAATTACCTACCTAGGGCTGCTTTACGCTTTACACCTACCTTACTTTACGATACTTTATGCTTACGGCTATTGAATTATATTTTATGTATGAATGTCTCCTTTAACCCTATTTTAATTACCGCATAAAATCAAAATATTTTCAGAGCTAAATGACAGTTTCCTGTTACTTTTTTTATAATAATATAATAGTTTGTTAATTATTTTAATTTAATTAAATTAACAGAAAGTTTAATAGAATTTGTTTACTTAGATTCGAAAATAATACGATAATTTTGAATAATATTTTGTGGCTGTATATGGGTCATTTATTAGAAAAAAGAATTAGAAACACATGATTTTTGTTATTTATATTTTTTTACTAAGCTCAAATTTAATATTGTTTTAGATATTTTGACACTGAATTAGTGCTATCCTCAACTGAAATTTATTTTATAAATTTATGTGCAGTAAAAGCTTTTTTATTCAACACACATGGGACCTGCATGACTCTATACAGAGTGTCCAAGATAACTTCGTATGCATGGGGATCTCCAAAACTGTTAGAGATACGACATCGGTTAAATTAGATGAAAGTTGCCTCATTAGTAGGCGAGTTTAGTCATCTTTAGTTTTTTCTAAAAAATTCCTTAGGTTACTAGATATAGACAAAAATGCAAATTTTGCTGTTTTATATTTTCGCATATAACTCTCGTATGCAAAATGATACATTATTTTGGTTTGCACTTTCTTAAGACACTTTTTTACACAGAATTTCCAGAAGTAACCAAAATTTTTTTATCATGTACCGTTTTCGAGATTTATGATGCAACTTTCATTTTTCTTATGTAACTAGTATTTCAATGTAGTGTCATTAAAAATATCTTTTTTTTTGCTTTCCAGTGATATAACATAATCCTACTTTATTTTAAATAACAACATGAAAAATAGAAAAAAATCTATTTTGCAAAGTAATAATTCATTTTTTTAGTTAAAAACTAAGTAGGCCTTGTTAAAACAAATGAAACATGAGCCCTACTTTAGTTTAAACAATAATATAGAATTATAATCAAAAAAAAAAAACAATTTATAAAATACTAATGCTATATTTTAAATTCGTAATAACTAATAACTATAACAGTAAAATTACATTAAGTGTTGAAACAAACCATCGTTTTCTAGAATGAACATACGTGTTCTCTTAAGCATAGCTTGTGTTAGGTTAGTTTTAGGTATTTAATACCGTACTCAATCAAATTCATGTTTAATATCTTATACATCCCTACACTGGGTTGCCTTCTTTAAGGATATAAATTTAAATACATTTCCGCGGCTAATACTGCGTTACTTTGACAACGAATGTAACAATAAAGCATTTCAAACTTCTCTAAATTTTCAAACTGCTCCATGAATTAAAATTCTTTCAATAAGCACTCCAATAAAACTAACTAACTAAGACAATAATCAGAAGAAAAGCAAAACCAGAAATCTAATAATAACGAAAACAAAGCCTATTTCTCATGTTTCATTTGTTTTGATATGGCATACTCGGTTTTCAACTAAAAAAATAAATTATAACTTTGCAAAATAGATTTTTTTCAATTTTCCATGTTATTATTTAAAATAAAATAGGACAATGTTATATCACTGGAAAGAGAAAAAAAAAATCTTTTTAATGACACTACATTGAAATACTAGTTACATAAGAAAAATGAAAGTTGCATCATAAATCTCGAAAACGGTACATGATAAAAAAAATTTGGTTACTCCTGGAAATTCTGTGTAAAAAAGTGTCTTAAGAAAGTGCAAACCAAAATTATTTATCGTTTTGCATTCGAGAGTTATAAGCGAAAATATAAAAAAGCAAAATTTGCATTTTTGCCTATATCTAGTAACCTAAGGAATTTTTTGGAAAAAACAAAAGATGACTAAACTCGCCTACTAATGAGGCAACTTTCATCTAATTTAACCGAGGTCGTATCTCTAACAGTTCCGGAGATCCCCATGCATACGGAGTTATCTTGGACACTCTGTATAACAAAATTTTCTGAATAAAAAAAAATGATTCAATAAAAACAAAGTTTAACATAAACATACATCATAACATAGTAAAAAAATCTTTCAGAACTCATTGTATTAAACGATTTTAGGTTCTAGTTCTGTAAAAATTTATTAATAAATTAACGTTCAGTTCGTCGAAACGTTGATTTATTAATAAATTTTTACAGAACTAAAACCTAAAACCGTTTTTCTCTAATAATTTTAATAATATATATATATATATATATATATATATATATATATATATATATTTTACATAAATTCATTAGACATTTGCTCAAGATGGCTAAACCATCTTAACTAATTGTATTACTTCTTGCCCTGAAAGACATAGTAGGCTTTTACGCAAATTACTATATATTGCGGTGTTTTTGGAATCGAATCATTTTGTAATATGTCGGTTTTTAGAGCGTCCTGTTCAATACAATGCAGCATAAAACAGCTTTTACTGTATTTGGAACAATGCAAATACATTTTCAATTTTTTTAATATAAATAAATATAAGGCAAATTTTATAACTCTAAAAATCATGGATCATGAAATATTGACTGCCCTCCGGCTTAACGTGGTGAGAATGCTAACTTAAAGTTGCACTAATATTATTCAATGCAAGAGAAATATTTTCCCACTGCATACAAATATGTTCACGATCACAAATCAAAAATCATACAAAAGAAAAACTTATTCTATTTATGTGTGTGTGTATATAAGTATGTAAAATATGTCTTACCGTTCATAATATTCTCCTTGACGATGATGACATGTCTATCGCGGTCGGGTCGCGTGTGTTCGTGCCAGAATCCGACTACATGCCCAAGTTCGTGCACAACTATACCGAATTTATCACAGTTCTTGCCGATGCTGATAGCTTGCGGTCCATTACCTCGCTTACCAACAAAAGAACAACAACTACCAAAACAAAACAAAATCAAACGATCAGTTTTTCTTTTTTTGTTCTTCGACGAAGAACTTTTCTTCATATTTATTATTATTATTTAGTATTAACTAGCATATTTAGTAAATCTGAGAAGCTAAATCGGAAATAAATTATGTAATACAGTGTATACCGCTTAATTAATATGATCACATCGAGCCTAGTTTTTTTTTTTTTTTTTTATCAATAACCGATTGATAATTTTTTTTACACAAATAAATTCGGTAGCGAAGACCATCAACCAATAGATGCTTAGATATCACTTTTCAAAATGTATTTGAACGATACAAAGACATCACAAACATTCATGTCCCAAATGGGATTCGAACCCAGGCCCTCACAGACACAACAAACTACCAAATATTTTTCCCGACCCTAATTAGCTAGATATATGTAAAAATAAACAGTAAATAAATAATGCAATAAACTATTAAAAGGAATAAAATAAAAATAAACAACATGCTCTGAATTAAATTTAAGAATAAATATGTAATTATTCTACATATAATCATATGTATTTATGAATAAAAATAATTAAAAAAAAAAAAATTTCAAGATATTAAAATTTAATTCAGAAGATTTATTTTTTTAAAAGCACCTCCACCAAATACCGTCTATGAAATAATATTTTATATGGTGAAATATTAAAAAAAAATATATTTTTTTAAAAAAATAACAAAAATTAATCATATATTTTAAAACATATTTTACAATAGAAAAAATTTTTAAAATAAAAACTAGCAATTGTGGTCAATGTCGTACTTGCGATAGATAAAATAGATATTAACAGTAATTTTTTTAAATTTTAATGTAAAATTGACGAAAAGATCTTATTTTTCTTAATGTTTTAAATATAATTTTTTCTAACTTCGAATTTCATCACTTTAAACGGAATTTTTTTATCATAATTGTTATTGGATTGGCGTATGCATAAACATTTTCGTTAAAATAATGGTTCGTTAAAATGAAAACTTAGATTCCGTAATAAATCTTTCTATGTATATTGCAACGAAACTTTTTACGGGATTTTTATTTTAACGAACCATTATATCTAACGAAAATGTTTAAGCATACGGGCATTAATATGATATAAAATAAACTAGCAATAATTTTCTTTAATGCAAGTACCCTTCTTAATAATATATTTTTATTTAAAAAAATAATCAAACTTTTCTCTAAAATAAACAAAAATTAAAAACACAAATTATTATTTACAGAGTTATTACTAGAATACAAAAAAATCTTAAAACAGACAATAAACAATACATAATTTAAAACAATTATTTCTTATGTCCGTTTCATTCAACGATTTCTCAAAAGAAATATAACAAATGCTAGTGCTTACATCCGCCAATAGCACCCCTATTTTCCCACTTTTCAAAACCGTCAGTAGCAAGCAAAAAAAGAAATTGATCTATACTCAATATAACACCTCATCTTAAATTATAATACCACACATCTCCGCATACTACTTTCCAAGCATCCTTCACACAACACATACACTCATCTGGCTACAACATATAAGTAACATACCCGCATGGTCGTTCGGTGAACACAATAAAATTAGGATGCTCCAGGGGAGATCGTTCGACAAACTTGACACAAGTAAAGTTCTCCCAATGTCGCATCGCCTGTTTAAACAGGGCTTTATGCGCTCCACTGAAATTCCCGTCGATTTCGTAGGGGATAACGCCGTAGTCCCATACACGTTCTTTGCGAGCGGTTGCAGCCCGGGTTAGGCGACGATGCATTTCAGACTTTTCCATCGCATCGAAATCTTGCCCTGTTGTTGAGGAACTTGATGAAGTTTCACGTTTCTTCATTTTCGATCTTTGCTCGAAAAGTGGTTCGAATTCGTGCACGGGTATTTCAATTGGTTCCCGTATTTTGTTTGTAATGTTTCGTTTGATTTCTGTTGAGTTGATAGGTGGCACTGGTGTTGTAAAGTTTAGGGTAGGTGATGGTGTTGTTGTTTTTGAGCTATAAATTAAAATGAAGGGCCGGTTGCATGAAATGTTGTTAAACTAACTGCATAAGGCATTATAAACTTAACCAATGGAATGATTAACTTACAAAGCGTTTAATAATGGTTTGTGCAACCGAACCATAGCATTACGATATATATATATATATATATATGTATATGTAAATATATAGTTTATATCGCGTATGTATTAACACGCGTTTTTCGAAAATTTCAATTTTGTAGAGGAACCTGTTACTTTGGTAAAAAATAGAAAAAAATATTATTTCTGATGTTTTTTCGATGTAAATTTATCGATTTTAGCCTTACTGGAAATTTTTTTAACGGACACTAATATAATTATAATGAAATTACTAATATAATTTGATAGTAGGTTTAATAAAAACGTTAAAAACATATACATTTATTATTGATAAATTACGATAAATGTTTAATATTTATTGCTGTGTTCGATTTATCTCTGGTTTATAACATATATAAACAAAATCTGAAGTTTAACTTTAATTAATTTTAAGTTTAATAGGAACCTAAACTAAAGTAGCGTTTGCACTATACGTTTTTTATACTAGAGAAAACATTATTGAAAGATAAATACGTATCTTATGAAAAATCATATTATATAAATTAATATATTGTATCTTATGACAAATTATAAGATAAAACACAATAAAAATTAGTTCATCTTCAAAAAAAAAAACATTTAAACTTGTTAATTGAAATATGTAGTTACTTTAATTGTACTACAAATTCAACAGAAATTAAAAAAAAAAACCTAGTTGAAAAGAAAGTGTAAGAGGTAAATAAACTTACCGATTTTTTCCTCGTTTCCTATTATTCTGTTTATTCTGTTTTCTTCTCCGCCTCTTCCTTCCATGTCTATTTTTATTCCTTTCATTTTGATTGCCATCAATATTTCTTCTATTATGTCTCAACCGAATAGCTTCTGTTGTCGTCTCTAAATTCGTCAAAATATCATGTTTAAATCCTTCAAATATCTCTCTACTATTACTCTGTGTTTTGATCAATCGCTCATGCAAATCATCACGATAATTCTCATTATTATAATCACTCTGATTCAATTTCAAATCATCGTCATTCTCGTTGTTAGGAAACTGTTGGGTACGTAGCTTATTCGTTGCGCTATTCAGTTGTTGATTCTTTTTGCTATTAGCATCAATAACTTCGGTGTTATCAGTCGGGTCATTATAATTTCTCTGTGTCACAAAAATTGATGGCTGTTTCATTTTCTTTCTGATATATTGTGTGAGGCCTTCCTCTTCGATTTGTAGACCTTCGAGCACTTCCTGTTTGTATTTTTCGACTTCGTGCTGTAACGATGATTTGTCGTATTTCAGTTCGCGTTCATATTCGATGTTCGGTAAGGCAATATCGCCCAGGAAGCCATCTGGAATTGAGAAAAATTACCGGTAATTAGTTTTGTGTTATTAAGAAAGATTTGATTATGCAATTATGAGAAAGAAAGCATAAATTTCAATTTTGTTTTTATAATGTTTTATTTCAGACGATAATATAGTTTGCTTACTATAGTTGGTTTTTTTTTTTGAAACAAAAAAATTGTTGAATGATGTGAAATGTCATACGAAAGTATAATAGAAACTTATGCATTGTAGATATTACTCATTATTTGATAATAATAATTTAGTAATTTAACAAAAATAAAGAACCAATTTAATCTCAAAAACTACTGCATTTTATATGAATTTTAAAATATTAAAATTTATTATTATTTTTTTAATTTATTTAATGTTTAACGACCGCGCAACATTGAGTTTGAAATTCACATAGAATTTATCTTTATTATTACTATTATTATTATTGTTATTTTTTTAAATATTATTGGGACATGCAGCAATTTTAAAAAAATTTTATTAAATAAATATTAAATAAAAAAATATAAAAAAAAAATTATAATAATTTTATGTAGGTAGTAATGATTTTTTATGAATACTTCAATATTTCAAACAGAAAAGACAATTGAAAAATATAAATATTTTTAAAAACTAATTACAAAAGGTTATTATCAACATTTCTTTACATATTAAAAAAATTTTGAATTAAGGAATATTTGTCGTTTAGATTTCTTTTACACTAATTAATATTATTGACTGATACTATTAAATCGATTTCAACTCTTACTAATCTTAAAACAATGTCACTGTCATAAGACCAGAACTAAACAATTGTATTAGTCTATTAACATATTAATTCAAGTTTGTAATATCAGCCATAGGTTTTAGAGATTTGTATGAGACATAAATAAAATGTCAAAAATATATAGTTTAATTACGTTTTTGATTAAAAAAAAAAAAACTTAAACATATATTCAATTAATATTTTTTCCAAAATAATTTTTTTGAGTAACATAAAAAAGATTTTTATAATGTTTTAGTTGGTTTATTAAAAAAAAAATAGGTATTCTCCAGCCTTCTAATCATATTAGATGAAACATCTAATTCAAGATTTTAGTGTATTCATCTAAAGCAATTAGATATATTTTACTAGTTTATTGTATATTTATTTATTTTTAACGTAGTAAAAAAAATCTTTCAGAACTCATTATATTAAAATAAAACGGCTTTAGGATTTAGTTCTGTATTAATTTTTATTAATAATCGACGTTTCGACGTACTCTACGTACATTATCATCAAAAATAAAAGATACAAATGATAGAACTAAATCCTAAAGTCGTTTTATTTTTATCTATTCTTGTTCGTTGATTTATTTAAAGTTGTACATTAATTATCTGAACTTTATTTTAAATAACAATTTGGTTTGAATTAATTTGTACAGATGAAATAACTAAAGTTATGGAAAATATCATCTACTTAATAGATAATTAAATCATTGAAGATTTAGATATCTAATTAGAATTAGATAAAATATCGAATTATTTTTTCTATATAAATTAAAAAAATAATAGCCATATATGCTAGTCCAATGTATTCTTTTGCTAATCAAAAAATTCCAAAAACAAAAACAACTCAGATATTTCGTTACCTTCTGAAATTAATTTCTCGCAAATTTGCCGTAATTTTATGGCCGACTTTTTTTATTTGCTTCTCGTATGATGAAAATGATGGGCCACGTCTATCGCAGATATAAATAAAAAAATAAAAAAAGCGTTCAGGGTAACAACAACACGACTGTATTTTTACAGGTGAATCTTTTTTATAACGTCGCTTTATTGTGCCGGCTATAATAGTGCTGTGTTATTTTTTTTTGTCGTTGCCATAAAGTGGAGACCCTATCACAATTTTTTCCCTCCCACACGGAGCAACACGCTTACAAAAACTGGCAGGAATATTTTTAAGACAGGTATAAAGTTAACCAAAAATTGTATTTCGTCCCGCTTATTTGACGCTGAACGAAACCTAATTAAATTTAAATGTTGTAATTAAGAAAATTTGACAGCTGACGAAGTCATTACATGAAGGACGAAACACGTTTTATAGTACTAAAAAAAAAAGATAATTACTTTTTTATGGAGAAATTAATCTAAATAGATAAGAGAGAATGTGCATATTGCCTTGCATTTGTACCGTGCGGCTACGAGTATGAAAATACTAGATGAATATTTCTTTTATTGAAGTTAAATTTTGCAGTAATATGTCCTATTTATTTTAGCAAATTCAGAACATACACACAGAATTACTTCATATGGTGTAGCACAAACTTTTTTCATTCAAGCTGAGATTAGTTTGCGCGAAACATTCCTATCCATATAAGCAATTTTTCCTTCATCCACATTCGTGATATATAATAATTATTACATATGTTTTAAATTATTCTTTTTTATTCTGTTACAGGAAATATGGATTACTATCATCATTTTAAATAAAGATAATTATTTTGAAATTTAATATACATTTAATATTATTTATATAGAAAAGTAAATTTAATAATTTTTATATATTTTTTTAATCCTTATTAAAAGTACAACCATACATTCAACAATTTATTCCAGAGAAGTGTAATACCACAAATATTTAATATTAGTTATACTAAATTGTACCAAGTACAAATAACAAAAAAAAATAAAATAAAATAGCCCATTATTCAAGTTTTCACAGAACCCATATTTGACAGATAAACAAATTTTACTCACAAACATCTAATGAATTAAATATTTTTAAGTTACGTAAAAGAGTCTAGCAGTATACTTCAAAGCCCTTATTTAAATTTTTGCGAATGAATTAATAATTGTTAATAAAAACTTAACATTTATAGGAATTTTTATCTAATGGAATTATAAACTCATGCAACAAAAAAGTTTGTAATTAAGAGTTATTCCTTTATCTATATTAGGTACTCGTATTTCAAAATAAAGAGATAAAGACCGAAACACGTGTCTACGGTTAAAACTGGCCAGTCATTGATGCATAGCCTAACAAGCCGATTCAATGACTGAGTATCTTGTGAAATTTTGGGAAAAATATAAAATCTCAAATATTTTTGAGTATTATTATAAATAACAATTAACAACTATTTTTAAATACACTAATTTTCAACAAAAAATCATTATTTTTTATAAGGATTATAACCTATATTTCGTAACTGTAAATTAATTTCTAAATCGAACATATATCTTTGTCAAACAACAGGTTCGTAAATTTTTTTATTTGTATTTTACATCATCAAATTTGTCACTAACAATAAAATCTAAACTGAAGTTCTCGCGTTAACGAACGAGCGTGCACGGTACATTTGTGCTTTTGGCTTGGTAAGTACGAGTACGAATGGGGGACGACGATAAAAAGCGATTATTGGAAATTGGCTACTGGGCAATTTTCATTTCGCACTTTTCACATTGGAAAATAGTGTGGCCCTGCCCCCGATGTTTTACAGTCGTACTACACGTGTATTTATGACTAGCCACTATACCCGGACAAAACCTACTCGTTCAACAAATGAATTTAGAATTTATCTATGTGACATGGTTTAAATGCGCTTGTCGGAATATTTACTAGGTGCAAAAAAAAAAATTGAATCGACAGATGGTTGACAGTTTTATAGGGGCTGGCACTTTTGTGAATTAGAAATTAATTTTACAATAACAGTTTGACTGTTCTGTCAGACTTATTTATCTATACAAAAAAAATATTATATGATTTTTCTGATGTTTAAGTCAACTTTAAAACAAAATAAACATCAATTTTAAATTATACTGGTATACTAATTATCATTGCTATCAATAAAACTACGTTTTTTTGTCAGTTTTTCAAACTTCTAACAGCATAATTATATGTTGTTGCCAATAAAACAATGCTTTTTGTCGGCTTAAATTGATTTAATAAAAGGGTTTATTATGTAACCGGCCGCTAGTTGTTTTATCTTTAAAAATAAATATTTTTCAGCCTTCTAATCATACTAGGTCAATCATTTAATTCAAGAGTAGATGATTATCTTTGGGGTATTCATTTAAAATAACTAGATATTTTTCTAGTTTATCTATTCTTATTTATGGATTTGTCATTTGTATATAGAGTACGTCAAAACGTTGATTTTTAATAAAAATTAATAGAGAACTAAATTCTAAAGCCTTTTTATTTCATTTATCTATTCTTTATTTGAAATAACAATTTTTAATGTGAATTAAACCATTTTATATGAATTAAGCAAACCTACATATAACTCCATAATTCTAATTCATCTAATAATAATCATTTAATAATATTCAAAAGATATTTTGAAAATTTTGCAGTGTTGCTATGGTGATAAGATAATGATAGTAAATCGCATTTTCCGCATCTGAAAACGTAGATTTACATTTCATCTAAATTCATAGTTATTTTCAAAATCAAATTTACACAAATAAATAAAAAAATTAATAAGTAATTTGTAATAACTTAAGAAAAAGATTATTGCTTTCATAATTTAACGTTCTTGTTATTAAAATCATAATTGTAATTTAAAATAATATTACAACTTTTTTTTTATTTTACTTTAATTATTCTTCATTTGCAATAATTACCATAATTACATGTATAAATATATAACATCTGTATACAATATTCGCTAAATAAAACTACGATAACATAATTTAATTAATGAAAACATGTTTTTAATACTGATAAACTTTCATAAATATACATTTACATATAAAAATTGTGTTATAATCTTAATATATTAATAACTAGCTTATAAGTTCATTTATACAAATTAATTAATTTTTAGAAAAGTGAAACATTTATATCAGAAATGAAGTTTAATTATAAAGTATTTTATAGAAAAAAATATATATTTTTTTTGTGACTTCAAAGTTATATATATATATATATATATATATATATTTAGTTTCAAATTCTCTTTATTGTCAAGTTTTATTTAAAAGAACTCATAATACAAAATAAAAAATATATATATTTATCTTTAATAAAAAAAAAACCTTTTTTCTATGAGAATTCTACTTTTCTTTTAACGTATATTATAATAAGAATTTTACTCAAAAACTATGTTAGGATACGTAGGTATTTTAATTTTTCTGATAAAAAAAATCTATCATGGAAAATTATATTAAAAAATAAGACAAGCAAAAAATGTTATTTTTTCATTGACTTCGAAAATTTTTACCTAGCACTTCAATTTAATTTATACCAAATTTTCAATATGAAAATTTTGATGGATAAGCAGAATTCGTAAGTTTTTTCGATTATATATGAATCTGTTTCTGACATAGGTATATCGTAACACAGTAAACAATCTTTCAGAACTCATTATATAAAAATAAACCTTAAAACGCCTTAGTAGAAGTCGTCTCTCTTTTAGTTTTTACATTAATGTGCAATTAAATATTCCTTAATTTTAAATTCAACGTAACGTACGGTTCTGTGGTAGCCAAAGTAGATTTTTTTTAATTCTTACCTTATGACTAAAATAATAATAGTTTCTCATTGGCAACAGAATGATAAAAATTTGGTAACCTGAAGTACAATCTTATCGAAATTGTATAACTTTCAATCATAAAACACCAATCAATGTTTGAGCTTTATCAAGACCAGAACCTGGACAAAACTCACTAAATTTGGTCTGTATCATATAACCGGGCTCCATTCTTCCGCGTTTTTGAAGCACAAAAATAATATTGTTACATACATCAGTCTCTCAATAAATTCCACCGCCAAAATAAATTGCAAATGTTGTAGATAAATATAAACTAAAGTTCGTATTTTCTGTCGGAAATGTTTACGATTGCGTAAAGCTTTTTAGATTTTTCGATTGTTTGTCGCTGCGTTATTCGATCGGATTTGGTCGAATTTTACTGGTTTGCTACATATGTTGTATTTTGGTTCGGGCGGAACGATGTAGGTCTCGGTCAGACAAATATTGACACGACTTTTAGTTATTGCAAAATAGGGAATATTTGCCTTTGATATACTGCAGATGAAAGATTTTTATTCTCTATTCCGCATAGTTTGTTCGGTTTTTTACCAAGTTTTATTTGTGTTTTGTGTTTCCTGTGTTTAATTGCCTAGTAATTTGTTTAGTTAAGGTTTTAATTAAATTTAACCTTTAGCAAAAAATCTCGATGGAATTGTAAAACACTCAAACAACTTTGCCTGATCTTGAAATGTTTATTTTGCAATGAAAAATTTTCCGAGGAAATAATATTAAAATCTTTGGTGTTTGTATTTTTGAACGCATTTCAAAAATCTGTAAATTTTATGATCTAGTTACTAACTTGTTTTCTAGTAACTTGTTTCTATATTCTGTTATTTACTGGAAATATTATTTGTTATTTGACGGACGTTGAGTTCGTCGAAACGTCGATTATAAATAAATATTATTACAGAACTTTAACCTAAAGCAGTTTTATTTTAATACATTGATTTTTTAAACTTTAAAATAATAATATTAACAATAGAATTTCCAGTAACTCAAATATTTTGACAAATTTTATCGAAATTATCAATATTTGTGTTTGCACACATAATTTTTGTAGTAATATTGATACAGTCAAAATATCAAGACATTTATTTGAATTTCGGCTTATGTCAAACAAAAGGGGGAAATAGGTACTTTTTGATCAACCCCTCTATAATTCATAACATATCCATCAGTCAAATATATCCGATAAAATACAAAATCAGTTTTGCGGTTATGTTTATATTTACTTTGCTCCCCAAAAAATTTCCAATTTGAATTCATAATTTCATATTTTACTTTCAAAGTCATAAGGATAAAATTTTGAAATCATTGCTCTATACACATTTTTTATGTATATGAACTGAAAAAAAACTGTAAACATGATAGAATGCCTTTTTTAATTAAAATGAAATAACCTCATTTTTCATTTTTAAAGTACATTCTAAATAACAGCTTTACTAGTTTGGTAATTAATTTTTAATAAAGCTTCATATGAGCTTTTCTAATTTATAATTTTTCCGTGCATTATATTAATATCATACATTTAATATTCGTAATGCAATATACATGTAATGAAATTATAAATAATTTTTTTAAAGTGATTTTTAATTTTATGTTATATTCTAAAAACAATGCATATAATTTATTTTTTCTTGGAAAAAAATTGAAGTGAAAAATTATTAATAATTTTAAGACAATTTATATAAAGGTTTAAAAATAGTTATACTATAACTTATTATTATTTATTTCTATTAAAATATTTATTTCTATTATGAAAATCCAATTTTTACAGATCAAAAGTATGTAAATTTTGGAATTTATAGTTTTTTATAGATTAGTTTTCAAGTAATATTTTTTTTAATGTAGTAGAAGTCTAACTTGTTAGATGTGACATTGTAAAAAAAAATATTATCAGAGCACAGTGCAGCTATTGTATAGTAAATCGAAATGGAATTTGATTTCAACTAATTTGTATGTAGATGAAATAACAAATCATTGAAAATATCATCTAATTAAATAGACAAATCACCTAAAATTTAATCATTTAAGGCCCAGTATTTCGAAATGTTGGACTAAATTTATCCTTGAAATAATTTTAAAGTTAGCCAATTTAATAATGTCATTTATTCTGATGATACATTTTTAGCCAATCACAAATGATTTTTTTCTAATCTTAAGAATAAATAAAGTTGGAAATACTCACTCTAATTCGAATTAAATAAAATAGCTGTGTAATTTTTTCTGTGCATGAAGAAAAGAAATATAATTTTATAAGAATATAAAATTCCGATGGCACATATTTAACATCTCTAAAAATCAGTATTTTAAATCAATTTTATTGATAAAAATCTACAATTACATACTTTTGATTGTTACTATAGGCTATTAGATATCACATTCGAACAATTTCTAATCCTTTTTTTTTAAATTGGTTGTCAACAATATGGACATCTTAATGTAAAATATTTTTTGTGTGGCCCTCATAATAATGCATAGTTTAATAATAACTATTGTACTACTTTCACAAGTAATGAAAAACATTCTATAAAAAAATCATACAAGCACTTAAATAACAAAAATAAAAAAATTTAATATCGTCAAATACAATCATATTTTACAATACCCACATTTACATCGTCATTCCAATATAGGAAAAAAAAAAACGACAATCTGGGTAAAAAATATGAATGGCGCTGTTAAAAATAAAGATATCCGAGTGAAGAGCGAGTATATGAAAGTGCGATATATTTATACGTATAGTGCGAACGTACAGTCATGTGTGCGAAATATATCTTTCTTTCAAGTTGTGTGTATGTGTGTGTGTGTATGTGTGTGTGTGTGTGTGTGCGCGCGAAGGAAGAGCGACCCGGAATATTATAGAACGGGCGAGCGCAGTAAAAGTGTTGCTGCTGCCATTATATGATCATTTCCACTTCGACGCACATCGAAAACTTGCTCCTTCGCGAAAGAATAGAAAATTGTTCTCTTCTTCCTCCGATAATAGCTTCTTTGTTACCACGCACACCTACACGGTTAACCTTAAAGTGGTTCCGTTGTAGATGGGGCCCACACCTGTTGTATTGATAAAATTTATGCTGCTAAGATTATATTTCTTAACTGAGGAAATTTTTATATCGCGGGGGGGTTAATGATGTAAAATACTCGAGAAATATCTCACAATCATAACTCACGTTTTTACCAATCAAAACGCTTTAAAACTGTAACTACACAGTCGTAAAATAGATAATTCGTAATTAAGCCCATTGCTAAGATATATTGATGATAGGAAACTTTGCACTTGTCAAATTAAAATTATGTTAAAATTTTACACCGAAAAATGTATAGTCGTAGACACAATCTAATGTGTTCTACAATACGTATACTATTTCGTTCTGTGTATTTTGTTATCTAATTTAACAAAAGTCGAATTATTAAAATTCATATGCATAACAACTCGATATATTACTATTATCATTTCCAATTATGTCACATGCATCTATTATTATTACTATATTTAAATAATATATTACCTTTATCTATAATAAAATATTCTTTTATTTTGTAACGAAAAAAATTGTTACCATAATAATTCAACAACTTATAAATCTTATCTTACTACATTCAATTTTAAAAGGTTACTGAAATATCTCGATATAAAAATAAAAAATAAATATCACACATAAACATTAATAAAGGCGAATTTTAGCTGCAGGTAGAAATAAAATAAGCACTATTAATTATTAAGCGGGTGTTCAGGTTAGCAGTTGATTTTTTTTTTCCTTAAAAAGAAAAAAGAAAAACCGTTTAAAAATATGAAGTTTAAAAAATCGTTTAACACAGCTACTGAAAATACTTTCTCACATCCCATTAAACTCAATGAGGTTGTGTTGGAACAAAAAGAAAAATGGTTATTTGCATTTAATTTTTAAAAGAAAATGGAAAATACGATGAATACGTAATGATATCTTTTTAAGCGTAATACATACATTGACTGCCTGTACTTATTTTTGCTTGCAAAGTATATCTAAACTTTCTGTATTGCATTTTAAATATATGAACTTCTTAAAGTGATATATTTATTATTCTTTTTATAAAATTCAAATTCAATTATTCAATGACATTGTTATTCACATTTCATTGACGTAAAAATTCTATAAAAAGTTTTTTTTTTTTATAATAAAAATTTTTAAATACATATAATTATGGAAATTAAAAATCGATTAAAAAAAATTATTCGACTACTAGGATATAAACTATTTTTTTGTATACCTTAGTAAGTCTGCTAGTTACTAAATTCTCATGACAGTACGAGAAAGCAAAGTCGAAAAATCGTACCGGATACTGCACATGCGTATTTGTGTCTTATAAATATTATTATTCAGACATCAAAGTACTGTACTTTTGTGATTACATTAACTTTCATAACATAAAAGAGTACTTTTCAGTTTGAAAAAATATTTAAAAAGAAAAATAAAAAAAATATATAGTAACAAATTTAATATTTCTTCTACATTTTTATCTTTCGATCCATCAAAGAAATTTCACTTATCCAATTCGTTAATCGAAATTTTCCAATTACAATAATCAGAAAGTCAATCAGTTCGAAAACCAAAAGTCGTCGTGTCGTGCCAAATGGCCGTAAAACAGAAGAAACAAAAACGCATTAATAATGAATGGTTGTAGCCATTCCGTTAGTTAGCCAGTTAGTTGGACCCAAACTGGACCAATAGTTAGGAACTGTTGTATGAGGGGTATGCGAGAGAGGCTATGTGTCGCCAACGATTAGCTTTCGAATGTTACGACCGTTACAACTGTCATTTGCATCGGTAGTGATTAAAATCAAACCCCCCTATGTTTCGGCGGCGGCGGCAGGCAGGCAGGGCGCTCTGTAGTGGGCTCCCACCCACTCATCCT
Organism: Clivina fossor; assembly: GCA_963966155.1. Classification (NCBI taxonomy): domain Eukaryota; kingdom Metazoa; phylum Arthropoda; class Insecta; order Coleoptera; family Carabidae; genus Clivina; species Clivina fossor. Next base: position 7,997,128 of record OZ014565.1, on the reverse strand, counting down.
ACACCACTTTGTCTGACTGACGGTGTGGTGGTCATTTCAAATTGTGCACCCATTGCATTATGGTAATTTCGGTGATTGCATGGCTGAAGGAGTGAGGGAAGTGAGGTTGAAATTGGATATACAGGATGTTTCAGAAGAAGGGATTAATATTTTAAAAGCTGGTGGATCATTAATTCTAGAAAATTCTATAAATTCAGATAGTAAGTAGTTTGCTTCAAAACCAGTAACTAAAATATACCACTAATTTTCTGATAAGTAGAGTAGTTTAAATGCGACTTAAATGGTTAAAAATACTAAATATTGTTACAAATTTAATCAAATGTTGTTATTGAAATGTATCACAATTCGATCGTGATTGTAATGTTACAAATAGTTTAAAATATGAATTACATAAATCAAATTTAAAGATCTATTATTATTTGTGTTTCTGAAAATAAATAGTTAAATTTTTTATGTAACATACTAAATATAGTAACAAATTTAATAAAATACTGCTAGTAAAATTTATCTCAATTCGAACATAAATTTATTGATACAATTAATAATACAGGGTCATTAATAATTGAAATGAAATACAAAATCATTAAAGTTTCATTAATTTGTATTGTACTATATGACATATTACAATTATTTTATAATAAAAAAATATTTAATTAATGTTTAAATTTAAACAAATTTTTTATTTCCATATCAATCAATTTTAACTACGTCAGGACTAATTTTTTTTTCCGGAATTTTTCAAGTTTCTAATGAAAAAATTTCAGTACACTGCCTGAAAATGAAAATTTTGACTAATAGCCGCACATTATTTTTGCTGTATATATATTTTTTCTTCTTGAACTTATTTTTAGCTTCGTTTGAAAGTTTTAACTTTTTTCATAACATTTAAATGATATCAAACTAATTTATAAGCAATTTCAAGTTACCGTAATTGATTTATTTTTGTACAGTACAGTGGATCGACATATTTTTATAAATAATTTCAATATAAGGCGAATATCGGATGAATACACAATCAAAAAGGTGTGGCATAAACTCTTTAAATTGAATTGAATTAGGAAAGAAGTTACGAAAGTATATGATTTTACATGTATAATAAGTTCTACGATAGAAAGTTGTGATCATAGGACCAGTTTTATATAAATAAAATTAAACAAAAACATTAAAAAACAGAAATTATAAATTACAGATTTTCAAAGTTGACCGAAAGATCAACGCATTGGTCCGTATTACGAGCTTGGTTTTAAAATTCGTTTTAACTAATACAGGTTTTAAAACAATGCATCTGCTATAAGAGCAAAACTAAACAAATGAACTAAATCACCCAAAAACTGAGCCATTGTATTTAACAAAAATAAAAAACAAAAACAAATCGAACCTGACAGGATATTTCTTAATACTAAATTTAGGTTTGTAATTTACATTTTTAATACATCGAAAAACAAATGAAATCGCATCTATGTAAAATAAAAAAAACTTAAACTGGTGCAGAGATTTGTAAGCCAATAACGTAAATCATGACGGTAACAAGTTTCGTGACAGCAGCAATCGGTTACATTAACCACTAAAATGGGTTTGTTTTGCAATGCGAACAAGCGAGCGAGCAACCAACAACCATCAGGAGGCTACAAGGTAGTAACAACTATCCAAACAACCGACCGCATTTCGCATCTTCATTCTACAAATGGACTAGAGATTGTTTCTGTCGAGCTAGTTAGCTGCAACCGGGTGATATATGATCGAATATTTTATTGTCAGTTATGTTTTTCCTTCTGACAGTCTTGCAGCGTGGAAACAATCCTACCCGGAATCCTAGTTGTTCAGAGAAAAGTTTGAGTACGGTGCAATTAAGTATTTATTAGTTATTTTAAGTCGTTTTCGTTCCGTGCTGATAAAACTTTTCATTAAATAAAATAAAAGATTAAATAACAAATTCTCGAATTTTGTGTCAAAGTTTGAGAACTTTTATAAAAATGTAACTTTTTTTGCAAAGTCCAGTAATATTTATTATAATAATTCCATATTTTTACGATTATAGTATATTATATTACGAGGAGTACAAAACGATTATTTTATTTTATTAGATACAATATTAATAGACGAAAACCAGAAGATCTACTATACATAATTTTATTGAAATATTTGTTAATAAACGATACATTTTATATACTGCACTTATTTATGCACACTTTAAATTTGCTAAAAAAAATATTATCCATATTTAGCGATACACACAAATAGTCTATTCCATCTATATTTACTTAATCACAAACCAAAATACTACAAAATTAGGAAAACACCAAATGAAACGAGATGAAAGCAGTTTTAATCATAATAACATCATCATCGAATTGCTATCAGTATAAAAACAAATGCATCACCATCCATCGGCATCATAACAGCGCGAATTAAAATTAAATCATAACAATCCGGCCACACGCTTGCCTACAGAGGTATAATTGGTAACCCTAACCTTGAATGAAAACTGGTTCTATGTGAAACGAAAACAATTGCAAACAATAAATAAAATAAACATAAAAAGAACAGTTGGGTGAATTTTCGTTCGGTGGGATCGCGATGCGCCGCCGCTTTGGCTATTGGCTCTCGGTTTAAAGTTTGTGTTCACATGCATTTGATCAACCATGAATATAGATACGAAATGCCAAAGGATGGATATAGTGTTTGTTTACATTTTATAATTTGACACTAATCTAATACAAAGGCATTGAAAAATGTAAATACAAACATGTTTATAAACAAAAATTCTCTCTCTTATTAATATACTAAAACATTATGTTATATTCTTCATCTATACTATGGTTGATCTGATGTCCGTGCATGTATGTATGTGTATATGTGCGAGGTTCGGACTGTCTTGTGGGGTCAACCGAGCGGGTCACCCAGCTGCAGATAGCCGTGGATCAAGGGCGGACATTTCACAGATTGTCGGCAAACAACTAACGAAACGCGCACACCAAACGAAACATCTCGAATTGAAGTGATGCTAAAACATAGTTCGACAATAATTTGAGTTTCGAGTTGTCTTGCGATTGCGTCTAGTTTAGTGAAATTGAAAGTTTATTAATTAGTTTTTACAGATTTTATTTGTAATTGCTCTTAATTTTATAGTTAATCTGTTCTGTTATGGTTTTGGGTAAAATACTTCAAAAAAATAAATTATTATAGTTAACAATTTAACGTTTCTAAAAAACGATTCGGGATTCGAACTCGGGTCCTTCGTCTATCGCGGACGACGCTCTAACCAACTGAGCTATGAAATCACTTATGAATTCAATACAAATTTTCAAATTATTATACAAAATATTCAAATAAAATATATTTTCTTATCAATTTTTTGTTATGGACAACAGTTACTTGATAAAAAATTGCCAAGAATAATTATTTATTTATTTTAATCTTAATTTACCTATGCATATAAATTTTAAAATATACTTACTATTTATTATGTTAAGCTTTATACGATACATTTATCTAAATAAAAATCTATAAAAAAATCTGTTCAGATTTCTATATAGAATCAAATACTGTATCGTACTGTATCGTATAATACAGAAAATTTTGTTTGTACTATAACTATAACTATATACAGAGCGAGTGTAATATCTGGAACTATCGCAATAAATCTTTTATTAAACGTTTTTGAAAAAAATCCTCGAACACTTCAATTTTTATCTTACATGAGACATATTTTACTGTAATCGTCGCTTAAAGATTGTCTTTTGTTTTTGAGTTATGAAGTAAGCGATAATTTTTTTAAATGGAAACCTATATTTTTTATTATTGATGTTGGTAGTACTTTTTATTCCGTTTCCAACCATATAAAATTTGAAATATGTTACATTTGAAAAAAATTGAGAAAAATAATCTTAAAGTTTAAATATTAAAAACTAATTAAATTGGCAAAATGAATCTAGTTATTAGTGTATAAAACAAAAAACATTAGCTACAATTCATTTTGCCAATTAAATTAGTTTTTAATATTTAAACTTTAAGATTATTTTTCTCAATTTTTTTCAAATGTAACATATTTCAAATTTTATATGGTTGGAAACGGAATAAAAAGTACTACCAACATCAATAATAAAAAATATAGGTTTCCATTTAAAAAAATTATCGCTTACTTCATAACTCAAAAACAAAAGACAATCTTTAAGCGACGATTACAGTAAAATATGTCTCATGTAAGATAAAAATTGAAGTGTTCGAGGATTTTTTTCAAAAACGTTTAATAAAAGATTTATTGCGATAGTTCCAGATATTACACTCGCTCTGTATATAAAATATAACTATATATATATATATAACTATAAAAGAGTAAATAAAAGATTCAAGTGAATTGAGATCACATTGAGAGAATACTAGAGAAAAAAATTTGTAACATAATCTTTATTAATTTTTTTTTTTGTAATATTACATACCGCAGTTTTATTTAAAAATAATAAAAAATGCAAAAAATGGTTCTTAAAAAATACTACGCTTTGAAAAAAATCACAGATATTCTATAAAAATATTGAAACTTTATAAAAGTACTGGCACTAAAAATGATACTGGTACTTTTTTAAAAATACTGATACTGGCGTTTTGTAAAAAAGTAATGATATTTTGTAAAAATATTAAAATTTTATAATGTGTAATAAACATTTGATAAAAAAAAACAATAAAATTTTATTTTTAAAAAAAACAATAAAAATACTAATAAAAAATTTAAAAAAATGTTGATTGTCTGTTTCAAAAATAAAAAATTAAAAACATGATAGGAATGAAAAATTTGCAACAACTAGAATATCTATGTCATTTTATATAAAATTACCTTTTTCACTCTTTTTGATAAGAATTGTACTTATATCAATTTCTTGTATAGAAACTGAAAACAATTTCTTTGTATAGAAACTGAAAACGTATATACTGCATACGCATACTATTTCTTCACTCTATGAATTGTATATTATCTCATAGATACATCTTTTTGTTGTAAAACGCTATTCAAATATCTTTATTTGAAATATGTTCTCGTAGAAGTTAAAAATTCTAAAAATATTATTTTTCAAAATATTATAACAATTGTATATTTACACTATTATTCAGAATGAATGAATTATTCAAAATGAATTTTATGTTACAATATTCGAATGTTTATTTTCGAAGTGCGGAAATTAATATATTTTAAATAATATATTCTTTTAAAAACTATTTACTAGTTATATTTTATTTTTACTTGGATATCTATCATCTTCAAATATAAATATTTTTGTTTATTTACAATTTCAAAGCAATCAAATCAAAATATCTAGTAAATACAGTAATCGCTGTTTTATTCGCGACGTACGGCACTGATAGGCTGGATAGGATAAATTGACCACGACATACCAGCCCAGAAAATTCTATAAATTCAATTGATATCGGCCGTGAAAACTGATTAAACAGACGATTCATATAAAATTTAGCCATCTAACAACTAACCCGCTGTTCAAACCATAGGTTTTTCGTACGCCTGACGTGTAATTCTTCTTTATATATATATGCAAAAAATATGATGTAGAATTACACGTTGAGCGTATGAAAACATATTGTGTGAATACATGATAATTCGAATTAAATGAAATAGGTATTTTCTTTTTTTTTCTGTTGTTTTCTCTGGTTTTTATTTCATAAAATTTCATACATTTACAATAATATTGACTATATCGTTTGTCGTAATATCGTGTAAACTCAAAACAAACAAATTTTAATTAAATAATATTTTGGCAGTCTTTAAATGGTAATACGAATGAAATTGTTTTGAACGTATGGATTTTGTATATGTACATGTTCACTGTTACAATATAGCAAAAACAAAACTATTTATTTAGAGATTTTACAGATAATAAAGTAAACAAAATCAATACTTCAATATTGCTAATAATAGTTTTAGTCAAAAGTTTGCGTGTCGCGTTCACTATTATTATTTACTATACTATTTACGTTTAAATAAAATACGATTGAATGTGTAATAACTACCTATTTTGTACGTATGTTAACTTAACATATTTATAAAACATTTAAATCATTCATATGACAATTAATTAACATAATAAACTTTTTAGAAGGATTTTTTTGTGTGACAATATGAAGTGTATATAATATATTTTATATATTTGATCTAGCACTCCTACAACGGGAAAAATGGGGACATATTAGAAATCTATTTAATTCAACAATAGTTTAGTCTACATAAGAATTAGTGTAGTGTTTAAAAAGTGCATTATCTATTTGAGAATATAATTTCCCTCTACAAAATATTTATGGTCAAGCACAATATGCGTAAGCAACTAAAATAACTTTAAATCTCTTTCTTTCATTTGTAAATTTTAGCAAATTTTGTATAGTATACTTTTTCTCTCGCGCAACTAGTTTATTTATTTTAAATAAAGTTCTTTCAAATCAGAGTAAAATCAATTAAAGATTTTCTTAAAATCATAGAAAGTGTTTAACAATGTTTTATTCACTCTAATGTTTGCGACACACGACAAAATTTAAAGATCATTTAGGCTGCAGTCTTAGCAGGTAGTAGTAGTTATACGCTACTGCTAATATCGTAATTTGAATGTAGAATGTAGCATAAGTGTGAAAATAGCAATTCTAAAATAAATAACAAATGTATCTAACGTTATTTGAAATTTACAAAACAATTAATTATCTTATAAATTATTAATAACATCAAAATATTATAATTTTAATTCATATTTTTTTTAATCTATTAACAAAACACATGATTACAAACAATTTACCTTAAATCTAACCATCAAATTTTCGTTTCATTTCTATGCCTAAAGCAACCCTAATATCACTTAAAATTACATCACAGCATCAAAAAACTAAATCCTCCCCCTTTACAGAGTAACATGACCAAAAATCTCATTTCACACAGACCAAATTACAAATAACAAGTCTTGTACACAAAAGCGCTTAGCGCTGAGCGAATCTCCAATTTTCATGGTAAATATATATATATATATATATATATATATATATATATATATATATATATATATATATATGACAGCAAAAAGACGACGTCACATCCTACGTTACCTTGGCGCGTAACGTCGTTGATAAAACATATACCGGAAACAGGAAAACAATTGCCACGCGGTTTCTCTACTTGCGATGTAGACTGTCTGTATGTTCGGAGTCAAAGAGAAAATTAATATTAACTTTTAAAAGCTCATTCTGATGGGTATTAAGCTTACCTCTACCCCTCCCTCCCCCTAACTAACTAACGTTTATATGTATTTAGTGAGGGGTTCACTCACTAACTTGACAACATTTCGCCAGATATATATTTTATGAATGTTAAGCCCCCGTACATAGTTTTGAATAGTTAAAGTTATGTATACATGAGGGTTGTTACATGTTTATAAATTTGCTTGCACATTTTCTAGACTATATTGCTGAAATTGTACGGCTCTGCTGTGGCCACCACAGGGCCGACCGTCACCATAAAATACTTAAACAAAAAATTTTCTAAAAGAAAAACTAAATTATATAACAACGTATTACCTATATTACGTTAACAATTCCATAATACGTATTTAAAATTTACTGTAGAAAATATACAACTTTTTAATAAAAAATGTATATAACAAATTGCAATATGATAATGATGGCAAAAATAAAAAATAAAGCTAAATGCTTATTTCGGAAGCTAAGCTTCTATTATCGGTATCAAATTAATAAAATAAGCATTAAAATAAAACAGATATTAAAAGCAACAAAATTAGTTGAAATAAATATGTTTGTTAAAATAAAATTCACAAAAATCTACAGGAATAAACACTTTTTTCTTAATTTTCCTTTTGACACTAGTATTTAATTTATTAACTCGTTTCAATGTTATAATTAGAAAAGCAGATAAAATTTAATTTAATTAAATCTCCTACGTATTTACAGACGATTGATAAGATTAACTATAATGTTTATTTGAAACAAAATTTCACACGAAATTGTGCATCTCTCCGAATGACCTTCAAGGTCCTTGCTTTTCAATGCCGTCCAAAAGATAATTATAAAAATTAAATTAAATTTTGATAAATTATATATATATATATATATATATATATATATAAAAAGTTGCTTGTTTGGATAGGAGTGTTTGGAGGCGACTGATATCGGGATGATGAAAAGAGTTTGTGCCACACCCTTTTGGGTATATGGCGTGATTGTGTATGTATATGTATGTATGTATGTATATATATATATATATATATATATATATGTATAATAGTTATACAGATGTAAGAAGTCTACTTTATTTATTAGTAATTTAATTTTTAAATCTGTTTTCGGAAAATGTTGATGATTAATTTACTGTTTATTTTGAAATAAACAAAATATATACCACAACTTCTAGTACATGAAAAATTTATTGCTAATTATAATAAATATCAGAAACATAATCAATCTTCACTCGTTCAAGAATGCGTAGATACCTTAGGACAAGTACGTATTTCCAAATGTTGAAATAAAATCCTTTAAATAATTTTAAAATTAGCCAATGAAATGTTGTCATTTATTCTAAGGATACATTTTTAGCCAGTTAAACATGATTTTTTTACTTATCTGAAGAATAAGTAAAATTGAAAATACTGGCCCGTAAATAGTTGAAATTTACTCATTTAATATAGGTGTTCCAATATTCACGCAAGAAGTAATTTTGATAGAAAACACAGGTTTTTAATTAAAAATTGTAAATTTCTTATTGATTCATAAAGTATACAGTATAGCAGTACAGTATAGTATACCCTGAACTGTTTTTTCGTTAGCAACACTTTACCGCACAAATGACGCAAAATTCAAATCTTACTTGAATTTTGGGACACCTATATTATAGAAAGGATATTTTGACTCATGCTATATTTACTGTTTTCTTATGTCATTCCTTTAATTTAGTCTCAAATTTACACTCATTTACACAATTCTGATATTGTTATTGAAAGAATTAAAAATATTTGTTAAAATATTGGCCAATTTTAATTTTTAAACCTTGGCACGAACACCAATAAATACCCTGAAAATGCTTTATATAAAAATCATTAATTTTTTCTATATGCTGCCAATTTTTACGACACACTGTATGTATTGTAAAAAAAGTTTTATATTATATTTATTAAATTATTTCAAATATTTAAATAAGTTATATTTGATATTCATAATTTATAAATTAAAATTTAAAAATAACGTCATTTATAAAGAACGTTGGCATTAAACATAAAACATTATTTTTTTATTACAATAACATCAGTTATAAGTAATATAAAAATTATTTTAATTGCTAATTAAAATTAAATATCATAATATAAAGTCAACATTCTATATGAGAATTTTTTGTTGAACTTTATATGACAAAATGCTTTTACAAACTATGCATAGTTTAAATACAAATTAATGTATAATATATTTGTCATTATACATTAGTACAATTCTATAAATTAATTAATATAATTTTAGTAAAATAAGGTAAAGGAGATAAAGGAATTAACAAAGATTAAGTAAATTATATTAATGATCAGACCTTGTGCAAATAATTAATTGTTTATAAGTTACATCAAAATATTACAACTTTAAACTTATGATTCAAATACATATATTTTTTTCACTACTAGCTTTAGAAGTACCATTATTTATCGAATCCATTTGAGAAATTAATTTTCTTCAACTAAGTTAATAATAAATTTTTATCTCCTACTAGTATACAATAATGGTATATTATGTTACAAGATGCATAAAGCGCTCTTTATTATAAAAGGAGCATTGTATAAAACATTTTAAATACTAGGACTAAATATTATTATTAGTTTCGCACACTTATTTCCATCGATACTTCGCATTTCGTGAAATAATGCAGCTCTGCTATATAAATAAATATCTCTTCAACCTTGGTATATAATTACTATTATGAAACCAAATACAATTTTTAATATTTGAGAATAAAATCAGTCACCTAACATAAGTCGGATCAGTGTTTAGTTAATTAGATTAATTTATTTTAATCGATATTTATTATATGTCGAATATATTTTATAAGAAATATAACTGATACTGATCAATATATTTCTTTCTATTTGAAATGTTATTTTTAAACTGAAATAATAATTTATAAAACACTTTTTGTATTTCATAGTCTGCAAAAATCTTTGCTCTATCTTCTGTGAAGTCATTTGTCATGCTTCCCAGAAGATAAATTCTGTTTCTGTGCAAATTAAAAATAACTAATCACTGTCTTTCTAGATTTCAAAAACAAAAAATCAGTTTTTATTTATTAATATTTCTTATATACTTGCTAAAAATAAAAATGAGAAATTATTAACGCTGGTTTTAGTATTATAAATTTATTTCATTTTACATTCTACCCTATTTTTTGCAAAGTAATGTGTTTTGTTTTTTCAGCAGGTTAGCTAAGTTCATCAAATATTTTTATTTAATTTTTACAACAAACGAAATCATTTCTACGTTATATTTTTACTAACTCTAATTTTATAAATATCAAATAAATTTTAGAAATTTTATTAGTTACGTGATGGAAAGTAGCTCAGTCGAATAGTCAAATAATGAATAAAAAAAGCTTTAGGTAATCGATCTGTATTAATCGACGTTTCGACGAACTGAACGTTCGTCTTCACCAGAAAACGTCGATTATTAATAAATATTAATACATAACTATAACCTAAAGCTGTTCTATTTTATATAATGAGTTCTGAAAGAATTTTTTTTACTATGTCAAATAATGAATATTCGGACAAATTTCAAACAAATATTCGACCAAACACCGAATTTCTGTTAATCATGTAAGTATGTATTTAAGCTACAAATTACAAAAACAAAACAAAAATCCGAAATAAAATCATTTTGAAACAATAAATTTTAGACAATTTTTCCATAAATTACCATCATGTAACCACTCTTTAATTTATTATTTTTTTCTGTATCTCACACACACAACCATAACTCACCCCAGACCCCTCAAAAATAAATTAATAAATAAATTTCATGCTAAAACAGCTAAAAAAAACACATTACCGAAAATCCACTTCTTCATCTACACAAACCAAGCAAAACCAACCACACATTTGATGCGTGCCACCGAAAAAAAAACCACATACAACAGCAGAAAAAATAATTATTAATGCACTTAAAGGCCAACGCACACTAACCACACTCATTCCTAGCGCGAACACGATACGCAATCGTGATGGGACAGAACTAGCGCTCGCGCGGCTTGTAAAAAATGACTTGACAGCAGATTATTCATCAAAATGTCGGACATAAACCCCCGCCGGTGCAAGTTCATTAATTAATCGTCTAGGTATTTCGCGTAAACACCCCTCCCCCCCCTCTAACCAGCCGCCCTTCACAGTTTGGTTTCAGAGCCTCGCATCACGCGGGGCGCGCTGTTTCGCCTTTCGAACGACGGTCCTGAAAAGGACCGGGTCCCGCTGAAGTGGGATCGCGCAGCGTAGGCAAGACCTAAAGGGCAATACGAAGGTCCATTAAAAGGGACGTCAAAATACCTAATGTGGTTTTCGGGAGGAGACACTGTTTGTTGCTCCAAGATCTCTTAATTTGTTTGTGTGGTAACTAAATGTAGTTACTATAGTGATGATGTTTTGAAAATGCAATTTAGAATTTCCGAAATCGTATTTGTTCCAGTTGTAAGGATACAATTTAGAATTTAGCATCTAAAAATTTAAATTATAATGATTTTAACACTTACAAATTTATCAATTAATTTTTAATTAGGTCATATATAAATAATTATGTCAGTAGAATATGAAAGCGATGTACTATTGTCTGCTTAAAGTCGAGTTTAGTTAAAGTATTTATTACAAAACTGGCCATAAATGACAATAGTTACCTATTGCATTTGTAGTAATCAAATGGGTTTATTAAACATTAAACTTCTAATTATCTCATTGAAAAAATAAACTTGGTCCACTATAGCTCTGAACATACCATATATTGAATTTATTTATACATATTTATTTTCAAATTTAATTTAAAGAATGTAACAACATAAAATGTAATATGCATGTAAACGTATTAAGGGCATTGAGATTGGGGTTGTATCACGCATGTGATCACTCGGTGATTTTAGTATAATTTAATTATTTTTCATACTTTCTATTCAGTGCAAGTATAGTTCGTTCGGAGATGTATTGTAATGACTTTGGTAAACCTCTCAGCATGCTATTAACATCGGATTATCCCAAGAATAAGTAAACAGACACATTGTAAAAAAACCAGGAATGTATTTAAACATTTTTATTTATAGCAGCACATAGTGTTGCAAAAATAAACTAATACTTTTAATGTAAAATTTAATTATTTTTTTAAATTTCTGGTTTGTTCCATATCACAAAACCTTACTTTTGATTTGAGAAAATAATGTTTAAAGTTTCTGAACTGAATAGTCAGGATATAGAACAAATTAGAATTTATATTACCGAAACTATTAAAATTATTAACATCCACGATTGTTCAAATAGGTATAAAACAAACAAATTTTGCCAAAATAAGCAATAACTCAATTTGACCGAAAATGGCGTATGGAACAAACAAGAAATCGACGATATGTAACTAACTATACATAGATACAAATTTATTAATATTTTTTAATGTGCATTATTCTTTAAATTGTAAAAAAAAAAATATTTTTCAATATTTCCCATTCAAAGAGTAATTAATTAATTATAATTCATCTACACATATTACTTCTTTATCAAACACACGGTTTTCACTTAGTGACTCACTAGCATTTACATTAATTATAAATTCATTTTTCGATATTATTATATGCTAAATATTATTTTTCAATCTCACTAACATATGTCTAACACAATCTTTCCAACTATAACTTTTTATTTTATTTTCACTTTTTATTGTATCTATACGACTATACTATTATTTGTTGGCAGAATATTGTTTCTATTAAATATACAAAAATATATTTAAATTTTAACGATTTTAGGTTGTAGTTCTGTATTAATATTTATTAATAATCGATGTTTCGACGTACTCAACATACATCTACATGATCTAATTACTTAGTTTGTTACCTAGTAACTTGTTCCTATGTTTTGTTTATTTACTGTAAATGTCATTTATTAACAAATATTTATACAGAACTATAATCTAAATTTTAATTATTTTTATTTTAATATAATAAGTTTCGAAATATTTTTTAATGTTAAAGAAATATGTACAAATATTATTACACCTCCTATTAAGTTAAGAAAATTAATGTGTTACACTGTATCCTCGAATGCAATATATCATCGGAAATATTCAGAAATTACGAGAACAATTATATTTCTATTATATTAAAATTAAAAAACTTTAGGTTATATATTTGAACAAGTAATTTAACAATTTTTTATCTGTTTTATATTCTTATAATCTAATAATAGCTCATAACAAAATGTCTGTAACTTTATTTTCATCTTACTTTTCCATTTTCTACGAAATCTATAAAAAGTATTAATAACCCTCTGAATACCTTTACATTTTGTACTAAATATCCTCCTATTTATTTTTCTCTATAGTTTTCTTTTATCAAGCGATTAAGTTTTCAACGAAAATACGTGTACCAGGTATAGAATAGACATAAACCAATTATCAGGGTGTAGTATATTCTATAATGTCATTAGCTTCAGCTTTAGAAGTCAAATACTTCTGATGTTTACACTCGGTCATTATAATTCCACAGTGATGATAGAGAATAATAAATTCTTTTGATCTCTTATAATAGCCAATTTTCTATGAAAAATAATTTATATATTGTATGGTAATAAAATTTTAAAAGAATTCCAGATAAAATTATTATATATTTGGTTTTTATTTTTCTGTAATTGTAAATATAAAATCCAATATACAGGCTGATTTATAACGAGTGTGCCAAACTTTATACATGCATACTAATATATTCATCTAGATATTTACACTTTTTTTCATCATCTGGTTTTTCTATTACATCTTGTATTTAATTACGTAATTTACTAATAATAACAGAAGCTTACTTCAATATATTTTTTAAGAATTATAACAATTATGATGGAAATAAAAAATTATTTTGAAACATTTTGTAAATTAATACGTGATTTATACCTACATGTTTTAAAAATCTTGCTTTTATAGAAATATATCAGTATCTTCATATACAGGGTGATTTTTTTAACGAGTGAATCAAACTTCAACAGTTTGTTAGGGAGATCATTTCGGGTAAAAAATGTCATGAATATATATATATATATATATATATATATATATATATATATATATATATAAAATTATATTAGTGGCATAGTAAATTTATACAAGTTGAATAATATGTGCATATATTTTTAAACAATTTTTTTTAATTAATACCTATTATCTAATTATCTACTGTCTAGATAATTAAAAATACTGGATCTTTATTGATTTTTTTCTTTATCTGTCACAAAACTGATTATAAGTATCAAAAAATATGGGATAAAATATTATCAAAATATCATCTAGCATCAGATTTCCAAACCAGGTCTGCCCAATAAGTTTCGTGGAGCAACGCACGGCTGTCAATAGATTAAGCCGTACGAGTAGATGCAAAGCTGGGTGCCACTTTGCAGCCGACATAATCTTGAAGAAGGCTACGCGAAACACAAGAGACGCGTGTGCGACAAACACCCAACTAGTACACTATACCTAACGAACCACCAACAACATGATTCACAAACAGCTTTAGTAGCAAGTTATTGATTACAAAAAGCCACGCTAAATGATGGAAGCCCCTTGTATACGCGCGTCGAGTAGCATGGAACAACTACGCGGATTATACCAGCCCCCCCTGCTCCCCTTTCTAGAAGGGGCTAGAGGATAAAACGTATTAAGTGATATTTAATTAAGGGACCGATGGATGGTATAAGCTTGTTGCTAGATGATAGTGTCCACAAAAATAGTTTTGATCCGGTTTAATATATCAAATACTATAACGAAACTTTGTGTAGATGTTTATTTAAGATATTATAATCATTGTCTGAATTTTCAATTTTTATTACTATTAATTTTTGAGATACACAACTACGGTGATTTTTATTTAAATTGCAAATTTGTCATAAATGAAAAACATATTTGATTGATTGATACTTTTTCCATAAATATCTCAATATGACAAAAAAAGAAGGAGATAGGCTAGTTCTGTATTGAGGTGACGATATGTCAACATAGATACCTAAAAAAAATATCGCAAAAATATGAAAATTATAAATATGTATTAGAATAAGTCGTCTCAAAATATGTCTCAGTAAAAGTTGTCAATCATAACTTGTTTTTTTTTCTGAAATATTTCTGTTGTGATATATTCGATGGATCTGTACAAAAACTTGATTAAATTGAGGATATTCTTGTTCAAAGTTTAAATATAAAATTTCTTAAAAATCATGATTTCAAATACTGTTTGAAAAGTGAAAAATAACAAAAGCTATAAATGCCGATCATTAAATCACTTTAATTACATCAATTCAAATTTGGAAAAAATTGATCGTCAAACCTACAAACTGCATACCAAACTGTTCTTTCCCCCCGAAAAATATTTAACTTAATAGCTCATTTACAAGCTAAGGCCCTATTATCACTTCTCATTAATCATTCTAGTCTCTTTGGTGCCTGTGTTTAAGCTGTGTCATCATTTAAATTTTTTTTTCCAAAGATTAATTTTTCCAAGGCACCCCTCGATCGTTCTGCTGTTGGCCGCGCGATGATGATCAGACAATTTGGAATCGGACCAAACAAGCGGCTTTTAAATGTTATAGCATCGCGCTGCGAATTGCTCGGTAATTAAATGATGTTTAATACCACCGGTCTTCGTTGATAATTATAGTCTAGTCGGAAATTAGTTTACAGTCGGAGAAACGATAAGGTGTTGGTTTTTTAAGTATGGGATTGGCTCATGTCCATACTGTGATGTGAGATTTTTATATATTTTTTCGCCACAGTAAATTTATATTTTAATTTATTAAAATCTACTGTTTCCATTCTTAATATAGCCATGTCATTTAAAAAAATATTCTACATGAATTATAAAAAGAAAAACCAATTTTCCACTGTATTTATTTTTGTAGTATGATATTATAATAATCTGTTCCAAAGCACGCTTAAAAATTTCCAGGAAACATTTATAAAACAGGTAAAACAAAAAATATAAAATCTCTTGGAATTATTTACGTTTAATATTTAACTTAAAAACAAATTTTAGCATGCACAAATATGTACAAATAAAATTTTTAATTGGATTACAGTTACAAAACAAAATAACGAATAAAAAAAAAATTGTGGAAGAATCTGGAACAGCGTTACAATGATTAAACTAGAAATTAATGAATTAAATAAGTTAAAAGTTTGCAATTAAAAAAAAGTTCGTACGCGTAATTAAATTACATGTAGCAGAAAATAATTATTTTGTTTCTGACTAACAAAATAAATTACAGATTGAATAAAAAAAAATTAATAATAGAAAATGCATAATTAATGAAGTGATCTAACAAGAAAAATTTTATGAAATATCGGAGCAAAAAATTACGGGGAGTAGAATACTCCTTGATTAAGGCTAATTATGCACGACGAAAAAACAAAATTTAATCATAAAATTGTCAGCAGAGCATTCATAATTTTAAATTTTACGAAATTACTTCACGAAAGACAATTTTTTTTAATGATTACAGCAAAAAAATTAATATTAGTGATACAAAATTTTGACAAACTAAAATTGTTATAATAAATTTAATACTGCGCATATGCTTTCAGCATGAACTAATTTCTTTCAGAAAAAAAAACAATTTTGTAAAGTCGGAGTCAAACGCGCAGTTTTTTTTCACAAAAACGTTGAGTGAAAAACGATAAAACCCTAGTTGAAACTATAGTTTTTTCGTTAACACATAACATTTTGTATGCGTCTAGGTTTGTGCACATAAATATTTAGATCAGGCTTAACATACCACTGAAAATGTGTGTTATCAACAAAAAAGAGTGATCTATCATACATTTTTACACATTTTTTTTAAATAATTGGAGAATACTAATATCCTACCAGTAATGTTGTAAACTGTTACAACTGTAAACAAGTATTTTTACTAAATAGCATTATCTTTCTAATACAATAATATGCTATATTTTATAGTAAAACTTTTTGATTCTAGTACCAAAAAGATATATTTTCTGTTGTTATCTTAGCTTCCATAAAATTAATAATTTAAGATGATTAAAACAAATTTATTTATATAAAAAGAAAAGGAATAAATTATAATAGAGAACTTATTTAGTAATTTTTTTCCTGCTAATTTAAAAATTTTCAAAATTTAAAATTTCCATTTATTTTTAGTAACATTTACATACCTCCATTATTTAAATTCAAAAATGTTTCATAAATTTCTAATTCAATTTCAGTTTGAGGTTATAAAAAATTAACAGTACAATAACATAGTCAGCTAATTTGATTTTTTACGAACTTTAAATATAATCGATAATTTCAATTATGCAAATCATAATTTTGATTTAATAAACCATCACAACGTAGGATGATTATTAAATTAAAACAAAAACAAACGCGCTATTTGCAAATTTAAAACTTGAACTAGATTATCAAAAAAGTTTTTATAGACTAAAGTAAAAATTAGCCGCGTGCAAGAATTAAATAAAATCAAGAATATTACATCAATTTAACGCTAAGGGCCGATATTTTATGTTCTGATTAAGCACATACTAAATAACTAACCGAGCTTTCAAATTAATCAAGTTTTAAATTCGCAGTTAAATTTGATAGATAGAACATATAGATTTAACCACATAATTAATGTAATCAGTATACAAAACACAGAAAATATGTCATTTTAATCAAATATTTAATTTAACCAACTACCGAATTAATTCAAAATTACGGCCGTAAAAAAATCAAGCAGTCATTTAAAAAAAAAATCTTTTTGGATTAAACGTTGGCATTCATTATAAAGTAATTCTGTGATACTTTCATTTCAAAATAAATCTCAGAGTATATAAATAAATATTTGTCTTTCATTAATTCAATATCTTAGTTATTAAAAATCAATTTCAAAAATAAAATATTATTATTTATATTTTTCACTAAACTTATACTACTGAGGAAACTTGTGAGTCTGTTCTGTTTACATCTGTAAGTCTTACAACGTTACAGAATATTTTATCATTTTCTATCAATAGAAAAATTCCTATTACTAGAAAAAGAGAAAATATTCTGTAACACTACAGATCTTACAGATGCAAACCGAATAGACTCATAATCCTACTAAATATAAGATATTCTATATCCAATTATTCTTAAGTGCAACACAAACCTATATTTTCGAAATTCAAAACCACAAATTTTATTTCACTATTACTGATATAAAGGACTAATAATGTATTGTAAATTAATTATAACTTGAACTGATATAATAAAATGTGTAGGTTTTTAAATATTTAAAAATACCTGTACATTATGTATTGAATAACGAAAAAAAATCTACTATAAAATTTTATAAATATTTATCAATGTCCAGTCTCATCCTTTGCGTATCCATTCAATAAACGCCACGAGGCCGATCAAATTAATCAAAATAATTTTTGCACCATGTCAATGAATCAATAAATTGCCCATCAGCTCCAACAAAAATCACATTTTCTCCCCCACCACCCCCAATGGAATTGACTATATAGTCTAAAGCACCCTCCGTGTTAGGATTCGCTAATCTAATTCGGCAAACAGCTTCCAATATCAGGTATCATTTTTCACCGAAGGTTGTATATCGCTGGAAAGGGTCAGTGCGACCCCCACAAGGTCCACGCTTGACATCATTGTCGTCTGCCAACACCAGGAATCGACAATCGGTTAAAGGTGACCACAAAGCGGTAAGGAGTTGGTCACTATGAGAGTAATTTTCTTGATTGTAATACCGATACCAGTATAAATAATATTAGTAATTTGTTGAATTTGTAGAATTTGTAGAAACAAACACTTTTTTGACAAAGTTATAATAGAAACAATTTTAAGAACCAATTTCAAAAAACGTTGTTAATTTATTGTTAATTACGCGATTAGATTTTTAACTTAAATATTTGATTAGTTGTTAGCTGATATATGATTTTTATCAAGGTTTTTTAATTTGCAATTATTTTAATTTAATTTTTAAGTGTACGCTAGAAATTTGTATATTTTTTCATTTTATGCAACTTTTATTTATAACAGTATTTTCACTAAATTACGAACTAATAAAAAGATATTGGAAAGAAAAGATAATAAAGAAAGAAAAAAGATATATCAAATATATTTAGTTTTTAATCTAAAAATAACCCTTGAGTCTAAGAACTTTCTAAGGCAACTGCATATAGTTGCCTTTTATAAGAAGAAAAAAATGTGTAATGATATACAAAAAATAGTAAAATAATATTAGTGCCTTGTTAACAAAATATTTTCTTTGTAGATAAACTTTTGCTATCACTAGAGTGTTATAACAATATTAATTAAATAGTTTCTTTATACTTCCACAAATTGAATTTTTTTATTCAGTTAAAATTACTAAAACATAGCAGCTTTGCGTTAGATATATATGTAATTTTGCTTGAAATTTGTATATAACTTAACAATGATGTATTTATAACAAATTTTAAACTATGTAGATTTACAGTAAGTCAATTTGAAATTTTAAAAAAAGTGCTACCACTCTCAAATTTCATATTTCTTGTAATAAGTCCCTGTAGAATATGTTTAAAATGGTTCGATTAGCATCGAAGGAATGATCGAAGAACAAACAATTTAAAATAACAGAATTATTAACTTTTTTAATCATTTCTTTGATGCCATTCAAATCGTCTTAATCAAATTTCTAGTAAATCTCCAATTTTTTTTACTGCAAATATCTTAAATACTACAAATACCATCTTTATATTATTTATGCCTAATGACGTAAAGAAAACAGATAAAGATTAATTTTCTAAACATTGATTTATTCAAAAACCAGACAGAAATGGTCCAATTTATTTGATTCCGAATTAACTCGTCCAAATATCGGAAATAAGCTTATAAATAAAAACAACTTTTATTTACACATATCCAATCAAATCTTGTATAACATTACAATAATCTCATCGTACACCGAAAATCATGTATCGACTTCCAACATACAAGCATTCTCGTCACCGTCAATGTGAATAAATCTTAAGCCTGCCCGTGTCCCATCAATGGGGCACTCGTTTGTCGAATGCCTGTGTATGCACACTCCTCTCGAATCGCCTCCCCCGATCGCTGTAAATCCCAATTTAATTCGGGGCCGGCTCGCGTCTATTAGCTGCCAAGCAAATCCCTTCACTCTATTATCATGTCGTAAACAGTCAAGCGTGTTGGCCGTTTCCGTAGTGCTTTTGGCTGGGGCTTGCGTGTCGCTCCGCGCGCGCGAGCGTTCTTGTCGTTGGCGTTGGCGGTGCGCAACTGACGCCAGATTGATAAGACGACCAAACACGGATGGCACTCACGATGGAGACTGGGAACGAAGGTATTAACTTTATACGAGGAGGTTTCGATGTTTTCAACTTTAGGATGTCGTTTGTCACTTGGCCGTTGCGAGCGCACGCGGTTTACAATGCAAGCGCGATTGTGGTTACTTTGTTTTGATTTCCCGGACGTGAAATTTTCCGTGTTTTGGAGTTTAATAGCCGATGAGATTTTGCAGTGTTTTAGCTCTTAAATTTGATAAGTATTATACCATATTATTCAATGAGCATGTAATGATGATTATTACTCTTGCGGATTATGTTTACGGTATGAGCCAGTTGCAAAAAAAGTAGCTAATTTCTTATATATTCTAAGATTTTTCCCACTGCACGTACATATATTAAACTTTTTGCCAACTAAATTATAATTATATCAGTACAAAAAAGTAGCTAACTTGAAAAGCATAATATAGAGAAAAGTCAACATAGAAACAAATTATTAAGTAATAAAATAAGTAACTAGATAATAAAATTTATAAATTTTTAATTAAAGGAAGCCAAATTTCATTTAAATCAATGCCATATAAATTTTATTTAATAAATTGTTTCTATGTTCTGTTTATTTACTGTAATGTCATTTTTATTATTTTTTTCCTGATAAAGATGTACGTTTAGTACGTCGAAAGGTCAATTATTCATAGATATTAATACAGAACTACAACCAAAATCCATTTTATTTTACAATAAATAAATTTAATATTTCGACTTTTATTCTTTTAAAAGAAATATAATAAATAATTAATTTTTATAATTTATAAAAGTATATACGAATAATATTAATAATAACCATCCATATTAATAATGAATATCTAAAGATTAAATCGAATTATCCCTCATATAGTCATATGATCCATTCGAATTGAATTCTCTGTTCAATGAGTAGGTATCAAAGCAATCAAATCCTGACACCTCATCGAATGATGAATTTCATTGTCAGATTTCACCCAATTATCAATGATTCTATCATTTCATTCCATTTATTTTACATTATAACTTTATTTTGAATTTTTTCTCAAGTATTATCCAAATTTATTCTCGTTTTATACTGATCGAATATTTTTTTTCATCACGTATAAAAATAATATATTTCTTTTTTACAAAAAAAAATTAATTGAAATACGTGTTCTTGTTTCTTTTTTAATGGTCTATTTTGAATTAGGTATATAACATCTAGGAGCTTTAGTAAATTCCAAGGAGAAAATGTGCCAAAGATTCTTTAAAGCTATAAAATTGCTTTTGACTGCCAGATAGATAGTTCAACCACTTAAAACACTGTAGATTCAAATCTGACTAGATAATATAAATTTTAATCTAATGTAAAGGGTATTTAAAAAAGTTACAAAGTTAAAAAGTCATAATAAATATGGATCCACAAATAAATTGTTACTAACATATCAAATTATTATATAATATCAGTTAAATAGTTGAATTTTAAATCTGTACATATACTAATTTTTAAAAAACACAAATAATAGAAATAACTCAGTCAGTTCGATCTCTTGATTCTCTCAAATTTTTATAATGTTTAAAAATTAAAACAGCGTTTATTTTACACGTATCCTATCAAATCTTCTATAGCATACAATAATCTCTTGTTTTTGTTTTAACCATAATAAATTTCCTATATTAATAGTTATATACTGTTTAATTATTTTTTTAAAGAATATATTAGAAATGTTATTTTTCATGCCCACACAAATGCACTGTCTGTCTTGAATTATTTGGCCAATTCGTTGTTGCAGCTTTTTATTTACAAGTGCCGCAAACTCTTAAATTTTAAAGCAATAAACTCTTTATGATATCAAATCAAGAGTTCTCGAAAGCTACAAAAACAAATCTTTCTCATTCTACATCTTGAAAATGATTTGCTTGCTGATCCATGTTTAGTAAAACTTTGCGATTTTCTTGTTGATATACACCTAAAGTTTTCGACCCTTTTTTAACACTCGGTATATGATTGCCATTAATAAATTTCAAATACATATTTTCGATTCATTTCAAACCTAAAACTTATTTGCAAACTTATGATAAGTTGGAAATTGAGTGCCCACTTACACTTATAAAATGTATAATTACAATTTCACAAAAAAAAACAAAACAGTAAGTACGTTTTACAATATATTGTATCGTTTGTTATATACATAGTATATAAACAATCCTGTCTAACTAAATTATAAACCTAGTGAAATCACATACAATATGCGTGGTTGATATTTTTTGCTCAAACGATCAAAGAGTCCACCCCTAGTTAATTTTTGCTAACAAAATCATAAAGTCACTTTCTGCGTTAACTAGTGAATTTACAGAGTAGCGAACCGGACCCCCACAATAAAACAACCACATGATAAACTTTAGCCAAATACAATACAATGCGTAAAACATTAATGTAAATAAACTAGACTGTCTCGGGCTCATAGTTCATTATATACAGCGAGTTTGTTCGTGGTTCGGTCACAAAATAGTGCCCCTAATGAGACTGTTAACTCACTGTTAACGAAATATTGACAATGTAAACTATAGAAAGCCTCGTCTCGTCTCGTTTCGTCTCACTCGACGAAAAACACTTTCAAAGCTGTAAAGCCCGCTGCGAATGCGAGACTGAAGAGATGAAACATCAAATGTTTCTCCAGTCAGTAATTAAAGTGCGTAATATCGTAATATCTAGCAACCTGTGTGCTTCTTGCTTCATTTCGTAACTACTTACTTTAGTTATTATCATATATTAATATGTATTATATAGACATATATGTGGATGCTAGATCAGTGCATCTAAAATTGTACGAAATTATATGTAAAAATATCAAAAATTACCTTAAAAATATTTATTGTTTTATCTGTCAAATAACCTTACATGTAGATATTAATATTATATTTATTTTTAAATAATTTACAAGAATGAAATCTTGTTCCCGTTTTCAATAACAATTTTTGAAAATTCAATTTAAAAGTTTCTTTTTTGTTTTGGATTTACTGTTCTCTTAGATTGTAATTTACCCATGTACACCTTATAGATAAATCAATTGATAGAATTTTTATAATTAACAAAGTTTATTTTGTTTCAGATTACTCATTACAAGAGAAGGTGAGTTTCTATATTTAATTTACATAATTTTGCAAAAATTATTTAAAATATAGTTAATATGAAATAATAACAAAAATATTAAAATCATAAACACAAAGCCACACACACACACAAACGCAAAAACTCTTTCCATTATCCTGAAATCAACTTTCTCCAAACATCCCTATCCAGACAAGCAACTTTAGCTTTACATGCTCTTTTATTCCTACTACTTGGAAACTTTTGCTCAAGTAAAACCACTCCACTTACTCATCGGACGGTCACGCAAACGTATGTAGCTTCAAAATCATTCATCATTAAAATCAAATATTTATATTTTGCAATTAATTATAAATCGTAAAATATTTCTCTATCGTTTTACAAATTTTACAAAAAATATCAATTTACCTTTCAGTTTCAAATAACAAATTTATATTTATCAATTTTCAAAATTAATTTTAACAGTTTTCAGTGATGGTTTATAGTTATTATATTTCAATACAATATTTCTATAATATACTAAAATTTTATTTCATTTTATAAAATTGAATTAATGTCGTACATACACATTTTGAAAACAAATTGATTTGCACTATTTAATTTATGTGTGCCAATATCTATTTATTGTTTTACAATAATATCCATATTTGTAATATTTTATAAATTAAAAATTATTGTTATTAGAGCTCCCATAATTTATAAGTACCATTTTTAGATAAGCGCCAAAAATTCCGTAATAATAATTTTCAAAAAACAAATAATCAAAAATTTTCCCATTTGATTATAGAGTTCTTGGGAGACACTGTGTCAACACTATAGAAAAATGTTTAAGTTAAGATAAAATTCTGGGATTTTGTAATATCTTATAAAATATAGTAAACATTCTAACAAATTCTGGAATTTTTGTTTTAACTTAGATAACTTTTTCTTGAACATTTTTTACAGAATAAGATCTGATAATTTTCAGAAGAGTCTTTCTGAATTATTATGAATTTTGCAAATACACCACGAACACATATATTTCAATAAAATTTAATTTAAATATACTCATAACTCTTCAAATAATTTCAATTCATAAATTTAACAAACAACTGGCAAGTGACAACTTTCAACCGACGATTCTATATAAATTTATATTTAACAATATTATATATGTATTAACATTGAATTCTTTATTGTAGTTGAATATTTCAATAGCGTTTGTTTATGAAATTCGAAACAGAAAACGGAATTGAATATAAATATATATATACAAACGAATTCAAATATTGATCAGTTACTGATATGGGATATATAAATATAGACGTACAATTATACCGCACATTTATTTCGAAAAAAAATTTATACGTTGACTAAAATTGAAAATAGAAATGTGCTCACAGTTGAGTAACTATAAATTAAATTTCCGACATTATGTCATTTTTGGATTTAACATTTCAAAATTTATTTATAACGCGTGGTTATTTCAGTTTTTTTCCTCTCTTGTTCTGCAATGATATGTTTATTTCAATTTACATACACAGCATTATAAAATAAATATATCTACAGTTATCTATTTCGTAGAAATGCATTCTAAAATAATCACAGAGATGATAACAGTTATCTGAAAGAAAGAAAAAAATAAGTAGAGTTGAGTATTCGTTATCATTTTGATTCAACGAAACATCAGTTTGTTACAAAATTATTGTTTTGTCATTTATATTCTTTTCTATAGAAATATTTATATCGGGTGCCCCCATTTAAGTAAATTTAGAGAACTGTAAGCGATAGAACATAATATAATGATGCTTTATTAATTAATCTCAAAACTCTTTTATTTAGAAGTTATTTACAAAACAAATTTTAACAAAATATACTTTTTGAAATAATTTATTTCTAAATAACTACAAGGTGTCCCATGGAAATATGCTCAAACTAATCAACTGTCATTTATACAGGGTGATTCAGGACTAGTGTAACAAACTTTAACAGCTTATACCTGAGGTCATTTTGAGCCAAAAATGTCATATGAACATAGGTCCTATTCCTTCTAGTTACCAAAATACAAGAGGTTGAAGTTCTATAAATAACACGAAATTTTCTAATTTTTGTAATCAAGATACATTCGGAAAACAAGAGTTTTATTGAAAAGTCATACCTTATTTGTCTTAATTAAAAATTGTTATACTTTTGATTGTATTTTTGTTTCATAATGGATGGTTATAGTACTGCTGAATATGCAGATATGATTTTTATTTATGGATTATGTAAGGTAATGACAAATAAAGTATGACTTTTCAATAAAACTCTTGTTTTCCGAAAGTATCTAGATTACAAAAATTAGAAAATTTCGAGTTATTTATAGAACTTCAACTTCTTGTATTTTGGTAACTAGAAGGAATAGGACCTATGTTTATATGACATTTTTGGCTTAAAATGACCTCAGGAATAAGCTGTTAAAGTTTGTTACACTAGAAATTAGAAATTAAAAGAAGAAATTAGAAATTAGAAAATTTTGTGTTATTTATAGAACTTCAACCTCTTGTATTTTGGTAACTAGAAGGAATAGGACCTATGTTCATATGACATTTTTGGCTCAAAATGACCTTAGGAATAAGCTGTTAAAGTTTGTTACACTAGTCCTGAATCACCCTGTATATATATATATATATATATATATATATATATATATATATATATATACACAATTATTAAAAGTACAAAATTTGTATAAATAAAATTTAACAAAATGTTTGTATATTAGTTTAATTTATTAATGAAAAATATAATAATAATCTAATAAAATAATATGTAGGTATTTAATCATCAATGAAATAAACATTTTATTAAAATTTACATATATATATATATATATATATATATATATATATATATATACTCATTAATAACTGAAGAATTTCCTTTTTCCAATGCATTTTTTTTTTTCAATATACGTATGAAAATGGCAGCTAATTTATTTCAGCAGCTTCCCACAAGACACCTGTTTTTATTTGTAAATATTTTTAAGTAAAACTTCCTTCAAATTTTTCTTATATATCATTTTTGAGTTACAAATATTAATTACAAATTTTCGTACAAGCACTGCTATTGATCTAGTTAAAAGTATTTTTTTAATACAAAAATGCGGATAAATTTTACATATAATAATAATTTTATGAAATAAACTAACAAAAGTGTTTTTGCAGAAAAATTATGAAAAATTGGTATAAAACTATGTAATCAGTTTCTCGTGCATAGAGCTACCATGTTCCGCTTAGGAATATTACGAGAATCGATTTATTATTATATACAAAAATTATTTTATAACTTGAATCACTGAAGATTCAATTTAATATGAGACATTACAACTATACCACAAATGCAAAAATGATTCACACAGTTAACTTATATGAGTATAAAATTACATTATTCGAACTAATTTTAAAGTAATATCATTTGTAAGACAAACTATAATTTTATATTCATAACCTAATTTGAAATGTGAGTTTCTTTTCAGTTTCACTTTTCAAGTACAGAAACAAATACTTTTACAAAACAATTCTTGAAATGATTAATCACTATTTTCCCATAAATTACAACCAATAATTGTTTATTAAGTTATTAAAGAGGAAAATACAATTTCATATAATAAATATATTATTTTATCAATTTTCTAGAATTGATGTCATTTAAAAAATATAATAAATATATTTATTTGCAACGCAAAAATGCAAAATCTACCAAATTAAAATTTTATCTCACACTATGTATAAACATTACTGCAAGTCTACATCTAATTAATTATAGAGAAACAGAAAATTATTAATTAATAGCAAATTTTCCTATAAAAACTATTAGAAATAGACCATAATTGTCTTCTTGTCAAACGAAAGTTAATTTCTTTAAATGAAAGAGAACTTATTATACATTCATTGAAAACGCAAAAAAAGCAAGAACTACAACTTTAATTGAAACCAAATTATAAAAAAAATCTACAATATCGTTCATAGAAGCAAGTTGAAAGATAATTATGAGTAGGACTAATTAACTGAATTTAATTAACAATTATTTATACAATAATAATGATGCTCTAATTTTCGTGTATATATAGCGCACTTTTTATGTCATCAAAAAAATATAAATTATAAAATTGTTATTTTAACATATATCATTAAATATACAAATCATAATCAAATTATAAATAAAAATAGCGTCATACGACTGGAACAGATAAATTTTAATAGTTGGCTTTGATCATTGTTTTTAGAAATCATTAAAAGAAACAAATATTAAAAGAAACTAAAAAGCGTTATTGTATTATGATAATGTCAAGTGAAGACAAGACAATTGAATAAACATGAGGATAAGCCATTAGTTTATATTATCGATTATTCATTGTTTCAATCAGCTGATTCACGCGGGAAGTTCAAAGGCAAAGAGGAAATTATTGCGTTTACGTATTTTACATTAATGGTGTAAGACTTACAAGCAACATGTTCAAAAAGTTCTTATACTACACGATGTACATTTTAATTAGAATATCATCTTAGTACTAAAAATTAAAATGTATTTATTAAGCATTTTATACTCCACTATTTCATTAACCCTAGATATATTTTTTATTTAAAAAAGGACAATTAGGTATTTAATTTAAATTAGATTTAAGTAGTTTCTTAAAATATTGGTTAGTAATCTAGGATTAAAAGATATTTTATACTTGAAATAAAAAATACTATAGAAATGGCATTAAACTAACGGATCAAAACTGTTTTATTCCCATTTAAAATATTCCTAAATGTGAAAAGCATACTTTAAAACAAGGTTGACATATTAATCGGAATGATTTATATTATAATCAGACTTAAGAAGTATTTGTAAAATATATAAATCAAGATTTTTGATAAAATTCTAGATAAACTTTTAACAAAATATGATAATATACGTCAGAGTCATATATTATTTCCTTAATATTCTTCCATTTACATAAATAATAAATACACAATTAAGAATAAATATGTACACATGAAAATTAATTTTATTTTAAAAAAATAATTAATATTTATTTAGAACTTATATTAAAAATTCAAATATATCTATCTATAAATAATATGGAAATTTAAATTATTTAGATAATCATGTGCTTTGCGATGTATAATCACGTTTACAAAATAAAGTAATATGCTAATATTTAAACAAAATAGAAAAAAAATAATTAAATATCTGCTTTTTAAGAAAATTAACTTTAATCATAAATTTTGGAAAAGTAAATGAAAAAACCTTTATAATTGGTTTTGTATGAAAAATTGTTGGATATATATGCATATTAAAGAAAATTATCTCATAAATGATATATAAATTTAGTTCTGAAGTAAATTTACTTCCCAGTTAAATAACTTTGAAAACGACCTTGAAAACCAAAGTTATTTTAGATATTTACCACTAGAGTAAATTTGAATCTATAGAATATATTCAATTAGTCATACGATAAAAGTTAACTAGTATTTATAATTCTGGGTATTTCTATTATTCAAAACATCTGACTGGTTTGGAACTCACTATAAGCTGTAGATCTCTTACTTGGTAGTAGGCTAACAATCCCGCACCATTGACAATTCAAGTAAAAATTGTTAAGAAACTAATATCATCAGATTCTTGAGCATATAGCTTTGGAATTACAAGAACTGATTATATTAAAGAATGATTTACTTATACAAATATTTGTTTTTTTTGTGTCCTTACGCAGTAACAAGTTAGCTCTGCAGATTTTCATAAATTTGTATATGTAAATATTTAGTCAAATTATCGTTCTTAATTCAATCCAGGAACTTTTTAGCTGAATCGCTTTAGGTATATGCATGTAAAATGTTAGATGAAATTATGTTAGGTTTACGTGAAACGCTAGCGAAATGCGAGTGAACCGGCGAGCGAGCGACATTTGTGATCAGACAAATCTCCAAAGCAATTAATTATCAGTGTTACAACTAACGGGTTTATGTTAACACAGCACATGCACAAACCATTGTGTTCCAGCTAATTGTTAAAACACTAGAAACACAATGTATATATACCTTTATATGTACATATAAATATTTTATTCGCTACTAGACCAATACTAAATTGTTGCGCATCAAATATTTTTCACGCTGTCACATCACTAAAAGTGTTTATTGTCGCGATATTCAATATGATTTACTTTTGTCGTTTATTTATATAAACAAATAAAAATGGTAAAAGGCAAATCGATTTATTTTTAATTAAAAAAAATAATAATATGAAAAGGTTATATAGTCTTGTTTTTTAAATAATTTTTACAAAACGTTAAACAATTTAATTAAAGTCTTTGATCATTTACCAGAAACTTATCTAAAATATTAAAATACAAAATTATTAATTTAAAATTCCTTTATGATTATTAATTAAAAAAAAAACAACTAATTCCAGATCAAAAGTGACAAAATAGATTAAATTTATGTACGTAAATCTTACAGAATTTTTTTTTAATGCACTTGTCAAGCATTGATCAATGTATAAAGTAATAATCCCATTTAATTTTTATTTATTTATTTTCGAATTGGAATTAAAATTGTCCTGGAAACGTGTCACATGATTATAGTAAAAATATTTCTATACATATGTTATTGTCACTATTAAATTCAATAGCACGTGTCAGTTTTTATTATTGTTACATATGATATTTATCCGTTCCATATTTGTAAAAACAGTAGGTACTGTTTTTGTATTTCTTATTTTATTTAATTTTTTTTATGTTTTTATATTTGAATATTTATTGTCAAATTCAAAATAAGTATAAGAGATATGTTTCTATATTATTTGTATGTTTGAATGTTTATGCTTAATTTAGCAGACCAAATACAGTGGATCTACTATGGCGACATTTAAATAAAAATAAGATTATAAACAATCCCAAAACCACACTATAAATTAAAATAAAGCTAAATACGTGTTTCGAAGATGGAAGCTTAGCTTCCGAAATACGTATTTAGCTTTATTTTAATTTATAGTGTGGTTTTGGGATTTTTTTATAATCTTATTTTTATTTGATTTTAAAGTGTTAAAAAAAATATAAAAAAATTCATAAATTTATTAAAAAATATTCATATCATTTCTTAAAAACTTTACTATATACATTAGAAAAAAATTCGTTAGTTGATCAAAATTTTCAATGTTTTTGGTCTTATTACTACCCTTGTTGAATAAAATTTATTTGATTTAACTTTATTAAATGGTTATTTTTAATTAACGAATATCGTCACTGAGAATATCGTCATAATATTTTTAAAAAATCTAACTTTATAATTTAAATAAATATTTTTATTATATTTTTCGTGTGTTTGTATAACCAAATAAAAAGTTGTGCACAGTTAATAAGTTACCTCTGAAATATACAAAAAATTGATAATTTTGTTATAAAATAACTTCATTTGGATTAAATAATAAAATAAATTTTAAATCAGTATTTTTCCTGTTATTATTACAAAAAAAATATTAAGACAATATTTGAAAAGGTATGTGCAATAAATACATTTTTCCCACAGTCTTTAATTAATTAAAACTTTGAAAATTTTGCAAGTAAAATTTATTCTACAAACAAAGAATTACAAATTACACACATGTCATGATTAAAACACAATAAACATTGCGGACATTAATTAATTAAATAGCATAGTAACACAGAAATGGAGTTTTGAATTTCTAAATACTTTTATCGACAGAAAAATATATTTCTATATTTACGCTTTTATTTTTCACACTTCGAGAAAGTTTCGTTCAACTTCTTACAAAATTGATAAATTTGCTAAGCAGATATCCATAAAACGAAAAAAATGTTTTAAATTTAATAAATAAAAAAAAGGTTCTTCGTAAAAGTTTTTACACTCGTCAAAATAAAAAGAAAAAAGAAATTAAAACTTACCAGCTTTGCAGGGATCGAGATCTACATCATTGGAAATTTTCCTAGGGAATCTAGTTGTCAAAAGTTCTTTAGGTGTATACTTTTTCGCGTTCTGTTCATGTCTTTGAGTCACATTTTTCCCCAAACTAACAACAGTTGTTACAAAGTGCGCTAACACTAATCCGTATACGATACGACACCACATTTTCATATTATAATTAAAACAAACACACGACAAAACTCATTTAGAATTTTAGCGAACACACAAACATACCAAACACATTTTGTTTAACAAAGAAATAAATAAATCCAGTTCATTGTTTTCATCGATTAATTTAATCGTACATCGTTTTGGACGGATTTAGAAAAATTTATCAGCGAAATTATTGACACAAAACGGGCAAAGATCACGTAATTGTCATGTTAAATTATACAGTTTACATAGTGCAGTTTTTAATCTGCGAACATTCGGTGAGAGATGTGAGATATAGAAGCGCGTGGATGACAACTTCACAAGTTCACAGCTGATCAGACACTGATCGTGCGGTAGCAGGGATTACTTGGATGCGTCTGACACGTTACGCTGGTGCTTGCGAAGTGCGTGAAGACTCGGCTCTCTGGGGTGCCCGAAGTACGGGAAAGTTTGGTCTCGCGTTGCGCATTGGACACACGTGCTTTTTACCCGATTTTGGCAGTTAAATGGTAAACATTTTCTGACCGGTAGTCTGACTGTCTGCCCAGTCGTATTATCGTATTCGTTCGTTGCTTGCGTTTTTTTTTTTTCAGAAGCAGAAGGGACATTTGATATATCATTTTGTTTGCGTT
Source organism: Clivina fossor (assembly GCA_963966155.1). NCBI lineage: Eukaryota > Metazoa > Arthropoda > Insecta > Coleoptera > Carabidae > Clivina > Clivina fossor. Next base: position 7,964,765 of record OZ014565.1, on the reverse strand, counting down.
GATGATTTCATTACGGCATTAAGGGGATGTAAGTTATTTTCGTAATTAAAATTGTCTGTTATTATTCATAGTAGGTACAAAGTTTAATTTAGGGGCAAGAAAAGTGTTTGTGTGATCTAATCAGCTAAAAGTTTTATAGTGATATATTTTTGAAATCCTTTAATTAATAAATTATAAAAGTTTGTAATCTAACTTGTTTCTATGTTTTGTTTGTTTATTATTTTTGTTCAATATATCTAAACATCGAATTTTAATTAAAAATTATACAGAACTAAAACCTAAAATATTATTATATTAATATAACGAGTTCTGAAAGATTTTTTTTACTATGTTCTTTTATACATTTTAAAATGAAGTAAATCTCTTTTTTTATTTAACTTCTCGTATAAAAAATATGGTAAAAAATTTTTAATTATATATTTTTACAAATTAGTTTTTATGGTAAAAACTTTTAATTTAGATCAATCAAATATTTATAATAATTTTAAATTAAACTTTGTTTCATAATTAGTGCTGTATTTGTAATTGATTACTACTTTATTTTTGAATAGTAATAAAGAACGGCAATAGTTGTATAATTTAAGTTTAAAAAATTGATATACTAACAAAAATTATGAATGGGCACTTGAAAAATATACCTTAAACAACTACTTTTTGGACACAAATAAAAGACGGTAATTTAAAATTTAGATATATAATATAATAAATTGTAAAAATATTTCATAATTATCACCATATTATCAGTATTTTACTATTGCTTTGTGTCATTTTGTGATCAATCATATAAGCTTCTAAAACTAACGTTAAATTTAATTATGATACAGATTTTAAATCTAATTAATTAGAATTTTTAAATATATTTTTAAAATTAATTTTCAAATTTATACATTTATTTTAACAAAAAAAAATTAATAGCTTCAACTTGAAAAAATAAAAATAGAATTATTTACTAATTTATTAACCTTTTTCAGTCTTTTTCTTACTTATTTAATTTAAATTACAAATTTAGTAACAGAAATTTAATATTTTCTCTAATAACATTAAAATCTTTTGTAACATAAATGTATAATGAAGCTGCATTTAATTATATTTTACTTAAAATTGTAATCCTCTTAAAAGTTACAAAAAAAAAACAGTAAAACTCTGAATATCTTTAACAAATTAAATTTTAAAATCCAATGAAGCAAACTAGCATTTGTTTAATGAGATTTAAACACTATTTTCTAGTTTAATAAAATTACATAGAATGTATTCATAACAAAGTCTATTAATATTTATAGTTCTACGGAAATAACACGCTGGTATTATATTAAAATTGCTAGGTAAGGAACGTAAAATTATGCAGTTTATCGTTTAATTTTTTATAACAGATTGTGTATTTTACCTGATTTCACGTAAAATAAAGTTTTAATTGTTTTTTTAAACAGCAAATTGCTTTTATTTCAAATTGCTTATTTATATTTATTTTATGGAAACATGTTTTATTATCCAATATAACATTTTATTAAATATCAGGAATTTAATTTTCGAAATGAACAAATATATTTGTAAATTATGTTACCCACTTGACAAAAGTGTTACATTGGTCACATACGAAATATTTGAAGGACCATATCACTTTCTTAGGTTGATAACACTGCGGTAAATTTTTTTCATAATTTTCAATAATTTTGACTTTTGTCCTTGTGTAGTGATTGTTAATTGGGGACCTCATTTGCATAATGTATGCAGGATATTAAATATTGGAAAGGAGTAATAAAGATATTCACAATTAAAAAGGTAAATGATTAATAAAAGAACGTACTAAATATAGAAGTTTGCACTGATGTAATGAATTTCAATTTTTTATCTTTCAGATGTTTAAAAACATTTTAATTATCTCTAAATTATGTAAGCATAGTGTAACAACAGCCAGAAAAATGTCATCCGATGCTACAGACGTCATATTTGAAACAATTCATGATAAGGGAATCATAATATTAAATCGTCCAAAGGCTTTGAATTCTTTAAATTTATCTATGGTGAAGAAGCTTTTGCCGACACTAGTCAAATGGGAAAAAGAAAAGAGTTTGGTTATTGTAAAAGGTGCAGGCGACAAAGCATTTTGTGCCGGTGGCGATGTCAAATCCATCGCAATTGCCGGGATGAAAGGTGAAAAACTCGGACAGGAATTTTTCAAACACGAGTACACAATGAACGGCGTTATTGGAACGTACAAAATCCCATATATAGCATTTATCGATGGCATCTGTATGGGAGGAGGTGTAGGAATGTCGGTTCATGGTCGTTATCGTATTGCAACCGAACGCACTCTATTTGCAATGCCTGAAACTCAAATTGGATTGTTCCCCGATGTAGGAGGATCGTATTTCTTGCCCCGCTTAGGCGGAAAACTCGGTTTGTACTTAGCGTTGACGGGAGAAAGATTAAAAGCACATGATACAGTTAAAGCAGGCATTGCCACTCATTATATTGATAGCAAATCGCTCTTGGATTTACAAGAAGCTTTGTTACGATGCAAAAACGAACACGAGATTGAAAGCACTCTAAAAAAATTTGCGAAAGAAATGCCGAACGAATTCTCTTTATCCTCGTATTTGGGAGGCATTGAAAAGTGTTTTTCAGCGCCCACTGTTGAAGAAATCATCAAACGACTTGAAGAGGAAGGATCAGAATGGAGTAAGAAGACTATTAATCAATTAAAACAAATGTCGCCAACTAGTTTAAAGGTTACTAAAGAAATTATGGATCGTGGCGCTAAATTATCGTTAATGGATTGTCTACAAATGGAATATAATGTAGCTTGTAATACAATGGCACGGAAGGAGTTTTACGAAGGAGTCAGAGCGCTTTTGATTGACAAAGATAAGAATCCAAAATGGAACCCACCTGCACTAGAAGATGTATCGCAGTCTGTAGTCGAAGAACATTTTAGACAAGCCCCAGAAACTCTATTTCCGGAAATTAGAAATAAATTGTAGGAATATTATTTTGTTATTATTTTATATTATAAATAGCACCAGTCATTGTTGAATATTATATGATGAACGCAATATTTTTGTAATTTTTAAAAATTTGTTAAAGGAATAAATGAAAAATTATCCCTTGAAGCAATTTTTGTACTAATTTTATTTAAACAACTCCGTTAATCCTGTCACATACCATTTATGTTTATTGTTTTCTCACATCATTCGTTTCAAAACTGTTATTGTTAATCAAAAAGTTAACGCAACACTAAAAATGATCGCAAAAAAATATATTTACCAAATTTCTTAAAAATCTAAGATCCATTAAAGATAAAATTTACAAATACACAAGTCTATAAGATTAGCTCGTTTAATAGTATAAGATTAGTAAGGGTTATTGTGTATTATGAGAATTTAAATATTCTAAAATACTGAAAAATTAATCAACATTTAAAAACAAAACAGTGGTGTATTAGAATAGGCGAAAATTTTATTTAAAAAACCTTTTATTAAAAATAAAAATAAACAACAAATTTCGCTCTCAACTGAAAACAGCGTATTTATTAAATAATTCAGCTATTAAATTTATTCCAAATTTAATTTAAACATTTTAAAAACTAATGTTTCCACAGTCCACATTTGATTTAAAATAATCAATATTAATTTATAATATTATTAACAAAGAAACTTGTGCTGAAACAAATAAATTGTAATAATTAAAAAAAAACAATATATTCAGTCCCAACGGCATTTTTGTTTACAGGAAATATATGTATTTAAAAAGAGACAACCTTAAATTAAAAAAAAATACAATTAGTTTAAATGTCTTCATCTACCATTTTTCAAAACCTAGTAGAGTTTTGGGAACGTAAACAGAGAAAGTAATAGAGGATAATTAGATTTAAATTAATCTGTTGCACAAACACAGTTTATAATATGTTTTCCATTATTATTCCTTTTTTTTAAGTATAAAATGATTTAAAACGTAGTAGTTTCAAGTAACACATCAACATCACGTAACAGGCAAGAAGCTCGTCGAATCTTCCGCATTTAGTTCGAGAAATTGACACTAGAACAGCGACGAGAGCGACACAGTGATTGGAGAAGGCTTGAATTAACTTTGTTTTAGGATAGAGACTAGCTGCCATGTGGTGCCGATGTGTTAGTCCTTTTTTGAGTTTCATGTTGTAATTGCTGTTGATGTTTGAATGTAGTTCGGATTATTTAAATAAAGAGAAAGTGGATTCAATCGATGTACTGCGCCAACCAACGGAAACCTTCACCGTAGCCCTGTCGTTTCAACACGGAGCACATAAATAATTCTAGGGGACGTCCCGGTAATTCCGTTCGTGGTACTTTGCCCTACAAGATAAATTTCATATTTTTATTACGGTTGCGTTTATTCTGCTAAATTAATTTAATAATAATTCACTTTTTATCTCTAGATAATTGTCGTTAATAAAGTACAATTATATTATTATACTTTTCGAATTCATAATGAAAATATTAACGATAAACTTGTTTTAAAAAATATTTTTCGCTAATTTAATTGCACAAATATTTAAAAATTCATAAGTATAATTTATGTCGAAATTATCAACCATTATGACATTAAGGATTGGAAATTTATGCGTTATTTGAATATACAAATTTACAAAATAAACTGATACACAATTTTTTAATAACTGCCATAAATAAATTTTACGGATTTTTAAAAATTAATTTAGGCCGATAACAAAGTATTTATAAATTACTAAACGTATATAGTAAAATAAAATATATAAAAAAATCTTTTTAAAAACCACGCTTATATTTAATTGCACTAATAAATTTTTTTAAAAGCGTGGAGCGCCAGGAAACTATATATTTCGCAATGATAATTAAGCGCTCCACGCTTTTAAAAAAAAATTATTAGTGTATTTAAATATAAGCGTGGTTTTTAAAAAGTTTTTTTTTTATATTTTTTATTAGTCTTGTCATCTTGTCGTATCTTGTAATTGTTTTTTTTTTAATAATATTGTGTTGTCTTCTGGAATAAACCTACATGCAAAATTTCAGTCAGATCAGATGATAGGAAGTGGTCTAAAAATTGGTTACAAGATATGACTGACCGTGACAACAACAGTGTGAGTTAATATAAGCGTTTTAATAAAAAGTATTTATTTTCCTGATGGTGATAGACGTGTAGTGTATCGAAACGTGGAATTTTAATTAACAGAACTTCAATCTAAAGTTTTCTTATTTCAATAAATATATAGTTAAATACATACTTTGCCAGTAGTTTGTTCATATAGAGCAAAGAAATGTCTTAATTCGTCTTCAGACGCAGCGCCTGATATATCAATTTTATTGCCCAAAATTAACACCGGACAATTTGATAATGTTTCGTCTGTGAGTAATGAGTCCAATTCATTTTTACTTTCACCGAATCGTTTGCGATCATAGGCATCGATTAAGAACACAATTGCGTCTACTGCGGGGAAATAATCTTTCCATACACGTCGGGCTAAAATTCAAAAAATACGATTTACTGTTGGCCACAATGTATTCGTTAAAGATTTTCTATTCACCTTGAGTGTGACCACCAAGATCAAATGTCGTAAATCTCATATTACCAATGGAAAGCTCTTCCGATGCTAAAAATAAATATTGTTTATATAAATATATTTTATTAATAAATTAACCCATATATTTCTTTTAATTTTGAAATTTATATTCAGCTTATCATTTTTGAAGGATATCATGTGTCTATAATTTGTTATCAAAAAATAATTGTTCAAGTTTTAAAAAAGTGATAATATATGTTTTATTTTAGAAAAACTAAATTATGTTTCAGTTATGACATAATGATAAAATATTTTGTACATTTTGTTCCACAATTAGATTTAACAACCACATTTTTGTGTTTTGTTATTAAAGCAACAATTCAAATTTCATAAAAAATAAAATTATATTTTAATTAATGAAATAATAAAAAAAATAATACATTTTGTATCACAATTAGATTTTACTATATTTTGTAAACATGTTTACTTATCTAAATTTAGAATGATCACTTTTTATTGATGAATCTTTATATATTTGTATCTCATCTCACTGCAATTTCGCAATTATTGCACCACTTTAATTTTATAATAGGTGAAATTATTTTTAATTTCTACATGATTGCAGCATATTAACTAATTTTTAATCAGTATAAATTACGGATTTCAAATTTTACTAATGCCAAAAATAATTTTTCTAAATGTAAACTAGTTAAAAAAATTAATCGAAGATATATTTTAATTTTATAATATATAATAAAATAAGTCAAGTTATAAACAAAATAATAAGTTATAAGAAAAATAATAAGTAAATAAATCTTTTAATTTTTATCTGACTTCTTAAAAAAATGTATATAATTTGAAATTAATGAAAAACTATGTTTCAACTGAAATCAAATTATAATATCATGCCTGATACTGCTGACAAAATATAACTTTATTTTAATAACATTAATTACGCACTTAAAATTTTTAATTACATTTTCAAATATGCTGTAGTAATTTACTACAACATACCGAAATCACAACATATCGAAATGAAAATTTAAAAAATACTAATCATTAAACTACAAATGAATGAAATAGTGTGTGAAAGCTTAATTATGTATTTAAAAAAAAATAATTTGAATTACAAATGTACCAATTATGATGTAAAATTTCATATAAATTTCACAATAAAATAATGAAAGTCTATTCTAGAATAGTATCAAAGCTTACTAGGATGGAGTGTAGGAACAGGTTGTGCCAGTCGGTCATCCTTGAGCATGTGAAGAAGTGTGGTCTTGCCCGCATTATCCAGACCCAGAAATAATAACTTGCCCGATTTCTTCCATAAGCCTGCACACACCAAATTCACTTGATAAAAGACAGAGAACATTGAAAACTTACTGTCTGGTAAGGGTAACGGTGTCGCACGACAATTACTATCGTCTGACCACGGTAATGCCTCAATCTCATTCGCATCTATCAATAATTTTATTAAATCGGATTTACCAGAGCCTGGTAAACCCGTAAATACGTATCTGCCCTTTCGTTTTGCCATGCCTATGTTTCAAACTTTATTTTATCAATATTAGAATGGCCATATATACATGTAAATAATAAAAAAATTATAAATATACTCGCCTAAATATCCTAAAACGCCAGTAAACCAATCCCATATGAACATTGTGGCAATTTCTGAAACAAAAAACGTCTTTGTGTTCACTGATGATACTTAACCTTGACTAAAGTACTAAGTGACTCAGCTGATTTGGAACTATTTATATGAAATTAATAAGTACTATCACAATAAAATGCAAATTATATTATAATCAAATAATTGGATGAATTTCATTATTTTATACAACAAATCACATCTGCCCGTATACATATCAAACATTTTTTTTATATACAACTGACGTATTTACTTTTACAGTTTCACAACTTCTATAATTGCAAAACAAACAGAAACAAATTCTAAAAATAATATAAATACGAACATGAATATAGTATAAATAAAATTTAATCACTGAAAATAAAATATTGTCAGAACAGACGTGGACAATTATAAAGTAAAAAATCAAATATAGGTTATAATAGATAAACGAAAACATGCACTTACACTAATTTGATCACTTTATAATATAATTAATTATAAACTATGTATTACGCACTAAATAAATCACAAAACTTGGGCCTCACTCAAACTTCTTGAGATCAGCCGTCAGTTGCAAAAAGGAAGCATACATATCGTTTCGTTGGCAGTAGTGTTGCCAATAGCAGAAAAATATAAATACTATTATAAAAGCTGTAATATTTACCTTACGACTTAATAAAAATGAAAAATATTAATTGCTCGGTGTTTTACTTTACTTCGATTTATTTAATTTATATCAAAAATTTGAAATAAATACGATTTTACTATTTTTAATATTTCTTCTATTGGTTATATTGCACTGACAGATAAGTGATGATTTTACATATCCGGTTTTAAACGTCAAAATAAAAACATTTCTATTAATAATGAATATAATAAAATAATATTATATATTATAATATTAACTATATTTCATAATAAAAATTTTAAAATAATTTAACTGTAAAATTAATGTAATATTTAATATATGGAGGGAAATTTGAAATTTTGACAGTACATGATATTTATTTTATTTATTTATTCAATGGCTTTTTTTATATGTTCATAATAACAAATTATATTATATAATGTCTGTAATTTTGATTTGTTTTTAATACAAATATTTAGTAATTTCTTGATAGGTTTTAATTGTCTGTTTAAATCAATACAATTGTGTTTGTATGGACATTTTAGCATTTGTTATGTATTCTGCACACAGTAAACACACTGAAATTTATAGTGAATATTCATCCTGATTGTTACATTTATATAATGATAAATTTTATATGAGTTATATACGACAAAAAATGTTTTGTTTATACATGTTGAACAGTTCAATATATTTTATTGTTTTATTTATTATACAATGTCTAAGAGAAGAAGTATTACAAAAAAAATTAATTTACAACTAGATATACCATTGCCAAATGTAGATGACGTTGTACCTCATTCGAGAAATTCATATTTCGGCGAAAAAGTGCAGGAAAATTCTGATGAATTCTATGATAGTTCTTCCGAAAGTCTGTCACCAATTTTTGTTGATGATAATACCTATGATAATTTGTCTGACACTGTTTGGACAAGAAGTTCCGGCAGTTCGACGTCAGGATCGGATGATTTAGAAACAGAAGCTACTAAAAAAATTAGTAACGAGTATAATAAAATAGAAGATTTTTTATATAGTAATAGTGAAACTGATTTAATAGAAAATGAAGAATATGAACAGTGGATAGAAACATTTCCTCATCTTAGGTAAAGATAATTATCATTTTATTATTGTAGATATACGAGTATTTTAATTTAATAATTTTAAATTTTTTATGTGTGTCATGTGTCAATAATAAAATTATTTAAAAATAATAGTTTGTATTCTCATAAAACTCTTTTCTTCCAAAGTTGCATAGAGAAATATATAATTAGAATATTTTAAACTTATTAATTAATAATATTTTTTGTGTATCTGTAATTACACTATATGTTTTTCGTACGTTCGACGTGTAAATCTTCGTTATCATATATTTTTACATTTATATATGCTATAAAGTATGATAAAGAAAAAATCATATGTCGAGCGTACTAAAAATGTATGGTGTAAGTGAATTTTATTTATATATAAAATTAAATATTGGATTATCAATCCCTTTTATATGAAATTATGAACATTTTGGGATAATTTGAAACTATTTTAAGTTTAAATTATTTACATATTTGTTTAAGTAATATTCTAAAAAAAATCATAAAATATTGAAAAAAAAAAACATATTTCAGAGTTATTGGTAGTAGCATGAAAATAAACTATGATCCAAATGTTGAAGTAACAGAAAATGAATTTATTGAAGAAATAATCGCCGAACATTCAGATAATAATTTAAATGAATCAATATCAAATAAGTCGTCAAAAATTCGACATAAAATTAAAGAAGCTGTGATAAATAAAGTTTTACAAGAGGTACAATCGAAACTATTGCAAAAAAACTTGCCGAGTGCAATGTGTTCTAGTAGTTCATCATCAAGAAGAAAATATTACCAAAATTTACCTTTAACGGGCCATACATCACCGATACACGAGTATTTTCGCCGGATATCACCGAAACAACCGAATGCTAGTACGTCATCGTTACATCACAACAAATACGAATACCGAAGTCCAGTCATGAAGTCACACATGACCTCATCGAAATGGCAACGTGAAAACTCATTTTCAAATTGTTCATCCTTGCCACATATACCAAGTTCCAATGTGCCTTTTTCAAAAAACGGAAGCCGTAAAAGTGACTGTTTAAGTGCATCGCGTAGCGGTAAAAGCGCTAGTAATTTTTCGGCAAATTCGCGAAAAAAGTCCGTGACGCCCAGTGCTGCCAAAATGCACACAAAGTATTCGACATTTTCGCCACGTGACAAAAATGTTATATTACCGCCGATACAAAATTTAAATCTAGATGGCGATAAATCGCACTCAACTACACCGAGAAAAGCAAATGCTAAGCATTCGACAAGTAAATTATATAAGTTGACGGATAATTTGATCTAACAAATCATTTGCTTTAAAAGTAATGACGATGTGTTTATTATTGTTAAATATTAAATTAAATGTAATATTATTTTTATACAAATAAAAGATTTATTAAAATTTTATCGTTTCTTTATTAAAAATTGCTAAATAATAATTAATGGCGTCAAATCATTTTTTTAAATATTTATACTTGGTTGTGTTAGTTTGTTAGCAACTAATGTTTATTAATGTTTTATAAATAAATAACCTAACGAAACATTAATATTGTTAAAGAACCTGTAATAATTTCATGCAACTCAACATTTAAGTTTTAAGAAAAATCTTTTAATTTTTATAACTTAATAACTTACATATCATAGAATTTCTATTCTTAACCAACATTATAAATTTATTTATTTATTTTTTTCTGAATACAAAGTACTTCTTATTATTTTATTGTGTGATAAAATCAAAATTATTTTCTGAAAATCTGTGTAACAGTTTTAATTATTTCTAATCAAAGGTAAACTTGAATTGCGTTATCGGACTAAAGTAGAACTTCTTGAACATGTGGTACTTACAATTAGTCAATATTAAATTTGTATTAGAGAGAACTCTAATATATTATTTATTATGAGTTCTGAAAGATTTTTTTTAATATTTAAAGATTGAATTATTTAAAAAAAGATAAAAAGATTTATATTATTTATATTATTATTAAAAAAATAATAATTATAAAACAAAAAAATTCTTAAAATTTTTAAAAAATAATTCTACTAGAAACACTCCCATAGTTTTGGTTTCTGTTACAAATTGACAACAACTAACGGAGTAGAAGTTTCAAATATTTGTTTATAATTTTTCTATATTTTATGAGACAAGACATCGTTTAGGTTTTGTATTAATAATGAGAAAAAGTAATCTGATGAATACCCTATATATCTTAGTTATTCAATCACCCATTTTAAACCAAGCAGTTTTAATAAAAATATATAAATTATTAATTAATTGTATTATATTTATTACGTTAACAATTCATGTATAAACATTTTGATAATAGCTAGTTTTTAAATGGTAGGTATTTTATAAATTATTTTATAAATTCTGAAAAATTAAAACTTTTTTTTTTATAATGTAATCAATTTAATTTTCAGTGTATTATTCAATATATTTTATACAATATATGCATTTTGTTTAACAATTATAATAACATCAACAACAATATTTTTTTTTAGTAATTGCTCAGTGCAATATTTATTATTTTAATTATTCCAATTAGCAGCCAATTTAAGAGCAAACTCAATAACAGACATTGTACTGTTGAGATATTAGATACTTCTGTACTAAAATTAGAAATATAGCTACCACTATGTGGATATTTGCTGATTCATTACAAATATCTATCTATAGTAACATAACAAATAATATCACAATAGTTCTTTCTTTTTTTTTAATATTATAAATGCATAGAAATACTTCGTTCGAGTTTTCGAAACATTATTTTATTACTTCTAAAAGAAATTTATCATTATTTTAGACTTATTGCACGAAAATGTACTTCAAGCTCATACAGTGCTAAACAAAATTAATTCTGAACCAATATGAATTAAGAAAATTAACATGACTTTAATATACGGTACTTCAACAACGGCCAGTATAACTTGAATGACATAGGTGTTAAAACACTTTTTTATCTTATCTAATACCGAATTATGATACCTATTTCATTCTTTATATTGACCTTCCTAGAAACATTGTGTACTAAAGTAAAAGTTAGGAGTATTAAATTTTATTTTGCATTTCGAAGCGGTGGGAATTTTGGCATTAAGGAGTTTGAGCTTTGGGATTATGTGATTAACTTATCTATTAGAATATACAAATATTTTTTACATTGTCTTTACTCTAAATTTACTTAATTCACGTTGGTACTGAACGTAACATAATGTGTTATTAGATGTATTAAAATCAAATGATACTGTTAATTGTGCTTAAGTTTAATTTTCGATTCTTCCGGAAATGGATAAAATGTACGTGCGATTGACGTATTCTATACTAAAATGACGATTAATAATAATTTATTGATAAAATCAACAATATAATTTGTACAATAAGTCTGTTACAAATACTTGCTACAATTTTAAACAATTTGATAAATTCTTCTAAATAGATTAACAGAAAAAGTTTTTTATAATTCAATATTTAATTACGTGGTGTTTTTTTCGTTAATTGCACTTTTTTTTGCATATTTTTCAATAAGAAACTTGATTGTAATCACCTAAAGTATATCGGTTCAGATTCTTAATTATTCTATTTTTAATAATTAATTTAAAACTATCATATTTCATTAAGCAAAATACCCACATAGTTATTTTATAATGATGCGTTATTTATTTCAGCATAAACGACAATTGTGACACTGTTTTCATTATTTATGAATAAAATTCTATTCGAAATAACAATAACCACCAACAAAAGTAATGTAATGTGTGTACGTGTATTTAGTAATAAAGCTTCTTATCCATACAAAAAATGATTGTTTCTTCTTCTTTTTATTTTATAAGTTAGAGTTAGTGTGTGTGTGTGTGTGAGAGAGACTTACGTTTTATTTGGTTGGTTATTGCGATTTTTTTTATTCATGAATTATGACATCTAATTTGCTAGAAAAACAATTCAATGAAAAAACAACTGTACACGAGAGTTAATTTGTCAATGTACAAAATTAGCATATTTTCAGTTTATATATATAATTTCACTGTACACTTATATAACAAGACACAGGTGAGATTGTAGCATCTGTAAAGAGATAAAGACGCACCAGCCCATCTGAATTTACTTATAAAAAAAATTAAACAAGAATTTTATAAATGTGTGTATACTTCAAAATGTTTCATCATGGAAACTACGATATACCTATTTTCATTTTAGTAACTTTGCGAGAGTTAATAATAAAGTAATGACTCTGAATCCATATTTCAGTTAGTAATCAACCGATTACAATGAAATTTAGTTTAGTAATTGAATACATATTGGTTTATTTGTTGAAATTTTCCTTCATACTATTGAAGAATTATCAAGAAATAAAGATAATTTTAATCTAATCTATTAGATACAGAAAAGATATTAAATATTTTACTTTAAAAGGACATATTCCACAATATAACATTTTTCTTTTTGTCATGTTTTCTTTAAATAATAATAATAGAAAATTTTTTTGGTTTTGCGAAGTATTTATGAAAGAAGAAAAACTGTTAAATACAATTAAAATTATTATAAAAATATTCAAGATAAACTACTGTTGCCCTCCTTTTCATATTTTTATTTTTGTCTTCATATATTTGATAATTTTATATGCAATGCTTTGACTTAAAATGTTTAAGAAGCTATAAAAAATTCTAGGATTTACAATTTAAACTAATATTTTAATTTCAAAATTCAACGAGTTTCATTAAATTTTTATACTGCCTTAATGGAAAATATGCTTAAATCCCTGAAACTTATAAGCAATATGCTCTTATTCAATTGTTAATAAAAATATTTACTATAACAGAGATTAATCAATGTTTTATATAACTATATGGCATTAATGTATTTGAAGATAAATTAAACGTTACTTAGGTAATCAATTGTTTTGTTACTGTATGTACAGTTTCACAAGCTATCTAGATCTCTGTGAGTGTAATTTCAGTTTTAACTTTATATCTACTCTTCTTCCTTAATCTGAAAAGAATCTAAACAGTTATAAATCGATATGCGTTTATGTACTATACTAAATTACAGTGTAATTAGTTATTTATTAACTAAAATATTAATTTGAAGTTATTATTTTTTGATTAATTCTCGTAAAGTAGCACAGTATCCATGATGTGATTATAAATGAATAGTTACTGATTTTTTTTTCTTGGAAAAATTTCGGCAACTATTAACTAATTATTTACAATAATATCACAATTCATTGTATATAAATTTACACTTTTTACAACTTTTCAATAAATAATTGATATTCACAACAATCCATTTAATAAAAATCTATTATTAAAAATTTGAATATAATAAATATTAGGTCTTAACATGATTGCATTATAAACCCACCTTTGTGACATGTATACAATAACAAATTACTTAATAATTACTTATAAATATTATTAGCACGCACGCACGCAACAAAATTATTACAAACATACTAACATTCATGAAATCATCATTTATACTCACAAAAAGCTCGAGGTTCTTGCCAATCATGACTAGTTTTTCATATGTATTTAGATTAGTTATAATATGAACATTTGATAGCTTACGGCGAATTCAGCCAAAAATATAGTTTTATAAGTACCATTTTCTTTTTGAATATGTATACAAACAATTCGTAAACATAATCGATGTGTTATAAGTTCGAAATAAAATTACAGCACATCATTTATTAATTGTCGTAAAGCACTGGATTAGTTAGTGTTCAATATGTTTTTGATTAGTTTTGTTTTTTTCTGTTTTTTTAGTCTTCTAGGTTAGTTTTAATTTAATTTACTCACAATTTTAGGAATAGTGTAGCGACCCTCCTTTTTACATGTAACTTGTTTTACTCCTAACCAACCACCATTTGAAGTGATTGTAATAACATAGATGATAGAGCACCTATTTGAAATTGAAAATAAAATATACGAAACACACTAATGAAAGCAGCTACCAAATAAAACAAAAGAAATACATAAAACATTTATTGAGTATAATAAATTTTGCTTTATAAAAAGGTGTAGTACTATTAGCAAAAAAAGAAAAATGATAGTAAAAATTAAACTAAAATTAAAGGTATAATAGGCAATATTTCACGATTGTTCACTTTACTATTTTGATTACAAGAAAAATGTAATTTTGATATTTTAAACTTAATAAACTATGTTTTTATATTTAGGAAAATAAATATCAATATGTATCGTTTTTTTTTTTTTTTATTATTGGACAGTTAAGAAGCAATCTTAACCATATAGTATATTAACCTTGATTAACAAATGAATATTCAAGATATATCAAATTTGTCAATTTAAAATTTACCTGAACATAAATATCAAAACTATCACGAAAAACTGCCTAAATTAAACCGAAAATACTTAAATAATAATTCACTTACATAATAAATTTTGCACTTATTTGTATAAAAAGGTGCAGTACTATTACCAACATAAAGAATAATTAAAAGTAAAAATACGATACAATAACCAATAATAATAATAATAATAAGATAACAAATATTCCCATAAGTGAAATAAGAACTAAAGTAAATAATAGTAACATGCAAACAAACACACATATACTGGATATCGGAATGGTGGATGGTTGACCGCACTAGGTCTATATGTAGGAGTAGGGACCGTCTGTGAGGGCGCTACACAATAGTAGTCAGGAATTGTCGTCTTTGTTTGACCCACCCCCACCAGTTCCGCTACCCTGACCGGCACCTCCACGACCACGTGCAGGTTTGTATTCTAATCCCGGATCGAACTGCATCAGGACAAAAACCTATACGAAACAAAGATATTTTCTCTTTTATTCTTTGTTCATATACCAGATATTCACAACGATGTAGGTTCTTTAGCAGATAGATAAGTTCGATACAATTGCTTATCTTGTTACAATAAATAATTATAAAATTATTAATTACAACTTCTAAGAGAGTCGCTGGTAAAGAACAGTTTCTTATAAGGGTTGTCACGTAATAAAAATGGAAATTCTTGGTTTAAATTTATGACAAAATTAAAATCACAAAAATAGATCTCCTTCGTACGAATGACTGTCATTGTGTCAGGGTTAATAGACTAGTACTATTATTATTTTGAATAAACCGAGGTAAGAAAAAATCCAGATAAAATTCAAGAATTCTTAATCTAGATAAAATTTTCCTTAAGATATTTTTACCTGATCAGTTGGTAATAACTGAAAGTCATCGGGTGGATTTGTGATAACATATCTTTTACTACTCGCATCGCACGATGAACTCGTATCGCGAAACCTATACAGACCGATGCATAACATTCCATATGATTTAAGAGCTGAGACAAATAGATCTCCATATTTGCCAGCTTCTCCAAATTGTGCTAATGGACCGTCATATAATGATATTTGTCCCACTCTACATCGGTCTCTATTTGATAAACTGTCAGCAGTACTATAAAAAAAAGAAAGAAAGATTATAATTTTTTGTTGAAGAAATTATTGACAAAAATAATAAAAGATTTTTTTTAAAGGTTTACCTATATCCTCCTCGTAGACCAGCACCTTCTGCTAAGATTAATTCAAGTTCTGGTGTTGCACCTCCAGTAATTAAAGATCTAATTAATGTTAACGCATTTTGATTAAAATATGTCTGCAATCAAATACAAATCAATATCCCTGTATATAGTTTTCTTTTAAAAGCAAATTACCGTAGACATTAAAGAGTCTAATACACTAACTGCAAATGCGGTACCACAAGCAAATGGTTGCGTCAAGTAAAGTTCTGTATCTGGATCATCGTCGTCATCTTGATCCAAAAATTGGACATTACTATCGTTTACTAATTCTGCAAAAAAATTTAAAAATATTAGCGTAAGTAACTAATAAAAGAATAATAATTCAAACCTGTGATCATAGGCACATTTGCTCCATAAACGGAACCTCTTCTTTGTAAAACGATGGGACTTCCTACAGTTGTAACATTATCCTGTTCTCCTGATACTTGACTTAAAACACCTATCGTGTCATCAAAAGTCATAGCTTTGATATTAAGTGAAGCCAAAATAGCTTCTTTATCTGCTAATGTTGGATCGTCATTACTGGGAACTTTTGCTGATAGAATACAGCACATATCACATAAATTGACATTAACAGCACGTAAATCAGCTCGGCTCAGAGGAGAACCCTATAACAAAATTCAATTAATGATATGTATAAAGTTAATTTGTTGTGAAGCAATCTTACATTAAGAACAGATATCTTCGGTAAATTTTGTAACATTTTCCATTCTCTACGAATGTAGTCTACTGATCCTACTATAACAACGTGTTTGAGCTCGTGATAATGAAAATTACTTGCCCGAAGGGGCATAACTAGATTACGAAGTCCGATTAGTGGTGAATCTGGATCGGCGAATAAGCATACTACGACGTGACCGTTTAATACTGTCATCGCTGCTTGATTTCGATCCTTTACAGAGAAAAATTTGTTAATATTTCAAGTCAGACAACAAAAGATAATTCGAAAATTTTTTTAATTATAAAATATATCTTATTTTGAAAAATGTTATTGCTTTGTTAATTAATTATAGGAAATAAAGATTTAATATATTGTGATTTTATTAATTTAAATAGTCATTTGTCATACTTATAAATTTTGATTTTTGTATTCAAATTCCTAATTTTATTAAAATGATTAATGTAAACGTAAAAAGAATGTACCAATATGCAATCTTCGAGATTTCTCGCGGGTCCCCAGTGAAACATTCCCGTGCTGTCGTATTTCATTTCAGTCTTTTCAAAATCAAAATCTTTAGCCTGATCGTCAGCTAGGCCAACTGGTAATGCAACACCATTGTTATTTGTATTTGTACCACCACTAGTTCGACTTGTAGGCCTACAACAGTACCACGTAATCATATTTTTAATCATACTTTATTTGCATTACTTTATTAGTTATCTAAAAGTAATAATCTAAAACATTCAGAAGAAATAAACTAATACTACAGTAATCAAGCTATAATAATTCAAATTGTAGAAAGGGTTTTCTGGCAAAAAAAAAGTGTATCCAAAAATGTATATTAATTTTGTTAATATGTTTGTTATTTGGATAAAAAATATATATCATACACAGTCTCATTCAGTCTGCAAGAATTCCTACCACTTTCGTCCAATTCATATTTGAAAACATTCGATCACGAAAAAATTTTACAATTTAATTTACTTATTTGGACGTCTACATCAACAAACATACAGCACACACACACAAGAATGACGAATTAGTCACGCGTTGAGTTTTTATTTCTTTCTTTAAGTGAAAAACTGAGATTTTCATATGTTCAAGACGGCCAAATTATTTTAATTGATGCATATATATTTTCCCCAATAATTTAACATTTATCATGCATTATTCTGTTACGCATCCAATCTTATCCAAGTACACAAACTTTTTATCTATTCTAAAAACTCAGTTACCTAATTGCTCTTTCCAAACTTATTCACTCAATTATTAGTAAATTTATTATTTGAAAATTTCAAAAAAAACAAAAAAAAACGGATACACTATTTTAAAAAAGAAACAAAATCATGCCAAAGTGTCAATCTGTACATGCTCATTCGTAGTGTATACGAAATATTGTACAAAAAAATATAATTAAATAGTGTTGATTTGTAGCAAGTCCACCAGCTAGAAAAATCCATTGCTAAAAATATTATATTCACAAGACATTATCTTTTTAAATATTCAAAACCTGTAAAATATGTATATATCTTCAAAATAAATTATTGACCGAGTAATTTCTGCTTGCATTTAGATTGTAAAAAAGAAAATTTCACAGTTATAGAAACAAAAACATTGAATTGCTAGTAAGCTAGAATAATAAGCACAACTAAATCAAAAATTATAGTTTCATGTAATTTACGTACATTGAGTTATAAAGTACGCACATTTGTTTAAAACTATTGTTCAGTGTTGTAAAGATACATTGAATAAAGATCTAGACAACATAGAAGTAATCGTGCAAACTAAACTGTGTTTAACTGAAAAACAAATTAAACATCAAATTGCATAAGTAAATATAATGGATATTACAAGAATCGTTCGAAAACTTTATTCTCTTTTATTGTTAAAAACACAAGAAATTAAATAAAACAAATATCCAATAATAGTCTATACAAATTATTGATTGAATTTCAAGCTTTGTATATGCGAATAATATTTGCAAAACTTGTAAAAGTATTATTAACGTTTTATTTAATATACTGCAAATTTCCAAACAATATCTGTGTGTATGCAGATGTATTTCTGTATTAAAGAATCTATTGTGAATTCATTTTTTATTTCCTATTAAAATAAAACTGATATTTTTTTAAATTGTTTTAGATGCTATCACAGACATGAAGTAAAAATAAAATGTTGTTATTAATTCTTTCCAAAAAATATTTCATAATACATTATTTACATTAGTTATTTTACTGATAGACAATTTACATAAATATCATATTGATCTCTATTATCAAAAAAAATAAAAATAAATAAAATTAAGTAAATTGCATCTGTAATAATTCTTCATTAATCTCAAAAACCATTTGAACAATTAATATGTATTCACTTATTAAATCAAATTTTAAATTACTGAATATGAAAACATGATTTTAGAATGTCTATTATTATTGTAGTTTTTGAAATATATTATCGTATATTTGAAATATTTAAATTATATTCATTATAATAGCAAGTTACATTAACATAATTGTCTATTAGAATTATAGAAGAATAGAGTTTAATGATTGATGCAATGACTATATTATTTTATTGTTTATTTCATTTTCTATATATTTGTGCGTTAAAGAAAATTTACTTTTCAAACGAGCCTCATATCTAACTAAAATTTTGCAGCTTCGCATTAAAACAAAAAAAAAAGAATAATAAATATAAAAATAGCAAAATAAATGCGCAACAAGAATTGGAAAAATTTTAAGTATAGTATAGGGACAACAGACAAACAGTGTTTTTGTTAGTAGAGCTTGAAGCGTACATGAGTTTTTTGACTTCATAGGCAAGATGATAACCAGCATAACTTGAAGTCTCCGACTCCGGTGGTCTGAAAACAGCAAATGTCACAGCAAATTCTTAATAAAAAAATCACCGAACACTTATCAAGTTAGTCATTAGATCTTATTTACAAAAGATTCAGTTTTAAATTGTTTATTAAGTGAACTAAAACGCACATACACTTAGGTTAAGAGTAAGTAGGTCAAAACAGAGAAACTGTTAAGACAAGATTTAATCATGTGGATACCACTAAGAGATTGTGCAAATTCAGTTATAAAACTTCTCAAATTTTTCAACAACATTTTATTGAAGCAAAATATAAAATAAATGCAACAACGTGTTCGGCACAATTGGATAGTGCTCCTCTTACAAATTCATGCGTTCGGTGCACATATTTGAAGTGCACTATATCGGAAAAAAGTGGAAGTAATGTGAGAGAGAGGTGAATTAGATTTATTATTTTACAATTTATTTGAAACTCATTTAAGATATGTATTACTACAAAGAAGGATATAGTTCGCGTTAATAACTTATATAATTGGTTCTTTTTTTCTTTAAAGGTAGCTAAAGATACATACCTTGCATTATATCCGGGTGAAACAACATTTTCTTGTGCCGTTCTGTTGACATTCGGTTTGACTTTATTCACTTGCTTTGTTGAATTTCCCATTTGAGTGACAGGAGTTGTACTATTTCTATGGTTTCGATTAATTACTGTAAACGTTTGAAATTTCGATCATTTATGTTTTCTACAAAATTATTATGACTAGTTGTATAGCTATGCTAATTCTGGACCATATCAAAAGTTACAATTTTTGATGGTCAAAAACTACCATTGCTGTTCAGTGAGACTTACAGCTGAGATCATCTCTATCTCGATTCATTTCACCTGAAATAAAGCACATTTCATAATCAGATTTTGGTTTAATATTAAAATTATAATGGAATTTAATAATTATAAAATTCCAAAATGCAAATTTAAGTTAACGATTAACATTACAAATTTTGCATTATAATGAAAACAAAAAAAAAACAAATGTGATTAAAAATATGACAATAACAATTTGAACCATTTATCAATCTATTAGTAAATTATATTCTACGAACATTGAAACTATAACAATAGATAAAACACTAATTGCCAGGTCAATAAGGATGCAACAAACACTGAAATAAATTGATAAGCTATATAAAATGGAGTTATGGAATATACAATAATAATAATGAAGCGATAATTAACTGAAAATACTGTACAATCTGTTGCAATAATGATTATTTATAGAATTATCCCTATACGCAACAGGTCATTTACAGTTTTTATTTATAACAACTGAACTTGATACAAAATGATACACGATCACACAGCAAAATAAAAATACAGTTTAGTGGATAAACTAAAATATATGTACCAGATGTTACAAAAAAGTTTTCCCCCACTTTAAAAATCATTATTCTATATATTAAAATAATGATAAAAAGCTTTGATCTAAACATTTGTTATCTTAAATGTGTTCTAATGATATGTATGTATATATATATATATATATATATATATATATATATATATATATATATATATATATATATACTGGGTGTCCCATTTTAATCTGCCACTTGGAATAACTTTAAAATCGTGCATCGGACAAAAAAATGTTCCGAATAAAAAGTAAATGGTTTCGAGGGGGACATCTGATGCAGAAACCCTTGCCCCCCTGGATCCTCTGGGGGGCGGGAACGGAAGGCAACTTTGAAATCTTAAATAGAACCCCCTATTTTTTATTGCAGATTCGGATAGACCATTAAAAAATATGTAAATTTTATTTTGAAACTTTTTTTTATCTTTGATAGATGGCGCTGCAAACAGCATTTTTTTTTCTCAGTTTATCAGTCTTCAATTTGACAAAAAGGTGTAACTAAGTACGATATTCAAGTTCTTTTCAGTTATTTGGGAGGAAGGGGGGGCAAGGGGCAAGAGTCACTGAATCAGATATCCCCGCGAAACCATTAGCTTAAAGTTATGCCTTTCGAAACCTAATCTAACCATTAAGTTAAAGTTAATGGTTTCGAGGAAGATAGCTGATGCAGTGACCCTTGCCCCCTTCACTACTCCCAAAGAACTGAAAAGAACTTGAATATCGTACTCAGTTACAACTTTTTTTTCAAATTGAAGACTGATAAACTGAAAAAAAAAATGCTGTTTGCAGCGCCATCTATCAAAAATAAAAAAAAGTTTCAAAATAAAATTTACATATTTTTTAATAGTCTATCCGAATCTGCAGTAAAAAATAGGGGGTTCCATTTAAGATTTCAAAGTTGACCCCCGTTCCCGCCCCCCAGGCGGTCCAGGGGGAGCAAGGGTCCCTGCATCAGATGTCCCCCTCGAAACCATTTACTTTTTATCCGAACATTTTTTTGTCCGATGCACGATTTTAAAGTTATTGCAAGTGGCGGATTAAAATGGGACACCCAGTATATATATAATATTATTTTATTTAAAACACTACAAATTATAAAAATGATGTAAGTATTTGCATTTATTACGGCAGACATTCAATTAAATGAATTAAAATTTAAATCATAGTATTTACAATAATTACATTTATACAATTAATACTTTTTAAAATTTTAAAGATTACAATTTTGATCTAAACGTCTATTGTCTGTTCTATAATGTAATTTATTTAAATTAAAATTCTTTCACCGTAAACAGTAAAAATTGAGTAACTTATCATTATACAAAAAAAAATTCTATTCGAGATAACTCTTGCAAACTCCAAGACTCTTAATCATAGCCTTTTTAGAAATATTTTTGGGAGTTACTTTAAATTGAATTTAGTTTTTGAATTTCACTGAGTGTTTAGATAAAATAAGTTTTTTTAATGCTTTTATATTTAACCGAAAGAAAACTAGATAAAAATCTCGATATTGCTTAGTAAAAAATTTGAAATAAACGTCAACTGCTCTTTTAAAAAAAATGAATTTGAGAATTATATTTATTCCCAATTTAGGTTCAGTTTATCAATTAGATAACAATTTGTCTTTTGAAATGATACGATGATTTCTATCTATAGATAGATCCGTGCAATGATAAACCGGATCTTAAGGTTATTATTTCTAGACATGAGATAAATATTAAAAAATAGATTTTAATCTATAGAATATGGCCCTGAAACAGAAGGAAAACAATTTGTGACATCATCTAGATTTGGATAACCTCTACCTCATTGAAGGAGAAGCGAATATAAAAAAATTTGAATGGTGGAAGTGCAGCAGGAATATTTATCAGACGTGAGTGACTGAATATGGTGTGAGCTTTAAGGAAGTGCGAAGCAGAGGTTCGGCTAATAGAGTAGGTACTACCTCGCACGTGGACCTTCTTGGGCAACTCTGGTGGTGTAAATGTAGGGGGAGGATGGTGGTCATCTGTAATCACAATCGTTCTAGAACACTAACTAATATAAAACGTAAACGATGATTTCTCCGCTAATTTGTTTCCAATTATTTATAATATTACATTGCACTTTAATAGAGTTTTCATATATCGACGTTTCTAAGAGATTATATTAAACGAATCATTTTTAATCGTGATTAAGTTGGATACATTTTTGTCAGTTCTGATCTCACAGCGATTAATTTTTTAAATAAATATATAAACGATCAAAATTTAATTATAGCAGTTTAATAAATTTTTGTTTCTTCTGATAACAGATCAAATGATTAGAACCTGGCACAATAGATTTATTAATTTTATAGTTTATTTAATAACTATTCTGAAAAACGAAATTATTTTTTTAATAATGATTTTATAAATAAAGTTTGTAAAGTTAAATAAAATACTATTAAAAATATAGATCAAAAGTTATTTACATAAAATTATTACTCGTAGTTTAAATAATTGTAACGATTTTCAGATTTCTATTAAAAATACTGTCGAACATTGTCAGTTTCAAAAAAAGATTTTTTTTTAACAATAAACAAAATTATTTTTAATTTAGAATGATGAAAATTTTTTTATAAATGACAGTAAATATATTAATATTTTTTATTATTATTTTTTTTTACTGAAATGTGTTTGTAACTAACAGTGATTTTAAAAATCTAGATATATTTATAGTTATTGTAAAGTGAAATGTAATATTTTAAAATCTACAATACACATTCTATTCCAAAATTTGAATAAGAATGGTACATTTTCAAATAATTTTGTACCGAGTATGACGTAATAATTTATCTACAAAATATATATAATTGCATGCATATCAAAATTACTTAAGTGACATATATGATACACATTTTTGGTAATTACTACTTCTAAATCTACTTATGTATATCAAGTTCCAAAAATGTGTTGGTTAACTTTAAATTAATTTTAAAATTGTTACTTAAGTAAAACTAAAGATCACTCAAACAAATGTTAAATAATAATTACTTTATTTCGTCATTGTACAAAAATTAAAGATTTATAAATTTTGTGTAGTACTAATATGCTACAAAAATCTAAATAAGTACGAATATATAATATATATAACTAATTAGCAAAAGAAACTTTGCAAGACAATATTTAAAATCAAAGAGATACGTCATGCATCAGGCAACATCTAATGATGTACAGATTCCACAACAACAAGCTCATTTTTGACATTCGTGTGCAATGCAAAAGAAGTAATTAATAGAATAAAGAGAAACAACGGTGAAGAAGAAGAAATTTTTTTATCTGAAGAGAATAGAAAAAGAGAAATAGATAAGAGACAGTATAAGAAAGGAAAACAAAATGTGATGATTTATAGAAATAGGGAATTAAATAATAAACACTCGTTGTGATTTTTTTTTTAGAAAATAAAGAGAATTTGTTTGTGATTTCCCCATTTTATATAAGTATGTTTTTGTGCCGGCAGAGCATCTTGAAACAGAGCCCGACTTACTTGAAAACATATTTGCGACGTCCTCGTCTGCTGGCCAATGTATTAGCATTATTACAAATATCAAATATAAAACTAGATATATAGGTTATAATCAAATTATAGAGGGGGTGGGGGGTGGGAGAGCACTCATATACTTCATTTTTACATCTACGCACAATCATGGACAGTTAATTATTTTTAATACTCGATTTATCAATCAGCGAAACCAAAATCTGCCGGAAGAATTGTTTAGAAAAAAGATTTTGAACACAGATCAACAGATGTAGAAAGGACAGTTCCATATATAAAGATTATTTTGTACATGCAATTTAAGTATATAAATATATATATAAAAAAAAAGACTATACATTTATTATTTACAAAATGTTAAAGTAAGAACATGAATCATCGGCCACATATTTATATATATTCTTTCGGTCCATGAGCGCACGCTTAAAATAGGTTACAACATTTAAAATATATATATAATATTTTACACGGAGACTGCGTCTCAAACATCTATGGACACCCTTTTCTAGTTACATACAACTAGACCTGGCTTCACATTTAAAATACTAATGCACACAACATTGAGCGATAACGGTTGTTGGGCTTATATATGTTTGTTAATAATAAAAAAAATAAAGTTATAAATATTAGAAAAACATACACACAAAATATACATCTTTTAGTAATATTGAAAAACGCGTGCTTTATTTTGGATTTGATTTTTCGATCAAGTGAAAACAAATGTTAGATTCGAAATTTGTGTGTTAAAATGCAAAACTGGATTTAAAGAATTTGTTAAATACAACAAACATTTAGATTGTCTTAATTATGACGCCACACCAAAACAGTATATTCTTTAACTAAAATTTTGATAATTTTATTTAACATATTCCTCACATCTATAGTTCGCCAGAAATTATAGAAATTGTTTAAATTATAAGATATTTACAACTGCAGTTTCAAAAGTGAGCTACTCAAAGAAAAACTGTCCAGTTGAGCGTCAGAAATATATCGAAAATTTGTGAGAAATATAAAAATTTATATTAGATAAAACAATGTCATATTGAAAGTTTTGAAATATGTTTTTATTATTATATTATTATCAGCGTTTGCTGACAAAATTTGCAGCAAAACTACAAATATTACTTGCTTAGCTAGCAGTTTACGATGAAATTAATGAAAGAGCCATTATAAATAAGTTGTGGGTCAGTAGGAAGTAAATTCCATAGAAAATGTTCATTTTTCATAATTTTTCAATTAATATTTTTTTAAATTCAACTATTTAACATTATTGTTATTGTGAATTAGTAATCGTAAACTGAAAGCTCTCTGTAATCTACCAAAAAAAAAACTAATTGTCTTATTTTGACAAAAGCTTTCAAACACTATGAAAAAAAATATGAGTAAAATATCCTTTAGGTGTAATTAGTAATATTTGTAGTAATGCAATTGAACGACAAGAATAATGATAGATTAAGAATGCATGTGCTCTTGTTTTTTATTATTGGTGTATGGTTTTGTGTTTTTTTAGGTAATTTAGAATACGTACTTGCCCGGCCGACCATTTGAACGGCCCGAACCCCTTTCCTGAAGGTGGCCACTGTTCGGCGAATTGTCAGACAAACAAATTTATGTTAGTTTTCCTCATGCCCAAAAACACTTATTACCCGCCTTTAAATTCCCTCCCATTAAATTTAATTTAATCCGGGCCTACAGTTTTTTTTATCACTTTCAGGCATACATTATGTACTGAACCTTCAATATGTGAATCATTAATTGAATTCAAAATTAAAACCAACAAATACTGTTTTATAAATCGAATTCAGAGTGTTCACATATTCAAGGTATATGTATCTCATCGCTTGCAATATTATAAGATATTAGTAGTAGCATGGTAGTGGAGCTCCTACAATGTCGATATTAGCCTTGAACCCAGGGGCAAAAAGTCTGAAAGGGTCTATTCAAAAATTGTTTTAATTTGTTTGAAAATAAAAATGATGTTTAAATAAATTAAAAACTAAACAAAATACAAAATAATATGTGAGCATTTTTAGCGCGGCTTACAGCAATTTATTGCAGCGATCAAACTGGCAAATACTGTCCTACTACGTACTATAATTACTAATTTAATTAGTAATTAATTAATGTTTTATTATAGTAAATAGTAGGAGTAATTATATTAATTAAAGCATCAGCAAATTTGCTTACAGTTATTAGTGCGCACACTTATAAAAATGTTTAGTAATATTAACAATGTAACTACAAAAAAATTTTAAAGTTGGAAGAATTTAAAAGTTGCTTTTACATTCTTCTAAGTCTTTATTGTTTTCTTGTAGATACATATCTGTTAAAAATACTTCAAACTACTTGCGCAGTATTAGAACATTCATTTTAACTTTATTAGTTAAGAAAATTTGAGATTAATTGTACGATAAATGAATGCTAATCTGATAGCTGTTTAGGAATATTTTATGTAAGAATTTTTAACTTTTTATATACTATTTGATAATATTAATTTTAAATTTTATAAATGGATTACGAAAAAATGCAATGATTTATCAAATTAAAATTTGAAAAATAATTATAACTTACATATATGAACACCAAATGTTACAATTAAACTTTTAAAATTAAATATAATAAATTGAAATAGCAATTATGATTATCAATATATATGGTTTATTTGAAATGATGATTTGACAACATTTCTCTTATAAGATATTCCCAAAAACCTTCACGAAAAGCATTCACATATTGTTAAGAAGTTAGTATATATTTAATTGTTACGTAAAAATATTACGAAGTTTAGTTAACGGCGTCCTTGAAAGACGTTTATGGTTAAAAAATGAAAATAAAATGAATGGTGTTAGTTGGTGTTATCTACAAAGCACAGCATGGCACATAGAGGGGCCTGTAATAAGCGTACCCTCCATATATCTGTGGTACGAGGAGCTAAGTCCCTGTTTCACCATGCCTGTCTGCATCATGATCATCCCAACATCTGTAAAAAGCCAAAATCCAAAAAAACGAAATTCTTATCGTACAACCGCAAAAATTATCGAATGAACAAAACAAACTCTATTTACAACGCTCTCTTGGAGGTCCTTTAACTAATCTGCAAAAATTATCATCTGTCTTTTCGTTCGTCGAAGGTTCATGATGATTGAAGCTCACGCTCAAAATATTTTACTAGAAATGTGAACAAAAAACCCCATATTTGATATTAAATAAACACGTATGTGTACCTAAGTTAAAAGATTAATCATCGAAATGAAAAGAGAAATAATGACTGGTAACAAAAATGAGATGAAAAACCTGAATTTCATGCAGAAAATGTGCACAAGGGATCAGAATGTGTGTCAAAGTACATTCCGGTTTAAATCAGGCACAAAGATTTGACAGAAGCGAAGAGAAATTTTCTAAATTCTAAGAGAAAATTCGTTACACAATTTCTTTTATTTATCATGTTCTCATTTTAAATCTTATTTTTTTTTTAAATGATATTACTAATAAAATTCATTTTCAATTGTATTAGTTAGTATTTAATAGAAGGTTTTTCTTTTTCTATTTTAAAAAGATATAGGTGAACCACGTTTCAATTTTTTTATTCGCTTTGTTTATCGTGTAATAAAATATAAAATGTAGAAAGCTATTGACGAGTCTAGATTGCCAACTTAGCAACATTCTCTAAAACGAGTTCTAAATTTTGTCATAACCCTAAAAAATTCTTCTGATATATACATTTTTTTTAATTGTTATTCAGGAAAATTAGAAATATATCAGAGTGTTATGATAAATTATAGATTCCGCTTTGAAACTTGCCAATATGAGGTTTTAAGTGACAATTTTTTATATTTTATTATATCATAAATAAATTGAAATAAATATAAAACCAAACTTTTTATATATGTTTCTAAAATTTTTTGTGATTATTTTTATCAATAATCACAATAATCAGAATAAAACAATGTTAAGACAGAGATAAAATTGCATAATATATCATATACATTTCTTTATAAATCTACTAGTAAGTAAGCTATACTAATATAGATACTTAGTTAAGTGATAGTACTCGCCTCGAAATTTGTAAGCTATCGTTTTGGTACTGACTTGTTTTGAAAATTTGATCGGTTGCTTTGATTATACAATGAATGAGGAGATTTTTATTTAGCTCGGTTATTTACGGTTAACTCTCTTTTTTAATATTAAAAAAAAAAGAGATCAATAATAACTACTACAGGTAACCACAATTAACTACCGCTGAATTAAAATCATTTGTAGTAAAATTTCCTAAGAAATTTTAATATTTTAAAAATATGTTTATGCAGAACATTTTAAAATATTCTACTCTTTATTTATATCATCTGTTAGAATGGAAATATGTAAATAATAAATAAATAAATAAAATAAATTGTGTAACTAATATATAAAAACTAGTAAAGAAAAAAAAAACGCTATTGAAAAAATAAAGAAAGAAACTACAATCGCATCTGTCAATCTTTGAGAGAAAACTGTAATATCTTAAATGTTCTGCAAACATGTACCACTACACATAGAAAAAGGTAGCACTCGTTCAAATATAATAATATATATATACTGCAAGTGGTACGAACAGAATTTTGGACGTAATGTTTGTAATCAAATGCATAATGCATAATAAATATTACTTGTAATAATAAAGAGAGTAATTCAAATACGTAATGCAAGAGGCGAATAAAACATAGCTAAGGTAAATATAATATCGATAAAAGAGACAGAGAATAAAGAAAGTGATATTTATATAAGTATCTCCAGCAGGCCCAGGCAGGATCTAGACAGATCTATTTTGTTTTATTTTTGAGTCATATCAGTGATCAAGTTACCTAGATCATGGGCCCAGATTCGTTGCTGGACTGCCACTAAAAGCCACCCAATACAGTATGAGAGTTTGTTCAACAATTTGAGTCAGAATACACTTGGATATGATACAATAATAATGGGAGTTGTTTTGTTTTTTTTTTATATTATTTAATGTATTGATTAAACGCACATATCAAATATTGTTATCCATTTAATTTTAAAACATTTTCGATTTTGGAAATTTCTACATTAATTAGCAAAATTTTGTACAATACATAAATAACATAGAAATAGGGACATTTACTTTTAAGTATTTCAAAAGTCATTAACTTCATATTATTGATTTTAGTGATGTGAAATTCTTCAGAATTTTCTGTAGGAACATTTTAAAGATTATTTCTCATATTAGAAAATACTTGACAATTTTTATATATTTGTATTAATAGTAAATTATAAATTGAATATTTGTTGGTGACTACTGACTAGTACGTTTGACAAAAATATGAAAATAAAGTTGGTAAGTCCATTGTTTTAAATTAATTTTTAATATTTTTTGTCCAGTATTCTCTATTCATACTAGTAGCTCGTCCCAGAGTTTATTAAATATTTAAAAACAAATACATAATGTAATTGATTTTAGTGGATCTAGTCGGATTTATTTATTATTGATCAAACAAAGATAAATAGAAACGGTTTTTTTGTTTTGCTTAAAATATTTTTTGATGTTTACAATAGATATACTAGTACTAGTATTCTGAACAAACATAATGTTTCTTTTCTAATAAATGAATTTTTCATTCAACAGAAAGAGACAAAATATGTCTACAACAATAAGTAATGAATTTTGGAATTCTATGTATAATCTCATTAAAATTCTTTTTCTATGCAGACACAACAATTATGTATATACATAACATTGCTTACACAACATATGAACACTAAAATGAATAAAGATATTGAAATATTTTATATATTTATATTCATCTTCATTCATTGTTTTTAACATGATATGTACGTTTATTCAGTCTTAAAATTCGTTAAGGCTAAAGGAGATGTATATAATAATTTATACTAACAACGTTTCTGGCTGGATATAATCTCATTTAGATAATACGAATATAGAATTGAAAAAAAAAGATTTGAGAGAGAATTTGCACATTGATATAAATGATCATTTAAAAAAAAAATGTAAACAATAAGAAGTAACTCACAATTTTTGCATTTGCATTTTTTGATGAGTGTTTCGTCTTTAATATCATCGTGACAGGCTTTACAGTAGAACCAGGCTCTGAAAAAATTAGACAATTAAAAATTTAAATTCAAAATGAAAAACCGTAAAAGTCTTATTGTGTTTCATTATTTTTATTGTCTACGAAGGATACCGTTTGAATTCAGAATAAAACAAAAAAATTTAATTATATTTTATTTATAGTTACGAATAGGTTAAAGTCAAAAACTACTGCAAAATATTAACGTTTCTTTCTTAGGAGAGAAATTTTATTTAGATATTTTGTTTAAATATTTTGTATTATCAATATAAACAAATGAATATAGTTTACTAACCGTTTAACTTCATCAGCAGATTGAGCTATAAAAAACCCCTGAGTGTTTGGTTGAATTTTTGCACCACGTGGATTTATAGAGATTTTGGCGTCTTGTCCTTCTTCAACGCCTTTGATTTCAATTGCCAGTAAAAGTAGTTTTAGTTTTGTGAAGCATAACCTATATAATTTTTAAAACTGTTAGTACAAATTCTTTGAACTTATTTTAATATTGTACTTTATACATTTCCTCTTATATCTAAGTTTTCATTTTAAAGATTTTATTTACATTAAATTATTTTACAAAAATTATTAATATGCAATATTTAAAAAAATACGTGAAATAACTAAATGTTAGTTAATAAATTTAATTTTATTAAAGTGATTAAAGATCTAAGCTTGAATTTTTTTGTTTCAGGTGGAAAAATTGAAGTTCCTGAAATACTATTTGTAAGTACAATTTTTTTTTTTAATATCTGCTAATATAATTTATAAATTTTTCTTTTGTATTTTTTTTACAATCTGGAAAAGTGTAACAACTTGATAATTATTTATTGTAAATTTCTGATTTTTGTGATAAGTTCTACAAATAATTTCATACAAAATTTGATTTTTGTTCTTTGATCCAATATTGTTTTTTTTTTTTCAACAAGTAATATAAACTTACTGGTAGTGCAATAGCTAATAAAAACAATTTAGTACAACTAAACTGTATCAAGTTATAAATTTAGTTCCCAAGAAAAAATTTAATATTATTTCAGCAGATGGTGATAATTATATTGTTTATTATTTGAATAATTTTGAGAATAATTATGTATTTTAAACAGTATATTATTTCAAACTCAGATACTTTTTATTATAAAAAATATATCTTGCAAAGAATTAATAATAAAGTAATTGATTAAGAATAAAGCACTGCAGTGTATGATAGCGTGTGAAAATATTCTAGCTGTATCATGCAAGCGGGTTATGGAAAATTTGCGCTAGGAGATACAGAAATAAATGAACATTTGTAAAATCTAAATTTATAGTTAAATACAACTAATTATTTGTTAATAATTTATCACATTATAAATTCAGACTTTACAAACACAAGGTCACAGAATATTTTATTACTATTCTATTATATTAATTGCTCTATCCCCCAAACGGTCTGCTAAAAATAAGCGGTTCAATATTTAATATAATTTTTTTAGTTGTTTTTTTTTCTTTCTTATTTTGGTGATCACTCTAAAACTCTAGTAATCTAAATGCAAGACACACAAAAAACAAGTAAGGATTAAATATAATTCTATTCTACTTATTACATTATTCACACTAGAAAAATACAGTTAACAAACAAATATTGATTAGTGTTTTATTTTGATCGCAGTCAAAAACTCAGAATAACAATTTGGAAACTTTGAAACATTATTTCAAACGTTAAACAGACCGAAATAGTTCTTATATTTTGTGTTTTATGACGAGTAATTTTATTGCCCTTAAAATATGATGTAACTATTCAGACTCACATAAAAATGTATTATTAATCATAGTTGACATTGTAAATAGATTTTTTATTACTTAAAACAATCTATTTACGAAATATTATAATAAGATATTTAAAGAATAAAAAATTAATATTGAAAATGATAATAATATTAATATTATTATTAATTAATATTATTTTGTTTATATGAAGACAAATCTATTTATTTAGCAAATTTCGGTTTACGTTTAATGAAATTCATATCTTAATTATCAGTCAATAAAATTTAAAATTGGTAAAGTAAACGAACTATAATTTGTTGATAATTTCCGTTTTTTCAGATTGCTAAAAAATAATAATAGATAAAAATATCTTGCAATAGAATATGGCAGCAAGATAATTGAAGTAAGAAATATTAGGAAAAGTATTTCCATGCACTAGCATTTATTTTTGCTGCTATACACTTTCATAAATATCTATAGCTATTTCAATTATATTTCAAGTAATTCTTTAGCAATCTTTTTTCGGTTTATGTAGTTATAATTGTTAACCAAAATATGAATTTATTTGAATTAATTTATGTATTTTACATAGGTATACTCTAATTAGTATAATTTTGAAGTAAATTATATTATTTATTAAAATACTGACTGGTATTATTATAAGATTGGTTATAAGTTTGGTTTTAACTAATACTTGTTTTAAAATAATGTAATTGTAATAAGGCTAGAATTAAATTATTAATCTAAAATTGATTTTGCAGTGCCAGTCATTTACTTCATAAGACTTATTACAATTTCTTTTTTATTTTAAGTATTAAATGAAAATGTACCTATTGTTAGTGAACGACATTTTCAATTCTGAGTAAATGATTACGAAAATTTGAAACTAAACTAAAACGGTCAACTATGGTGGTATACTAGTAAGGTTAGTAATTTAATATCAGTTAAAAGGTAAGGGATACTGTAAAACACTTTTCAGTGAAATCTTACTCGCTGGCCTGTGGGAAAGTCATGCCCGTGAATGAGGGGGACAGAGTCTCAGTATACATCTCGCATCCTGTGCCTTGTAGGTAATCGTTCTGCCACACTTGCGTGTCAGGCGACTGAAACCATCAACACACAGGCATTCAGCAACAAAACAGCATGGTTGGGCCAATATCATATCATCGGTGCGTAAAATAGATTTATATAATATATTGGTCAATTAAAAAAAATTATAATAATAAATACATCAATTCAGTTCAACAAAACACGAGTAGGATTTAATAAATATCATTCCTTTTTTTTTGTTTTGATTATGGTCGATTGTCTCCTGGTTACCTTTGTCTGTATTACCGCACATTTTGGTTAGCTTTGTGAAAAGAAAAAGAGGAGGCTAGATGGGGAACTAAAGGAGATGCTGGATTTGTAATTAATACCATTCATTCTTACTCTGAAATGGTATATAGGAAGAATTTAAATATGGTTAAAAACATTGAAGGCACTACAAAAGTGTTTAATTAAAAAGTAGGTAGTCAGACTAATTCTGGTGCTCTTCTTCTATGCAATGCTTAAATTTTTATAAAAAGATAATTAAAAAAGAATATTTTTTCAATAAAAAATGTAAAACAACTGTTAAATTTAATATTTTTATAATTTCATCATATAAAAAAATTGCACACTATAGAGACTAATAAACAAAATATCTTTTAAAAGCATTTTTATTAAAACACTATTAGCATATATATCAAATCATTTATTAATATTTTTAAGAGTTTCATTTAATTTTTTGTAGATTTAGAACACAATTTGTAATATAGAGTAAAGAATGCTTGTAACTAAAAAAAGAAAGATACGAATAAGGACCAAAGTTTTTACTGCACAAACTTTAAAGATTAATAAACAATATTGAATTAAATAATTCTTTTACACTTTTACGGAAAATATTATTTCTTCTTCATCAAATTAACGTACAATTTATAATACAAATTCATTATGATAAATGGAATGTGGAATTTAATTGGTTTTCAAAGATACTATTCAAATTAGGTAAATAATTTTGTTCTGTATCAAGCAAAGTATTTGAAATTTTAATATATTATTACCAGAATGAGGCTGATTATCAATGTTTTCCATAATTTGTAACGACAATTATAAGAAAAACAAAATTGTGAAATAGAAACACTGATAGCATCCTATTTATATATATACATAAAAGGCAAAAGCTTGCAGTGATATCAGGTCACCAACTATATAGTTAGCATCATCATGATACTGCAGAAACAAAGGATAGTAGTAACGAGCAGAAACAACAAATTAAAAAAGCAATTAGGAACAAAATATTCTGAACCATTAGATTGCAACATTTTGTTGTACTAAAAATATAATTATATAAAATTGCTTTTCTCGCTTGTCTTCTCCACACGATTACTACCAGAGAAAAGGAGCATAAACTTGTAAATGAACTTTGAAGTAACGATGGAATATCAAGGGCAGGGGATGTAATCTTCGGGCAAAATGAGGGTACATGATGATGCTAGGAAGCCGACTTACTCTGTGGCATGAGCAAATGGCATTCCTGTAAACGTTTGACTCAGCGTTTCTCTATACATTTCCATTCCAGTGCCTCTCAAATAATCATTGGTCCACACCTGCATCTCTGGAGACTGCAAGCATTGCCATTTTTTGTTTTGTTTAAAAATTAAACAGAAAAATATTCATTCATATAGGTACATCACTTGTATCAATCTATTGCTCCAAATTTAATCTTTATAGAAACAAGACAAATAAATATTACATAATATTTCACTCATTCAATTTCTATAATCAGCTGGTCAATATTTATTTATCCTAATAAGTTAGACACAGAAATTTATAGCTCACCGTTTTAAACGATCGCATGGCAAATAAATTTGCCATCATTGTTGAGAAACCAGGTGCTAGGCATGATTGTGCAATGAAACCTAGTTTGAGTTCTGCTAGACAAATGACATCATCACCCTGTTTCCAATCCCAAGATGGAATGTTTAATAGATACGCCTGAAACAATAAAACACAAATGTGCACATTAAAATTAAAATAACGTAATTCCAGATGACGTTGATTTTATATACTTTGTTATGATATTGCATAAGTTGAATAATAACTCTAATATCGTCGCTGTAATTCTTTATTGAGATAACTCGCATGATGTTTGCTGCATCTTCCGCATCTGGATCTTGACAATACTTGTTGGCTAGCACCAGACAAGCATCTGCTTCATGCACCTAGAAAGGATGAGTTTATATATTTCCCATTTAAATTTAATTAATTAATAATATTCATATTTAACAATAAGCTGTTTTATAGAAAGGCCTTGCTCGATATGAAACAATCTTAACAAAATTTATATGGCAGCACTTAAATATAACCATAAATATATGAAATTTCATAAATGAAACGGAATATTATTAAAACTGTTATTGAATATTAAAAATTAGTATGAAATATTTTTGTAATTGTAAAATACATGCAGAAACAAATATTTACATATTTTTAAAAATATGTAATTCACAACTATTGAGATTTTGTACTATAAAATCTAATTGAACTACAAAAACTACGTAAATCTAATGCAAAACAGCGTACAAATTTCCACATAGCACAAGAAATTTAGAAAATTTTCATTAATATTTAAGTTTTTATTGTTTTTTCTTAATGGTATAGTAGAATTGCCTAAAGATTTGACTTTATGACATATTAAATTATCTTTGCATGATAGTTTTTCAATAGATGCATCAGGATACATAAACCGGATACATAGAAATATTTTATTGTATAAATAAATAAGTTTGCATTACGTATTTAGTATCTCTATTGGATTTTCAGTATTTTTGCTTGCAGGGTCTTACAGACTCTTAATACAATTGGTGTTTAAAAATATTATAAATTTGCTAAAGTTAATAATTGTCAAAACTGAAATAAGTCGAAATCGACTTGTAATAAAGTCGTTGGAATAAATTCTGTAGTTTGAACTACCTGTATTTATAAAGAAAGTAGAACACGGAGAAAACTAATTTTAGTACGATGATGATTTATTAAAATCTTCATCCATATAAATAAAAGTTTTAAGTTTTATAGTATCGTAATTACTTAATCCTTTTATTAATACGAAATTTTATAAAATAAATAGTGATAAATTGTACCCAAGTAACATCTTTAGATATTTCTAGTATACTATTATTTTGTCTCGAAAAACATCACCAAAAAAAAACTATTATTGTGTAGACTAAAATTATATGTTCCAATCTTAACTTAATTGTTTGGAAAACTAGAACAAGATGGGTGTTTATCAGAAAAACCAAAGTTGGCAGACAATCTCACTAAATAGAATTTTGACACTTCATTAAAATAGACAAATGGAACCAGTCACAAAGAAGCAATATTATTAGTGAAATATTTTGTACTGTTTTGTCTTAGTGCTTCAATGTGTTTCTAACAAAACAAACTAACAATTAGTGGAAGAATGCAAAATGGATTCTAATATTGTGCTATGTGGACGAATTGAAAATTTCAGAACTGATATCATAAATTCAAAATAAAATAATTGCGCTCCTAATAAAAATTGGTGCTCATTATAAAATTTCATTCTAAAAAATTTTTATTCACGTTACCAGTTCATGAAGGTTATTTTTACTGCAAACTTACCACAATTTTTGGGTGTCTTACCGCAGGAACGAGCGATATTAGTAAATGCTCTTCTAGCATTTTATGTCTAAAATATATTCGTATAAAAATTCACAAATACATACACACATAAGAAACGAAGGGAAATAACTATTTTATCCGAATTATGTGGATATTTTTTCAATGTTTAGTTAAGTAATGGAAGTGTATTATTGTAAACATAACACAAAAATAATATCTAAATTAAAATATAACTAGTTTTTGTTGGTGCAGTATAGTGATATAAATTATAACAAAACTGTAAACTAAATATTAAAAAGAGTTGCAGGTACAGATATTATCTATACCAACACACAGGCACATAATAACTTAGGAATCAAACAAATATAATAAAATGCACGAGTCGTTCGAAATATTTTTTTTTGTCTATTAAAGAACAAGAAATATAGCGGTATGTTATTTTGTTATAATATATTCTTGTAATGCGTTTTGATATTATCATTCAATTATTATACGTAACATTAAATATTTCAGAAAAAATATTTAAAATATATTTAAAAATAAATAAACTAAAGTTACCAATATAAACTTTAAATTACATTCTAGATAAATTGAAATTCGATAATTTCATAAATAGATTCAAAATTTAAGAAAAAATATTTACATTTTACTGTATAAAAAAAGTTTTTATAACTTAGAAAAATGATAACAACTTGAAAGAATAATAATCTAAATTTAGTGAATTTACAACAATTTATAGTAAAACTTCGTTGCATTTGCTTCCGAAGAACATAGGAAACAAAGACAATGATTACGGAAAACAATACTGATGACCAACAATACCAAAAAAGGATAAACGAAATATTCAGGAAAATTATTATAATGGAAATTTTGCATTGAAGTTTAATTATATTTAAATTTTTTAAAAAAATTCTTGTCCATGTAATAGCCAATTAAAACATACTTTCAGAATGACTTAATAAAGCTCAATTTTCTGATGGTTTTGCTAGTTAAACATAGCGCCAATTCAAAAATTTAATCAATCAAAAAGCTTTTGTTCAAAAAAAAAAAAAAAACGATTTGATTGGACCACAATTTTTAAATTTACTCAACGACTTACTAATAAAACTATCGTAAAAATGAGCCTCGGAAGAATCAGAAACAGAATAAACATAAAATCACAAAAACAAACATTAAATTCCTACGAGAAAACAAACAAACACAACAATTGTTCAGAGAAGGGTTAGAAGGTAATTTAGTTTAGTTAGTAAATGACAGGTTATCGTATGCACATCCCTTCGTTCTCACCTTAACCCGTTGCAGGTCAATGGGGTTCATAATTGTGCCCTGGAAGAATTCGACGGTAGTAAAATGCCGCTTGAACAGGCCTTCCAGCTCAAGATCGGGCGGTTTCCTACATTTAACAAACACATTACCAACATGTACGGAACACGCACATAGATTTGTAGATGATGACGAAGGTAATACTGCATTAGATTGCCATAAGTAAAACCCTTTTCGCCTTCGATGTTCCTCCGAGTTTGATCCGTTACGAGTGGCCCGTGCAAATCCAGCGTTACCATGCAAAAACCAAAATGGAGACGTTGCTTGCTCTACTACTACTTATTGCGAAAAAAAATTTGCCAGCATTTCACCCCATATTCGAACATATACTAGTCACATTTAAAAAGCTAGTTAAAAATACGTAGGAACAAAAAAAAAATGTAATAGAATAAAAAATATGGCTATCTTAGTTTTTCATATAAGATAAATACAAGATTGCTTATAATTGATAAAATATCTACTACTATTAACTATTATTAATATTATTATAATATTCTAATGAATATTATAAAAATATTTTGTTTATTTAAAAAATAATACACAGGGTGTAACAGAATAACTATTCCTAATTTTCAGAAATGATAAAGGGCACATAAAGAAACATTTTTTATTAATAAGCTAATGTCCGGAATTTTTTTTTTTTTTTTTCGGCAGTCGATTGTACAGCGTTACAACTTGTGTATCGAAAATGGTGGTCGTAACTTCGAACAATTTTTCTAAAGTTTAATGCGCTATTATTTCTAATAAAATGTTCCTTAACTTAACTACTCTTTGACGTTGTAATAACTAAATAAATTAAAATTTGTCTGTTCTAAATTTTTTTATAACATTTATTTTGAACTATAGATAATATAAAATTAAATTATGTTTAAACAACTTTTTACGTATAGATAACAACCAAATATTAGAAGTATGTGTATTATTTATATATGTTTATAATCTTCAGTATTTTATTTTCTTATGAAACCTGTCACCTTGATATACATATGTATATATCTTACATTATATGCAATTTTTTAAATTAAATACTTATACTGAAAATGAACATTTTATTTAATATTATACTAGTATTTTTTTAAAAAATGGTTAAAATACTATTTAACTCTTGTGTCTGCACATAAAATTTACAATGTCACATCTGCATGTACACTCGGGTATGCAGATATATTTTCATATATTTTTGGTAATTAACAGTTACTAAAAAGGTAAGATATATGTAAATAAAAAGATAAATTAAAATGTAAAACGTATTTGATTTCATTTAAAAGATGTGATTTTTTCATTAACAATAATTTTCAAAACAAATGTCATAGGTTATAAAAAATGAAAAGCTACTGAAAAAAAGTTTAATTTTGAAATATCTATATATAGAAATTAAATAATTATATAAAAAATATTTTAGTTAGCCATATTTATTAATAAGATTTTTTTTTAAAACAAAACAAAATATTAAAATATTTAATATATAATTTAACTGTTTCATAGTAATTTTCATGCATTTTCGATTAAATAAAGCACCTGTTACATAATTTTCATTCCACTGTATTTTTTTATCGCCACATATATTTTCTAAATTACTCATTGCTACTTGCTGTAAAACAGCTGTATCGTAAAATTATTGAACGTTAAATATAGTGAGTGAGGTAAAATGCTGACTAATTTATAAGAAAGACATAAGACAAAATGTGATAATGTGCCGTTTAAAAAGTACTGGAAGCGAAGATAAACACAAAATATCGACCAAAGGCTCTACTTGTACTGTACGTCTAGAGAATCGATAAGTTCTGATGGAAGTACCTTGACACGTTCAAGGTCAACAGCATTCATCATAGTTCCCTGAAAAAATTCCACAGTAGTGTAGTGCCTTTTGAGAAGTCCCTCAAGTTCTAGGTCGGGTTCCTTCCTACAAGGTCATAAGACACCACATGTCAGTATCAAATTACAGATATCGTATATATTTGATTCAATAAAATTTAGTCCGTTCCTCGGCATCACGTCCAATAGAATATCCGGATATATATGTTTGTGTAGCAATGTGTCATAATAGTTGTTTTAATGTAAGGAAAAATAGGAAATAGTTATGCAAAACTCATACCTATGAAGAAATACAACTTCAACGTCGACATCTTCCCGATCTTCGTGGAGAAAGTCTTTCAGGAAATGTGATACAGACTCATAAGTTATGTGTCCACATACCACTATATGCCTACGAAACAAATACAAGTTAATCTTTGTAATTTGACTTGTAAAATATTGTGTTTGCTGTATGAAAACATATACAAGTATTATGGTAGTATCTGATAATATTGAGATAAATTTTTGAAAATTGCTGCTCCCTGATTTACAATACAAATACAAAAAAATAAATATTACAGATTGATATTAACGTATTACAATGAGTTACTAGAGTATGTAATAAATGTATTTGATTTATTATATATAATAATGGTCAAATGCGAGAAATTTTTTGAATTAAATTTTCCTAATCTACTGGTGATATATTCTATAATGCTCAGCGCTGTGTTTAAAGGCGCATGCTCTATAGGACATGCGGGTCAACTATCCGCGAACAATATTATAATTAGAAAAAATTTTAATACTTCTATTTAATAAATTGCAAAATTTTCAATCAAATGTTATATAAATTATATAAGACAAAATACAATAACGTGCCTGATCAAGTGGTTTAAAACTACGCAATTTTAGTATACCTAATTTCTATCAAAATTTAACAAACCCATACGAACCGGTAAAAGCTGATGAATTTAAAAAAATTTAATTATAATAATGCAAGAATCAAATCATAAAATAGCTTAAAATTAGATAATCCTATACGCGTACGATTATGCAACAACGTACACCAGGGCTCATAAACATTTTATATCTCTACGGGAATATAGAAAACTTCTGTACCCCTAGTGTACATATAAGAAATGAAATATTTTTAAGGCAAGGCATAGGACAACCTTATTCAAGCTTTCCAAAAAAAAAATTATCATCAAAACATTTGCCGGTTGGCATAAATTCGTGCAAAGAATTAGTAAAATCTCAACACGGCACACTTCTAGAATTAAATTCACCTACGTAATTAAATTTAAATTTGAGACAGGGTTGAACAACTAATAAAATTACAAATTGTAGAAATGTCATGTAGTAGTAATAACTATGTAATTGAATTAAACTGTTTACACTAAAAATGACTCAAACCTGTCTCGTTGATTTAAAAATAAAGCTAAGGAGAGAGAGAGCCTATGTGCACACAGCCTTGCCACGCACACAGACGTTACTAGAGGTTGAGAAGTTGATTTGAGTAGAAAAAGGTTGACGTTAAAGGAAGATGGCTGAATGGCACATGCTGGACTACATGCAATTTTTGTCTCACTCTCTAACAACAACAGCGGTACGTACTATGGACAGAAAAACGAAACATGTTTAGGTCCGCGACTGCATATGCTAACGTAATGCTAGTAAAGCAGCTACAAGCCCAAATATGTTTCGGGAGAATGTTCGCTCCATGTTAATGTTTTATCATTAAAACACGGCCATGGGGGAATATTAAACACTTAATCAGACACGATATAAAGGGCCGTGTAATTTTTTTTATTTTTTTTTGCCTTGAAACTGAACAGAAACGAGGACGGACTGAGGTAAGCAAAGACAACATTTATGGATGAACATAATGATATTGAGGGGAGCATAAAAGATTGTAATGGATTGTAGGGGTCGGGGGGTGGTGGGGTGTACAAGCGTGCAGGAACATCTTTCGGAACACAGCAATGAGCACCACGTGGTGACTGTACTGCAAGCCTTTTTAATATTACACACTCGGCCCATATCTTCAGCCAGTCAGCCGATATCACAGGCAGCAGCATGTGGTTGTTACGGCAAAATAAATAATTCGTCGCGCGCTAGATGTGTGATATGAACCGCGCAGCAATTAAAAAGACATTACTGGTACTGGTGACGTTCTGATCTCACCTTCTGCCTCTTTCGTTCTTCAGGGTGCCGCCGTACTTTGGTCTAGTCCCGATCAAGTCAATTATCTCGGGAATACAACTGGCAAATATCGCCTAGAACGCCGCGCCGCCGGCCGGGACAGAACAAGACAAGACAATTTGCATCATTGCTACAGCAGTACAGAGGGCGTACGACGAGGGGGCGGGGTAGTGGGTGGAACAGAGCCATGATCGCGGCGAGTTGTGGTGGTTACTCTACCTTTGTGCGCGACGAAGGCAGGCCACACTGCTCGTCTTTGACCATTTGCGCAGCACCGAAAAACGGAACAGAAGGATCCAAGGGTACATGGATACTAGCGTGATTTGATCGATAGGATCGTCAGTAGTTCAGAATATGCAGACGGGAACAAAATGAGTAGTGAATGAGATTGAGAGCTCCGTGGGAGCAACTGATTTCTGATTAGGAAACAAAATGATTAAAATACACAAGGT
Organism: Clivina fossor; assembly: GCA_963966155.1. Lineage (NCBI taxonomy): Eukaryota > Metazoa > Arthropoda > Insecta > Coleoptera > Carabidae > Clivina > Clivina fossor. The sequence goes on along the minus strand of OZ014565.1, from coordinate 7,921,694 downwards.
GTGAATTAGTCGGTTATGTAATTAGTCTCACAGCACTCGTCAGTCATCCAGGCGCGTCCGACACGGCAGATCTGGTGGCGCGGGGGCGCTTCCAGTTCCAGTTGCTGGTCGGACGGCCTCCGCGTCGCGACGCTGGTGTGCAAGCGTTGCCGTGCGTGGCGTGGCGGTCAGGCGGGCGGACGAGCGCCTTCAACGGGCGGGGTGTGTGCAGGCACTGTGTGCACGCTACAGGGACAGACAAACTCTCTAACATCTAAAAATTCAGACTACCAGGATCAAATGTCAAACCAACTCATCCCAATAAATTAGTCCATTCTGTATGCTCCCCCGTATCCGTACTCGTATTCAATTCAATTGATGACTTGGTTACGCAATTTTGAATTTCAGTTTAAGTGCATCTACTACACAATATACGCAAGTGCGGTTTAATTTTCTACTTTGAAAATCTCAGAAACAAACAACAAAATATGAAAATACGTCAATTTTTAACTTTATTATAATTAATAAAAAAAATTAATTTAAATTATAAATAACACTACCTCCATTATGATTATATTATTTTAAATGTATTGTTAGAAATATAATACTGAATTTACGTATAATTCTGAATTGGTTTTTCTTTTATAACTTTTCTTAAGTTTTCAGGAAATATTACTTTTAAATTATTTTTAAAGAAGTACAACATTTTAAATTTTAAAGTTGGAAACTTTGGTATTAAAAATGAGATTTGTCCTCAGATTAAAAATGCAAGTGTTTTAGAATATTTCTATATTTCTTTTCAATTTTGAAATTTTCAAATAAACGCACTGAGAGATGAAACCTGGCAGATGTGTTATTCTGTGCATCGAATACCAAATGGGTGAACTAGAGTTCGAGGATATATGATACACGGTAAAGGACATTGATTGAGTAGTGGTTATGGAGGGATGAATGGATAAAGAAATCGACGCAGTGAGCATACAGAATGCTGCATTAATTCGACAGGCTAGTCTGAGTAGATCATGCTAAAAACAATTCTAAAACTGTACTGTCTGCGGTACGAGACGCCTCCAAAAATGCAATGCTGTTATTTTAAATCAAAAATTAGTTATATAAGCAGTGCATAAAAGGAGCGCATCCGACGTACGGTTACCGAAATAGCGGCTAGCGCAAAGCATAACCCAAGTGCTACAAAACTGATATTTTATAAATAATATGTAATATAATAATAAAAAAAATAGCGTTCATTCAGGTGAGATTAGTGTAGCGACCTTGGTTTAGTACCTGCGTCGCACGTCTTTGGAGTACTTTCCGCCATACTTGGGCCGATTGGCAGCGAGCTCCGTTATCTCTGGGATCCAGCTTGCAAACACGGCCTAACAACGTACATATAACCCTCATTGAGTGCGGATAAGATTGGCCCATGTCAGGTCCTACCACCCTGAATCTGTTTACTAGCTACCAATAACAACTAGCGCACACATTAAACACACGTTATACAACAGACGCACACACACGTAGACATGAAATCTAGACTGTAGGCGACATACACGTCATTAGTTACGTGCATGACGCATACTACGTCAATTCGCTTCCTTTCCAGCCTTACATACGCATGCATCAATTAAATTAACCTAGCGACACGAAATCAATTTGCGATAAACCTTAAAATGGAATAAAACCATCTATATGCAGAACACCCCTGGTTATATTTCAATTAGATTAAAAACACTGCGAATGCCAAATCGCCGTTAGGATTATACACAAGCGAGCAGTTTTTTAACGGGGCCGGGGGTCAGATAGGAATCGTATAAAATATATTTTTTTAAATCTTGATAATATTCAAAAAAAAAAAAAAAATTAAACACATACAGGCGTACAAATTTTTTTAATCTAACTTTTCAAAGGACAAACATAGATGAGGACGGGACAAAAAACGACATAGAGCACACGCAGTTATTAGTTTTAAATTGTGTTATATTTGTGTTGTAAAAATAATTGTTATTTTCCAAATATACATTTGTATTTCTCTGGAATAGGTTTAGTACTTTTCTCTACTTTAAAACTTGTTAGTCTATTTTTATAATATCAATTTTTAATAGTATAAATCAATAATGGTAAATAATAAAATAGTGCACTTCTACTTGTGTTATAGGGAGCAGCTTCTAAATACGTGATAAGTGCCTGCTTCGATTTTGCTCAAACCATTTATCTTATAAGAATAATTCATTTAATAATCCTGTTCTGTCTGATACTACAAGATAAATGATTTAAGTTTTCGTGCCATGCTTTTATTTGCAATTAACAAACAAATTAAAATTGTTATTATATTAAAAAATAATATTTATATATAATATACAACTTTTGCTTATTTTCTAGAGCCAATTATAATTTTAATTACTTGGAGAAAATGTTCAACTTGATTACCTACTACAGGTTTCATATTGTAACTAGGCATTAGCAAAAGTTATTACATAATGATATTATTGAATTATATGATAAATTGTTAACTCGTAGTCGATGGCGTAATATGAACATTGAAAAATATAATATGATTATGGTTATTATCAAAATGATAATATAAATCGAAATTAGTCGAAATATTTTACAAATGACCAAATTATGGGAGGGGTTCATTGTACGCCACCGAGATGTAATTAGTTAATAATGTAGTTATATTAAAAATATGTTAGTTAATGTGTACGTTAAGTGTTAGTGTACCTCTTTCCATGCTCGCGTTTGTATTCCCCACCGTACTTGGATCTACTTCCAACGAGATCTATAATCTCGGGAATGCTACTAGCAAATATCGCCTGTGAACAAACATCCATAACTACACAATCACCAAAGAGCATACGGCTCAGTGAATGTGTCACAATCGGACGATGGGCGAGATATGTTTAAATTCAAGCCAAAGCTGTTCAATATTATTTTATAATGGCTGGAAACTTATGAATACTCATTTAGAAATCTACATAAGTTACTAAACTTTGACGTACAAAGGTGCACAATAGACATACAAGGAACCGCTTTGATGTCAGCAAACAAAAGTTTTGCAGAGAAGTTTGTTTGCTGGAGAGGAAAGTAGTTCCTTGCTCAGTCTTTTCACTAAATTCATGCGAATCTGTGCCAGAGGATTGTAATACGAAGCACAAGCAGGAGACGCAGTGCATAGATAAAGCAATAGCAACACGATACATATGTTAAAAAGGGCACACTCAACATCACGAGATCACGGACAGACGCAACAACCATTCACTCAGATTGGCCTGCATGTGTAATTGTACATTTGAATTCCACATGATATATCATCCAGGAACAGGGAAATTGATAAGACAAAAATTTGGAATTGGATATACAATAAAGGAAAATTTAGGAGCAAACAGGTAAGAATAAGATAAATTACAAATCTTAAAATTAATGCGGTAAGTAAAAATAGAGAGACATCACGTCGCCGACACTTAGGCAATGGACAAAATAAAAATTAAAAAAAAAACTAAACTTTAAACGTTACTGTCAGCAGAGCGATATTAAATTCACAAATTGTTCATGAAATTATTACGGTCTCTGTGGACATATCAAATGATGGCTTGCCATAGCGCATGCCTCACAGTTAGTAATCTTTGAGACATTGCCTGTTTCAATAACGCACACAAATTATAAACGCCGGAAGTTTGTTATAGGCGCTGCCACATTTACAATATTTGTCAATTCTATTTATAATATGTACAAGAAATGATAAGTTGCATTTTGGTTAGGTTATTCTGTTACTTAATAGACTTTAATACATAATATTGATCTATAATCAATGCACTATGTTAGGAAGAAAAAAAAAACCACAGAATAACCCTCAAAAATTAAGAATTCGAATGGCCAAGCAAGAAGCACCATTACAACGCGACATGGCTGTTCATATATATATATATATATATATATATATATATATATATATATATATATATATATAAAATATATAAAAGATTATCTAGGATCAACTGATTATTGAATCAGAAGAATTAAAGTGAATTAGAATAATATAAAATAAATATAATGGCAAAAATAGTAAATGGATACTCACCAATCCCACGAGTAAGAAGAAGACAAGGAAGGTTCGACCAAGTACTGTTTGGCAGTAAACATCGCCGTAACCGACCGTTGACATGGTGACGATCAAGAAATATACACATGTCCAATATGGAAGTTGGTGCGGATTATTAAATTCTAATGGATCACCAGAATTCTCTAACTGAAATTCATCAATTGCAATTCACAATTATATTTTCTCGAACAACTTAAAATGTATATATACGAATACAAATATATAGTTCACAAACAAATTAATATATTAATTTTTCAAATAATTTGTTATTTTGTGAGAATATTAATAAATTGTTTTCAGAACACATAATAAATAAGAAAAAAGGTAAATTTCATTATCAAACAAGATAAAGGAGATTAATGGAAAAACGAAGGTAAAAATTCATTAACATTTGCGTGTTAGAATTAATTTAAATGTCTGAAATTTAACTATAATATTAAATTTTAAATTTATATTACTTTTTGAACAGAAAATATGAAAAATGCGAACGTCAAATATATCTTTCTCATAATTTTGTAAAACCTCATAAAACTTTTTGATCAGTTTGTAATTAACTTTACAAAATATTCCAAATCTCTTTAATTTCCTTTTTATAAATTTTAATCTCTACTATAAATTATGAGGACAAGTTAATCTATGAAGTAAACATATGTTCCCTGTTACATATGGGATGCATATAAGAAAAATAGGACATATACTAGCTAACGTAAGCATGTTATAATCAAATGTAATTAATTTCGCGAAGGCAGCACGATTAAATAAACTTACCAAATGAATGATACCGGCTGCTGTAAGCCACACTGAAATGAATATAGACACAAGTTGCGCGAGGCGTATTGAGCTCGAGGTTTTCAATATGTTGAGGTATTGCAGAATGTCCGGTACAGTCATGAGGCGTAACGCTCGAAGGAATCTTAGACCTGTAGATGAAAATTGGAATACAGTTCTATAACATTAGTGGAGTGGGATCAGCCAAATCGTATCTCCAATAGAAAACTGACAATTTTTTATTTTTTTTTTAATTGAAAAATTATCATAACAAAAGTATAGCTTTTCAGTGATATAAAATTTTAATTAAATATTACGTTAACATTACCAAAATTCGCTAATGTCGTTTTTTTAAATATATAATTAAGATTCGAATGGAATAATGACACATATCAGATAGTTAAATATATTATTAAACAAACATTATGAATGAGGATGAAGCGAAAGTTGCTTGTTTGGATAGGAATGTTTGGAGGAGACTGATTACGGGATGATGAAAAGAGTTTGTGCCTCACCCTGTCGGGTACATGGCGTGATTGTGTATGTATGTATGTAATGATGATTATTATAATACGGGCCATTGTATAATATAATTAAATTTTTTTCATATTAATTATTAAAAGAAAGTAAAACTTAAAACTGTCCTGAATACTTCTTCTTCAACGTTGTATTATTTGCATTTGTCAGGTTTATATTGAGATATGAAATAACGCTGACAATGTGCTTACCTATCCACGTACGGTCCAAGTAAATGGAAACAAAGGACGGGGGTATCGTAAAGTAGTCTACGAATGAATACATTTCTAGCATGAACCACAACTTATCACTAGCCGCTATAAACTGTAATCAAACACAAATTGAAAATTATTAATTACACATATACGATGCACGATTCTAAAATAATACATATCTTAGGGCCAATATTTTGTGTTCTGGTTAACACAGTAATAGCTAACCGAACATTCAAATTAAGCAAATTTTAAATTCATAGTTAATTTGATAGATAGAACATATCAATTTATCCACTTGTTAATGTAAACCAGTACAATAAAATACAGAAAATTTGTCATTTTAATCAAGTATTTAATAATACTGAATAATTTTAATCGAGATGTCATATATAGAATATAATATGTGATAATTTTGAGTAACAATAAAAGAGAAAAATAATGTTATTTACATGGTAATAAATTCGTAACCAAACGTATAAAATGAATGGTATGAATATATAAAGATTATCAAAAGATATGTAAAGGGTTTACTGTATATTTATCCTTTGTGCTCCAATTATCAGGATTGCTAACATAAAAACTGAAAATGTTCATCTTAAAATTTGTATTTTTTCAATATAATGTTTAATTCAAATTTGTATAAGAATTTAATAGTTCTTTTTTTAAATTTTGCATTTTTTTAATTTTTATGCTTACTAAACAAAATCTAAAAGCAAAAAAAATAGGCGGAGTGTAAAGAGTTAAAATGCTTTGTAAAAGATTTAAGTTTACGTCAGGATACATCAGTATTAGTAATAAAATTCAGTGTTGTTATAGTTGGACTATTTGAAAAACTTCATTTAATAGATGGCAGTACATAAGTTATTAATAAATTTTATAGCTAAATTATTACCATATAAAACAAACATATGTGTTATATAATTTTAATTGCGAAACAGAAAAGTGATAATAAAAAGAGAATTAATTCATAAAAATAAAACCACATTTATGCTTATCATAACAAAACTTATTGCAAATAAAGTGTTTTTTATGTTTTGAAAATAAATTTGTCAAGTTCCACAACAAGACAAGCCTAAGCTACAGGTTTGTATTCTTTTTTAATCTAATCAAAACTAGTGCCAAATTTTAAATAGTTGTTAACACTTAAATAATGTTCCATTTCCTTTAGAATTCAATTCATTTTTATCATGCAATAAAAAATGAAACAGAAACTGATAAAAAAAAATAAAAATTATAATGAGAATGGTGACAAGTGAAAATAGAAAAAAAGACAATTCCAACTTACTCTTATAAAAAAATAGACCATAAAAAATATATTGAAGGCAAGGTCGATCTGTTGTGTTATGTTATTACTCCATTTTTGGCATCGCTCCACACCATCGCTAGAAAATCAAACAAATAAACGAGCGTGTTAAAGTTTCGTTGGCTTCGCGCAATTTTAAGTGTGTGTGTGTGAGTATTTCATTGTTATTTGCATAGCAAATCGTATTTATTTGCTTTAAATCTATTTGATTTCTTAACTTCCTAAATTCGAAATAAACGCCAATCTTTATAACATAGCTTATTTAATCTAGGAAACGTTTAAATATTTTGATTAACATGTTTATAACAATATCTGATTAATTTTGCTTTAGAATAATATATAATCAAAAAACGAATTTTGAATATTCCTAGTATAAAATCATAATTAATATATTTTATTTTTAATGTTTTCATTGTTTACAATTAAATTTGGAAAAGGTAATAAATTTAATTTTAAATTAATGTAGAATACTAATAGTAACCGGTTGTATAAAATATTGTTAAACGCTTTATAAGTTAACAATATCTTTAACTTTATTTTATGTTATTAATTTTAAATTTTGCGAATGTAATTTAATAGTTATTTATTATATTAAATAAATTAACAAAAAAGTACTTACTTCGAGGCGTCTATGAAATATATAATGAGCGAAGCTATACTTAGGATAAACACCAACACAACCTGAAACAAAACAAAATTTATCAAAAATTAGATACGAAATTATTAATAAAGTAATTTGCTTCGACACGTATATTTCATTAACTAACCGTAGCTTGTATTTCTATTTAACGTTACAAGTCAATTAATTTTTATTGAAAATCAATAAAGTACGTATCCTTGATATTTTTGTCGTAAAATATTGGACAACATCAACTTATATTCAATATCCATATATTTTTATTTTACAATATCCGTACAGGATATTTGTTCTAATAGGCTCGTACAAGTGTTTTTGATTTTTATATATTGATATTCGGTATTATTTTTTTTTTTAAATTTCATATAAATATTGCTCCGCAATTTTGATGAATTGTCACATTTAATTTTTGTATTATTTGTATTAAATCTGTTTTATATTATAATAATATACCTTGGAACGAAGAAATTAAACAGAATTTTAAAGAATTTCAAGAAAATATTGGTAATATTGTCATATAATATTTAAGATTATAAAAGTGATATAAAAAAATCAATTATTAATTAGTTTATTCCAACGCATATTTGCAATTCGGAAAATAGATTGTTTAATTGTTGAAAATAGTTAAATAATAATTATTTTTTGTTAAGGTGTCATTTTCTACCTTAGATATACAGTAAGACCCCGCTTAACACTGATCCGCTTAGCGCTGTTTCGGTTTAACGCGGTTTTTTTGGAATAGTGTATTCAGCTGAATTTAGCCACTATAACGGAAATTATGGACCAATTTATTGAAAATGACACTGATTTTGATAGAAGTTCAAAGGCAAGACGGGGTGTCATGGATGCCTTGTCCACTTATTGATAACTCTTAAAGAGCGCAAAAGAAAAACGCAAATGACATTAGATACCTTCTTAAAAAAAGGCAGAAAATTGGAAATGCAGAAGAATCTGAATGATCTCAAACATAAATGGTGATTTAGAATTTTATTTACATATTTTTATATATCCATTTGTTATGTTTCTATATTTGTAAGAAATAAGTCTTAAGTAATAAAATATCAAAACAATTTTTTAATTTTCTACCCGTTTTCCTGTAACCCCATTATTTACATGATGAAATGACCTCGTTTAACGCTGTTTCGTATAACGCTCTACTTTGATGGAACGTATACGGGTCTTACTGTATAAATAACTATTTTTTAGTTTAGATAAGAAGGAACAATTCAATTTTGTAGGTATACAGGAAATTAGATTACAAAAAAGTTGTCAAAAAGATTATTTTTAATAAACTTGAAATGGCATCAATTTTTTTACAGAATTATTCTTTCTTCGTATACGAAATCTATGATACAATATTTCAAATGAGACGATAATACAGATTACTAACGATAAGAGGTTCCTTCTCACATTTCCCAATAATATATTTTAGTTTGTCTCAAGTATTTGCTTCAGTATTTATTTTATCAAAGATATCAAATGTCCACCTTTCTAGCACAAGTACCATAAGGAAGTGTTGTTAAAACTGCTTTGTTTGTGTTGAGGAAATAACCCTTAAAATCCTCTCGGTTACGTTTAGACAATGTTTGGTTGTCGTTAATATAAGAACATCATCGATTTATTTTATTTTTCTCACTGGATGGCAGCTGTCTACTTTTCGCCTGTCATCGCAAAACGGCTCGTTTCCAATTTTATCGGATTGTTTACTCTAGTTCGCCACGAATAGAAGTTTGTCCAAGTTTAGTTTCTACATTTGCTCAATTTTTTTGCTGATAATGATCACAAATGTTTGTTAGATACTTTTTTCGCACTTTAGCTTAGTTTCGAATAATTGTTGTAGTTTGTTGTTGAAACAAACAAGTTAAATTTATCACAGACTTTTAAGATCACGCCTAACTGTATATACAGGGTGTTCTAAGAAGGGTTATAAATTTTAAAGGCATGTAATATATCAAAAATTAAGTTGACAAGTTTTAATACACCTGGTTCCACAAATAAATTATTTTTAAGGTATCTGTTTCACATATGTACATGTAATGCAAAGAAATCAAATAAAAGTTGTTGTAATTTATGTAAGAAAAAATTCAAATAAAAGTTATAGCTACTTACTTTTCGAAATGTACATTATGGAAATTTTACTCTAATCAATAGTTTTTGAGATAATAAAGAAAAACTAAAGTTACACAGAAACAAAAAAAAAAAAGACATCCTGGAAACGGGTTGTTTGTAGACCTAGGTTTATTAAAACATTTCGACTTAGTTTTTAATGTACTATATGTCTAAAATTTTGTGACAGTTTTTTGAATATTGTAAAAAAATACAATATTTTTTTTATGTAATATTATTATTTCAATATATTTTCCTTACATATTTTTAAAATTAAATTTAAAAATACATTTGAAGACTAGTTGCTTAAACATTATTAGCTGTTTTAAAAATGTCTGATTGATTAGATAGTTGCCAACTTTATCATATTATTAACTAACAGTGTATTTAATAACGATTTGTTCAAGTACAAACTTATAACTTAATATTTTATAGAATTTGTACTGTTTTATAATTATTTCTAAAAATATCTCACTGTAGTATTTCTCTTTAAACAAATTTTAATGAAATTAATTTGAAATATGATAATGCTTTCTTGTGTAAACCAAAAATGTAATTGGAATATTCTTAATTACTTCCTTAATTGTAATATGCAAACACAAAAACCATAAATTTAATGAGCTGGAAAAAATTAGCTACATGAGAATGGTTTAAAATAGAATTCAATGTCAGTATTTTTACTAAAATTGCAAATTCAAAGTAAATGATACTTTTTTTAAATACCAAATAAAGTATGTAAATTATAAGTATGTTGATTTCTTGTTTATTTGGAGAAAAAATCAACTTTATTTTCAGATTAATTTAGTACATGTGTTACTGCTACTATTTATCTTTGGTTGATAAATTAATAGTGTAAAATAATAGTAATAACTACTTTAAATCTACGAAAAATATTAGTACCAGTATTAATTACTAAGTTAACCATAATCGAAAACAATACTTAATATTTTATTTAAATTAAATTTTTTTTTCAATTAATAATAAATCGTTAGTACAGTAAAAGTTTAGATGTTTTGTAGATTTCTTTTGTTATAAAATGTCATATTTTCACCTCACTTTTAAAAATGATTTTTGTCAAAAGTACTTTTGACGTTTACTTAAAATTACTTATTAAGCAATTTTAATTAGTTTATTTGGATTTTATAATATTAGATATAAAAAAATATATCTAAAATAAAAATACTATTCATATTTGAAAAGAGGTAGAAATAAAATTTATTTTAAAACTAAAAATAAAAACCTTTTTTCTTAAACAAAAGAGTTGGGAATACGGGCCATTACTTTTTCTTTCAAAGAAAAAACATTTCTTTTAGTTTGTCATCAGAACTGAATATTTAATGTAGAAAAATATGCTCAACCAATATATACTATCTTTTAGTTAAACATTATAATCATTGATAAAAATATCTAGAGTCAAGTTACATCGAAAAGTTCGGAACATAGGCTATAAAATAAATAAAACACAATTATCTTTGTCGTCTTCAAATGTTTCCCATCCAAACAGAAACTTTCCACCATAGTAGGATTTTTGCTTATGCTAGTCAAATACTTTTAACAATAATAAATTCCCAACTACCCGCGATATCAAGTTCCGGGGTTGTTTTGATAAAATTCGCCGGGCTTTTAAGAACTTCTGCAAGTTGTGCAAAATTTTCCCACTCGTCGTATAACCATTCAATTCATAAATAAACACGACGAAAAATGAATGTTCACTTTTAAATGTTTCGCGAAATGGTAGAAATGAAAGCGTAAAGTTATTTTAATGTAAAATGCTTTCTTATCTGAACGTACCGTTATATTATTTGAATTTTTTGCTGTGATTGTTCTTTTAAAAATATTTGTGTAAAAAAATTGTCTAAGTGGGATTTTATGCTAATGGAAGCTAAAGTTATACTCCTATTAGTTCATTTTTTATATAAATTGTTCTCTACATTAATTGTAACGATTGTACAAAAGTTGAAAATTTTTTCATTTCATTGTAATCACGTAATTTTCAACACTTTCACTACAGAAATTTATAAAGTTAATCTTTTTTACTTATACAATTTTCCCAATGCATAATCTCTACTTCTTGAATTATCTGCCCTATATAATTTTATTGTCTTTTCCATCTTGTACTACAAGAAACTAAAATAACTCACCCTAATTTGCATGTCTTTCAAAGTTGAATATAGGTAATCAAAATAATTATTCTTAATGAAATACGAAAGACCCTGCATATGAGATAAATATCCAAATTTAACCAAGAATCCATTACATTAACAAACATCGCTAATTTGATCACGAAAATAATGTATTAAAATGATGAATTAATCCTATGATAATGAAATTCAATTAGTCAGTGTCATCGTATAATAATAATTTTATTATTTTGTAATATCATGTAAATATTTGTAATCATGTAATTAGTAAAAATAATCTCTTGTGATTTTCTTTTAATTGAAAATCACTGTCGTAATATAAAGTGATAATGATTAATAAATTTCGTTAGCAACACTGCATTTATACGATTTGGCAATAGAGGAAAATTTTCGTGCCAACTGAAAAATTTTACATTTTTGTGAATTTCAAGTTTTGTTCTAGATTTAGTATTAAGTTTTGCCAAGTGAAATGCTAAAATACAATGCACATTTTGTTAATTATGAATTATGTGTTTACAGAAGATATTTGTAAGAAATTTATGGCTGCGAGGGTCAGTAAATAAATTTAAATTCATATTCCGAAAATGGATTAAATCCAGAACAGAGTGTTTTGTAAACAACGTAAACTAAGAAAATAATTATGTAATGTTTTATTGTCAAATTTTACATATATAAGTTAGATCTACTCAGTTTTTGACACTATCCGGCAATCTATGTTTCATTTGAAACACATCAAAAATAGTGTCAAAATTACAGTTGTGACATTGTCAATGACATTGACAATGTGACAATCATCTGTGATAATCTTGCTTTTAATTAATTTAATATTTAACATAGTAAAAAATCTTTCAAAACTCATTATACTAAAATAAAAAGGCTTTAGGATTATGTTATGTTTATGTTTTAATAAAAATCGAGTACGTCAAAACGTCGATTTTTTATTAAAATATAAACAGAACTTAATCTTAAAGCTTTTCTATTTTAATTTATTATTTATTATTTTAATACAAAATGTAGTTTTCTTCAATTTGTGATACTTTTTTTTCAAATTAACTTTAAATAATATAACATATGACACACAAATATTTGCTGAGGATGACTTGCGATACAGTGATCGAAACGTGCAAATAATCGAAAAAATAAAATTACTACTTATAATTATTTTTAATATATTTCTATATCTCTAGTAATTCTTTGCCAATATAAAAGAGAATTTCAACAGTTATAAACTAATGTATGTTTATTTATTTTACGAAGTTCCAGGTTAAGTGATTACTAAGTATAATTGGCAAAATAATTTTTTTATGTCTCATATATGTATTCTTTTATTATAAAAGTTTGTCAAAAAATAAATTTAAAAACTTTACAAGGTGACTATATATTGATCTTTATAATTTGACATTTAGTTTTATAAATAAATAATAGAAACTCAACATCAAATATATTCTACAAATTATTGGTAGATGCAAACGTCTCTTTTTTAAAATTTTTAGATATTGTAGGTATATTTGATATTTATTGAAACAGTCTCATTAAAATAAATATATTCTCGCATTAATTGTGACATCTACGTACATTTATTTCGTTCGTATTTTAAATGAATCCAGCATTTATTGATTGAATTTTGCTTTTATATTCGTGTCTCCACTTACATGATATTCTACAGCTAAAAAATCTATAGGATATTTTTAGCTAAACATTATTTATACAAGAAAGAGGCAAAACCGCATTATATTTTCGAATATCAAGTTTTGTGCTTTCTGTGAAAATGTTGAACGAGCTTAAAGATTAAGTTTTTATAAATGTTTTCTTAGTGGATTTTTTAGAAATTTTCCAGTAGCTGTCATATAAATTAATCATGTTTTTTCGTGTATGACGCATGAAAAAATCCAATAAAATTTTGTGGAAATACACATTGTAAGTATTTATATTAAATATATTAAGATTCATTAATAAATTATATTTTAGTTTCTATAATCTTTAAGTAGAAAATATTGAATCATATAATTACATTAAGAGTTTCTGGAATTAGCACAATTTGAAAAGACAATTAACTATCTGAAATATATTTATTAATTTGTTAACTTTTTTATTAAAAATTTAAAACAAAATTTAAAAATTTGTTTAATGTTAACTAATTTCAAATAAAGATTCTAATTAGACTAAATTTGTCTCTTATTGTAATTTAATACAAGAAGATCAAGTTATGTTCGATTAAAAGAGACTGAATCTTTTGAATAGTTTAATATTTGTTACAATGTTGTACTGCAAAAAATATAATTTAAATTTATGTAATATTACATAGTTTTAACAGTAAAATTGCAATATTTTGTAATTTAATTGTGATAATTCACATACTATTAGAATTTTTATATAAGAATTATATTATTAGAATATGTACATCAATTTTTTATAGTGTGCCATAAAAATAAATGTAACTTTATGACAGCAGTTTTTTTGTATATGTATTGTGTAATTCAAAATAAGTTTTTATATTGTGCATTAGTTTTTCCAAAGTGGAGATCTAACTTCATTTCTATCCCACACCCGAAAACAGTAAATTCACTTCATTTCATTTTTCGGAAAAGGGGGGAGGATGGTCTAAGAGTTTAAAAAATATAATTTGCAATGTTATTTCTGTTTCCACTAATTAAAAATTTGCATATCGTTGACAATCATGCAAAATTTCGTTTTAGCAAGAACTCTAATATGTTATGTTGATTTTTTTAAATTTAATTTCTTAAACGTTTTTCTAATAAGTTTCATTTATTAATGAAAAAGTATTTTTCTTCTAAAAAAAGAAAATTGTTAAAAAATTGAATAAACTACCACATAACATAGAAACAAGCAGCAAAATTGTCGAATGTAGTTTTTGAACCAATCTTTTATGTCATTTTATATTAATCCTGGACGACACAGTGTAAATAAATAATAAATTTAATTTACATCAAATATTTCGCTTTTAAACTGCAATGCTATCTAATTTTAAAACTTTACGGAAACATTTCACGGCATAAAATAAATATATCGTAACATCTGTGTTATATTGGTAATTTATATAAACTTCATAATTATACATATATTTTTATATATTCTAATTACGTCTCAAAGCATGTCCTTGGGAATTAAGCCAGATAAGACGGCACAGCTGAGAATAAGTCTGTTTTTTAAGTGTTTCAGTTACATAGACGACAAGTTTTTTTTCAGCTAGACACGCGCGCTAGGGTATTTAGTCAAAAATTTATATCACACGATTTGATCACCTGTTCCATGTTTTCGACCAAATGCACTAGGATGCATTTTATTATTTTAATTAGTATTTACGTGTTTTGATGCATATTAATAGCAAGCTGAATGATGCAAAATGCTAATATTAACAAAAAGACATATTGGCCTGTATTAGGAGCTCGGTTTTAAAATTGGTTTTAACCAACATCGATTTTAAGACAAAGTAACTGTCATAAGAGCAGAACCAAACAAATAAACTAAAACACACAAAAACTGAGTTTTTAATATCAACCATTGAATTTATATTTAATATAAACAAAATTAAATTATTGTTGAAATAATGTTTGTAATATATATTTTATATAAATTTTTAAATCTAAAACCTTTAAAATTAATCATAAATAATATAGGGTTTGTTGCATAAAACTTTACGCAATTTTTTGCGAACATGGTTACTTCATGTGGTTATCTAAGTAATTAATATATAGTTCACTTTTTTAATGCATATTATCGAAATGAAATTTCGACATTATCGGTATTTTAAATTAGCTATTAATTATTTTTGTTTATTACTAAATGAACAAAATACAATCATTAGTTCTCGTTCCCAAGAATAAATATAATGGGTAATTTGAGAAGCAACTGATCATATAAGATCAAAAGTGACAAAAACTTATTGAACTTATGCTGTATCTGTCAAATATATTAATGCTCTTTTGTTTCAATATAATATCGATGAAAATTGACAGATTCTCAAATATCATAGATGACCAATTTTTAGAATTTAATATCCTTAGAAAGCATTTCCAACAAAGTTAAATATATCTTTGAGAAAATAATACCAATTTTGAAAATTGCCTTATACTCACCACAACTTTTAACTTTTGTAAAAATTGTTGTCATTTTTTGTTATAAAGTTTTTTTTTTCTACTTAATAATGAGGTAGCTATTCCTTCCAATTACTGGCAATTGAAAATGGTTGAAAAATCATTTGGTAAATTTTTATAAAATTTCAAATGATGTTATATTGAAATAAATTTTCTGTCATTAACGACCAAAGTTTATTAACTGCTCTAAAGCAGTTGTTAATTTGAATTTGTTACAGTAGTTGTTAATTACAGTTACTAGATAACGACTGCTAAAACTAGAATTAAACTTATTTAATTTTCTTACATAAAAAAAATGCATACAGTAAATAATTATGCATGGAAATAACATATCATTAAAATTCTATTTCATATAATTATAATAAAGATTTATCATTATACAAACTACGTCACGCACATTCAAACTTAATTTTATCAAACATTAAAAATATAAAGTTATTACGTTGTTACTTTTGAATTTTGTCTTATCTAATAATAAATATAATTTTTTTTCAGATTTAATACTACAAGGTCCTTTTTCATAATAAACACTTTAACTAAAGTCGACTTTAAACCAGCAAAAAAGCATTGATTTTCAATTCTACTGGTTTACAAATTATTGCTGTTAATAAAACGATGCCTTTTTTGTCAACTTCTCAAAGTTCAAATGGCAAAATTATTTGTTGTGCTAGTAAAGCAATGTTTTCTTATCGAATTTTTTAGTATACAAACAATACTTTAAGACAACAAAACATGTTCAAATAAATAGAGAATCAATATCCTATTTCAAATACTAAATAAAAACGTAACAAGACCTAATATGATCCAAAATTTCATTTAACAAATTAAATTAAACTGTTTTCTAGCCAAAACTATTTTGCAAGTTATTCCTAATTCAATTTACAGATTAAACCTAAGCGATATAGTAGTATTTTTTCATTAAATTCCATCCAACGAGTGATGCAATTTAAATTTTCGTCGTAGGCACTGTCGAAAACCCTAACCTTAAACGTCGGTTCTTTAGTTACAAAGTTATGACAGAGCGAACCAAAGCTCGTCTGTCGTTTTCCCTTGTTTGCGTTCAAAGTTTCTCTCGTGGAGAAAATTAATTACCGTGTTATCAGAAACTTGAAAAGATGGAATCCTGCCAAGCCGTCTTTAACGATATTTACGAAAAATTTCGTTTTTCAGATTAAAACGACGAAGTTTTAGTATTTTGTACACGTCGATCGAACCTTTTTATAAATAATACACAAGGTAGATATACTTACTAAACATCTGGCGAAGATATTTAGATAAATTCTAAATTTATTTATGTATAAATCGCCTTGAGCATAAATAATAAAGATACATCGTTGACTGAGGATTCTCGATACATTCTTTGACGGATAATTTTATGGAAATTCAACGCAAATTTTATGCAAGAAGGAATATTCATTCCATTCCTTGTACTTGTGGACTCCTTATACAAATTAATTCATATACCTTATTATAGTTTATTACACTCGTTTTTCTATTAATATACGTAAACTTGAATATTTATTTTAAGATTTTTATAAAAATACCTCACAAATTTTTAAAATATAGCACAAACCTTGGTGTATTAAACTACTTTTTTCGATTCATATTTCTATACTAAAAAAAGACAAACATATAAAAAGTATGCACATTACATCATATTAAAATATTTATTTTCTCTATCATGTTCTGCATTTTTGCGTACTTTAATACCATTTAAAGTTACCAATTTTTTACGACTACACAATTTTTTATGTTATTCTATATTAAAAAAAAAAAGTTCTAAATTTATTTCAAACTTTTTATAGCAAACAAAATTAAAATTACTGTTTAAATAATGTTTAAGTAAAAATTGAAAAATTTGAGAACTTTCAAATTTATATTTTATCATAATTAAAAAAATGATTAAACAAATAAAAAAACGATATTTAAAAGTTCCAGGATACGTTTCATTAACACGATGTACGTACCCCATTTAACATTAAATATTTACCGTTCATTGCAGGTCAGTTTATTGACCCCGGGGTCAGATAGTGTCAAAATTGCGGATTTGATGCCACAAAGTTACTTTCCAAAAATGTATTTGATCACAATTTTGTACTTTTAACGCCATTACAAACAAGCAAGCCTCTATTTGTTTTAGCTTTTAGTTATTTCCTTTCAGAGAATTTTTCATATCCTATCTGTAAATTACTGTAAAATTTCACGTACATTAAAACAAATATATTAAATTGGTTCATATAATATATAATAAGACTAATTAGCTTTGCTATGTAATTTTAGAACATACTTATTTTATCAATAATTGAAATTGAAATATTAATTTTCATATTCATACAGTAATTTTCTCATTACAAAATTATTTAGTCATTTCTGCAAATATACTAATAATTTAAAATTAAAAAAAAGATAATTTGAATTTTTGTTAAAAAAAATGAAATATTTCTATATTAGAATAAAACGGTTCTAGTTTTGTAATAATTTATTAATAAATGAACGTTTTGACGAACTGAACATGCGTCTTCATCAGGAAAAAAGATAGAAATCTACACATAAAAATACCTCTTTTCTAGTTATCTTTTTTCCTGGTGAAGCCGTTTTATTCTAATATAATGAGTTCTGAAAGATGTTTTACTATGTTAATAACTATATCATATTTAAATAAATACTGAAATACTTCATTTCAAAGTTGAAATTATTGATTCAAATTCCATTATGATATTATTTGAAAGAAAGTTTTATTTTTTTTTTCGAATTGAAAATAATTTAATTAAAAGTTTCAAAGTTCTTCAAAATTATCCTTTTGAAAGAATTGTGACAGAATAACACTGATTTATTTTAAAATATTAATTTCAATATTTTTCTAAAAATAAAAATATTTCAAGCTGTTTTATATAATAATTTAATATAAGTCACTTTAATAAAATAAAATAATTTCTCTTAAATCACAGTTTAATGGAAATTACTTTGTTTTATTAACATTTCGCCACAGTAAGACATATTTTAATTTATTATAAGTACTTAACTTAAATATGCTTGACTATGAAAAAAATTTAATTTATTAGGTACAATATACAATCAAACTGAATAATAATTATCATGAATAATTTTTTGCAATTACTGCATTGTATTTTTTTTTTTTTTGAACTGAAAATTTTACATTTTTTATTAAAGATTTTTTTTTAATATTCTTATATTTAGAAAAATATATAAAATTGCAATTCTACAAAAGTTGCTAAACTGAAAAATAATTATTATGAATGAATTTTATTTGAACTAAAACTTTCACAATTTTCATAAAGGCTAATTCTTTTTAACGTTTCTACTAGTAGTATTTGCTCGACTCTGTATGTATTATAATACAATAATTTAGATGTTGAAACATTTAATTCAATTTCAGTAGCAAATTTATCAATGATTTTTAAATCTTTTACAATGTAATCTTTCAAATAAAAATACAAGAAAATAGTTAAAAACCATATTAAATTTAAATAAGATATTTCCTTCAAAATGCAATTTTCAAATTTGTCATCATTACCATCTTTTCTACAACATAATCCTTCAAATCAACTAACAAGCAAAAAAAAAAAAATTAGAATCATGACATCAAAAAGGACAAAACAGATTAAGGACCCGTCATCCATCAAATCCTCCACACGTCAATAAATCCTCGAAAACATATTTTCCTCTCTAGGCTTTACTGTGTCTGTGAACCCAATCTCAATTCACAGCAGAGACAAGAAAGGCATCATTCACACGCGCCGCATACAAAACACGGCACCGTTTTCCAAAATACGCACCCGATAAGAGTCGAGGATTACGTCGAAAAGATGCCCCCCCCCCCCTCCCCCAATACCGAAAAAGCTTTGGTCGCGCGCGCGACGCGCAACTGGGGCACTAGGGTTTCCGACCCGTTTACTGTTCCAGAGGATCAATACGGACTGTGTGTGTGTGTATGCCGTGCCGTAACGTTGCCTGACCCATCACATCGAGAAACGGGACAACGAGGAGCCGGCATTTGACGGGACATTTGGCGCAGCCAAACTGTTCTGGAGCAACAGCTTTTCAGTGGTCGAATTCTGAAATTGTTCCTTCTTGGGTTTCGGAAGCGAAGAGTGATTGTGCGAACTGGTTCAACGATCAGTTATTTGCCAAAAAAAAAAAGTTATTCGGGTTGTTCAAGAATGAATCTGATAGCATTCTCTCAGACTAATTATATTGGATTTTGGTTAGATGTAAAATGAAGAATGAATCTTTATAAGAAATTAATATTAATGAAAGTTTATGTTCAGTTACTAAGATAAGTTATATAAGTATATAATAAGATCAATAATCTGAATTCAAAATGTATCAAAAACATCTTTAAAACTACGAAAATAAATTGTGATTTTTATAAGAAAAATCCAATTTACAAATGATGCAAAAACCAAGGTTTAGTCTCATAAATATTTTAGATATTTTTTCTAATATTAAGGAAATTGGTCTTAATTCATCTTTTAAAAACTTTGGCGTTGTTAATGCCGATTTATCAAAAATGAATTTTGCAGAATCATGGGGTTTGATATAGGACCAACATATGTATGCTCCAATTTCAGTTTAACGTTTTTGCGTATATAAAAAATATACCACAAAACCGTTTTAGTTTTTATTCAAATGAGGATCAGAAGACATAAAATTGACCATAAAAAAGATCATAAAAATACAAGAACTTAATGTTTTAGAACCGGTTCACAGCTTAGAAAAACTTTGTTCAAACCAATTCAATTTATTTTTATAATTAAAATAGTATCTTTTCATTTATATTCTGTTTATTTCCATATTATATGATCGACGTAAACATTAAACATTTTCTTAAAAATATAGTGCTAGAATAACTTTAATATATCATTTTTATTATCCGGGTATTTTATTTGTTTTCGAATTTACATATATAAACAGTTAAATAGAAGTAGTAATTATGTTTTTCCGTATTTCTTGATTCATTCATTATTTCTTTTAAAAATGTTTTTTTGCAGTTTTATACTGTATATTCCACCTTCACAATTTTCGTAATTATAAGAAATAGAACTTCGATTAAATGGAACTTATAGACATTTACATGATTATCTCGGATATGTCATTACTTACACAAAAAATTATAACTCACTGGATAATTGTAAAACCTTGAATAGATCTTATAATTACATTGAAAAATATTGCGTAATTAAACCGATTATTTTTAGTTAAATTTAACTAAAATAAAAATAATTCACATTATTTTACGTAGACATTACCATTTTTTAAAAGACTTAAAAAACTTGAAGAGAAATTTACAAATTTTTTAAAGAAACATTCATTTCTGCGATTTAAAAAAATATTTCCATTTTATTATTTGCTAATTTAAGAATTTTTTTCTATAATATTTGTTAAACTAATTCGAAAAATTAATGTAACAACTATTAAATTTTCTTATTACTAATATCTGAAATTTAAAATTTTAACTATCAATTTTAATTTAAAATTTTTTTGCACAAAAAGTTTTATTTTACCGAAGATATATCTCATATAATTTTTGAAATTGAAATTGAGACATATTAACAGAAACGGTACAAAGTTGAAAAGACTAAAGATCATAAATTTTAAAATAAATTTGATGTATATCTTCGTTCCTATCTTTAATAGAAATTAAATTACATGTTACGTTTAAAAAATACTCTTTCTCTTCAACTATTTTTAAAAATTTACATAAGTAGGTATTCTAAATGCTTTTGCTTTATATTTCCTCCTGGAATTTTCTAGATATATATACATTTTTGCTCTTTTTTTCTGCTGCAGTATACAGAGATCAACATTTCAATTTCAAGTTAAAAAGAATAAAAACAAGAGTAGTATGCTACTTTGTTTTGTACTTTGTTGGAAGGTGGATTTTTTGCTACACAAGTAACGTGGAAATAAAGTTCAGTAATATATTTTTCTTGTAGTATGCTGCGAAAAACAACATAAACATTCTGGAATGACAGGTGAAGGGAAATGGAATCCCAAAAGCAATTAAAAGTGATTTTACTTATTCTAACCTGGAGAATGTACCTAGTTCTGCAGTTTCTTCCTGTTTCTTTAAAGGAAAATGCTTAAAGAAATTTTAAGAATCAAAAAATAAGTTGATATAGTGTTCATAGAAAATTTCTTAAAAGCTCTAAAACATTATACATGTTAAAATAAAAAGGCTTTAGTATTTAGTTCTGTATTAATTTTTATTAATAATCGATATTTCGACGTATTCTACGTACATCATCATCATCAGGAAAAATAATATCATTTTTCCGGATGATGATATACGTAGAGTACGTCAAAACGTCGATTATTAATAAAAATTAATACAGAACAAAATTTTAAAAACTTTTTATTTTAATATAATGAGTTTTGAAAGATATTTTTACTTGTAAAGTCTTATTCACACTGTTCTGCATATCTCGAAATTAGTTTTATTTTTTAAGTCGTAATGTTATTGATACTGAACTGCACTATCTATATTAGCTTGTGCAAATATAATACAAAATTGTTAAAAATTGTTTTATAATAAAATCAATAAATATTTAACTGTTATTTTTTCATATTTAAACTAGCAAAATTGCCCAGCATATTCCGAACATATATGATTATTTCTTTTAAAAAGCATTTTAACATAAAATAATAATACTGTGATATATTTTCTTGTATTTACTCTTTTCTCAGATTATTTTTAGCAACAAATTAAATTTTATATAATAACACTATTTTTCTACTTTTATTTTTACTAAAAATTAGAAATTTTTAATGCACACACTAAAAGTGCACATACTTTTTTAATTACCATACCAACAAGAATAAAATTTGACATTTTATTTATTTATATCGGTCATATCATCGTTTAATATAATTCTGTAATTTTGTTTATAATATTTTTTATTATCTATATTTCAAAGTTTTTAATTAATTAGGTAGTTTTTAAATTATAATCCATCAGACAGACAGTTATTGTTAAATGAATTAATTAACCAATAATTCATGAATGAAACTTAAAAACGATTAAACATTATTTTTAAATTTAAATCAAATTATACGTGTTTTACAACTTTATTTATGTAATAGAGTAGTTTATTTTTCTTATATCTTGTTTACAACGAATGTTACTAAAGCATGTTGCAATTAAACTATGTTTATAATTGTAATTTCTTGAAATTAGAAACAACATGTATTTTAAAATATCATAAAAAGGACATTTTAGCATCAACTAAATTCAACTAATTTTTAAATGTCGGAAAATATATCAAAATTAAAAATCACTGTTTTATGATGGTAATATAAATTAATAATGTCATCTTATATTAGATTATGCAACGATTGACACTTTTAAATTTGATTGTTTCAACTATGGATCAATAAATTTAAATGTCAGCAAAATGCTTTATCGCTTTTGTTAGGAAAATAATTTTGTTTTGATAATTAGAAATTCATTTATATATATATATATATATATATATATATATATATATATATATTTGATATTATACATACAAACACATACACAATCACGCCATGTATCCAAAAAGATGTGGTACAAACTCTTTCCACTATTCAGAAATCAGCCTCCTCCAAACATCCTTATCCAGACATGCAACTTTATTTGATATCAAATAAAATATAATTTTAAAATTTATTTATAAAAGAGTAGTAGACTTACTTATCTCTTCACTCATTTTATTTATTTCAAATTATTTATAATATTTTTATTTATAATCACTTTATTTTAGCAAAATAACTATACAAAATTTACACATTTAACAGATACAATTTTAATGCAACCAATTTAATTCGTTGTATATTTACATATTAAAATAAAATGGCTTTAGGTTAAAGTTCTGTATTAATATTTATTAATATAAAACTTCTGAGAGATTTTTTCCT
This sequence comes from Clivina fossor, assembly GCA_963966155.1. NCBI lineage: Eukaryota > Metazoa > Arthropoda > Insecta > Coleoptera > Carabidae > Clivina > Clivina fossor. Next base: position 7,897,895 of record OZ014565.1, on the reverse strand, counting down.
TATATATTTATTACAGTGCAACATTAATTGTAATGCTCTATTTAAAATTAATAAAATAAATTTGGTAGCTAGTTCTGCTCTAAGCTGATAATATATAATAATTTTAAATATATTTCTATTAAATTTTAAAAAGTCTTTATTAAAAAAAATACATTTTAATATTTTTGCTCACTAGGTATAAAACAGATAAAAAAAAACGAATATTATGTGTATTTATATAGAACGTCAAATGTCGTGTGTATTATTAATGAACTGACATTTTATCGATTTCTGTTTCGGTCGCTTTGCGTAGGTTGTTTGGTTGTCCGGTGACTCTGTTACGAAACGATACACAACACGCTATTTGCCCTACCGTTAACCGGTTCGATTGCTATCTGGTTCCGTTTCGTTTTCACTCTTACAGTTTTCATCAAATAACACAAACACACACACAGAATAACGGTTCAATAAGTCGTGTGTTTTGCCGGAAATACGGTTAAAACTATGATTTTACCTGGTAGTTTATCTAATTTCATGAAGGATAAATTATATAATTTGATATCTTTGTATACATTTTAATTAAATAATTATAGTTATTTTTTTTTTATTTTTTAAAATTGAAATTGTAATGGAAAACAGTGTGGCGGTGTTAGATAATGTGGTACATGCACATTTCCATGCATATTAATGAAAAATTGATTAACATTTTTTTTAATTCACATCAGAAACTATAATTTTTAACAATTATAGTATATTATATTAAGAGAAGCAATAGAAATTTATAAAGAAAAAGATAACCTCAATCAGTATGATGCCACTAATTTAAACAAAATTTGACCTCCTTTAATCAATAATTAATAGTTAATTATTTTGTTATTTGGTATGTTCTATTTATATACTGTATATATCATTTTTTCCTGATAATGTTGTACATAGAATACGTTGAAACGTCGATTTTTAATTAAATTAATACAGAATCCTAAAATCATTTTATTTAATTTTATTATAACTTTCATAGATATGTGAATTAAATTATAGACTTATATAACAAAAAGAGTGGACATATTATATAAATAAGGACAGACATATTGATTATGTTCAGAAAGAAAATGGTTATACAGTTCTAAAAAGGGATGACATGATGTTATGATATCATATGTCGACCAATCAACGAATGACCAGTCAGTTTAGAAATACGGGTAATGTGATACAAATCTTTAGAATCAACTAACGTAAGTAATTTTGTCACTAATTGAAAATTACTGTGCAACAGTCATGAAAATGATGAAAATCTATAATTTTAAAATAACAATTTTCGTAATTCAATTTTCATCTTCGTTATGTTTAAATAATGTACTGTAATGTAAAGAGATCATTATGTTACTAGTAATAATGACATTATTATATAGCAGTTAGTTACTATATACACCACTGGTGATATCACCAAACATAACATTGCATTGTTTAGTTTTGCTTGAATTTGATTATAGAAAATGTGTGTAGAAATATAAGAAATTCAATGTACATCGCCAGATTTGTTAAAAACTGCATATTCGTCCAAAGAAACATTAATTCTCACAAATCACGTAACAAACAAATAATATGTACTATTATACAACTGTTAGTAAGGTTAAGTGTACTTAACATGTATTTTTGTTTAGTTTCGTTTAGAATGCTTGAAGAAAAATCGTATATGTCACTCGGAATAGAAAGTTCTTTTGTCCTCGTTTTTACCTCGGCCATAAATATCTATACTCAATACGATAATCATCAATCATAATATAATATCAATATTAACATAATATACTATTTTCATAAAAATGATCAAAATTAAAATATTGATAGACATATCCATTGCATTTCTATTCTTATTTACGTAATTCTATAATTTACATATCAACTTATCAAATATCTAATTATACACGTAAATTTATTTGAAAATAAGCTTATTTGTTTCATGTAGTTGCTAAGTTAAATGAAGTTTTAAAAGATTAAAAAGTTCTACAGTAGTTTATTACTACTTCACACTTTTCAGGTTTAATTTAAATCAAAATTCATCCATTATGCATTTTTGTATTTTAAATATCTTTAACTTTAATCTTCAAAACTATAAAACTAGCATATTTAAAAAATTACTTGCTATATTTAAATAAACCTCATTTTACTTTTTGCATTATAAATATTATATTATCCATTGACAATAAATATATTTAAAAAAAAGCTAATAATAAAAATAATATCTGTATTTATGAATAATTCAAGCAAATTATATATCACACGTAAAAATGCAATCGAGACCTGTACGATATACGTGAAAATTAAAGTACACGTTGCAAATATATAAATTATTAAATATATAATTACTTGATTCTGGATATAATATATAAATAAATTAACCACAATACAGTAAATACATTCCCTGTTTTATTATGTGAATTGACCTACTTATAAAATATTTATATAATAAATTAACAGTATCAGTAGCTCCTATAATTTTAGTAAAATGTATATTTTATATATTATTATTTTATTTATGTCCTAGTACATATAATACTTTTAAAAATATTGATATATTTCAGAATTTTCTAATCTTAAAATTGAAAATGATTCATTTATATATACATCATTTATATATATATATATATATATATATATATATATATATATATATATGTGTGTGTGTATATATAAATCCAAAAATTCTCAACCAAATTGAAACAACATATTTTTATAAATAAAATCAGGAAGTTTCTATAACCTATAATATATTTGCATAGCATGATTAGCATAGGCTCTTAAAATCCGACACAGTTTATTAATATAACATGCAAGTCTAAAATTAGTTTAGTTGTAACATAACTATTCGGATAGTCAGGCAGTCGGTGTATCTTCTTTGGAAGTTTCTAGTTTTCGTTGAAAAAGCTTTAACTAGAAACTATACTAGAATACAAATAATTATAATATCAAAATACAACTATACGAATCAATAACTACAACTAATGTTTTTTATTGATTAGCTAGTATATTATTCATAAGTTTATTGTGTACTATGAAAGAAATTTAAGATCAATTAAGTTATTCTATATGTTTTCATGAAGAAGTTTTTTAAGTCAATATAAATTAAATAGTTTACAACTAAGTTATAATTCTAGTGTTTGACTGTTCATTCCTAATTAATTATGAATGTAAACAGTACTGAAAAAACAAATGTAATTTGACAGTTTTAGGTACTTCTATCTATAACTTAACGTCAAATAAAATCTCCATTATTCATAAATTCAACAAATATCTTTCAATATGTTTTACTGGTTCTGCAAATTATATACTATAAGAATCAATAAAAAGTTAATAAACAGTTACATAATAAACAAGAAATTAGCAAATAATTTTAACCTCTTTCACAATCTGGAAACGTATATTTAAACGCCATATTAGCATATAGTTACTAGCTTTTCGCGTGACTGCGTAAAAATGCAAACTTAGCCTTATAAATTAATATAAAATATTCATAAATTGTACGTCATACTTTAAAGTTAACTTTATTTGTCATTATCTTTTGTAGGAAATAAACGATTATTTTTTACATGTTAATCACAAATAACTTTTTACATTAATTAAAAATAATTGTTCAAGTCAAATATAATAAAAATCTGGCTTGAAGATGAAGAATAACATAAATAATAAATAAATTTAAAAAATTATATTTTATTCTTGACATCAAAACATTTTATTTTAATTTCTGCAATTATCTATTCGAATTAAAATCCTTTATCATTGTGCAACAAATTACTCACAAATACTAAGCCCTTCAAAACAGTTGAACTAATTCGACCACTCACATTGATTGAATTGATTTTGAAAAAAAAAACTAATTTTTCCACATTGCTCTAATTCTGGCGCGATGAATAATTCAAAATTAACCGAATACCCACTCGCACAGTTGGACTAAATTTTTCCTACAAAAGGATAAACAAAAGCGTCGAGAGCACACGCTTGTTGGTGTGTATAGAATTTTGTTGTTGAGCTGTCCGCGAACGCCTTTTGTTTGCCGTTTTAATATACGGGTCTTTCTCTGTTAAAACTGCGTATACAAAACGAGTTAAATTATTACGAGTATTTTATAGGAAATTCTAAAAGGGCTTATATTGCTGCATAGTGAACAATATAATTAATATCTAAATGCTGAAAGCTCGGTTCTCGTATTTGCCGTGTTCAACCGGAATTTTGGTATTTGAGTATTGTTGTAGTATTTGCTATTCTATTGTATTACAATTCTATCAATGTTTGAAAAATATATGATATAGCAAAACCTCAACGCATTGTTATTGAAGTAAATGAAATAAAAATATTTATTATAATAAAAAACAGTACATGTGTGTGTTCCAACATTCAAGTAATTATTATTGTTTATATATATAAAATTTTTGATGGGAAGGTTGTCAAATGTTAGGTGTTCGAATCAAACTCTCATATTCTGTGTCAAATTTTCGATGGTATTTTCCACGTTCTTCAGGACATGTTTTTTTTTATTTTTTAGAAAATTCAGAAATAAATACCTAAATGGTACAGCAATCATAAAATTTGCAAAATATTCAAATCACGAAGTCGATAAATAATTAAAAATAAGAAATCAATTTTGTTAATAAGAAACAATATAACAAAAATTGTAGTCAAATATTAAAATAAATAAACAGTAATCAGAAATGTAATCGGTTTTTTCTTTCAAATTTCTTACATCAATTAATTCGTTCAAATTACATTCTAGTCGTGAATTTTCTATTATATATATATTCTACTATTTCCAAAATGCAAATATTATATTCCAAGTCAAGAACTAAGAATAGTAATATCATCTCTCCAAGTACAATACAAAACTATAAGTAAAGCACTATTATAGGCCATCATATTAAATACGATTTCGTCGTTAAACTGCTTTACGGTAACACCCTTACAATATACACATTGCCAATATACCGGCTTAAACTTCCACTATGACTTTTGCATCGTGTGTTTGCATTGGAAACAAATTACGAACGCCCCATCTTCGGGCACTTTTACCCCCAGGGCTATGAAACCGTATAAGAGCCCGTTCGAACATGGTTACGTCGTTGGAGACAAGGTTAGACTTCCGATATTTTCCAATATAATATCGAACTGGAAATGCCATCGGCAGTAGCTTGACCTAAATTTCGTGACTTGCAATTCAAGTACTTTTGCCCAGTTTTTTGTTAGGTAGTAAATATTGGAAGTCTTGTTGATAGGAAAACAGAAACGAGGTTTTGTTTAATTTTCTTTTAATTCCTTTTCAAGTAAATTATTAGTGTGACTGATGAAGCATGCATGCTTGACCTGATTTTAAAATATTTGTTGCAGCTACTAAACGAGATAATTAAATATACTAGTTAAAATTTTCAAATAAAGCAAAAAATAAAATGATAAAAAAAATATTAGATAAACTATGTGAACCACTTGAACCACAACACGGACCAAGATCAGAATAATCTGAAGATGACTGAAAAGTCGAAACGCGTCATTGTTAAAAACAATAACGAACCTGATAGGGAATTCAATAACATTATAATTAATCATAACGCAGGTTCAGGACCAAAGAACAAAAGTTTATCTTTTGACATTAATATTAAAACTGTTTTAGGTTAAAGTTCTGCATTAATATTATTAAAACCAAAACTTAATAATATTTATTTAGATTTACAGTCCATAATCTGTTTAATTTATTAATTATATACTATTTTATATTTAAAATAAACATTTCTGATCCATTTATAAAAAATATAATTAAAAATATTCTTGATTGTAATTACATGATGACTTTTCAATATTTATATATCACTTTAACATTGATGCAATATTAATATATGCGTTGAAATAAACATGCATAAAAGTAATAAAATTACAGCAATATAATGAAATATGTGCTTATCTTCAACATTATATAATACGAGTAATAAACAATACTTTGAAAAAAAAATAAATAAGAACAATGAAAATATAAAATGTAATAACATAAATCCACATTTAATGCAGAACTAATTACAAAAATTTTCTTTACATACGTCAATTTATTTGTCATTGCGTGTTGTGCATAAAATAATTTCAGTGCAATGTTATTTTCACGAGATATTTCAATTAAACTCAATTGTCGACAATGCGAAAAATCTAGTTTCATCAACATTCTTCTCGCTTATTCCATCTGGTATTATTAAAGTGATAAATAAATTCAAAGACGTGAAAAAAAATTTGTCACATATTTGTTGGTCTTCTCTCTTTTTTTTTTTTGTCGCAAACGCGTTTTGGAAATGGAAAAGTTTTCCAACTAGAGAAGCATCTGCGAGTTATATCCGTCGCATTCGAGTGTTCTTTGTTGGTAACAGATGCTGTTTGAAGATTGGGGGGAGAAAAAAAAAACGGACGCCGCAGACAAAGCGATGTTTGCAAGAAGGGACCAGCGACGCGACGACAATAAAAACTGAAATCGGAATCCAAATCCTACCAAAAATCGCGCTGAATTTGTTTTCAGTTAGGTTGGCATGAAATGCCTGAAACTTCTAACTGGTTTTTATATCTTTTGTTAGAGAAGATTTCTTAAGAGAATAATTTGTTTGCCGTGGAAAAAATTCGTACACAAATTGGAGCAGAGTCTAAAGCTCTTAATGCCATTTTTAATTTCGGTAAAATGGGGGCGCTGTCTACTCTATTTTCTTTATTACAATTATTTTATATTATTTTACGTAAAATAATAATGTATTCTAAAATTATGTATTTATTGAGAAAAATCAATTTTTAAAAAACCTGAAAAACACTTTTTAAATTATGTAACATCTCATATTACATGATGATATTACCTCATCTAGACTATATATGTTGTTGTTTGATTAAAGCAGTTTCTAATCAAATTTCTTTATTTAAATTTGTTTTATATAAATTATTCTTTTACCTAAAATAATAATATATTCCAAATATTGTGTTCTAAACTAAAACTATACACCGTATCTTCATACTTCGAGCAAAGAATTAAAAGGTATATACTATTGGACATACTAATCATGGAACAAAAATAATTTTTTGAAAATTCGCAAAAAGATTAACATCGTATTTAAAGTGAACGTTTTTTTTACCACTGGTTGATAGCCAATTTAACTCTACTACACTACAAGTAATTGTTTACACAACGCGTAATAAATGTCTGATGTTGTATAATTACTTATTAATAATTTAATTTAATTTACTTAGTTCGATGCAGCATAATACTTTCGTGGAGATTATTGTTAGTCTTATTTCATTACTAGTTTTGAGTATACAGTATTGTGTAGTGTTTATAAAAATGAATGCATATAGTGATAATGAGTTAGTAGATATGCTGTTAATTTATGGAGAAGCAAGACAAAATTCATTATTGGCACGACGTTTGTATGCAGAACATTTGAGCAATAGGTGATAATTAATTTTGATTATATAGCTTTCAATAAAGTAGGCTACTTCAATAGTCCTGAAAATGTTCACTTTAAGTAAACCAGCCTTAATTTTGCGAATTTTCAAAAAATTATTTTTGTTCTATGATCAGTATGTCCTATAGTACAAACCTTTGAATTCTTTGCTCGAAATTTGAAGTATATTTATTGAAATAAATCAATTTTTAAAATGCTTAAAATATCATATTTTTAAATCACGAAGCACCTCACATCACAAAACGAAATTAATAATTCATAACAATTTATTTTGGGCTTATTATAGATAAATTTGAATATTAAATTTACATATTAAATTTATTTTTTATATAGTTATTTCTAAATTACTATTAAAAGATTAATGGACAATTTTTAAAATTATTTTGTATTTATTACGCTAATATAATTCTTGAAATAGATATAAATTATATAGTCTTCATAAATTAAGAAAAGACGTGTAAGAAGAATCGTCTTATGGCATTAAGAAACATTAGGCACAGTTGCTTTCCGTGGATCCTTAATAATTTACTGAAACTTTTAGATATTATACAATTTACAGTGGATTATATATTTTTATTCGATATAAAATTTATATGAACCCTAAATTACTTGAGTGATCTACTCTTTTCTTTTGTATCTTTTCTCTAGATGAAGACAAACGTTGAGTTCGTCGAAACGTCGACTATTAATAAATATTAATACAAAACTATAACCTAAAGCCATTTTATTTTAATATAATGAGTTCTGGAAGATTTTTTACTATGTTATTATTAACATTATTAAAGCTTCATTCGCAGTTTAATATCATTTCTATTTTTATTGTAATAATTCAGTTCTTCAGAAAATCGCAACTTTTTTACTTTCACTTTTTTATATCTCCAACTCAATTTGCATTCATAATGATTCAAAATCTTAAATATGAAAATACAAAAACTATTAACCGAAATGGATGAAACCTTCATTTACATTGTAATATCATTTCCACATTTTTTAATAATTCAATTATTTAGTAAACTACAACGAAAACGGTCATTCTTTCATTTCTCCAACTCAGTCTATATTCATAATGATTCTTAATTTTAAACACGAAAATACAAAAACTATTAGACAAAACGGATTAAACTTCATTCATTTTGTTATCATTTCCATAATTTTTTTAATAATCCAGTTCTTCAGAAAACTGCACTCTTTCATTTCTCCAACTCAATCTGTATTCATAACACGCGAATGACATTGACTTTAAATTTATTTTATCCATTTAATTAGATTTTCAACATCCAGAATGCAGAACAAACCCAACGGGTCCGAATATGTATTCCAGACCAAAGTGCAAAGGATTTAAGTCGAAGCGTCGCAGTTTCGTAATGACCTTTTTACATAAAAGCGCCCCAGCTCGTTGGTGCTAAACGTAGAAAATCGTGCGACATAACGTAAATCTTGGTCTTTGTGCACGATAGAAATATTTCACATTTTACTGGGACATGCAGCGATATGCCATGAATATATATTTTGCTGTTAATGTCGAGGTTTTTTTTTTGTAAGTTATTTGAGTTTTAATTACGGAATAGTTTAATGTTTAAAGCGCAATTTTCTTTAATTGAGAATAGTTGGCAACTTCATCTGATATGAAATTCTAGTCCGATAGTGGAATATTTTTTTAATTAATATTTCCGCAAATTATGGAATACAATTGGTTGGTCTGGATAATGTTGGAATTTTATTATAAAAATAGTTTTACATGAACAATTTAACTACATCAGTAGGAAGTAATAATAAATATGTTACATACTATATTTTTTATTCGTATATTTGAATTATTGTGGGAATAGTCTATTTAATAAATATGTTACATACTTTATTTTTTATTCGTATATTTGAATTATTGTGGGAATGGTCTATTTAACATGTAATGTAGTTTTAATATGTTTATCATACATGCTGTTTAATGATAAATTTTTCTAAATATGTCTGTGACGTAGTTGTATTTTTTTTTAATTTTTGAAAATTTGCTTATTGTAACATTTAATTTTCTAACTTGAATAGATTCATAAAAGTAGAACTATAACAAAAATTTCAAATAAACAAAGTTTTCTTAAAATCAGTATAAGGTATAATAAAAAATATTTCATTACAAACATAACATTTTATATACTATTGAATATTTAAGTAACTTCTTTTTGCCGTAAACAATATGTTTGATCCTTATTTTTAAATTAAGTTATTAGTTTGTAAATGCTAACAAAATAATTTATGCCAAATTGTAGTAGTATCAATGAAATAATTTTTATAATAGCAACTCTAAAAGAACTTCAAGTGGTATAGGAAATATTGTTTTATTGACGACAATAAGAATGAAGTTTTATATTTAATGTCTAAAATGTCTAAAAATACGTTTTAAGACAAAATTTATTCAAAATATACCAGATCAAAATTTACAAAACTGCATTGAACTTTCATATCTTATAAATTACAAACAAATAATGTTTATATTAATGTCAAAAGATAAACTTTTGTTCTTTGGTCCTGAACCTGCGTTATGATTAATTATAATGTTATTGAATTCCCTATCAGGTTTGTTATTGTTATGACTAACATTTTTATGTATATTCTTCAAAGTTCATAGTTGTCAAATTATATTTTGAAAAAACTTTTGCAAAATTGTACTACATATTTTATATTAAATTGAATATTATATTTCAGGATGTTCATATATTAAAAAAATAGTATAAATTTTCGTCCAGGAATCACCTATTACAGTTTTGCACGTATTTAGGAGACAACCTGTATATTACATTATAAATTAAAGATTAGAAGATTACAGATTCAAATTCTGTCAGATAATAGATTTTTTTTACGTAATATTGTTGATATGAGTTGATTTACATACATAGTATAAAGTTTCAAACAAAAAAAGGACGTCTTATTGTTTTTGTAGACAAATATCCATTTCGGTTTTCTAGACGAAATTAAAGAACATCTATTTTAGTCGTAATAATATAAATAAATAGAAAATCCATTTGACACGAGAAACGTAGGCTTCGTGCTTTTGGCCAGAGCCGAAGGGCTCTTCCCTTTCAACTTTATCGTAGCAATTTTTCTTCGTAGACAGAATAATTGCATTCCATTTATATTTTAACTTTTACGCCGCCGCTTCTCTGCGAATGTACGCGCACGAAAAATAGCATGAAAATGAGTATATTTTTCCATCAAATTTTTATACGTAACAGACCATTTTATATATAATATTATATATATATATATATATATATATATATATATATATATATATATATATATATAAATAAATTTTAAGAAATTATAAATATTATGGCATAGAGAATAGAATTTAAAAGTCTGGAAAAAATACTTCGTTCATGAATGTATACATATTTCTTTGATAATTAATTCATATTTTAAATATAGAATATAATCTAAACATAACATGTTGAAAAATGTTTCTAGTTCAATTTTTGTTTTGAGAACAAATATCGAGTAAGATTCCTACATATAAATTTTACCGTTTTTTTTTTTATTTATTTAGATTAATACTAAATACATTATAAACATGAACAATCAATTTTGCCAAAATTATAAATAGTTGTCATCATCTATCAAATTTACGGCCAGTTTCATAATGAACACTTTAACTAAAGCCGATTTTAAGCTGACCAAAAAGCATTCATTTATTGACAATAACAAATAATTTTACTACTAGGAAGTTTGAAAAGTTGACAAAGAAGCATCGTTTTATTGATAACAATAATAATTATGTAGGGTAGAATTTAAAAACGATGCTTTTTGGCTGGCTTAACTTAAAGTCGACTTTAATTTAAGTGCTTATTATGAAACCGGCTATTAGTTTTTTACATTTTTAAATTGACTTACTAACAATATTTTATTTTAAAAATCGTAGTTAGTCGACAGAATACAATTGATTATGAAAAAAATATAAAAAATGGACGAAAATTGAACAAAAATCGAACTGGAAACCTAGCTTAAATTGGGACAAAAAAAAACGCATAGAAATTAAATTCAATTTAAAATTTCTTCTAAAAATACTCAAAATTTTCTCGAGTAGTAAACTCCAATAAAACTAAAATGAAATTTAATGATCAGAAATAACGATCCAATTCGTTGATGGTGTAGATAGCAAGCACATAAATACGCTATAAATACATATAAACCTGGAATAAAGGATATAATTACGCTCAAAGAGAGTTAGTGCGTCGGCAGTCGACGTGTTATGGTCGAACAAATATGTCTCTTAATTACATTCGGCGCTCATTCGTTATTTAAGCTGGTGCTGGTCCGACGCAACACCGAGAGAGGGAAACTTTTCATTACCTGAAATTAAACCGTGGTTATGTCATCGAGGTTGTATACATTTGTCATCCAGCTTTTGTTAAATAGGTGTTAATGTAAGGTTGATGAACTTGCTCGATGAATAAGCAAAATGAAAGGATAATATAGTACCGTGTATTTGGTGTGAGGAATAGTATATTCGTACAACAAGCGCAGAATGGTACTTATTTCACACGAGTATGAATGTTGCAACAAGAGCCCTTGTTGAGTGCTCTAATTCACACGAGTTTCACACTATATTTTTTTACGACTATAAATAGAAAATTATATATATATATATATATATATATATATATATAATTTCACATTATTCTAACAATAATACAAACAGTCTGATCAGATTTGTCAAATGTAATGTTATGATTGACCACAAACTACTCGTTGCCATGCTTGCTCGTTTCAAATGCACTATTATAATTGGTCATAAACTACGTGTTGTCATCGTAATTATTTATTTCTCACAGATAAACAACTCGAAAAAATACAATATATGTTTTAAGTTTTCTCTATATTAATTTATCTACCTAAGTTTTAAACCCAGGCCATAATTCTTAATACTACTTTTGTCGAAGTAAACAGTGTAAATGCTTGAGAAAAAATGGGCTACCTATCACCAAATTACTAGCATATTAATGAGCATCCTATTTCCATCAGCACGACAAATGTGTTGGATTGTATACAAGTTCTACATTAATATTAAATTTTTTATTAAGAATGAAAAAGGTACAAAATGAGGTGTAATTTTAGTGCATCTATGATTTGTCAAAAACCTGAATTCATAAATTTTATACCAGCCAAGAAATACTGCTCAATATTACAGAGAAAAATCTTTATTTTTATTTTAAAAAATTAATGATTTTTAGCTTTCTAATTATATTAGTTGACACATCTAATTCAATGGTATAAACGTTTGGCGTATTCATCTAATGTAACTAGATATTAATTCTGTTTATTCTTGTTTATAGTTTTATCTGAATTTCTGGATGACTTATTCAAACTTAATTGGCAATAACTAATAATTTTTCTTTGATTTATAGACTGTAACATTGATATAGGTGAAAAACAACTGCTCAAGTGTCAGTTTTGTAAAATTAAAATAACTAATACTGAAACTATCATCTAATTGAATAATATACAAATTATCTAAAATTTAATCATCTAATTCGAATTAACTGAAATAGCGATTTTATTTTATTTATTCTGTTTATATTTCGTAGAAGAATGCAGTTCCACTTTCATTTCATGTATTTCAAAAATAATCCATCAGTTGAAATCTATAAATATCATTACAAAAAACTTTTGTCTGATTTACATAAATTTTATTTTTATTTTTAACCACTGAATTCACAAGTGTGTCAGTACCAGTAACCGCTACAAATATATTTTTGTTTATCCGTCGTTCGATGAATTATAAATATTCAATAAGTACGTGCTAACAGAAGCTCTCTCATCTGATAGATTTTGGCAATAAACCACTATAAACTTGTACTCCATTTTGTATTTATATATTTTTAAATATTTACGATACTAAGCAAAAATTTTGTAAATATCTTCGGGACGTCTGTAATTCGTTACTGCACTTAAATATTTAATTATAATGCAAAATACAAAAACACACATTTATCATTTGCCAAGCGTGAGTTTTACATTAGCGCTTTTTTCGCTTAAGATGTAAATTACAACGCAAATTCGATATGATGATTTATTGATTGTGTTAATGATGGAATAATTAATCTAAATGATTTCGTCGTTAGCACCGTTAAATTATAATTTTACTTTTTGTGTTGGCAGTTGAAGGAAAAAACACTATTTTATTACTATTTGCTAACTGCTTTACTAATTGCGAAATCATATTTCAATTTTTTGTGTCGTTATTCCATACATGTAATTATTTTACGATTTCATAATAAGTTGGTCAGATCATTTATTTCAGTGGCAAAGCGTCCGTGAAAATAAGGGAAAGCACTGCTTGGTACATTATGAATTTTTATTTTATTTTATTTCTTAAAAAAAGTTTAATTTTTGTTAATACAATTTTATTTTATGCAAGTAGGTAGAATGTTAAACCAAGTTCATTTCAAATTTAATTCATTTTGTAAAAAAAATATTTGTTTTAAATGTTTTTCAAATCTTACTAATTTTTCAGAACCTGGAAAATGTTTGTGTATTTTTATATAATTCTTCACATGTTAATATCTAGATTTTTTTACATCCATGACTAATTACATTCCTTTGTAAATTATATCAGATGTATGAAAACATTGAAATCCCATTTTAATAATATATTCGTCATATTTTTCGTATAAATTAGAAAAATCTGCTTTAATATTATACAGTCGTTATAACAATAAAAAATATATAGGTACACAATTGTATTACCAAACTACATGTCATAATATGTCGAATACTTTTTGAAATACATACAAACTTATACTACACGCAAAATTCTAATTTACATTGAAATAAAATCAACTATATTATAGGTACAAACATAACTTTTTTTTATTTAAAAAATATTTTCTCCTTTTGTTAACGACGGTCATTTTTGTTTATTACTATTATATTTCATATTCGATAATAATATAGCTTGTTTTTACTGAAATTTATTGAAAATTTTATTTATGTTTTTATTTTAATAGAAATTAGGTTACTATGATTTTTGTTGTAGAAAATTTAGAATAAAATTTTTAGTACAATTCTCTAAAAATGGTTTTTTCAAACTGAAAGGAAATTAACATGAAAATTAAGGCAAAATTTCTTACAAATGGTTTTTCAATCGAACAAAACTGAACTGAATCCGTAAAATTCCTAGAAACTGTTTTTATTGATTTTTATTACAAAGTTGTTTTGTCAACGTTGCCAGTTATAAATTCAATCAAGTAAGGGAGCTATAGTGGGTTTCGAACTACTAAAACATACTATATCAGTTCAGTGGTAGTTTTTTAATACAAAAATAATATTTTTATTTAAATTCTGATGTGAGAGTGGCATAAACCAGGAACTATTGGAGTCGACACTCTACTACTGCTCCACAGCTAGTTATATATATATATATATATATATCAAATGACTAATATGATATTTATATATTATTTAGTAAAAATGAAATTTTATCAAATAGTTTTTTGAATGCATTATACCAGTAATATGATTATGTATTTGTAACAATTATTTTGTAAAATTGTTAAACTACTAAATCAAAAAAAGTTAAGTTATAAAATTTATGATGAAAATGTTGATAAAACTACCAGTATATATTCAAATTTAGATATAAATCATAAATTTAAAAAAAATAGTAATAAATCACTTGAAATGTTTACAGCAATACATTATGATACAATAAATTTAAAATTTCAACTTTTACAAACAAAGAATGTGTATGTTACAAATTACAGTAAAAATGAGTTGGTTTACAAACATTTCAAAATTTTAGTAAGTATCACAGACAAGTATATAAATATAGATCTACCAATTCGACGTTTCGATATATCTTTACACTTGAAATGCTTTTTTGAACAGAATGAAAAACATTCGTTTTCAAAACTTTGAAATGTATCAATTGTTTTTGTTTATTTTTAGCTTATAGATTTCATATTTGAAATATTGTGCAATTAAGTGTCAAAAGATAGTTTGTAAATACATCCAATCTGTCTTCTTCAAACATGTAACATTTTTATTTTTACAAGATTATTATTCTTAATTTTTATTTATAAATTTGAAATATAGAACACAAAGAATAGTATATTACGATATAAGATTGATAAATGCAATTTAATAAGTTATATGAAAAAAATATTGCAAAAATATGAATAAAAAAAGTTGTACCAAATATATATATTTCATATAAAATTTGTTAGTTATATGTATCTTGTATAACAAAATAAAAATGACAGCCACACTCTGTAAAAAAATGTGTGCAATTTTACAAAAAAATATGTAATTTTACATGTATTGTGAATGTAATTTTTAATAAAAAAATGTAATATTACATAAATTATCACAGTAAAATTACAAAATGTTTGTTATTTTTACTGTTAAAACCTATGTAAAATTGACATCGGGCTAAAAATAGTTGAGTTATGTTACACAGAGTCTAATTCACGCTTATCTGTAAAAATCTCGAAAATTCAAAATTGACATAATTACAATACCTCTTTATATGCGACGGTCGGTAAAAATTGACATATTAAAATTGTTTTAAACTTTTTACCTACTCCGTATTTAACAAACGATATTCAAGAAATTTATATTTTAATAGTTTTATTTTTTGATGATATTTAAACATTCTTTTTATTCTTAAATATCAACAATCAGTTTTTTTTTTCAAACTCCAATAAAATTTCATTTTATTGCATTTCTACTAAGAGCCACATTAGCATTAACAGCGTCTAGCTCGCGAGAGAGAAAAAAATGTAACAAATTACACTTATGAATATATATACGAAAAAATTTCCATCTTCTAAATAGCATTTCACGGGATAAATTACGACCTATAAGAGAAGTCATTCGTTCTTGCAAACTCACTTCGTAGAAAAAGAAGAAGAAGAAAAAATTTCGGTACGAACTTGCACGTCAGTCCCGAAATCGTGACCAATTTTTTTCTAACTAGGGCGCCCATTAGCTAGTAGCATATATGTCAGCACGCTCCGTCTAATAAAAGCATCTACTTCTTGGTTTTAAAGTGTGTCGAATAAGTTTGGCTGTAATTCAGTTAGTTTCAGTTTCAAATGCTGCGAACACCTGTAGGATAGATGTTAGGAGGTACAGTGACATACATAAAGACGACATCTTTTGAATAATGATTTCTCATAACAAACACTGACTGAATTCGGTTCCCCTTTCATGCTTTTCTCCGGCTAGTAAAAATGTAAAAATGACACTGACATACTCTGAAAACATTAATGAAAATATGGCAAAAGATTCAGGCACACACACACACACACACAGAAATAAATCTTTAGTTGATTTTTTTCTAATGTTCACATTCAAGAATAAATGATTACGTTTGATGTAATCATCTAATGTAATTAGTAGATATTTTTTCTAGTTTGTCGTGTTCTTGTTCATTCTGCAGTTTTAGACTATTTATCTAAACTGTATTTGAAATAACAGTTTTTATTCAACTAATTTGTATATAAATTTAATAACTAATGTTACTGAAAACATCATCTGAATAAATAGATAAATCATATACAATTTAATCATTTAATTCAAGGATAGGTAGGGTAGGGTGATCATAATTTCTTGACGGGATAGTTTGGAAAACAAAATATTTAAAATAAAACTACTTTAGGTTAAAGTTCTGTATTGATATTTATTTATAATCGATGTTTCGATGAACTCAACGTCCGTCTTTATTAGGAAAAATAATACAAATGATACATTTACAGTAAATAACAGAACATAGAAACAAGTTACTTATTTGTTACCTAATAACTTGTTTTCTATGTTCTGTCATTTACTGTAAATGTCATTTGTATCAGTTTTCCTGCTGAAGACGGACATTGAGTTCGTCGAAACGTCAATTATAAATAAATATTAACACAGAACTGTAACATAAAGTAGTTTTATTTTAATATAATGAGTTCTGAAAGATTTTTTACTATGTTAAAATATTTAAATTTTTGTCAACGTTCGGTAGAACAATTTTTCTATATTTTTATAATTCTTTATGACAATATTAATAAAATTATTAAAATAGAAAGTTATAAAGTTGTAATTAAATGTCATGTATTTTTTATATCCTATTTTTCGTAATATACCATTCTAATACAAAATACATTTTTTTGTTTAATAATTTCAATTCAATATTATAATTTGGTAGATACACACTACTTCTCAGTTAAGAAAAAGATATTTTCATAAACTAATTTAATTGATATCTCTAAATTTTATAAGTTTTTTTTACGAAAAATTAATAGAAATATAGTTTTGTCTTTAAAATTTGAAACAAAGTTAACATTTTTACTAAAACAACAGGACGGACTAAAGAAATCCTATAGAAAACAAAAATAATTTAATATTTCAAAGTAAATTGATGAAAATAAAATAGCAAATATACTACCATTATTATTGAGATATTGGAATGATGATTTTTTTTGTATGAAAATATGATAAATTTTCATGTCAAGCTGAAAAGGAGTAAAGTGGTTTGACAATTCTGACACTGTTTCTCTTTTATGCCGCTTATTGGCGATAAGATTGTAAATGCATATCAACGAAGTTTAAAGTTGAAAATGTTTGAAGTTGTTGTGAATTGTATTATTTAATGTTGGTTGAAATTTAGGTTATCACTAGCTAAGCTAGGTTATCATGCAAATGTTAAAATAGTTGGTACTTTATCAAAAATGTTAAAAAAGCTACATTACAATTTATGAACATTGAAATAATTTTTATCGTGTATTAAATATTAAATACTAGGAGTATTTCTTTATTTTAATATTTATGTTAAGATCTTCATCAATACTTTATGGAAAACTATTTTTCTAATAACAACCAATATAGTTACTTCTTCCTTTCATCTCTTTTTATCAGATAATCAGTTGTTACTCGGGAAATAATCTTCCAATTTGTGAATTTTCCGAGCACACCATGCATTATATTTTATATTCAATTTATATATTTTTCATAATATTAACACATCAATATTAGTCTGTAAACTATACAATTCAATTATCAAAATTGTTTTAAGGATTAAATATTTATATACTTTTCTTGTAGCTAGTTTTAGTAGTTAACTATGAAAATAAATTATCAGTTAGAAACTTAATCACGTCGTTAGTTGACATGTGTTTAATCTTTTATGTTATCAGCACTAAAGCTAATACTACAAACTCAGTTTTAACTAAAACTAGTTTTAAAACAATGCAACTGTCATAAGATCAAGACTAAACAAATGAACTAAAACACTCAAAACCGAGCTTGTAGTAGCAATGAATGTATTAATTTTTTTTTAATTTCATCTCATAATTGTTTTATTTTATTTATTATCGAAACATCTTCATAAACCATCATTTTCTATCCAATTAGTTCAATTTCCAAAGATAAATTTCTATTTCGTATATTTATCGTCAATTACGAAATGACTAAAATAAACTGAGAAGTCCAGTTCAGTACGTAAGATCAATATCTCTAAATACTGGAAGTGGCAGATATAGGAGCAATGTATGCCATTGAAAGAAAATGTGTTTGTCTTGGCTCCATGTGCCATGAATCGTCGGTTCACCTATCATGTTCAGAAGGCGTAAGACAACGTGACGGTAAATTTTACAGGCAATCGATACCAATCTCATTACAATCCTACAGCCGCCAACGCTAATTATCTGACGTTCAATAGCTGCAATAGTGACACGGTATTCGTCATACGCAAACAGGTATTATAGTATTATTATGTCCTAAATGAATAGTTGCTTTAGTTTCAATGACAAACTTTTTTTATATTTTTATTTGATAAAAATCAGTAATTATTATATTGATAAAACTTATAACAGATTTATAATTTATTTATATAATAAACAACCGACTTTATAACAAACACTAACTAAAGTCAACTTTAAACCAGCAAAAAATCATCGATAAAAATATTTGACCTATGAAAAAAACATGTGATCTACCGAATAGTACCTATGAAAATAATAGTTTACCTATGTATTAAATAATTAATCTATGGTTTTAATTTTTGACCTATAAAATTAATTATTGATCTATAGAAATATTTATCGACCTATGAAAATAATTATCGACCTATGGAAATAATCAAATACCTACATACTGATATAATTATCGATCTATAAATTTTACGTAATTGGCTATTTAGGGTAGGTTAGGTTAGTAGGTTGGTTTAGGTTTTTTTTTTACTATAGATCATTTTTTAATTATTAATAGGTAAATGATTGATTTTTCTATAGGTAAAAATATAAAATTTCATAGGTAATATTTGAATTATTAATAGATCATAAAATTAGCATCCTTTTAAATTCTACTAGCATAATTATTATTGCTGTCAATAAAACAATACTTTTTGTCAAATTTTCAAACTTGCAATGACCAAATTATTTGCTATTGCCAATAAAACAATTCTTTTTTGTCGACTTCAATCAAAATGTTTATTATAAAACAGGACAAAAATATTGTAATTAATTGAAAATAGTTTATAAATAATTTGAGACAGATGTAATTATTTTGCATTTAATCATATTTATTAAGTCTAAAAACTGTAATTAATATATCACAGATAGATTCTGCCTGATTTTTGATCAGCCATTTTAAAGTCATAAACATCTAATTAGATTATTGCATGTTCTATCTGCATAATTTTAATACTCGTAGGATGAACTGATAGTATAATTAGCTTTTAATTATAATAATAATAATAATATCTTTAATGTCCAACAGAGGTTCATCCAGTTACAGGACAAATTATATAAGCAAAGTGTGTAATGCAATTTAATGAAAAAATAGGAAATATACAAATATAAATTTATCCTAAAATTTACATTTACAATATATACAAAACAAAAAGAACAAAGTACGTTAAAAAAATCTAATAAAGAATTTAGCGATTGATAAAATATATTTGCATTATTTACAAAACTGTTATAGAAGTCGCAAATAATGTGGACTAATGACTTTTTAATAAAATTTATTTTAGCAATACTAATATAAATAAAATGGAAAGAAGCATTTGTCTTTTTATTGATTCTCCTTTATTCAAATCAATACATATTAATAACAATCGCTTGTTGCTCTTTCTGCAATATTTAAAAGCAGAAAACTTTTGATATTTGAAAATGACGCTTCCAGAATTTTCTTTCTTACAAGATGTCCATTAACATCTTTATTGAATTAAAAACTTTAAGAGAAAATTGCTTTTTTATTATTAATACATCACATTTTGGAGATTTTTTTTTTTGATTTTGAGAATATAATAGAATCAGTTAATCCTAAATCACATGTACTACAAAAAAATATTTGATTTATTTTATTATAACTTTTGACTTGTTATTTGTTACTATTCATTATTTTCTGAATTTAAACTTGTAAAAATTGATAGTTTAGTACATTTTTGTTTATTAAATTACTCTAGCTTTGTAAATCTAGTTAATAGAGTAGTTAAATCTAATTATGGAACAAAGTATAGTTATAACTTAATTTTAACTATGTGTACATTTTTACACTTATACAGCTAAATTTAGAAAAGATTGGAATTTAAATTAATTTAAATGTTCAAAAAATTGTATAACATAGATTTTTTGTATTTAATTGATATTATTT
Source organism: Clivina fossor (assembly GCA_963966155.1). Taxonomy (NCBI): domain Eukaryota; kingdom Metazoa; phylum Arthropoda; class Insecta; order Coleoptera; family Carabidae; genus Clivina; species Clivina fossor. The sequence continues at coordinate 7,876,815 of OZ014565.1, read as the reverse complement.
ATTTTTATTATTATTTACAAGTCTAAAGTTATTATGAAATATAAACAAGGATATATTTTTGCTAAGTAAATTTGTGCCACTCGTTGATATGTTTTAAGCTTCAAAATATATATTAAATTTTATTTTAAAAATTTATGGGACAGAACACTTATTTTTTTCGGTATATATTTATTAAAAAATATAATATTGTTATTAAATCGTTTAATTTATTATTGTTTTCTCGCATCATTTCGATGTGACATTTTATCACTTTTGTCAATCTCTTTGCTTTCTCATCTAATGAAACTAAGTAAGTAAAAACTGATAAGACTTAACGAATCAAAAATACGTTACCGGAAACATTTCAATCCAAAATATGCGATTAGCAAGCGTCGAAAACTTTTAGGTTCGGATGTGGTGAAAACATTTGTTTGTAACACCAAACCATCATAATGATCGCGATAAGTCCAAATAACAACTATGAATGGATATTTGCAGATAAGAGCCGAGAATACGCAGAATAATATTTTTCGCCATTTCTAGAAATGGCTGAATCTATTGATTGTCGCAAAAGAAGAGAGAAGCAAAGCATGTATGTACGTCGTGTATGTTGCACATGATGGCAGAACGGGTCGCATCAGCACGTGGAAGATATACTTGTTCGTTCACAGTTGGCGCTGCCGTTTGGTTTATTGACCTCCCAGCTCGCGACCAAGGGTGTTATTTATAAAGCACAATCTTACAAACGCATTTTAATATCGCAACAAATATAAATATAAATACGTTTTACAACTATCACTGTGTGTGTGAGAATGTATACATACAGTGAGCATAATATCGTATTGTAGGAGCAAACTCGAATCTAGTATATTTTCAGCTAGTAGGGGGGCGTTCCTGGCCAAGTGGCCGTTCGCAAGCGCACATGAACCCATTTGTGTGCTACACCAATAAAATACACATCGAAAAACAATGACGCAGTACGAAAACATTTATCTCGATAGATTTTACGTGTGGTCTTTTAATCGATGCGTGAAATTGTCAACACAGTTACGTGCAGCTTTATTTATTTATAAACGCCGCGTTTCCCCTGGAAAGGTCAATACTTTGATGAATATGAAACGAATTTTCAAATGCAATTTTTTTACTTTCATTCTACTAAATTTTCAAACATCTCACTTAAATTTGAAACTAATTTTAGATTGAAATCATGTATTGACACAAAATTTTCGAGTTGAACATAAAATGAACAAAGAGAAAATTTAAAATTTTCAGATTTATCCGTATGAAATTTTTTTTATTTGATTGCCAAAGTGTTTCCAAATTGGATATGAAATGAGAAGAAGGAAAAAATTTAAAACATTTGAAATAAATTGTGCCATGAAACGGAACAATTCTTCGAAAATAAGGAGAGAGCTTTAGGGCCCCGAAAAATGTTAAATTGGCATTGTCATTGTTATTTGATGATTGTGGTGTCGTTGCGGAATCCTTACCAGGATGCGGCCCGTGGTGGTCTGTCCGGAGATGAGTTCGCCCGCCCAGTCCTTGGCCTCGGTCATAAAAGTGCCCTCGAACTCCTGTTTGCCGCGCGCGGCCTTCTGCTCCTTTTGCTTGGGATCGTTGGGCGCGTATTCCGCCTCCTTGCGACAGCACAGGAAGGCGAAGGCGCGCCATATCAGCACGACGAGCAGACCGGCGAGGAACGTGCAGATGCTGGACAAGAGAAAGCACCAGTATTTGCGCACGCTGAGACAGTCGTCCGGGTCGAAGACGGTCGTGAAGTCCGTGTCAACGGCATCGGTCGGCGGCACGCAAGCCGCTGCTTCGCTCGTCATCCTCCTCTAAACACGACGACTACACCGTACGCCTGACGGGCAGGACGAGTTCGACACGCACCGCACTGCATTCATGCACACACACCACACAAGGAACGCACTGCACTGCACGAGCTCGCTCTTTATGTACTCTCTCTTTATTACGTCGTCGACGGACGTCGGGACGTCGAGTTCAGTTCGATGCGAGTGCCAGTGCCAGTCTGGTGCTGGTGTTCGTTTGCTTCACTTTACTGTTGCTGCTCGTGCTCATGTCGAGCGCCTAACTGGGCCGGCGATGCGCTCTGCGAGCGCTGCGGCAATCAATACCGCGCTCGCCAATCGGCGACGCCAACAATCTGACGCCATTCTTACTATCGGCGCGCGAACGCCAATCGCGTCCGCCACCATTCGCCGCCTTACTTATCCTATCCTTCCTTTTCGTTCACGATTCACATCGCTACGTGCCCGCTTGCCAAATTGTTTTCCGCATACGCTTAACTCAAATTATGGTGACCTAGTCACATTTCACCCATCTATAATCTCCAAACCAGAATATATGATTCCTGCCTGCTACATTTCTCCACGTTACATCATTCCGCATTTCCATGTCCAATAGTCATCTTTATTTTCTCATTTTCAATTACCTATTACAAAATGCAATAGAAAGCTTCTATTTTACTATGTTTTTAATTAATAACTCCAGATTTTTTCCGAAATATAAACAAAACAGCAATTCCTGCCATCTATTGCATAAACGCAAAATTATTATTACGGACTGTACACTAGTCTCTATGTCATGCATGCTCATTGCCTAACTTCGCAATCATAAAGTTTCACCACACCATTGAGAAATTTAAATTTTGATATGGCTGAAGAAACTGACAGGTAGATTTTCTAAAATTTATAACAGAAAACCATTGATTTTCTGCTATTTACAACTTAAACGAAATATACTTTTCAGTTCGACATCTGCTTGTGAAGTAGAAAAGGCACCAAACTATAATGTGTCAGAAGAAAAACAAAAAACAGTTGATAATGGCAATAATAACAAAGAATCAAATTCTAGTAATAATGGCCAGGAAAAACAAAACAATAAGAAAAACGTTGAACAACAAGGAAATTGTTATTGGTATTTACATGTTTTGTGTCGTATAAAAAATTATTATTTCAATAATGATTACTTTTTTGTAGTGGAAAAGATCGTAACCTCAATATTGTAGAATTATTGTGCGCTAATTGTACCAGATGGTTTCATGAATCATGTATTGGTTATCAGTTAGGAAAATTAGTGCCATTCTTAGCTAATTATGTTTTTGTTTGTAAAAATTGTTCACCAACTGGATTGGAGAGTTTCCGGAAGAATCAAGCTCGTATGTGCATCAGTATATCAGGTAAGACATTTAACGTAAACTAAATTTTACAATTGTTTTTAGAATTTCCGCAAATGTGTGTGACCGCACTGGCTAATTTACAACAGGCTAGTGTTAAAGAGGGAACAAATAAAAGTATATTTAGTAAGGATAGAGATATAATACCATTTATCGAGCAACATTGGGAAGGAATGACGACAATGCCACGAAGAGTAACACAATCGTGGCATGCTACAGTGCAACGAGCGCTTGTAAAAGACATTCACGTCTTGTTTATTTACGAAGAAAGTTCAGCCGATGGACAAATGTACGGTCTATTAAGTCAAGATTTAACACAAATCAAACCGAACTATGAAGCAATGATACGTGGCGGAACGTTAAAAGTCACTGATATGGGCATTCAACACGGTACAATTATATTATTTTATTTTTAATATAAACTAACAAGTGTATCAAATTTACTTCGGAGAAGTAAATAAAACACTATATTTGTTTATGTGTAATTGCTTTAATAATAGTTATTATTAATTCAATCAATATTTTCATTATGGTAAATTTTTAATATCAATATTTATCTATAAATTCCAAGAATATTAGGTTATGTAATCTGTGGTATTGTGTTGAAAATGTTGCGTCCAGGTGACATTATAACTACAAAAATTCCGCGTAATTATAAATATTTTCAATTTTATCATTTTATATTATAGTTCCACTTACGAGTGGCGTTAAAGGCCGTAGTGCAAAACGTAAAATGCCCGGAGAATCAGGCGGTCCGGGTAAAAAGGGCCGTGGTGCCGATTTTGGAACACCGAAATTACCGGCACACGGATATCCGTTAGAGCATCCGTATAATAAAGACGGTTATCGATATATATTGGCCGAACCGGATCCACATGCTCCGTTTCGACAGGTATAATTTTTCCATAGTATTAAAGGATGTTTTGTGGCTAATTTTAATGTTACAGGAATTTGATGAAAGTTCTGATTGGGCTGGTAAACCAATTCCCGGTTGGTTGTACAGAACTTTATCGCCTAGCACGGTTTTATTAGCACTACACGATCGTGGTCCGCAACTGAAAGTTTCGGAAGATCGGTTAGCCGTTACGGGCGAAAAAGGTTATTGTACTGTTCGTGCTACACACGGTAAGAATTCTATCATTTACATTTTTCTTTTAATAATAACTGCATAATGATATAATTGTCTATAATCAATAATAATATTTTTACAAGTATTAATATCATTTCTTTACAGTACCTATAATATATTAAATACTAAAATAATTTTTACAAGATTACAGATATGTATAAAAACACTTGTACTAAGTTTAAATTAAATTATCAGTTATTTTATAAAAATAGAATATTAATGACTGTTTTTTTTTAATGCGATTATATTTGAACAAAATACTAACATTTTTGTAAGTTTTTACTGATATATATGTTAAAATTAATTTTTCAATATTTTCCAAGCTGTCACAAGAGGTGCGTGGTACTGGGAAGCTACAGTTGAAGAAATGCCAGAAGGTTCTGCAACAAGACTTGGTTGGGGCCAAGAATATGCAAATCTGCAAGCACCATTAGGATATGATAAGTTCGGATATTCGTGGCGATCACGAAAGGGCACTCGATTTCATGAATCGTGCGGAAAACATTACAGTGTTTCGTACGGCGAGGGTGATACTTTAGGATTTATGATTATTTTGCCGCATTCGAAGACTATAAATCACATTCCCAACACTTATAAAGACCGAGTAATTATCTATTCATTTATTTTTAATTTGAGATTAATCAAACACTACTAAGTTAAATTAAGTTTTTAAACTTATAATAATTCCAGTAATATTTTATTAAATAATATAAGTTAAAATATCAAAAGATATCTTTTGAAATCAGTTAATAACAACAAAGCAGTAATAAAGGATAATTTTTGATTGATAATATATGAACTTTTTAATTAGCAGTGAAACATCTTTTCATAATTCAAGTCAGTTTACTGAAACTTTTTACTTACACTTTTTACAGCCATTAGTAAAATTCAAAAGCCATTTGTACTACGAAGAAAAGGATAACGTGGCTGAAAGTTTAAAAAATTTGACGCCACTAAAAGGAGGTAAAATTATATTTTTCAAAAATGGCGTAGCGCAAGGTATCGCTTTTGAGGATATAAATGGAGGAGCATATTATCCTACACTTTCGTTACATAAAAGTTCTACAGTGTCCGTAAATTTTGGCCCGAATTTCAAATTTCCACCATCTACCAGTGAATACAATTATCGCGGGGTAATATACATTATTGTTACAGCATGTTTTCATTTGTAGTTACTTCAATACAAAAAAAAACAAATATTTAAATTAATTATTTTGTTTTACTTGAAATTTGAAAAAGTATTTCAAGCTATGGCTACATAAAGTTAATAAGTACACTTTAACAGAATCGAGATTGGTTTAAGCTTCATTCGGACGGCTGTTTTAGTTTTAAGCACTAGAATTTGACCAATCCAAACGCACTTATATTACTTTTATTTTACTGCCAGGTATTTGTATTGGTGAAATTCTTGTGCTTGTACTTATAACTAGAACGGCATTTGAATAAGGCTTTATTTTGATTAAAATGTACTAAATTTGTGTGTTCATATTTGTATTTTGTTTTAAATTTTAGATGAATGAGAAATCAGAAGAAGCAATTTGCGAGCAAACTGTTGCGGATCTCATGTATTTAACAGAAAACGAAGGAAAATTACGTTTAGATACGTATGTTATGTGACAGTAGTGGACTTTTTTATTTAAATGTTTTATTTAGTTCTGCATTATTGTGTGAAATAATGTATAATAAAAATGTAAAATCTATAATACATTTTTATTTCTATATGTACATGAAATTATATTCTATCTTCCACTGAAAACAAAATCACGAATCCAATTTTTTCAGAAATTATTATATTTAACAATAAAATTTACATCTTTTTATAAAATAATTTACATTAATATCGTTTTTATTTTCCAAAACCACCTCGACAGTTTGGACTCGGTTCAATCTCTTTAGAACGTGTAGACCATTGCTCTGGAGTTAATGCAACAATTGATAATGCATGTACGCCACTATTTAATTCTTCTTTTAATAAATCATTGACCATTCGATGTCTCTATAATTTAAAAAGTTAATTAATTGACGCCAGTGAAAACCTGATTATCGCATAATATTAATTCGGAAATTTACCTTTATCAGTGCCAAATCTTTAAATAAATCCGATACTACTACAACTTTAAAATGAGTTTCCGAATTTTTTGGTACATTGTGCATATATGATTCATTTATTATACTCAAATGTTCGGTTTTTAAATTTGATGACAGTTTACTTCGCATAGATTGTTCAACTGACATATTACGTAGATTGCTGTAGTTTCTAGTTCCTGAAATGAATTATAACAAATATATTTTAATGTTACAATCAGAGTTACAACTACTAAACAGTAAGTAGAAGCTTAATTTATTACGTACCTACAAAAATTCTAGAAGCTTTTAACATATCTTTTATAATAATCATTGACAGGTTAAAGTTAACCTCAAACATATATGCATATAAATATTACTAAATTTTGTATATTAATAATTTTTATTGTATATTTAAACAATAATACATTTATTTAAAATTTTATGTATATCCACTATTTGATTTTTTTTTTATTTTTAAATTTAATATTTAAAATCTTTTAAAAATAGATAACTAGTGCCATCTATAAATTAAGGAGTAGGTTTCACCCGGAGTCTCCGGTTTTCCAACTGAATCTCCGGTTTCCGGGTTATTTGTTGTAAACTCCGGATTAAAATGAATTTGGATGCTAAGTTTTGGGTATGTTGATTTAACTAAAGTAGGAGATAAAAGGTCGGTAAAATTTTTGTTCTCGAGATATTCGCAATTTTAGTTTTTCTAATTTTGACGCACAAATTTGATAAATATACAGTGTTTGGTAAGATAATAAAGAATACTATCTAGTAGATAAAAATAAAGATGATTTTAAGTAATATTTATTTGTAGATAATACATATACATATTTTTGTAAGTACATACAAAAATATTTTTTTGTCAAATTATTGTAAATCCAGGAAATAAATTTAGAAAATTAAAAAAAACAAACACTTTTTAATTCCTTTTTAAAGAAAAACAGTCTTTTAAGTCAAAATTACTCTGAATTATGCTAGCCTATTTACTTATTGGAAGTCTACGCGTTCATGACAATTGTTTCCGATAAACAAACCATGTTAAATCTACTTTCGCAACAATATTTTTTTCCAATTTTGTACTCATCATACACCAATTTGTTCCGTACTTGATTTCTTTTAGTAATACTCGTACCAGCTACTTTATTTCTCCGAAACTTTAATATGACAAAATTATCAATTATTTCTATACTTCTGAAACATTGTATTTTATTTTCGTAGCAAAATAATTAAGTTATTTATGTATCTAGGGTGGAAACGAAAATGAGAGTTTCCACCATATTTTTTTCTAACATCTTAACAATTCAAAATATTTACCCATTTTTTAACAAATAAACAATCTATTTTCCAAATTACAAGTATGAGTTAGAAAATAATTTACAAACGGTCCGTCGTAAGTTTACTTCGTCGGAAATATTGCATTTTCTAGTTATTGTTATTTTTCCGCACACTATGCGGGAAAGTATCATTTTCTAAGCTAAACAAAGTATAAATAATGTATGTTATTAAACATAAATATTTATAAACATGTTAAACATTTACATATACCTATACATATTTTCATATGTATAATACACACTCTAAAGTTAAAATACTTATAACAGTTATAATCGAAGAAGAGTACTTTACTCTAGATAAACAATATCTATTAGATTAGTATATTCACCTGGTGTTTAACGTGCTTGTTTATCGCTAATAGTAAAGCACTTAATCGGTGGCAGCGTGCAACTTACCGATTAAGCAAGTGTAAAGTCAAGGTACGTTGAAGATCATTACCAGCGTTCTTACACTTTCACTATCTTCCGTAAGACACTTGAACAATTACTTGTTGAAATGTTGAAGATAAGTAATTGTAATTAATGATGAGAAATTTTACAATGTTCGATAGTAAATTGAGTAAAATTTTCGGCTATTTTAAGTTTTGTTATTGTTATTGTGTCGAATTATATAATTTTAAAATTATCTCAAAATGATTTTGTTTTTACAAAAGATTGAACAAATTATATTTTATTTAGTTCTAAATACTTTGAAATGTAAACTATGGAACTAAAAAGATAAATGCAGGGTTACCACCTCTCCGGTTTTTCACCCGGAGTCTCCGGGTTATTTGTTGTAATCTCCGGATTAAATTAAATTTAGATGTAGTCATATAGTTTTAATTTAAAAAATATATAATGATCAGTCATGAATATATAGTCAAGTCAAAATATTATTTAGTTTAATGTATAAGCATTGAACGAATTTCAAAATTTTATGATGTATTGAATTTTCTTTAACCGGTCATCAAAATCTCCGGGCTAGTTGAAATAAAAAAGTGGTCATCCTAGATAAATGTCACACGCCCTATTTTGCTGAAGAGTGTTAGTTAAGTTGGATAAGGCATGTGACATCTAGGTTTGTCTACGTTCTGTATTCCAAAAATTTGATCACATAAAAATCGTGTAATATATATCCTGCTTCAGACAAGTCGAAAATTTGAAATAATAATACATGAAACAAATATTTGATTTATTGCCACCCTTACTTCTAAAGCTTCGAAGATTTTTTTTTTAATCGTACTTCTTGTACAGCTTTTTTTAAATGAAGAATCCTGCTTCTTGAGCTAACATTATTTGATAACTCAAATCGGAAAATTTCAGTTTTTCAACTATTTTTTTTTTAATAATGAAAAGGGTATTATTTATAATTCAATAATAATTTTTAATTAATTACAAAAGACTTTTGGGAACTCTTTTTGCTAATAATAGAGCTAAATAAGTTTCTTGGAAATAATAGCTTGTAAGCTTGTATCTGAAGTATGTAAGGATTTTATTTTATGTTGTTATTAAAATTATGTATCTTTCGTCTAGACACTTTTTTTTAACATCCGGTACAAATTTGAAAAAAAATTACATCTAGAATTTAGTAATACAGAATTACAGTTTAGGCAAATAAATATTATATTAAATAAAATATTGTATTAAATAAAAAAAAATCAAATCCTTTCTAACTCTTAATAATCTTTTTGAAAACGCATAAAGATGATAGTACTGTAATTTAGCAATAAATACCGTCTTAGTAGGAATCGCTAACAAATAAATAAACATGCATAAGTAGTAATTGTTTACGTTTTTCAAAAGTCCTACTTAAATTGCAAACAGGATGTAGGTTGTTATAACTTTATAGTTAAACCGTAAGCGATGCTAGTCTTTTGCATGATTTGGAAAAGCCTTTACAACTACATACAGCAAAACATTGCATACCTGTATCACTACTTTCTACCTTACACCAGCCATCAGACTAGTTATTTTATTAAAAGAAAAAAAAAACTAGAAACTATCGTAATAAATACTAGATCATTTTAATCTACAGCGTGCCCGAAATTAACTTGTCGTCTTACACAACAAACTAAAACAAAATAATACAATTAAGAATATTTTTCCTTTTTAAATTAAAATTTTATATAAGAAAAAGTCGACAATCACACTTTTAAACATTTACCAAAATCAAAAACTATTGTAAATTTCGGATGTGATCTTATTTGCTGGGCACATCACTCTTGTAATGCATTACCATATTTTAAATCTTAAACTAATTTAAGCAAATATCTTTTTAGATCAAATTTTATTCAAATTTATTTCATCAGTTTTGTATTAAATCTATCAAATAGGTAGATAAATGTCAGTCGTAAACTTAATACATTTTGTTTTAGTGTAAAGAAAGTATAAAATTTCATTCGAACATCGTAGATAGATAAATAGATAATTCTAGACTAGCCTTTCGACAAAAGAATTTACATTATCTAGAATTTAACACATGACAAATGACTTTTTCCACACTGGTTCTGAAATTGTTTTCCTGTATTTAAATATCCCGAAAAAGTAGTTTCGCGGCGGTGAAATAAAATAGCAGGTATTTCCCGGACATTTGGCTATATATTTATATGTCATCCGTAAAATATGAAAGTTAATAATTAGCGTGTATGTTACAGGTTAGGTTCACTAGATGCATTAAAAGTTTTGTTGTAACGCATGACAGAATAATATAACCAGTTTGTTTAAATTTCTTTTTCTGTAATAATTACCTAGATAATCCTGCTAAATTGATATTACTGCTACTATCAAGTGAAAAAAAAAACGATTTGTTAAATAATATAGGTAGTTATTAACTATATGAAAATAGAAGTTACTATTTTTTAATAAATTTCTATTGGAATTTTATAGTTTTAAATAAACTAAAAAATCTGAATTTGAAAGTAATTTAAATTGCTATCATGGAGACAAGCCGTCTGCTATTACTTTTGATTAGAAATTTGTTTAAAATATTTAGCAATGGTGTGCCAAAAATATTTTAACATTTACAATCATAATAAAAAATAAGAATAAATCTACATATACAGTTTGTATAAATCTAATATACAGAAAATTGATAAAGTTTTGCACAAAATTTATATTTTTATTATTTAACGTTAAATGTGTAACTTGATTTTAAGTTTACGAAAAAAAATTTATATTAAATAATATTCCTGTATATGTACACGCAAATAATTTTTGTATTTTATTATATTTATTTTTCTCAATTTATAAAATATACCAATAAATTATTTTCTTTAGATTGATGTTTTAAAAATATTACTTTGCACTAGTATCTTTTTAATTATTTTTTTTATGTAAAAGTTATAATATTATCAATAATTTTAAGACATAATTATGTAAATAATTTTTATACAAATGATTGAGGATAAAAGTAAAATACTTTTAATTACGAAAGCATTTAAACTATATGAGCATATATGCGTATAACTAATAATTAATAACAAATAGTAAAACATTAATTATCCACTTTTTAAACTAGGTAAAAACAATTGTAATTTTCTCTGCTTATTCGTCTGTAACCATATAAACTGAAGAAATAACATATCGTACATAATTTTCTACAACTTTTTTCTTAAAAAAAAAAAAAAAAAAAAAACTTTCGCTACATATTTATTTATATTGCATGTCTTCAGTTTCGTGATGTGCGATTGTTTACAATAATTTCATCCATATATTCCTATAAACAAATAAGAATCGCCGTGTCTTCTTATAATCTATATAATGATGGAAAGCAATGTTACACTTTTTATCGAAATACTTTGAATATTTTTATATTTTGACCTAGATAATGGGATCATTTTCTTTTTGATCTTAGAAGATTCTATATTTGGAAGCTGAGTGGATCAGACAGAAACACATCATTGTTAATTATCTCTCTTTCCTTTCACTGAATCATTTTGTTAGTTTTTTTGTTAATTACGATTTTTACGACCACCTGCGATAGTGCGATAGTTAGTTTTATATTTTATCACTTGTTGTGTATTTTGCCGTTTTTTTTTTTTTTTTCGTCAATAGTTAATTGGGCAAGTTTTTCACTTATCTTATTATTTGACACTTAAATTCGAATCATATTTACTTTATACAATCACCTAAAAACAGTATCACACAATTGCAAATAATAGTAATTTAATACAAATAACAGTTTTTAAGTTTTCATTTATCGTATAATATGAAATAGCTTATAAATTTAGAAATTTTACTTTCGAAAATTTTGTAAAAATAGTTATTAAAAAATACATTTGATTTGTAATAATGTAAACAAAAGTTAATTATACAAGGAAAAATTATCGTAGCTAATTTAATTATCGTGGCCAATTTAACAGAATATTTGTATTAAATGTAATTTGATTAGATTTTAAATATTTTAATGCAGTTTGCATTCAATTTCTATACTATAAAACAAGAAATATTTGTATTTATTTGTTTATGTAAGCTAAATTTTATTATAAAAACGGTTTTAACGATTTTGATAAAATGTGGTGATTTAGCTAGATCTCGATTTCAAAAAGACTTATTTACATTAAAAAAAACATTTTGGAAAATTGCTATTATATAGACACCAGTGGTGAGCTATGAAATTTTTAACAAGGAGCTCGCTCTTTTTTTTTCTCGAGGATCGTATGAACTAGTGATCTTACTCTAGCAATGTGTCACTGCGACTGACATATAAAAAAAAAAACGAATGTTAATTAAATGGTTTATTTTATACAAAAAAAAACAACAATATTATATTAATAAGGAATAGAACAAACAATACAATAAAATAAAATAAAGAAAAAATATGCCATTTGCAAAAAATCACTGAAAGTACTAATACAAGAAAATATTTACCACTTATGCCAGAAACTGCCATACTGTATTTCCTTTCTGCTTTTTTAAGGTATTATATTTTCTTTTTGAGAAAATAGTTACCAAAAAGAACAAGGGGCTCGCAAATCATAGAATAATTTAACAAAGGGCTCGCGCGAGTTCCTGCGATCCCCCTATAGCTCACCATTGATAGACACCATGAAAACATTGCTAAACTTATTTTCATGGCAATATAACAAAATATATATATATATAAAAAAATTATGATTTAACGCGTTATTTGTAGAACAAATCAAGCAGTGATTTTTAGTGTATTGTATTAATTTATTATTTAATTATATAATTGCTAAATTTTTATTTATAATTTGAAATCAGACAACATAATATTTATTCCGAAAATAGAAGTCAAATCTAGTTTGTTGTATAAAATTAATTAGCAATACCATATGAAATATAATTATATGTTAATTATTTATATTTATTAGTTTAAATCTGGAATTTAAATTTCATCTAATTTTCCAATTTCTAAAATTTATATTATAATATGATCTACATAATTTATTAATATAAATAACTAGATTTATATTGTTAATTTTTCAATTAAAAATGCGGAGCAGTTCCACAAAGAAAGACCGCTGTATCTGTTATATACGATCATAAAATAAAATAAAAGTTTTTAATTTATTTATAATTAAAACTTATAAATGTAGTATTTTTATTTTAAATTGCTTTTAAATCAGTTAATTAAAAAAGTATTTCCATAATAAAATTAACACTTATTATTTTTATACCTACAGTTTTGTTTAAATTTTATTCTTAATAAAAATCGTGAAAAAAAGTGTTGTAGCGTCTCATTATTTCACTCTTGTGGTATATAAATATAATCACCAAAAAAATGCACTGAAAAACAATTAAAAACATTTTGTCAATAAAATATCAAATTTTAGGTTTTTTTTTTTAGTATTTGTGTAAGTTAATTCTTTCTTCTTTAGTCATAGAAAAACTGCTGTATAAACTCATGCATAAAGTGTTTTTTTTTTACTCATAGAATTGGCGTATTCGCCTACGACTCGTGCAATTATTTGTCCCATTCGTGAAAAAACTACTTGATACAGTTGTTGCATAAATTATTATTTTAAATTTATTCTAGTGCATATGTTACACCCCAATTGTTAAGTTGTCTCATTTGTAAACTGGATAAATATCTGTCCAGTTTGTAAACTGTTTGATTGTAGAAAATATAGCGGGGCTTACTGCAGAATAGGTTAGGCCAAAAAGCTTAGTTGGTTATTGTTTAGAGAAGTTTTATACTCGTACATGGTAAATTTTTTTTTAAATTACGGCCAATAAATAGAATAAGAGAAAAAATCAGTTCACGAACGGGGCAATTTTATAATTGGGGTGAAAAATATATACAATAGGTGGCAACATCGTCACTTGACTTACTTATGATTATTTCATCACAAAAAAAATCGATAAATATTAAAATGTAACTGTAAAACAAAAATTAATATTTTTTTAAATCAATAATTAAATTATTGTTTGATCTATTTTATAGGTTTTATACTTTAAATAGATATTTTAATAGATAGTTATTATATTTTGTTTCTTAGTAACGACATAATCATAAAATATTTAAACCGCAAACCAAAACAAGCTTTTTTTACAAGCAGTTTCAGTCTCAATATAAAACTGATTAATTTTCCATTTAAAATCAATTCTTTTAAATTTAGTAATATATTAATAAGTACCTCAAATATTTTTCAAAAAACAAATACCACAAAATTACGTTCTATGTTAATCAGAAGGAAAAAAAAAATAGTCTAGACTTTACACTAATTTATGCTTTATTAATATGCACATTATACAAGTGTAATAGCAATATTAATAATCCGAACCTATTCCTAATTTCTTACTTAAGACAAATAAGGATAACCTTAAAAAAATGAAAAATACAGCTCGTCTAATCTAGTCTATAATACCACACCACCATTGCAAGATAGTGGTAGGGATATATAAGACAGAAATCTGACCTAATTGTCTAGTAATATGTGTTGTGATTGTGGATAGTGTACCCGAACTGAACATCACATGAAAACGAACAACAATTTTGGAATTATCGGCCGCAGTTGACTTTGATTTTTTGTCAACTACTTTATTTTACTTTGATTGTAACTGATTTGAGAATGCAGGTATGTCAAATTTTACCATCGTTTTTGAAATTTTCGATGATTGAAAAATTATTTAGTCGGTTTAAAAATGAGATTAAAATTAATTCAATTTAAAAGTGAAGTTAAAATCGTAAAAACTTATCAATTTCGTTGCACTTTAAAATAAAGACACTTTAAGATATAAATAGAGAATTGATCGTTAATTTTTAAATTGTTTATGTATTATATTCAGAAATTACTTTGTACTCTATTAGTTATAATGATATAATATGTTTTTAAATTTAATATTTAATTTTGTATTTAAAAATGTTGCGTTTGAAAAATTAATACTATTCTACTGTAATAGCAATTATGTTCATTACAGTATAAATAATGTTTTAATATAATTTGTTTGAATTAACTTGATTGGAATTTAGCGCCTTACTATATTTTATATATTATTATATTCTTATTTCTGATATATCTAAATTTTTAAAAATTTATAAGTTTATTTTAATTTCAAATAGATATTTGACAATTAAATCTTATTCACCCATTTTCCTCTGTTTTTACATTACGTTGTAGTCATTGTGTTTGTTGTAAAATAAATTTCATATTAGATAATAGAAACAATAAAAATTTCTTTAAAAAAACATTGACAATCTCAAACTTTGTTAGTGATAAAAACAACTACTAAAATTAAAACCGTGTAATGTGCTTGAACTATCACGACTAAATACGCTTAAATTCTTAAAAATGTAAACAGCATTGAAAAAAATAAATATTTTTTAAAATCTATATATAGTTTTATATTATTTGAATATTTGAAACATTATGACAAATCCATTTTAATATACATTGGTAAATGAAATATATTTTATATGTAACTTATTTTTTAAATCTTTAATGATAATAACAAAATTAGCATTATTTTTGTAATATCTTACTTCTATTAATAAAGACATAAATATCATACTAACGTTAATAATTTAAATAATGAAAGTGTCGAAAAACTCATCCCAACATAAACATTCAAAAATTAAAAGGCGTCAAGTTAAACATATAAAATTACTGTAACTCCCACTAATATATCGACATTAGATGATTTACAAAAAAATGATCATTTCAACACGACCTTGAAAGACACGACAAAAAACCGTACATATTAAAAATACCAACGACTCTCGAAGAATATAGAAATAAATTTAAATTTTAAGCATCTGCCTCGATGCAGTAATTTTTTCATTAATGAGAAAGTCGTAATGAGGAATCAAGTTAAGTTAGTTTAAGTATACCGTAGTTGAAGTATGTCATGAAATGTGACAGAGAAAATGACGAGTTAAAAAATTTAATATCGCGTAGTTTTAACTATGATTAATTTTTCTACGGTTGACGAAATTAGACGCACGTTTCAAAAATATGTTGAATTATTTGTAGAATAAACGAATAAGTTAAGTAAAAAAATGAGTGGAAGAAATTGACTGCATTCCAGTGACCTACTCAATACAGAATTTTACGTCATGTGTGTGTGTGTGTATGTGTAATGTTTGACCGGAAGGAAATACATCAATGGCATACAGCGACAGGTTGATGAACCAACCGTGACCTAGAAAAATGATAGCTATATTGGTACCAAATCTAGTTTCGGTTTACAATTTAGTTTTCGACTGAATGAGGGTATATGATGTCAAAATTTTTCGCATTTTTTCAAAGTAGGATAAATGTTTTGTAAAGTATTTCGTTTAATTATGACTGCAGTTAATTATGATTATTAACAATTATTTTGCTAATGTAATGAAAGTAAATTTATTAGTAGTTTTATATGGTAATTTATTTAAATATTTTAAAAAATGAAAGTACTATAAGTTTGTAAAAATTTTATGTAACAAATCTAAAATCTAACAAATCTAAATGAAATATTTTAAAATATGTAAATAAATAAAAACTCTTATTTATGATATAAAAAATGTAAAAAAAACCAAAAGTAATTTTTAAAAATTTTTAAAATTCTGTTTCTGTTTGAATATTAAGTAATTTCAATATAAACTATAAATAAATGATTAAATTAATCCGCAAAATTTAATCAAATGAAATAAATGAAAAAGTATAAATGTACAGTAAATGTTATTATTGTCATTGTTTAGTTTCAAAGAAAATTTTGTAAGCTTAGATTAACAGATTACAGATTAACATTAAAAATATTATCTAATTTTAATGTTCTGTAAATAAATATGAATCAATGTTATAATATCATATAAATATTATTTTCTTGTACAATTTTGATCGAGATTGAATATATTTTATATTAAATAATATCTTAGAAACTAGAAATACATGATGCCTTACATATTGGGCATAAATATATGTAAATTTAATTTCAATAATGTGTTATGTTTGTTTCAGATGCACACATTTCTGTGTATATTACTCGTAGTGCCCTTTGTGCACTGCGTGATACAATACAAAGTCCGTGGTCCACCAATGCCGCAACGATCTCCATACCTAACAACACATTACACAAAACCCGCGATCAAAGCTAAATATCCAATGCAACATGTACAACGACAGCCGCCAACACGAAACTACGTCCGTCCAATTCCGGTGCATATGGCTTCATATAAAGTACCAGTCTTAGCTCGGCCACCAAAAACACCAGCACCACTAATATTTCCAAGTGCCGTTTGGAAAACACCAACAGCCGTCTATAAACCTCCAGTTGAGAAACCATTTTTAATATCACCACCTGTGACACAACCATACGAATTCCACTTAACGAACGATCCAATTATTAACATTCCAACGATAAAACAAATAGGAGAAAAAGGTCCCATTCACACGATACCAGCTCCAAATTTAAGTCCAGCTGATAAACCGAATATTATCTTAGGAGAACCGGTTCAGAAACACACCTATCAGTATACAAAGGCATCTGAAATTTCACCGAACGCAATTTCACCGAATTTTGCGGCTCATACCTTGCTGCAGGCGCAGGCGTTGCCTTTAGTACAAACTCATCATCAGTATCAAGTAACGGAGAATGCCGAACCAAGTGAACAGCTTTTACAAAGTCCTTTCACCGCTCAAAAAACTTACTACGCACCTGATCCAGATCCCAATCGTGTGGCACAGAAACTATCACAACAATACGCTGATACCAGTTTGACAAACAGCGTCAAACTTTATCCACAAGATTTATTTGTAGCTCCGCAACAACTTGCTGCGTCCTCTCAAAATGTACCATTATCAGCTCACGATCTCTATCAATTATTAAATGGAATTCCCCAACAACAACAACAACAACAACAATACTCACAATTAATTGATAGTCACGGTATGCCAATTGTTCCTCAAGCATATGTTCAACAGCCACAAGCATTGCCTCTCACAAATTATCAACAATTATTAACACCTCAACAATTACTTCAGCCAGATCCATCATATTTCAATCAAATTGCAGACACAAATCAAATAAAAAGCTTCAATAAGCCGCAATTCCAAACATTCAATTACGAAGAACAAAATTCTCAACCACATAACAAACAATTTGCTCAGTCGCGCGTAACAGCTGATTACAGCCTCGAGCCAGATACTGCAGATAACTCAAAGAATTCTCTACAAAATACTCACGAAGCATTGGCACAAACTCAATACATTCAACAATATTTCACTAACAGAGATGATAACAATGTCGCATCAGATATTAATATCAACGATTTAGACAATCATAAAAAAATTGACAATCAAGATGATAAAAAAGTGACTCAAATTCTTTCACAGTTAACGGCAAAAAATGAAATCTCACCCTCAATGTTTTATTCGAGTTTACCAAGTCGAGAAGCTGCTGAAACTTTGGCAACACTTCAAGCTGCCGGAAACATAAACAGCAATATATTAAAATTACAACAGAATCAAAATGAACATAGTAATTACAAAGAACAAATGAGAATTTACGTACCTGATGAAGAAGAAAATTATGATGATATGGAAACGCAAGCTTCTGGTGAAAACACTGAATCTAAAAATGGATCTTCACAGAAGAAAAGAATTTACGAAAATACACAAGCAAAATCAAATGAAAATATAAGAAGTGAGGAAAATATTGATTATGAAGATTATTCGACTGAAGAAGAAAATGCAAGTAAAGAAATTCCATTTGGAAATAAGATAAAAGCGAAGAACAATAATAGATAATAACTTTTTTATACCTATTTATTATTTAAAAATGCTTTTGATATTCAAACTTACACAAACTTTCCTGAACTAGGCTAAGAAACCGAATTTAAAAATTAAACTAATGAAATAATTATTTATTTAATAAATAATAAATATATAAGTCCAATTTTTAATATTTATCATCGTTTGTTATCTCTATTTAATTATTATAAAACATGAAAAAATCAACATAATAAGCGTTAAATATTGCAAAATATAATAATGAATATATATTATTTTAATAATGTAAATGATTTAATTAGTTTAATTTTCAAATAAAGCCTGCATAGTCCTAGATTTCAATTACATTCACCTAATTTTCGCAAATATGTACAAAAGTGAAATTCAGGAAATGACAATAATAAAAATAATCAAATAAAGATTTTTTCATGCGGGTATATAAAGTAAGAAGAGAATCGGAAGAAGATGATACTATAATCAATGTTTAGTACTTTTATTTTAATAATGTAAATGTAGGAAAAATTATTTATAAATATATATTACAATATTTTATATAAAAAAAGAAAACTAAAAATAAAGTTCATTCTAAAAATATTATACATACTACTGTACTTATTTCAGAATGAACTTATATAGTACCAAACATTGATACATGTTTTCGTACCGACAAATGCAAATAAATATTTTATTTATGACAAATTTGCACAAGATTCATATAAAATACCCATTTACTTGTTATTAGTACGTAAGTTAGTAATGTATTATTATCCTTATTTATTTCAAAGACTTAAATAAAACTATAATATTTAAAAAATATATATCTTATTTATAATTTATTGATTTTGTTTATAATTATAATAAAATCGGGAATTTCGAAAAGGACTTCCTCGTAAACAAAGTTTTAAAGGAGATACAAAATTAATGGTAAAAATAACATTTTTATATTTCCGAAATGAAACATTTTCAATATAAGTCAAAATGATAAAAAATTCGATGTCCTTTTCAAGATTTCTTTTTATATAAAAAAAAACTTAAAATCTTTTTTGCAAATACTTTTAATTTTAAAAATTAAAATTTTCTTATTAACATGAGTTCACGGGGTCATATAGTGTGAATAAAAACCGCGCAGACGGTCTCTGTAATCAGTATCCTAGCTACGAACCACAAAAATAGTATCGTTTGAATTGTTTAGATTGCAAAACAAGAAGCCGGAATAACACGAGTTAAAAATTGATTTTGAAAATAATTATTTACTTTAAATTATTTCAGAATTATAAGTACTAATTTTTAATTTATCTATTCGAAATGTTATATTTAACATATTTAAAATAAAATTGATAAAATAGGGTACATTTTTATATTATTCATATAATTTAAATACAATATTTACATAACATACAGTTTACTTTAAAAAAATATGATAAACCAGGTTGTTTTTGAAATCAGATAGATTTTAAGTGCTGAATGCAACACTTGTTAAAGTCTATAGTTTGCAAAATAATTAAAG
This sequence comes from Clivina fossor, assembly GCA_963966155.1. Taxonomy (NCBI): domain Eukaryota; kingdom Metazoa; phylum Arthropoda; class Insecta; order Coleoptera; family Carabidae; genus Clivina; species Clivina fossor. The sequence goes on along the minus strand of OZ014565.1, from coordinate 7,856,441 downwards.
TTGTTTGCAAAAATTCAAGTTCAAATATTTCACGTATCTATAATAATTTTGCAAATTTTTAAATTGAATCTTATAGATTTGGATGCACTGAATGCAATGGTACAAATTTAAGCTATCTATCTCTTATAGTTTAGTCAGAAATTGCATTTTTGCAAAAAAATCTGTAATTGCAAATATCTTGAAAACAGCTGGGAATTTCGCAAAAATAACGAACTCTCCGCGATATACAAATAGTAAGTCAATTATGGCCGTACTACAACATATCCAAAAATCAACCACCTACGACACCCCCTTATTAATTAAGTCAAGCCCCCAACAAAACTGATGAATATGGATATGTTGTAGTACGTCCAAAAGTAGACAGGTATTTGTAAATCGCGAGGTGCTTGTTATTTTTGCGAAATTCTCAGCCGTTTTCGAGATATTCGCGATTAAAGATTTTTTTTGCAAACATTAATAATTAATAGCCCAGGGCTCGTACGGGGTTGGGGGTTGAAAATGTTATAGCTGCTAGACAGCACTTGTGTTGCTATAACATTTTAAACCCCCAACCCTGTACGAGCCCTGGGCTATTAATTATTAATGTTTGCAAAAAAAATCTTTATTCGCGAATATCTCGACAACGGCTGGGAATTTCGCAAAAATAACGAAATTTGCCGTTCCCTTACGAACCGCAGATAAGCCAGGTACGTATTACAACATATCCAAAAATCAACCCCCTAGGACACCCCCTTATTAATTAAGTCAATCCCCAAAACTGTGATGAAAAGTTAACAAATTTGTGTATAAAAATTAAAAACTAAAATTGCGAGTATTTTGCAAACGGCTGCAAATTTCGCAAAAATAACGAAATCTGCTATATTGATACATTGATACATTTTGATAATTTGATACATTTTGATACATTTTTACGATGTTTGCAAAAAATTCTTTAATCGCGAATATCTCGAAAACGGCTGCGAATTTCGCAAAAATAACAAAATTTGCCGTCCCTTTACGAATTCTCGATAAACCAGGTACGTACTACAACATATACAAAAATCAACCCCCTAGGACACCCCTTTATTAATTAAGTCAAGCCCCCAGCAAAACTGATGAAATTATTGAAATTGAAATTTTGGTGAAATGTATGTTTTCTTATTGTTGAATAAAGTTCGTTAAAAACAGATGTTGTGTTGTATTTATGTTTTTCCCAATTTCATCCCTTAAAATTAGTTAAAATCTTTAATCGCAAATATCTCGAAAACGGCTGGGAATTTCGCAAAAATAACGAAATTTGCCGTTCCCTTACGAACCTCGGATAAACCAGGTACGTACTACAACATATGCAAAAATCAACCCCCTAGGCTAGGACACCCCTTTATTAATTAAGTCAAGCCCCAAGCAAAACTGATGAAATTATTGAAATTGAAATTTTGGTGAAATGTATGTTTTCTTATTGTTGAATAAAGTTCGTTAAAAACAGATGTTGTGTTGTATTTATGTTTTTCCCAATTTCATCCCTTAAAATTAGTTAAAATCTTTAATCGCAAATATCTCGAAAACGGCTGGGAATTTCGCAAAAATAACAAAATTTGCCGTCCCCCTTACAAATTTTCCGGATAAACCAGGTACGTACTACAACATATCCAAAAATCAACCCCCTAGGACACCCCCTTATTAATTAAACCAATCCCCAAAACTGTGAAAAATCTCAATTTTTTTTCTTGTTTTTCTGATAAAATTTCGTTAAAATGTTTCATTTTTCGCTTTCCTGATACAAATCTTGCATTTTACGCTTTCCTGATACAAATTTCGTTAAAATCCCTTAGCTTATATATTTCCGCAATGCATCGATGTTAAAATGGTTGCCTATAGGCAATGTATCAAAAGCAATGTATCAAAATCTTTAATCGAGAATATCTCGAAAACGGCTGGGAATTTCGCAAAAATAACAAAATTTGCCGTCCCCCTTACGAACCATCTGAGATAAACCAGGTACGTACTACAACATATCCAAAAATCAACCCCCTACGACACCCCCTTATTAATTAAGTCAAGCCCCCAACAAAACTGATGAAAATATTGAAATTGAAATTTTGGTGAAATGTATTTTTTCTTATTGTTGAATAAAGTTCGTTAAAAACAGATGCTGTGCTGTATTTATTTTTTTCCCAATTTCATTCCTTAAAATTAGTTAAAATCTTTAATCGCAAATATCTCGAAAACGGCTGGGAATTTCACAAAAATAACAAAATTTGCCGTCCCTTTACGAACCCCGGATAAACCAGGTACGAACTACAACATATCCAAAAATCAACCCCCTAGGACACCATCTTATTAATTAAGCCAACCCCCAAAACTGTGATAAAAATATAGAAAAAATCTCAATTTTTTTTATGAAATGTATTTTGTTTATTGTGAAATAAAGTTGTTTAAAACAAAAAGCCAATTTAACATCGATACATTGCAGAAATGTTTAAGCCATGGGGTTTTAACGAAATTTGTATCAGGAAAGCGAGAAATGCAAGATTTGTATCAGGAAAGCGAAAAATGAAACATTTGAACAATACACACCTTGTTTTCTTGATCCAAATGTTGCATTTCTCGCTTTCCTGGTACAAATTTTGCATTTCTCGCTTTCCTGATACAGATTTCGTTGAAACCCCTTAGCTTATACATTTGCAATGCATCGATGTTAAACAAATTGCGAGTATTTTGCAAGTTGATGTTAAACTGGTTGCCTATAAGCTTCCCCAGCAAGGGGTTACTGGATATTTTTGTACTTCATTTAGAAAGAAAATTAATTTTATAAATGACTTATTTAATAACAAATTTGGTTTTCTAACAATTTTTTAAGAGAATATTGAAACAAATTTAACAAGAATTTTAACAATTTTGAAAGATTTACTTAAATTTAATGGAACGCGCTGTTATTTTTTAATATTTGAGGGACCGTGGGGAAAAAATCAAAAATATACAGTTATTTGTTTAAGGACTTTATTGAAAAATAGAAAAATACATTTATAAATATAGGTGCAACTGCTCTGGTACTTGTTTATTACCAAAGAAGACCTGGTTATTACCAAGCTAACTTACAGACGAGAAATTAATGTCCGAACAGACTACCTATAGTATCTCTACCATTTTTTTTTTTTTTCGATTTTGCATCGAAAATGATTTTTATTATATTTATTACTTATTATTAAACAAAGAAAAAAATCAACGAGACGTTTCTTATTATTATAGTACTTATGTATTAATTTCAGAATTTATTTGTGTAGTTTACTTGTAAAAAATAATTTTCATCATTTTACTTGAAAAATGCGATTTTCTCTTATTTCACACGTTTTTTATTTGAAAAAGAAACAAAATGATTAATCTTTATACAATATGTATATATATATATATATATATATATATATATATATATATATATATATATATATATATATATATATTTGAAAATGAAATTAATAATAAATAAAAAAAATATTGACAATTAAATATTTAATTGATTTTTTTATATGTTAATTCGGTAAATATATAAAAATTGTTATTATTAATTGTACATAAATTAGCTATTTTTTCTAATAATTAGTTACCATAAATATGTAGTATTAAACGAATAAATCTAATGTAAAATTATTCTTTTTTGTATTTCCACCACCTGTCTGAAATTTAGCTTTTTGTTTGCCTTGAACTGCCCTTAAATCACATTTGTAATATTAATTATATGAATTTCAATTTTATAATTCTAATTCTGGGATGGCGTACAGGTTAAAAAGTAAATAATAATATAAAAAAAAACAAGCAAATTTCCAGAACAAAATATATATTTGGGTGCATCGTTGAAACACAAAATGACATATTCTCAAAAAATCCACACAGATATATAACGAAGGATACAATATCATCGTTTTGATTAAATGTTTTGTAAATATACTTTTTTTTACAACTTAAAATTTATCCAAGAAATGCGGTTGGCCATCTTTCTCTCGTCGACGTGTTAGAATCTCGCAACCTGTATCGGTGACGATTAAAGTTTGCTCAAACTGGGCCGACCAAAGGCCATCAGCAGTGACTGCTGTCCATTTATCGGGCCATTGTTCATCGCGCCAAGTACCTTCTGAGATCATAGGTTCGATTGTGAAGCAATGGCCCGGCTTCATCACGCCGATTGCCTTATTTTCTGGAAAACATTCATATTGTTACTCACACGTCTCACTATGTTGTTTCTAAAATTCGAAATAATCTTATATATGTGTCAAAATAGTAATTTAATAAAGTTTTTATCGATTGCTACTACGAAATAATTAATTACAAAATACAAAGTGTTATTATAATCTATAAATCTCCATTTGATTAACCTTGGTATAACCGTCAATTTCTTCGATTTGTGTTTGTTGAAACTAACCAATTTTAGAAAGTAATAAATTAAAATTATATACCAGCACTCTGGAATCGAAAGCACCATCAAAAAAACTTTTCAAATAAAAATTGCTGCCAATGTACCTTTTCATAGAAACCAACTATAGCAAAAATTAGCTTCATGTGGATTACAACATTCAATTGGGTGCCTTATCAAAATTAGTTTACCAAATGATAATAGATTTATCCAGGCTACCATTAAAAAAATTTAGGAGAAGTTTGCAACTGTTTGAAGCATAAGCAGTATGAAAATTTACAAGGTAAGTTGCGCATGCTTAAACCAAATAATAAACAAATTTAAAAACTGTAATAGCAATTATCCAAAATATTGTGTTTAAAATAAATTTTTTCGCAAAAATTTTGACATAGATAAGTGGATTAGTATAATTTGGAAATTATTCCTAAGTGCAAAAAATAAGAGTGTATAAAAGACAATTATAAAATAAAAATTCTATTCCAGAATATGAATGTATATTAACTTGTGATTAGTAACTAATTTATCAAGTAAGTGGATATTTGTTGTTACAAGAATCGAACATTAAATATTTAAAAAAAATCATAACTTACTTGCATAATGAGGAACGTTCGGAGCAGTATGGAATAAACGATGTATACCGTGTCCGCAATAACTGCGCACAACGGACAATCCATGTGCCTGAGCGTGTTTCTGAATAACGTTTCCGATTTCCCGATATTTCTCACCGGGCTTGACAATATCAATCGCTTTACTTAAACATTCGTAAGTGACTTTCACTAATTTCTTGTGCTGTTCGCTGACGTTGCCGACGAAAAATGTTTCATTCAAATCGCCATGGAAACCGTTGTGATACACCGTCACGTCCACATTGCATATATCGCCATCTTCTAATGGTCGTTGATCAGGAATACCGTGACAAATTACCTGATTGACAAATTTAAATTACCAAAATATATTTGCATAAATATAAAATTTTAAACAAAAATCGAATTTTGAAATAAAATAATGCGTGTGGCCAAAACTTTGCGAAAACCAGTTTCCAAACGTGATTATAAACAAAAACTAATTAATATAACAAAACATTGTATTGTGTTCTCCATCTATCTGATGTTTTATTACTTAATCAGCAAAATAAAATCAGTTTTGTATATATATATATATATATATATATATATAAAATACAACGAACATTGGCTCTGTTCCGTATGTATCTTTTATACAGAGCTGAAATAACAATAAATAATATTTAATACATTTCATTAGAAAAATTTTAATTGCTAAGAAATATTAACAATTTTTATATTTTAAGAACAGAAATAGATTATTTTATAGCTTCTAAAACTATGAAGAATGTGTTCAAACTTTTTTAAAATCATTCAAGTACCGTATTATAAAGTTTGCAAATTTCTTTTTATTAAATGTTTTGTTGAAAATATCTTTGTGGCAAAAATTATTATTTTCATTTAAATATATAAATCAAATAATAAAAAAAGCTACAACACGTAATAAATTACTTAATAAATAAAATAAATTTATTTTATTAAAAAAATACTAATTTCGAAAAAATTACGAAAAAAACATTACGATATAACTTTATGAACAAAAATATAATTAAATAAATTCAACTTACCTCGTTAACAGAAGTGCAACAAGATTTCGGAAATTCGTAATAATTTAATGGCGACGGATAACAATCACGTTCGAGACATGCTTCATGAACAATACGATCAATTTCATCCGTTGTGACACCAACATCACAAACACGGGCAGCTTCGTTCAAAACTTCCCGTCCTAATTTACAAGATACCTTCATACCTTCAATTTCTTCATCATCCAACACTTTGATTTGTGCTGTTCCCTTAACGGCCTGTTCCGAAATTGGAATACCGCTTGGATGATCCCCATAATCAGGACGTGTAATTTCTTTCGGAACTGCACGTTTGATAGATTGAAGAAACGGTCTCAGTTTACCGGTGTAATTGTACGATGGCCATGGATTGTACGTACTGCTTTTTCCATCTGTATTTTCACCTTCTGAAATAATTTCTAAATTAATTCACTTACATAGTTCAATAATTCAGTTCTTAAATTAAATTTACGTGAATAAAAACTAGTCACAAGGTTGATAATGCGGCTAAAATATGACATGTCAAATCTCCTTTAACATACCTACCTAACCTTACTTACTAGCTAGTGAGTGAATAATCTTGTGAGTCTTCCAATTACTTTTGAAACATTCTTGTGAACAAAAAAACGATCCCTGAATTCCTATTTTTATGCACGTGGGACACTGTAACTTTGCCAGTGATTTGCATCCTGGCGTCTCGCACATTCCTATTGCGGCCGACATTGTACAAATTTACTAATTCGATGAATTAAAGAACACTCTAAATATCACTATATGCACGTGATTCGTCTTAGTAATATGATAATAGTTTTAAACTTAGAATAAATTATGTAAATTTGGTTTAATTGTTACAAATAAGAAAATAAGGTAACGTGATTTTCAGAAAATTGACAGCATTAGCGTTGCCAACCTAATGAAGTAAAATTTTACTATCATATCAATATCAACCATAGATCATATAATATAATAATAATATATTATATAAATAATATATAATATAATATAATAATATAATATAATAAATAATAATATAATATAAATAATTAATATAATATAATATATGTTCTACAATACCAACCCTATTCCATTCCAAATTTCATTGCGCATTTCATCTTTGACGTCTTTGACGTTTTACCTAACCTAACAAATTGAACGAAAATGACAAAGTTAAAACAGCTTATATTGGATGTAAATAAAATTTATTCTCGTAATATAAGTTTCCGAAAAGTAAAAAATTGGTATGCTCATTTACATAATCCTAATAAACATGAACCACCTTATTCACATGTAGTGCAAATCGGAGACCCTATGTTACGAGCTAAAGCTGAACCGGTACCGATAGACAAAATAAAATCAGATGAAATTAAATTTCTAATTCAACAATTACGATCTGTTTTACATCGGTACGATAGTGTTGGACTCTCAGCTCCACAAATAGGTATCCCACTTAAGGTATTTGTTATGGAATTTACTTCCAAAAGACAGAAAGAATTTAGTAATGAAATTTATAATCAACGGAAAATGCATACTGTGCCATTTACTGTGAGTAAATTAATAAAATATTGTGATTTTATTTGAAAATGATAATAATACTTTAAGGTATTTATTAATCCTGAATTAAAAGTTATGAATTATAAGAAGATAATTTTACCAGAAGCTTGCGAAAGTATTAAAGGATTTAGCGCTGATGTTCCTAGGTATGCAGCTGTTGAAGTTACAGGTAAAATAATCGATAACTCGAATTTCTGGTGTTTAATATTTAAATGCTTTTATTATTCTAGGGTACAATGAAGATGGAAATGAAGTAAAAGTAGAAGTTGATGGCTGGATTGCAAGAATAATGCAACACGAAATAGATCATTTAGATGGCAAATTATATACAGATTCAATGGATAGAAAAACTTTACAGTGTACTTGTTGGCAAATTATTAACGAAAGAGGTGGAAAAGTAGAATTACCCTTTCTTCCAAGCTAGTAAACAATGTATTTTAGTAATATCTATATAATAAGTTGAAATATATATACTTTGTACTAAGTAAAACTGTGTTTTTTCTTTATAAAACTCATTTGTCAATCCGTATTTTTTAATATAAATTATTATTATGGAAGATAACTAAACATTTCTAAATTATAATACGTTAATAGCATTAATTAATAACATTAACAGATGCTCAATTTTCAAAAAATAATAGAAAGCGTCCTAATTTTGGAAAATCATTAAATTTTAATTACGGTAGATAGCTCTTATAATATTGATTCTAACAAATTTTTATAAGGTTACTAAAAATTGTTGAATATATTCTTATTTTAACAAATATCTTACAAAAAATTATTATGTTTATAAAATATAAATCTTTGCAATAAATAAAATTTATTTCCAATTATTATACAATACAAATAACAAAATTGTTTAAAATGTATATTAGCACATTATTTTTTTTATATATGAATTCTGTACAAAAGACAAAATTGTTTTCAAAATATTGTTCAGAAAAATTACATTTCCATAAAATTGTAAAATATATATATTGAGTGAATTTGCTGGAGAAGTAAATGTATAAAATAAAATATATTTTAGCAATGATTTTCATGTTTGGATGTACATATTTTATTTTGTTACGACAAATATTTATTTTGGTTTTTATAGTTTTTAAACGAGTATTATTTTTATAAGTTTTTTAAATCTGCAAATGCTAAATATCACAACAGTTAGTTTCATAGATTTATAAAACTTATAAAATGTTTCAATAATTTTACCATTATACAAACAAAAATATATGCTCAGTGCAATTCATGTATACATCTATATTTATATGACATTTATACAAAAATATCAAATTATATGTACATGTAGGGGTGCATAAAATATTTTTATGTTGCTTTAATATTCATGTGGCTTTAAATATTATGTTTACAGAAGGATGGGTTTTAATGAATTTTTAATAGATGCTTGTTGAAGGACAGAAATTTATAATACAATATAGTTAAGGAGTTGACTCAATTACTTTAATAAATTAAACTATTTTTATAATGTAATAATAAAAAAATCAATTATAATTTTGTTTTATTTCTAAAATATTTATTTCATAAACTAATCGATTTTCGCACTATTTTAAATAAATTTTACTATTGATTAAGTTGTGTAAAATTTTCAAGAATTAAACTTAGAAATATCTATTTGATTTTAGAAAATTTTGAAATTTTTTGAGGAACAGTGAATGTTTGTAAACAAAATTAGTTAATAATAATTTTTTAGTTAATCGTAAATTTATATTAGTGCATATAATTAAGTCAAATCCTTTACTGTAAAAGGTTTACAATTATTATAAAATAAGCAAAATATTTTATTCATTTCTATTAAAATTATTTAATTTAAAATACTTTGCTTACACTTCACAGTACCATCTTGACTATAATCAGTCGTTAATTGTTTTTTTATAAATTGAATATTTTTCAAAAATTCTGCAAGTAATAAAATAATAGCAAGCCTAATTGAATAAATCAAGAAATATCTACTAATTGTTTAAACGATTTAATAAAATTTATTGTCAATTATTTCAATAATTTTTTTAGAAATTGGCTGTATTAACTCTTACTAAAATAAAAAATCACTAATAAGGTACAAAAACCATTTTTTTTTTGTTTTTCATTACATTTTCTTTTTTTTTTTAATTATTAAGAGAAGGACGTTTAAGCTTACAAACAGTATTAAAACCATTTGATAACTTTTATTTATTTATTTCAAATACTAATTTTTATCATATTTAGTTTTAAACCTATAATACATTAATTTATAATAATATGTACATTGAAAGCTAAATATTATTAACAAATGAGATATATTACAAGGTATACTTATGGGTAGAATAATTTTTAATTTTTATATATAATTTTTTTTTTTAATACGCTTATCCGATGGTAGAAATATTTATTATATATAAAGTTTAATACCTGTACACAATTATCACATTATACAAAAATATCTTAAGAATTTTTCAGCCTCCGCTTTTGGCCCAAACACTAATTTTACTTATTTTATATGTAGATTTTAAAAATACAGCCATTAAAATATTAAAATTTTATGTACAGAAAATATTTATGTAAAATGTAAACTGTTTTTCTGTTAATATAAACAAAAATGTATGTATATGAAATAATAAATAAATAATAAATCCATATACGTAATCTCTTTTAAAAGTATTTCGAGTTAAAAATACTTATTGACATATATTTGAAACAGCATTGTTTTTGTCTTTTATTAAGTACACAGTTAAACAGTTTCCTAATGTGCTAAACAAGTAGTTTGAAGTATATGTCAAAAACGTTTCTAACATAAAGCGTTTCTAAAAAAAGATATATGGATCAATAATTTTAATATAGTTTCAAATTAATTGAAAACTAAAATAAATTTATATTTTTTCAAAACTAGTAAATTTGATAGAAAAAATGAAATTTACATATTTATGCAAGCTAATTTGTTTATTTATGGAATTTTTTGTCATAATTTAATTAAAACTTATTTTTAAATAAAATACATTTATAATGTTATTTGTCTATATTATGTATGTCTGATAATAATTGAACTTAAAGTAAATTTTTATATATTTCCTTCATTGTAAAATATAAATGAATTTATTTTCTAACAGAATTCTGCCGTTTGAGAATCTAGAGTTAATATTAATTATTAATTATATCTTGAAAAATTGAAAAAACTAAAATAAAAAAAGTATTTTACCTGAAAGTTCGGCTATATTTTTAATTCCTTATTTTTCATTATTATATAATAAATATGCTGTTGAACACAAGAACCAACTTACAAAAGATCATAAATATCATTAAAAATTCTTTTTAATATCAACACGTAACATTTATATAGTTTATCAATAATAAATATATCATCATAAATATACATCATGAAACTGTTATCGGAAATAATCTTCTTCGGATTAGCACTAATAACTTGATCACGATTATCTGAGCAGTAACAATAACGTAACGAAGAAGATGGTAGTTAAAGAAAGGTGACTGTGCGAACGGATGTAGAAAAGATGTGCGCGCGAGGCTGCTAATGCACTTGCTGCTGTTTCGAGACAATGCCGATATTCACGGTACTCCAGTCGGGTGATTGCACAATAATGCGTGTGAGCGCAACTTGTATCGCAACCCCCAGTTGCTGGACTGAGGTACATACGTACGGAGTTTGCTGTGTAGTACCTGCAACAGAAAATCATATTAAACTTTATTCTTTAAGTTTCAGAAAGTTGATTATTCTATAGTCGACAGCAATAGTTAAAAATAGTTAATTACTTCTAAAGCAATATATTCTAAAGTAAGATTCTCTATTGAGTTGAATGATATAATAGGTAATGACTACACTTAGATCTGTGATCTGTATATTCTAAATCCAATCTCATTAGTCAGTAGTTGTTGATTGCAAGAAAATTGTTGACAAACATACTTTATGCTTTTATTGTACAAACTAATAAAATTCACCGAGTCTTGAGTCTTTTTCGACTTGACTTTGGGGCATACACGGCTTTAATTTGCCGAGAATACTGGATTGCTTGTACGCGAGAATTTAATCAAAATCTCTGTACTCAACTCAAAGAATTTTCAACGAACAATGCTTTATTATAGCACCAAATATACAGTTCTACGTCTAATTAGATTATACAAAAAGTTTATTTGTTAAACAACGTCATTCGTTTATTGCATTCAAGTTGTTTTTTTTTTTATATTTATAGTTGTAATTCCGTAAGGGAAATTATAATATAGATAGCGGAATAATTATTTATGTTTTAAAATAGAGTTAAATAAATAATATTCAAAACACTTTAATTGGTTCTTTATTAAAAAAAATTGGTTTTATTACAAATTAGCTATAAGCTAAATTTTTTGCAAAGTATTTTAATATAACACATCTTGTTGTACTCATTGTTTTCTCAAATTATTAGTTTGTATGTTTATTTTTTGTATAAAATTAAATCTTATATAAACAGTACTATTTTATCTATTTTAATTTACTGTAAACAAAAATGACAAAGATGATAAAATTATAATTAATAATTTGAAATATTTTTTAAGATATTAATCTTGGAGATGATGAATGTAAAAGATATTGAGATATTTATGGAAAAAAATGTAATAAAGACATATATTTTCATTACAGAATTAGCTCCAAATTTTATCAATATTTAATTCCGATTTTTTAAAAAAATGTCCCACATAAACACTAACAAAAAGGAAACTCTAAACCACTGAAACTTAAAACGCAAAAAATTAAGATGCATTAAATTTTCTACTCCAAAGTGACAATTTGTTTAATAAAATTTTTTTAATGAAAATTTTCAACTGAATATACTGTATAAAAATTAGATTTTTAAATACCTAATTTCCACAAAATAATGCGATAAGTTTAAGAATAGATCTATTATATAAACTGAAAGCTGAAATACACTTACTTGCTAAACACCGGATTCTCGCTGACGCTAAACTGTGTAAACTTATCAGCTAAATTGTGCAACGATAGCGGTGTAACATTGTGGAGTCCGTAATGCGTTGTTAAGTTGTACTCCAGAAGCCAGTCCGCTTCGTTCATCTTATTTGCTGACGGTAGATCCAGGAAGTATTGCGAATAATCGTGTATCTGCAACAAATACATCCGCTCATATACTCCTATACCATCGTGATGTACCAGCACCATATTACTCGATAAAATATTCATTAAATATGCTACCTACTCTCGCATACGCAAAGCAGAAGCAAGAATATGTGTCTTTTACGTTTTAAAGTCAACGCAAATTAAATTGCGATTTGTATACTAACATTTTTCAGAGTGAAATCTGAGTGTGAATACGTACATTTTGATCTGAGTTCTTTTTGATGTTTATTAATGTTGTATATGAAAGAGCAGTTCTTCAGTAAAATTAAAGTTAAGCAGATAAAAAGATTGTTAGTAAAGAGTCTTTCAGAAAATGTTAATATGTTTAAAAAATTTAGTAATAGATTAGGTAAAAGATTTATTAATAAATATTTCATTTATGTAATACACTTTTACTGATCACTTTAATAAAGGTTCAATAATAAATTACATTATACTTTTTTCATTTAGATTCATGCTAGGTTTCCAGTTTTATTTTTGTTCAAGTTTCATACTTTATTCACAATTGATCATGTAACTATCAAGGAACTTTAATTTTTTTCTGAAGTATGTCAACTTAAAAATTAAACTATTAGAAAAACAAAACTATTTTATACTAGAACTAGCTATTTGTCGAATAAAAATTAAACTAGAAACTTAACATGAATTTAGACGTAAAAAGTATAATGTAATTTAAGCTTTATGGTAACCATTTAACTATTTATTTCCATTATAACATATATAAGATCATTTAACATCAATGTCTAATAAAACAATGAAAAATTATTGAGTTTTAACAGCTTGATTGTAAAGATAAATTTTGGTAACAGTATAGTTACTACTGTAATAATAACGAACAATACAACTGAATATTCACATAACGCAAATAATTAATTCAATTATTTATACACATAAGATGTGTTAATTAAATGAATTATTCAACTTATATAATAAATTTTATTTATGTTATAAAACATCAAAATTATTCATTTATAATTAGTAATGGGAACTTTCACGTAAATATTTTTTTATTTATTTGAATCTGATTTATTGACATGAAAAACAAATATTTGAAAAAAATATTCATTTAGTTTCAATAAAAACGATTTTTCATTTTTACGTTACAATATTTTTTTAGATTGCACCTCATCTTTCAGATGTTATTGGAAGATTTGTATCAATATTTTTAGTAAGAAAGGTTTAAAATTGTAAAGTATTAATTGTTATTATAGTGTAGCTACTTTACCGAATACGACACTAAAGTTTACAATTTACAAACTTTAGTATTATGTGCAACACTAAATATCTATCATCTCTTTCTAATAATAGAAAATTTGAGCGTATATTTTGCATGTAACGTGATACTCATACTGTTTTATTTACAAGATATTGGTCTAGAAACTCATTCGAAAAACTGATGTATTTCTACCCGATAATTCAATTATAATAACTAACATACTTTTTAAAAAGTTTACTGAAATATTTAATAAAACTAAAAAAATACGGACGACATATTTTTTTATGTGAATAACATAAAAATCTAAAATTGCAAAAAGTTTCCATTATAACTTTTTATTTTCAATAGATTAAAAGTAAAATATAAAAAATATAATATGTTAGAAGATTAAAATTTTATTATTTTGTTATTCAACAAAATATTAAAAAAAAAATGGTAACCTGATTATATTTAATCCATTTGTTTTTCGTTGACATTTAATATGTTATGAAAAAAATCATATACGATATATATATATATATATATATATATATATATATATATATATATATATATATATATATATATATTGTTAACATTATCACGCATATATATTTTTTTGAAAAACAAAATATCGTTGCATTCACCGAAATATAACAATAATATTTATTATAAATTCAAGTTTTTTTTATTCAAACAAACCAGTCACACAAATCAACAACTAAAACAAAAAATAAACAAAAACTATATTATTTTCCACATATCACATACGCAGTTGCATACATTACCAGAATATTTTTAATTTTTTATTATCAAAGTGGGTTTGTAATATAATTCAATAAAAAAAAGTCTAATAAAAAATTAATTTTATTTGATTTACAAGCACCAGCACACTGAATATATAAAATTAGCGTAGCTCTGCTGTGATGCAAATCACATTTTTGATATCGGTCTTTTAATATTTGAATATACCGGCGTCCGTCGACCAAGCTTGGGCGGATTATATATGAAATTTCGGTGTTTCAAATCATAAAATATACCCGAATGAATGTATATGTTATATCGTATTTTTATTATGTAACTGAGAGTGGTGTTGAGTTTTTAATGGTCTGTACTGTATCATTGGAATTTATGTTTTAATATGCTTACGCATTTGTGAAGCGAAATTTGAAAATAGGTTTGACAATTCTATGTTCACGCTGTAACATCGAAATTTAAATGAAATGTATAAAATTATTTAGGATTATAAATGTTATCGAGTGTATTAAAAATTGTAAATAAAAATTAGTTATATTAATAACTTGTATATTTTATCGGGTATATTTTATGATTTGAAACACCGAAATTTCATATATTATTTGATTTGAAAATTGAAAAAATGAGTAAATTAGGTGGAAAAGTAGAGTGATAAAATCCGATTGATTAGTTTAAATTTAAATTTAAAAAAAATTATCTGCTTAATAATCAAAATTTGTTAAAAAAAAAAACTAGTAACTCTCATGCAAAAGTAGAAGTACTAGTATAAAAATTTCATATTACGTTAACAGTTTTATGATACGTATTTATAATTATTATAATCATAGAATTGATGTCAAAATAGATACTTAGAAAAAATATGAAAAATATGAAAATTTATTAAGATGATTGGATAGAAATTTTCGGAGATAGAAATGTATATATATTAAAAAATATCTCAAAAAGATAATTGTAAATTATAATTTTTATAGCAATTTTTGTTAAATATTTTTTTCTCGAAATATTTCTCAGCTGAGAAATATTTGCAAAACACATAAAAGTAGCTGGATTCTATAGCATTTTTGTAAAGAAAAATATTTCAAAACTATGACTTTCATAATATTTATTTGGAATTTATTTAATATTTAAGAGCTGTGAAAATACACACACACAAAAACAGGTATAGTAAATGGGCACACATTGCGTAGAAAATAGTGTCGATACATTGGCATGTATAATAAATATGTACATGAATCGATTTTCGGTTAGTTTGAAGCGCGCATTCGGTTTTGCGTGGCGTTTCAGCTAGGCCACCGTAAATATTTCAGTGGGAAATGTTTTGTACACGCCGCAAGCAATAACTCAAAGATTCCAACGGACCGCACTATCCGAGCGTTATTTGTTACAGATTACTCGTGGAAAATGTCACATACTGCTACCACGCACGGTTTCACAACATTGCAACAAATACTGTTACATAAACTACCTGGGCAATGTGTATACGAAAATTATTGTTTATACTCTTCATTTACTGAAAATAGATTTCTGATAAGTTATTCATTTCGAGTATCTTCATTAATAAAAGAAATATAATTTGTAAATTTTACTTAAGTATACTTATTTTAATATACGATAAAAAAAAAGATTGAACATGCAGTGATACCAGATGAGATTGGGTGTATAGAAATTTGTGTATAAACTATAAAAAGTGAAAAATTGAAAAAAAAAAAAAACATTTATTTACATAGTCTACGAATGTATTATTTCAGAAAAAAATTAATATTACATCAATTATTACCATAGTAAAATTTACAAAATGCTGCTATTTTACCGTAAATAGTTATGTGAAATTACATAAATTTATTTTACATTTTTTACAGTGTAAGTCAGTTAAGATCAGTGATGTCAGGTAAAAAATAATGGTGCCGGAATGCAATATTTTAAACGACAAAAACAAAAATTTATTCTTCAAAAAAATGTAAAGAAATTTTATTTAAAATAAATTATAAATAAAATGTTCATATTTAGTTGCATTATGTATAGCAAAAAAAAGCAGTATAATTTATTGTAAATAATTATACCACCTATAATCGTATTTTGATAAGAAAGCAGAGAAAACGAGGAACGTGTTCCGTTCCTAAAAACGAAATAATTTATTTAATATTTAATTACTTAAAAAAACTAAACAAAAAACATGCAAATCACTCGCGTAAATTTTAATCAATTTTTTTTGATATTAAATCTTGTCTCATCATTGCACACAAAATAAACTAAGCAAACATTCAGCTCGAAAACTCCAAATTCACCAATCATCTTCAGCATATCTCTGCAACCATTTCAAAACCGCCTGTAGCAGGTCCTCAAACAAAACAAGCACACCACCCTCCCTAACCTAATTTACGGGGATAAATTCGGTTGTACAATTCTCACCTGGCCGGTGTCGGTATCAAACTTGTAGAGACGCAGTCCGGGATTATTGGGGCCCTCGCTGCCACGACGCGGTGTCACTGACGGAGCCACCATGGCCCACGATATGGGTCGACCTGGAATTTACGTTCCTTTGTTACTTAACATGGCAACGAACATACACCAAATATAACAACGTTTGTATACTGTATACATATATATATATATATATATATATATATATATATATATATATATATATATATATGAAATGGAGACGGAATATATATATATATATATATATATATATATATATATATATATATGAAATGGAGACGGAATATATATATATATATATATATATATATATATATATATATATATATGTTGTGTATGTATAAACTCAACTATTAATACAAATTATGTTATTTGAACTACGAAGTTGGGAAGAGAGGTCACAATGGGAATTAGAATTTGCATCTTTTCTTAATTGGATTAGAGTATGAATGCTGGAAATAATTTGTTGATGTTTATATATGCGTTATTTGTTTTGGTTTGAATAAAGGCTTTCAGATATTTTTGTATTTATACAAAGTTATATGTAGTTATAGTTTAGTGTTGAAAAAGATGAGGATAATTTAACCTGAAGCATTTAACATTCAGTAAAATCTAATTAATTAATCTAGATTAGATATTAGATATAAAATTTTATATACCTATATCTAAAGCCCAGTGTTTCCAAATGTTGAAATAAATTTTTCCTTAAATAATTTTAAAATTAACCAATGAAATGTTATATGATTGTCTTATGTATAAATAAAATTGGAAATACTAATCCTAAATAAGATGCAAGATAATAATTATTTACATAAAATTATCTATATCAATTCCAACACTGTTTGTTCAATATTCGCTTACAAATTAAACACGGAGAAAAACGTTTCTTTGATATTAATAAATAAATTTCAATAACATATATTTTTTTATTTTAAATAAATTTATTTAGAGTAAATATACAAGCTCTTTATTGTAAAATAATTATTTGTTTGTAATAAATAAATACCTTTAAATCAAATAGATATTTATTTGCCACTATTGAAAAAAATATTTAATTGGAATGAAAATGATTTTCTTTACTCCAAAGAATGCCTTTTCTCCGTGAATCATATTTTTTTCTAATATGTACATCTACAATATTTTATTACTGCATCAGCATCCCCAATCGGTCACGTTTCTCTGTCAAACATCCAAAAAAAAATAAAAATCGCCTTTATATATCGGTCGATTCTGGCATGGTTGTGGTGTCCGTTCGCGTGCCGATCGTGGTCCGCAGCCGTGGTCTGCTGCTATTTAAAAGCCGACGGCCATGGACGCTTCCGTTCGTGTAAAACGCGCTTCAAACTCTAGGACCCGGCGTCACGGCGGCCGGTTAAATAATTGCGCGCTCGTTCCCGATCCATTTCTGGTCCGCGGCGTTCAATCCCGGCCGATTTGTCTGCATCGTTAAGTTTCGCTACCGGCGACCGCTTTTTTTTTTACCCGCTATCGATGCTGTTTCAGTTTTCAGTTTTAGCTTTTAAAAGGTTGGGAAGCTGGCGCAGCGCTTAGGATGGATGCGGTTTAGGCATGCTATTGACGGAAATTTGGGTAGATGGATTTTTTAATGGTAGATTTTTGCTGAATTTGAAAAAAAAAATAAATGGAAAAAAGTTTAAAAATGATTAAATTTAAAATATAATGTGAAATAGACAGTTTGATACAAGGTGACTTAATACCAAGACAGGTTACACTATAACGGAGGTTATGAACTGTATTCGTACCTAATCTAGAGGCGAGGGAAACTGATGACGTCTATAAAATGTCAAATCTTTATTTTGCAACACCCAAAACTCATTATATTAAAATAAAAAGCTTTAGGTTTAAGTTCTGTTTCAATAGAATAAAAAATTTGATGTTTTGTATTTCTTTTCCTGATGACAATGCATGTTTAGACTGTCAAAACGTCGAATTTTTTAAATTAAATTAAAACAGAACTTAAACCTAAAGCTTTTAATTTTAATATAAGTTCTGAAACTGTTGTTTTACATTTTGATATTTTCTAGCAGTTTTTTTTTATGTTTTATCGAGATGGAACTAGAATAAAGCTTAGTAAACACAGTTACTGACCAATAATAAATTTTCTAGATAAGAAATGAGTGTGGAAATTTAATAGCATCAATGGATCTGCAGCAAATAAATAAGCGAGAGATTTTCAATATCATTTTTATTGATCTTGTTTGATAAGTATGAAAATCTCTTAAATTTTTTCCAATAGCTGAAATTTATTGAAGATCAGATTTTGTAATCGTATAATATTCGGGTTGATTTTTTTATATTTTTCAATTTTTTTTTTGTTGAAGATAAAATATAAATTATGATCTTATAAATCTGAATGTTCTTTATTTTGTGGAAAAGTTTTTACAATGTTTAAGAAGAATATGGGGCTATGCTAAATTATATACAATAGAAATTGTATAGATACACAAATATAAATAAACGTAATCCGATAGAAATAACTGTGTGTGTGTGTGAAGATAGACTGCGTAATAAGGCCGAGACCAGATAAATTTATTAATAAATCTCAAATAATTAATTTCGATTAATTTACATATAAAATATAGTACTTTTGTTGTACTAAATGTATCAGAATTATTTTTGTTTCTAATGTCGCTTTTTTAAAATCTAGTGTTAGTGGTAGGTGTTGTCTGAAAATCTCTATTTTTCTACAGTTACCTTTCTTCAAGCCTCGGCGATGAGTCTGTCTGCATTATTAATGTTATTAGTCGTTAATTGATAATTAATTATGAGCAAGTCTGATAACAGGCCGGGGGACACGGGACTAATTTCTAGGGCGCAGTGTTACAAAAGGGCCCAAATCCAAGATAACACAATTTGTTTTGTTCTCAAATATTGTTAATACTATTATAAGAATAAAAAAAATTTCATTAAAATAGTTGATAAAACTAAACAGTTTTACACTATTTATTTCAGTTGCATTTCTTCTAACGCTGATTTGTTTTTTCTTAAACGCATGTACTTTTTTTTCTTTCGTAATCCGAATTAAAGTAATTAGATTTTTTGGCATGTGAATAAAAAAAGAGAAACAAAGTGCGCTAATTCTTTTTATTTCCATCTGTTGAGGCTGTAATATTTATGATTCACATCTGAAACGGAGAAAAGAAATACCAGAAACGTTTTCAGTCGTACTGTTATGCTACTGCCTTGCAAAACAATAAAACAAGTGAGTAGCGAAAAAAAAAAAAAACCATGAGAAAACAGAGCAAAACATTACTTGGCAGATTGTCAACTGTCTTTTCTTGTTGCTTCGTCTGAGTTTCCGGCGCATACCTACAAAAGGAAATTATTCTCGCAAACAAATTTTTAATGCACGTACATAACTTGTTGAAATATTATTTTGCCTTTCTTATGGCAGACGAAAATTTTATTTCCAGAGAGGAAAAAGTTAAATGCGGTATCTTTTATATTTGTAGTGAATAGTTTGATAGTCGAATAGAATAGCATATGATAAGATGTATTTTTGTAATTAAACGATGTATATGATTTGCATTAAATACAATATTTACTTTTCATTATTATAAAAGTATAAAATTAAATCAATTTAAAATACTAATGCTTAGTTGCTTGAAACTATTATTGGTTTGTTGGCAACTAATATTTCGTTAGGTTATAATTTATGCTATCCTAATGCATGCAGCGTAAGATGCAAATTTATAAAACAAGGATGACAAATATATTTTCTTGAAAAATAGTTTCTATATAAAAAATTAGTCACGATATATCTATTAGGACATATAATAACATAATTCTACTAAGAAAAATTTAAAGAATATTCGATTTATGTCCAAGTTGATTAAACAAATTTTAAATAGATATAATCGCCCCAAAATTGCTTCATGATCGACTGGTATATCGCGATCGACTTGTTGGATACATCGGTACAATATATATATTTATTATCAATATTATATTTATCATCGATTTAGTGGATAACAAAATTTTACTATGTAAATTATTTTGAATAAATTTATTATTTGCGATTTTTAAATATCATAATTTTGTAAATTTTATATAAAATATTTTTAGCATTAATTTTTTTAACCGAGAAACTTTCACTGTTTTCAAATTTTATATTCGCTAGATGGAATAATTACAGAAAATACACTTTTATAATATTTTTTAAAAACTTCTGAATCGTATACATACATGTTAATACGATTACATATAGATTCCAGTTAATAAATAAAAATAAATTTAGTTTATTCAGTATTAATAAATATAAAATAGATCATACTAAGTTTTCAATATTGTATTAATCCAAACCAGCAAATTTAAAATCAAAATATCTTTTTGAGTAATTTATTAATATTTTACAGAAAACGTACAAAAACAAACGTAATTAATTATACATAAACAAATTTATTTATTGATATGTACAAATGCATGTAGATTTTAAAAATATGAATTATTTACTGTAAACAGAAAATATTTTTATGCAATTCAGTTATACATACTTTTCATTTTATTTTTGTTGTACTGGTTGCACATGTTTAAAGTAAAATATTAAAAAACACGCAAAAATTGTGTATAAACACTATTAGTATATAGACAAAAATATGCATGTTCTCGTAAATAAATATAAATAAAATACTACTTAATTTGACATGAAATCCATTAATATACCCGTATTTGTAAACACAAATGTAAATCATTTTATTGTGATGAAAAAAAATGTGTGATTGAAGCTTATTTCTGTGAGCTATATAATACAAAAAATAAAACAAAAAAACCCGTTTTATTTTTCTTCGTGTGTATGTTTTTGGCTGTTTACTTATGTTTATACGTAAATACGTATCATTTGTAACAGAGAGCGGCACATATAGCATAAATATAATTTTTCCCTTTTTCATGTAACGTACGCCGTTATCAAAACAGCAAATAAAAATTGTCGGGGTGTTTTCATTAATAACGCAAGCAAATAAATTTATCCAAGTCGACCGGGGTTTGGTTTTTCGTTTGTTTATACGTAATAGGGTTATTTTATTATTATATGTTAAAGACACGTTGGAGTAATTGCTTTGCAAATATAACTTGAAATTGAAATTATTTTAACTTTTATTAAAGTTAGTGTTAGCGCAAATTTTTTTTTATAATCTAATAAAATTTTATTTAATACTAACAATAATAATAAAATTTATATGCAATTTTAAAAATATATATTTTGCTGCACTTTTACATGTATTTCTAGTTAAATAGTATTTATCACAATTGTTCTTTATCTCATTTATATGATAATTAGATCTTAAAATAAACGATTTTAAGTTATAGTTCTGTATTAATTTATATTAATAATCGACGATTCGACGTACTCAACGTACATCATCATTACGAAGAAATTATACAAATGACATTACAGTAAATAAACAGAACATAGAAAAAAATTACTAAGTAACAAAACAAGTGACAAGATTATTAAATTTATAAATTTTTAATTAAAGGAAGTCAAATTTTCTTTAAATCAGTATCTTCACAATGATTGATGTTATTTTGTTCTTTATAAATTTCTATTGCTTAAAAAATACCTATAAATATACGTAAATACACATTAATTCATTTGTTCAAAAACAACTAAAAAAAAAAAACCTTGAAAGAGCAAAACATTTAATACTTAATTATTTATTCATTAATAAAAACTATATTTTCCAATCAGTTCTCAAATTATTCCATCAATAAACAATCTATCGTATCGGAGTACGCCGATAAATACATTTGCAGCTTAATTACAAATCAATTCCTTAATCCCTCATTAATATTCACGTCGAAGCGGCGAACAAGCGAACAAAAACTCATTCAGTTTCTCACCATGGACACACATGACGCGATACAAACTTGTACATATAATGTAAATCGACAACCAACATATGTATGCAACCCAGCACAACACTGCGGTTATGTTGTCTTTTTGTGTCGGAACTATCTCCATTCTCTTACTATTTGCACATTAGTCGCCCCTCATAGGTAATTATCGTATCGAAATGAAACGCATATAATTACGATATAAGGTTAGAATTACATGTATTGTGCGCATATTAAAAGCTTAATAGGGGGTGTTTAAGTTGGATTGGAATTGGTTTGAAATGGTATTTGCCGGGATTGGATATTGTATACGTGAGATGATTACAAGATTAGGATTTTAACTTTTTGGTTTTGATAACGAGTTTGAATCGTTGTTGATCGGGGGTTTATTAACTGATCGTAAATATTTTGTATTGTTAATCGCCATTTTGAATACAAAGTTTAAATGGATTAGACAATCTTTACTGTATAAAAGTTTGAAATGTTGAAATCTAATTTTGAAGTATATATAAAATATAATATTATTAGGTTGGTGAATAATTATCAGACGTTTTTATAGGCGGGTTCCTTATTAATAAAAATTGCTGTTTTGTTTACTTTTTTTAATAAATCGTCTTCCAAAGAAATGAGAAGCAGTTATTGAATTTTCATGTTTCTTTTTTTCATAATAAATATTGTTTAAAAAAGGCCTGATAATTATGCACCAACCCTATATTATTATAAGCAAAATATATAAATACATATATTTTTAAATATTTAAAAAAATAATTTATTTTATTTTTGAGTAGTATTAATTTCAATTATTGTAAATTCTGTATTTTAGAGATAGTTTCACTAAAAATCAAGAAACATTCTTTTTGAATTTCTTGCCTTTTGTAAAAAATTTAAATAAATTCTTGAAAAAGACTAGACTCACAGACATTCAAACTTTCTCAGATTTTTTTTTATCAATTTAGTGACTGAATATTTTAATTAATATTTACTACAAAAAAGAATTTTTTTATAATATAAATTAGATGATGCTAAAAGTTTAATTTTTTTGAAAAACTTAATATTCAGTACATTCGTGTGTATTATACAACCAAAAATTCTGGCCAGAATTTATATTACTTTTTAAGATAAAGTGAGTGACTGGTTCATAATGTTTGTGTTTATTTAATTAATGTATAGAGGTTTTTTCATATTTAGTTATTATTTGACAAATAATTCTCGACCTATATATTTCAAGAACTGCACAGTAAAACACTGCTTAGAAAAGTATATTAAAATTCTAAATAAATAATTTGACAAGAAAACTAATATGAAAATTTTCTTACCGATCAAATAATCAACAATATTAAAGTAAAATACATACTGATACCAATTCAACATCGTCAACAAAAAGGAAAAAATAAACAACATAGAATCGGCTAGAAATACAGTTGAAATAAACGCAGAACGAACCCGGTGAGTGTAAAAGAAAGCAAAACATGAATCGAAAGTTTATCAGCAGGACCGGGACCACTCCCCCCTCCGAACGGTAGCTTCAACTTTTATTTAACGATCTTAATCTGGATGCAGTAAAATAGCAAAGCGGCATTCCTCTAATCTGATGGTTTGTGTTTAACTGTAATCAAAACTTTGAATGGCGGCGCACCGCACCGACGCGCTCAGCTTTCGGGTGCTGTTGCCCCATTGGCGGACGGGTGATTTAAAATCGGCAGGAAGACAGGATGAGTTTGAGTAGGATAGGCGTTTCTTTGTTTTCTGATGGTTTCGGCAGTGGCGGGGAATTGAAACGTTATGTTATTTCATTCATTTAATCATAATTACTGTTTGTAGGGAAAATAGTTTTGTTAGATTTATTCAATTTTTAATACAGTATTGTGTAAAGGCCCCTTATTAAATCTAAAGTGACAAAATTGTGGAAAAATAAACATTTTAAAACTGCGTTTACCACTAATATTGAATTGTAAGAAGAGAGAAAAGGTTGACATTAGATATAGCAGAAATAACTAAACTAAAAAGTGGTCTGAATATAATATAGGGAATTTTTTTTGGAATTGATCAAAACTAATCGTTTGACAGCTAACAGTAAACTGAGTTTTTATGTTCTTATGTTATATCTTTATACACACATATAGTTATTTTTGGTCGGAAAATATATATTTGTGTTAGGTTAGATTAATAATAGTGTAAATTTAAGCTTATTTCTAAATTTTTCCTAAACTGTGTTTATGTTAGTGTGGATCTAGATGGTACAGTGAACATAAACTATACTATTGAAGTAATCAATGAATGTAAAAAAACCTATTGTTCAAAAAAAATTTGTTAGTAAATTTTCTTTCGGAAAAAGTCAACAAATTTGAAGAGATTGATACTAAAGCCCGGTTGTACAATACATTGTTAATCGTTTTATAAGTTAACTCTTTCTGACCAATCAATGAAGCGGTTCGAAGACAGTTGACAATCTAGTTGCTTAGTTAACTCAATGGTTAAGTTACCAATGCTTTGTGCAATCATGTCTTTCTAGTAAAAAGAACTAATTCATTTAAATAGTATACATTTACTGATTTTGTAAAGGTGTATAATCACCAGTAATTGTTAATATATATTTACTAATCATTCGTGTTCATTGTAACATATATAAGGTTTAAGATATAATTTTGAATCTATCTTAAACGAATTAATATAACAACCATTTAAAATCGTATAAAAATATATTTGCTAACAATTTCTTGTTAAATAATAAACAAAATCTAAATTCCGAAAAACAAAACTTTTATCTCCACCACTGTTCAACTCCGGGACACAATTCCCAACTGAACTTCGGGTACGGGAACTACCCGGAACCACCGGAACAGCGTTCCGTTGTCAGTACGGTTGGCGTTCAACCATTACACTCTTTAAGTCTACAATGTACTGACTAGCAGCGCGACCAGAGTAACGGGCTAGGAATCTGTGCTGGCTCTTAGATCGTGAGTCGAATGTGCAATTGTTATGCGGCATTTTAATTACCTGACTGCGCCATCGTGTGCCGCTAGTTGTACATACACCTAAAATGTCTACCAGATTTTATTGCATTAAGATGCATTTGCAATGAAAAACAGTTTGGTCTGTATTCTCACCATACTTTTTTGTAAAACAATAGTTTTATTATATATTTCAAAATAAATATCTGTTTCTATTTTGTATCATACATAGATAGTTTATCAATATTTGATATTTTTTTATTATATTTGATATTATAAAATGCAAATAAACTATTTTAAAGCGCTTAGTAAATAATTTGAAATAAAAATTAAAAGTATTTTTATCAAAAATCATTGTGTCATTGTTTTTGTTACGATATTTTTTTAATATTTATATTTATAGATGAAAGTATAACAGAATTATTGAAATATTATTTTTTTAATCTATAATATAGAAAACTAACTAAATCATAGAGTGTAATTGAAAACAAATGAAATTGTCTCGCGATTTTGGTTATAATTCCTAAGCGAAAGATGGGGCTACATTCTTGAAACACTAATCATGTAGTTTATTCACAATAGCAAAAAATTAAATTATTTTTGATTATGTTATTCCTTATTTAATAACAAATGTACAGTCCGTAATAAAAACCGAACTTGTTTTGTGGTAAATAGATAAGATTAGACAAAAATTAATAACAGTCTCGATATTAATAATGAGATTCTCATTGTGAATAGAGCTTTAGTCCTTACGTATCAATTTCTGTCGCTGACGAAGCACGATTTGCTAAGTGCATATACTGACCTTCCACGACATGAATACGTACTCTTGCTATATTAATACCGTTCTACCGTGGCAGTTCTTGTAAATTTGTACTGAAACTCATTGCTTTGTTTCATTAATGTACATGTGCTCGCGTAGTTTAGTAAATATGGCGGAACATAAAACAACTATTTGCATAATAAACTGAAATTGTGAAAACGAAAAACAAAAACCGAATGCTGTATAGTATATTGGATTGTAACACAGAACTGGGGAAACCAACATTATTTAACGGCGATATTTTTAATTAAAAGCAAATTTTAGTTACAATGTTTTTACCGTTTTAAAGAGGTAGAAGTAAATTACTGTTTTTTCGATGGTAAATTTTAAATGTCATTTGTGCGAATGTAGAATATTCGAATATTGATTCTGTGTTTAAATGCTTTTAGTTTTTGTGATAATATGCTGAAACATATTTTCAAATAGATTTCGAATTAATTTTTTTTGCATTAGTTGTTTATAAGTTTATGAATACTTTATTTATATTTAATAAAGCCTCCTTTAGACTACCATATTCATAATAAAATTAGTGTTATGTTTTAATCTTAATGTCTGAATTGCCACTATCTACTAACTTGTAAAAACATAATAAAAATTTGTTAAAAAAACATTAATAATTTTAATTTTTGACAGAAATAATACCAACGACAATTTATAAAACAAAAATTATACATTTGCGTTTTTTTTTAAATAGGTTAGTATGTAAATAGTTTAATTCAGAACTAATTTCTACTAATTTCGAAATAAGTAGGATAGTCTGAAAATCCTTAATCTTAAGAAGCATTATATGGTAATGGTATATTATTATAAATGAAATTATACAAGAGAAAGTATTTTTTTGTGATTATAGTTATTATCTGTGGTTAAAGTTAAACTTCCATCAAAATCTATTCCGCGGATGTCAAGTTATAAGCAAACAAAGTTTTTGATTAATTTAGTGTTAGTAGATGTCAGGATACAAGCGAACAATTTTTTTATTTACAGCGTTCGCCTATGGTTCACGCAGAGTTATTTCCAATTTTGAATTTTTTCTATCATTGTGGTAGTATTGCATAATTCTGTATAAAATTTCAGCTTTATAACTAACTTCCAAGTTGCATATACACAACACAAACAACACAATTTAAATAAAATAATTTTCTATTATATAATAGAATTATAAGCAAATCCTTAAAACTAAAGCAATGCATATCCGCTTTTTTTTAATTCTTTTGAGGTCTAAAAAAATAATAAGTACAGTTTATCTATTCTAAGGTGGCAGCAACAGCATGTGTCCCGCGCAGAGAGAGAACGCATTCGGAGCAAAAGAGAAAGCGAAATACGCGCAAAGTATAGTCCAACGAATAATTTTTTTCTAAAAATTATTTTAATATCCATATTAAATTATAATGTATTAATATTTAAAAATAGATAATAATTATAATAAATATTTTGAATTTATATTTTAGAGTGTTATATAATTAAATTATTAATTATTAAAGGTGAAAAATTATAAACAAATCAACATCAAAATAAAAAACTATACTAAATTATAATGTACTAATATTTAAAAATAGATAATAATTATAATAAATATTTAGAATTTATATTTTAGAGTGTTATATAATTAAAGTATTAATTATTAAAGGTGAAAAATAATAAACAAATTAATATCAAAATAAAAATATATTTTAAAATAAAAGAATAAAATAATTTTTTTCCTTATTAATTCGATACACTGATCTTTCGGAGACACCAGTTGCTTCAACTACTTGTTTTACAATTTCACGTACTGTTAACGTATCTCCATATTTACGTTTAACAAAATTATATACATTTGAAACAATTTTCCTACTCTGACTATTTATCGGATGGCTAACAATTTTACTTTTAAATTCCCTAATTTTTACCACAGACTATACTTATCAACGCTGCTCAAGATGTTTGTAGCAATAAACCAGAGAGAGAAACAAGGGTGTTTGGCTTTTTCATACCCCCACCAGAATTTACAAACTATTGCGCATCGTAATTTTGCTGCCAGCTTAGAATAGATGTACTGTACCTAATAATATTTAACTAAATCTGCGTTATTTTCTGCCATATTTTTTTATTTATAATAAATCTAATGCATTCACATTTCACAAAAAAAAAACAAACAATTCAAACAAGACGCAAAATCTACTTTGATGCAACCATTAAAGTTTTCAAGTATTCTAGGGGTGCAATTCACTCTGCAAAATTTTCGTTGAAATTATTCAAAGCAATTTTTAACCACCATCCTTACGTTCCCCGACTCATTACCGTTCTAAATTCATATTGTTGGTGCAGTCATGTTAGCTGCGTCCATAAAATCACTTTACATTTTAGTCCAGTTTTTCGAAAAATAAGAAAAACATCCGAATCCAATTATCTTCTTTGATTTAGTACGCTCTGTGTGCGCGCCGAGCTTAAATCTCATAATAGACTTCGGGTTTCTATTACATAGGAAAGTTTGTTAGGCAGTATTATTAAAATGCCACCCAACTTAGCTGCTATGAAATGTTGTTTTCTCTAGATTATTTTCGAGTTATCTTTTTGCGTTTGGCTTTAGTGATTTAATGCGATGTAGATTCAGATTTTATAGGATTACATTTTATCTTCTTTTTTTGTTTTAGTTGGTAATTATAATGAAGTTTATATAAAAATCAATTTACAATATTTGTTCTGAGCAAAATCGTAGGATGGTACTACAAAATTGATTTTTTAATGTATTATGTAAATAAAACAAAATTTAAATTGTCTACATTTGGTTAAAAATTTAACCTACATAGAGAAACCACTGGTAGCACTAAAATTACATACATTATTCACCCGAAGAGAACATTAAAATAAATAAAATATAAAGTTTTTTTTACCTTTTTCGCTGTAAACAATGCGAAACGAATCGGAGTGTAAATGGCCAAAAAATTGTCCAGCGATGATATCCGAATATTTACGAACTAAACGGAGATATTTCCGGTAATGATGATCCGAGTAGGCGGCGTGCGGGGGCGGTAAAGCGCCCCTTTGACGTTCGTCGGCTCCCGGGGGATGATGCCCCACAAGGTAGACCTGCGGCATACAGCAAAAATACAAAAACATTTTTATGGCTAAAAGCTTTTTTGTTTTCATTATAATTTTTCTCCTCTATGCGAATGTGTTCTGTTTCTTTATGTGTGTGTGTGTGTGTATGTACATGTGCGTGCGTGTAAATATAATTATTTTTTTAATTGGAAAAGAAAATATTTGATATTTGAAATATTTTTCAAGTTGAAATTTTATTATATTTGAATCGAAATTATATATATACATTAAATTTGTTTATTCAACAATATTGTATTTCAAATATAATATTCAGTTTTTTAAATTTATACTGTCACATTACAAAGAAGTGAATATTTTTTCACAATCTATAAATAAAATATTCTAAATAAAATATTCTATTTGAAATAGAAAAATACCAATTTCAATAAAATTTAATACTATTGTGATAAAATAGTCAAATACGTCAAAAAATAATGTAAAAGCAAAATTTTCATTTAATTTTTTCTCGTAAGGGAAAATAATTTGGTAAACTACATGACTATACTATTGAAATAACAAAAATATGTTACAGTTCAGTTTTTTATTGCAAGAAATGTAATAAAATTCTTAAATCAAGCTTCTGAAAAGATGAAAATTATAGATGGCATTACGCGGATAATTACATTTAAATTGTAAATCATTTTTTTTAACTATATAAAAATAAAATACAATTTTTGTAGATATCTATTTTAATTATATATTGTTTTGTATTTTTATTTTACTTTATAATAAAACATTTTTTTTTATTTAAATAGAAATTCTATTCTAAAATATAAAAATTATACATAATTGCATTCAGAAAATTGAAATTGTAAAAATATTTATATGTTACTGTAGATTATTAGTAATCATTATTAATAAAATAAATTAATATACAAATACTTTCTTAATTTTTATTTATATTCATTAAAATTCGCAGAGTTTCTTTGACGTAGTTTCAATAAACTACGTCAAAAAAAGTTATAGAAAAAAATTTTTTTCAATAATTGCAATCATTGAAAATGAGACTTGATTAGTTTTAGCAATTTCTCATAAGACACTCCGAATTAATGTTTCTAAGAAGATTTATCAAATTAAATAATTAAATCGATTAAATAAATTTGCATATATCTAAAATATTATGTTGCTTTTCATATTTTTCTAAAAATATAGACGTGATGTTAATAAATTTAATGAAATAATCTATATAACGATTTTTGAAAATTAATTCAAATAAAATATTTAATTTTAATTTTAAAGATAAATATATTACAAAACGGCTACAAATACTTTTCCACGATTCTAACATGTAAAATAAAATGTGTTGAAAAGTAACCTCTGGCTTTATAAATACGTAATTATGCATACACACAGTAGAAGTCATATATTTGATCCATTCACCCAACTCAACATGACTCTTACTAACGCGATATTTTTAACCGTCATTGCTTAGCTGAAACAATTCATATATATGAGCCCCGTACTCGTACGGGCGTATGCGCCAGGAAAAACCAGTGTTCCTGACATATCTCTATGAATTTTTGAAAGAACCGTTCGCTATATATAATATGTATGTACATATATTTTACTGTACGTAGATGTCGTGCAGTCACTTTGCTATGACTAATAGTTTCTACATGACAAACATATTCGTTCTGAATTTGTTTTCTCTTTTAACTTTTGCCTACTTGATTTTTTTCAACGGTTTTGTTTGCAGAAACACGCAAGCGATTGTGTTTTGTTATTTTTTTTTTTTTTATTTCGTAGTTTGTAAATCGGATATGGTAACTTTTAATATTTGAGGTTGTTTTATTTTTTCGCTGTTCGTTTGTTTACAAATAAGAGTGTTTCTTTTTTTTTGGCAACGATTGTGGTCGTTCGAAACAAATTTTTAAATAAAATAATACGAGAGTTTTGAACTAATATATTACACTGAAATTTTGTTATTTGAGTGTTGACCAAAGATAAATATTTTTAATACATATCTTTGGTATTAAATCGATCTAGATTAAAATAAATATACAATAAAATTTGTATAGAGAACTGCTGTCGAAGTTGAAGGGAGTTATGGGTCTCTTGAGATTGCACCTACTAGTAGCATTCTTATTGAAATAAAAAAAAGAAAGAGTCAGCATTAGATTGAACAGATACTTATAGAGTATCTAGGATATTTAGAAATATATGATTACTTATTATTTTACACAACGTCATTATATAATAAACTAAAATTAAATTAAATTAAAAATAAATTAAATAAATTTAAAAAAATAATAAAAATATATTATCAGTACTTTGAGTTAAACTAAAATCATAAAATTGCGAGCAATTTAAACTTTGAAAATTAAATTAAATTTTTCATAATGTATATCTTTGTGTATGTATATAGATATATATATATATATATATATATATATGCAAAATGTAAAAATTTCCGATACCTATCAAACCTTTATTCATAAAAAAAATGTATGTATGATTTCTATTAAAAACTCTACATCAATATTTTTTACGAAAACATTATTTTCAATATGAAGAGAAAGTGAAATAATTGTCAATTGTCTGCTGTATCTATCAATAAACATTTTTACGGAAAAAAATTCAATCTATCGACAGATGACGTTCAAAAACAATTCATCGATGGTAAAATTTAATCCATCACGCATCGTCAAAATGGCGTCCGAAAAGCTGTCAAGCTGCGTAAAACATTAACATTGCAAAATATGCGGTGTAACATTCGTAGTAGAGCTAGTCTACGTTTCGCAAAATTTATGCGAGACACTTTTAAAATTGCAACGAGAACACGCAAAACGAACACTAACTCCATCTCGTGGTGCAGAATATGAAAATAGCATACACATACAAAAACACACCACACACTCACCAGTGGCGGCTCGTTAATAAAGACCATAAAGGCATTTTCCATTTACATTAAGAAATAGGAGTAATATTTATTGTATAAGAAATACTTACAAATTTTTATATTCAAAATATACTTCGTAAAAAAAAATACAATACATTTGATGAAAAATATATAAGCTGATCGAAATATGTTTAAAAATACATGTCTTAGTTAAATGTTATTTCAATAACTTAAAATTTTGTATATTAAGATTTTAATATAAGTTGATACTAAACCCGAAAAATGAGACTTTACTAAAACACTGTAATATTACATACATATATGTACTTTTCTATTCCGTTGGTAATATTATATTACATAATGTTGGTAATAGTTCTAATATTATGTATTTTTAAACAAATATGTATGCAATGTGTTGAGTAATTATACCTAGAAATACTGGGCCTCATAGTGTCTCATGGTTTGTAGGTAAAACTACACATAATATTTTTGTAGAGTGTAGTAAGATAAGAATACCAACTAAATTAATTCTCAATATAATACTTCGACGAGTCGCTACTGACACACCTGTTTCACTTGTCACCTTTTACTCGTAGATGCTAGAAGCAAATTGAAAAACAAAACTTGTAAATTTGGAAAACGTCAAGTCCGAATTTATAGTAACACGTCCTGCCAGCAGAGCGGAGCATATGAATTTTACATTAATATTCCGGATTTGTGGGGAGCGTATTTTATTTTAATTTTGGATGAAACGCCGAAACGAATTTTCCCCATCTGAGTATTTTTGAAGTTCACGAAAAACCCCGAATGATTTGTTTGGGCGTCGGCGAGTGCCCGCTTCCGATGAAAGTTAAAACTGCTAACGAACATTTCTGTAATTAATACGAAGTAAGGAATTTGTGGTTAAAAGCACAAATTAAAACGAATATTTTAGCTTGTACGAGCCGAGACGGTTCTTTTGGCTCTTAATGGAAAACACCAACTTTGAAGCGTAATTCTTATATTTAAATATTTTTGTTGTTAATTTTACTCGGGAGTTCTTTTTTATTTGTACGTTTTCAAAAACGGAAATAATTAGGTGAAGTTTAAAAGTAAAGTACATTCAAATCACGGTGCGTTACGTTTGAAGGATATTGATTGGTTTATTCCCATATTCTTTTAGTTATAAAAAATGAACCCGAATTACTTTAGACCACAACAATTTTACATATGTGTAAAGGTAATTTTGAGCATGCGTTTTAAAGGCACATATAAGCAAAATAGTAAAACATTATATATATACGTTTTGTTTTTGTTGTATCGCTAATCTAGCAGAAATATTTTTCTTGCAATTCAGTTGCTGTTAACTTACGTCTAAATAAAGATAAACATTTCTTTAAAATGTTTAAATAATTATTAGAAACTAATTTTGATGCATTTGAATAGATATTTGTATAGATATACGCAAAAAAAGTTATTTTATTTTAAAATAATGTTTTCCTTCATTGTTTCAAAATTAAAGAGTTAAGATCATTGGCTGGTACTTCAAGTTCGGTTTTTGGGTGTTTTAGTGCATTTATTTATTTATTTATTCATTTGGAAATGAAATAAACATAATGCTTAATCACAAACTCTTAAATACTTTAATTAATATTAATTAAATTTTGAATACAATTTTCACTTATATGATAAAAAAATTATTTTTTACAGTGTCTAGATCTAATTTTAAAATTATGTTATTATAATTTCTTTTTATTTTTGTTCTAAATTTATCAATGTAAAATAGTACCTAAATTTTTGTTTTACAGGGAGGTACATGATATAAGTAGTTGCAGTTTAATTCGAAACGTCGATTATTAATAAATATTAATAGAGAACTATAGACAAGAGCTGTTTTTATTTCAAAATAATGAATTCTGAAAGATTTTTTACTATGATAATTATTATTGCTACGATAATAATAATTTATAGAATTACTGAAAACTCTAACAAATACAAAAACATTTATTACATAATTTGAGTTCTTTATATATTCAAAAGCAGTCCATCTATCCTAGTAACTTTTCCAGCTGATGTGCCATTTCTATTCCGTAGTGTCTACGGCCCAGCCCAAGCATACAGTACATGACATGACGCAACGCAACGCAGCTTCTGCGGAATAAGTTCTTTCACTTTTATGACTTTTAAAATCCGTAACGGTGACGTGCCACGTGACATATCTCGAGTGCATGACTTGCGTCCCGGATCAAGGCAACGCAAAGGCAGCACGTCACGACGACAGGGCGTCGCGTCAGACAAGCCGACGTCGTTGTATGACTGCTACGGAATGCTCTCTCTCTCTCTCTCTCCGTGCCGTGACAGTAGAACAAAAGTAGGTAGGGTTAAGTTTTCTTTCCCTGCAAAGATGCTAGACCCGCTTGCGAAGCAGTGATATATTGATGGTATTAAGTGATATTCTACGAAGATGAAATTTGGAAATTTTGTTTGTCGAAAATGGGCGCAAAGTTTTTGATGAATTGAATCAAATGATTATTAAATACCGCAAAGACTATTAAATACTATAAAATAAACAAAATTAATTGATGAATGTTTTTACAGTATTATGGAATATTTTTTATTGAATTATAAAGTGATTAGATGAAAACACACATAGTTAAAATATTATATTATCTAGCAGGACTAAAGAAATGAACTAAAACACCTAAAAACTGCGCTTGTAATATCAGTTATTCTGACTAATGGCCAGTTGTACCATCTTTACTTAAATTTTAACCATAGTTTAAATGAATCGACCAGCTGATTTTTAATAATTAATTGTCGTTATAAAATACTAAACTGATTGACTCATTTAAATCACACCTTAAATTTAAGTATAGTAGATATAATAGGTCATAAAAAAAGTATATCATCGCTTTTTAGATTGCCTTATATCCGATATTATAGTAGACTAAAAGAACTAACTAAAAGCAAAATTAAAAACTTAAATCAATTTAATATCTCGACAACTTTATTATAAAAATTCACCAACTATCACTCACTCACGACGCACATGCATTCAAACTTTCATACCAGTAATTTCAAACTATTTCAAAAGAAAATTGTTGCAAAGAGTGAATTTTGCACAGTATTTACTCTAGATTTTTATTTTAAATTTCTATAATAAAGTCTAGTCATTCAAAAATTTTATTTTTTACATTTCTTTCTCCAGATTCAACAATGGGTCTCTATACTAGTTCTACTGTATAAAAAAGATAGAAGAAATAAAAAAATTAATGTTTAATTTAAAACTAACAGACAATAATTTACTACTCATTCATATTCATATATTATTGTTAAACGTATCGAGCTAATGGTAAACTAACAGAAACAAGTAAATAGAGTTCGACACGAAAAATTACGTATTCCCTTGAAAAATAATATTTTCCCAATATAGTGAATTTCAGTGAAAAATGAACGGCACGAGGGCAGCCACTAGTAGTTTTCCAATACACGTTATAAGTTAAGTTCCAATACATAAAGTGTTGTATCTGGGTCAGTTGACTCTTCGCATTCGCGTATTATACAATGACAAAACAAAATTACGTTATACGCGTCATAAAATTTTAACATTTTATCGAGCGATAAAATATGAAAGGCGAGCGCGCTTGCATTTAGAACTATAAAAATATCGTTTTGCCATCATATACAGTCGTTGGGATCTATGTATTCTAGGACCCCTCTCGCACTTTATAGAGAGGTAGAAGTCAGTATTTGGCATAGTAGGACGTTATTTGCATAATGTGTCGTACATCGTACGTCGCTTATTTTCGAGTCGTTGTCGGTTGCGTGCCGAGATCAACAAGATGTATACACGTTGAATGGAGTAGAATTTTGAATTGGAAATTTAGACTTTACGCAAAAAAAATGATGTTCAAATACGAGGTAGCTTGTTGGAATAAAGTTCTTAGAACATAACATAGTAAAAAAATCTTTCAGAACTCATTATATTGAAATAAAACGGCTTTAGGTTATAATTCTGTATTAATCTGCATTAGGAAAAATGATACAAATGATCTAGCAACTTGTTTCTATGTTCTTTTTATTTACTGTAAATGTCATTTGTATCATTTGTCCTGATGAAGATGTACGTTCGGTACGTCAAAATTTATATTATTAATAAATATTAATACAGAACTACAATCTAAAGTCATTTTATTTTCTTAGAAAATACACTAACAAGCAAACATATCGAGATGTTAAACGCCGATTTAAATGAGCTTCAGGTATTCAAGTGGAACACTAAAAACTAAGTAATATGTATTTTTTTTATCGGCAACCGTCAAGGTTTAGGGGATAAAAATCATCCCCAAAATTTAGAGGAAAATTGGTTTTTATTTTATTTCTCGGAAACTATGCATCTTAGAACAAAAGTTTAAATGTACAAATATCTTCTTTTTTAAGAGCTATCCTTCGATTGTAATAGTTTTTTTTTTCTATACGATTTGCAAAGTTACCCTTTTGCGCCCCTGACATATATTTTACTCCATATTTAATTGTTATTTAATTTTTTCAAAATTTTAATCAAACTTACTTATGAGTAGGTGCATACATGTTTCTATATAAGGGGTAGATAACCCCTTAAAACAATAAACAATTAAAAAAATAAAAAAAAGTCAATTTTATTTTTATTTGGGCTATCTTAATATAAAATAATTGTATGAAATTATTTACTATTTGGTTTGAAAACACAGTATTTTCTGGAAAAAACTGAAGTAAAAAATTAATAATTATTTTCAATTCAAATGTATATTTTTTCCCAAAATATTTCACGGAAAATGTGAGTTTGTCAACTGAGTTTGAAAAAGAAGCAGAAAACAAACACTTAATATTGTGCAATGCCACTTTCTCGTGATGGAAAGTATAACAGAGTGTGTTAATATTTATTTTACACAACAATAATTTATTAGCAAATTGTGTGTGATCACTTATTGAATGAAGATCTCCCGGAAATACAATCAATTGTCTAATGTAGTACAGTCTAAAAGTTCATTATTCAATAGTAGTAAATACGAGTACAATATATATATATATATATATATATATATATATATATATATATATACCGGGTGTCTACTTTTTTTTTGTTACATAGGGAATACAATGCTAAAATTTTCATTTGGTGATAAATTTTCCCCTAATTATTATAGAACAAAAGTACAAATACAAAAGTTGTTTAGAATTCAAAAATGCATCAAATGATGCCAAATTTATCAATATAGGATGTTCCGATCAAGAATTAGAAGCAAATTAAAATTTCCATTTTTGCGCTCTTTACATCAAAGTGCCATGGAAATTAAACAAATAATTTCATTTCTTCTGGAGTTTGAGTTTGACAGATCGTATTTATTTTATTGTTACGTTCTGTATTATTATCATTATTATTGAAAATAATGAATAAACTTAAGGTAAATGAAAAAGTTCAGTGCGTAAAATGGTATTTTACTGGAAATTCGATACGACGAGTAAGAGATTTATTCAGCGCTTTCTTTGAAAACCGTCCCATACCTTCCGCTATGACTATTCGTAGGATAATTAAACAATTCGAAGAAACTGGAAGTGTGTTAAAACGTTGTAAAAATTGTAGAAAAATCAACGCAGAAGATCAGGAGGAGAATTTAAATCAAAATGCAATTAAAGAAAATACATTGAATATACTTTTGTGTGTAACGGAAAACCCAAATGTTAGTGTGCGTCAACTTGGTGCTGAATTAAATTTGCATCCTTCAACAATACATAAGGTACTAAAAAATGAAAAATATCATTCTTATAAATATTCCACGCACCAAGAGATATTTGAAGCGGATAAAATGGCTAGAAGCGAATTTAGTAACATTATTATGGAAAAATCCAATTTAGACAGAAACTTCTTGAAATCTATTTGTTTTACTGACGAGTCTACGTTTACTTTACACGGCGAACCTAATACACAAAACTTTAGAATATGGAGCCAAACAAATCCTCATTTAATGGTAGCAACACGTACCCAATATCCAGAAAAAGTTAATGTATGGGCTGGAATTTTTGGCAGGTGTATAATTGGGCCATTTTTTATTGAAAATAATTTAAACAACGAAAAATATTTGGATATGTTGCAAAATCATATTGGTCCGCAGTTAGAAGAGTGTGCAGCTCAAGATAATGTTGTCTGGTATCAACAAGACGGATGTCCGGCACATTACAGCTGCAACATTAAATTATATTTGGATCAATGTTTTCCAAATTCATGGATTGGTAGAGGTGGTCCA
The DNA here is from genome assembly GCA_963966155.1 of Clivina fossor. Taxonomy (NCBI): domain Eukaryota; kingdom Metazoa; phylum Arthropoda; class Insecta; order Coleoptera; family Carabidae; genus Clivina; species Clivina fossor. The sequence goes on along the minus strand of OZ014565.1, from coordinate 7,817,560 downwards.
ATTAATTGGCCAGCTAGATCGCCCGATTTAGCACCGTGCGATTTCTTTTTATGGCCATATTTGAAGGAGAAAATTTATAAACGACATATCAAAAATCTTGTTGATTTGAAAAATGCCATTGTTGAAGAGTGCAATAATATAACACAAACACAATTAAGCTCTGTACGTCACGAATTTTATAACAGATTAGGTTATTGTTTGGCAGTTAATGGCGATTTATTTGAACATTTAATTTAAATTGTTAGTTTCGTTTTTGTTCTCCTATATCTTGTATTCATGAATTTTTCTGTTTTATAGGTATATTGAATATTGTAATAAATAAAGAAAGTTTTACGGAGTTCAGCTATTTACTATTTATTAAACTCTTATCCGACGTTTCACTGCACAACTTACAGCATCCTCAGGGATAAGTTTAAATTATTATAATAAATATATTAGGCATAATGCCAGTCATCTAATTCAAATGTATTGTTTTTATAACTTGAAGTTAATAAATAAATTAAACAATTACTTAAAATTATAATGGAGACATTCACAATTTAAAACCACAGCTAGTACGTAGTGTACAGCCGAGTAAAATACCCTTTCATTATAATAAATAATAAATACTTAATACTTTTTATACTTAATAGCTTTTCATTTACATTAAGTTTATTCATTATTTTCAATAATAATAATAATAATAATAATAATAATAATACAGAACGTAACAATAAAATAAATACGATCTGTCAAACTCAAACTCCAGAAGAAATGAAATTATTTGTTTAATTTCCGTGGCACTTTGATGTAAAGAGCGCAAAAATAGAAATTTTAATTTGCTTCTAATTCTTGATCAGAACATCCTATATTGATAAATTTGGCATCATTTGATGCATTTTTGAATTCTAAACAACTTTTGTATTTGTACTTTTGTTCTATAATAATTAGGGGAAAATTTATCACCAAATGAAAATTTTAGCATTTTATTCCCTATGTAACAAAAAAAAAGTAGACACCCGGTATATATATATACTGTATATCATATATATACTGTAAAATCATTTTAAATAAATTCATTTAAACTGAATATATAATTTTTTTAATTAGTAACAAAAAATGTTTTTCTGCATTTCCGTATATATATATTTATTTATTGACATGATAGAAAAAAGTTTGTTATCTGATATAAATGTTATTTTATTTTTTATATTAATAACCTAAAAAAATATTTTACTGTAATAAATATACTACAATAAGTAAATTTCAAAAACATTTTTTATCTATTTTTCCATTAATACAGTTTTAATTTATAAGCATTTTTTGCGTGCCATTCCAAAATTGATTTCCAAATGAAAGCTAACACAAACAATAGTCACATCAACGTTGATATTTTCCGGGAAAACTCTCAAAAATCGAACGGTCATCAGGACTTCCATTCATCGCCAATATCAAGAAAAACATTCTTCAACCAATGTCAACCGTGTACTACAAACTCTCGTCTACAGAGTGCGCGCGTATCTCTCAAAAACACAACAAAAAAAAAACCCTCCGAAACACAAACAAACAAAAAAAGAAAACAGAGTAACTGGCATTCATTTTTCGTATGTTCCTTTCACGAACGAAACTTTTTTTCGGCAAAAGAAGCAAATCGATCTTAGCGCCCGTAGAAGTTTTATTTAAAGATGCAAATAAAGCAAAGTACAGCAAAGTGAGGTTATGATTAATCACGCAGTCGAAGGTTTTTGATAAAATTTATCAAATTCTTCAGCGAAAATTTGAAAAGTTTCGGTTGTGTTAGGGGAAAGGGAGGTGGCTTTTGTTCTGATAGAGAATTTGTTGTACAAAAGAGTCGAAATTATTGCGATATTCAACGAGATTATATTCGATGAAAATTTTCGCCCGTTTGAAGGATATTGATGTATTTTGTATTCGCACAATGTTTTCAAATTTAACAATAATTTCTTTGTATTTCATGTTTGATATGAAAAATTTGTCTTAATGTTTTTGGTAATGTAGATTAAATTATCAAATTTTATAATAACAATTATTTTTTTGTAATATATATATATATATATATATATATATATATATATATATATATATATATATATATATATTTATTTCAATATTCTACCAATCTTATGAACGAAGTGTTATTTAATAATAATATTAAATTAATATTAATATTAATTAAATATTAACGAAATTATTTTTACATTTTTTTTTATTTAACGTAAACTATAAAATTGTATTAGATATAAAATATATATTTAAAAATATTGAATGTTATTTTCTATTTTATTGTAATTATACTTAAAATAAAATTTTGTTATAAAAATACTATTTATTTACAATAAAAAACAAAATTTTTTTTCGTTTAGTTCAAAGAAAACACATTGAATTTACATTATTCCGTTAACAAAATAAACAATATAAATTTAATAAGTGGCCTGAAATAACATTTCCAAAAACGAGTTTTTTCCCTTATTTGTAATACAAGAAAAACATATCAAATTGAAATGGCAAATACGTCATATTTATGAAAGAAATAAAAATAATAAAATACGTTCTCTCTCGTATAATGTGCCGTATATTCACAACGATACGTATATTTTTTTTTTCAAAATTAAAAACAAGGTTCACGAAACGGAGTGAATACTGTAGCAACATTAAAAATAATTATGTCGTAACCATATATGCATTGCTTTTTTAAAATTAACTTACTAATGAAGCTTTATTTTTATGGTTAATTTTTAGATTAAATGTTTATCCGTAATATTTTTTCTTTTTCTGTTTCATTTCATTACGTTTATTTTCTTTCCGTGAAATAAATTATATTTGCGTAAAATGAAACTCGTTTCTAACAAGAAAATTTATTTAATTGTTCATGTTTTACTTGTCCTGAAATAATTCAATTTAATTATTTTGTTTTGTTTTATTTCTAAGTAAGGTTACAATACAATTAATCAATATAAGAATATATAAATAATGATTGGTTGATTAAATTAATAGTCCTTTAGAAAATGTGCAATTAATTGAAAATTCATCTGTTAAAATTATTTTTAAATATGCCGGTATATACAACATACTACTTAATATAATGCCGGATAAAATAGCTTTTACTCTAATATATCGTTATTTTGACTATGAGAAACAATGTGATTATAAAAAAGTATTATCAACAAAACAATTTGTTAAATTTTTCAAAAAATAATTTCGCTTAATACTGTTTGAAAAATATTGAAATATTTTTCCAAATAGTATGTGAATTGGTATTGGAAAACAGTGTTAGTACGCTACTGAACTTTATGACATACCTATCAAGAACGACAAGCCCGGAATTCAGTGGAATGACAAATTGGACATCGAGCAAATCCTAGCAAATCCTTTAATGTTTTACACAAACTGCTACGAAAATACAGATGTCCTTATTGCATATTTCGATATTACGCGATCGAACGCATTCGATGTATTTTTACAATATGAAAATAAATTTTATAAAGCTTTAATAATTTTTAGTAATTATGTATCTAAGATTAAAAACGTAAATTCGGTGGAAAATAATTTATTTAAATTATGCTAAAATGCGGACTACAGCATAATCAGTACTAAAAAATCAAAAAATTCAAATAATAATAATAAATTTTGGTATTTTGCACCATAATATTTATCTTTCGTAAATTCTGATTGACAGCCAACCAAATGCGTGCACTAAACAAATAAACATCGCATTAATTCAACTCGAATTCAGCCATTTAAACAATTATTTTTCAGCGTAGGCAATATTCATCACGAATAGGAGGATTGTAGTAATTAGTAATCAAACACTATTACGACTATAAATTCTCTACCTGACAAAAAAAAAAAAAAAAAAAACTAGAAAGAAAATATTTCGTTATTTTTTTTTTTTGTAATTAAAAACAAATTAAGTCTATTTTTTTTCTTTCTCCAATCGATTTATTTATATTTGAATATAGTGAGCTGTGACAGCAATAGCAACAATATGCATGGATGTAGAGCTATTTTCTGGATTTTTTTCTTTAAATGCTTAATAAGCGTGTAAAACTGGTATTTTTATGGCTTTGTTATGCTTCAACATTTTTAATTAAAAAGTATGGTTTAAAAGTATGATTATTGGATCGTTATATTTATATTTCATGGTAAAATAATTTAAATTATTTCTCGTATTTTTATACCAACATTATTGAAAAACGATTTGTTTACCGAAATACATATTATAAAATTCACTGAATTTTTTATGAAATATATAATTAAACAGAATGAGTCGATATATTTTATATTTTTTGGAATTCAATAAAAAATCTAATAAAAAATTGTTTTACGAAGTTAAAATAAAGTTTAAAATTTACGGTTTTAAAAATATATTTAATAAGCTTTCTTGTTATTTATTAAATCACTGTTTATCTAGTAAAAAAAAAACTAATATAAAAACGTATCTATTCAATTATTTTTTTAATATTAATAAGTTAAATTAACAGATATTATATTTATTTTTCAATCAATAATTTAAATACTGGTTTAGAAAAAATTGAGTCTTTTTTTTAGAGAATATCTTGAATATAGAATAATAAACATTAGTTACTTTTTTTTTTTGTAAAAATCATCTCAAATTTTGAATTTTGTAAAAACCTAGAAAAATAGAATATTTCTTTTTGATATACAATACTGAGAACTTATTTAAAGTTCTAACATTGCCATTAAAGTACGTAACTTTGTTTTTCAAGTTTACATGAATAATATATTTTATACACTGTTTTTTCTTAATTGAAAAATTTATCCCAAAATATAAGTAATTGTTACGTACACGTTCCGGTTAATTAATATGTACACGAATAACATGTTTGATTAATTAAATGTGGCGTATTTTTTTATTTGACATATTCTATGGACGTAAGTACGTAAATAATATATATATATATATATATATATATATATATATATATATATATATATATATATATATATATATATATATATATATACTGCTAATAGGTTATCTCCCTGAGTAGCTAATATATTAATTCATATTTCTGTAATTTATCAATTAATAATTAATAATAAAACTTGCACAGAATTGCCATTTTAGAACTAAATATATTTGAAAACACTTAGAAATCAATAAACTTCCATTATTTTCCTATAATAAATTATCAATTTTATATAGTTTTCAATTAACAGAAAATCAAATGACCAGACGATTGATTCTATTATTTAACATATCTAATTCTACAAACACCATCATCTTCTTCAATCATCCCACACCTAACCGCTAAAATTCCTCAATCACTTATTGAAGAATCAAGACCGATCTTCATTCATCCACGTGGTACATTCATTCGCCTGTGTATATATGTGTGTGTGTGTGTGCGGGGGGGCTATTTGCTTTTATGACCATCATGGATCGTAACATAACGCCACTCACGGGACTAACAGCCCAGTCTCGCGTTTTTATCAGAGCGGTCTGATAGTGTCTACCTGGACCGCAAATGCATCGCATTTGTTCTGATAACGTGCACACATTTTGCATTCTGAATGGCAGTGGCGGGCATGAGGCCCGCCTTCATACTTGTGTTGCTGGGCACCCCTCTAAGCGATGTTGTACTTAACGGGCTGCTTTATGAGACGGTTATTTATAATGCAATCTAGATTTGATAGTTTTTCGGGTTGGGCAAAGAAGATTGGTTGCGCTTGTCGTATTAGTTTTTTGATAGGGTACAAGAATGTGAATATTTTATTATGATTGTTTGTGAAGAATTTATTTAAAATGGCTGTAGTATGACAAGCTTGGTTTTTGGGTGGAATAATTGAACTGGTAATAATTTCAGTGTATCTGATTGGAATCCAAAAGGTTGCTATAGTCAAATTCATAAAGAAGAAGATTATAATTTTCACAATTTTTACATTGCATATAGACAGTATCTCAATATTTAATAGTGGTTCTAATTATTATCTAAATAATGGAAAGCAGAATCATATTTGATACCTCTCATTTAATCTATTCAAAACTTTATAAAAAAATAGTTTTGTTGTATTATTTTTAATAAAAGAATTTTTAATAAAAAAATATTGAATGGAAGGTATTAAATGCTTCGGATACATAATCTAAAATGTGTGTGAAAAGTGCAAAAAGTTAGTGTTAGTCAGTTAAGTTGAGTAAATATCTAATGAATGTTTGATTAAAGGAATATATGTGAGTGATATTGTCTACGTGAGCGTCCGATAAGTAAATGGAGAGATATAATTGAGTGTTTTGCGTGAGAAAATGTTTCCAAGTTGTAAGAATAAAAGAACATGTATGAGAAGTATCACGAATGTTGAAAAGTGTTTGTGCCACACTCATTTGTGATTGTATATTTAACTTAATTTATTAATTTATTATTGACTTTAATTAATTTCAATTAAAACACTAAACTAAAATTATATTAATTTCATCAGTATTAGTGAATATCTCAGCAAGACATCTAACTTTTCAAAGTTCTCCAAATAATAATTTGTGTATGAATTATTCCAGGTGATTTTATTCGTTGAATCGTCCGACAAACTTTCAATAGCTGAAGAAAACTTGGTCTTCAACGCTCATAATACGACCATTACGACATCATCACTTGAATACTATATAAGAAGCCTTATAGATTTACGATTTCAAAAGACTGGCAAGCGAACAATGTATAACATAGAGATTTCTGATTCAAACGATGGTGTGAAGGTTGGCTGCGATAATTTTGTCTCGTGGCGTTTCGCTTCTGGCATTTTCTGTATTTTAGAGTTCTAATTTAAACGGTCGATCATTAATCTTTTATCTTAGACGTGTGACGGTTAAAGGTGAGTTGAGAGTTCAGCTGAACGGGATGGGATCAGTTTGAGTTTGTACTTATTACGGGGTTGCGCAGTGCAACAGACACGCTAGGAGGCCAGTTGAATTAAAATTGGATTACGAATGATTTGTGTTATTTGGTAATTGAAAAATTGAATTCGTTTTAGATGTAATTATTTTAAGTAAATTATTTCAATCATTATAAATATAATATTACTTTAATTAAATTACACTAAGGCCCAGTTTCATAAACATCAAAGTAAATTAAATAAAAAAATGTACTATGTTGAAAGTATTTTCTAAAATATTTTTTGTCTAATCAATAATAAAAAAAAAGTTTTCCATATGGTTCCAATAAAATAAACAAATAAATATAAAATTTTAATTATAGATCAACAACAATAAAATTCTTCAATATGTTATTCAGCTATATAGTTCATCTATAGATTTATTTTATGAAAACATTCGCGGGGTTATAAAATCGGCTATATATTTACGTTTTCCCAATCAGGTAAACTATAAAACCTTGTGCTACATATAACAACAAAAACAAACAAAACAAAAATCCGGCGCGCTCATAAACAGAAAAGCAAAAATATTTTCAGATCTGTAATTTGGAGCTCGTATTCTATTTTATCGAATGTTTTTCCGATCATTCAACATCCAAAAAAACAAGAGGGTTCATTCAATATGTGTATCGAATGTTTTGAGTATGCAGAAACATGTATTTTTACTCGTATATTACCCATTTACTTTATGAACGCAGTGCACACTATATTGCATGTAGGAATTTACTTGAATGTTGCATGCAAAAAAATGTTGGTATCTATGCAATCTATTTCCCCTCTGTAATGCAATTGAAAAAGTGCATATTTTGCTGTTTTTTAGGCAGATATGTAGGTTTTTTTTTAAGTGTAACACATTAAAACTGTAAAATTTTACATGATAATTGCTAAATTTATTATTAAGGCAGTATGTGTTCGCAACAATATTTAAACAAAAATAATATTTTTCGTAATAACACCTGTATCACTAATTTGTCTTTAAGTAATTTCGAACCCATTCATGATATAATAATAATAATATATTTATTTGTCCATAACAGCAAAGTACATTAACCAGGACATTGTCATATATATGTAAATTACAATATTAAATAATAATACAAAATACAATATTTTATGTGCAGTGTTCAGCAATATTATAGTAACATTTTTGAATAAAGTGTGTCCGCAAACAGTTTTTGAAGATTTTTAAATTGTCTATGTCTTTAGTTGATTGAGGAAGCGAATTAAAAGCTTTTATAGCATTAATATATGGACCTTTTGCAAACAACGTCAGTCTGTGTTTTGGTAAAAGTAGATTTTTGTTATGCCGTGTATTCATATTTGAATAGATATCTTTGTTGCAGATAAAAATATGACTGTTCTTTTTATAAGTTATTGGTTGATAACTAGCACCATTTATAATACAATATTATTAATTAGATGAGCATTTTGGACTGATTATTGTTATAGTAATCTTAAGATTATTACAGCCGATATCCATTAAGTTTATAGAATTTTCTGGGCTTGTATGTCGTGGTCGAATTATCGCAGACGAGGATATAAAGGATGATGGAAGGTACAGGTATTTGATAAAAAATCTTCTATATGTGTGTTTTTACTTCATAGAAGAATATTTAATGTATAGATTTTAAATTTAATATTAATGTGTTAATGCAAAAGTTAATAAAATATTATTATTAAAACAACAAATGTGTATAAATAATTTTATTATGCGATACTACGGTAAACAAATGGTGTTACAATCCAAGCATATAAACATAGCAAGTAACACACACCGTCTGAGCAAAATATCCAATATCGAAATATTCCAGAAACACCTCCCTGAACCACATAAAAAGTGAGAGCATTTCGCTATAAACCACAACCACATTACACCACAACATCTTTTACTTGCCATCTCATCCATTCACCGCATCATGTGCGTTGCGCTATCAAGCGTTACTCGCCAAAAACACAAGGGCACAGACGTTGAACGGCCGCTATGAACGGCTGAGCTTGCCTGGCATGATCAATATCCATGTGGAAAAGAGTATGGAGCTTGGCCGGTAGCCAGCTAGCCGGCGAAAAACAAAGCGCTAATCACCGTTCCGTTAAGAAAACGCCAAATCGTGCCCTCTGGACTGCTGCTGCTGCCATCGCCAGTAAAAACATGTGAGAAACGCCATATGATGCAACCGGGATATAATTTAAGTTTTCGAGTAGGCGGGGAGAGAAAAATTGAATAACGTTGGAGGAGTAATGTGCGACAATATCAAATTGATTTTTGGTTGGTATAGAAATATTGAATTGTTTGAAAGAAGATTTATCGTTATTGAAGTTGGAGATACATCAACTATTATAAGATTATTAATAAATAAATGGATCATGTTACTTGATATATCATGAACAAAATGGAGAAATCTGAATTATATTTTAAAATTTGTCTAAGACTTAAGAAGTAATAGTCTACATATTTTTGTTTGTTTTGATTCAAGTGGATGTTTGACAATCTTGAACTCATATTAAAAAAATTGAAGGTAAATATTTGAATAGACGTCAATAAAGAACTGGATTAGTAATATTGGTATGGCTAATATTGCAAGAGCAAATATTTAACAAAATAGACTGGTACTACAAGTTAGGTTTTTGTTTTTTTGGTGTTGTAGTTCATTTGCTTAGTTCTGTCTTTATGACAATTGCATTATCTTCAAACCGATATTTGTTAAAATCTATTTTAAAACCGAGTTTGTAGTATCAGTCATAGTAAATAAAAAAAAATACGTAAAATAATAATAATGATAATAAAATAAAAGTTGTGCGCCAAGGCAAAAATGATTGCAAGATTTAAAAATATATAATTTTTTGTTATATGTGATGTGATATACACAATTTCTTGTTAATACTAAAACAATTTTACAGATTTTTAAATTTATTTTGAACGCTTACCTAACTTTATATACAGGGTATTTGAGAACAAATTAATTAAAACATATTTAACCAAACATAATGTTATAAAATGTGTTACAGTACAGAATTTTTTTCTCGATTACTTCCTGAAATTAATGCATTAACCTATTAAACATTCTGTATAAAAAAATTAAGAAAATGGTTGAAAATTTTCGGAAACTCGTAATAACTGAAAAAAAAATGTTAAAATAAATTTTTGGTAAAAGAGTACTGAAAGCTTTTTCACTATGTTAATAAATTATTTGTATTTTTTAAATTAAATCAGGGAATAATAAATTCATATCATGGATGTCATTAATTTCAAAAATAATTAGTAAATTATTGTTTAATTTAGTAAAACAAATTAATGTTATTTTATTATCAGGACCGAAAAAGTTGAAATCGAAATAAATAAAATCAACTCCGATTAAATTCTTCGACTCCCATATTCCGCAATTCCAACTTTGACCTCACACCTCAATTTAATACTAATAATTTGTTTTATTTTGAAAGTACTCGTATAGAGCGTGCTTATAATATTCAAATAAAATTTCGACCAAAGAATTTTATCAGCATTTACCATCGGTACTTGTTAAGATATTCGGATTGAATTGTCAAACAATGTGAACATTTATTCGAACACCAGATAGGCAAACTACACAAAATGTAAATCATGATTTAGTATGTATTGTAATTTAAATAATAAATCTTCAATGTGCGCCCGGCAGCAATCGGATTGGCGGTCGGTTCGGGCTTATTTGCGCTCAAAAATAAAACCGAAACGAGGTAAAGTGGCACAATAAAAAACTACCAGTAATTCATGAGTAGAACGCTCTGTGCAACGATTAAAAAAAACTCTTGAAAAATCTATTACGAACAATGCTAGAAGTGAAATATAAATGTTACTGTTAAAATATGGCATGGTGTTGTGAAGTGCTGCAGTAAATCTCTTTGTTGTCAAATTGCGTTTGTTCTTGATCAAATGAAAAATAAAGGTTAATGTTAAACTTGCAAATAGTTAAAATTTAATAGAATTTTACTTGAAAATTAATAAATAAAATTATAACAATAGTATATTATTGTGCGAATGTGTAAACATTTCAAAAGTTATAATTGGTAAAAAATTGTGCGTTAAAATTTCATAACTCACGGCTACGGCTAATAAATACACATTTATTATGAACATATTATTCAACAGGAGTAGAAAAACATTATAAAATTTAACAACGGATAAAAACACAGTATAATATATTTAATTACATGTCACAGGACATTATTATTAATGAATTTACCAAAGAATACAAATTCTATTAATTGTATCAAAACTGTAATACAGCTTCAGTTTTTTGCAATTAGCAATACGTCAAAAAACCCATTTTTTAGTGTTAGTTATTTTCTTTCTTGCAATGTGTATCTAAGTGCACAAAAACAAAATGTAATTTAGGTTGCACACCACGAAGAGCAAATCGATACACATACTTTCCGTTGTGTAAAACTGAAATAAGGAATAAAAACTCGAGAGCACAAAAAAAAAAAGAAAAACAAAAACGAATAAGACTAAAGAGTCGGTAGTGAGAAACTCGTGGCGCATTTGTTTCAACACAAATGTCTCTACAAACGAACTTTGCTCCACGGGCTTAAATCAAACGGCTCACTGATTGTCTATATGTCTGTACTAGAGAGCCTCGTATTCACACAGTGTAACTTTCTAACACAAAGTCGTTTTCTGTAGAGTTCTGGTATAGTCAGAGCGGAGCATAGAGCATTGGTGACTAAACAGGAGCTGTTACTAACGGCCCCGAGTCGTAAATAAGCGACAGAAAAACGTCTTGATTCCGGAACACACACGGAGAAGAATGACGCGATGTTGGAGATATTTCATTTTGTGTTGCACACGAGCATTTCCTCTCTTCGGCTTTCTTTCCGTCCTTTTTGTGTACAAGATGTCGAAAAAGTCAATCCGGATGGTTTAAATTTATTATCTATAAAACTGTTGACGATCATACGTACTGAAACTTGGAGGACTAATTTATTGTTTAACACGTTTGCTGCTTTGAGGATTTTTACGATGGCTTTGCAAATAATGTTCTAGTAGGAAGAAATAATATTTAAAAAAATAACAATAGTAGATATATTTTTAGAGATTTCAGAAAAAAATATCTTGTAAAATATGTGTGAAAACCTCATAATAAAAGATTTATTAAAAAACAATGAAAAACTACAAAACAATACATACATACACAGTCACAATCGGTGTGGTACAAACATTATTCCACATTTATGATGCCTTTTATACGTGCTCACAAATATTCTTTTAACGAAACGTTCATTAAACATTAACTAACATCAACTTTTGCAATTTTTTTTTTACCAATTTTACAATCTTTACTTACTGAATTATTTCTTACCAGATTCCGTTTAGTTACATAACATATACCACGCAAAAATCTCATATATCAACGTAGACACCAAAACCTTTGTATCTAATCAAACGTACTTCTCTGGATATATTTACGAAGCAATGATTTAAATAACTAAATCTAGTTTTTCTTTTAAACACATTTTGACTAAATTTATTATTATTATTGTAATAATTGTAAACTACAATAATTATTTCAATATTGCTTTTTAATTATTTATATAATACAAATTTAAAAATAAAACGTATTTTTTGTTTGTTTTTATGCAAGAACAAATTTTCCTCAAATGCAAGTTTTGCGATGGTGCGCACCGATAAGGCCTTTTAATTAAAAGCGACCCGAGTTTATTCATTCCGATGCGCGCTCTCGATCTGAGAGTGAAGAGATAAAACATTTTTGCTCGAATCTGTCATGATTAATTGAAAGTAATTTAATTTCTTTACAGACGTTTGAAACGCAATTTTCGGGACGAACGCAAAACTTCATGCACACTCGATAAATTAGTTTCAGAACAAACGAAATGATAGATTAGTTTGTTTTAATGAAAAATAAACTTTCAGGTTTTATACCATCGCATCGCCATCGTACTGCCACTTGGAACAGTCAAATCGTTGTCTTCTGATACGAGTACATTATATTTTACAGTGACTTAATTTTATAAGGTTTATTTTACAATTGATAAATGATGTTTGCGGAAATAGACGTTTAATTACTGTTGTTTTATTTTTGATATTTTATAAGATTTGAACTATATTATTATTTCTGAATACATAAAAACTGTGCCAATATCTTTTTAATATAATCTTGAACATTTTTTCTTAATTTAAGTATGAATTTATCCATGTAACACTTTGCGATTTAAAGGGTTAAATAAAATTTTGTCGTTATTTTGTAGTGTTACTTTATTATTAAAATTGTTTTCTGGTTACCGGTTTCGGCTTTTTATGCCGTCATCAGACCAACTGCAAATACAAAAAATTATCTATTACAATTCTAGTAGACTTTTTTACATAAATACAATGTAGAGAACAATACAGTGTATACATTTTTATAAATTATTGTATTTAGTTACAAATTTAATTTTACATAAGTCAAAGTTTAAAAAAATATATAAGTAAAACAAAATAATAAAATAATAAAATTAGATTGATATCTGAATAAAAACATACCGTCAGTATTAGTTGTAAAATATATAAAGTTGTGTTCGACCATGTGTATTGTGTTTGATATAATTGTCACAAAAATACGTTGCACATGTTGTTGCGTAAAAATATTTAAAAAGTTTTTTAATTTTATTTATATTTGTTATGTTTAAAATTATATTATATGTATTTGTTTATAATAATTGATGATGAACTATATTATTTAGAAATTGAAATCTTTTATGAAAATATGTGTAGATATGTCTGTTTTGACCTTGTGACGTGTGATTGCAGCTGTGAGTTGATAAGTTCGTGTAACCTAATTACCGATAAGACTTGTTGTATTTAGATTAAGAAGAAGAGAAGCGTCTGACGTGTTGAAATAAAAACGCGCTAAATTTCAATTTAGCATACGAGTTTGAAGAGATGGTTGTCGGTTTCTGTAATGTCGTTGAGCATGTTTTGTGGTTCGTTATTGTTGTGTCTGTAGATGTGTAGTTGTTCGTATAGTAGTAGTTCCCTATTGTTATGTGTGGTCTGTAATATGTTTATGTTGTTAGTGTCTGAAGTATGATTGTTTTCGTGTAAGTGTCTACCGTAAGCCGAATTAGTTATATTTTTAATATGTTCTTGATATCTAATGTTTAAGTTTCTGGTTGTAACGCCGATATAAAAATTGTTGCAATCGTTACAAGTTAATTTGTATACTCCTGCTTTAGTTAGAATATTATTTTTTGGATAAAAATTTTGTAATTGTTTGCCTAAATTGGTGTCGTTTCTGAATGAAGTTTGAATGTTGTGTTTTTTTTAGTGCCTGTTGTATTTTGTATGAATGATTTTTTTGGAAGGATAAGGAAATGTATTTAAAGTTTTTAATTGTGTGTGGATATATACTGTTAACTATTTTTTTGAATTTAGCAATATTAAAAAGTCTTTGTATGTAAAATCTGTCATAACCATTATTTATACCTATTTGGAAGATTGTATTTAATTCATTGTTGAAGTCGTTTTCGTTGAGAGGGATATTGAGTAATCTGTTAAAATAATAATGAAATGCCAAATTTTTTGTGGTGATAGCGTGGTATGAATTAGAAGGAATAATAATATCTGTGGCTGTTGGTTTTCGGTAAATTTTAAAATCTAGTTTGTTGTTATTATAGTTTTTGGTAATGGTTAGATCTAAAAAATTGATGGAGTTGTTAATTTCTGTTTCTATTGTGAATTGTAATTTACCAAGTGAGTTAATGAGGTTAAATAAGGCACTGAGAGTAGCTTTATTGCCATTCCATATACATAATATGTCGTCACAGTATCTACCCCAGTAGACTATGTTATTTGTAAATATTGCGTATTTATCTGAAAAAAGTTTTTGTTCTAAATGATCGACATAAATATCTGCTAGTATACCAGACAGGGAGTTACCCATTGCGAGACCGTCTTCCATTTTATAATATTTATTATTAAAAATAAAATAGTTTTGTTCTAATACTAATTCTGTTAGTTTAATGATATTTGTGGAATCTTTATTAGATAGTGTATTATCGAAATTAGCTGTGTAGTTTTGAATTAATTCATTAAGAAGGGTTAATGTCTCTGTTTTAGGAATGTTGGTATAAAGGTTTTTTATGTCAAAAGATATAAGTAACGTTTGTTTATTAATTTCTAATTCTGTTAAATTGTTAATGAGTTCTTTTGAGTTTAATAAAGAGTATTTTGATTTAAATTTTATGTGTTTTGCTAGAAAATGGTGTAGGATTTCTGATATTGTGTGTGTCGGAGTATTATTGTTGTCTACTATTGGTCTTATAGATTTTTCTGGTTTATGTAATTTGATATAGCTTTTCAATCTAGGCGGGATGGGGTTGGTTGGGATGTATTTAAAGTGTTTGTTAGAGTCGATAATATTGATTGTGTCTGATGTATATTTTAATGTTGATCTTACCTTATTCAGATGTTTTTTGAATGGATTTAAGTTGTGTGGTGTTTCAGAGATATTATTTTCTGTAAAAAATTTTAATGTTTTTTCGTTATAATCATTGTTATCGATTATAACTAATCCGGCGTTTTTGTCTGCGTAAGTAACAGTCAGTTGGTTGTCCGAGATTTTTTGTTTAATTGTTTTAAGTGTTAATTTGTCTTGTCTGTAGATTTGTATATGTTGTTTGAAGTTGTTAGCTATTATAGGTTCGATTTCTGTGGCTATTTGTTGGTATTGTTTGTGTTTTTTTAATTGAGCTTCTAGTTGAATGGTAGTATCTATTATGTTGTCTTTTTCTATGAAATTATATTTCTGACCTTTATTCAGTAGTGTAGTTTCCTGTTCTGTGAATTCCGTGGAGCTGATGTTGGTGAATCTTGGTTGAAAGGTTATTGTTTGTGTGTTCATGTCTGCTGTTGTTTGTTTTGTATCTTGGTTTTTCTTTTCATTTCGTAGGGATTGTAGTTTACGTCTTCTGATTTGGTCTTCTTCATAAGTTAAATATGTGTTATTTTCTAAAGTGGTTTTATATATTTCATCAAATTCTAATTGATGCAATTTTTGTGAAAGAAGTCTATGTATATATTTCAATTTCATATTAATGTAGTTTTGGTTTTGGTAATGTTCCTGAAGTCTTGTTTTCATTAGATGATTGTAGATGTATCTTGATTTGTAGTGAAGATTTTTGGGTATTTTTATTTTTATAAATTTTGGAGTTAATTTCTCTTTTATGCAGATGTTAATAAAATTTATGTGTTGATTAGTTTTATGTCTTTTATATATTTGCAGCTGTAGTTGTTGGATAATGGCAGGTAAGTCTGCCTGTTTGAATTTAAGTATGAATTTATCCATGTAACACTTTGCGATTTAAAGGGTTAAATAAAATTTTGTCGTTATTTTGTAGTGTTACTTTATTATTAAAATTGTTTTCTGGTTACCGGTTTCGGCTTTTTATGCCGTCATCAGACCAACTGCAAATACAAAAAATTATCTATTACAATTCTAGTAGACTTTTTTACATAAATACAATGTAGAGAACAATACAGTGTATACATTTTTATAAATTATTGTATTTAGTTACAAATTTAATTTTACATAAGTCAAAGTTTAAAAAAATATATAAGTAAAACAAAATAATAAAATAATAAAATTAGATTGATATCTGAATAAAAACATACCGTCAGTATTAGTTGTAAAATATATAAAGTTGTGTTCGACCATGTGTATTGTGTTTGATATAATTGTCACAAAAATACGTTGCACATGTTGTTGCGTAAAAATATTTAAAAAGTTTTTTAATTTTATTTATATTTGTTATGTTTAAAATTATATTATATGTATTTGTTTATAATAATTGATGATGAACTATATTATTTAGAAATTGAAATCTTTTATGAAAATATGTGTAGATATGTCTGTTTTGACCTTGTGACGTGTGATTGCAGCTGTGAGTTGATAAGTTCGTGTAACCTAATTACCGATAAGACTTGTTGTATTTAGATTAAGAAGAAGAGAAGCGTCTGACGTGTTGAAATAAAAACGCGCTAAATTTCAATTTAGCATACGAGTTTGAAGAGATGGTTGTCGGTTTCTGTAATGTCGTTGAGCATGTTTTGTGGTTCGTTATTGTTGTGTCTGTAGATGTGTAGTTGTTCGTATAGTAGTAGTTCCCTATTGTTATGTGTGGTCTGTAATATGTTTATGTTGTTAGTGTCTGAAGTATGATTGTTTTCGTGTAAGTGTCTACCGTAAGCCGAATTAGTTATATTTTTAATATGTTCTTGATATCTAATGTTTAAGTTTCTGGTTGTAACGCCGATATAAAAATTGTTGCAATCGTTACAAGTTAATTTGTATACTCCTGCTTTAGTTAGAATATTATTTTTTGGATAAAAATTTTGTAATTGTTTGCCTAAATTGGTGTCGTTTCTGAATGAAGTTTGAATGTTGTGTTTTTTTAGTGCCTGTTGTATTTTGTATGAATGATTTTTTTGGAAGGATAAGGAAATGTATTTAAAGTTTTTAATTGTGTGTGGATATATACTGTTAACTATTTTTTTGAATTTAGCAATATTAAAAAGTCTTTGTATGTAAAATCTGTCATAACCATTATTTATACCTATTTGGAAGATTGTATTTAATTCATTGTTGAAGTCGTTTTCGTTGAGAGGGATATTGAGTAATCTGTTAAAATAATAATGAAATGCCAAATTTTTTGTGGTGATAGCGTGGTATGAATTAGAAGGAATAATAATATCTGTGGCTGTTGGTTTTCGGTAAATTTTAAAATCTAGTTTGTTGTTATTATAGTTTTTGGTAATGGTTAGATCTAAAAAATTGATGGAGTTGTTAATTTCTGTTTCTATTGTGAATTGTAATTTACCAAGTGAGTTAATGAGGTTAAATAAGGCACTGAGAGTAGCTTTATTGCCATTCCATATACATAATATGTCGTCACAGTATCTACCCCAGTAGACTATGTTATTTGTAAATATTGCGTATTTATCTGAAAAAAGTTTTTGTTCTAAATGATCGACATAAATATCTGCTAGTATACCAGACAGGGAGTTACCCATTGCGAGACCGTCTTCCATTTTATAATATTTATTATTAAAAATAAAATAGTTTTGTTCTAATACTAATTCTGTTAGTTTAATGATATTTGTGGAATCTTTATTAGATAGTGTATTATCGAAATTAGCTGTGTAGTTTTGAATTAATTCATTAAGAAGGGTTAATGTCTCTGTTTTAGGAATGTTGGTATAAAGGTTTTTTATGTCAAAAGATATAAGTAACGTTTGTTTATTAATTTCTAATTCTGTTAAATTGTTAATGAGTTCTTTTGAGTTTAATAAAGAGTATTTTGATTTAAATTTTATGTGTTTTGCTAGAAAATGGTGTAGGATTTCTGATATTGTGTGTGTCGGAGTATTATTGTTGTCTACTATTGGTCTTATAGATTTTTCTGGTTTATGTAATTTGATATAGCTTTTCAATCTAGGCGGGATGGGGTTGGTTGGGATGTATTTAAAGTGTTTGTTAGAGTCGATAATATTGATTGTGTCTGATGTATATTTTAATGTTGATCTTACCTTATTCAGATGTTTTTTGAATGGATTTAAGTTGTGTGGTGTTTCAGAGATATTATTTTCTGTAAAAAATTTTAATGTTTTTTCGTTATAATCATTGTTATCGATTATAACTAATCCGGCGTTTTTGTCTGCGTAAGTAACAGTCAGTTGGTTGTCCGAGATTTTTTGTTTAATTGTTTTAAGTGTTAATTTGTCTTGTCTGTAGATTTGTATATGTTGTTTGAAGTTGTTAGCTATTATAGGTTCGATTTCTGTGGCTATTTGTTGGTATTGTTTGTGTTTTTTTAATTGAGCTTCTAGTTGAATGGTAGTATCTATTATGTTGTCTTTTTCTATGAAATTATATTTCTGACCTTTATTCAGTAGTGTAGTTTCCTGTTCTGTGAATTCCGTGGAGCTGATGTTGGTGAATCTTGGTTGAAAGGTTATTGTTTGTGTGTTCATGTCTGCTGTTGTTTGTTTTGTATCTTGGTTTTTCTTTTCATTTCGTAGGGATTGTAGTTTACGTCTTCTGATTTGGTCTTCTTCATAAGTTAAATATGTGTTATTTTCTAAAGTGGTTTTATATATTTCATCAAATTCTAATTGATGCAATTTTTGTGAAAGAAGTCTATGTATATATTTCAATTTCATATTAATGTAGTTTTGGTTTTGGTAATGTTCCTGAAGTCTTGTTTTCATTAGATGATTGTAGATGTATCTTGATTTGTAGTGAAGATTTTTGGGTATTTTTATTTTTATAAATTTTGGAGTTAATTTCTCTTTTATGCAGATGTTAATAAAATTTATGTGTTGATTAGTTTTATGTCTTTTATATATTTGCAGCTGTAGTTGTTGGATAATGGCAGGTAAGTCTGCCTGTTTGAATTTAAGTATGAATTTATCCATGTAACACTTTGCGATTTAAAGGGTTAAATAAAATTTTGTCGTTATTTTGTAGTGTTACTTTATTATTAAAATTGTTTTCTGGTTACCGGTTTCGGCTTTTTATGCCGTCATCAGACCAACTGCAAATACAAAAAATTATCTATTACAATTCTAGTAGACTTTTTTACATAAATACAATGTAGAGAACAATACAGTGTATACATTTTTATAAATTATTGTATTTAGTTACAAATTTAATTTGTAACTAAATACAATAATTTATAAAAATGTATACACTGTATTGTTCTCTACATTGTATTTATGTAAAAAAGTCTACTAGAATTGTAATAGATAATTTTTTGTATTTGCAGTTGGTCTGATGACGGCATAAAAAGCCGAAACCGGTAACCAGAAAACAATTTTAATAATAAAGTAACACTACAAAATAACGACAAAATTTTATTTAACCCTTTAAATCGCAAAGTGTTACATGGATAAATTCATACTTAAATTCAAACAGGCAGACTTACCTGCCATTATCCAACAACTACAGCTGCAAATATATAAAAGACATAAAACTAATCAACACATAAATTTTATTAACATCTGCATAAAAGAGAAATTAACTCCAAAATTTATAAAAATAAAAATACCCAAAAATCTTCACTACAAATCAAGATACATCTACAATCATCTAATGAAAACAAGACTTCAGGAACATTACCAAAACCAAAACTACATTAATATGAAATTGAAATATATACATAGACTTCTTTCACAAAAATTGCATCAATTAGAATTTGATGAAATATATAAAACCACTTTAGAAAATAACACATATTTAACTTATGAAGAAGACCAAATCAGAAGACGTAAACTACAATCCCTACGAAATGAAAAGAAAAACCAAGATACAAAACAAACAACAGCAGACATGAACACACAAACAATAACCTTTCAACCAAGATTCACCAACATCAGCTCCACGGAATTCACAGAACAGGAAACTACACTACTGAATAAAGGTCAGAAATATAATTTCATAGAAAAAGACAACATAATAGATACTACCATTCAACTAGAAGCTCAATTAAAAAAACACAAACAATACCAACAAATAGCCACAGAAATCGAACCTATAATAGCTAACAACTTCAAACAACATATACAAATCTACAGACAAGACAAATTAACACTTAAAACAATTAAACAAAAAATCTCGGACAACCAACTGACTGTTACTTACGCAGACAAAAACGCCGGATTAGTTATAATCGATAACAATGATTATAACGAAAAAACATTAAAATTTTTTACAGAAAATAATATCTCTGAAACACCACACAACTTAAATCCATTCAAAAAACATCTGAATAAGGTAAGATCAACATTAAAATATACATCAGACACAATCAATATTATCGACTCTAACAAACACTTTAAATACATCCCAACCAACCCCATCCCGCCTAGATTGAAAAGCTATATCAAATTACATAAACCAGAAAAATCTATAAGACCAATAGTAGACAACAATAATACTCCGACACACACAATATCAGAAATCCTACACCATTTTCTAGCAAAACACATAAAATTTAAATCAAAATACTCTTTATTAAACTCAAAAGAACTCATTAACAATTTAACAGAATTAGAAATTAATAAACAAACGTTACTTATATCTTTTGACATAAAAAACCTTTATACCAACATTCCTAAAACAGAGACATTAACCCTTCTTAATGAATTAATTCAAAACTACACAGCTAATTTCGATAATACACTATCTAATAAAGATTCCACAAATATCATTAAACTAACAGAATTAGTATTAGAACAAAACTATTTTATTTTTAATAATAAATATTATAAAATGGAAGACGGTCTCGCAATGGGTAACTCCCTGTCTGGTATACTAGCAGATATTTATGTCGATCATTTAGAACAAAAACTTTTTTCAGATAAATACGCAATATTTACAAATAACATAGTCTACTGGGGTAGATACTGTGACGACATATTATGTATATGGAATGGCAATAAAGCTACTCTCAGTGCCTTATTTAACCTCATTAACTCACTTGGTAAATTACAATTCACAATAGAAACAGAAATTAACAACTCCATCAATTTTTTAGATCTAACCATTACCAAAAACTATAATAACAACAAACTAGATTTTAAAATTTACCGAAAACCAACAGCCACAGATATTATTATTCCTTCTAATTCATACCACGCTATCACCACAAAAAATTTGGCATTTCATTATTATTTTAACAGATTACTCAATATCCCTCTCAACGAAAACGACTTCAACAATGAATTAAATACAATCTTCCAAATAGGTATAAATAATGGTTATGACAGATTTTACATACAAAGACTTTTTAATATTGCTAAATTCAAAAAAATAGTTAACAGTATATATCCACACACAATTAAAAACTTTAAATACATTTCCTTATCCTTCCAAAAAAATCATTCATACAAAATACAACAGGCACTAAAAAAACACAACATTCAAACTTCATTCAGAAACGACACCAATTTAGGCAAACAATTACAAAATTTTTATCCAAAAAATAATATTCTAACTAAAGCAGGAGTATACAAATTAACTTGTAACGATTGCAACAATTTTTATATCGGCGTTACAACCAGAAACTTAAACATTAGATATCAAGAACATATTAAAAATATAACTAATTCGGCTTACGGTAGACACTTACACGAAAACAATCATACTTCAGACACTAACAACATAAACATATTACAGACCACACATAACAATAGGGAACTACTACTATACGAACAACTACACATCTACAGACACAACAATAACGAACCACAAAACATGCTCAACGACATTACAGAAACCGACAACCATCTCTTCAAACTCGTATGCTAAATTGAAATTTAGCGCGTTTTTATTTCAACACGTCAGACGCTTCTCTTCTTCTTAATCTAAATACAACAAGTCTTATCGGTAATTAGGTTACACGAACTTATCAACTCACAGCTGCAATCACACGTCACAAGGTCAAAACAGACATATCTACACATATTTTCATAAAAGATTTCAATTTCTAAATAATATAGTTCATCATCAATTATTATAAACAAATACATATAATATAATTTTAAACATAACAAATATAAATAAAATTAAAAAACTTTTTAAATATTTTTACGCAACAACATGTGCAACGTATTTTTGTGACAATTATATCAAACACAATACACATGGTCGAACACAACTTTATATATTTTACAACTAATACTGACGGTATGTTTTTATTCAGATATCAATCTAATTTTATTATTTTATTATTTTGTTTTACTTATATATTTTTTTAAACTTTGACTTATGTAAAATTAAATTTGTAACTAAATACAATAATTTATAAAAATGTATACACTGTATTGTTCTCTACATTGTATTTATGTAAAAAAGTCTACTAGAATTGTAATAGATAATTTTTTGTATTTGCAGTTGGTCTGATGACGGCATAAAAAGCCGAAACCGGTAACCAGAAAACAATTTTAATAATAAAGTAACACTACAAAATAACGACAAAATTTTATTTAACCCTTTAAATTTTTTCTTAAGTTTAATATGTTTCTTATATATATGTATTCATGTGTGTTCGTAAAGATGACAAATTGGGCACTTGCTCCTCGTATCCTTTGAAAATGAGTAAATAATTATACAAATTTAATTTTTATATACATATGTGTATTTTTAAATTAATGCAATACTGTTTTCTATTATTACACAAAAAATCTTGCAGAACTCATTATATTAAAATAAAAAAGCTTTAAGATTAAGTTCTGTATATATTTTATTTAAATATCGACGATTCGATATACTCTATGTATATTTTCTTCAAGAAGACAATCAACTACCCAAATACACAAATTCATCTATCTGCTTTAAACGTGCACCATTAACAGATACGTTACATTCAGTCGTCAAGTCACCCTAATCAAAAACTAATACTTTGCACTTATCAATATTCTACACAAAATTTATATAAAGATATAAATCTTATATAAAGATATAAGACCTGCAACATTAATTCTATCAATCATTTTTTTCAGTTGCTCTTCAGAATCAGCAAATACAAGAATTTTAGCCTAAAAATATTTTAATTTTAATTAAATGAGTTCTGAAAGGTTTTTTACAAAGTCACCATTATTTGAAAGTTAAATGAATAAAAAAAAAATGACATAAATTTGGTAAAAAATAATAAATTAGGGTATTTAAAAATTGAAAAATCATATATCTTCTGTGTTTAATATTGAAAATAATCTATTCCAGCAACTGTTTGTTTTTAGTTTATTTTTATACGCATCGGTATATGACAGATATCACTTATAGCTTTTACAATTTTTTTACATAGTACATAAAAAAGGCGTTTTTCCATTCCTATAATCATGATTTATAGTGCACCGTGTACTGTAATTTGTCATAAAATAAAACTATCGTATATATTTTGATTTTGTAACAACTAAAATTTATACTGTACGTTAAAATTATATTAAATTTTGATTGAAAATATATGTACATGTGCTATTTGCTACATAGAAAAATATATCTCAAATAGTTTTACATATTTTTTTGTTAAATATTACATGCTAGGTAAAATTAAGTTCTACATAAAATAATCCAGGACATTTTTTTTCCCCATAACTTTTATTAATTTACAGAAAAACTTTTTACAGTGTATACTACAATTATACTTCTTGTTTCATTTTTTTATTTGAAATATAACTTTATAGAAAGCGTATTTTGATATAATAAAAGTAAAAATAAACAAACTTCTATCTTCACCCTATCGTTTTGCATCCGATTCATTTTTCTCTTGCAAAACTTCTGACTGCCAGTTGTTCTTTGTCCAAACAGATGCTCGCTGGGCAAAAGAGTTGTTTCGATGTCGCGAACTTTCGCAAATTGTTCGCGAAATTTTATCGTACAGCGCGTATAATATTCATAGATATATAAGTTTTACCAACTCTTTCCTGCAACTCAAACTTCCCAACTTACTAACATCACGGCCACTTGAAGGAACTTTATTAAGTTCGGTCTTTCAGTCTTATTTTTAACAGCGCAACGATGAGCACATTTGACATCAACAAGCTAATTCGTGACTTACTTCATTTTCGAAAAGTAGGAGAAATGATATTATCCAATTATCTGGCTCGTATTTTAATTGTGGAAGATTGTGACCGTCAGCTTCTAATGTAATTTATTCATAAGATTTCGTTGCTCTGTGTATGCGAAAAATGTTTGACGTAAATATCAAATATTCATAATACGATTTTATGAATTATGGTTAACAATTTAGTTAAACGTATATATTTTACATATTATCTAATCAACAGAAACATAGTTTAGCATAATATAATTGTAATATTTACATGGTATAATAAGAATATATTTTACGTGCAAATATTAACATTTGTAATTCAGAAAGATTCATATTTAATCTGCTTGTTGTTAAAGAAAAACGTTACTATTTTTTTCAACAAATACCTATTTTGAGTAAAACATATTTTCTTCCAATCTTTATATTTGCATTCAGAATAATTTTGTTATATCTTTCAATAGATAAAGAAATGTAGTAAATTATATAGACATTTAAACTAATTAACTATAATACCTTGTTTTATCAACTACATATAGTGTTAAATTTTTAAAATTTTCTGAGTTGGTATGCCGTGGTCGATCTAACCTCGTCGCAGACGTTTTGACATACATTGTAGATAGCATCATCAGTGCTTGGTGACTGAATGACAGTTTCTGTTCTGTAATCTGGTATATATATATATACCATCTTCTACTAGTGCCGCACATTTCAAATGTAATTTTATTTACTATATAAACTTTTTAAAATAATATTTTATTAATTTATTTAATGAAATATAATAAAATAAATTTGGGCAATAATTTTGTCAAGATATTTCGTTTCGTCTCGTCGCTTTCAAATTATAATTTACATAAAAAAAATCAAGACATCGCATCTATAGAAACACTAAAATTTACAAATGTAGATGGTCTAAAAATAATACTAACATTTTTAATATATATTAGGCGTATCAAGTCAAATAAAAGAAAACCAGCCATCTTGAATATATTCAAAATGTGTTTGTAACAAATGCTTATTTATTTGCAGTGTAAAATTTCATGTTTAAATCTCGTAACAACAGCATCAATTTGCTTTCCCCGCGATCAAATTCAAATCTCAGCAGACACAAGGTAAGCCGTACATTCGTAAAGTACCATGCAATTGTTCCGAAACGATTCGACGCGTCGCGGCGCGCCAAACAAATTTCCATTGTACGGACGTTGTTGTTGTTGTTGTTGTGTTTGCCGCATGAGTTATGGTTCCGTCTCGACGGTTACGATTCTGCCGACGACGCCTCGAACGTTATTTGGACGCCACTTGTAACGTCCGTGTTGCAATCCGCCCTCCCATACGAGCGCCGATCCGCCGTAGGTTCGAGTTTTCAGGAAAAATAACGATGTGTTAGCAGTGAAGGAAACTTGCTGACTAGATGTGTATAGGATTCATTATTTGGTTTCCAGGTAATTGAAGATTCAATGATTTCAAAATTATGCTTGACGACAGAGTTAGACGTCAATTATTTTAATAAAAAAAATATTTAAATTACGAAATATTTATTTACTTGAGATAAATTAGAATTATATATGCTCAGTTCACATGGAAAAGATAAATTAATCATATGAAAAACACTTATTTCATAAAGAAAAGCCTTATTTACATTAAAAAATGTAATTTAATAAAGTAAAGGCCTTTCAAAACTTATATTATTAAATAAAAAAACTTTTTGGTTTAAGTTCTGTACAGTAACGGCGCTAGATTTTAAAAATTGTGGAAGGGGTCAGCAAAGCTCAAATTTTTTCCAGACGCGCATACATTTTTTTTATGAAAAATGGGTAATCATTTTTGTGCAAAAGAGTAAAAGAATATTAATATCACGAGTTCCATTTCATTTTAATTCATTGCTAAATTATTTTGTATAAACAAATTACATACCAAACAGTGATCTAATTCTTTTTAAAAAAATCTAAAGTGACAAATTTAACAACAATTTTGTTGCGATCTATTAATTTAGCTAAGTCTTTTTCTACCATTTAAAAAACTAATAGATATGACTAAAACTACTCTATGATATTTTACCAATTATTCTATCATATCATTTGGTAATTTTTAATATCTAACTTGTACATGTAATTGTAATATTTACTATGTACCTCTACCTATTCATTAATTTGTAGGTTCATATGTATAATGTATAATATTTGCATGTTCCTGATGATGGAATCTGAGATTTCGAAATATAGGATCTACATATGATTTATCTGTAAGTAAATAAAATAATAATACTGACTAAAGCCCGAGCATGTAATTTTATTTTAAATATAAATTTCCAGTGGAGAAACTAAGAAAATATTAAATAATTATAATTTCACCTACCTAATACCAAATTCCATTAGTAATTTACTTTAATTGTACTAGATCAAATGAAAAAGTTAGTGGCATATTTATTTGTTAATGTTAATAAAGATAATTACTTATATAATGTTTGTCACTTCTATAACATAAATATCATCAATTGAAAGCATCTAAAACTTATGTGCTCTTTAAATAATTAACTATTTGTGAAAAACAAAAACTAAGTAAGATAGTAGTAAAATTCTTCAGGCAGCAAATTGTCATCTCCACTCGAAACGCAAAATGTACCGATGCAGACGAAATCGCATTATTCGATGTGAACGATGTGAATCAAGAAAGAAACAATAATAGTCGCATGTATGGTCGTTAGAGAACAGAAGAGACACATTCCCATTTCTACACTGTGCAACGGCGCAACCACCGTAGACACCAGAGCAGAGAAAGCAATAATAAAATGTGTGTATTGAGGACATAGTTACCAGCGAGCGAGCGGAATGATGCAATTGTGGCGAACACCGTAAAGTGCCTTTTTGCCATTCCAAAATGGCCGTCCCACCATTGTTTGGCGCGAAATAAAAAGCCGGCGGACGAGAGACTCGCTATTCTCGTCCTTAAAAAGGGTTTATTAATAAAAGGGAGAACGATGACGTGCAAATGGAAATCATTAGCGACAACGTTTTAACAATTCGTCGCGAATAAATTTTCGGGCCCCGGGAAAAAGTGAGGCAAAATGAAATGAAAATGATAATGGCATTATGGAAATAAAAGAAAATTTTCAGGGATTGTATTTTAGGTTATATTACAATATGTAAACATTTGCTTGTAATTTATGGTGATTGTTATGGTAGTAAAAACGATGCGATGTCGTGTCGTCGTAAACTTAATTCGAAGGAAATTCTCCTAAGCGAATAAATGGAAATTTATGATTGTGAGAAATTTATATTAGGTGAAAAATGTGTCATAAAATTAAATTTTCGTCCTAAGTTCATGTAATTCCTATTAAGTCCTAAAAACGAAATCAGCTGAATGCATAACACCTGAAATTAGGTTTTATATTTTACAGGGAGTTATGAATCTAATAAATATTTAAATATTTTGTAATACGGGAATAAAAGCATACATGTGTAAATAGACATGCTGAGCATGAAATTCTGCATTTATATCAATAAAAAAATATATTTTACATACTTTATAACTGCATATTGATTTGAAAATTTACAAAATTGAAATTTAAACAAAAGACAAAAACTGTACATTGTATTTAAAAATTGAATTGTAATAAAAAATAAGTACCAATCACTACGTGAACAATTTCCAATTTAAATTTATTTATGTTTTGTTCGTTTTAATTTCAGCTTTATGTACTGTTACATAATATACTATTTTGATTCATAATATTAATATATGTAAAAACTGAAAAAAAAAAAAATAACAGAATAAAATTAACTTTTCTTTATATAAAATTTCGAGGATGAAATAAATTAATTAATAAATTAAAATTATAAATAATATTAATGTTAATATTAGGTTTTTATTAAAGCAAAATTAATTAAAATAGAAAAAAAAAACCCATAAAAGACCTATGTAGCATTAAATGAATAAAATAACTATATTTCTGTAGGTTTAGCACATAAGAATGGTTACGTTTTAATTTTTCATATATTAAATAATACGCTAATTTTAATTAATAAAACATCTGCAATATCGTCTCAAATAAATATTAAATAAACATATTTGACATATTTCATAAATATTTAAAAATAAATTAATTTATAAAATTAATAATTAAAATAATATTATTCATAAATCAATATTTTAATCTGATTTCAATTTTTATGAAAATATTTTAATTATAATTCAATTAAAATATATCAAAATTTATAAAATTATGAGATAAAAATCCATCATTAATAAATTAAAAATCAAATAAATAAACAAACAATATAATTAAAATTCCAACAAAATGATTAGTCTGGAAAAATCAATAAGTTCTTTGAAATTAGGTTAAGTTCGCTTTCAATCGCAGTTTTCTAAAATACAATAAAAAAATTACAGCATGCAACATACAAGCGTTTATGAATAATTCACGACATTTGCGCTAATCCAGATTACAATTCCATTAATTTTACTTCATTATGTTGCTTGTCGTGGTGTACCGCAAGGCTCCGTACTACGGCTCCGCTTTCAAGAAAATTTACTCGTAGAATATTGCTCGAAGATTTAATAAAGATTCTTTTAAAACTAAATTG
Organism: Clivina fossor; assembly: GCA_963966155.1. Taxonomy (NCBI): domain Eukaryota; kingdom Metazoa; phylum Arthropoda; class Insecta; order Coleoptera; family Carabidae; genus Clivina; species Clivina fossor. The sequence goes on along the minus strand of OZ014565.1, from coordinate 7,788,515 downwards.
TGTTGTGGATTAGCATTAAATGTGACTGGTAATTTTTATGAGATTTGTTTGCAGAATTGTATGTAAATAATTTTATTGTGAAAAAGAAATAACAACTAAATTATAGTAAGAAATCAAAATATATCAAAAATAAATTGAATTTATATTTTCCAATGAAAAATTTAAATAATTTTCTGTAACTGTGTGACTGAAAAATTGTATGTAAGTAGTTTTATTGTGGAAAAAAAATAAAAAAAGGTTTATACCAAGAATTTTTACATATTTTCTAAGAGAATATATTTGTAGAATAATTGATATGAGAATAAAAATATCAAAATCATATTAAATCTATATTTTCTATGGAAAAAAAAATTTAAATAATTTTTATAAGATATGTTTGCAGAATTGTAAGTAAATAATTTTATAGAAATTTTATAGAAATAACAAATATAATTATACTAAGAAATTTGACATAATTGTAGAGTGCATGTTCTTTATTGACAATTAACTATATGGTAATGCAAGGTGCATGTTCTATTTAGGAATTACAGAAACTTCTACACATTAGCACTTTTAAAATCTGTAATAGATCCTTACTGTGAATGAACACTTTAATAAGTCATTTCATTCCTTCATAAATAAAGCATAGCATGCAGCGTGGCAATTAAATTACAGCTCATAAAGACAGATGAAAGTACTGTTTCTTTCTGCAGCTAGCAGACGACAAGAAAAAAAAAAGTTAATTTCGCAAATGCATTGTTCGTATGCTCGTTACATCAAAGGGTTGGTAGGGGGCGCGAGCACTGTGACACCGCCTTGTCTTGTTGCCAACAACAACTGAGCTTTTCAGTTGGCAATCCTGCTGGCACACGAGAAACGTACGGATTCGGTGAATTCCCGCAGGACAATGAACAATTCTAAAGGCAGCCGAGAGGAGGATTTGCACTTAGTGGAAACGGGCATTTATCGAAATTTCCTAACTAATTTAAATATTGAAGATATCGAACTAATCTAGTTAATCGAACTGAGTGCTTAATTGTAACTTTTTTTTGTTGTTGTTGATGATGATGATACGAAATGTTTTAAGTGAATGAAATTGACTTCCTATCGAACTGAATTGTAGAGAAAACGCATTGGACGATACACATTTTCATAGGTTATGTTTTAATTTAAGTATATTGGCTGATATTACAAGCTCGGTTTTTGGATGTTATAGTTCATTTGTTTAGTTCATCTCTTATAATAGTTATGTTGTCTTAAAACCGATATTAGTTAAAACCAATTTTAAAACCGAGCTCGTAATACGGGCTTTAGTGTTTAGTACATACATACACAATCACGCCATATACCCAAAAGGGTATGGCACAAACATTTTCCACTATCCCGAAATCAGTTTCTTTCAAACATCCCTATTCACACAAGCTACTTTAGCTTTATTCACATTCATAATTCCTCTCATACATGCTTTTCAAAATCATTCATATAAATTTTTTCTCCCTGGGCGTGAGAAAGCAAAATTGTGTAACAACATATTGTATGACGGAACAGCAATGTACAGTCAGTTAGCAAATGTATTTTATATTATGTTATATTTTTTTGAGATGCTTATTTGTTTTTGCTTAGTATTGATACAAAGTTTTACACAACTGGTCTCTATACAAGTTCTGATGCATTTGTATTTTAACAGAATTAATTTAAAAGTGTGACAGACAAAATAAAAAAATTTTTTTTTTCAATTTTTCATGTCTGTTTATAAAGAAAAAAATTACATTAAAATAAAGCATTAAATTGAAAAATAAATTTATTTTAAAATGAAATTGACGTAGAAATATTTTCCATTATATTCGAATACATTTTTATAACAAAAATAAATTAATACAAGCAAACATTTCATAATGCTTTCATGATGTTTTTCTTAATATTTTTTACACAGAGAAAATAATAAACTAAAATTTTAGTAATTAATTTAATGTATACCTTGAGAATATTTAATTAATTCTATGAAAAAAAAAAAATAAAAAAATAAATTTTTAAATATTTGTCTAGTTCAATCAACCTATAATATTTTATCATTAAACAATTTTAACGAGATTTTTCTACATTAATGAAGTCACTTTCATCTAAATTAAAATACAAACAGAATGTAATTTATAAACTAGATTTTAAATTTTTTTTATTTAACTAAAAATAATTAATTTTTCCCTGCATATTTAAATACAAATCTTTTTAAAAAAATATATTAAAATAATGCTAGAGGTTTTTATCTAGATGACTGAGATATATAAAATAAATACAGTCATATCTCGGCTAACAAATTACCCTTTTAACAAATAATTTAGTTAAAAGTTTTTTTGCAAAGTTTATGCCCCGGCTAACAAATAGATTTGGCTAACAAATTTATTTATGGCAAAAATACTTATTGCCATTTTATATAGTATAAATATTATAGCGCGTAAAATGACATAAGTACAGGTAATTAACACAAGAACAATTAAACCTTCTCGACAGAAAGATGATGAACTAAAAACTATGAACTTTCAGTCTTTTGTTTTGGAACGTGGTGGAAATAAAAAAGGTTTTGCATTGAAACTTATAGAAAATCGTGATTCGGCTAACAAATAAGTAATTAGTAATAAAAATCACTGCGCAGAACGAATTAAATTTGTTAGTTGAAGTATTACTCTAGTATGAATTTATTAATTTCAACATCAAAATTATGGAAAATAAAATAAGATAATAAAAAAATCTAAATATTTTTTTGATAAGAAAAATCTGGATTTTCTTAGATTGTATTCGTGGTTATAAATAAAGAAATAATATTGAAAGAAAATGTTATTTCAACATATCTACATTAATTAATATAACATTTCAATATTTTTTCATCCAATTATTTTATAAATAATCATAGAAACTCTGTCTAAATTAAACAAAGTGTTAAAATAAATATTATGGGTTTTTTCAAAATATTAGTTGCTATGTTACAATTTATAAAATCTGAACTAAATCCCAGTATTTGTTATTTAATAATACGTTTTATTAAGTAAAAAGTTTTATTAGTATAAAGATCAGTATTTCATTTCAAAAGCAAGCAAACTCAAGTATACGTCAAATCAAGTTAATCCATAATATCGTAACATCAATTTAAATTTATTTACTTAAGCACTTGACAGTGTGCTGTTTTTTTAATTATTTACTTATTTAATCAAAAGCATAGTTAAGTCGACGTGTCGAAAGAGAACGCAAAGGAAGTACAGTTGTTGCCTGACCTTATTCCCGTGGAAAAGCGATACGGTAACGGTTTGACCGGGTTCCGTTCAGGAATGCACGCCAATCGGCTAAAGGTAACCAAATATTTCCCGTGTTAGAAACGGTAGAGAGAAATTTAACCTTCTGATAAGTGTAGAATGTTAATGGAAAATATTGATTATTGTTTCGTTTCGTCTTGTTTGTTATAAGAATTTTCTACTTTACTTACTTTTCATTTTCAGTTAATATAATATAATGAGTTCTGAAAAATTTTCTACTATGTTTATAGCTAAGAGTTGTGAGTTATGGACACTATAACTTAACGGAATACACATATAACTGGCATAGAACCGAAAAGATACAAGTGACACTTTTGCAATTCTGAGTAAAATGGTGTGAGTTTTTTTTTTTTGTTGTATTTATATTAAATAAGAAGTTAAACTAAATTACGGTAGAGTGCTATACTATGTATGTCCCTCTGCCATCAACATTTTATGTATATCTACAATATATTACAAACATATTAATCAACAAAAGTAAAAAAAAAATACTTCAGACGATAAAATATCTTAGTATTTTCCAATTCTATTTGAAACAAAAGTCCATATTCATTATTATAAATCTATACAATTTTCCGGAAAGGCAATAAATAATTTTCATTATAATTTTGTTCAAATCCATTACAGGCATAAACTTTCTGAAGCAAAAAAGAAAAAAGAAAAACACAACTGCCACATTTTCCTTATTACCCCAGTTAAGATCCCAGTATCGTTTATCCTTTCCACTTTGGGCACATACCAAGAAATGCGTATCCGCATATTTCACTTAGCAGTCCCGCTTTTGTATATCCGAATTCCTAATGTAACCGTACTTCATCGTCGTTGACATTTCCCGGCTTGCTGCGTCGCGACCATTATCTTAAATTAACAACATCTCGATGGATTTTTGGATAGTGGGTTGTGTCCGCTCTCTTTGTGAATTTGTCGCACAACGAAGAACAAAAAACTTGTTAACAAAAAATTAAAATACAATTTTTTTTAACGTCCATGCTAAATAGATTAATAATTAGCTAAAGATGTGACACTCGTTGGTCTAATCGTAAGTTTAGTATCACTCGTGAACGGAAATAACAACATACAAGTCTACTTGGTATACACGTTTATTTACAACTAAACTCCGTCTACAGAAATAAACTTAAATATTTACTACGAATATAATTATATTAATTAACAATAAACAGGTTACACCATTTACTTTACTGTTGAATAAACACTATAAAAAGTATTAAAAATAACCAGTTAGGCGGAAACCGATTTTAAAAATGCCACAAAGTTAGGCATTAATTAAACAGAATCGGACACAACAATTTGATCAACTGTTTGTATTTAAAAAGTCAGTAGTTTAGAATAATAGTCAGAACTCGTCACTGCTCTATGAATGTACGACTTGCAATTTTGAAAGGTGTCTACATGAATATCGTGGAATAAGTACTTCGTGGTCAAGGCTTTTCTAGGGTTGTCGCGCCAAATATGATAATGATTAATAACCAATTATATTAATTTATAATTATATTGTTTATAATAATAAACATTTCAATTTCAATCTAAAAGTACTAATTAAAATGTATAAATAAATAATAATCAGCAAAAACAGGTTATTTAATTAAATTTTTGATAATTCAATAAATTTTATCGCATAATATCATTCTGTTTTCAACAAAATAAATTAATATAAACAATACAAAAATAAATAATGTAAATGTAATTTATTATTAATTAATTTTTATTGAACTATTTTCCCATTTACTACTCGTATGATTAAAGATCATTTAAGTAACAATTTTTTTTTTGATGTTAAAAAATTAATATATAAAAATTTTAAAATATTTTTTTAATTGTCTTAAAATATTGAATCTCAGTTCGGTCCTAGATTCGAAAAGAATTTCGTTTCGATATTATGTCTAAGAAAACAATCATAAAAGTAATAATAATAAGAACCTGGGACTATATAGTTTGATTACATAGTTTCATAACAATTATACTTGTATTTTTAATATTAATAAGTATTAAAATAATTTGATTAACGTAAAAATTGCATATATTATTCTGCAAGTAAATAATTATTTATTTTACAGAAATAAATTGTGAATTCTATAATTAAGTTAAAAATATTGTTGACAGTTTGACTTTAACTTAATTTTTAGATAATCAGAAATAAGGTATCTAAATATTAAATATTTTTAACAATTGCTAGTTATATTGAAAATAAATTTACTGATTACGCAACCCATTTTTATTGCTTATTATCAATATAAAATAAACAGTATTTATCTTTTGCAGCAAATTAAATCAGAACATTAAAATAAATGAACATAAATCCAGAGTATCATATTTCAAAGTATTCTCATTAATACTTTCATCTCTTTTTTCCTATCTAACCCAAGCTAACTTAGCACATATGATTCGATTAACTAAAACATTTTAAAAGTTACGTACCAGCATTGGTGACTTCAAAAGAATAGGAGACGGGGGGAAGTCTTGCACCGACTGGATATTAACTCAGGGATTAAGTTTCACAAAGACAGCGACGAGCTCCAGCCGTTAACGTAGTTTAACCAGTAATATTATCGTAATTAAATACTGCAGCAGCAGCTCGCTAGTAATACGGACGCAACCAACACGGGGGCTGTTGGCATTTAATGAATAGAGTGTGCGGGATGGCCATGCCCTCTCTCCACTCCACAATTTCTTAACAGTTGTTCAAAGAGCTTGTTTTAAAACTGACCCACTTATTATGCAAAGTACTTTGCGGGCCACCTCATTAATGGATGACAACTGATTTATATGAGCTGGGGGAAATTTTTTTTTTCACAAGTGTAAGATGATATTTTTTTAAGTTTTATGTTGCAATTAAAAATAAAAATTGTATAGATAATAGGAAGTTCTTACGAAGCCTCTGGCTAAAGTTATAATAACGTTAAACTAAAAAAAAAGTTGTAATAGAAAATTATTGGATTAAGTGGCTTTGCGTTAGCGGATCGTTTAATGTGAAATATGCAAAACATTCTTATTCTATTATTATAATTATTCTGATTATAAAATTAATTATAATTGTGGTGAAATCTTTTTACAAAAATGTACAAGTTTTTTAATTTTAAATTTCATAAACATATTATATGGGTAATAAATTAAAATAAGATGATACTCTGGCGAAAAGTTAATAAAAGAAAATAATTTCCCTTAAACCACAAACAATAATTTTAAGAAAGCTATAAGCGAAGCTTTCATCATCAGTAGCAATAGATAAATCTAAAGTCCCAATCAGTGATATAAAATTACACAAATACTCAACGTGCCCAGTGATCAAAGATCACTCAAATCAATGATCTTTGATATTTGTTGACATATCTTAAAAAACAGAAAACATTGACTGAATTACATAGCAAAATCAAAATTGAAATTGGATACAAAATAAAGTAGTCTGGTAATACAAATACGACTACTTACATCTATTTTATTTTATATTTAATATTAATTACAAGAATTGAATTTTACTATTGAATCCGGCCATAAACACAAGAGTAATAATAGTAAAATTTGTGGTTTAACAATTCAAGTAAAAATTATTGCGAAAATTAAAAATAAAACACATCTTATCAACTTATTTAGAAAATCACCTTTTTTCAAACAAAACAACAATCGTAAACACCACTTTATAAACAGATCAAATATACCCGTTCAGTTCTTATCATCACGTCATTTCCTAGAGGCAAAACAAGCCAGCGACCAGTCACGGAATTAAATCCTGCCTTAAACCCAACCGGCGTGCTGTGTATCCGTGTCCAAACGAAAGCTCTTCAAGGATGCGGAAGTCTGCAGGTATACATTGCTACGCGGCATCGCCGTCGGTTTTATCAGGTCGATAAGTGGCCCGTTAGTTCCGGCGGTCTAAAGGGCCGACCCCCGCAAACACAATACCCCACTTTGATCTGCTAAGCCGAACAGAAGCTGCATAGAGCGTGGCTCCAACATATACCGTTGCCCGAAATGAAATAAGGAAACAGATAGACGTCTCAAAGAGCCTGGAGGTCTTTGTCTTTGTCTTTACCTCCTTTGCCGTGGTATGGACTGGAAAAAGATGGAAATAGGAAAAGACCCCCAAAAACTAAAAACGGATGGGGTAGTATCATTTCGCATTAATTACCCTTTAGGTATTTTACTGTTTTCTGTATACAAGAAATTATTTAACAGGTGATATAAGTTATAAGATTAGTAATATTTTATTGTGATGTGATGATAGAATTTGAATTATAGTATATTATGTTACGAAGAACAGAAAACGATCTTTATTTAAGCACAGATATTTGCGGTCGAAGCAAAGCCGCGGTCAAGTAACCTGGTTGCAAAATAAAAAGAGCATTTTGTTTCAAGCGACATATATACTATTTTTCTTCAAACATTCCAAACGAAACTAAACTAAAAATACATACCAAGTAAGTAGTTTCAGAATAGTATTTGTTCAAACAATATTTGTCATGTGATTTGTGAGAATTTATGTTTCTTTGGTCAAATATGCAGATCTGACAAATCTGGCGGTGTACATTGTATTTTTTTGCATTTTTTCACATATTTTCTAATCAAATTCAATGTCAAGTTAAAATAAACAATGTCAAACAACTGTCAATTTATTATTAATTTTCAATACGGCCTTACATATTTTTTGTATGTTTTTCTTTTGCTTACTGTTCACATTATCATGGATTCGCTTTTATATGGTTTAATTTAATTGCTTTCATTATTTTATTATAAAAGATTCATTTCTTAGTACCTCTAATTAAATTTTGATAGCTATATCATAATTTTTTTTAATTAATTCTTTTATCATTTATTAAATTTTAGGTAATAAAATCCTTAAAAGTTCGCCGATAATATAAAACCAAACTTGTCGAACAGCATCCAACCTAGTGCATCAATTCAAAGACGATATAATGTCACCTGCAAACCGAACTAATCCTTTAACTATAACTATCCACTTTCAATCGCCTTATCCGACCAATCGGCGTAAAGCATCTTCCACGGCGAATCTTTGTCCAATTCCAATGGCTTCCAATTTCCGCAATGCAATTCAATAACGAATCAGAGGAGCTAAATCAGTTCTCCCGCGAACGGAAAAGAGAACCTCTCGGTAACGTAATGAGTTTAACTGTTAAACCCCGGCGTAGCGTTGTCGGGGAAAATTCCAATAGTTTCTGTTGCTTCGGCTAAAGTTTTCCGTAACGGAGCGCAGCGCGCAATGTGAGAATGTTTTCGCGAAACGATGGAGGCAGTAAGTGGTTGGGGTGGAGGGCAAAGAAATGCCGAGCGTGTTTTGCATTTTCTATTTTCGGAAGAGGTGAATGTTAATCGGTTGATGATTTTGTAGAAGCGAAGAGTTTGTATCGTTTCGTGGTTATTGGAAATAGTCGCGCAAAGAAATTGAGTATTGAATACTTTTGGTTTTGTGTTATACTATAAGTTGATTCTGCAAAATCTGCTTGAATATACATACAGTGTGATTGAATTTAATTGGAAATATTCAATCTGCAATAATATGTTTATCATTCATAATATACTAAGATTTTAATATGTTTTTTTTAAGATGTCTTTAGGTCAATCTTTAGAAAGAACTTTATTTTAAATTTTTATTAAAGTCATTAATATATTGAGTGCTTGACAAAAATATTACCAAATGGTATTCTTTTATTATTAATGTGATAAAAATTTTTTTTAAATTATAACTTTTGCACAGGTTAGTGGTAATTAAAAATACTAAATACTATTACAAGTTTATTTTTTGAGTATTTTAATTTAACTGTTTAGTTTTGATTTTATCTTAGTTAGTATTAATTAAAACCAAATTTAAAATTTATTTTTTGTGCAAGCCTGTGTAATTGTTTCCAAATTTTTTAAAATCTCAAAATTTGTAAAAATACGCCATTGGTCGATTCTGATTGGTATATATATATATATATATATACCAGAATGCGGAGCAGAAATTGTCATTCAGTCAACAAGCACTGAGGATGCCATCTACGATGTATGGCAAAAGTCTGCAACTAGGATAGATCAACCACGGCATACTAGCTCAGAAAGTTCTATAAATTCAAAGGATACCAGTCGTGAAAGCCTGAAAATTACTTGTATACCTATATGTCTAATGAAATATTCCATAGCTAATATTAAATAATTTTTATATTTCCCAAAGGCAAACATTTACCATAATATCAATAACACTATTTCCTAGAAAAGCACCAATAACAACAAACATATTTCATACTCAGCAAAAAAAATTCCGACTCGAAGCGTCATTGGCACTTGGCAGGATCTTCGTTGGGTAATCAGCTTACTTCGAACCAATTCCCGTTTTACCGGTTCACGACGACGCAGTCATCTCATTTTAGTGCCCCGCTTTAGCACGCTTGCACTCCGGCGAATATTCCACAACAAATGGAATCAAAACATTCTCAACAAGTTATGAGAAGGAAGCTCTCCGGGTCTCTTGACCCCCTATCAGTTGACCGGGTGTAACTGCGCCAATGCGATGTGTTGTTACGGCTGAGGATAACGAGCAAGCGAAGAGTCTAATGTTCTGGCATTTGTGAGTATATTTGATATTAGATACAAGTAGTTATATAGAAAAGATTTGTGGAATTTTTCTAATAAGATTTATGATTTTATATACTGAAGCTCTTTTTACATTATAATTAAATTGTTATTATTGTTTGATAAAACATGAATGATAAGCTTGAATGATTATTTAATAATGATTCAATATGTATAGGTAATCTAATTCGTTTTTTCTTGATGAATCAATTGTTTTTATCAAACATAATATTTAAGTTTCTATGATTGTTAAAAAAAAACTATTTATTTCAACTAATATTTTAGTAATTTTAGTTTATAGTAATAGTGAAAACAAACAATTAAAAATGGTGCTATAACGTGTCATTATTTCATTCTGGCGTTATGCAAATACATGTACCGAAATAGCCTAATCATAAAAGTGTAAAAAAAAACATGTAAGTTGTCTGGCGATCTCGGCGTTAAAAACGTCAAATTTTATATTTGTGTTTTGATATTTGTGAGTTTGTGTAAGTACGCAAAAAAAATATTATATGGAAATCATGGGATTGCCGCATTCGGCTACAGCTTCTTATTTGCTCGTTGAAAAGAAACTAGATCCCTTTAAATAGTTCAAAAATTGTTAATATAATAGTATAGAAAGAATATTATGGCCATTTATGTATTACTGTTTTGATTTGTTTCAAATTTAAACCTATTTAAATAAATTTATTATTGTTTATAATAACAAAAAACTAAACTATCGCTTAACTTGTTCTAAAATTGACACTAAAATTTTATATTATATTTTATTATATTGTCATAAAAATAAAGTCGATACCAAGTTTTCTCGCCTCGGAAAACACAAATTTACCACATTTCATCAAAATCATTACAGCCGTTTTCAAAACAAAATTTACACAAAAATAAATAAATACATAAACAAAAATTTCTCATTTATCAATATGGGATACAAGAACAACTACATTGTGATTTAAATTAAATTAAAATTTGAAAATAGTACCATAGAAATGCCTAGATCTAACAAATTATATTGATTTTATGTATCTTTTAATTAATTAAAGAATAATTAAAAACAATTATATACATATCAAAAAGTTATATTCGGAAGTTCTAATTAAAACAGATTTTAAATTTTACATAAATTATTCATTTAATATTAATTTCTACCCAGATATTTGTCAAATATTACATAATATTGATATAATGTTATATATAATGTAATATAATATTATATAATAATATATATATATATATAATATATATATATATATATAATATAATATATATATTATATATAATATTATATATAATGAAATATTCATATCATTTGCAATTGTACAAAATTCAATTACCCCATAATGATGTGACAACTTCAATAAATTTGAAATTTCACTCTATAAAAATATCCAATCACCAGCTAATTAAAAGCAATAAATTCAAATAAATCAACCTCTAAAAAAACATTAAAGTATTTCAATGACAAAAACCGTCTACCATTTCAGCTTTCAAACGAAAAATAAACCCACCCTTAAATAGTCATTTTACAGCAGAAAAAAAAACCCTTTAAAATGTTTTAATTAAAAACTCGATTTTTCTTTCTCCCGACTTGTAAAAACATTCGTCTGTAACGTGACAAAGACTTTGAAAATTCAACCCTATCCTTGCCGGCGTCGGTAATGAGTGTTTGATGACAACAAGGAACGATAAGATCCCGCTTTTCCGCCATTTTGTACACAATTAAAGTGTCCTCAACGTATCAGGACACTTGGCTGCATTATGCGACATTTATTTAAATCCTAATGCAGATTGATAAAGATCACGGTATAACTAGATAATGGACGTACATGTAAGGCACCCCTTAAAACATTCTAGAATGTTCTAAAATTGTCTTGAACCAAGAGAAACATTTCTAATGACTTCATCTAATCACGAGGTTTGTAGTTTACGTTCTGTAATTTCCCTGGTTTTATTATCAAAGCATTCTACAATAAGAGCCATTATTAAATAAATTTTTATATTGTTTTTCTCATATATGCAAATAACAAATTAATTTTCATGCTGATATTTTACATTATTATCTATAAATTCACATTTGTTTTATTATTGTGTTGTTTAATTTTAATTATTTTAGTTGGTTTTGAAGTTTATAGTCCAAAATTTTAATTAATATTGGGGATTATAGTCATAATTACAGATGTTTTAATTATCTGTCTCTAATGACGTGAAATTGCAATTTTAATTTATTATTAAATTTTGAATTGACAATACGCTGAAAATTAATAAAGTTTATGTGATTGCTGGAAATATATTTTAAAGTATAGATCACTAAAACTATCTGATATTTTAACGTTTTTATTATTAACTCGTTTTCATTAACTCGCTAACTTTCCAGTCTGTCTGTTCGGTACTTTTGCAATAGATTTCAAACTAGCTTCCCGAAGAGCTAAAGACTTGAAACTTTAAACTCAGAATATATCATAACAGCAGTTTACTTGAATCAAGTCAAGAAAAAGAACATCCAGTAGAGGTGTGTTATTGTCTCTTTGTGTAATATTAATTAAGAAAACCTAGTATTATCAAATAACAATAACAATATTTGTTTACAAAAATAAAATTGTCGAATTTCAAAATAAAAACAAAACAATATTACATGTTACAAACAGAACGCGTAAATCAAAACAGCAATTCCAATTATTTCATCTAGAACGCTCGCAAAAAAAATAATAATTTGCAAAAAAGGACTTGTTTTTGCGTACGGCTGCATTTTGTCAGAAATTTTATGACATACATGAAAGTGGTTACACAAAAACACGGCGCAAAAAGAGAATTTCAATTTTTGCCTTTTTTATTTTTAATATGCTAACGAACCGTACGTTTTAAGAGAATATTATAATAAATCAACGTATTAATTTTTACTTTATTTTTTTAAAATTATAATGCAGCTATACAAATATTTTTTACGTAAAAAATTGAGAATATTCAAATTTTTATGACATAAATATTGTATTTTTTTAAAATTCATATTTGTATTATTTTTATACATTAATGTACTATTTGTAAACATGATTAAACATAAAACGTTATGTGTATTCAAAATTGTATGAATTTCTATACGCATATTATAATTTATTTATTTACATTTAATGAAATAACTGCAATATTATTTTATTTAAATATATTATATTAACGTAAAATTTTATATATATATATATATATATATATATATATATATATATATATATATATTTACAGTTAATTTGATATAATTAATAAACTTAAATAGTAATTTAACAAAATATTGCTAATTATAATTAATACAAATATGTCCGATACATATTAATAATTATTAAATCAAAGCAAAATTTATTAGCAATAACCAAATGTCAGTTACATTAATGAAAATTTTAAATATAATGAACATAATTTTTGTAAAATATGTTTTAGCATATACTGCAAATTAGAAATCATATATATATATATATATATATATATATATATATATATATATATATATATTAAAATATAAAGGTTTCAGTATTTAGTTTCGTATTAATTTTAATTAAAAATCGACGTTTCGACGTACTCTACGCATATCATCATCAGGAAAAATGATACAAATGAAAAATACAATAAATAAATAGAACATAGAAATAAGTTATTAGGTAACAAAATAAGTAACTAGATTATAAAATTTATTTTAATAATTTTAAGATTTTTGACTATGTTGACTAAATATATATTTTATGAATTAAAAAACTGTAAAGCCCGGTTTTGTAAACATTAAATAGAAAAATAAAAAGAATTTATTAACAATTTTGTTTTGAAATAATAATTTATTTATAATTTAAATGTTGTTAGAATCATAAGTTAGTATATAAAATTAAGACTGGACGCACACCGATTAGTCACAATTAGATAGTCAAAACGTTTACTTAAAAATGTTTTATTTTCTGATTAAATATGTCTAATAGTGTTTTGTCTAATTTTGACCAACCGGTGTTGCGTCCAGTCTAAAATAATTAAGATTCCGAACTATTTTAGTTTTAAATATTGCTCTTTAACTAGTCGTAAATAATTTGTCAAGTTTGAGATTATCAAAAAAAAGTAATTACAAAAAAAAAACTACACATAAACAAAAAACATTTCAGCACAAAATGAAAAATATAAGTCTAACCCTATCGAATAACTTTCTTTTGCCAAAAAAATCTAGCGGTAATACCCCATTTGTTTTCTTTAAATAAATCTCCAGGGCGTGTAAGTCTAAGCGAAGATTGAATCGGCCAAATATCTGCAAATAATAGTCGAATGTTTTTGTGTGTGTGTGTGACCAAGCATCGTACGACCGTTCGTAATTTAGACGATGAAAGTCCTTTACGATCCGAGCATTTATTTTCAATTAGTTTCTTCATTTAGGTCGGCCCGTATTTAAGCGAAAACGATCTCCCGGTTCTTAATACAGCGGGAGACGGAAGGTAGTCCCTCGTTTAATACTCTCTCGGTCAGTTAGTGTTCATAAGCGAGGCCCGCGCTGATATAAGCTATCGTTTCGGAAACCTTCAGAGTAACGCTTGCCTAAGGGTCATTCTAAGTACTCGTTGTCGGCTTAGTGCTTCATGAACGCCCTGGACATTCGGGGGACATTGTTTGACCAGTGCCGTATTAACACTGTTTTAGGATGGTCATCGCGGTACGCTGGACTATATTGTAGAGCCGCAATAAGATAGGAGATCTAGCTGATGAAATTGTTAAATATATTTATGATTTTCTGTCTGTAATGAGAGTGTTAAGTAGACTGTTAATGTAAGTTTAAATTGTGGTGTTTGTAAATTGTGACAGTCTTAATACGTAATATCCTAACATCAACTTAATTTAGTAAATGAGACATTAAATATTAATAAGAATTTTTTAAACAGAAACTTGTCCCATGTAATAATACTACATACAATTAAACAGATTTTTACTAAAATTTAATAAATTATCATTTCAGCCATTACGTCATGATACAAAATCTTTTATGATAAAAACATTTTCCTTTAAATAAAAAGTTGTCATAGATAAAAAGTTTAAAATGATTAAGTGAAAAAAATCCTAACAGAATATTATTTAAATGTATAGTGCCAAAAAATCAATCCAATAATTTTATCGAAATATATAACTTTAGTTATTACTGACGATAACTACATTATAACTCTGCTATTTTGAATAAAAAAAGTTTTCTTTGTTAAAAATCTATAATACACACGTACACACTGTAAATAATATCAACAATAAATTTAAAACTAGAGTCTCTATCAAAATAACATATATGAAATTTAATACACTCGCAACCCGGCAAATAAAAGAAGAAAACCTTCTTCTTGCAGCCTTGAGGTACAAGTGTATGGGTTTAAATTTATATCCGTTAAATTCTTATTAAAAGCAGCCAGTAGATCATTGGAGTGCAGCACCGTTTATTACACGAAGTGAGCACATGTGTTTTATTGCTGGCAAGTTGTGGCCGTTTGCGGATTTTTCTTCCCACTTCTTCGTTCGTCGTGTCCGCCATGCCGTTGATAAAATACGAAACGATCGTGTTTGCCCTTCGTACGTTCATCGATCAGAAATAAACTTCAACAAATCTTCAATTCGTTCACGAATCAACAACAACGTTATATGTTTCGATGGTTAGTTTTGTTTTGTTTTATTATGGTTATGTTACTGCATTGAAAATTCGGATTTGTTCACACTTTTTTGACATTGAATTTTAAAAGTTGAGATATCCGTTTTTCAACAAACGTAATAGTTACTAGTAAATTTAATATAAATAACATTTTCATTTCCTATCTAAAAGTTATCATATTTTACGTATGACATTTTAATCTATTTATATTTTAGTTAATTACAATAGTTACAATATTATGTTTAACAACATAGTTTAATATTTTATTTTTCATATGTCTCGTCACATATTGTATCATAAATCTTTAGTCTTTTATAAAAATATTTTATAGCCCATGTGTTACGTTGTTATCTTATAGCCATACTGTGTCAAATATTAAAGTTTTTAGTGTATTAGTTTTTGAGTTATAACTTATTAAATATATAGATAACCAGATGACAATATTTGTATACTTTCGTGATAAAACGTTGCGTATATTATATTCTCTAATAAGTTTCTATTTTTTTCTTGTTATTTTATTACAAGTGTTTATTTTTCATATATCCTAAAATTGTTCTATATAAATTTCATTACAGATATAATTTTTATCACTACTTATATTTTTTATGATGGATCCTAAAAAATATTAATTTTACTCGTCAATAAAACCATTAGAAGATTTGAGATCCAATAAAAACAAGTACTTCATAATACTTTATCGGTCACAGAAATAAATTTAAATACTTTTCCCATTATTTTGTTTACAGTAAAAAATTTTAGGTAGGTAACACATTTTTTCATTCTGAAAGTTATAAATACAATTATTTTTTTGTCTTCGTGCAATAAAAAACTAATATAAAGGAGTAGTATTTAGTATTTCAAACTCCAAATATAATAGAAAAGTATAATAAATATATAATTTTTTTATTTGATATTAATTTTAATTTTGCATCATTCTAAAAAATAAAAAAAAAATCAAATTTAACTTCTACTAAATAAACCAACAAATAATAAAACTTTAGTTTCGAAATAAATTTATCCATTCGGCAATTCAAGCATGATGTATGCCTCTCTATCAGTCGTCAGCAGCCACTGAGAGCGAAATACAATCGCCTCGAATATATTGTGGAAGTGGGCCATGACATGCGACAAGCGTGTGGAAAAAGTCTTCCAGCAGGAGACAGGCGCCGCGACGCCGTCTGACGGTCGACCCGCGTCAAAAGACGCATGCGGCGCGGCGCGCACATTTTACCACCCCCGAAATACGATATCGCTGAAAAGCGAATGAACAACGCGCACAAGAAAACAAGTGAAGCGCGCTCCTCTGCCTCAACGTTACTTTGGTCGTTATCCGTTGGGACAAAGATTACCCATGGTCTGCTACTTTTTCAACTATAAAGACGAAAGGTTTTCAAAGAAAAATAACAACTATGAAGAAAGGAAAATAATAAATACTTTGTGTTCCATAAAAGTTTTCTAAAAATTATTAAGTTTTTTGATGTCTTCATATAAATAATAAATAATAAAGTTTAACTTCAAATTTTTAACTAGTAATAATAAATATTTTCTTATTCTCTGATTAGTTATTCTAGGAATAACGTATTATATTAACGTTGATAGATTAATCCTTAGTTTCCATTATTATTTTTAGTTATTAATACCAGTTTGTGTACTAATTACGTAACCAAAAGGGTACACTAAATTTACGTTATAAATATGTCATTAATTTTAAAAGTTGTATTACACCTTCGACACACGATAGAGCTTCATGAACATTAACTCAATTTAATAAATAATTACGTTCAACATCTAGCACACAGCTTTTGTTTTCAATTTATTTATAATTATTTTATCTAATAATAATCTTGTCTTTAATAAGTTTTTATTTATTTATATAAAAAATATATTTCATTTGTAATATATAATCATTCTTTATCATTGCGATGTTTGACAGACAAACGTAAAATATATTTATATTTGGGGTTAATAATAAACAATATAAAATCTTTTTTTATATTTTTAATACATATGGCGTATTATATATCAGGTTATAGTATTTTTTTTTTTACTTAAATCGCCATTAATTTATTTTGATGAGAATAAAGGAAAAACAATAATAAATTAATGGCGATTTAAGCAAAAACAAAATACTATAACCTAATATAAAATCTATCCAAATTTTACCTTCGATTACTATCTGCAAAAAAATATATCTAAAAGAACCTAATAAGACATCACGGCGACAAGTATTCTGTCACATTTTCAACAGTCACTCTGCGAAACTTTTCCGAATGAATAACGAAAAAATCCTGACGTGCACAGCTAATATGAATCTGATAAAAGTGCGGGTGCGATGACGGAAGCAAAAGACGGGGGTGTTGGGGCTTAACTGAATTTTCTACGATGCGAAATTGACTCCTTTTCAATCGTACGCACATATACATTTTTGGCGGCACAAATTTACACCAAAATGATACAAACGTGTAATGGAGCTGACGGAAGCTCGCGACGAGAATTGATTGTTGTTATGCAGAAGTAGGAATTGATATTTTTGGTATTAAAAAAGAAAGATGTGTGTATCAGGGCAGATAGGTTTTTGCGTATATTTGATGGGTAGATTAGGTTATGTGGAAAGAATCAATGGGAATTGTAATTTTTGTAGGGAAATAGAATAACATGTCTTTGTTGTGGACATATCAATAACATATTTTTTTTTAATAAAACTGCATTCATAAATATAATAATAATATAATAATAATATTGTGGATTCTACTATATTTTGGATATATGGAATTTGACAGATAAACACGTTTTGTGACTTATAGAATATGAAAATACAGATTTTTTTTATTTACTCAAGTGCAATAATTATATTTATATAATAAGTACTTATATTTATGGTACAATAAATACAGGCTGTCTCATGAGAAATAATGACTTAAATAAATCAATTGTCATAAATGTATGCAGTTATTAACAAAATGTGTTTGAAATAAAACCAGCAGTTATATAAATTTAACAAAATTTTTGTGTATCATTTACATTTATTGATGAAGATGTACTAAAATCTACTAAATAAACATAATTTATTTATCAGATTATACTTATTAAATTTTTCTGTTTTGAAAATGATGGAAGATTAGTTTCAGCAACTTTTCAAGAAACATCCGATATAAAACTAAAAAATTAATGAAAAACAAATTATGTCGTTTGAATATCTACTTTGATGAGGTTAGAATTTTTCCGAAAAAGAAAAAAAACTTGTTATAATACTTTTATATGAGACTATATAAGTGTATTTTTCTCTTTGACTATCCTGTTCTTTTAATTATTAAAATATTAAGTAGCAGAGATTACATTAGATCTTTGTGGTAATCCTGTACATGTTTATTTCTTTTTCAGTTATAAATACTGCAATACATGAAACTTTAAAATTATAAAAAAAAAAACATATTACATAAAATTAATTATACAACTTTTTAAATTAAAATACATTTCAGTGGATGTTATAATAGTGAAAATATTATCCAACTTCTATGAAAAATAAATGAAAAAGTATTTTATCATAAACTTTTCTACAATTTCCAGCATGTCACAAAAAAACAAAAAAAAAACTTTATATTTTATTGACATAACATAATGGATACACTAGGGATAAAAAGTTGTTAGTATGAATTTAATTCTTAACTTTTTCGAATCTAGCAAAACTTTTTAAATTTAATTACAGCTGGTTTTTATGGTGCAAGAAATTTTTAATAATTTTAAAACATTTTTAAAGTTTCTTCGATAAATTATTGATAACGTTTAAAAACTTGTTTATAATTTTTTGTTGATTTTTTTCACAAAATTGTACATAGTTAATTGTCTATTTAGATTTAATATTGAAATTTGAATAATTAGAATAATAATAATAATAATTTTTTTTTTATATTTAATTTGTACTGTTGTATAACATGTCAGTTCTTTCTCACAAAACCTTACTTTCGAGAAAATGATGTTTAAAGTTTCTGAATTAAATTGTTTATAGTAGGGATATGGAACGAATTAAAATTTTTAAAATAAACAGAAAATCAATAAATATTGCCAAAATAAGCAATGACTCAATTTGATAAAAAATGGCGTATAGAACAAGAACAGTGGAGTAGATCAAAACGTCGATTTTTAAATAAAATGTATACAAACTTAATCCTAAAGTTTTTTTCTTTTTAATATTGCCATGTAAATGAATGTAATGTATGTTCAATAATAAGCTTTACTATTATTAAATAGTATAATTTTTCCAGAAATATGTAATATAAAATATAAAACAACACTTTTTAATCTGACAGATATTTAAAAATAATTGTATAAAAATTAAAGTACATCATAGCTACCGCCATAACTTGTCGGAGTGTGATTGGTTATAAACTGATGAGTAAATTTGTATCCTTTAATAGTAATTTAAAAACTATTCGGTATGAGTCTTTTAAATAAAAAAACGTATACAAAATAAGTGCAATATTTAATAAGAGTAGAAAAAAATCTTTATACCAAAGCAACACATATAACAAACACACATTTGACAAATAAAAGTAAGAATCAGTTTAATAACAAATAAATAACTTTTATAGTTCATGCTAAGGTACGTGTTGGCAATTTTCAGTCCATTATACGGGGCGGAAAACTTTGCTACGGTTTGAAATTGCGTTCGTTCTGCGTGTCACAATAAACTTTCACGTTTTTCCAATATTAATAACGACAAAAGAAAAACTTATCGTAAGAGAGAGCTAAGCAAGCCAGCAACCGGTAAAAGAGCGACAGCAAAAGTATATTTACGTCAGTTTTATTACGAAACGAGACGGAACAAAAACAAAACACACTCGTCAACAATGAAAGAACGTCGGAGAAGAACTATAAAACAAAACAAAAGACGAACCCGGACGAAACAAACGTTTTTCTTGTGTTTCGCGCCGTGCGAAGATATAAAATATTAATTGTCGAAAAGTTGCCCGGAATGGATTATATACTAAGACAACCGTTTTAGTTTGGTTGGTCGAACAAAACTGCGAAATTTTACATAAGTCATTGTAAAACATTAACAATTTGAAGATAGTTTTTGATAAAATGCAGAGTTATGCATTCATCATATTAGTTCAAAGTTTGCAATTTATCTAGTAAAATTTGCAATATAATGTAACGTGAATTTGAATTCGTGTCGGGGCTGTTCGAACAGTATTGGAAATGTATTAAAATAATCACCACCATATTTGCGATTGTATTTTGACTAGCATTTATTTACAACACTTAAACATTAAATAACAATAACTGTACAACAACAATGGTTAGCCGAGCGGAGCTAAACAAACAATTACACTATTTATATTTATCTATAATTAATCTTATAACTATCGGACTGACAATAACACAACTTATGAACTAACACCACATTAATATACTTGCACACATTTATATCTACATATTTATATCACTATTTATATCACTATTTATATCACACTATTATTTATTTCAACGAGCTATCACCGCTTGACCCAATTACTATCAGACCAATTGCTACGATCTGATTAGGTCGGCTATCTGGCGATAACTAACTGAGCCATCACTATTCGGCCCAACGGGACCGACTACCACGATGCAACCATGTCGCTTATTTCATGATGACTGATTCTGTTTGTGGCCCGTAGCGCTTAATATACCCCTTAACCAATCCTTCTACAACAATCTAGAGTCTCCGTAGAATCTTAGACACATACATACACACAGAGCGCACACGGACTCCACGTCATCACATAAACAGAATGTGTAAACACATTCCTTACGCGTGACTCACCGCATGCACACACACACACATGTAAGCACGCATACACACACGCAAACATAATTACTTATGCAATCTCAGTTTTGTTACAATAATTTACAATTAATTTTACATCAACAATATAGTTGATATACTAAATAAAATTAAAGATGATCATTCAAAATGATTTGTTAGATTGCTGCCATTATAAAGTTTTAAAATAATATTTCTATTCGACTGCGGCGGCTAATTAAACTAGTTAATTAAAACTTATAAAAAGAATTTTTTAAATCTGTCAATTACATTAGTCAGCTAGTGATTACAGTTGATAGAAAGTAAATTTTCAAATTTAAAGCCATCGCTTGCAAAATCCCCCTACAAACTTTTAATTACGCGCTAATCCAATTTCGATAATTATTAAACCGGGAGATAAGTTTTTCTAGATAAAATGGATTTTTGAAAACTAAATGCATCATCAGGAAGAAAAAGATCGCATCTGATTGCAAAACGTTATCGATCATTTGCGTTGTGCGAGAGAAAAAAAGCGAATTAATATTTAATGAAATGAAAAATGAGTGTAGAAGGAGAGGTAAAAAAAAAGTAAAGCATTCTTATTCAGAAGAAAACGGAGGGAAAAAACTTATCTTTAAGAGCAACATAAAACATACGTGTCAGTTGTGCGCGAGACTTGAACGTACTTTTCACTTGAAACTCGGCACTGTCTGCCACCAAAATCAGTGGCGTAGCTTAGAATAGAGATTGTGTACTAAAATTTCCAATGCTAAAATAACTATTTTAATTATAGTAAAATAATCACAATTTTCATATTGTTTCTTAAATGTAACCTTGGTAGTATGTATAAATTATTATACGTAAATGAAAATTTTTAACTAAAATTCATATCATATTAATATTTAAAATGCAACAACATATTGGCAGTCTGAAATTTAATAGTAGTGTGCATTATAAATATGTTAGAAATATAGATAATTTTTATATTACTAAAAGACTAAAAATAGTACTATTAGTTACTATTAATAATAAATTGCTGAAATATATTAACGATTCAAAAGATTTAAAAACTTTTAAGTTTGAAATTTAAAAAAAATACTTTATTAAAGTTAATGCAAGTTAATAATGATGTTGGTAATTTGATAAATTGTAAATGTCACCAAAGTTTGATTATTATTATTACATTATCAGATGCTAAAAATAGTACTTGTGTTAAGAAACATCTAAAATTATAATGCAAATTGATATTGTAATAATATATACAGATATATTGAAACAATATTTATTTTATCCAATTTTGTTATAATTTCTAAGATACAATTTTTCAAAATGAAATAATAATAATATAAACAACTTTTTACTAAAAATGCTATACAAAATTAAGAAATAACATAACTTTTAAATATAACATCATTTTGTTATAAAATATTTGCTGATCAATCAAAAACTAATACATTTTACAGGCCTTCAAATATTGAGTTACAAAATTCCAGTAAAAATTTCGACATAAAATTCAAAAGTATCATCGTATTACATGTAGGCCCGAAAAACTTTCGTCCTTTTAATACATATAAGGTTTTTAGATTTTTACGATTTAATATTTTACAGCATCAAAAATATCACCGTAAAATTTTATCAGGTGTTAAATTACTAGATATATTATCATAAAAATATTTTATGTTTGTCGCAGAATTCCAAGATTAAAACGTGTGAAAAATGAATATGAACAGAAAAAAATAACTGTGTGAGAGTTTTAATATATTTGATGAAGTGTATGATATAAATGAAAGGATAATACTGTGTGTAAAGTTTTCAAAACATCCAGTGCAATGAGATGAAAGTATTGTTATTTATAAAATTACTTTTATCTTTATTCACACTTGTGGACCTTTTGTAGCTTGGCAATTGTTTTCCACTTTGACAAACAGTAGAAAAAACAGAAAATGGAAGATTCTACAGAATTATTTTGCAGGTTGTTTATTGTAAATGTTAGTTTAACTAGAAATATACGAATTTGTTGATATTTTTTTTAGAAATGTGATAAATTTTGTGAAAATATTGGGCAATGTTCCTATAATATATTAAGTTGTAAAATTTTTAGATGCAAGTTATAGAAATAGTTTAGCAAACACATATAATTATTATATCTACAATTACAATAAAATGTAATATATCTATCTTAGTAAAACTATGTTTTTTTTTATTATCTTGCAATACATACTTTTATACACTTTATTATAAATTTTTCATAAAAAGCATTAAAGAATTTTTCATTAAAAAATTTGCAAAATTAAATAATTGATGTTTCTATACTAGTATACTTTTATACTTTTTCAGACTAGTACTATAAACAGATATTTTTACCCACGAAAAATAATGAAATATAGGACAATTTATTTTTGAACAGTCGTAAAAAAATATATTTTTTTGCTAATTTCAAAGTTTATTCAATTTTTACAAATTAAATAAAAACATATTTTTCTGAGTTATTACCAAAGTTAAAG
This sequence comes from Clivina fossor, assembly GCA_963966155.1. Lineage (NCBI taxonomy): Eukaryota > Metazoa > Arthropoda > Insecta > Coleoptera > Carabidae > Clivina > Clivina fossor. The sequence continues at coordinate 7,764,719 of OZ014565.1, read as the reverse complement.
AAAAATTATCTCATTTCTTGGTAGAATTTCAAAACCTATTGACTATTGTATCGTATTTACGCAGAAACTTAATCGAATAATACGCCATATTTCCTGTGTATAAAATCAATTTACAGCGGGACTAACAATCATAATAAAATTAAACGCTAATCTAATAATCAGCCAAAGTTATAAATCCCGTATACAGTCAATGCCAGAATCAACTGTCACTTAAACGTTTAACCCTACCACGACGACGGCGGACACTTATTACTGCATCACTGCAAACAGAAATTACACTAATCGCTTCAATAAATTGAACGCGTAATTGCTGAACGCCGTGTATTAAAATGTAGTTGTAATAATAACATCGTCGTTGAAGCAAGGAGGGGAGAGACGGGAGTACCGATGAATTCTCGCGAGGATTTAGAACAAAATATCCACAGACCGGATGCAGGGTATAAAAAGAAAATTGATGAGATTATTTTACGATATAATTAAGTTCCGAAATGAAATTTTCTTACAGCTCCTAACGTCTTGGAGCCGAGGCCGCTTAATTGACGATACTAATAAACATTCATGTTATGCTGGTTTTCTGTCATGAATAAAGATAAATGAAATTATAATTTTTATTACTTACACGGGTTTTAACATTTAGGTTCGCTGCTGCATTTAGCTAACTGGTGCGCGGCGAGTCGGTGTGTCAAATTTAGACGGGCGAATGAAAATTTTATGGAAAATTTGACACCTATACAATGACAGCTCGTTTATAACTTAAATTAATATTAAATGGAAATCAAAGATGGAGTTTTCGGATTGCTAAATTGAAGGTATGTGTATGCGTAAGGTATTCAGAAATTTTATTGCATGAATAAAATGTGTTAACAACAAAAATATATTTTTCTGAGGAAATATATAAATTCAAAAACATTGACTGATATTACGATCTCGGTTATAAAATCGGTTTTAACTAATTCTAGTTTTAAAACAAGTTAACTGTAATAAGAGCAGGATTAAACAAATGAACTGAAACACCCAAAAACCGAGTTTCTGGTATGAGCTATTAAATTTTATTTTGTATTTAAGTTCTAAAAATTTATCTAGAACTATTCTTTTAAATTTTAGTAACATAAATTCTACATTTATAATAAACTCTAGATGAAAATTCAAAATAGAAGAAATGCTAAAACAAACCATTTGTCACATTTTTATAAGTGCAAAAATATAACAAACTTTACATCCTTCATAAAAGCACACACGAACTTGCATTTTATTATACTGTAAATTATGCACAACATATTTTATAAAGAAATAAAAAAAATCAAGTACATATTTCACTTATTTTACAAAAAAAATACTTTTATTCCACTCTGAAAATAACAGTTTCACCAACTTCTTTAAATAAATAAAATACGAGAAGAATTTATTTAAAAATATAATTTAATTTTACATTCTAAATAAACATTTCAATCTCCTTAAATAAACAAAAAAAAAAAACAAGATCAGTTTATTTCAAAATATATAATTTTATTTTGCCGAAAGTATAAATAAATAAAATTCGAATAAAAAGTCATTACCGAGTCGGAATAAAACAAATTTTCCTGTCAACTGGTAACGTTATCCAAATACTTTGAATTTTACATGATACTTCAGTTTCTGTTGCAGTGCAAGAGCAGAAAAGTACGACATTTCGTAAGCTCGGTATATCACTGTGTTTCATACCGACCGAAATCTTTCTCAAATATATTTTTCACCAGCTGTGAGCCGGAAAAACAGTTGAGACAAAGAAGGAAAAAAAATCACGCAGTCAAACTGAAAATAACGTATGTGTGACAAAGATACGTGCATGCATATATGTGTAGGTCTGTGTCTTTCTATGACTAGAATATTTGAAATATAGTTTCAATGTTTCACAATACGTTTTGTTGCTAGTTTGTTTTATTTCTTTTGTTTTTCCACGTATACAAATTGCAAATCTTTTGTTTCTTTGTAATTTTGTTCTTGTTTGCAGTGATGTTTTATCTAGGTGCAACCTTTTTCATATAGAATTGAAAAATATTGCCAAATAGAAAGAAAAAAAAAATAATGACACTTATGTATATTTTTCTTTGATAGTAAATTTTTATAAGATGAATTTGAATTTTAGGTAAAAAAATAAATTTGAAACAAAAATATATTTAATTTTCTAGAAAAGTTCGCTATGCATAAAGCCATGAAATAATTATACATTTAAATGCCAATTATCATATTTACCATTTATCTAAAACATTTTTTTGTTTCTTCAATTAATTGTTACATTTTTATGGTTTTATTAAGCAGTCCACATATCCAAGTCAAAAATTTGAATACAAATTCTATATTTTCAACATAATTTGATCCGTTTATATCCTAATGAGTCACATTTTATTTTAAAAGTAATTTTTATTTAAATTTTTGACTAATCGTTTGTGGTCCATTTCAGTATGTGAATTAAAACACGAAATAATTTATAAATATATTACAATAAACTATAAATAAAAATAAATACTTACAAATTTAAAAAAAAATATTCTATAGTAAATTAATTTTAACTTAGACAATAAATATACCCAAATACACAAATTCATCTACTTGCTTTAAACGTGCACCATTAACAGTTACATTATGTTCAGTTGTCAAGTTAACTTTCACAAGAACTAATACTTTGCACTTATCACAACATTCAACACAAGATTCATATCCATACTTATAACATTAATTCTATCAATCATCGTTTTCAGTTTTTCTTCAGATTGTCATAATAACCACGTCATCAGCATAAGCAGGTACAACACAATTTTGCGTATTTGATTTGTGTAATTTGGTAATAAAAAACTCATTTTTTTAAATTCAAAACCTTAATTTTATAAAAGTACCGAAAATCAGAAAATTTTATTTAATATATTGAAAACGACTGATTGAATTAATATTACACCGTTTAATTTTCAGTATAGTATCTCTTCAAATAAAAACAGTAGAAATAGTTACCCGATTAGAGTAAACACTCTGTACACTGTACTTAAAAATATCAATCAACTTTTACTGAAAAATAAAATCGGATTCAAAAATTCTAAGCAGTCAATTAGCTTCAAAAAACCCCGATTGGAAACCAGCAAAAACGCGTCTGCAAACCTAGTCCTAGTGTAGCCTAGTTTACGGATATATATCCCTGCGGTACGGTGCAATGTGCTGTAATTTCAGTCGGGAATGAATGCAATGGGTGGGAAGAGTGACGCACTAGAATATAGGAAGGAATATAAGTCACTGGGATTTACAGCCGTCGCATTGCATTCAGATGCAAACCAGAGGATATTCGCCAGGGCGCAAGCGTTTTAATGGTGGCAGCAGCTACGATTGAAAATATCCAGACTGATTAGTTTTATGCTTCACGGTGATAAATTCTTACTGAATTTCGATAAAAAATAATATAATGACAGTATTTGTTTTCAAATCTATGATATAATTTGCGTAAATTATTATATTGTCTTGTAATATTTGAATGTATCACCACTTTGTATATGATAAAAATTAAAGAAAATTTTTATTTTATACTTATCTATATCATTATATTATGATTTATTTAAATATTTATTAAAACGGATTAAGTTCTATACAAACATTTGATAAGCGTCCTAATAAAAAAAAGTCATTTACTTTTCGAATCGTAATATGTCAGATGATTATCAGTAATATACGTTTAGTTATTTCACAATTTAATAGTTTTGTTGCAAAATGATAAATGATTGCTGACGATCAACCGTATATCATTTTCACTCATATGGTTTTTTTTATTGATTTGTTTACTATTCATGTTACAGTAATCAAAGATTTATCGTTTTTAAAACAGACAATTGATAAAATGAAACATATCGCTCCGATTTCAATAAATAATACAAATCAAATTGTAAATTTGCGACATAAATCTAGTTTTATAAAATTTCCTTTTTAAAGTATTAATATCAAAAATTACATACATATACAATCACGCCATTTTAATTAGTAAATATATTTATATAAGCAATCTTTTTCAAAAACAATATTTTTGATTGTATAATATTTAATTGTTAAAATAAGGTAGATATTAATATTGCAAAATTGATAGTTTGGTACAAATTAAATTAATGTCAGTACCAAATTGTGTTTATTTCTGTATCTACTAAAATTCTAGATATTTAATTGATTATTTAAGACATCTAAAGAGGAAAAGGGTACCGTAAAATGGTTGTTAGCTTGTAATTCGAAGGGCTTAAGTGCTTTTCGGTGTAATGTAATGTAAAGATTTACAGTAGAAATAATGTGAAGTTACAACGGTAAGGTTCTGGTTTCTGGCGATGATTTCAATTTGCTTTAATTCAATTATTATAACGTACAGTTGGTAAATTTATCTACGACTTTGATCTTCCTCTATTATTGACAAAGTTTATAGTTTATAGATAAATTAATAAACTTCTTATTTAGTCAATTAAATCCGCTGAAAAGGATCAAATTTCATTGTGATTTCTTTAGTTGGCAGTTAGGTAGTAAAAGTTTATAGACAAGAAGTGTAATTTAAGATACAATTTTAACTGGAGAACAATTTACGATATAGTTTATTTAATAGTGATTGTTTAGACAAGTATTTATACAAGTTCTACTTTAGTTTTTAGTAAAGAATCTATCGATGCCATATTTAAAAAAAACATATATATTTTTTAAATATCATTTAATTTTATGAACATAATGTTTAAAACATTACATCAATAAAAATAATATTTTCTTATTAGATATATTACAACTCATATTCTGTAATATTATTCATATTTTCGATACGTATTACATAAATTACAAATACTAATATTTAATGCATTTCCAAGTATTATTTTCATTACTCGAATAGTAAATAGAATCATTGTGAAAATATATTTGCAGTTATATAAAACTTACAGAATAGATTTGAAAATTTTATTTGTGTTAAAATCAATAATAGTATTGTTCGTTTCACTGAAATCAATTATTGAAACCATTTACGGTTTTCAACACATTAGGATAAATTTAGGAAACAAAGGTTATTGTTATTATTATTATTATTATCATTATCATTGTAAAGGTTCATTCGATTTATGCGTACAACATTTCTGATAGTTATTGTAATAAATATCGGCAATTTCGTTTTGCTTATAATTCAGTATTAATAATGTATTACTTCACATATTTTAAATATGTATGTCTATATTATTAGATATTTTACAAACAGTACAATGTATAATTGTGATTTAAAAAATATATTTTACTTAAATTTGTTTAAATTAAATTATATTTAGTTAGATTATAATTATGTATAAGTATAGATAAAAATGCCCATTAAAAAAATCAACTGTTATTTTTCACTCGAAAAATCAGTGTATCAATTAAAAAATATTTATATAGTGTTCAATATTTCGTGTTTATGAAATATCATCAAAAACTTTATTTATATAATTTTATTTTTTCATAGTGTTGCCAACTGAGAAAAAAAGTAATACTTTATTTTAGCTGTATATTATATTTAATTTTAATCAAAGATTGAAACAGAATTTCTAAATGCCCGAAAAATTAAGTAATTCAAAATTTTATTTAAATATACTGTTTATACGATTTGAAACAAATTTTAAGGATAAATTCTTATGTACGCACAATAAATATAAAATTTTATTTACAAATTTCATTCGCTTATTATACCTTTGGAACTGGTATATATTTTCCTAATTATTAAAATTATAAATATGCAAATTATATAATTTGTAAATTTTATTCATTTGTACATTAACTAAATATAATTGAGTTACGTAAAACGTTCGCAGAGTATTCTTCAAAACATTAATGATTATTTATGTGTACTTTAATAGACCAATTATACATAACTATACATAACTGTAAACTAAAACGCATTTCAGTATTTTGTGATATATAACATTATATTTAATATATAATACATTAATTAAGTTAGAAATAAAGTTAGTTTTGTTTACAAATTCTGGAAAAAGCAAAAACAAAGAGATTGCTAATTGGATATCATGTACAATATCATGTAACAACTGTATGTATATACAGGTTGTTTTGAAAAATATCACAAACTTTAAGGGCATGTAATACATCAAACACTGAGTAAAAAATAATTTTAATAAATATGAGTCCGCATCTATTTCTAATTTTTTTTGTTTATACATTAATTTAATCATAAGTAGTAAATGTTCTTATAGTAACATTCAATTATCGTTATCTGTCAAGAAAGAGAGAGAGAGAAAGAGAGAAATAGAACAAAGTCTAATGTCGATTTCAATAAATCTAATCCCTGATCCAGTAGACAGCCAACTCGTGTCAAAGTTATCAGACAAGAGAAACTAAATTCTATGAAACATACCCACACGTTCATGCATCCATATATACATATATATATATATATATATATATATATATATATATATATATATATATATATATATATATATATATATAGAAAATACAAATTTACAAGCAAAGATCTTGTGTACACTGTGTGTTTCAATTTTATATATTAGTATACCTATCATGAGGTATTAAAGAAGTTTAGACATTTATAATATTTGCTTCATATTTTCATATTTTCTAAATAACTCTAGATGAACATCATAAAAATGTAAAAGAAAAACTGTATTTTAGTACAGCAAAACCGTTGTAATGCTGAATTCATGCAAATAATTTCAACTTAAATTACAATATAAACTATAACTTAAATTTCACTTAAGTGATAAATATACATTACCTATGTATCCATTCATGCATTCAACTACAATTACAATTTAAATTTTTAATATCTCAAAACAGCAACACAAAATTAGAACACACACACTATACATATGCGGAATACTTGCATTATTATCTATAGACAAGACGTGCAGGTATAAATTTACAGGTAAAGGTATGTTGCCGTGTCAGCAGAATATCATAATAGGTATTGTAAGTACGGCTGCTATTGGTAACATCATGCTGAATGTGTGTGTGTGAGCCATACCTACAAAGTTATATTTGAAATGCACAATGTAATATTATAACATATATATCTATATTAATCTGCAATGTAATGTGACGCAGGAACAAGACGGAGTGATCTACATTAGATTGTGAGTGTCTCGGCGGGATGTACCAGAGTTTGCGATGCATAATAAAACGAATAGTTTATTCTAGATATCTTAATGATTAATGTAATTAAACTAAACTAATATTACAGTCGGATTCTAGCAGTAAGTAAAACTGTTTTTGTTTAAATTTCAAATTTAATAATAATTTATGTAAGATTGATAATACGGAATAGTAGACAGAAAGATTTTATTGATATTAATGCAAAAACAGATAAGGAAAAACTTAAGTTAATTAAAGATAAAGCTACAGTATTTTTTTAATTATCTAGATTAGATAATAAGTATCAGAACTAAAGTTTATGTAGATAATAGACAATAGATTGATATTAGTTCAAAATTTGTAACTTTTAAGATATATACACATATTATTGGATAACAAAAGAAATTATGAAAACTATTTTTATTATTTCTTAAAAATTAGTTATTGGTATTTTTAAAAACATATTTTTAAAATGCGATTAAAATAATATTAGTTTAGTAGTTTTGAAAGTTCATAAAATTTAATTAAATTTCAGATGCTTCAAATTATTGCAAAAGAGATAACTGTTACAATAATTATAATATATGTTTATCTATTAAAATTTTACGCGATATTCTGAATTCAATAATAATTATTTGATTGATTGATTTGAAAATTAAGTAAAAGTAATTTTTTTTACATATTATTTGTTATTGTTTCTTTGATCTTTATGGTGTTCGATAAAAATATGATCATTTGTATTATTTTCACTCTTTTCGTAAAAACAAATGCACTAATACCTATTATTTCCCGTAGTTTTTTAGTGTAAGAAATTATTTTATTATTTTATTAATATTTATGTTATAATATATATACAATTTTTTTACATCTATTTTCTTTTTATTAAATATTTTATATTTATGTTTTCTATTGCAATCACCTGGTTTGATCTGAAGATGAATATATAAATATTCAAGATCGGTAATCAAATTTAGAAATTATTCTGAACAGTGTAGTTTGGTTTTTCATTGATTTTTATAAACCTTCTTCCTCATCATATATCAACTACACTTGGGCTATTACATTTTAATTAGTAAAATATTTATTTTTTATCGACATTAAATTTCTGTTTATTAAAAAAAAAATTATTTATTCTTTTTTAGCCAATTTTGACTAATTTTATCGTGTTTTTTTAGGGATACAATTTCTTCTTAAAAATTTGTGTATGCAATTTAGAAGTAGACCATATTACGTTTAGTAATACATAATATATTCACATACAAATATTTAATTTACTAAAATCTTTACATAATATTGTAATGCCACGATACAGACACAAGAACAATATTTATTTAATTTTTCAGAGTGCCAAAACTGATATACTTACATATTATGTAAACAAACTACATGTAATGGAAAATTCAATTTATACATTTCGCCAGGAAAAATAATTTAATTTCACTTAAATTTATAAGTACAAAACAATACAGCAAGGTACAATTTATAAATTTCCTAATATCAAAACATTGTTTTTCTATGACAGCCAGTCTTAAATACTTCGGCTGAGGGATTATTTTCGATTTTAAAAAAAAGTCTAAAATGATCTAAGAAATACAATGGGAAACAACAAAAAATATTGATTATGACGATGTTATAAGTGAATTTGCGACAAATAAATTAGAAAAAGTCAACTTGTAATTTTTTAAATGTAAGAATACTGAAATATTTTTTGATTAAAATATTACTTATCAACGAAATATATTGATAACTCAATTCTACAACAACGATGTTGATTTCTGAACAGACTATACATATATGTCTTCGTACTAAATTTTTACATTTTTATATCATAAAACAATCGTTTTTTTTTTTTAGTCGATGATTAAAGTTACGATGGGGCCTTAAAATTATATCCTGCCTAAATTCTTTGACGATTATAAAGCGCCACTGTATGTACTCTTATCAAAATTATCAATAAAATATAAAATTTGAAAACATTTATTGTGTTTATGTATAAATTTGTATTTGTTTTCGGAATATATTGAAAAAAAAATATATAAAAATTTAACTCACCATTTTCTTGTTCTGCGTACATTTGGCAAGCACGGTATCCAACCACTCCCATTGTCGTTTTGCTTCGTCGTCTTGATCTGTTCGTCCATTTGTTTCTTGGCGATTTGAACCGGTTAATAAATTCGTATTTAACACTATTATTTGTAGCTTTTTTGTCTTGTGTTCTATGAGATAGTATCCACCTGGAACAATTAAAAATAAGCAAAAATCAGTTAACGTAAATATTATCAACAATTATTAAAAAACAAAATGAATCTATTTAGCATTTTCAAATATTTCTCTTTTTTTTTATAGTACACATATAACCATCTTGTTAAAGGTAACTGGAAAGATGTAGGTTAAGGGAGCAATAGCATAAACATTATTTTATGTTAGGGTTTTTTCTCAAAAAAAGGCAGAAAAAATAAATTTTAAAAGCGGAAGGCGTGCGGAAATTATTAAAGCACTCTTTGTGGGAAAAAGTCGGTATTAGTTATTTAAATTTTTAGATGGCCTACCGTGATAAAATATGTTGAAGTGAATGTCAGACTTGCGAGCATATCTTTTCATATTTTTCTTCTTTATTATTATTAGTATTTGTATTGAAATGCACATAAAACATGGAGAAGATAATGTTGGTTTTTATTTTCATAATAATACATTTGACCTTATTAATAATACTGTTGAAAAAAGTACATTTGTATGGCACTAATGATAATTGTGAAAAAAAAATGTTTAATGTTACATAGCTTTCAGAATTTTAGCATTATTAATATTTGATATGGAATGAAAACAAAATTATTACATTCTTATTTCATTGTTTGATAATGTTTGAAATTCATTACTAGTACAAAATATGATTACAGAAATAATTATTAGCGAAATGTTGGTGAACATTTTGTTATTATTATTATTGAAAAAAGTGAATCATTTTAAACAAAATCTTTAATTCTAAAAATTAAAGTTGTTACCTTTTTATCAAATTGTCAAATCAATGTTATTATTTTGATAAGTCTTTAACTTGATTCTTCCTTTTAACAATTTAAATAAATGTTGACGACTGTTTATCAAAAAAACTTTTATAAAATTAATTTTATTATACCAAATAGTCGTACATAGAAATGTATAATATGTAAAAATGTATAAATAACTGTAAACATTAGATAACAATAATAATTGAATCTAATTATAAATTTAATTCTTTTTACGAAATAATAATATAGGTTTTTTTAATTAAAAACTGTAAATATTTAATTGTAATTATAACCAGTAATTAATGATAATAATTTATTGTTATATAAATATTGCATGTTATTGACATAGAAATAAAAGATAAATTGTAGAAGATTGCGTACTGAAAAATTATTTTCTCACTATTAATGCAACACAGTTGAAAACCTACAACATATTCTAAATACAATTTTATTTAATAAATATTTAATTAATAAACAAATATAGTTTATTCAAAATACAAGTAACTTTTAGTACCAGTATATAATTTAGACAACTTAAAATTATAATCGTTAATTGACAGTTTTCCTGCACTAAATCTATCGACATTACTAGCAATTAAATATAAGTAACCATTGTCATTAAAAGCATAACTATCTGGCCATGGCATCTTAACTGGATCTTCATCAAAAATTCTCGCAGTAGAAATTGGTTCGCTAGTATACCATTTCAAAATTGCGTCGTCCGCTACAAGCCCGTAATAAAGTACACCTTTAGTATCAATCATCATTCCCGAACTTTGCGCTGTTTTGTTGCCAACAGTAACAATAAAATTCCCTATATCTTCAGAAGTAGCTAATGATTCGTTTCTTAAATAAGCACTGTTAATTTTGTACATTGTAAAGGCACTTAAAGCAGTGAAAAATAAAATTCTATTTGCATCTTCTTGAGACTGCTTCTGCGCCAATGCAATTCCATTAACATTATTAGAAGCTGATTGCAATATTCCATGAGTTGTAAAATTCATAGCCTGTGCTTCAGCGAACATAGTTTTGTCCCTGGCTTTCCATGCTCGATTTTCTCGCCTTGAATAGATGATAAGACCGGGGTCAGTAAAACTGGAGTCGGTGATGTAAGCATAGCCACCGTTGATGTCGTCCACTACTATATCATTCATATGACAAATTTCCTCAGAACATACCTCACTAGATACTTCGTAAGATTGAACCACTTTGCCCTTTTGATTTAAATCCAATAAAACTATTTTTGGTGGACATTTTTTCTTTAAAGTCTTGTCTGTTCTTCTACCATCTATAACCCACATTATTCCATCTTTATCGATTTCCATGCTTTGTAAATTTTGGAGATTCTTGGAGCAATCCGAAGTCAGATGAGTTTCCCAATCAGGATACGGAATTAACAAAATATCGGATTTGTTTTTGTTTAATAGATCTTCTGGAATATAACCAATAGTTACTGGACTTCCATTTTTAGCTTTCGGCAATGCAAAATACACGTTTTCTTTGTAATATTTAACTCCAAGTGCTACGTTGTTACCAGGAATATATATTCCATTAGAAATTGCATTTTTATATTCTTCATATGATGGCCAAGTGAAGTTGTAATATTTCCATTGATGCACTAATTGAAACCTTTCAGAATCGTTTTCAGCAAAAATACAATAACAATTTATAATAATAAATGATATTAAAATTAAACAGTTAGTCTTAAACATTTTGATCTGTGTTTACTGTTTGCTAGGTAATCATACACTGAGCTGAAACTCTCGGTGTCACTAGATTACCTTGAAAATACGAATATTAATTATATGCAATAACTCGTTTGAACGCAAAGCATATGGTAATTTTTATCAGTAAAATATTTATCTGTAAACGACAGTAATCAATATTATATCTACTATAAAATTTAATTATTGTTATTTTTTATTTTTAGTAGTTAAATTTTTAATTTTGAAACATATACATTGTTTATTCATAGAAATGTACGGGGAGTGGGGAGAGAGTTAAAATTTGCCTAAAAATAAATGTAGTAATAGATATTAGTATAAATTTTTATTTTTAACAATAAAAAATAATCTTTAATTGTACACACTACGCTGCCGTTGCGTAGCTGCGTTTCGGCTTATTTGGCAGCAATTTTTCAAAACCCTGCATTAATATTTTTTGTATCTCATGCTCCTCGGGGGTGGAGGGGGGTTCTTAACTCCCTGGGCATCACCGCTAAAATAAACACTGAACACATATTTAAAGACATCCATGTTTTTTTTACAGTATCTTTATATTATTTATAAAAAATTATATTTATAATCTCTAAAAAAAATTTTAATAAAATAAAATAATATATACTAGAAAATCTTTCAGAACTCATTTCAATTAGAGAAAATAGTTTTATTTAAATATAATTAGTTTTGAATTATTTTTTACTATGTTAATCTTTAAATTTTAGACATTTCGTATAATATGATGAATTAAATTAATTTTTTAAAATAAACTACCGAGTCATTAATGAATAAAAATCTTCCATTGTCTTTTAATAATTCAACTGTAAACATCAGCTTAATTACAAGTTGATGTCTCCCTCTGTCATCAAATTCAACACAACAAATTCAACTCGAGTGTCACACGCATTAGCCAAAACCATCCGGTTTAAATTCAGCAGTCAGCGCCCGTCTCCCTTTCAGTTGCATCGGGGCTCTTCAAACACGTGTTCACACCGTGTCGCAATTAATGGAATATATGTTAAAACAAGACCGCATAATGCAAAACGCAACGGCAGCAACAGCAGCCGTGCTGCGCGTATGGTCAACGGGTACTTCCCATCGGCGCACCGCCATCGGAACGTTCAACAACTGCACATAAGCGGTGACAGAGTATTAATTAAAATACGAACACACATACATACTGATGCGGTGGTTGGAATTTTGTGTCCGGTCGGCGTGCACGGATGGATTTGATTTTGGGGGCATTGTAGTGCACTTATTGCGCGCGGCCGGGAAAACGGGATGGTAAAGTGTGTGGCCAGATGCGTTTGTTGGGGGTAATGGGTTGGTTTGGTGTCTAATGTCAAAGGTCAGGATGCAGTTAAGTGGGTTAATTTGCGGGGATTGGTTTTGTAAAAATTTAGATAAAAGTTTTGATGTCAAAGTTCCTAATTATACTATAACAAAAGATCAGTGACGTGCAATTCATTAATACATTCTTTGTATTTTTAAAATTTGTTTACATTTTATGTATTTATAATATCTTTTGTAGATTTTATTTAAAACTATTTATGTAGTAATAATTTAAAATTAACTTATTTCCACAATCATAATTTTCAATTTAAAATTCCAAATATACGTAAACGTTGTGTAATATTCGAATGAAATGGATAAGATTAATATTCGTCTGAGAGTACGAGTACAACTTAAACTAGGTAAAAATTAAATATTTATGCATGCGTTTTACAGATTATCAACTATATGATAAACAAAATATAAATGTAATTGTTTGAAATAACAGTTATCGCTTCCATGCATAATATGCACTGTATATATTGACGAATTTGTGAAAAAGAATCGTGATATTAAATTAGTTTATAAAGAATAATAATTTAATAAATACGTATGTGACGTATTTCTAATAATATCGTGCAATATTTCTAAAACTTTTTATAATATTAGTATGATATTAAGATAAAATAATAAAACACAATTACTTTGCAAAATATTACAATATTTATTAAAAATTAGTTACTGCAGTTTCGACAGTTTACAATTTTTAATTTAAAATCTGTATTTTCTATCAAAATTACTTTTTACATGAATTTTGGGACATCCTATAGTAGCCTAGTGACCTATTTTTGCTGAATAAATATTATATAAATATTGGCAATTATTTTAATTACGTGATAAGTACTAGTTAACTAAACACATAAATTATTTTAATATAATCTAAAACAGATAAAATATACCATTAATGTATATTAATATCATTTTATATTTCACTTTAAACTTGGTAACAGATGTTTTTGTTCATTCCAAAACAAACAAAACAATTCTCAGAGAAAATATAACGCTGATAAGAACATTTCGATTTTGTTCGAAAATGAAAATATTGATTTCAACGTTGTTGTAAGCGTCAGGAAACTGAAATTCAATTCGGATCTTATTTTTCGATAAAGTTGAATCAAAAAACAACATGATATACTTTCCGAAAATATGGTAGAGATACGACAAAGTTTTGGAAAAAAAATTCCTTGTGTATTCTCAAATAACAGTTATGCTCTTAAAAAGTATTACAAGTTTTTTGTTTTTATATTTATATATTCAATTTATTATTTCCACTTATAATTTCATATTACTTCAAAAAACTTATTTATTAATGAAAAATAATAAACCACATTGTAAAACGAAATTTGATAAAATGTAACGTCTTCGAACATAAAATATTTACAATAAATAAAATTATGTACTATGTACATTTTCAGTTAATTTAGATAAAAATTGAAACAAAAGATTATATAAAATCATAATAAAAATAAATATAAATGACAAAAACAAATGTAACATTTTTTACTAAAATAGTTACAGTAACACAATAATACAAAAACCGTGTTACATTTTGTATCTATCTAAAAGTTTAATTTATTAAATAAAAAGTTAAAAATGTATTTAAACAAAAAAAAACATGTAGATTTTTTCATAAAGACTAATGCAAAAATATGTTTATTTAAAAATATACATAATATTTAGTTTCATATTTCCCGTGTAACATACGTTATTCGCTTTTTTTTTTTAATATTTAATATTCTGACAACATGGCATTTCATTAAATTAAAACTGTTTTGTTTCATAATAGGCCAAATGAATCCATAAACTCTCATTAATTTTAATGTTTGTTAAAAGCGAGCTACTGCTTACTGGTTGGCGGAAAAGCTCAGCTTTTACGTATTTTGTCCAGTTAAACTTTTGCAAAATTTACGATCCGACGAAAAATGTCAGGTCAGTCGGAGTTCAGAGGTTCTTATATGTTTACGGTAATAACAATCAAATGTCAAGGAGGTTACTGCTTCGAATAAAACATATTGCCAACTATTTACTGCAACGAAAATAAAAATAAAACAAAATGCATTTAAGGTTAATTCTATCTTCTAAAGTTCAATGTCAGAAAAAATTTTAAATGAGTTTTGTACGAAGGTTGATTAAAATGTAGTTTTCTTCAATATTTTATCAATTCACTGAATAAGTTTAAATTTGACAAATGAAAACACATTTATTAAATCATAGAAAATATTAGAAATTTTGGGCATACATTCAATATGTTTTTAATTAATTATTCCTAGCGTCATGGTGTTATATACACAGAGAAAAATAAATGATTTTTTATCTATAATAATTAATAATTTTCAGTCTTCTAATCAAATTAGATGAGAAATTTAATTAAAAAAAGATGAACACGTTTTATGTATTTATCTAATAAAATTAGATATTTTTGCAGTTTATGGCATATTTATATATTCTTGCTTGTTGATTTATTTAAATTTTATCTGAAATAATAAAATAATAATTACATTTCAACCAGTTTGTATATAGATAAAATAACTAATATTAAATGAGCAATTCTTAACTATTTTAGGGATTCATCCCTTTCTCAAACTTTCTACCTATAATGAAATATTAAAAATTTAAAACAGATAATACTTTTTAATCAACTTCTGTAGAGATAAAAATGATTCAACTCGAAATATAATGATTTTTATAAAACAGAACATTACACAATTAACAAATACTGACAATTTTTAATTATTCTGATTGTATTTAATTCTATATAACATTTGGAAATATGATACAATAAATAATTAAAATTAAAAAAATAACAAAACATAAAAGCAATACCGAAGATAATTTTAATTTTGTATCATTTCACCAGTATGCGATAATTATAATTCTGTATATATGCTAAAATTTTGTTTTAATATTTGTTGAAATTCATAAAATATTCAGATTGTATATCGCGTATACAGTATTTATTTTAATTGATAGTATGTTCCGAATATAAATTTATATGACATTTACGCATTATTGAAACACGAGATCTGGCAATTAATAAAATACATTTAACTATTCTGTCGATTTGTATGCATGTACAGTTTTGGTTTTGTACGGACTGTGTATTATTTTAATTATTTTTAGAAAAATATAAATATTATTAGTAATCTGATATTTTTTCTACTTTATTTTTTTTTGTTATTGACTAATTACTTTTTTTTTGATCTCTATAATAATTTTGAGATAAGAAAAATCACGTTTTGTGCAATTTTTTTTATAAGATGTAGAGTTAGTGACAATGCTTGAATCCATTCCAAATGCAAAAATATTCGTTAAACTGATCCCAGATGAATATGTTGCGCTTTTTAAAAAATTTATCTGCATACTGTGGTAGAGTTAATGGCTATTTACTAATTATATTTTAAAATATTTAAAAATAAAAATTTTGTTATCTTAGTAAGTTCTAAGATTGATTGTTTTTTTTTTAAATAATTAAAACTACAAAACAATATAGAAATTGAAATAGCGTGATAATTTTCTGCAAGAGTTTAAATTTTATTTACTAAATGCTTATTTAACTTTTTTTTGTCATTATTCAGCAATAATCAAATTTGGTAATAATTAAGTAAATTTTCTTAAGAGAAAACGTAAATAAAAAAATATAATTCTCCAAGTATTAAAAATGTAATATATTTACAATTACTGGTAGAAAACGAGTACCATTCAACATTCAAAAATAATTCAAAGTCTAAAAATTAGTATTTGCAAACGAAGCGAAATAACGGAAATTTATTGAACGCAATTACGTGCAACGTTAAAAATAATTGTTACCTATGGGAGTGTAAATGTTTCATAAATACGAGGGTGGTAATAAAGAAAATACAGCAGGGATAATACGCGTCGGTGTTTCTAATAACTATTTATTTTAATATCACTTTATGCGGAGCGTCGTTGGCCAGACTAAAGTGATTTATCTTTTTGCTTATAGCGTCGTCGCGAAAGAGAAACGCTAAAGAAGAGACGAAAGAAAGAAAAAAAAATGCGAAACGTCCCATTGGATTTTGTTTTTTTTTTCTTTGTGTGAGATGTGTTAGTTTAACGTTAGGTCTTTTCTGTTTTATGTATGACTGATTTTTCTTTACCCCCAGAATAATATTTGGAGCTACATTTTTACATATTTTGAAAGTGTTTGTTTAAATATGAAAATTATTTTCAAATATAAAAAATTGATTAACTTATATCATAAGTATTCAACTAACTATAATAATATTTAATTATAAACCTTAACTTTTTTTGTCAAATTTCTCTAAAGAATTACTGTAAATGTTTTGGATTTCCTGACATTTGACTCGATTTATACATATGTATATAAAAAATTGTAATCAGTATATTTAATAGAAAAACTATTTTTGTAGTGTAAGTTCTGGAATTCTTAGACTTTTGGAATTCGAGTTCGACATGTTATCACTGATTTGTACAGTGTTGGTTTATTATCACAAATGAAATTGCAAAATGAAAATAAACAAAATAATGGAACAAGAACCAATGATTTTACATTACTTGGTAGCAGTATATCTTTAGTTTGTTTCAACTTGCTTTTAATGAGTAAACATTGTTTACGAAACTATACATATTGTGAAATCTTTAACAAATAACTTTTTGTTCAGTAGAACAAAAATTCATCATTATTTTAGATTTAGGTAAATTTTTCAAAATATTCAGTATAAATATAAATACTAAAATAAAAATAAAATTGAAAATATTATATTAAAATGTATGAAGGTAGATTTGTCGAGGTAAGTACATGCTTTAAATTCGAATTTTAATAACATACACAAAATCCGACATATTTTATGCTTTCGGGTATTTCCGATATAGTAAAATAAATTCAGTTATTGTATAATATTTTCTTAGTGAGATGAATAAAAGCAAATTGCAAACGAAAATCCAAATCATCTGCATTGTCATGAGATGAAGTAAAAGAAGATGGAAGTAAAAAAAATCGTTCATTCGAACGTTAGAGAAGAAAATTTCAAAAACGTTTCGGTTTTTCCAATTTCTGGGAACGCATTAACCCCAAAACCTCTGCATATTTGTTCGCATATATTTTCCTGAAGAGGCAAAATGCCCGGGTGCAATGCATAGCAAAAATGTTCGCCTGCAGGTCCGTATTTGGTAAAGATATTGAACGGTATTTCAATTTTATATCATGATAAATCTAACACAGCTAGCAGTTCATGGATTATTGTTTAGTGCCAGCAATATGACATTAAATAAATAAATTTAAAAACCTTTAAACGTTAAATTATTTGATGACAAAAAAAAACATAACAATAATAATACAATATTCAGGAAGATGAGATATATTTTCTATAACTATACAATAGAAAAACATTTTAATGTGAAGTGAGTGATATTTCAAAATAATTTTAATTTGACAGTAGCGCAAATGCAGTATCCTAGCAACTGTGTTAATTTTAAAAACCGTGAGTAATGATTTTATAACTCACGGTTGTGAGTCATGGAGAGTATAACTTAACAGATATATTATTCCAGAGGAGTAAAAAAATCTATATTTTTTACTCCTGTAAAATAATACATTCTATATGCGTTTCTTTATAAGTATTATTATTAATAATTATTCACGCAAGTCAGTTTCTGAAATATTACTAAAAATTATAACAAAATAGTTGACAAATTTTAAGTCAATACTAAGTTAAAGTTATAAATTTTTTCTTTTAAATCATGCAGACGTCTCATCAAATATTTAAACTAACTTTATTTTAAATATTCAAATATATATGAAATAGTAATAACAGTTCTGATTCATTCAGTTTAAAAACCTGACAAAAAATAAAATGTAAAAGTTTAAAATTTCAAGATAAGAGCAATATAAAATGCAGTTGCAAAAAATAGCTTCAAATATCTTTTACGTTTCTAAATTTTAAAGTAAAATAATAGAATATTTTCTCTTATCTACAAATATATACGTATATTGAAAACAGAAATAACTTTTAAAGATAGAATTCACAAGATTTGGGTCAAATATGAAAATAAATATCAAAAACATTCAGCACAGAAAAAATTGATTATACTCCTGGAGAAAAAAAAATAAAATGTATCTTTAAATGAAACGTCAATTATTTTTCTTTTTATGTTAAAGAAAAAAGTTAAATTTGTTTTTTTTTCCTTAGTAATTTTATTCTTATATCATTTATTTAAATTTAATTTTAAATTTAAGAATTTTTCCGCAAAATTAAATATTTAATAAACGTTCTTTGAAATATAATAACGTATTTAATAAGATATATAAAGTATGTTTGTTTTTTTTGTAACTTGTTTAATGCGTAATTAAATCTTGTTCATGAAACCGAGCATAACAGTTTCAAAAATTTTAAAGTAAATTTGGTCACTCACTTTTTAACCAGTAACAATTTTTTTTTGTTTCAAAATAATCCTTATATTCAATGAATATATAACTCGCCTATTTATTACCGGTAATACATAATACGACACAACAAAATTCAATTTAATTTCGAGGCAACTTTAAAATGAATGAATACGGGAGATGCACATTAATTCGCATTTCGTTCACCTATTTGGGCGACGACGCGC
Organism: Clivina fossor; assembly: GCA_963966155.1. Taxonomy (NCBI): domain Eukaryota; kingdom Metazoa; phylum Arthropoda; class Insecta; order Coleoptera; family Carabidae; genus Clivina; species Clivina fossor. The sequence continues at coordinate 7,744,960 of OZ014565.1, read as the reverse complement.
CCTAATGAAATATAGGCGCGAAAAATGTTATTCAGTGACGATGGCGAGGCGCAGTGCGTGCGTCAATGTCGCGAATGAAAAACTGATGATATTAAATTTTTGATCCGCGTGTGTCGGGCCTTGCTCTGTAAGCGAAATGATTTTGTATCAAAGATTCAATAGCGCCGTGGAGTCTTCTCTCTGCTACATTGCATTCAATGGAAATTTAAATAACGAGCCCGAAATGACGTTACCGACTTATGATTATTAAATAGGCTAAAAATTGAATTTTATCTAAAGCGAAAGCGGAAAAGGCAGTTTTGAATCTTTTATTATATTTATTTTGGGCATGTGTGTTTTACGGTTGGAGTTAAATTTTGTAACAAAGTATCCGGATGTATGTACATTAATTAATTGCAACTAAGGTAGAGTTTGTTCATTGTTTAGATTGTACGAACAACAAAATTGATGACGTATAATTGATTTAGGATATATAGTTCTGTATTAATTTTTATTAATAATTGACGTTTCGATGTACTCCATTCTGATGATTATGTACATGGAGTACGACAAAACGTCGATTATTAATAAAAATTAATACAGAATTATATCCCAAAGCTGTTTCATTTTATTGTATTTTTAAACACGACAATTAACATGTATTATAAAACTATTTCTCACTATTTTGCTTGTGACATACAGCTCAGCAAATACTTCAATATATATAATAATGATAGATACGTTATTATATAATTAACAAATCATTTTATAATTATTTTTTAACACATATTGGCTATAGGTGCTAAGACTATTACCCAAAAACAATGTTTGTTATCACTTTCGAGGTGTATGTTAGACAATACAAAATCGTATAAATACGAGCGATGTCAGACACATGTTTTAAATCACTCTTCTTCTAATTGAAGTAAAAACTTTTAACATGTATTTTATATAACAGTAAGCAGGTAAGGTTTTTAACACATCTTGTGCGTGAATGATAAATTTTTAAAATTTATTATTGACTTAATATTTAAAAAAAAAATCAAGCAAAGATAAATATGAATACAAATTGAAGTAAAATTATAGGAACAATGTTATCGAAATGAACATGGAAGCTATAATATCAAAATGAATTTGAATAAACATTTCTCTGAACAGAGTGAGAAATGACGTTCCTTTGCCCAATCAATGATTGGCACAAATCCAAACTGTCAACAGGTGTGTCCCCTTCTAGGCGATCGTATTAACTGCGCCACTGCCAGTGACTTGTTTGCGAAATGCAACCTGCAATTGCATTTTGCGACATTGCATATAGAGCATAAGTGTTTCGTCCTTTATATGTACATATGTTCTTGCCGCAAAACCAATCTGTTTGTAACAGAGAGGATTCCATATATCTCATCCGACAAACATTTTTATTTCAAATTGCTATTTGATATCGCTTGCCCCGGTGAAAAACGATGCTAGCTGCCGCCTTGTACGCGTCCGTAGTCGAGTTTTGAATGCGACAATTTATACGATGTTATTGTGCGGTTGTTTTGGTTACAAATGTTGATATATTTATTATGGTAATTTCTCGTATGAATCATAGAAAATTTGTGAATATTTTTCAGTAATATTTTGTATAAAATTTCAAAAATACGTCGTAATATGTTTTATTTGAATCTCGTTCATTAGACATTTGCTTAAGATGACCGAACCAACTTAACTGACACCAACATCATTTCTTACAACAACAATTTTCCCAATATCCCACTCTTTATACATTAATGTACAATTAATTACAAAATGTTTAACATTGTTTTATATAAATCTATTCTAAGTGTCAAATAATAATACGTTATCTGCAAATAATGAACCTAACGTTTTCGTCTCTGAATTTTTTTAATGTTTGGCATATGTTAAAAGTAAAATTTATAGTAAAATTATAGTAAAATTTATAGTAACAATTTATAATAAAAACGTACAATAAAATTAAAAATGCTATTTTCAAAAGTATCGATTTCATAAATGCATTTATTAAACTAAAAACAAAAACATAAGTTTACAAGTAAGACAATTAAATTAAACATTAAAATCTTCTTTAAAATATCTAAAAGATATTTTAATAACCATTTTTTACAATAACATAAAATAAAACTCAGCAAATTTCATATTTTAACTATTCATGTGAAAATAATTGAGAAATAAATATTTTTACAAGTACATTTTTTTCGAAATACAAAAACTCTGTACAATAATAAATAATGCAGTTAACTTAATTGACTTATAGACAAAGAAACAGCTACACGCATCCCTTCAATTTTCGCCAATTCTATTAGCCCATCACAAAAACTAACCCCTGCATAAGACAACTTCCATCGAAGCACTTCAACTCCAGATCCATTTCATCAGACACACCCTTACAATTTCCATTTCGCAGCCGCAAACTACCCTTCATTCACCCTCTGATTCAATCAACCACATATAACCACTTATAACCACAATCAATTAATAACAAAAAAAAAAACAACAGAAACAACAAAAATAAACGATTCGACAAAAACCGCAAAACTAAAATAAACGATTGCTTCAATTCGATAGCGTTTTGTGCGTTAAGATAAATGACAGTTGTTGCCCGAGTTCGTTCAACTGTTTTTCGTGATGAAAAATCGCGGTTCGCAAAAATTCCATGTATTGCTGTAACATGATTCCTCGTTCTTCGAAATAAAATGTTAAAAATGATGCAATTGTCGGCTCTAAAGCGATTAGATTAGCATTTTGACGTTTCGTCAAATTGTTCAATAGTAAATTACGGACAGAATTAGATAATGTAATAGGTTATCGAGTAGTGATACGTGTAAACAAATTTTTAGGTTATGTGAAGTAAAAGACTTAATTGATTACGTATACTTGTATTTTTCTGGTCTTATTTGATTCAATTTGAAAATGGTTTTAACAAAGTGGGAACTAGAAAAGTTGTGTAATAATAATTAAGAGAAAAATAATTATTACTTATTTTTTTTTTACACAAATGGATTCGGTAGCGAAGACCATCAATCCAGTAGATGCTAGATATGTATATGTATATATATCACTTTTCAAAGTGTATTTAGACGAAACAAGGACAACACAAACATCCATGCCCCAAGCGGGATTCAAACCCGGGCCCGCACAGGTACGAGCGGTTTCAGACACAATGAGAAACACGTCCTAAACCGGCTATGCCGGCCGGCTTATTACTTATTTGATTAGACATATTGAAGTATTATGTGGTTTTTATTTATTAATATAAATCTTATTAAGTAAATTAATCTGATTCTATAAGAGTATTCTTTGAATAGCCATGAAAGCTTTTTATTTATCAATAGTTTAATAATATTTAGCAAAAAAAATGTTCATAAGTGTATATCTGTGAAATAAACTAATATAAATCATAGTTGAGTAACTTTTGAAATTTTGAGAAAAATCTCAACTTTGGTTTGTATTAGTTTATTAGTTTATTCAAAATACAAAACAATAATAAACCATGAAATAAAATATTATTTTGCGAAATAAAATATAAAGTTCAGCAATTGTATTTTCAAGAATATTTCTTAAGTGTTCTCGTTCCCTTGCTGCCCTATGAACGTGTTTATTTTGTTTAATAGTAAATCCAGCCTTGAATAGAAATATATTTCAATCTTAAATAAATATTTATATTTTCAATGGTTTATTCTAAATATACTTTTCCATTTAGTTATTTGAATAAAATATAATTTATATTGATTATTTATAAATTACGAACTTATTTCCGTATATTTGAATCGTAAATAACAAAAAAATAAATTGGTTTCTTTGAATATGAAATTTCTCTAACATATGAGTAGCAAGTTTCTCGTAAATTCTACAAAACAAGACTAAAACTAAAGCAATATTTCAAATGAATCGAAGAGCAAAATGCAACGTGTAAATATCTAACGATGTACCCGGTTTGATCTGCAAACTAAATTATTGGAATGTATGTTTTCATATAGTTATATATCGCGTATATAACTACACAGTAGTAAATTTGTAGAGATGTAATATTCACGATGGAAATTGTGTTTATGTGAAATATTTGTACAGCTACGCAAATTCTCCGTTAATATTTTTCTTTAAAAAAACTTTGCTTAATTTCGATATTTACTCGAATATCAAAATGATGTTTCATTTGTTTTTATATCCACACTTTTTTGTTTAATGCAATTATTACTTTTATGTACTAGAAATTAATTTTGCATTGGGAAATAAATGTTTATGTACCATTATTTAAAATTAAATTAATGGCATCCGACTTTTGTACTATAATTATTTTGTTAGAATATTATAAATATTAAAAAATTGTACATCGCAATTACGTTGAATATTATTTTAACATTATAAAAAAAATTTCAATTAGAAAAATTATTTTTTTGTCGCCAAAGTATAAACATTAATAAAGATATTATATTTTTATGAGAACGTATGTTTTTAATTTTTATTTAATTAAATTATATTACCGTAAAACCATTAATTTATATATAAAAAGCACCAGTATGTTATTCAGGAAATATCACAAAGGAATACAAGAGAAATAACTCACCAAATTAGAACGCACACACAAGTTTTATTAATGTTACACATGCTACACATAAAATACATACGTTGTTGTAACTCAAAGGCATTTCTGTCTGCAGTTTACACATTTTACTTTGAAATGGTGCAATATGTATGTGTTTCATCACACAAACACACATACACACAAACACACACAGTGTAGCCAACACAATAATTCGACTCGCTATTAATAGTTATTAGGGGGATAATAAACAGAACTAATTAAGCCATACTCATTGTCCTAACGAAAAGGACATATTTACTATCGACAATAGTGTAAATGCTGAAATAAAGTGACACATTTTATAGTGTGCTAATATTATTGCACTGTCTCTAATACTCAGCCATAAATGACTTTTGCTACTATTTTGCAAAATTCCCTGTGTAATTTATATATTGTAGATAAAGTCAAATATGAGCTTTTTCACTAGAGTAACACAGGATAACTACTATTTATTAATCATGTTTTGGTTATTTAATACTGAGCTTTAAAAGCAAGACTTAAGTGAGAAGCAAAATAGAATAAATAAGTGTGTGTTATATGCTTTATATTAATTGTGCGGTATTCAAAAAACTTGGCTTACTATGCAGAAAAAAAACTAGAATTTCTATTACAATTACAGATAATATTATCATTCAGATATTGTTATCACTTAAACAAAAAATAGCTGAATGTATGCGACTATACTTTAAAAAACATCGTTTATAGTAATCAAGACTTCGGTTTATGTAACTAACTAACTTTGGCTTCGTTCACATTCATTATACCTCTCCTAAATATGTGTGGGTAAAGAATTGTGGTCAAGAAGAATTGCAAATGAAGAATTGTGGGCGAAGAATGTTCCGGACACGATTATATATTTTTACGTACATTGTAAAAAATGTAATGTACATTTACGTAATTTTAAATAACTATTAACGGTAAAATAGCAGCATTTTGTAATTTTTACTGTGATAATTGATAAAATATTACATTTTTTCTGTAAAAATACAGTGCATTTCTAGTGACAAGAATTGTGTGATTGTTATTGTTATCAAAAACTTCAAATCTCAATATGATAAATTAAGCGACCTGCATTTTATTTTAATTGTTATATTATTATATTATATATAATAATATATATGTTATGGTACTTCATATCAACTTTTGAAATAACTACAATGTATATGTTTAACTTTTTATATCTGAGTAAATTTTATGACAACGAAAATAAAATTTCTAAAACTACATATAATGTGGAAAATAAAACTCCGATCGCACATCCATATATAACAATAACCGAATAACAAAGAATCAAAGTTCAACTAGCTGTATAAACCTTCAATAAAAATGAAAAGAATCTGAGATATTTAAAATATTGCTACCGTGTCTCTGTACATTGTAAAACATTTTATGTGTTCCGCAATAGCTGGCAAGTAGGGCTTCTCTGTTTCCGAAGCACATTCAACGCAAATCTATTGTACCATTTTGTGTCTTAAGACACTATCTTGTATCAACCAACCGTCGCTATAGTGTCGTATTATTAAATTCTTGTGACTGCTCTAGTTTTCCGAGCATACTACTAGTGTAGTTACATAAAATTTTCACATAAACTTACAGGCAAGCCACTTTCCGAGCGGTAAAGTCCACGCGAAGCGACACATTACCGATATTTGAGTCGACAAAATTTGAAGAGTAAATATTTTTTAAACGATGTTGGTGCCACAGAGAATATGGTCTTAAATTTAATTTATTGCTCTTAGAAATGTAGCAAAGATCACTATTATACTACCGTATATTGTGTTAGATAAAAAATAATATTGTTGCTAGGTAATGTTATACAACTTTTTAAGACTCAAATAATATTATTTAATTATTGTTTATATTAATTATATTCGTATACATCCGATAAATAAATAGATTGGCATGATTGAGAGTATTTTGCGGGAGTTAATGTTTCCAAGTGATAAAAATAAATAAAACATAAATATTTGTTACGGCTCGGCTGTGTCAATAATTTGGAAACAGCTAATTATTTCGAGAAATATTTATTGCATTAAATTAAATTTCAGGATTATTTTTTTTGAATGATAATTACATAAAAATATCACTTTTCTCAATTGTCAACTATACTTAACTGAATTTCTATTTTTTTCTTTTTTTTTGAATATTATAATGATATATTACTCGCACAGTTTTTTAATAAGTTTTTTTATTAGACAAAAAATTACTTTCTTAAAGTTGAATAAAAGTTTGTCTTAAATTTTTGCTCATAATTTCCGTAAAACTTAATTGATTTTATAATGTTTAACGGCACTGAATTTTAAACGAAATTATTTTTTAAATGGTATATCAGAAAAAGTAGTACCATTTAAAATTTTAATATTTGTGGATAAACTTTGTACATCAGCAAAATATGAGCTTCGTAAAAAAATTTTTTTTTACCAATTTCGATACGGTACTTACAATTAGAACTAATAGATACGCTAATTGTATAAAAAATCAAATATATTTTATTTATTTTCTTATTAAATCATTCAGTTATATAAAACGTAATATTAACTTAGTACTATTTAAAAAAAAATCAGTAATTACATGAAAATTTACTGACTATAAGCAATTTGCTTAAGTTAGTATAAAAAAAAAACATAAATATTTTTATCTTCTAAAAATCGTTTGATAAATTATGTATGTTTTAATTACTAAAGTACTATAGTAAGATAACATAAATAACTAAAATTATTGGTTAAATTTATTATGTTTATCAGTTCATAATGCTGTCAAGTAATACATTTACAAAAATGATCATTAAACGCAAACTAATTTGAATATAATTTTGGAAAATTATCATAAACAGATATATTACAATCTGTAATCATTCGTTTATGTTTTGCATCTACAAATTGCATATAAATTACTGAATTCACATATCCAATTCTGCCAAATACACTAATGTAAATACTAGTTTTAACAACATGTTCAATTTGAATTTATTTAATTTCGAACACTTAAGTATAGTTTAGTATTACGAAATATAACATAATAATAATACTGTAACTAAACTATATTAATAATGCATTAATTAAATCTAAACAGTGAATCCAATGCATAATATCTTTTTAGTATCACAAAGCAAATTATTGTCGAATAAATTTACTACACTGCATTTCTAATTTTTAAAAATGTGTCTCACTGTATTGTCTTATCATTCATTCTTATCATATTCATTGGACATATTTTTAGATTAGTATGTATTACTTATGTACTGTAACAGGCAGCCGTAAATCAAAGCTGGCATGTATCGTATCAGATTTGAACGTCAAAAATCCCAGAATTGAAATGATGGGCATTGCATCATATCTAACTATCAGTTACTCGTAATCGCGCATTGGAAAACAGCTCTTCATATGATAAGAATTTAGCTATTAAGTTCATATTAAAATTTACATTTAACGTTTCCTAGCACTATGCATTAATTAACAAAATATCTAAATTAAAAACTAGTAATTATTAATTATTAGTAATATTTCTCATGAATCATTTAATATATAAAAACAACGTACTTTAACAAGCAAACAAAAAAAAAAAAAAAAAAAACAACAACGAAACAAGCTCGTTTATGATTGCCGGGTGACAAATGAGCGTAATCATTTAATTGCCGCCGTGAAAATCTAATGAAAACTAATTAATTATTTGTAGACGGCTATGGCGGCATGCTTAAGTCAATGACAGTTAATTACCATAAGTTAACGATGTGAACATACTAGTAAATAGTGCGACATCCACCACCGAGAGAGTATTAAGTTATCCCTGCACGTGCATGTGTTTCTCTTTACCCATATACGTACGATGAAGTGAGAATGTGTGCGTTTGCATACTTGAATTTATAAGGTTTTCATTAATTGGAAAACCGAGTTTTTTATGTAGAAGCTATATAAAATATTCTACGCTTGTTGTATTGTAGTTCATTTTTAAATCACTTGAGCTTGAAAGTTTGCTGTCTAGTTTTCGTTAATTGGAAAAGCAAAAGTACAGTGGTTGCATTTATATTTTTTGTATATCTACAGAACATAAACTCATTCAATGGAACAAACTTCTTAATTAATAATAATAATAACATAATCGTTTAAAATTTTACATAAAATTATTCGAAATAAATTCGGCAAATATTTGTATTATAAAATATGTTTTTGTATTCCGTTTTCGATAAATAATAGTTAATCCAGCACAGCAAGCCGCAAAAGATCAACAGAGTAAAATCAATGATGATAACCAACATACCCTACATGTATCGATAAACGTCATGCCCGCCCCCACCATTCCTCGCCCACTTTCTAATGGCCGACAAGAATATGTGAGCGGAGAAGAGTATAACAATAATAATTGCAATCACAAACTTATATAAGTTATAATTAGGTAGTAATTATGTGGAGTCTTTGTGCTCCAATTTTTGAAAACAAATCAAAAATTAAATTATTAAATTAGATATTTGTAAGTTTTTAAAAATATGTAATAATTTATTAGTTTTAATATAAGTTATTACAATAAATATGTAATTAACAAGAATACGAAATAAAATATCATTTTTATTTAGAAAAACATAAATATTACCTACAAAATTTTAATATAATATTTCAATTTTACAAAATCAATATATATATTTTTAATAATAATAAAAAAAGAAATATTACAAAAATTGATTATAATTTCGTTATATTAACAAGCTGCTGTAAAAACAAAAACAAAAAATCCTACATCAACAACATAACAAAAAACAAAATAAAAACGAAACATGTACACACATATCCTGGAGCATAAAATCCGTCAGTGGGCGAGCCCTAGTAACGCAACGTAAATGGAATTCAGCCCTCGGAACAATGTACAGCTTCTCATAGGAGCTATACCGTATAGCGTAGATATTGATAAAGTATCAAACAATCATAGTACCGGGGATGAAACGCGAACCAAGACCCCTCGGTAACGCAAACAATACATGTTTTACGAGAGGTCAGCAAGCATCTCCGAGAACACGTGGCCGTGTCCAATTTTAGATCTTGTTCGAACCGAGAAACAGCTGAAATGCTGACCAGACCGAGCCGGGAGAGTGTGGCGGAAGATTTTGAGAAGAGGCGAGATAGATATAGGGATGCGGATTCCCTCAGGGAATGTATCCTGGCAATTTTGACGTTGGCGGATCGTAAACTGATGTCCAGTTGACGCGGTTCGAAACTACGATCGAGCGATGTGATAGAGTTGGCGATGGGCTGTGTTGTTGCACGAGATGGTTCTGAATAAAGTGTTAGTGAACGGCCTTTTTTTTATTTACATGAGAGCTTTGGAATTGGCTTATAATATAGAATTTTTGATGAGATTAGTTTTATAAATAAAATGCAAGTAGTGAAATTAATAACTAAAATCAATAACTAAATATTTAACATTTCATCATCTTAGTACAGGAATGATCTAATAAATTGTATCCTTTTTTTTTTCATTTTTAATTTGTTTTATATGAGGTATATTTTTACATGAACTTGCATAAGTTAGACTTAAATACTAATAAAAATATAATAAAATAAAACAAAATTCTATTCTAGTTCAGGAATGAGGTAATTCCGGTTGATAAACTTTATCAAATTCATAAAATAGTTAATCTAAAGATTGAAGTAAACATATGTATTAATTCTAATATCATTTCCTTCATTATTTAGAAGTAATTGTCTTTCTAATGTTTCAGCTATTTCTTTCAATCCCATTTTCTAAATATGAAATATAGAAATGAATGACAATGAAAATTTATAGACTCAATATGGTTAAGAAATCGCATATTTTCCTATTTTCTCACCCTTATACAACCGTGCTCTTTACCAAACGCGTAATATTTCACAACGCGGCGAAACGTAAAAGCGAACACAATAATAAAGGAAGTTTTACGATGGTACGTAATAAATTCAAAGAACTGAAATGGGCATGTCAGGAATATTATTAAAATTCTCCTGCCCTTAATGTTCAATTGCTATTACCTAACCTATCTTTTTGTTGAGTTACTACCGCTGTATTGCGCAAATGGTATTCGGTTGATATACATACTTCTATGTAGGTACGTTAAAGATATATTTTATTTTACGTATTCGTTTTATTTCCGTGATGGTGGTAATACTGTAAAAAATTAACGGACTACAGTCGAATATCATATAGAAATATTATCTAGTTATCTAGAATATGAGATGGTGAAATATGAATAGCCTACTCGTGTAGATAATTTTATCTGTTTTTAATTCGACGTTAAAGTGGGAAGTAGTGAAATTCAAATTTGTTTATTTTATTTTTTGTCAAATTTAATAGATAAAATATGAATTTTATACTATACTTACTGTTAACGATAATATAGCTGTATACATTTATAAATGATCATAAAATTTTAATTCAAAATTATTTAATATTTTCAATAATAAATTACATCGTTGTCTTATAAAAGAATGTACAATACTCAATATTTTACGTTATATTACAAAAACCTAAATTAAATACATATAACCATTGATCAAAGAAATATATATAGACAAGTAAAAAAAAAGACTTATAAAGAATATTTTTAAATATTCTAATATTGCTGAGAGGGACAATAACCCAGAGATGATTTTTTTCATAGAACAATATATTTCATATAAAATTGCATATTACAGATCAGGGAAAAAAACAGAAATGCATACCATATGTAATTAAAAATATATATCTATTGTAAAAAGAATAATAGATGTAACCATACGTACTGCAGTAAGATTAAAATATGCAAATAAAAAATAAAAGTTTTGCTATTTTACAATTTATAGACGTAAATGAAAGAATGTAAAAATAAAACAAAAATATTCCCGTGTTAGAATTGAAACGATTAAAAAAGGAAACGAATATAATACTTATTTAAACGTTCCATAAAAATAATTAACCATGAACTGTTTCATCTACAATTCATCATAAAATACGAAACGTACAAGGTAATTTCTTATATTAGAATTTTTCCTTTATGAAAACTCTTGAGACAGCAGGAAAAAAACAACAAACTAACGTAAACTAAATTTAAAATTTCTGCAATTTGCGTGTCCTTTAGATTACATTGCCGCGGAAAAAAAATTACAATTTCCTTAATATAAAATTATACCTGTATTTATTTTTCTTTCTCCTTTTTCTTCTCTTTGAAGTAATTAGAACAAGAACGATGAGCAAAATATAGTTAATAAAGTTGATGTTTAAATTTTATATGAAACTTGAATAAATTGCGCACAGTTTAAGTTTATGGATGTTGTAATTTTGTTTACATTAGCAAAATTTTTTATTAATTTAAAAACTAAATGCATATCTAATAAAATACTTTTTTATTAGTAACATCAGAAAATAAAGATTTTTGATAGTAAATTGGCGTACTTCATATTTTTATTAAATATTTTATAACTATAAAAAAACGTTTAAATCGTTTTAATTTGAATAACTTTACGTAATAGTTTAACTAGATAAAAAATTGCACGTTCAGCAGTTCAACAAAAAAAATTATTGTCAAAATAATTTATTGTTTTTTTAAAAGTTATAATTTTTATAAATCTTTTTTTATTTAATTCTAAAGTGAAAACGCATACATATATCATATTAAATAAATAACAAAATTGTATATGTCAAAGAACAACGTTTGAAAAAAAATCTAGCTTAAAAAAACTTTGGAGGCGAATAATTTATTTTGTAAAAATGTATTCAGGTTCTAATCGGGGATTAGCCTTTGCACCCTTTCTCTAATAAATAAAGCGTTAAGTCAACCGTGAAATAATAGGCGGTGTGCGCGTATGTGAACGATCTCAGGACAGGTGAGATTTATCAAATTAATTGTGTCCGTATTAAAGCATGGATTTAGTGTGCTGTGCTTTGATGATGATGACGTCGCAACGCTCTCTACCCCTCCCGGTACTATTTATTTTAGTTGGTTAGTGAAAATTAAGACGATTATTTCAGATAAAGTACACAAGACAATATTAATTGTTTTTTGTTTTCATTTTGTTTATTTATTTGTTTTCGCGGTATTTATAAAATTACGAGTAAGCGGATTAACAGGAAAGCTTTACCGAGAATAAAATTGGCATAAAATGTTATTAAATAATTATTCTTTACTGATACTATAAAGATGTTTGAAATTGTTTTTACATAAGTTTCTAAATAAATTATATGTAATACAATATAACATATTAAAATTTTACTTTCAGTACAATATTTTTCTACTTTTTTTGTTTGTTTATAAAATTACAATTTAAACATTTGAATTTTATTTTAAATTTCACGGGTGGTATTTTTTCGCACGATAGGATTAGTACTATTCACGATAAAATTGGAATAATTCGTGACAGAAAAGTAAATAATATTTTTCACGACAAAGAATATAATTGCGCAACAAAATATGTAAATGCACGTCAAATTTTTTTTTACGGCAAAAAAATGTAAGAGAACTACGGTCTAATGGCAAAAAAATCAAAAACTACCCATTTAACCTAACATATTTAGCAATAATCGCAACCAAGATCTTATGGTAGTTTTATAAAAATAATATTTTTTATATTAAATTTCTTTTTACATATCAGGAATAAAAACAAAATGTATAACATGTATATATGTACAAAAGTTTAATGGTTATTAGACATATATTGCAAATAGAATAATAGATGTAGCATACATATTACAGTAAGATTAAAATATGCATATAACTTTTTTGCTTAACATATTCTCCCAAAAAAGTTATCAAAAGATCATTACATAAGATAAATTTAATCGCTAAATCAAAATCTTAGTCATACTATGCCAAAATCGTAAGTAAAGAAGTACACTTCATGTACTCTATGTTATAGAATAACAACACGTCCCCGTACGTACCTTATTTCACCTCGATCATTTTATTAGCGTGCCTTCGTGTTTTTCCCAACGGGTTTAACATAATTACATATACGCTGGGTGCGTGTTTGACGACATTATGTCGCCATAATAACGTTGCACTAGACCTTATAATACAAGCCTCCACCACACGGCTTGCTTTTCATATTTCAAGAAAACGTATTTATGTTATACTCGCAACACCGTTGATATAACGTATAACGCTAAGAAAGCGCTTATGACTTACTCGCTGAATTGCGGTTTTTCTATCCTGAACTAATTATATGGTTAATGCACAAAGAATGAATTGTAAATAAAGGGATGGGGGGTAAGGTAAGAAGTAGAATATAATATATGCACTATTGACATAAAAGAGACACGTTAGTATTAAATTGATTAATTGTGTTTGGATATGAATAAAGTATAGTTGGTTTTATTTATAGCTTTCTGTAGTAACTTCCGTAATTTCTAAATGATATATGGGGAAACATAATTAAAATTTTGAATTATTAGTTAATGATAAAAAGAGTTATGTTTAGCGGAAGACTTCTAAAGATGCTGGTTAACCAATAAAATGGATGCTCCTAAGTTACATGTTATATAATTATGTTTACGTGGCATAATATTTAATTTATGATAATGTTGTATGCTAATATTATTTTACTTTGTTATTGTAAATTGTTTGTATTAAATTGAATAATTTTTCTAACTCGTATTTTAATATACAAGTTTACAATTATTTATGTAAATAAATAATTTTCTCGCTGTGTATAAAAATATTAAATAATTAATTTTTTACTGTTTGTTCCATTGAAATTTTTAGTATATTGCATAATTTATTCATTGTTTATTTTTACATATTCCTAGTAAATAAAGAATTTTTATTAAAAATTAATAATAATTTTAAAAATAAAAATTACATACGAACTAAAGAAAAAAATTTAGATTTCTTGGACAAATTTAGTGTTAGAAATTGCAGTTATTTCAAAAATTTCTAAAATATTCATAATTTTAAAACAAAACGGCTGAAGATTGTAGTTCTGTATTAGTATTTATTAATAATAGACGTTTCGACGTTTCCAACGTACATCTTCATCAGGAAACAGATACAAATGACATTTACAGTAAATAAACAGAACATAAAAACAAGTTACTAGGTACCAAATAAGTAACTAGCGGCCAATTTCATAATGAACACTTTAACTACAGTTGACTTTAACCTGACCAAAAAGCATTCTTTTATTGACAATAACAAATAATTCTCTATTAGAAGTTTGAAAAGTTGACAAAGAAGCATTGTTTTATTGACAACAATAATTATTATGCCGGTAGAATTTAAAAACGATGCTTTTTTGCTGGCTTAAAAGTGACTTTAATTCAAGTGTTTATTATGAAACCGGCTGTAAATCATAAAATTTTATAAATTTTAATACAGAACAACAATTTACAGCCGTTTTATTTTAATATAATGAGTTTCAAATTTTTTTTGCTATTCATAATTTTATTAATAATTTTTTAAATTTTTATATATTTTTGTTTCTTTTTCGTATATTATTATCGAATAATTATTTTTATCAAAACCCTGAGTTCAAATGTGATTGAAAGCGGCGTGTATTGTATTTAAATAAAATTGAAAATTAAAAACATTTTAAGTTATAATTAATTTCTATCAAATTATCTTAGCTAGCAGATAGTGTCAAAATTAAATAAGGATACCATATAGGTATATTTCGCTTGATCGTCTTATTGTTTTGGCATGTTTCGAAATTTATGCTTTTCTAATCAATAGTTTCAAACACTTAGATCAAATATGGAATCCCTTAATTACCGGTGCTTGATAGTGCAACAAGTTGTATGAAATTTGAGACGGGAAATAAATACCGAAGCTTCATGTCAAAAACTTTTAATATAAACTACAAACTTTGTCTTGATGCTGTTGTTATTTTTGGAATAATGAGGGAAAATATTTAAACTTTATTTTCACATATAAGATTTCAAATTTAATGTAAATAATAATAAAGTTAATTATAAATAAAGTATATATTAATTATTTTATACAAAGTGCTATATTAGTTAATCAAACTTTGCACAAATATAATATATGCAAATTATATTTTGATACACATATAATTTCTGTTAATGCAAATTATTTTCTTAATTAATTTACATACTTCACAGATAATTTCAAAGTTACAAATAAAAATTATTTTATAACGTTCTTTACGTAACGTTATATAACATAACAATTTAATTTTTAAATGTTATATTTACAACGTTATGTAATAAAAACAAATAATAAATAATGTTATACAATAACGTAACGATTTGAAACGTTATTTCATCCTTAATTATGATTGAAAAAAACTAATGTATATACCATGAATACTAACAAATATCTATAGTTTTATGTATATTTTTGAATATATAAAAACAAATCGTGAAATATTTTATTGTTTATGAATGCAATCTGATAGTGTATTCAAACAAAATTTTTAGCAATGTTATACGAAAAATAATAATTGCAATATATAATATAATTTCCTATCAACAAAACATCGCATCACCATAAAACAATTAAAATAAAAAACAGAGAATCAAAACTTACCGCGTTCAAACGTATGCATCGAATCGGGTGGTAACCATCTACTCCACAACTGTCCCAGGCGTTGCCTTTGCCCGGGATCATCGTGTCCCAATGCGGGAAATACAAACTGCGAGCTGAAAGTTCGTTTCAGTAAATCGGTCACATTACGCAACAGCTCCAATTGGCGTGTTTCTGGCAGACGCTTGGCTGTATGCGACAATGCATCACTGAAAAACAAGAGAAAGTATTATTAGAGAGTTACTTTAGAAGTCGAGAAGGACTTTGATTTTAATTAGACAGCATAATTAATTGGTAACTTTTCAGTGGAGAATTAATTATATTTTAATTGGAGATGTTTACAATTGATGCAAGGTGAGAAAGAAATTGAAAATTAAATTTAATCATTTTTTGATGTGATTGGAAACTTTTGTTAATTTTAATAAAGTTTTAGAAAATAATTGATGATATATTTTGTTTAATTTGATTTTAGTAATTAATCTATATGGCTAATATTACGAGCTCGGTTTTTTTGTATTCTAGTTCATTTGTTCAGTCCAGCTCTTATGATAGTTACGTTGTCTTAGAACCGATATTAGTTAAAACGCTAAGCATTGTCATATCAACTTGTTACATAAATCAACAAAACTACAATAAAAAAAATCTGTACTACAATATGTATATTGTAGCAGAAATTTTTAGGTAGTATAATGTACGACATATACTAACCAATGGCAGATTCATAAGTAACAAATTTCAGTATAGTGGTAGAAAAACATTATTATATAACTAGTAAATGTAAAATAATATTTCAACAGTTTCTCAACAAACATTAAAACAACACAGTTGATTTCACATAGCTGCCAATTCACCCCTACACATATTCAAGTAGACGGTAGCTAGAATCCTACAATTTCTACTACTACCATCTCATTAGATTTTCGTCGGCGTCAACTCGATGTTCAAGACGTCCCCCTAGTCGTGTATCTACACGCGTCGGTACATGTATGCGTTAACAGTGTGTGAATGTGTGATAATATTGAATTAGCGGAAATTCAGTTATCCAGCGTGTGAAAATGGCAACTCGGACGGAAACGATAAATACTTTTATCGTCGTCTTGTTTTGAGCACGAGGCAGGACTAGAGAGAGTAAGAGAAAGAGAGAGAAAAAGTAAGAGAAAGAGAGAGAGATAAAGAGAGAGAGAGAGAAAGAAGCAAACTGAATTTCATTCGACTGTGTACGGAGACGGAAAAAGGAGGAAGGGATTCAATAATACAATAGCTCTAGTTTCTCAACTGTGAAACGTTTAACATTTAGCTTCCTGTACGCGTTCCACATAATTTCATCACTATATCGATTCGGATGCGCTTGCCTAAACGCTTAAAGGAATCGTTAAATTTGTCATTTTTCTAATTCGATTTCTATGTATTTTTGCGGTTAGAATAAATTTATTTGACGATGTTTCAATTTAAATGGAAAGGAATTTTATTTCGAACTGAGTTTAAGAAGTTAAATTAAAAATAAATAGGAATAAAGTTAATGTTAAAATTTTAAATGACAGTGATGCTAATTTTAAATTACTTAGATAAAAAATGTTTTATTCAGGACTGAAATTAATTTCGGTTAAAATTCAACCGATTAGATACTCGTTCAAAAATTGCAGTTTTCGGAAAAACCGGTTTTTAGTTTTGTAAAATTGAAAAAAGAAAAAACTAAAATTAGCAATTTTTATATAAACTATAACTTTATGCTTAATATAATAAATTATACAAAAATGCTTATATATAACGTTAAAAATTAGTAAATTATAATAAAAAGAGTAAACCATTTACATGTGGACGTCATATTTCATATATCCATGTTAAATAACACAAATAGCAAAAAATGACACAATTTAACTCATATATAAATTTTATGAAACAGAAATAATTTATTTTAAATTTTATTTAGTATTTTTCACACAATTCGCTATAAAACAATAATTTTCAATCATATTCAATATTATGTATGTTGTGCATATATCTGAACAAATAACTTCTTCCTTATCTATAACATAGGTATAACCTCAACAAAATTTGAAAATGAGGTAAAAATTCTCAAATATTCATTCGATTATAGCAAGAAAAAAAAAATTAAAACTGGCATTATTTGTTTCATGTATTATAAATATTTGTATTTATATTATAAATTAAAATGAAAGTCTAACTGTTTTTTTCAGTATTTTCGTAAAAAAATTCCAGATTATTATGAACACAAATAAAATATAGTGTAATACCCATGATTTGATACAGACTAATACTAATTTAACAAATATTCAACGAATAAAAATAGTCAAAAACATAGGTAATTGTTTTTACCACATGTAAATCACTAAATTATGCATAGAAAATAAATATAAAACAAGTTTATTTACGTAAAATAGTTTCAATCCGATTGCATTAATGCCGATGGGTCGTAACATTAGTGTGAAAACAAAGTGACATTTCGAGAGAATTGTTTTTTTACGTTCAATTTATTTCCAATTAATCAAAAACACCAAAAAGAGAAAAAAAACCGTTTGATGTAAACGCTTTTACACTTCGATAATGAAATCTCCTAATAGAAATTAGTATATGGATAGATCGATTCTGTTTAGACATAAAGCTAACAGAAGTCTTTTGCACGACACTAATGTTTTTCAATGTTTTTATACATTTTTTAAACATTATATTAAAAACTTTAATAATTATTAAATTTTCTTTATTTTCTGTTTATTTATAACACTGTAAGAAATTTGCGAAGTACATATAATATTAGATGTACAGTTTTTATTGAACGTAAATACACCTGTACACATTTATTTCACTAATGAAAAATACAAAAAACAAATACAAATGATATGCACGTATTTAGTAGATCATTAGAATATTTTTCATTTATTGAATACTATTAAAAATTAGATAAAAAAAAATCATAAAAATATATTTAACTATAATACCAATTCTTAAAAGTACCATATTTTTCAAAATAGATTATAAAATATTTTTTAATCTAATAATTTTTATAAAATGATTAAGGTAATCCAAGTACATATCATAAGTAAAATCTTAAAAATTAACCAGTTGACGTCAAAAGACTTCCTACGATAATCCGAGTGCATATAGTTTCAATTCTATTTTCAATTAATTTTGGTTTTATTTTAAGCATTCTATTACTTAACACTTTTGTTTGTATTTTGTGTTCAGATACTTTTAGCCATTACGCTTTTCGAACTTAAAAGCTGGTGAGTAAATGGCGCACTAGTGTTAGTTTCTTAACTGTTATCGAGCTTTGTTAACCGAGATACGACGAGCAATTAACGTAATGAAAACTTTTTCTGTACACATCACGAAAATAAGATTAATAAAGTTGCCTACAACAAATATAAATAAATGATATAATAAAGATAATGAAATACACACACACACACACTAATAAAAACTCGAGGTAAATGTAATTGTTTTAAGAAAAAAAAAAGTTTCAAATTTATTGCTGTTCTAATGAAATTTGATAGTATTGATTCAAGTAATCAAATATTACTTTATAATAATTATAAATTTTTAATCCAGTTACTTTGTTACCTAGTAACTTTTTTCTATGTATTGTTTGTTTATTATTTATGTCATTTGCATATTTTTTCCTGATGATGATGATATACGTAGAGTATATCAAAACGTATATTTATAAATAAAATATATATAGAACCCCTAATTCTAAAGCTTTTTATTTTACATTACATGTATTTTTTTTTGTTTTTTTTTTGTTCCAAATGTTTAATCTTCAATTATTATATAAAAAAAAAAATTGAATATTTTTTCAACAGATATGTTATAATGTTTATAATTCACAAAGATGAGGTTTATGACATGAATATCATCTCTTTCTCTCTGTCTCTCTGTGTGTATATTATAGCCATAACCTGAAAGTAGGACACTATATTTTTTCTACGATTATAAAAAAAATAGTTTTCGAAAGAGAGTGAATGATATATCACACAATTTTTTATCTTAGCATTAGCAATGATGCCAATTTACGCTTTTTATATTTTACGATTGTAAATTACAGTATAACTTAATAAAATACACATGCTATAAATATATTGGAAGTATTCAACAAACACAACTAAACGCATATGACGCTAACAAAAATGGGACAATGTATTTCTGGAAATAATAGATACAGGTATTTTAGACAAGACAAAGCAATTACAAATAAACAACCATAAACCTTAAACCTCTTAGCATTGCTAGTCAACAAACATAAAACATAAAATATAATGAATATAATGTCACTTTAATATCAAAATATGATTTATAATTCTAGCAATTAACAGATGAGAATCAAGCAATACAAATATTTTTCAGTATTACATTTTAAATGCTATTTAAAAATCTATATAACATGTCAAAACTCCACTTACATTTTAAATACGTGTCTAAAACTTTTGATAATTTTGCATGTAGCTAAAATTCCGAATATACTTTTTGCGGTTATACATATTACAATATGAAAACGGCATTGGAGAGATGGCTCTTTGAAAACTTATTCAATAAATTTTGCCCGCTCACACGAACTGTTTGCTTCAAAACGCTACAGGTAGGCAATTATAAGACATATTTATAATCATTAACCGGTAGATATAGATTTGTCTAGTTGATTTACGGATCGCATTACCAAGTTTGATGCGTTCAAGTTAAAATTTAACATTGTATATTTTGGGTGGTGGGAAAAAGTTTTCACTCGCTGCTGGAAAATACCAATAGAAATTCTAGACGGAAAAATCGATGTTTAAAATAGCTTGAAAGCATTTAATTACAATAAATTTTCTTCTACCTTTAAGACTGTATAATTAATGTGAGTTGTAAATAACTGCAATTATCTTTTTAAATGTTTTTATTTGGTTTGAAAATCGCATATAATCTACTGCAGCCTAAACCAATAATTGTAGCTTTAAAATATAGACACATATATTACATTATCAAGCGAAGAATAGTACATAGATAAAGTACATAAATTTTTATTAAACTCGTGTTAAAAAAAAATGTATTTGTAACCAGACATTACATTGCATTAGTTTCTATAAATTTTTCATATACCCTGCAATCAAAATTAGTTATAAGTGCAGTAAAACAAAAAACATCAATATATTTTTACAATTCAAATAAATAACGCTTTGCGTGGTAGTTTTATATACCTATTAATTTTTTTGAACTACTTACAACAAATTAACAACAACAAAAAAGAGTAATAATTTTAAATAAAATAATTATATCAGCATAATGATCAAATCAACATAAGTTAGTAATAGACATTACATATATCTCTGTACTTGAGTTTATATGGCAGACATTCCCGCATACACAGTTGTTATAATCCTATTGGTATAATTTGGATTGACACAACAGATAACCGGGGGTTAGTCAGTCAAGTAATATTGTACGTGTAAATTAAGGACAATCAAGCCGTCCTTGTGCCGTAGCCTCGGTTATAGTTGCGGTTATCACCGGGTAACAATTATTACCAACACGGCGCGGCGCAGCGACCCCCAGCTCGCCTTTACGTAAATTTGCTCGGATGAATTTCTAATTGTTGTACTGTAATTAAACTTCAAATTATGCATTTGCTGGATTTTAAATGATACTATAAAATATTAAGAGAATATAATAAGTTAAATAGTTTTTAAGTATTTTTCGATGATATAGTTAAAAAAAAATTTTGTATTAGAAAAATATGTTCAGAAAATCCGACTTTACCAACTATACATAAAATAATGAGAAATATTTGATTTGATTTTATATGAAGTTAATTTCAGTGCTATCTAACATTTTATTATCTCATTTACGGGTCCAATAAATTCGTTTTTCATCAAGCAATAATTCATAAAATATTCGTTGTTATATATGGTACGTGGGCGCTATGTAAAGAATTTATAGATGTTGGCGATATAACGAGATATCAATGGGTTTACGACTTTTCGAATACGTTAACTGGGCCGCGCACATATACGGCAGTCAAAAGTGCCAATATCAAAAGAATTTATAGATCGACATTTAGAAGAGGATTGGGTGGGTGTTAAAGCTTTTTACGAACATTTCACTGCGCATCCCCGAGCATTGTTTCACGTTCAATGAGCCTATCAAGCTTCAATATGACCCCGTATATATGATACATGAAAGAATAAAATGCTACGTATTTAGGATTACTCACAACAAGGAATGCGATGATTAGTAGCATCATTACTTTGTAAAGAAGAAATTTTTGTTGATTGTATCATTTTATAAATAAAAACAATATTAAATTATGTTACGAGAAGCTAAACTAAAAACTAAACTAGAAATTAATAAAAATACATATCAAGTAAACCATTAACTAAATGAATTTTTTTAGTGGGTAGTAACCAATATGTCGTGTTACATGTTTTTATTAAAAAAAAAACAGTATTTGTTATTGATAATTAAAAATAAGTTAAATATTTGTGTCATCTCCACGGGATTATTAAAACCATCGATTTAATATATTTCCTTTTATTTTCACGTCGGATTTACGTCAATAAAATTACCTATAACAACAAGGACCACATCCCAAAAAAAAAAAATGAAAAGAAAAAAAGGCTGTTAAATGTAAATGCGAAAGCAAAAAAAGAATTGTTTATTTTACTTCTATCTATTATCGAATCGATTCCATTCGACAAATTTCGCTTTAAATACATGTGCCTAAGCTCAAATCAGCGACCGCATCGAGTCCCGTTGTTCTTTTATTTTTAAAGAGTAAAACCTCATTACCAATCAATTGTTTTTTTAGCCAATAAACCGCAAACGCGCGCGGCGGCGGTAAAGAATTGGCAATCCTCTCCCGAGTGCGTAAGCCGAGATTAGTATGCCGTCGGTTTATCTAAATACTGGGCGCGCGACGGACCCTAGCGGTTATTTGGCGTTTTTATCGATTTCCGAAGTTGCAGATGTGACTGGAATTATTTGCCTACTTATGCCATTCTTTCGTCGGCCCGCGCACCGGTACTGGTTTTATTTGGGGGAACCGGTAATCGCATAACTTTGAATGCTATTTCATACTCGGGGCCGAGAGAGAGAGAGAGAAAGTTTATACTCGAGGCTGGGAACGAAGAGCGATTTTGCCGCTACGTAAAAACCGCAAGATTGAGAAATAGAATTGCCGCGATCAACTTTGATTCGAAACTTGTGTATTTATGAATATCGATGAGGTCGCATCGCGTGCCGCGTTATTTTTCAGCTGCTGGTAATTCGACAATTTGAACTAACTTAAAATGCAGATAACAAACTAAAATTTATATATACGGTAACTAATATGATTTAAAAATGAAATTTGATAATTTAATCATTATTTTACAATTATTAATTTCGATATAATTTTTCGGTTAAAAGTTACCGACTTTTACAAAAACATTGATTAAACAGTTTAATTAATCGTTTTCTTTTTTCTGGTGTCCTGCTCTGGATAGGAATGCTTCGAGTTTATATATGAACTGTGTAAAATTTTGCCCAAATTACAAACAAAACAATTACACGATTGAGATTACACTAACTTGGTATTTCTAAAAATATTTATTATATTTATAATTTCTGTCACACATTTTATAAACAAAAAAAAAATAAGGACAAAACTCAATGAAGTTACAATGGTAACGTCACTTTTAAAAGAAAACAATAAATATTACCAACATAAATAGTACTGACATCATAAAAAACAAAGTAATGATCAATTTTTTCCTCTTCCAAATTGTGTATTACCTATAAACTGCGTTATGACTCAACCTATCCAGTATTTTACAATATTTTTTAAAATAAAATATTATATTATATGTTCATGTTTTACTTTCAAATATTTACGAGCTAATTACATTTAAATTTTACTTGTATGTGAAAATTAAATTTTATTTATTAATTCTCTATTCACGTGTATCTACTAACCTAATCTACAGAGTAACTTAATTTATTAATTGAAATTTTTAATAAACTCCGTAATTTTCCCGGTCCAATGAGTAAAAAAATTTAATTTAGTTTTGAACAGATAAACGGAGAGACGCACACAGTTAAAAATGTAATTACTTAATTGCATTTCGTTTCTACAATTTTTGAAAAATATATATATAACGCTCGTACAAAATGTCTTTCATTCCCACCGGAATCGTATTTCATAACTCGAGCAATATGACGGCGACCTATGCGCTCGCTTTTTCTCTGACAGTAAAATTATTTATAAATCATGAATAATTTCCCAAAAATCACATTTAATTTCAGCATCGTCATAAATTATTATCAATTTTCTTTGATCGAACGAGCTATACTACTGTGACACAAAATGAAAATTATCTGTCGAAAATTTTCGAATCAATTTTTGCTCTGTTACCTTTTCAGTTGTGTTGTTAGGTTGTTACATAATTGTGCAGTTGCGTGCGTCTGGGTGGTTCTGATGAAGCGAAGACAGACTTATGACATGCACATATAGTTATTTTAATGTATAAAACTACCAAAACAAAATGGAAATGTCGTCCCTAATCATTTTTTTTTCTTTGTTGTAATTTATCAAAAATAATGAATTACCATTTCAAATCATGAAATTTACAAAAAAATCGTAATTTTTCTGTATTTTGGAAGCTCAACTAACCGGAAATTGCTTGACTATTAACGGAAAATTATTTATAATATATGTTACCATTAAATGCTAAGACATAAAAGAACATTTTTCTAATAATATCTTAATAGTTTCTAGTTTCTTCGTGTATATATATATATATATATATATATGTATATTCTTTTATTAATTTTATTCAAAATTTTAGATGATTTAGTTATTCAGTTAATCAGAAAATATTATCTAAGTGTAATGTGCAATACTTTATTAGAAAATTGGAAATATTTAATTTGGAATGATTATAATTATACCAAGTATATTAGACACGTTAATTATATTAAAATAATATTTCTTGTAAAAAAAATTGTGTATTTCTACTACTAGAAAATAATTAATTACAATATTATTAGATATTTTGGTATAATCCACATTTTTTTTCTCAAATAATTACTGTGTAAGTAAGTACAAGTAAGCGTAAGTAAGTATATAGTATTTTTTTTTTTTAAGATGTTTAATTGTAAGCGATAGCATGTTGAAAACTGTAGACTTCACATTCTTTGATAATTGTTTTGTAATATTTAGTTTATTTTTTTTTGTTTACTTTATTGGGCAAAATATAATATAGATTTATTTGCATGATTTTGATAGTATACGTTTTCGTAGACGTCCGATGAGTAGTTGGAGTGGTATGATTGAGAGTGTTTTGCGTGAGCGAAAGTTTCCAAGTAGTAGGAATAAAAGAGCATGTATGAGAGAAATTATAAATGTAGATGAAGCGAAAGTTGCTTGTTTGGATAGGAATGTGTGGATGCGACTGATTTCGGGATGATGAAAAAAGTTTGTGGCACACCCTTTTGGGTACATGGCGTGATAGTGTATGTATGTATGTATATAATAATATTGCAAATAATAATAAGTTGCCGTCTGTGTATGACATTGTATAGCCAACAGGAATAGTATCTCGCCTCCACCAAAAGAGCTTCAAAGCTTGTTGTATTGTGTAAAACATCGAGCAGTTACAAACGGGTATTTTTTTCAAACTTTGTATACCTGCTTGTCTCCGGTAAGAATATAATATTTTATCAAAAGAACATCAACAAGAAACAGATGTTAATATCATTTATTTTATTTTTTAACAAAAGTCATAAAAACAGAAAATGAATACTAAGAGAAGCTTTATACTATAATATAGATCAGTTAAAAAAATTACATAAAAAAATATTTTTTAATTGTCACAATTTATGATAAACTGCACTACAATTTTTTAAAAAATTTTAATACAGTTTCGAAAAAAAAAATGTAATTAAAAATCCTATTTTATATAATTTATTGTCCTATGACGATAAAACAATTTATTCATACTACACATTCACTAATGAAAATGTGATATAAAAAAAAAAACAAAAACGTATAAACATAATTTTAATTTTTGGAGGCTGTCATAAACCAATAATTTTCAAAAAAATCTTTACTTATATTAAAAATTATTTAAGAACAAAATAGTTGACAAAAAATTACGTTTTTTTAATCAATTTATAAATTCTTTTTAGTAATATAATAAATTATATTGCATAATAAACATACCGTTCTATATACAAAAAAATTGTCTAAAAAAAAAAATAAGCGTTGGGAATTTTTTAGATTTATTTTTATTGAGTAAAATAAATTTTATTTAATACAATTAAGTCAAAAATAAATTTTCGTCTCAATTGCAATGACGAGTATGCAGCAGTCATTATGTAAATAAATAGCAGTTAAATAAAGAAGAAAAGAAAAACGAGTTAAATTGCATAATAAATTTTTGAGCAACAGAACATAAAAATTCATCGTCTTTAATATGCCGTGGGAGGTAATATCTTTCCTGAAATGCTTCGGTTCATTTACGGTCCGTTAAATCTGAGGTAATTTGTTCCTTTTTTTTTATTTTTGTTTTTATATTATCTTTTGTCTTTCTCCCCGCGTGATTCTCACTTAAATTATCATTCATTTTTTTCCTTTTTCTCCAGTTTAGTCTTTGTTCCCCCAGTACTTCATCATTTACATGTTAACAAATATAAATTTACGAAGAAAAAATTCTTGTCCATTAATTAATTAAAAATTCTTTACATTCTTTTGTTTTTAAACAGTATATACTACGAATTACAAGAGGCAAATATATATATATTTTTTTATAGAAATTGCGCAATTTTAGCATCTTCAAAGTCGTATGGATAATTGAAGTATCTACATGGATACTTCAAACAAAATTTACTTTTTTTTTATTTGTATCTTTTCTGTTGGAATACCCAAATAAGTAGATAAAGATAGCGGGATAAAACTGGCTTGTTGTTTCTTTTTCACAACCGTGTTAGTCCTATTCTTTGAAATTAGATTCTAAAGCAGAGCTTATTTAATTTATTTTATTAAATGTTTTTATGTTTGTTGTAGCTCTTATTTTTCGTAAATTAAAAGTGGATTTACATTAGTTACATTTAAATAAAATTGCTTTTATGCTTCACTTTCTATATACAATTTGATATTTAAATTATTAAATATACAGTGTGACCAATAAAGTCCGCATCATCTGGGATTTTTTTTAATTAATAATTTTTTTTAATGTAATTATGTCAGCTGTTGGACTAAATTGACAATAGACACACATTTTGTCACATAACGGCAAAATTTAATATAAAGGAAAGGTGTCTCAAAAATAAAATTTTTCTTCAAAATATAACTATGTTAGAAATAACTATGTTAAATTAGCGTTTTTTTTTTACCTATTTTTAAATAAATTAAATTTTTAATGATCGATTATTTTTGATTTAAACTTATCTACAGGTATAAAAATTATACAGAACGTAATTCTGAAGTTTTTTATTTTAAAAATTATTTTATTTATTATATAACAAATTTTTATTTTGAACACGCGTAACTAAAAAATTGAATACTGTCTAAAATATTCAATAATGATGATATCTATTTTCCTAAAATTATCACGTAATAAAAATTTACGAAAATGATGACATCTCTGTAACATTTAAGCATTAATATAATATTCGGTCATTTTTGAATCAAATAAAGAAACCATTACATAGAAAACCCAAAACCGTAACAATCTTTATCGACAATATACGTAGTTGTTCACGATTTAATGGCTGGAAAGAGAATAATGATGCTTAATGTTTTATTTTGTGTTGTAACGTAATGCAGCATACATCGACAAAAACCGAATAACAACAGTGTGCACAACATATTGAAGATTGTATGTAATACAGAGAATCTTGGTTTGTTTGTCCACTGTAGCTTTAGGTCATTTCGGTTATTTATAATGATACAATTATATTTATTCAATTATAAAAGTTATTTGATATAATATTGTTAACATTTTTAACTTTTTCTGTATAATTTTCCATCAAATTTACCAATATGCTAGCTAAAATTTATTATTATATATTGCGTTATCACAACTTATAATTTACAATTTTATTTTTTTACAAAACAAAATTAATTTACAATTCCACAAAGACTATTTATCCAGGATAACGACTAGTTAGTGGTGGAACTCAAATATCTATACCTAGACATTGTAATTTGATAGATAATAAATTTGGGTCATTATTATTTCTAAATTGTTTTAAATTTTTTTATTTGTAAAATTAAAATAATAATAATAATAATAATAATACAAAAACATTACCATTTTTTAAATTAATTGAATGCCATGGAACCATGTTACCTTTCTTTTAAAATTTTAATAAAATATATAAAAAATGATCTTTTTCATGATATAAAATATTGATCACAAATTCTTGATTTGATCTAAAAAAATAGATCGGATACTAGAAATTGATCTATGATCTAATATAGAACTTATTGTGAGGATCTTAATCTAGATTCTCTTTAAAATGATCTCTCACAATACTACCAATAATATCAATCTAACTTTAGCTCTATTCAAACAATATAAGCTTATCTGAACACAGAAAGACTAGAACACTCTGTATATATAGAAAAAAATTGCAATAAGTGTTTGGCATTGCATTTGCAACGGTATCGAGAACATCGTCGAATCGTGCACGGTTTACACTACATATAGTTGACTAAAGCCGTTAACGTACTTTTGATTTCGTCGTTAGTAACAGAGCGGCGCGCATTTTCCATTAGTGATTTTGAAACAAAAGTGCCGAGTGCCTGATACCTCTAACGGCTAGAAAAGTATTCCTATCGATAATGGAAAGTCGATAAATGGTTATAGCTTTCCCATTATTTCCATCTAAACGGAAGCCGCCTTCTTTTGTTAGTCGCTTCGCTCCACTTTTTTTTTGTTTCTACGCTAGCGCGATTTAATTTATTAAATGTTTTTAATCGTTAAAATCGCTTTAGCCGCGTAATCGTCTAAATAGCATCGCACACCGATGAAAGCAATTATAAAAAAATTTTGTGTTCTACTAGTTTAGATTCTTTTGTTACATAAGTTCTACTTCTCTTTCACTTGTTTTTTACTCTTTTATAAAATCCACAATTTGCCATTGTGTCTGATTAGGACTGTAATTACCGGTTAATTATTCTCATATTTTCCGTGAAACATGCTAATAATAATTTACATATTTGTAGCCAACAAGCATATAAAAGTAAATACAATTTTCTAGCTTATTTGCGATTTTTATGGAATTTATATCAGGATGTAATTAAGGTATACGTAAAATTAACACAATAGCAAGTTTCTAAGACTATTTAATTATAATTAATTTTTTTTAATTAATGTTAAAATCAAACAGATAGAAATAATACACAAAATTTATACAATTCACGGCCGGTATCTGTATGGAATTTTTTTCACAATATTAGAAAAATACTTTTTCTATTTCATATATTTCTATTACAAATATTATTTCTATTAACTGCTATAAAAAATGTCAGTAATGTATATATATTATTAGTATGATTTATTACTTATGTAAACGCATTATGAAATAAGTTCATAAATATAGATATAATTCTTTTTGTCCAAATAATTTTAGAATTAACTGTATAAACATTTTCAGCTGCTGCTCTTACATATAACTCCTCCACGGCTACTATCTATTTAATAACATTTAATAAAAATATCCTATTACAATATCAATATCATTTACACGAATGTTTATTTTTGTCAAACAAGTATTTCTATTATTAGTTATATAATGAAACCAAAAACAGTTTTTGAATTATTTATATTAGTCACATTATGTTTCATCTATTTGAGTTACAAAAATAAACAAGTAATTGTTCGATATTGTTATATATTTTTAGAACAAAACTATAGGTAAGTATATTAATCTTTCTTATATATTTATAGTGATAAATGATTCGATTAGATTACCTTGTCAAAATGTATTGATGTTTGATATTCGATATATTTTTTCCATTATATTGTCAGTTATATTTTATCAACAAAAGTTTCAATTTAACTAAATTTATTTATAGAGATAAACCTACATATTTAAATAAATATCTTGTTCTGAATTTTTATAATACATAAAAAATAAGCTTTCATTGATTTTTTTAATTAATATTCTAGATAAATTAAATGAAACATTAATAATATATTTCTATCAAAGTTTTGCAACAACAGCAGATATATGTAGTAGTAAAATCTCTATGAATATAACATCTTGTTTCTCGATCTAACAATAGTCACTTGAAAAATAGTTTATTTGGTATCCCACAAATAATGTAGCAGAAGTTAAGAGGTAACCTAACAAAAACTTGAATAAAAATAGCCTCTTATACTTGGTCAAGTAGCCATAAGTCTTATCTAGTATCAACAATTCCAAACCAGAGTCACATATGAATTTTTCTCTATTACTACGACGAATCAACTGAAACTAAAACACTTCAGCACTGAAATCTAACATACTCTAGAACGCTTCAGGATGTTCTAGACTAACGATATTTCACAACCGTACTTCCCTCCAAGCATTCTTTTACAATTCTCGTTCCAGATAAAAATAAGAAACGAAAAAAGGTTACTGTAAAGAAAGAAAGAAAAAAAACTGTGAGAATTACATATCAACGAAAAGTTTTCAAGTTTAGGAAAAAGGTGGGTAGCTAGATAAAAAAAAGCAAAAAGAAGGAAAGAACAAAAGAATTAAGAATAGAGATACATTGTTCCAAACAGATAAATGTTAAGATAAAACCATTTAATATCTACTACACATTGTATATTTATATTAATACACACAAAAAAATAATTCTATCTGTGTATCTGCGGCTTTATTTAATAATAATAATATTAGAAAACTTTATTTAGCAAAAAAGTGCTATATAAACAAAATATAAACAAAAGCAGAAAGTTTTTTAAAACTAAACGCGGAAAGTCTGGGTTTTCCGATCTTGCTGTATTATAAATTATGCATTAGACATTTGATCAAATCATTTTTAAATGACTTACACCAAATCTCATTATTCATAACATCTTTATAGTTTTTGTAAAACAAACAAAAGTACTAGATATATCATCAAAATTTGATAAAAATGACAAAAAGTGTCTGAAACGTGTATATCAGTGAAAATCTCAACACCAACGATTTTCATAAAAAACCTTAATACTTCTTACGCAACACACAAGAAGTAAAGAACCTAAAAAAAAAAATACATATCAAGAAAAACTTTGCAAGGCTTAAAAGAAAAAAAGTAAAAAGGCAAAGAAAGAAAGAAAGGCGTACAAAACAGAGACATTGTTTCGGGACAGAGGAATGATATGATGAGGATAATCAAGTTGATTTGTGCGAGCGAAAGGTAATGTCACAGCCGGAGTTAGCCTGCGAGCACAAGCCGGCCGGGCTGGAGCTAACGGTTACTAATGAGATTTCGGGCGAGAAACGACATTGTACACAGTTAGTACGCCCTTTTTCCTTGAAACGCCCTACGCACCAAAGACACAAAGCAGTGGCGTAAGTACAGCGACTTGGGAAATGCGTACAGATTTTCCGTTTTCTCTTCCGAGGAAGATATACTTAAGCATATTTGGAGATAATTTGATAATAGTGATGTTACAATCTAAGTAGATTATAAAACTTTGGTTTGGGAGTTTTTAAAAATGAATTTCTTTGGTTTTGTGTATTCAGAATGTTACAAAACTTGATGATTATAATAATATTTTTAATTAAAATTCAATTATTAAGTTTTTTAAATGATTATTTATCCTACAGAAGCAATTACATTATATTCGACTATTATGATATTAACAAAACTCAATATTATTTGTAATTAATATTAAAAAACACTGCTACCTAAAATTAGGACAAAATTTTCAATTTTAATTACTTTCTAAAACTTTAGTTTCTCTAATTAAAAAACTCAACAAAAACAAACAGAACTTCAACAAACATTCATAAAATTCTCTTCTTTACACAAGCCCCCATACAATTTTCCCTGAAACCGCCGCCACTGCTTTCAAAGAGTACAAATAGTGTCAAACTCGTACACATATGCTCGCTCGCGTATATTTACACGGAACTTTGTCTATTAATTCCGGCTCTTGGTGTAATACGCGCTGGTTCCATAGTACATATAAAGATCTGCCTCTCGAACGAGTTGCGCCTGGCTGTGTTTGTGTGTGATGTAGGGGGACGACGCCCGGGTTGCCTGTATTGGTGGCTGTAAACTGAGAAGTGTCTGTGTGCATCTACTTGACGTTTTCATTTAGTTTGGCCGTGATCAAATATTTAATGGAAAACAACGGATTCAATATCATATTCATCATTGTCAACATTGATTAATTGTACATGAATTTTGCGTGTATGTAGAACGCGAAGCTCGCTGGCGCTGCTTTTATCTATTTATGTATGAATGTACGGACCAAAAAAGAATTGTTTGCTTCTAAATAAAATATTTATCGACGGGTTCGTGTGTTTGGATCTGAGTTTATTTTTTGTATGTTGATTTTAAAAATTAAATTGCGTTACGTAGTTTTTTTTATAAATTATCAAGGATTATTTATATAACATAAAAATATATTCTAACTAAAAAAATACAGTAAATATAATATTAATTTAATAAATTTTAGAGAATGTTTTCCTTTTCTTATTACTCCGTTACATTTGTAACAGTAAGTATGATTACGCCAGTAAATTATCCCGAAATTGCCATAGCCATGGAGTTAATAAAGAAAATAAACAAATATCTATAAATTTCTTCATTTTGATATATAAAATTACGAACATCTGTATGTTTTTTGTTGTTAAATTTCCTGTTTATTTAAAACACAAATAACAGAATATTAAAGAAAATTATGTAAAAAATTCCATGAATTGTATTTCTTATAGTAATAATGGTAGTATACGAAACATGACAATATTTATAGTAATATGTTCGTAATCATTCTAAAAGAACTAACATGTGAAACAAAACATATTAAATATGATATGTGTAGTTACAAAATGTCAAATATATTACATTTGCAACAAAACTACTGAAAGTGATAAAACTTGTACAGTATCTATTTCATTTTAACATTTTACACAATGTAGCACTAGGTTTTAATTCAGTTATACTTTCAACATGGTGCCAAGCGTAACGTAATGTTCTAACTACATGGGGTAAACTTCGTTGAAAAAAAATTCACAATTCACGTTACTCATTAAAAGTTTTAATAATAAAAATAGTTTTTCGGCCACGAACCGAGTCTCCAGCTAGCTCTCGCATCACTTCTATTAGAGCTTGAATCTGTCGCATTGTGCCCGAGTTAATTTAGGAAAATGTCCGACTAAACTTTATGATAGATAATGAAACTGTAACCGGGAAGCTTTTTGCTGATTTTAACTTTGTCTGCCGTTACAACAACTACGATAGTGAAACGGTATGTATGTATGTATATATAACATATCATTATAAATACCTATGTTCCGCATCGTGTTATATACGAATGGTTCCGTTGTTTTTCCAGCCAACTATAAATATGAATTAATTTCGTTAAATGGAACGGACGTGTACATTAAAATATTTTAATTAGTTGCGATAGTTAAATTTGTTTCATTGCATTATCTCGTATACAAGCTGTAAAAATAACAATGATATGTTTTACATTTGCTTAGGCTAGGTTTATGACACAGATAGTTGGTGCACAAGCAAAATGGTTGCAAAAGTTGCAAATGCAAATAAACAAATTTTAATGTTTTGTAAATACAATTTAGTTTCTGTCCAGTAAGCAGTGGTATCATGTAAAAAATAAAGGTGCCGGAATGCAATATTGATTTACCCAAATAAATATTTAGTGTTATCATATGTATTTTTTTGGCTTTTAAAAGTTTGATAAGTAAAAATTCAGACTTTTGTATTTCTATAAAAATTTAATCGATGAAAACATTAAACACAAAGCATTGGCTGTAATATATATATATATATATATATATATATATATATATATATATATATATATATATATATATATATATATATATATATATAGGTATATTATTTCATATTTATGTGACAATAATCATATGAAAAATTTGTTATCTCATAATTGATTGAAGACTAAAAGTTTTTAACCTTCCGTTAGTCGCGCCAAAAAAATTACACGGTTAGTCGCGCCGTGTACTGAGTACACCGGCTGAGGTTTTCCAGTTTACGATGCCATTTTGGGGATTTTATTGTAAATATATATGGATGAAATGATATTTATTCAATATAAATGCAATTTTTCATAAAAAATATATAGTATTTATAATTTTTATCACAATATAACACAACATAAAATCCTATTAGGATGAAACTAGATGAATCTAGATTACAAAAATAGTGTTCATAAAATATATAAATTCAAGTATATATAATGAAAATACTTACTACATGTTTTTTTGATGACACCTACTCGACAAATGAATCGAAATTCGCGACAAAATTGTTCCGGATCAATTCGCGCCGGTGCCCGAGTCTTGACGCGCGTTCGGTTTTCGCGTGTATACTTGCGACATATGCACGGACAGTTGATATTAATATGCTTAATCGATAGCTAATGAACCACCGGAGGAATACATGAAAGGTAGAACTGCTTAAATTCATCACAAAAAAATTTGCAATCAAAAAACGAGCGCCCGTGTACTCAGTACACCGCGCGACTAACGGAAGGTTAATCATGTTGACACAGTTCTATAGGATTACATTTTTTGAAAATTAAAAAAAAAAAACATTATCTATCTTTTTATAAACAAAATTAATATTTAAAAGCACCTTTTAAACGTAGTCGTAGTTTCATGTTTCCATGGTAACTTTTTTTTATAAACATGAAAATATAAATTTTGTAGGCAACAAAAAACCCATTTTGTTATCAATATTTAATAGATAAAAACGAATAGTAATTCATATTATTATATAACCAAATATGTGTTGTAAATGGGGAGCTCTTTTTCTATTTTTTTATTGGAATTTAATTAGTGTAGTTACACCACTAGTGTTAGTTAATTCAATAGAAAATAAAGTATGCGTTTTACGTTGTTTGTACTTCGAACTTGCCCCAAAGTCTAGTTATTTCTGTTTCGTTTAATTCTGTCCCTTTCTTTATTCATACTGATATTTCTCATACTAAACAACCAATCATTAAATAATGTTCATTGAATAACATACTATTATAAATATTTCTTTTTATCAATGGGAAATAAATTATTTAATGATAAAATTAATAATAAACAAACTAACTTACAAAGAAAAGTACGAAAGACAAAAAATAAGACTTTTATAGCAGTTGCCCTTTGTATAGTAATTCAGTAGAAAGTTGTATGTTGAATAAACAGATCTCTGTCTGTGTCTTTGGAAAAGTAGCATCAATATATCATGATGGCTGGGCACAAAACAAAACAAAACGAAGGCGACGAGGAGATGGTGGTAGATAAAGAGAGAGGATTTGGAAACAGAACGACCGCGGAACCAAACTTTGGCACTGCGAACTCCAATACAAATAGCGTAGAATACGCGGCAAAGTACTAAGCGAACCCCCAGCACAACGAACGCGCACAGTTTCGAAACCAACCCGGAACAGAACTTCCTTGCCATATTGGAAAATGCGCTGCATCCGTTTTGAATTCGTAGGTTAGGTTAAAGTTAGGATGCATTCACATTGAGACAGCACTCTCAAAACTAGACTACCAAAGCTGTCAAAATAAGGACTATTACATCTTTTGCTTTGAATTTGTTAACTTTATACGATTGGACAATAACAATATATCTTTTCTTATTTTTCATTAAACTAATTTAATATTAAAACTTAAATACAACAATTTAAAATCAATATTAATAATAATCTATAAATTTTTACCAAGAAAAATCTGAGAAATTATGTCGCTACTGGATTCTGCAATTCTGATTCAGCACTGTCACTTTCTTGCTTCAAATCACTTTACAGGTTCACAAAAATGTTAATAATTTTTTAAATGTCTTTTTTTTACATGCATTTCAGCCACAATATGTTAAAAATAGTTTATATTTATTGCAAATATATATTTTTTCTTAAGTATATGAAAGTATGCGTACCGACACGACGCGCTAAACGACCGAAACTAAACAGAACTAGACCAATTTTTATCTGAATAACAATTTTTTCTTTAACGAACATGTTCAAACAGTGAAATTTATTTTATTATTATAAACATTGTATTTAATATTATTCTCTATTTTATAAGTATAAAAATCGATTTTCGCTAATAATCTTAGTTAATAAATCAGTAAAATTAAATATATTGTACAAGTATTTTCCGACTTACGACAATCTGCACTTACAACGATAAAAACTAAATAAAATTATTTTATAAGAATACACATTTTTAGCCCTTTTAATTAAATAGAAATTTCCTTTATTAACATATAAATTGTAATAAATAATTTATTAAATATAAAGAAAATTAAAATTAAAACAATTATCGATTTACGTCAAAAACATATCTTCGTCGTAAGTCGAGAATTATCTATATATATATATATATATATATATATATATATATATATATAATATTTAATATTTAATATTATTATATTAATATTAATTAATATTAATATAATAATATTATATTATAATATTAATTAATATTAATATAATAATATTATATTATAATATTAATATTATTTTATACAAACTTACAAAAATTTGTGAATTTAGAGTTTCAATTAAAAAATTTCAAATACATATACTATGTAAAATTATATATAAAATAATTGGTGAAAACATAAATAATATTAAAAACTATACGTAAAATTATAAGATTATATAAATTAAATAAATTTTGTAGTTAACATTTTCTTGATAAATATTTGAAGACTCAAATAATATAATATTTTTCATTTATCATGAAATTAGGTGTAAACAAATTTTCGAAATACACTTGACATTTTTTCTCAACCCTTCTCAACCCCAACTCATAATATATTATTTTGCAACTCTGCAAAGATTATTCATTAAATCCATAAACATATTAATAATTTAAAAAAATTTTATACAACATATAATTTTTCTTGGCCAATAATTACATATTAAAACAGTAAATATACCAACAATATCGATACTGACACACATCGCCGCGAGTACGGTATCATTGTAGATACAGTCTGACTCGATGCCAAAGATAAAACATCGTCTTCGACGGTGGCAAATTACGCGAACGCTAACAGATGCGAATCTTTATAGAAAGATGCTCGTATGTTTTAAAGTGAAAATCATGCGACAGGTGCTGTTTATAACTTGGCAAACGTGTGAAATATACCGGAAACGC
Source organism: Clivina fossor (assembly GCA_963966155.1). Lineage (NCBI taxonomy): Eukaryota > Metazoa > Arthropoda > Insecta > Coleoptera > Carabidae > Clivina > Clivina fossor. Next base: position 7,707,572 of record OZ014565.1, on the reverse strand, counting down.
TTTCCCGGTTCGGTTCTGTCGTTAAAACACACGCGCGGGGCCGTCCCGCGCTAATGTTCGAGGCCAGGAGCCCGCGTTATAGACGGCGCACCTGCTATACAACCGCAGTAATAAGTATCTATAATGTGCGCACGATAAAATATATTTCTACGTCGCGAATCTGTTACAGAAAAATCGTAAAAAATAGCCGCCCCCCATACTGATATAAAAATATGTTGTTGTTGTGCGCAAATTTTATTGTAATAAAACAAAATTAATATCCAGTTAAATACATATACATTTATTTACTAAATGTTGATAAATATAAAAATCAAAAAATATGCGGCGTCTGGGTTCTTGTAATTTAAAAATTAATTATTGAAAAACTTCAAATTTGGCATACATAAAAAACCTTGACATGTAAATTAATTGACAGATTCAGATACATATTCAGTTGCAATATTTGCAAACAAAACAAGATATCTAGGTAAATAAAGTATCTATTTTAGTTAATCATTTTAAAAAATCTGCATTGTACGGGGAAAAAATTCTTATTTGATTTTTCAAAATTTTTATTACGGGAATTTTTGGTGCCTGTTTAAAGATACTTCCCGAAAATTCTCATATCACTTCCGAAAAAATTTTGATAAAAAAAGTTTTAAAATAATATTTTAGGCCCTATGTAATATATTTTTTAAATAAACTGAATGTTTCAAATTAGTAATAATTATGTTCAAAAAATATTAGTAAAGTTTGATATTGATATTTTATTTTTTATTAAAATAAATTATTAAAATTTTTTAAAAATATAACAATTGCTTCAAAGTGGTAACACTTATTTATGAAAAATTATTAAAATTTTCAATAACATATTTAACTGTGTGATAGATTTTTAAGTAAAAAGTCATACTATTTTCATATAATGATTAAATTATTAAAAACACATATTTCCCAAATAAATAAATAAAAAAAATTTATCTTAGTATCTAACTGTCAAGTAAAATACTTTTGTATGACATCGAAAATAAAATATTTGATTTATTACCTGGAAAAAAGTCAGCATATTAAACTATTTGTAATAGCATGGTAGTCTGAACAAAATTTTTGGGCGTGACAGTTTGATTACTTATTGATTGAGAATAAATTACCAATTAAAGGTGATGTTCTCGTCACGCAATTAATTTGCAAATACTACAAATTGTAAAACATTGCTATTAATGCGTTATATGGTCAATTATTATTTTAGCCAATAAAATAATTTGTTATTAACTTTGTACAGAATTAAACTAGTACAAAAATGAATGTAATATTAAAAAATGTGAAAATTAAAACACAATTTTTACAAGTATTTTGTTCTGAAAAAGACAATACCTATATCGTCGAAAATTTAAAATAACTAATAAAATTTTAATTTATTTCGTCATTACTTTCTGAAATATAAATGAGTTAGAAAAATTAATATTTTATTCAATAATTATAAAAATCAAAATATTTTTTTCTTTATAACTATATGTGTGGCATATTTTCAATACAATAAACAGAAAACATGTTAGTTTTTATGTTAATTATTAAAAAAAACAAACAAACTTGTAAAGTGTTTTCATCGCACGCAAAAATTTAACACAATAATGTAACAATTTTTCCCGTTAGATGAACAATTTTCTGGTTAAAAACTAAAGCAATTATATCAGGGTTTATCAACTCATGCAAGTGTAAATTTAGCCACAAACAACCACATTGTAAATAAGCAATTTTCATTTAGTAAAATGGCCGAAAATTTCGGCGGCCGTCCAATCAATAGCTTTCTAGTTAATAACCCAGATTCATTTTGCCGCGGCAGTTACTTAGCGTCAAGATATATGGATGCAGATGCCGTGTCATGAAATTTATGAATCGCTTGTTGTGGCCGAACCAAACGCCCCGAGGTTGGTGAAAAACGGGAGGGTTGCTCACTGTAAACTGGGAAACGAAATCAAAAATAAACTTTGTATCGAGAGCTGAAATCAAATTATCGGAAATTCAACCGCCACCGATTCAAAATTAGGTTCTCTTCGTGTACGGGAGAGAGAGGTTATATCATATACTCGTACCGAACACGATTTGCTAACCTAACATAAATATTTTAGTTACATATACTGACAGACATAAAAATGTTTTATCTCTGGTCTTCGTTTTCCTTTTTTCGTTGGATTACGGACAGGAATGTAAAATATATGTATGTAGTTCACGCAAATTGCATATTTATTAAAAATTTGTGTCAGGTTTTTTTTAAATAATAATTGATAAATGAGTGATTACTTACATGTATGCTATCGTATATATCGAAAGCTTGGAAAAATTTCAATTGAGTTTCACTGCTTTAACCGAACGTTTAACTGCTTTACTGCTTTAGCCCATGACATTTTTTTTTAATCTTTATACTATATATAAAAATTGTTTACTATACATAATTTTAAAGTTTTTATTATCCTTAAGTTGAGCAAAGAATCTAGTAACTATTTATAGTAGGTTTAAATTATTATTAGTAATTATTAGTCAAAAAGCACAAAATAATTTAAAATATATATTTGTAAAAATAACCTAGTATTTGTTTGTTTTATATTTTATATATTTTTTTTTAATTATAAAAAACAACATCGCTATTTTCAAGCAATCATAGGCATTGTGGAAATTAAAAAACCACACATTCAAAACAAAAGCAAAACACTTTTTCGATTCGCACGAATCCATTCTAGATATGTTTTTTCTTTGTCTTTGATTTTTTGCACAAGACTGAATAAATATGTACATGTATATAAAACGCATCGTTACATGTACATATTCGTATACTAACACGCTCATACAATAAATGGCATGTATGTATATCTAGGCTAGTGAAAACATTACACGTGAATAAGCAAACACAGTAGGTCTGTATATAACATTTCGATGCGTTTCCAAGCTCTAGTACCGAATAATATGACAGATTGTGATTACAAGTGCATCGATATTGCATAACTGATGCTTCGGTAATTGCAATATAAAATCTATGATCTAATAAGAGGATTGTTAATTAATAATGGAATATAATTACTATGTTGAGTCAAAAAGTACATACACAGATTTCAAAAATACACGATAGAATCTGTATAGAGACTTGCTATCAAAGCGTGAAAAAATTAAAATTGTGGAAAAATTAGCCACTTGAAATTGTATCAATTATGAACATGAAATTATAAAAGAAAAATAATTGGCATTAGACATAAGAAAAAAAGTAGACTGCGAGAATGTGAAAGTATATTTATTATTCAGTGTGTATTATTTCCTACTAAAATTATTCATCATGCTATACTTATGTTATGTTAGTACATAACCTCCGAACATACAGCTATTTATATTTAAAGATATTTATTTGTATAGTATTAATATAGTCTTATGTTCTTCTATAGTGTCCGCCAAAAAATCCATTTCATATTGAAAAAATTTTAATGTTGCCGTAGAATGTATCAAAACGTCGTTTTGTAAATAAAATATATACAGACCTTAATCCTAAAACTTTTTTATTTTAATACAATGAATTCTGAAAAAAATTTTTTAATATATGTATTAGTAAATTTTAAGTTTACTAAAAATACATAATTTTTTATTTGAGAAAAGGTACATGCAAATCAATAACAATAAAAACTTATTACATCAATATCGCCAATTTCAAACCTTATTATTGCAAAAAACATCCCCGAGAAATAATCATTGCCAACCTGTCAATTTCGTTACGCTTAACAGGGGTCATAGAACGAGCTTTTCGCTCTCAAAAACTGAGCCACGAAAACGTCAAATCTCCGATACTGAAAAGGTAATGAGTCCAAGTGACACAAGATAGGCGGGCAACTGTCATTGAAAGCGACCAACAATGGCCCCCGAAAAGTAAACGAAACGGTCCCACAAATGCCGTCAAATGTCCCCAATATATCCGAGGGGCGTGCCACCACAGAAAGTCCCTGCTTATTTATTGTATTTTTTTTTTCGTTAGTTTCAAGATTTCCCAAAGTAATATAAACAATAAAGAAGCTATTGGACAGACCTACACATACACAGAGGGATATTTTGAAAGAAAAGAATTGAAACATTTTTTTTTCTTGTTTTTTAGAAGAAGTTGCGGATCCTAAGTTTTATTTGTATAAACAAGACTTGATTTAATGTGATATATTGGTTTTTCCGCAAAACACCGCCGGCGTTCAAGATATGAAGTTCTTTTTTTCTCTGTGGGAAGCTTGTAATAATGTTTCAGGATTATTGAAGAGAAAAGTTGACGAACAATAATTTGTTTTTTTGTTTTATTTTTCAGTCAAGTTTATCGTTGTTCATAAATGTTTTACTGTAAATAAGTTACGATATAAATATAAGTATTTTTTTTATGCAAAATATTGGCTTTTTTATTTTATGTTGTATTTTGCTAATAACGTATTGCGTTACAATGTGTATAATAATTTCATTTTAACACTATATTAATTTAACTTTTAAAAAAGAAGGCAACAGCATTTTTCTAATTTATTGGCAATATAGTGGCGGCATGCACGCTAGCAATACCAGCATTTCTTGCAAATTCTAATTCAATAAATTTGAAAAAATCTGTAAATTAAAATAAATTTATATTGATAATTCTAATAATGTTTGTATATAATATTCAAATATTTACGTGCCACTTCTGGGTAATACTGATAGTTTTGTATAATATATATCCAAAATAAAAATAAATAATTGAGAATAATTGTTGTGGAATTTTTAAAAATATTATTGTATTTGTACGAAGTAACCAAAACAAGTAAATGAGAAAAAACTTGACGTTATACATTGTGTGTTAAACAATACATTTAATTAAATATAAAAAGTAAAGTATTTTTAACTTTTGCTGAAAAATTTTTTTGGCAATGTCTACAAAGTTCTTTTTTTTTGGTAACAACGCTAACCTATTGGGCTGTTGGTATTACACGCGGGACCAGTTAACTGTAAAATTTTTATCAGAATTTGTGCCGAAAAGTCAGATAAACTTTTCTCATAGTTTAAATATTTAAATACACAGATTTTTGTTGTTATTCTAGATGTAAAGATAAAGTTAATATTATTGTATTTTATAACATTGATTAAAAAATAAATTAAAAACCTAAACTTGTATAAAAAACAAAATTATGCATTTACCACACCAATACACACTCTTATTAATGAAAGGAACAATTTTAATTGCTATATCCCTTCAAATTTTCGAAATATTTATGCAAACAAAAAGTAAAATAAGTTACCTCCTATTTTTTTTTCCAGTAATGTATGTTCCATATCTAATATTTAATAATCTATTAAACATTGGAAAAAATCACTTTAATGTTGTGTAATGAGAAAATGTATATTTACTTTAACCAAAGTCATGTATCGTATATTCTGTATATCTCATACTGTGCAGTATAAATAAAATACACGGCACATCAAATAGCAGACTTTAATATTGCTGCAATATTATAAATTTTATCTTAGACGCAATTTTTTCGCCGTAAATGCAAAATATGTTTACAGTTTTTCTGCATAATATTGATTTTATTTGAAACATCAAGCGCAGAAAGTTGCATGCTGTTGCTGATATTGCTTTAGAGGTACGTGTGTGTGTGTGTATCACGGCACGCAAAGGCAAAATCATCTTGTATAGTTTACGCATTTCGCATGCGTTATAAAACACGTATTTTCATAAATTCCTCGACACATCGAATAGATTTTCGCGCCGGGCGATCAAAAAAGTGTCAGTCATGTATCTTTTAGAGAGGGCGGTTTCCATAAAATGCGCTAAGCATTCCACTTGGAAATTTCATGGAATAAACATATCACGTAACGCTTTAAAATTTTACGACTGCACAATTTTAAATTTATGTTACAGTAAAGAAAAAACCAATTTAGTTTTTCGAGAAGAAGGAAAGAAAAAGCGATACTCATAAATTGATAGATCGCCGGAAAGCAAAAAGCAAAAATAAAAATAATTTTATAGCATTTTAATGTCGATATTAGCGTTCAACGAAATAATGGTATTTCTCGCACATTTACTGTTAATCGTAAATCAAGAAAATGTAACAAGTTTCGGACACTGTGTTATCTTTTCTTGCAGTTCTTCATAAATAACTTGTGCAATAGTCTCTTATCTATTTTGTTACATATTACCTAAACTGAGCAGTTTGACAGGGCATTATATTTTTATAAAGTACAGACCGTTACAGATTACGTATTTGTTAATTAATAATAAAAATAAAACTATAAAATTATGTTGACTATTTGTGTTTACAAAACATACCACGAAATGTATACAATATACGTATGCAGCTAACAATTTACAATAATAATTTGTTATTTTTTAAATGTGGCATAAATTAAAAGTTTGACAAAGTTATCGAATTTCCCACTCGTATGAATTGCAACACGAGTCTTGGCGAGTGCTGCAAATTTTCATACTCGAAGGAAATTAGTACAATTCTTTGCTCGTTCTACAATATACTATTTCCATTTATTTTATTTTAATATATTAGTCTGAAAGACTACTGGTTAGAATAAGGTAACTTTTGGAAAGATTAGTATTGTAGAGTTCAAACCCATCGCAAGATTATACAAATACTTAAAAAAAGTCATTGGCTGATACTATAAACTTGGTTTTTGGGTGTTTTAATTTATTTATTTAGTCCTGTTTTTATGAAAGTTACGATGTCTTAAAACCGGTATACCTAAAACCGATTTAAAAATGTAAGCGCCATTGTGATTACTTATTAATTCTTGGTAAGTATATATATATATTTTTGGAAAACTTTCAACTTTTATGTTCAAAATTAGCATTATATTTTTATTATCAAAATTTGATATTAGTTTTAATTCCAAAATATGCGCAAGTACCATATTATAAATTTTAAAATCTAACATAGACGTAGAATATATTACAACAAATTTTATTTAAAGAAAAAAAAACAACTTAATATAACGTCTTGTGTCCTGTTTCATATCCTTAATTTTTATATAATTATTTAATAAATATATTTATTAATAATGAAATTATGTGGGAGCATTATAATTACGAATAGAGTATGTAGTAATTAATATGATATAATAGGCAAACTTACCCCGTCCACAGTACGAATTCAATATGATCTCCCTGGCGTTGTTGCATCGCATTAGCTGCGGACTCAATGAGGTCCCAAGGCGAGTCACAGCTGTAGTCGCCAAAACGGCCCATTGGCCGTCGATTGCCGCGACTACCACCGCCCCCATCGTATTCCGATCGCCAGCAACCTGAGAATATTGCAAATCTATAAAATATGCCCAGTTGCCCGATAATACTATGGTAAAATATGAAATCTTGCAGGAAATGTCAAGGTTGGGTTATAGGATATTTAATAAAAGTATAAAGATTTTATCGAAAATTGGATATTCTGTACATATAATAATTTGAAAATACTCAATTATATTCGACAGTGCAATTTTACACCAAGCACTAATATAATCACGGATGTATTCCGTATCGTTTCTGTTAAAAATAATTGTCCGTTAAAATACAAATTTTGAGAATCCATAAGAAATTTAGCTATATAATATATTTATATTTAATTGTTGAAGTCAGTATGTTATACTGCCAAACTGTAAAATCTTTCACATGTATTATACGGTCTTCATACATTAACCATTTTTAAAGACTACTTAAGGGGGGAGTACACTTTGACTTTTCAAAAAAATGCATTTTTTTTTTTTTGGCTTAAAATGTTCCTTGGGATGTATACTTTAATTTAGAAAAGACTCCAAGTCCGCCAGAATATTCCTTACCGCTTTACGAAGCGATTTCCTAAAAAATGTATGGAGCCGGCATAGCCGATTGAAGGTAAATACTTTTCCACGAGAAAAATGAACGCCGTTTATCTCGAAACGAGGTTTTTCAAACTTGCGTGGGAAATTACTCTAACCAGTTATCATCAAATTTGGATATCGCCTAGGTTTTCTTGTTCAGAATTAAATTCTGCTTAGAAATACGTATCCACATTTTTGATTTTGTCAAAAATGGATTTTTAATCCACGATTTTGTAAGCATTTTTAGGGTGAAAAAATGGATTTTTTTGTCCTAAGGCCACAACTTTTGAAAAAAACAATTTAAAAAAAATCGGAATACGTATTTCTAACCCAAATTTCATTACTAATTAGGATTTAGTTCGATTTATGTACCAGGATCACATGGGAAGGAGTATTTTCCCACGCCGTTTTCCGACTTCCGCGCGAGGACGTCTGCGCGACCTGGTGCACCGGCCACGGGGGGGCGCCGATCGAGTTCAAAAAAATACAAATTGTAGTTCGAAGGATGAGTAATAAATGGGTTATAACATATTTGCCCTCCCTTAGTGTTTTATTGCTTAAAAAAATTAACGAAAATGCCTTACTTTTTGGACGTTCAAAGTGTACTACCCCCTTAATATAAACAAACCAGCTAATTTAATTAAACTAAATTACTATCGTATTTCCCGCAAACCAAAATGGCGCACCGGATGCGAGAATTTAGTTCGAGTGGTTGATGCACTTGTAAAACGAAATAAGCGATTACGTTTTCGTATCCAATTATACCTGTGCTCGTTTGTCACTTACGAGTGTGTAGTAGCACACGTCATGAGCAGAACGGGGCTGTCTGGTTGCTGGACGTCGCGGCGACGGAGTGATTTAGGTGCGACGCGACGCTTTTCCGGACACACACACATACGGAACGACAGCGTCGGGATAGATTTTGCGGACAGACGGCAAAAGCATAAATGTGTGCTTCGGGGAAAACGCAGCTCCATGCTCTCGGACATTACACTGTCATGTTCACTGCGCTGTGATTCGCTGTTCAAATGTCTTTGCAAGATCTTGGTGATTGTAGAGAAGATTTGTGTGGTATTACAGTGCAGTTGAGTTATGAAAAGCATCTTTCTTATATAATGATTTATTGTGTAATATCAGGAAAATGGAGCTTCACTCGTTTGAAAGAGTCTAAAGCGATTAAATCCATTAAATTTTATAGAAAAAAAATGTGTCATTTATAAGTTACTGTTTACTGTTTTTTTTTTTTTTTAATATTTAATTTAGTTCTATTTAAATAATTTTGTTATTCAAAGAATTCAAAACAACTCATACATTTAAATTATCGTTTAATTTCAAAATCATAATATATTTCAAACATTATATTCTAAAATTATATATTTGAGATAAATAAATTTTTAAATAGGCTCAAAAACAATGGATAATAGCATGTACCAACTTAGTCGAGTAACTAAAAGGCAATTAACGACGCTAATTGCGCTTAATCGCGCGACTAAATTGATACATGCTACCATCCTATGTATTTTGATTTACACCTTACATCACACTACAAAATAATACTACGTAACTTCGATATTTAAATAAAATATAAACAGAATTTAATCCCATAGCTTTTTTATTTTAAATAAAATAAACTTTTTATGTATATGTTTTTGAGATTTTTTTTAATAGGTCTATCAAATATTCAGAAATGTTAAGTACATTTCTTATATTTTTAAAATACATAAAATCTATTATTTATAAAAAAAAATAAAACTGTCGTTAATATTAATTAAAATAAATTAAAATAAATTTGAATAAATTTTATAATATGTATAATTTTTCCTGATAATGAGATGTACGTCGAGTAAAATATAAACAGGATTTAATTCTACAGCCTTTTTATTTTAATATAATGAGTTCTGAAAGATTTTTTGCTATGTAAATTTATTTCTTGTAATAGACAAACGCACAATTCTTAATATTATCAACTGGTAATTTTTTGTCTTAAACAAATAATCTCCATTTTTATTAGAAAACAAGCTCATTTCAATTAGATCCAAATTTACTACAAATAATATAACAAACACCATTACCAAATAGCATTACTGAAGACGATGCAAAGCGGAGAAATTGTGAGCGGCGTTGTTGTGCCTTGAGTAGGTAACGTTATGTACAAGCTGAGTGTATCCCATTAGAGGGAATTTCCTATACAAGGGAAATATGCCTAGACATAGCGCGCACACACACCACACACAAACACAGCCACATATAGCAAAAGCAAGACTAGAAGGGATTCTATGATGTACCGTAGGTACCAGTTAACTCCCGACTATAATTCAAGATTAATGACGTTATTTTCTTGTTTGTACGTTACGCTTAACGTTTCCTCTCTTTCTGTCTTTCTCTCTCTCTCTCTCTCTCTCTTTCAGTCGCTGTTGTTTCGGTTTTGTTACATATATGGTAGAATAGTACGCAATCCTAGTAGCCTTGGTTCTTAGTTTTGGTCATTCTTTTGGCGGAAAAGAAAAAATCGTAACATTTTAACTTTATAATTATGTTTATTTGTTTATAAGATTTAACATCAGAATTAATTAATGATAAATAAATATACTAATAGTAACTTATAGATAGCTGAAAGATTGAAACGGTCGTCGAATAATATACAATATTAATAGCTTCTATAGTTATTTTTATTCCTTATTTATTTTTTAAAATGTTTCATCAAGTGCCATCCATCAGAAGTGTAAATAAAAATTTTTAAAATATATTAATAAAAATTTATTAAAAAATGTATGTATTATTATTCTGTTAATTAAAAAAAAATATACATAATAAAAAACTTTTAATTTCATTTAATACATATCTAAAATTGATTGACATTCGATATTTTAATTTAATTTTCCAGTAAAACGTATTTCGGGACCGACAATCATTTTTGATCACCCAGCAATAAATATATACAAAATTTTAATATTATAAAAAAATAAAATTAATTTGTGCAGCAAAAAATTTAGAAATTTGGGTCAAACAAATACAACTAATTAAAGACAGAAAAAAATCTTTATTGCTAATTCTGTAATCGTCTTTCCGATGAAAGTAATTTCAATAATCCGCTGGTTCTTGTTTTTAATTAAACGCAATTTTATTACAGTCATCATTTTTTTTTATTTGGAAAAATATTCCAGCCAAACTTTTTATACATATATAAAAGAATAAACCGTATTTCCTTTCTCTTTGCAATTTTTACTTGAAAGAGTGAAATAATAAAATTTAATTATTTTACCTTCATCGTCCTAAATAAATATTTTAGGATAATACGAAGGCATGCACAAATATTTGCAAAAATTAAATTAGTTTTTGAGAAAATATAAAATAATTTTTTTTCCTCTTCTCAACGATGATTTAAGCAAATGTTTGCCAAACGGGCTATTCATTCTCGTAATTAGTATAACTGTCTTTTATATTTTGTTTACGAAGAGCGTTTCACTGGCATAAAATTAAATTCTCTTTTACCTGTCACATGTTTTACGATGGTGTATAAGCAAATTAAAATTACAATTTTAATTAAACTTTTGGTGCATTAAAATTCGCATCATTTCATTGTCTTTCTGAAAATGATATCTCTGTATTTATAAATTTGAAATAGATGATTAGTTCATCAGATCAACCATAACGTATTATTTACAAAAAGAATATTCAAGACTTTTCAATCCCATTAAAAAAATATAATTTAAATTTCCCTTATTCTACGCTTTTCATAATTTTATATTATGATTTATAGAATTATTTCCCTTTTATAGCTGTAACTCATTTAATTTATAAAATCAACTAAATAGTTGATTTAAAACACTCTATACACATTTTATCATTATTAAAATAAACTGCTTTATGTTTAAATTCTGTATTAAAATTAATTTATAATCGACGTTTCAACGAAACTCAACGCTCGTCTTCATCAGGATAAACTGATAAAGACGATAAATGTTGTTTCATAAACAACATTTTTAAATTAATAAATTAGATTAGATATCAATTGTAATTCGTTTCAAGTGATTATGTATCTGATAAAATTCTAATTAAATATTTCATTTACCTGCACTTATGCAATAAACTTATTAATTAAAAACACTCTTGTACATATATTATCATTTATTCTATAAACAGATTTGTTTCATAAGCAGCATTTTTAAATTAATGGATTAGATTAGATATCAATTGTAATTCGTCTCAAGTATATATATATATATATATGTATATTATAATTCTAATTAATCATTGCAGTTATGCAATGAACTTATCAATTAATACTTATTTGTTTTTAAAATTAAATGTTTGATTAAATAGATTAAACATAGATGCTTAGATATCAGTTTTCAAAGTGTATTTGGGCGATACAAAAACATCACAAAAATATTCATTATCCAAGCGGGATTAATTAATACCTTGATATCTCTAATAACTTTTATGTTTTTAAGCCGTTTATATATATATATATATATATATATATATATATATATATATATATATACTTTAATTGTAATTTGAAATTAATTTTGACAAAAAAAAAACAAATAGATATTTCTGGTATATAAATTAATATTTATGGCAAAGTATAATGTATATTAATTTGTCTATATTCATTCTAAATTTTACAATAAAATAATATTCTCCTTTCAATTAAACTAAATATACTCATATGTATCTATTTCCAAATTTCAATATTGTCATATATTGAATCACTTTAATTATCAAGCTAATATTACTGTTTGATTTCTACAATTTAATAACAAAGTAAATGTGTATTAAATTTATTGGTTGGTTTTACTGTAAATAAAAGAATTATAATTTGTATTAAAAACCTAAATAAATGCAATCTTTTAAAACAAATATGTATTAACAGTTTTTTTTTTATTAATTTTATAAATATAAATTAAGATCATTTTTAGTTAATATTAAAAAAAATTTTATCGTTGCAAGTATAAAATTATAGGTAAAGATATCTATTTCAAACAAATAGGTACCCAAGAAAATTATGTCTTATTATAATGTTTGCCATGTAGCATACTCATGTAATATACAATAACATTTCTTAACCCTCATTTAGTATGGTTTGGTCAAGTGATTTTATAAATTAAGAAAAAACTATGTATATGTAATATCGTAAAATTGCTGAAAATATACATGTAAAATCTGTGATCTAAACTGAAAAAGAAAATTAGGTTTTGTTTCAAAAACTTTTTTATTATATAATTTTATTGTTATTTTTTGGGTATTTACAATAATACAGAGAAATATTGATTGTACTAAATAAAATATAAAACAATTATATATGTTTTAAATAAATTTTGCCCTTAAGAAAAGTTTGTTATCTTCATTCCAAACAGTAAATTACCGCGGTACGGTCTAAAATTTAATTTATTTGTGCTATAGAAAGAAGATAAGAAATGTAACATAAATTTCTTTCAGTTGTTTAAAAAAAATCTTGCCTTTTATTTAGAAGATGTATTATTATTTCATAAAGATAATAAGAAAAATGTAGAATAGAAATTGAAAAAAAAATATAAACAAATAGTATAAATATTTTCCAGAAAACATAAGTTTTTAATGTTTATAATCATACAAATGTATTTATGATAATATTTTTATCCAGTTTCTGTCATTTATATTGTTAAATTCAGTGGTGAATGTCAACTTTTGTTAGACATCATATTGATAAGTTACACATTGCATTTATAATTTTAAATTTTTATATTTAAATCTTAACTATAGGTAAACAGTCACTTAAAAAGTAAGATAACTTTGACATATGTATTTAAAATTAAATATTTTAAAAATAATACTCAATTTATTTTACAAAAATTTTACCACATTAAATAGTCTCTTAATTATACATACAAATCATTTAAAAAATATGATAAAACTGTTAGTTTTGAGTATATATAGGTTCTCGTAATTTCTAACTGGAACATAAGGGCTATATGCTCAAGAAGTTGATCATATAGTTTCTCAACAACTTTACCAGCATTGTCAATGGTACGGGTTGTTAACTCACAGTTAACAGAATCGAACAGAATACCTATAGCTCAGAGTGGGTTTCGAAACATGTATACGCAGCCGATATCAGTTTTGTGGTACAAAAAAAACTTATTTTTTTTTTTTGGTCATATTATTTTACATTTTCAAAGCAAACAAAAAACAGAAGTTAAATTATTTTTTATTAATCAATTTTTAATTTGGAACATTACATGTTTACATTATTTTGTTTTTGCTTTTGTTCGTAACCATTAGATATATTACAGTAAATACGCACCGTATCTGTACTTTATTTAAAAGTTATTGTTTGTATAACACAATTTCCACGATTCAGAGAATCTTTGTGTGAATTTTTTTCAATGAAAATTCTAAACAAATATTTTTCCTTTTTTTTTGTTATACATATATATTTTTTTGTATACCAGAACATACAATTTCTTTGTTTACTTCTCTCCAAAGCGATTTTTCTTACAGTTAATGCCTTTCATAATAGGTTATCAACGAACGCCATCGTTGTGTAATTACGAGCTTGAAAAAATTGATTGTAATTATATATCAAGAATATCGAGTATAGGATAAGGAAAATAAGTAACGCTACACGCAAGTACTGTTGCAATGTTATCGTTTTTCAGTCATAGAAATAGCAAAAAAATGTTCTGTTACTCTAAAATTTATATATGTGTACTCTTGAGGAAAAAACTGTTAGTTAATTTTTATTGACTGATATTAGAAACTCGATTATAATTTAATTTTTAACTAATACTAGTAGACAATGTAACTATCGCAAGATCAATGGATCTAAATCACAAATGTAATTGTAGTACAACTAGTTATTTTGCAGAATAACTAACTAATATATATATAATAATAAGTTAAAGTATCAAAAATAATTTTATAATTTAGCTACCGTCTACCGTAGATCGACATTTAATGAAATAACCAGTTATTTCATGAAATGCCGGAATTATACGCTTTAACGGTAACATATACATAAAGTTGAAAACATATTTTTATTTTTAGTACATTATTATTTTTAATTATAAATAATAACACAACGTAATCTAATTTAAAGATAGACCACTGTTTTAGTCTACATCAAAAATGAACCATTATTTACAGTATTTCAATTTGAAACTTAGTTTGAAAATGTGAAAAATAATTAGCCATTTTGCTATTTATTCCAAAAATAATTTGACATTTAATGAATAATGAGTCGTATTTGTTGCAGTAGTTCTTGAGTATATCACAAAAATGTATAAAACAACGAACACACATTGCATTTTATTTATTAAATATTATAAAAATTGATAAAACTGATGTTGCAATAGTTTTTTGAATTAATTAGTAACAATTTTTTATGCAAAAAACGTTAAAAACACACAACGGTTAAAAAAATTAAGCTAGCCGCAGTAAAACTCCGTTCAAACAATGTTTAAGCTATTCGTAGTGGTGAAGAAAGAGATCTAAGTTGTCTAGGATCTTACCTGAGCTTTAGGCTAGTTTAACAAACAGCGTTTCACGTTAACTTGACGTTGACTTTGGCGTCAACTTACAACAAACTTAATCTAACAACGACTACTTGTTCAAAACCCCCTCCTCCCCTTACCTAACACTCTGTATATGTTGTGGAATTCATCCCTTCACGTCCCACATTTCGTTAACGTCCCTTGCAAATTTGTGGTCAAAAGTTAACTTGTTTCATAATTACCAGTTGGTGTTTCTTGGTAACCTGTAATCAATTGTTGGCCAAGGACAAACATTTTCGAGTTGTTTCATATGTATTGAAATCTGTTTATGACAAATATATTGATTAAGTTAAAATTTTATTTTAGCAAATTTGATCCTAACGTAGTAGCTAACTTTATTAACGAATTGACATTTAGATTTTAAGACTTTGTTTTTTTTTTTATAATTTATTTCTCTTGTCCATTATTCTTATTTATTATTATTGATATATTTATAAAAAAATATTGTTAAGGTAAGTTAAGTTAAATTAAAAGTTATTGATTATATTACATATTAATAATATTGGTAGTAAATAAGTTCTTGGTCTGTTGCACATACCCTGATATTGTATCATTATTACTCTTAGTATAGAAACTAATTATATATATATATATATATATATATATATATATATATATATATATAGAGAGAGAGAGAGAGAGAGAAAGAGAGAGAGAGAGAGAGAAAGTTCGTTTATAAACTTATAATATAGTTTCTAATGGAACATCAACTTCTTGTTTTATGTTTACCAGGAAAATTAATAAATGAATTTATATACATTTAATGATGAATATTAATCGCTTCTATACATATTTTCCGTTTATTTGTATCGTAAATAAAATTATATAGAGACATTTTAAATTAAAAATTCAAAATATTAAATTGATAATAAAATATCTTTTCTAAATATATTACTTATTATTTTTATCGTAATTTGTAATTGGAGTTTATACAGTCAAGTTCATACATATAGTTTTTCACTACATTTTATGTGCACAGTCTTAGCCGTTCCGTGCAAAACTTTACGTGTAAATAATAAAACTATAATTTATAAGAATTTTGATAAATCAATATTAATTATTAGGCTTTCAGATATGGTATCCATTGAATTTATAAAATTTTCTAGACTGGTATGCCGTGGTTGATATGTCCTCCATACATCTTAGATTGCATTCTCAGTGCTTGGTGTGCTTGGTAACTGTCACAAAGCACTGAGAATAGATCTGCGACAAGGATAGATTGACCACGGCATACCAGCCCAGAAAATTCTATAAATTCACTTATAAATCAAGTTTGTTTTTTTTTTCATTGAAATATTTTCTTTTTTGCGTTTGTGATAAGTTTTCAGTTCATTATTACCAAACATTTAATAAAAACGTTCTTTTACTTACAGATTAGCAATACGTCAGAAAATAAAATAAAAATTTGAAATTTATTAAAGAATTATTATTTCCTGTTTGTAGATAATCTTTTGCATGTTATGTATCCAATAACCGTAACATTATTAAATAGGCATATCAGAGATTATTCGGCGGATGTAATCTTGTAAAAATTTTCTTTCATGTCAATACATAATTACCCCGAACGTCTTATAAGTCTACGCTAATGAATATAAATGGACGATGGCTTAGTTTCAGTCTGAGTAAAATAATGAAAAAATAAAAATGTGAAATTGTATTTTAATAGTGAAATTTGTTACATTTTGTGCTGATAAAAAAATAAATTTAGATTATATGAAATTAAGACGCAGTATAGTAAGCTAACAGGACTATTAAATTTTACTTTTAAGTTGCTGAATAATTAATATAGATGTACAAAGTTAAAACAAAAAGTTTTTTATTAATTTCTAGCAAAAGTTTTAGTTGCAATGAAACAATAATAATATAAAAGGGATATTGTTTAATGAATATGTTATAACCATAACATGAGAGTGAAACATTATACTTTTTCTACGATCATACAAAAGAAAAAATTGTAAAGTAACATTTTTAAAAAAATAATAAAATTTGTTATATTCATGCTTTCTTATAAATATGTATCTTAGTAATAGCACTGATTTACGAGCTATCTATTTTACGACTGTGTAGTTAAAGCCACAATTGTGATTGATCAAAAATCGTGAGTTATAATTTCATGACTCATGGTTGTGAATTATAGACAATATAACTTAACAGAATATACATATATTGTAAAAGTATTATTTAGCAAAAGTAAAAAAAATGCAAACCTAATTTCAAAATAATATTGCATTTTTTGTGTACTTTTTTAATATACCAGGTAACTTGTTGTAATTTAAATATTACATAAATAAAGTTGGTTTATTCTACTATATTCTATATACATATATATATATATATATATATATATATATATATATAATATATATATATATTTTAATAGTTTGAATAATTACACATCGAATTTAATTAGAAAATTAAATTAAAAATTGTCAACTGCCTCGACTGGGATTCGAACCCAGGACATATAGGTCGCTAGCCTAATGCTCTGTCCACTGAGCTATCGAGTCACAGACGAGACAGAGCATTAGGCTAGCGACCTATATGTCCTGGGTTCGAATCCCAGTCGAGGCAGTTGACAATTTTTAATTTAATTTTCTAATTAAATTCGATGTGTAATTATTCAAACTATTAAATTAATACTCTGCTGACAGGCAATATATATTCTAACTTATATATATATATATATATATATATATATATATATATATATATATATATAATGAAATTTAGGATCACGACTAGGAAATTATATTGTGAGTAATTTTTTATGGGATAGTAGTCGAATTGGTAAGATGGTAAAATTAAATTCTCATTCTAGATTCAATGTCAAGCTTTCGGTGGTGATTTCCACCTTCTTCTTATTTTGAGAAAGTTGAAACAGTAAACCATCTTACCAATTCGACTACTATCCCATAAAAAATTACTCACTATATATATATATATATATATATATATATATATATATATATATATATATATATAATATTCTGAAAATGATGACAATAAACGTCCAAAATTTAAAATTATAACAAAAAAATTCTGACTCATCAACATTAATATCATTCATTTAACAATAATTTAAAATATCTAAAAAATATAGGTACGCTACTGGTAGAGAAACAAATTATTTTCAAATATTTATCTGATTCGACACTTATAGTGATACAAATTTGATTACTGTAGTTTTCCCCGAAATAGAATTAAATTACAGTTTAAACACTCGAAGGTAACAATAAAAATAGATTCGAACTAGAAAAAATAAAAATAAACGAAAGTAGAATTAAACTTGTTAAAAGAAACTTTAAAATCTTTTTTTGGAAAACTTTAACAAGTCTACAATGAGGAAAAGTAGTTACGAGATTCTTTTATCAATAGATTTCACCGAAATTCTGAAGTCAGACAATGACTTTGTTAGTATATTTTTAATTGCAAGTGCCTATATTAGAATAATTTAACTTTAAGTAATAAATAATTTAACCTAGTAAAAAAATCTATCAGAACTCATTATATTAAAATAAAACTGCTTTAGGTTAAAGTTCTGTATTCGACAAACTCAATGTCCGTCTTCATTAGGAAAAATGATACAAATGATATTTACAGAAAATAACAAAACATAGAAACAAGTTACTTAGTAACAAATAAGATAGATAAATAGATAGATAAATAGATAATAAAATTTATAAATTTTTAAATAAAATTTAGCATCCATTAATTAAGAAATTTTTATATTGTAGATTTGGTTGCATATATAAAATTTTATCAAACCAGGAAAACGTCCTTGATGCAATTCCAGTGCTATTAAGCATATTTTATTACAAATATTTCATCAGCCATTTAAAGCCGCTTTATTTTAATATAATGAGTTCCGAAAGATTTTTACTACGTTGTAAATGTATGTAAATGTTACTTTATTTACGAAAAATTCGAACGTTAACATTTTTTTTATCGTAATATTTTCGGTAAAATCAAATTAGTCTTAATATAATCTTACAAGCATTAATGTAAAATGTACAAAAAAATATTTGTTTTCTTCTTCATCAAGTTAAAGCAAGATAAATAGAGAGCATAGCTCAAAGGCATGGCACAGTCGGAAGGACCCCTCTAATGTAATTATGAAAATAACAATATCCGTTTTTCTCCGGATGCGATCCGGTCCGAATACAAAGAAAAAACATATTTGAACAGGAAATTATCTATAGAATTTCAACCGATAGAAATAAATTGAATATAATTCTGAGGGAAAGGAGATCTTTTGAGCCGAAGAAACACAGACGAAAATGTTATTGACGTATCAAACTAATTCTTTGTTCAACTGTAATCTAATCATGGCATTTTATTTTTTGAGCATGTAAACACGTTAATGTCATTATATTGTTTTGTTTTTATTTCGATACGCATTTATTAAGAGATGCTCAATTAATTGCATGCATATACTCAAATTAATATAGATATCATAATAATAAATTTTGAAATAAAGATTTTTATATAGAACCTTATAAATTTACAGAGTCACACACATGTACATTATTTGGATGCTATATTTTAAATTGATGTTACATATTTCATTTTTTGAGGCTACTTTATTTTTAATTTTGCGTTTAATTATCCTGTTGGATTTTATGAAAAACATGGATTAATTTTTCCACACTAGACAAATAATATTTTGGCTGTTTTTGCGGAGAAACTGAAATATTATCAGCTATTTTTATATAAAAATAAAAAAACAGACAAGCAAAAAAAATATAAACTTTAAAAGTATACGATTTAGTTTAACGATAGTCAATTCCACAATTTAAAGAAAAATATATTCCTGTCGTTCTATGAATACTTGGTACTTGGTTTGATCACGCAAATATTCACTTATGTTTTCTGGTAGAACAGACTTTAGTTAATTTTTTTTTTTCAATTGTTATCTACATTTTATTTGAAATAACAACTTGAATTCAACTACTTTTTATATAAATTGAAAATCTAAAATAGTATCTAAACAATAATTATTTTTTCTGTATAGAAATGGTAGTATTTCTTAAAAATTTCCAGTACTTTTATATAAATACCGCTGTTGTTTTAATGCTTTTCTCAAAGTAGCAAGGCGTCCGAAACGACATTTTGTAACATAATATTCATTCAACAACAAATTACCGTTACAGGCAAACAAAACAATTTGCATATCAACCGAGCATAAATGAGTTTCGAGAGAAAGAGAATGCGAGTGAAATGAGTGTTCAGCGCTTTTCGAAGCATGTGTACGTTCAATTAAGCGTTCCGCTTTTGTGTATTTACGCGCTAAAGGAAACGGGCGAATGCCAAAAACGTCCTAGCTTTTTTCAACAGGCCCAAACGAAAAAGCAACCCGCACCGAAAAATTTTAATTCCTCTTCGACAATATTTCGATGTTTTTGCAACTTACTGATGAAATCGTTTATTTGTGTATTTCGTTTAGTTTTCGCTTTGGTCGTTTGTCGATTGTTCTGTTGCGTTTGTTTCGATAAAAAGTTCGTAGAATGGAAATGAAATATTTAATAATAATTTTAGTACAGTTTTGTGAACGGTGGCTGAATTTCATAAAAAAAAATTGAAATCTTGATCGTAAGTGAAATCGACTAGGAAAAAATGAGCAACTTCAATTTTTATTTATCACTTGTTATTAATTGATAGAATTTGATTACTAAAAGTTTGCTTAATTAATTGCCGTTCAAAACTATTCAAGATTTATTATCATTTGAGCAGAAGTTGCCTGTACAAGTAATAATTGCTTATATTTTTTGTCGTAGGATACAGGCTTGACAATATACTACAAATTCAAACAAATACATTTTATTTGACGCAATCAATACTGTTTACATCAACCTAGAAAACTTAGATAACATCAAGCAAAATAGTATTGTTTAATCTCTCGTAACATATCGGAACTAGTTGTACGAGTATACGTATTTCTTCTAACTATTATATTTTTCGATTCGATTCCGGTTACGATCAAGATTTCGTTTCTGTAATAGAATCCAGCCATTTTGTTTGTATTCTACACTGATTCTGATTGAAGTACTAATCAAATATTATAATACATTCAGTCGATGTGTTTTAAAGCTTGCGAAAATTTGGGTCAAGTGTTTTGCTGTTCATACAAAGAAGATAAACAATATTAAAGTTATGAAAATGGTAATAAAATAACTGTATTTATCCATTTATCGTAAATTTCATAAAAATTTTAGATTGAAATTGTGGACTTATCCACGTTTTGCTAAATTTAACAAATCTTATAATGTCGCTAGTTATAGAAACCAAAATACTTTTTTAAGTTTATATTACACATTTAAAAAAATACGTGCCATTTATATTCTATATTTTAAAATAATATATAAAAATAGAAATTATGAAATTTCCCATTTATAGTAAATCATAAAATTCTCATTTACAACATAACAACATGTTAAATAAGAAAAACGAAATACTGTTTACAATCATTGTGCTGTCGTTTTAAATAAACTCTTTAAATAAAACAGAACAAAAAGAAAATAATTATTTGCAAAACTTCACTAACAGAAACCAGAGCACGTGAATACAAACGCTGCAAGAGAAAATGTTAATTGAACTAAATTAATTCCAACAAATTACAATTGAAACTTTTCGTACATTATAACATCGCAATTGAACTTCGTCGATTTTACAATAAACGTGTCACCATTGTCTTCAAATGCTCTATCTAATAGGAATACTTATTCTCTAATATGTTTTTGGGGAATTTCATTATTAGTATTTTAACGGTAGGGTTTATTATATTCCGTGATCTAGTTTTAATGGAAAACTTTGAATTTCCTCAAATTACTTTCCTACCGTTATACTAACTATATTCTAAATTAATTTTCGATTCTAGCTGCGCGTTACGTGCACACACAAAAGGAAAACAGAAAATCATATCTGGGTCATTATGTAAGAATCAATTATATTGTTAAACTTTCCGCAAACAGGTTAAATGCTAAAAGAAAATTTTGTAGAAAATTTTCATATTACATATTCACATTAAAAAATATTCCGCGTATTTCATTTGTTTTGCATATTTTTAAACCATTTTTTTTACAATTTACTTTGTTCTTAAATATTGTTTTTTATCAAAAAATACTTAATAGTATTTTATGTAATAATTATTATTTTATATAATATATTTCTTTTCATAGTAGTATTTGTATAATATATACAAAATATTTTTGACAATATTACAAAATCTTCTATTATATTACAAAAATGCAGTGAAGTCTGTCTAGCTAATATTTTATAATTATTATGTGAAAAACGAATATCAATATAATTTTTTTTTATTGTAAATCATTTTTCCCAAAAAGTCGATTTCCTAAATTTTATCGAAATCGTTAAAGCCGTTTTCAAAATAAAGTTTACATAAATATATAATTTTAATTCATTTAACAGTATAAGATTTACAATTTTCTTTAAAAAAAAATTGTTTAAAAACTTTAATAACCCAAAAATAAATTAAACTGTCTTGCAATTTATTTGAAAAATAAATTTATATCCAGCTTAGGAGTAAATGTTCAATATATAAAATTCATCTGAGGAGAGAAACTGACAGATTTTATAAAGCAACAACGCTATGAAATTAAATTTCTTGTTGGCAAACTAGTTCATAAATCATTTTCGAATTACAGAAAACTATTTATGATAAATTTTCTGACATCGGTTTACTTCATAATAATTATTTATTCTTGCTTTTATTTATAAATACCCAAACACATACAAGTTTAGTAATAAAATGAATGTAAAAAAACTCTTAAAGTTATATGCATACTTTACACTATTCTTTGTCTTGATATTTATTGGTATCAACATATAAATGAATTTTTTGTAACAAATACCAATGTTTTAAAAAGTTTTATACTTCGACCGTATAAGATTCATGAAATTAACGTTTTAAGAATATGTATATAAATTGTTAAGGCACAACAAAAATAAAAAAAATTACGACAAAATTTCAGAACTCATTATAAAAATAAAATGGTTTTAGGAAATAATTCTGTTTTAATTTTTTATTAATAATCGAAGTTTTCACATATTCTACGTACATCATCATCAAGAAAAATTACACAAATGACATTACAAATATGATATTACAAAAATGAAAAATTTTACCATCAGAATAGTATATTGAACGACAAATATAACACGTCAAAATAATGAATTAGCATTTTTGTCGGGAGAAAAAAATTATTTTGTTTCTCATTTACATCTTTTGTTGTAAAAACATTATTTGTCTTGCGAACAAAATACCACCTTTAAATAAAACCCTATACGTATCGTTTTATAGTAATTTATATTTAAAACATTTATATTACAAATACACTTTTGTGTCAAATAAACAAGCAAAATACCGTAATACATTCTCTTAATATAGTATCAAAAACTAGTAATATGTTTTCCTACGCAGTGATGTAAAAAAAAGAAAGAAAAGAAAAAGACAAACGCAGAAACCAATAAGACTTGAACAACGTGATGTGACTAAAAGATAATATTATAATCTCATTTATACGAATCGTATCACCAATTCGATTCACGTAGGTTCGAACTAGTTTCGCGCGTAATTTATATTGGTATGGGATTCATAGTAATGAAGAGGGGTTGAAGAGGGGAGAAAGGTTTGAAATCATTTGCACTCACCTCGTCTCGTATCGCCCATTATCGAATACATTGAATCGTAGTGGATATCTGTGATATGCCAAAAGTATCCTGAAACAATAATATTCAATTAGTCTATTAATCAAAGATAACATTAAATTCATATTATATTATTTTACAGTGTATATATATATATATTTTAAATAATGAATAATACTAGGTACGTTAAAATAACATGGCAATTTTTAAAAAATCTAAATTAATTGATCAGTATTGAAAGATTTGCAAGTAAGAGTATGATTCTTTTAAAATTCATTAATATATGACCTAGATCAAGATCAACGTTTTTAGCAACTGGATTTAAAAAAAAGTTGGTTATTATAATATGAGGAATATTGCACAAAAATTATTTCCAATTATACACAAATATAATAAGTACTCAAAAATTTATAATTTTTTGAGATGAATTGCAATATGATAATAAATTAATTTAGCAATATTAAGTAATTTTTATTTTGTTTAATATTAAAAAGAATTACATTATTCAAGTACCAATTTTCTAAGTTACACTTAGATCTTGTTGAAAGATTTTTTTAAAGCTCTTTCAGCAAAATACACATAACTTATAATTTAATCGGTGCGTAAACGCATCTAAAGCAGTAATCAATTAATAACAGTCAAGTCAAAGTAAAGTTAAGTTACGTTAAGTCAAGTATGAAACCGCTAACACCTTTCCTAAACTTTAATTAACAAACGTAATATAATACAACGTTAAAATTTACCGACGAGAAATTACGATGACGGGGCCCATAATCGTTTCCTTTTACTGTTAAAGATTGCGTCCAATGCGTTTCACCGTATTTCGGACGCAGAGATATTAAATTTCATTTTGATATTAAGCGCTTATTGGTTGTGGTTATTGACCACCAATTGCTTATTGAGATTATGTTTTACGAATATAATATTTTGGTAGAATGATACTAGACTCGTTTAAAAAATAATACCTGGTAAAAGTAAATATATTTTTATTCTTTGATAAATTATTCTAGAAACATATTATTCTGTTAACATTAACTTGCTCAACATATTTGTATTTGTTCTAAAGAAAATATTAATTATATAATAGTGAAATATTGTTAAAGAACTACAACTAAAAGTTTTTTGTTTTATTTTGCAAATAATTATAATAAAAACAATATAATAAATAATATCAATTTTACACTTGATTTTCTTTGTTTGCGGGCAATAAAACCTTAGGTTTAATTAACTTCCAATGAAGTAAAAACAACCAAGAACATAACAGAAAATTGCTACAGCAATTATTTTCCAACCGGGAGAAATTTTCTATTTTCCACTAGCTAGGGCAACAATAACTGGCAGGCAAGCACCAAATACACGAGAGAGATCATTTGCTATAGTACAACGGTAACATTTTAGATAAACCTCTTTGCACGGAGCTTACCACACCGAATCGTCTATTTCCGTCATCTGCAGATACATATACACACACACAAAATATTGTATGTGTATTTTTGTATATAACTCTTTTCAAACAAACACTTCCAGTGCATTCAAACACTGACAAGCAGTCAAAAAATAAAAAAATGTATCGCAAAAGTATTGTGCATTGGTTTGTTAAAACGTACAAGACATGCATTTGATGCAATACAAGTATTATGGATTTGAGAATAAGGTAAAATTTATACAATGTTGATTTAGTCTTAGACTTAGTAGTAATCTTAAGTTTTAAAGGTTGAAACAACTGTCGATAGGAGAATTTAAACTTTCAATTTTTCAGTCCAAGTAATGCAATAGCTAAAGTAATAATACATCAACATTCTTATCTAATATGTTTTTATTAAGTTGTGATTAAACTTTTTTTAAAACATAATTTTTATTTCCTAACATATCTCTGATAGTACATAAAAAGATCTAAATAAAAGTTTTAACTAGTAACTACTAATTCGTGATAAATAATCTTTTTCAGAAAGATATTTCAAGATATAAACAACAGCAAACTGAAATATCTGAACATCAAATAATATATTTAGAGAAAACAAAAATATTTGAAAAGTTCCAATGATCATTCATCAAATTTTCAGTGACAATAATTATGATATATAAAATGGCTTCGATTTCATTTGGTAACCGGACTGACTGCATTTCTATCATAATGAATATCAATACGATGTCAGCATTTTGAACAGTTCGGGTGCCATCACAGTCCGGCTATATGTGCCGAGCTGGGAGACAGGGGATGAGTCACGTTAATAAATCATTAATCACCGGTAGAAGTCAGTGGTGTACGCGACACGATTGTCCAATTCCACGGGACGAACCCTATTCCGTGTCCATTTTACATGGTTTATTATCATCAGTCCAGCCGAAAACCTGACATTACGTATTCATGTCTAAATTAATATGTATGCAATGTTCTCGCGCTTCCCGACGACAAAAATCATACAATTTCCTGACTGTATGCGGGAACCATCATATAGGTAGAGGCGCTGTTGACATGGGATACGGACCTTTCTCGTTTCGCTATGTTCAAAATGGAAAAACCGTGTTAGTGTGTTTACGGTTATGTTGGTGATACAAATTAAAAAACTAACGCAGTTTTTGTTTAATGCAGTTGTTTGTACCCTTGTGTGAGTTTATACGGTTTTGAAACTCAATTCTCAAATGGGTAAATAATTCCATTGGAAATGATGCTGTACGAATCAATTTTAGTTTATGTTTAACATTCGGTTTTTTGTGTAAATAAATAGTGTTTTAATAAAATTATAATATCAATAAAAATAATATAACATAGTAAAACTCATTAAAAGACTTTAGCTTAAACTTCTAAAATGTTTTTATTAAAATTTGACGTTTTGATACACTACACGTGAATTATCATCAGGAAAATTTATACAAATAACGAACAAAACAAGTACTAGGTAACAAAAACAAGTAACTATGCATACATGTATATATATATATATATATATATATATATATATATATATATATTTCGCATTCTAAGTCAAAATTTATTATTTTTATTATTATGCTTTAGTAGACCAGCGCAAGCTTACGAATAAAATAGCCAACATTAAATATTATAATAAAAGTACAAGTAAAAAACATTAATTTAGTTTTAGAAAAAAGAAAAAAGAAAAAAGAAAAATAACGTTGATTCATAGCATAAATATGAAGATTTCTTCTCTCAATAGTAATAATTTGCGTGTTATAAGTTCGACTATTATCTAGCTTTTGTATCTAAATAGTCGTTAATTATTGTAGATGCAGCGGGAAAAACACTTTCTGCACAGTTTCCTAGCGTTTTTATTGCACGGTACCATCTCCTAGTTATAGTAGAAAACGTTGCAAACTATAAATTTACATAATACTATGCAAATGAGTCGTCTTCTTTCTTGAGATAAACGTCGCAAAATGTTCATAAAAAAGCGACGCGTCGAGACACTGGACCAAGTGTTACGTTTACTACGGAACTATACTAACTGTGTTTTATCAAATTCAAATAATTTTTCGCTAACTGAACAAATTTGAGAACGTTCAACATAGAAAATTACTATTTGTTTTAAACTTTTCTATTTTCATTCTTTTTTCTACTGAATATTTAATTGTATGCATATATTTTCAAATTAAGATAGAGACGTTTCATTATTCGATTTTATTTTCTGTAATTTGAAATGACTAAGTTGAAACAGAATATTTCATTTTTTATTGATTATTTTTTATAGTAGCATTTTGAATAAAATATCTTTGCACTACAATATTTGTATTAATTACATTTTTCAATAATAATAAATTCAATATTGTTTTCATAATGTTATGTAAAAAAGTTATTTTTAACATTATAAAATTATATTACTGTCCAAAATATTTAAAACGAATAACCTACATAAAACCCTTAAAAATCAAATATTTCACTTCTGAGTACGATTAAGACAACACAAAGCATTTTACATATAATCAGATTGTCCATGACGGTAACGGAACAATTGAACATTTGCGTGGCGGCGTTCGTGTATGTTTCCCAACAAAACCGATTTTTTTTTACATTGTGTCAGCCATGTTGAAAACGCTTTAGACTTTATGCAAACTACATAATACACGCGCCGGAAAGATAAATTCACATCCACCCAGCATGACGGACGGTGTAATTAAAAGGATTGACGTACGCATCATAAATAATTT
The DNA here is from genome assembly GCA_963966155.1 of Clivina fossor. NCBI lineage: Eukaryota > Metazoa > Arthropoda > Insecta > Coleoptera > Carabidae > Clivina > Clivina fossor. The sequence continues at coordinate 7,679,388 of OZ014565.1, read as the reverse complement.
AAAACGTACCACCGAAGCCGAACCCGAACAAAGCCGAACCACGAATAAAATAGTGGGCCGCCAGCTTTTGCGTCAGGCATTTGTTGAAAGTCAGATATTCCAAATCCCTTCCATTGTGAGCCGGTCCAGCTAAATGGTGCAGTTATATTATTATGCATACGCAAACAATTTGGTCAGTGTAAAGGAATCTGGCACCCAACGGTGGTGCCAAGAAGTGGATAGGTTTCAGTCACAATGACGACCACAGAACTGATATTATTGTCACGACTATTATTACGTATTTGTATTATAGTTGTTCGTTCATATCCGAAAAGATATTATTATCGTATTAACGTCATGTTTACATAAAGAACACGTTATTATTTTATTAATTGAAATGTAGAGCATTTTGAATGCAGAGCACTCTCAATTACATATACATGTAATGTTCATGCAAACAAAAATATTCATTTTTATTTGCATATATTATTTTTACAATACGTTAATCAGACATTCATTTAAGAACAGTGTTCTTTAACATCTCCAAAAATTAAATTCATAGAATTTAGCGCCTTGCATACAAAATTGAACAAAATTAATTGAGCTATTATATAATAAATTTCAAATAAACCAACAAACAAATAAATTATAGCTAATTAGTTTATATTAATTAAAAAAAGATCAAACATAAGACTTCTATTTGTATTTACATAAATATGAAATTTTAAGTAAATATTTAAAAATCCAAGCAAAAGTTGCTTTAAGAACATGATTGTATTTTACTATTCAATCTTACCAATACCAATTACTCTGTATGACAAAGCTCTCAAAGTAAATGAACCTTGCACACAACTGGTGCTTTAGTTCACGCCAAATGTTGTTAAAACCTTCTACCCGCTCAACTCCATCGGGGTTTCGATTACTCAGTCCGAAGACAACGGCCACACTACGGCCCCGATCCCTTAGCCAAACAAGGTCCATGTCATTTGATACAGTTTCTGTTGATGTAAGATTATGCGATTTGCAGCTGGCGTCCAAGTTGACTGCTTGCCCACGATCGCCGCATGCTCGCTGCCTTTAATGCAACGACGACCACTTTAGCCAGCAAGCTGCTCGCTGAAATAGTTTCCATTCCTGTCTTGGCAGTATAGTAATGTTGCTTTGATATACATTTGGGTTTCTTTGGTAGTTCCACTTGCATTGTGTAGAACTTTATGTTTTTATGATTTGTTGAGTAAAATTATTAACAAAAGATGTCACTCGATTTTTTTTTTAATCAAGTTGCAATCAGTTTCCACCAAATATTTCTTTCCAGCAAAAAAAAACTTTTGCTTTGTTCACATGTATAATATCTGTCATACATGCTCGTATTACTTGGAAACATTCGCCTATGTAAAACACTCTGAATAATACTTATCCATCTACTCGTTAGCGTCCAAGGAGATATATACCATCAATATTTTAAAAAATATTTATAATAATTCAAATATCACATAAAGCTGTTGTTCTATTCACAGTTTTCAAACGGAATATTTCTCATGTTATCATTTGTAAATATTTAAAAAGTAAATTATAGTGATTTTTTTTACATCTAAAAATATTACTAAATCGAATATTTATATGTATCATTTTTAATATTTGTAAAAAACGTATAATGGAATTTACAATTAATTTTTATTTTTATAACAGTGATATTCTACAAAAAAAATTGCAAAGCACACTATAAATAAATTTGCTCTTTTAGCTATACGGTATTTAAAATTCAGTCAATTTATTTAAAACGAATAACGTGACATATTATTCAAAAATCTACGATATATATTTTTCCAATAACAAATGACTGTTAAATGTTTGTCACATCAAATAAATGGCCCGTAGATAAAAATTTAATTAATAATAGAAAATACTTTTTCCAAATTTATTGATTTAGTTAATTTACTGTCAGCGATATTGTTTGATAAAAAATTATTTTCAAATAAAATATAAAAAAAAAAAATTATTTATAGATTCTGAAATTCGTGCACATGCGAATGCTAATAAATCTTAATATGCAGTTACTGTTAGTGAACGAATATAAATTAGTGAATTACGTGAATAAAATACAATATATTAATTAAATTGATAATAGAAAAAGGAAATAATAAAAAATAATATATAAAATTGAATTGTATGGATATTACTTGTTACACAAATACACTGATTTTCGGCTGATATTTTTAGTAATAATTGCATTTTAACTGTTAAAATATATTCATTTTATTATACATGCCAGGATAATAAATACAATTATTTAAAAAAATATTTAATATAATAGCTTTAGGCAGGTTTTTAGTTTGGCATTTGTTAATTTAAATTATGGTTATTCATCTGTTTTTGTATTATAATTTGCATTTACTCTGTTTTAAAAAATTGATATATTGATAATAATACAATGCATTTTACATTTTAGCTAAAATGTCCTTAATTACATATTAATGTTAGAAATAATGAAAAAAATACATTTTGTTAAAAATTGTATAATTTGGTCTGGTAACACTATTTATAAAGCAAGTAATTTTTTTTTAGTAAAACTATATGATTCAATATATCAAACCCTATGTTCCATCTAGAACTACGGCAACTCAACAATTCCAACACGGCTTATAATCTAAGTTTCTCTACATTCACGTAATTGCAAAATGTTAAGTTATTAATATAATGGTATTTACATACATGAAACATTAAAATAGCGCATAATTCGTGCAAAACCTCGAAACACTCAAATGCATATGCACATTATTAATGTACATCGACACAAATGTACGACAGACGAGTACCCGTAGTACAAAGTACAAACATGCCACGCTTTTCCTGTTTCGCATTCCCTCAACAAGCATCAAAGCAAATAATTGATTATCATTCGGTAAATTCAATTCCGATTTGCGTTCGGAGGTCCGCGAGCGCAAACCGATGAGCTTGTTCGAATCAATTTCGTGAACATGCGGTGTATGGATGTTTCTGTCGTCCAACAAATACAACCACCACTAACACACGTCGAACGGGTTTGGTGTGATCTCCTGATCTCACGCTGTCGATTCATATAATACAACTACACGTTTTTGGAAAGCAGGAGTTAAGCTCTATTTACAATTTGAATACTGTGAATGAACACAAAATAAAAATAAACACTGTGAAGTGACTATGGATATAATTAATAATTCCAAATTGAATACATTTTTATTTTATTTTATTATCGTCAGTCGATTTCTGTTCCATACGCCATTTTTGGTCAAATTGAGTTATTGCTAATTTTTGTAATATTTGTTTGTTTTCTATCTATTTTAACAATCGTGGATGTGTTATAAAGGGAAATAATTACATAACTACGTCCAATATGCTTATTTTTTTCGTAGCATAATTTTTACTGTTGATCAAAATATGCATACAAGTCGCAAATTTATCTGAATTCGTCAAAAAAGATTTGCAGTATTAATATGCATAATAAACTTGCATAGTATATGTAATTTACAGCTTGTATAATACGAAAATGCTATACTTCACAGAAAACTTTCAAAATTTTGCGAAAATAAATATTTATTCTAAAAGAATTTTCGGATTTTTTGGTATAAAATAACATAAACCTGTTAAAAAAATAATAGCCTTGAAGTCCCAAATTTTATTGCTATAACGGAAGTTAAAGTGTTAAAGTTTTAATATTTATTTTTGAATCTGTTTTTCTATATTATACAGAAAAGAAAAGAATATTTTTAAAAATAAAAATGCTTAATTTAAAAGAAATTTAGATTTAAATTTTGATATAATAAGTTTTAAAGTTTTTCTTTTATTTATTTAATATTTGCAAGTGGACTTTTATCTTATTCAAAAAAAGTAGTAGATAAATTTAAATTTTATTTACATTTGTGAAATAAATATATCATATTAATTCTTTTCTTTTTTTAATTAAATAAATGTGATATGTATTTATATATACATAAATTATAAAAAATAATTGCAGTTTAATATGGTCAGAGTTTCTTTAATGAGATCATGAGCATAGCATAGTTGACTAACCAAAAACAGTCTAACTACATTTCCGTGTTGAAATTGTACTATATGTTAAAAATAAATAAATTTGTAAATCTTTTTTAAGCCATTAATATATAAGAAAATTTAAAGATTTGTTTGTGTATGAGATGAATCAATCCGAACTGTTTTCAATCATTATATATTTATTATAGTAGTAAAATATGCACACATTGGTGAAGAGAGCTTTAGAAACAACATAGGTCCAGTCAATTGGGGCCATTCCCTGCGGTACTCCAGCGATGTGTACCTGTACTATGCGGTTAGGATAGTCAGTGGCTGAGTCGAGTAGGAGTCGTCCGAGTTAACCGGCATTCATAATGAATGCCGGAATGCAGTCATGGTACGGGCCCCCTCGTAAATCATCCGGATTCGCTTTTCCCTAATTGCCATATTTCGAATACCTGCACTAATAATGCGTGGTTTTATTCCAAGCATCATCCAAACAACCCATACCCCCCCTCCATCATCATTGCACAGCCCCGTTCTCCAAACAATGCGTGCAGTTGATTGCTATTTTAGAGTCTATGTGCACAAAACACATCGCGTTATGATCATTAACTTCCTACCTGGGGCTCAGGAAGAATTAATTAATGAGTATACGATAAACTGCAATTTCGTTTAATTGGAATTGGAAAACTACTAGTTCATATAAACAAGAAATCCTACGGATAAAAGTGGAATGTTATTGGAATAGATAATTTGCAGATGAATCTTGTTTGTTAAATATTTGTAAATTACTTGTTGAAATACCTAGTTTTGCACGATATGAAATAGTTTAATTTAAATATATATTATAATACTAATAATTACATCGAATTTATTATTATTTATAGCAGAAATTATAAACAAATTAATGCTTTTCTTTGTATTTAATTCAAATACAATAAAAAAATTTGTTTCATCTTAAAATAAACTTAATTTCGTTCATATACTCTACGTATATAATATATATATATATATATATATATATATATATATATATATATATATATATATATATATATAATATAAAAAAGTAGTACATTTTGACGCTAAGAAATATTAGATAAATACTTACATATATAACTATTCTATATAAATCTATATTCTTCAAAATAATTCATATTATCATAAAAATACAATTATTTTTACATAATAAACTGAGAAAAATGATTGGTTCCAATAAACAAATTTCAACAAAAGTTTTTTTTATGTCAATTCATATAATTCTTACAAGTTTAATGAAAGCAAATTATATAGGAACAAATAAGTATGTTACCATTTTGTAACCCGCTACATAATGTAGTCTATTTAAAATTATGGTCTCTTGTCATGATATATTCGATTAGAAAAATTCAAACTTCGAACAAAGTTTCATTTCTTTCTTATACAAATTTTAAATAATAAATGACAAAAAACTTGTGGTAAATATCACTGTTTAAGTATGCGCTTCATTTAATGGTAAAGTTACAAATTTAAATTATTAAAAAAATTCTTTAGATTTTCTGTTTAAGTTTTTCACTGTATCCTGATTTAATAAAATGTTAATTACAGAAACTTTATATACATACATCATCATTAATTTATAATTAATAATTCATGTAGTAAAATTTATAATATAATGTTTACAATTCCAATTTTTCAGCAAAAAAAGAATTGATTGATAATTAAAATATAGTTTAACGCCAATTAAGCATTTTTTTTATGAGAACTGATTAATCAAAAACAATTAATAATCTAGTTGTTTATTTAACTCACTGATTAAGTTAACAACGTTTTATCCTATTAGTCCTAAGTTTATTTCAATACATCAATATTTTTAAATATGCCTGCAACAAATACACATTTATTTCCTAGATATCGAAAATATATTTATTAAAACGTATTTACTGAGATCACATCAAGTTTGAGGCGCACTGTTTGAAAGTTCAAAGACCGTATCACTGAATTATCGTCTCAACTGTGTTCGATGACCCAAACGTATGTGTTTAAAGTATTAACGGTCGGTGGCGTCTTTCGGCCACTTCATTCGCGACGCCCGAACGCATCGTAGCCCTTGCTCTTCCTTTAATACCGAGACGCGGCCACCATTTACAGTGATATATCAGATGGAAAACGGGGCCACTAATAAAGACCTAAGATTCCCTCCAAACCGGCAAAATGGTCGCAGTCCATTCGGTTCGGGGGTTGCGAACAAAACGACAAACAAACTTCTTCTAGTTCTTCTCCATCGTTGACTACTTTTTTCCGCCAGCCCGGGAATTATTCTTTAATGCACTATAAAGCCGAGCGCAAATGCGGAAAAGTAGTTCTAGGGTTTATTGTTTAAAGTTTTTTCATGTTGCCAAGACGTTTAACTTTTTTTTTTACGGAGAAATTGTTTTTACCGCGAGATAAATTAGATATTAACGTCGTGGAGTTGTTTTCCCAACACGTAATTAAAAACTTCTTCAGTTAGTGTTCGTGTTTTGTTCTAAATATGAAAGTATGTATTTTAGATTAAAATGATAATACCGTATGACCTTATCATCCGTTTATGAAATGATTATTATTTGTTCGAAATTCTACGCTATATTTTCTAGAATTTATATCAAATGTTTGTACATTATGAAGTAGGCTAAAACTAAAAATAAATAAATTTATGCAGTGGTTAATGTAGTATAAAATACGATAAGATTTACGAAAGAAATGGTAAATTGTATACATTTCAAATAATAGTTTATTTTTAACATTAATCATTTGAGACATTTATTAAAGGAAACGATTTATTTTGAAATAAAAACAACATTTACTGTATATCATATTAACACATTTATAAATATATATTGCTTATATTATGAATTAGATTTTTTTTTTAAATAAATTACAGAAGCAATAGTTTTATAATTTAACATTTTAAAATATCATTGTATTTTTTCACATCGCAAATAATAAATTTAAAATTTTATAAATTGCCATTCGTAATTACTTAATCTTAAGAATATTTAGTTAAAAAAGACAATAATAATAATATAAACTATAATTACTTTCTAGGATCTTTTACTAACATATCTGTCTCAATATTATACTTAAATTTAATATATTATAAATTGATGTACAATTTATAATATATTAATTTTCTGCATGTTTTGTATTATACATTAATATTTTAATAATTACTTCCTATGAGGTATAAGAAGATATATGTTCAAAATATTAATATTTCATTAAATTTTTTTACAGATATTGTCATCATTATTGTTAACATTATTATTTTGAGTAACCTATTGATACCGAGAATAAACTAAACGTTTAAATACACAGTATACTTGAGAACACAAAAATATTTTCCAAAGAATAAAATACATAACTTTTATTGAAGAAAAAGTCTAAAACAAGAAAAACACCTGACTTGCAACCTAACCTAACATCAGTAGTATAAAACAAAAAACCAACCCAGTCTTTTCACCTTTTCCGTTGTACGCATTATGACGCAAAATTCAACGACAGCAGGCCGTACCGAAAACCTCATATTTCGCCTAACCGAACCTTGGTCCCATCCGGACCTTTAAGACCAGCGAGAGCGGCGCACATACAAATTCTCCGTCCGTTATCGAATTTGCAGTCGTTTTGGGGCGAGCCTACCGGCTGCGCCATACACTCACCTACATATCGATACACAGAGGAACGGATATAGACGTTCGATGCACACACACACACACATACATACGGCCGATATGCGAACTGTCACATGTGCATGATGGAACGTACCCGAGAGAATTGTCCGCCTCCCATATCAGCTACGCACACTTTGATGGGGATAAGACTCGACCAAAAGTTTTAGGACTCAGTGATGGTGATAAGAAGTTGATAGATTTTATGATAATTTGAAGAAGATTTATTTTGGTTAGATGTAATCATGCCTAAAAAATTGTACATTTTAATTATAAAAGTAATAATAATATTTATATATTTTTTATAATAATGTAGCATTTAGATTTTAATTACTTGCAATTATTCTATATTTGTTGTATTTCTTTCTTTCAAATAATACATTAAAGTCACATTAATAAACTGTTTAACAAAATAAATTTTATTGATATTAAAATTTTTTTTCAGAACTCATTATATTAAAATAAAATGGCTTTAGGATATAGTTCTGTGAAAGCATTGAGTTAAATAAAATTTGGCTTTCTTTAATTAAAAATTTATTTTGTTACCTAATAATTTGTTCCTATGTTCTGTTTATTTTAATGTCATTTGAATAATTTTTTCTGATGATGATGTCGAAATGTCGATTATTAATAAATTTCATCTTAAACAATATTATATTGATGAGTGTGAAATTGAAAAAAATGTTTTAGCAAAAGTTGGTGTTAGTCAATTAAGATGGTTCGGACATGTTGAGCGAATGTCTAATGAACGTTTGGTTAAAAAGATTTATTTGAATGATTTTGATGGTATACGTTTGCGTGGACGTCCGATGAGTAGTTGGAATGGTATGATTGAGAGTGTTTTGCGTGAGCGAAAGTTTCCAAGTAGTAGAAATAAAAGAGCATGTATGAGAGGTATTATGAATGTGGATGAAGCGAAAGTTGCTTGTTTAGATAGGAATGTTTGGAGGCGACTGATTTCGGGATGTTGAAAAGAGTTTGTGCCACACCCTTTTGGGTACATGGCGTGATTGTGTTTGTATGTATGTATGTATGTATGTATATTGATTTTCAATGAAAAATAAGTATGAGCTGTTTCTTTAAAGTAAATATTTTTTATAATTGCAATTTGATAATACTTTCTTTGACAAAAATGCATAATTTAAAGCAAAATAAAAACTATAAATACCTAAAAACCTAAATAAAAAAACTTCTATTAAAAAAAATAATTGAATTTTACCTGGTCAAAAATAGAAAGCAACTTTTATATTTTGTGAATAAACATGCACTGTTGTCATACTTGTACAATTATTAATTACATTTGTATTCAATTGTGACTGCAAATAAAATCTGTGACAAATAAATTAATTTATGAACTTAATATATAAAAGACCTATTTTCGATTATATAACAACATGGTTAAATTGTCAACTGACCAATCAATTAAGAATCAACATTTTGAAAATATTTAACATAAATTTAACAGCACTGTAAAGTTTAAAAACTTTTAGTGATTGCTGCACAGTACACCAGCAGGAAAGCCCCAATATTGTTCAGTAATGCTATGAGGCAACGTACTCTTGAGAAGTGGGTTAACTATAGTGAGAGCTTCTGGCTGTTACTGCTTGCAATATACTTGATTGTGACGTATTGGCTGGACATCGGTTACTACTCTGAGTTATTGCTCCGTGCATTATTTATTAGAGGTGTAGCTAACTAGTGCCCACTGGCTAAACAGTTAAGTGCTTAAATTTGGGTGTGAGATGTTAAATGCAGAGTGATTACTTATAAACTGAATTGGAAATCGGACAAGTATTTATTGTATATAAAAGTAAACACGTTCCATTAAAATTAAGTGAGATTGTACATAATGTAAATATATTCTATTAAAATATTTATATTTATTATTAATATCTATCAATAGTTCCAGAAATATTTACAATATTTTAAATAATCTTTCATATAACACAAATATTAGTAATCTTTTAGAACTGATTATATTAAAATTAAAATTTTAAATAATAAGATCAAAACAATTTTGTTGATTCCAACTGCAAAATAATTCTTTGATCGAAAAAGTGTAATTAACGAACCAATCATTTTACAAATAATGTACAAAAATCTAAAATAACAAAAGAAAATATAAAATGAAAAAAAAAGTGGATTCTAATCTATTAAAATATATTAAAAAAACAACTACTATTTAAATACATCTCAAATGATTAAAACTAAATTTGTAGAAGCTAGTAATTACATAATCCGTTATTGTAAATTTAAAAATCAATCTTATTGAAAATTTGCATTTGACAAATGTCACTTCACTGCAATATAAATGAGCAACAAAGAGAAAAACAAAAGCATTTTATAATAGGGACAAAAACGTGTCTACGAACAAGAAAAATTCACTCAATTGAATTTTAAATTCCTGCTGCAATTGAAGCATCTTTCTTCAGCGACTCATTCCTGCCCATTTAGTTACTGCTGGGTGAGTTTGTATATATACACACACACACACATATAAACTTGCTGAAATAGCTGAAATGGGGCAATGTTGGGTAACGTCACTGTAAAGCTTTCGTACGGGCGCGCTACCAACATAATTTGCATATTTCCAACAGCAGGAAACTATTTTTCATCCTGCGAGGAAATGTTGCAGGATGATATGCATATATAAATTAGCTGAAGCTTTTTGTTTGCTTCAATACCTGTCTACTGACGTACTATTTAAATTAGAATAATTTTTTCCGAGTTTTTTTTATGAAAATATGGTTTGATAAGTAATCAATATTTTAAAAATATTAAGAAATTTATTAAATTTTAAAATAACTTTGTTCAATTTCTAAATCTATAAACCTGCAAAAAGTATCTAGAATTACAGCAGGAATTTCATATCTCTTTCATGACATCATTTTTTTTTTTCTCTTTAACAATTTGCATAATAAAATCAAAAAGTAATAAATAACAATAATAAAAAACATTGAGACAGATTATTTTCTATCGAGATGAAAAAAATACAAAATTACATACCATTATTCTGAAACAAAAAATTATAAATAGTTAATAATAAATATATTTTGAAATATACAACTTGATAGTCATTTCAATGTTTCAATTTCACGCCATGTACCCAAAAAAGTGTGACGCAAACTCTTTTCTTTAAGCAGAAATTATTTTTCTCCTAACATTCCTAACCAGACAAGCAATTTTCGCTTCACCAATACTCATATCTCTCATACATGTGCTTTTATTATTATCTCTCAAAAATATTCGCTCACGCAAAATACTTTTAACTATGTTTACCCATCTAATAGTCGGACGTGTACGTAAGCGTATACCTGTCATTAATAATAATATGTGCTGCAACAACTATTAAAGAACCTAGGTTTTTTTTTATTTATACAAAATTATAATTTTACAAAATTAAATTTTCAATCTAATGCTCAACCAAGAAGTACCAAGCTGCAATGTGAAATTATTAATTATTCGCATATAACTTATTATTACTAAAGTTTTTAGTTTAATATCAAAACCGAATATTTTACAATATTTTACATATAAAAGGAATAGATGCTCGTGGGTTGGTTACCTATCGAGCGCGTCTCCAGGTGGCGGATAGGAGGACGCCTAGCTGTTGGCTAGGTAGAATGGTTATAATCCACATATATGAGGACCCAAATGCTTGAGCAAGGTAAAACTTGCAATATGGCTGGGGAATATGTGCAGTGCTTGAGCGGCCTAAAAACCGTAACATAGCCTTGGTAAAGCCATTCCGCGGACCAAACCCCTCTACCCGGCCGTAGTGTCGTAGCTAAGGGTTTGCACAAGAGGTAACGGCGCCAGATAGTTACCCATCTGCGAAGATGACCTATCTGTTAAACCATGCATTTGGTTGTGGACTGTGGTCATGTCTCACGCACAAACAATGCGGGGGGTCTAGGCTTAACAACCCGGACCGAGAGGAGACAACCTCAATAAAAATTCTAAATCTCAAGGTGGGGTGGACTAGGCTGATGAGATGCGTGGCCGGATAGAAGATCGGTCATTACTAGGACACACCTCCGAGCACCAGGCCGCACTCGGTTGTATGAAGGCCTTACCTCGACATGCGGGGCTCTGTCGAGGTGGACTTGTATTTCCCTAGCTACTCGTGGGACCTATATATGGCTGACACAGTAGACACTAAAACTAACCCCGAGGGAGACTCCAAGGAGAGACATCCATCGGGTGAAAAACCAAAAAAACCTAGTGGTGCAGCTAGGAGAAAGCTTAAAAGACTGCACCAAATTGGGGACACTTCAGGTGTACCCAATATAGAAGGAGGTAGTGTAACTTCCATTAAGACAGGGACGCAAAAGCGAAACCTATCTGATGGAAGTTCAGCATCTACCTCGCAACTTAGGAAGAAGCCGAGAACCAATAAACCGGGACCGGCTTCTTATAAAGATGCTGTGACGGGCATCAAGATGGCTATTACACCAGCTAGCTATCCAGAGACCGTCCTCACAGAGGATCAGGCTGACCTGGTCAAAAGCAATTTGCTCCAACAGATAGATGATCTGAAGGAGGGAGAGCAAGGACCAGGGTTTTCGAGCTGCAAGTTCCAGGGGGGCATTTTGATAGCCGTTTGCACGGATCAGCACACTGTGCAATGGCTGGGCAACGCTATCAAAAAATGCGTATCCTTGGGTTGCAGCTTGCAAATGGTTAAGGCGACCGACCTGCCAAAACCTGTGCGGGTTATGACCTACATTCCGGGGCCATCAGTGGAACCGGAAAAGGTCCTGCACAGGCTGAAAGTGCAAAATGGGACCCTCAACACTAACACCTGGCGAGTAGTTGACAGGAAAAAGGAGGAGAAGGGAGAGCGGCTAGTTCTCATTATTGACGAGGGCTCTTGGGAAGCACTCGGAAAAATGGGATACAAGCCGCATCTGAACTTCTCCAGAATTACTTTTGTGGCCTTAAAGAAGGAGAAGACGAAGGACGCAAAAGAAGGAGAAACTCCACCAGGGGAGAAAATGGAAGTGGAGGGGCCCACAGCGGAACCTTCGCAAGCCAAACCTGCAGAAACAGGCTAATTTCCGGTTTCTGCAGGTAAATCTACATCATTGTCGGGCTGCCTCAGCTGCATTTTGTAAGTTTGTGGTCAGCAACGACATTGATGTAGCAATAGTACAAGAGCCCTGGATTTATGCAGGGCAGATCAAAGGTCTAGGAGATGCTAAGGGATGTGTGGTAGTTAACACAAACCTGGCAAATCCTCGTACATGTATTATAATACGCAACAATGTAAACTTTTTAATGCTAAGGGAACATTGTTCCAGGGACCTAACGGCTGTTAAAATCAGCATAGAAACGGAAGGGAATAAAAGAGACTTTATTGTGGGATCAGTATACCTTCCGTATGATCAACAAGGCTCACCACCGACACCAGAGATGAATTCTTTGGTAAAGACGAGCAAAAGTAATAAACTCTCAGTGCTTCTGGGATGTGACGCCAATGCACACCACATTTTGTGGGGTAGCAGTGATATAAACCCCAGAGGACAAGATCTCATGGACTACATTTTAACAGAAGGACTAGAGATCTTTAATCAGGGCAATGAACCAACTTTTATTACACGTAATAGAAGTGAAGTAATTGATGTTACACTGGGTTTTTCTCTCCCCAGTAGTAAAGTAAAACATTGGAAGGTATCGCAAGAGCCATCTTTATCGGATCATCGATACATAACATTCGAAATTGATTCCGAGAAGTCAGGAACTTTGCTATATAGAGATCCGAGAAAAACCAATTGGGATTCCTATAGAGAAAACCTAGAGGATAATCTCGGAGACTGTATGGGGAAGGCCCGGACAATACCGGAATTAGAATTAATGGCTGAACAGGTAAATTCAGCAATAATTAATGCTTACGAAAGCAGTAATCAAATTCTTAGGAGAACAGGAACTAAACATCTACCATGGTGGAATAGTAAACTGTCCAAACTAAGAACTCAAACCAGAAAACTGTTTAATCGTGCAAGAAAAACAGGAAACTGGGATGAGTATAATAACTCTTTAACCTCTTATAACAATGAGATAAGAAGGGCAAAGAGAGATTCCTGGAGGAAACACTGTCAAGAAATTGAAAGTCTTCCAGAATGTACTAGACTTGTAAAAGTCCTAAAAAGAGGACCACAACATACTGTTGGAACTCTAAAAACAACTTCGGGAAAACATACGGAAACAGAAAAAGAGACTCTGGAGTTATTACTTCAGACACACTTTACTGGAGCTGTATCAATCGCCCAGAACACCGCGTCCCGGGTAATTTCAGTACCGGAACACAAGGCAGACAGAGATGATTGGACTGTAGCAAATCAAATCATCAACAGAACAAAAACTAAATGGGCTATAGATACTTTTGAACCATTTAAGACACCAGGTGGAGATGGTATTATACCAGCATTCCTGCAAGAAGGTTGGGAAATACTTTCTTCAAAACTTATTATATTACTACGGGCTAGTCTAGCCCTAGGTTACATACCGTACACATGGAGATTAACTAAGGTGGTATTTATACCTAAACCCGGGCGGAATACTTATGCCCAGGCCAAATCTTTCAGGGCCTTAAGTTTAACATCGTTCTTACTTAAAACGTTAGAACGATTAATAGATAGACATATCAGGGACTATGCTTTGGTAATCAATCCACTGCACCGAAACCAATATGCCTATCAAGCTGGTAAGTCTTGTGAATTGGCCATTATGGAAATTACATGCAGAGCTGAAACAGCAATAAGGGACAAGGAACTTGCCCTTGGAGCTTTTCTGGACATAGAAGGAGCATTTGACAATACGTCTATTGACTCTATAATAAAAGCAGCTGAGCATCATGGCGTAGATCAAACCATTTGCCGCTGGATAAATTCTATGTTAAATAACAGGGAAATTACAGCAACATTAAACAGTTCGAAAGTGAGAGCGAAAGTCACCAGAGGATGCCCACAGGGCGGGGTAATCTCACCGCTTTTGTGGTGTCTGGTGATAGACGATCTTATTGTTGAACTGAATGGTGCAGGTTTCTATACTCAGGGATACGCAGATGACCTAGTAATTTTAATAAGAGGCAAATTTATGGGAGTAGTATCAAACTTGATACAAAAAGCCCTAAAAATTGTCGAAACATGGTGCATAAAACAGGGACTATCTGTTAACCCAGATAAAACTAGTTTAGTGCCATTCACAAGAAAAAGGGATCTAACAGCTGTTAGGGAACCTATTCTTTTTGGTCAACAAATCCACCTGGTAAATGAAACGAAGTTTTTAGGGGTCATCCTAGATTCCAAGCTTTCTTTCAAAACACATGTGGAGAAAACAGTCAATAAAGCGACAAGAATTCTATGGGCTTGTAAAAGAACAATAGGTATTAACTGGGGACTTTCACCTAGAATGATGCACTGGATGTATCTAGTAGTGGTAAGACCAGTCATAACGTACGCATCACTAATCTGGTGGAAAAGAACTAAATTAGGAGAATGCAGAAAAACACTAAGTACTGTGCAAAGAATAGCGTGCCTTGGGATAACGGGGGCAATGAAAACAACGCCTACCGCGTCCCTAGAGGCAATTCTTGGAATCGCGCCTTTACATCTAGTTGTGCAGGCAGAGGCAAGAATAGCTGCATACAGAGTAGCTTCCTATGGAACAAACTCGAGATATATCCTAAATTCGGAAATTATGAGGGACATAAACAGAGATCCAACATTGTGTCGGAATTCAGATCTTATGGTACCAAAAATTAATCTTGTTAAACCATTCAAAGTGGTTATCTCACAGAGAATGGATTGGTCAAGCACAAAAAAACGTTTGAAAGGAGACATCTGGTTCACGGATGGATCTAAAAATGAACAAGGCACTGGAGTGGGGGTATATAATGAACGAACAGAGAAAAGCATTAGCTTGGCTCTGGGAATTCAAAATTCCATATTCCAGGCAGAAACTTTTGCAATATATAAATGTTGCAAAGTTATACTACAGAGCCTTTCGGATTGCACAAATCAGAAAGAAATCTGTATCTGTACAGATAGCCAAGCAGCTATTAATGCGCTTAAGGCTTACAGAACAAAGTCAAGAACAGTCTATCAATGCTTACAAGCACTGACAGAACTGGCAGAACACGACATTGTTACAACAGTGACATTGGTGTGGGTGCCGGGTCATCAGGGCATTGGAGGCAACGAAATGGCTGACACTCTTGCAAAAGACGGTACTAGGATTAACCAAGATAATGCCTACGTATTGTGCGGGATTCCCTATAAAACCGCAAAGAAATCAGTCACGGAGTGGCTGCATAAAAAACATACAGGAGAATGGCTGGAAACTGCCGAACAAAGGCACACCAAAACATTTCTCCCGGATAGAATTAATCCAAACGCTTTAGATATTATTAATCTAAGTAGGAAAAGTATCCGAGATATGATGGGTATCTTGAGTGGACACTGCCATCTGGCAAAGCATCAACACACACTGGGCTTAATCGATAGCCCAATATGCAGAAAATGTGGAGAGTCATTTGAAACACCTCTACACTTGATTTGCGACTGTGACTCTCTAGCTCAAAAAAGATACAACAAGTTTGGACTAGATGAGATAGAGAGAGACTCAGTGCATAAATTACCGTGGACCAAGATACTGGATTTCATAAGAGAGACAGGACTTCTTACATGAGATAGTTCAAAGGGACAGTACAATAGGCCACTAGGCCGCAGTGCTCTGGGACTTTTTGACACCAACCTTTCGAATAATAATAATAATAATAATAAAGGAATAGATAGATAGGTATAAAATAATATGCATAACAAATACTAACATAAATTAGTTGCGCTGATAAAATAGGTACGTACTATGCAACTATTATCAACGACATATTAGTAATTATTATTTGAGGTTTAATAAAAAATTTATATTTCATGTGTAAACTATTTCTATTTTCGTACAAAGTAAAATACATTGTATATAGTACATAGTATCTGTATATGACACTGTATTATATAACAACTCGCCACTTAAAAACTTTGTCTCTTTACTTTATCATGTTTTATTAATATCTAACTTTATATTGCAGCGTTTTAGTTAACATGATATTTTTTTTCGTTTGTCAACAGAAAAAAGCTAGTTTTATTTTATTGTTTCTTTTTTGGTCTATTTATGCTTAATAGACTGCATTAAATTTACTGTTTCACATAAAAGCATTTTTATGGATTTCATAATTATTCGTCTGCGACAAATATAGCATAGTAATTTTGTTTCATGTAACGTAATATACTTCATTAATAATAAATTTTTGCAATTTGTTTTAGTTAGTTAATATTGTATTTTACTGAAAAAGATAAAAGTAAAAATTTAGGTCAGGTATTTGAGATATTATCTAACATTTCATTTTAAATTAATTTGATGAAAAACACAATATTGCTTGAAATTTTAAATCAAAATTGTTTTATAAATATGAAACAAGAAAGTCATTTACAGTTGTTACATAATTTGTTTCAAAAAATGTAAAAGTATTGGATATAGTTATACAATATTGTATTGCAAGTGCTGAAGTAAGTGCAGTAAGCACACGAGTTAAAAATTTGTCCGAGTAATACACTATAGATATTGTTGATACTAGAAAATACTTGTAATTAAAAATATATGTAATATCTTGCTAAAACTACATGATATTTAATGTAAATATATTATTCAAAAATACATATTTTCTAAAACTGTCTAATGAACATCGTTTTGTCCTTCTAAGCATATTTCTTTATCAGTATTTTATTTATACCCGTCAACAAAAACAAACATATATATAATATTCTCTTAGCAGAAAGCATTGAATAGGGAGGGCCCGTCAACAAATCAACAAATAACCGCGATAATTTTGAATGAAAAGCCGGTGACGGAAACGTAACTCAGACCCACTGTCACGTTAGAAATGTCACTCGACACACACACACACGGCTGCGGCTACGGCCATCGCAAATAAACTATCATATCGCTGTCCATTTCCCGTTAATATTTCTGACGGCAACGGTTCGGCTGGCCGGCCGCGTTCTCTCTCCCCCAAGCGCTATCGAAATATGGTGGCAGCGTCGAGTCCCCAGCTACGTAGTCGTTGCCTGGTGTTAGCCGACAGCTAAAATACTAATATATCTCTATAAAGTGTCCAACGACTAGTTATCAATGTGATAGATTGCCGGGAGTCGGGCAGAATTGTGAACTGACTGAAGTTGGTTGGTGGAGCGGGCGAAAGCTTGCTGCGGACGATACCTATCTAATAGGATACAATATTGTATATACGCCTATAACTTTGTTTATAGTGTTTTGTGGTTGGTGCAGTTAAGAGATATACGTAATCTAATTAATGAATTATATTCTTCGATGCTTATATATATATATATATATATATATATATATATATATATATATATATATATATATATCCAATCAGCCATGTACCCAAAAGAGTGTGGCATAAAGTCTTTCTACTATCCCAAAATGAATGTAATATTACTGTTTCATTATATTAAGCACTTAAATTATATTATCAGCAGTCTCATAACAAAAGTCAATCGATAAAAAAATCAACAATTTATTCCGCCATTCAAAAAAAAAAAAACTTCTCAACTCAAACAATCTGCCTAGACGAGATGATTTCCCTAATTGAATCGTCAACATTACCATCAACATTGCCAGAATCAACAAGCACTTCTTGTGTCAATCTTGGGTTTTTTTATTTTCTCTTCCGTCCGCGGACTTGTTCGCGACGTCCGAAGCAAGCCCGTTGGGTACGCGACGAGAGCGGTGGTGTGCGCGCATGAGGTCACGTTCAAACAATGCGATTCGGGCAGAGGGAGCTCCACTTCAGCACGCGAGCACTTTGTCAACTTTGACACGTGTAATTTCCCGGTCGACTACCGTGCTTCCGTTCCGTTGCGGCGCGGCGGTGGGCGTACGCGGAGACTGGAGCACTATTATCGCCCCCGACGACGGAGATGATTTTGGACGCTAGATAACCCTTAAGTAAAGTGGAAGAGGCCGTCAGGTTCGAATGGAGTTGCATGCAGGACGGGTCTATGATATTACTTGAGTTACATCTTTTTTTTTGCACATCTAGCGAAAATTAATTGTGCATTTACAAAGATAAAAATTTTAAAACATTTTTGAAGATAGTTTTGTACAATTTTTATTTTATAATCGAGGTACCTAACATTCTTTCCAATTACTGTTATAAACAAATGAATACACACATTAAAGCAGTAATATAAATTAAACTGTAATACGAATAGATCTGAATATAAGCAACAAATATATGCACGTTTTTGTATATTGCGATTTTTTTAAATATAATTTTACATATTTATTTACATATCATATTAAATAAAAATAGATTTTTGATAAGTGAAAGCTTGAAATGGAAAAAATTAATTAATTTATTTCAGAGTAACTTAGAATCAAAATTAATGAGTTTTGAAAATTTTTAAACACTGAAATTAGATAAACAATTACTATAAAATAAAATATAATTTTAAATACTTTAGTGCCAAATAATACCAAAATATTATTTTAATTTAAATTTTACATCATTTTTTTCGTTAATTTTGGATTTTTGACATAATTACTAAGTTTTAAAAATCTATAAAAAATATTACATTATCTATTTCAAATAAAAATAAAAATATTATGTATAAAGTGTGGAATTAAAATTAATACAAAAAAACTACCAAAATATTTAATGTTATTATGTAATTGCTATTTTAATAACTTGTAATATATTAAGCAAATAAATTATGTATATGTATATATTGGAATGTGTATTATGCAAATATTTTACTAAGAAAACATTTCCAAGTTTCCAAACTTAGTACAGTCAGACGGTCCTGTTCTCAAGGTGCCAATATAACAATGTTTGACTTCTACTCGGCAAGTCGATTGTTACAAAACGTTGGCCGGAAGGAGTCGTCCATCTGACCATTCTGTACCAATTGCAGCGAACTTCATTCGTCTTTCCATCCTTGTTCTACACAAGACCCAACCGATTCTTTCTCGCATGCAACGACGACTGACCGGCTAAATTATCATGGAAGGTTATAAATGCTTCGTCGGATTCAAAGCGTCGTCGATTTGTGCGAAAACTTTGTTATAAATTGTTTTTGCAAATTCCCTTTCCGAAGAGAAGTAAAAGTTCGCGTGGAAGGCAAAATGGTACGGGCAAACTGGTGCTTGCTTCAGCAAAAGCCTTCAAGTTTTTCATCTCGTTCGAATTCGACAACTTCTTTAAGTTTTATTGATCAGATTTGCCGGGAAATTACTGAAACATCTGTCATTGTGTTAACTTCTTGGTCGCTTTGGCTTTTTCGGCTTTAATTCATTCGCGATTTTACGTTGCGCGCCGCCGTTTTGCCTTAAACGGTTTTCGCAAACGCGCGCTATCGTTCGCGAGGGATCTCAATGGAATGAAGTTTTCTTTGGACTTTTGCGTTTACGTTGAGGCACACGCTACTAATTTTGCTTGACGTGACGGAATATGGATGTTGCTCGATTTTTACCCGGTTCAAATTGATATAAATTGAATTCTCATGAAAATTTTAATGCGAACAAGTTGGGCATAAGAGAAGTGAAAAGTTCGAATATTTTTGAATATTTGCATTTTTACTTGTAACTTTATTCTTCTATCCATAAATGTAAGTAAAAAAATACAAAGTTGCATTTTTAAGATCATTTATTTATTTTTAGATATGTAGCTGTTCATTATCGTAATTTTAAAAAAGTTCAGTTTTTATCAATTTGAAAAAACTAATGCGTTACTGATATTAATCTAATTTTTAATAAATGTTACAATTTATTATTTTAAAAATAGAATCTTTACAAAATCATTTTAGTATATTTACAGTGAATAACAATTAAAATCAACCACAATTTTAATATCAAAACTATGACAAAAATATATTCAAAACGTTACAGATGTAGAGCCATAAAAAGAATGATAGACAGTAGTTTTCCATTCTACTGATAAATATTACAAGAGAAAACGTGGAACATAAAAACGCACAACTTAAGTACTTTATGGAGATACACCACGAACGGTAAAAATAAACTCGGATTTTAGGGTCAGCAGTCGTAAACTTTCGAAAAGGTCTTCGTCAATGCATAATGATTCCGAAGCAGCCAAGAAAAAAGAAAAACAAACAAAATAAACAGAAATCATGGAATAATAGCCCGTGCATCTAAAGTTTGCGCGGATGTAGCTACGAAATTGCTACATTTACATTCTTTTTTTTTACAGCTTTTTACATTAAATTTTAATGAGAGATTAATTTATTACATTGACGTAAATTTGTGTACATGTTTATGCAAAATAATTATAGCAGTAAATGTTTTTTATAGTCTAGATATAATATAAAATATCAAAAACAAAAAAAAAATTTATGCTAAGCAAATATAATTTTTATTAAAAAATAAAATTTGATTGTCTGCGTTCTATGTGTAGTAATACTATGGATACGATCGATAACGAGATTATTTGAAACAAATTGAAATAATAGATTTTTTTGAAATATATGTTAACTGTGTTTATGTATTGTGAACTGTATTAGCCAATTAATTAATTAAATAATGGAAAATACTGGAGAATTTCGTCAAAAAATCTCGTCTCGCTTCTTTTTCTTTCAATATCATCTCGCTTTAATGCTTTCTTTTAATTTCGTATCGTTAGAAAATAATTTAATAATTTTCTGGGTAATTAAACAAATAAAATACAGTAAACATTTCCAAGTGATAGAAATAAAAGAACTTGTATGATATGTATAACAAATGTGCCAAAATAAAATGCTTATCAATGAATGATCACTTGTTGAATACAAATTTGTAACACACTGTATAAATAAATCGTATTATATATATATATATATATATATATATATATATATATATATATATATATATGTATATATATATATATATATAAAATATACTAGTAATCTATTTTTAATAATTTGTTTTACTGATTAAAAAAAAAATTGATAACATTTTTTTAAATATATTTGCTATAATTAAGAGAATATTTCTATTCAGTTAATAATTAATCAATAATACGATTACTTACAATAGTTGTTCAATGTATGAATCCCTGTTGCAGATAATGTATTGCATGTAGTATAACTTTGTTATAGAATTAATTGTTACAGTATTACTCTATTGTACATTTAATCTCGTATTCAGTTTAATTTAATGATAATATATGTGAGTATGTATAGAATACAATATGTAGATAGATTAGTTAATTTTTGTATTTATTATTATACTAAATATAAATAGGATTATAAATTGCAACTTTGATTAAACTGTATTACTAAAATTAATAATAATAATTATTTGCTACACTAACATACGAATAATAAAATAATACAAGAAATGTGATTTCTTTTTGTTATTTATCGGAATTTAAATGTTTATCGTAGAATGATTTTTATATGGCGTGATTGTGTATGCATAAATATACATTCTCGCTTTACTATACACTAAAATCTGTGAACAAAAAAACTGTGAAAGGCCTACAGGTAAAAGTAGAATACTATCTTTACTCAGTGTCAGCACCAGAGTTTATCTGTTACATAACTAAAACTTGAAAGAAAACTACATTAACATAAAAAGTAATTATATTAAATTTTAAATAATACAAAATGTTATCTACATTTTAAATTTGTAAAAAATATAACATTTAAAATAAAAAAGTTTTAGGATTTAGTACTGTATAAATTTTTATTAAAAATCGATATTTCGACGTACTCTAGTTACATTATCATCAGGAAAAATGAAACAAAACATAGAAACAAGTTATAGGAAACAAAATAATTAACTAGATTATAAAATTTATAAATTATTAATTAAAGAAAGACAAATTTTATTTAAATTAATGCCTTCACAGTGATTCATGCTATCTTTTTCTTTATAAATTTTTATTGCTTCTTTAAAGAATCTATGGATTTGCTCTAATGTTATCACAGTGAATGTGATATAATAAAAATCAAGTTTTTCAAGAATTTCAAAATGTTAATAAAAAAAGGAATATTGCTTGTATTATTCATAAAAAAGTAACACATGTAATACCGAAAAAACAATCTCATATTTATCAAGAAAATTGAATATGATTATATTTCGTAATATATTCAAAAATAAATAACGGATATTCTTTTAATAAAATGTCACCCGGTACATTCAAAATTCAGTTATATAGGTAACATATTCATATCGTAGGACAAGGGTGTCGCGACTCTACTAGCATCTGCAAGGATGTCGTGTAAAATATAGACGACGTCAAAAATGATATTTAGGTTGTATATGCGTTATGTAAGTACGTAGTAGCGCGTCCTACAACCGGCTGACGCCTCGAATGAGGAACGAAGAAGAAGAAGAAGAAGAAGAAGAAACACAAAACGTGATACTGGGAAACAAAGTTGGAAATAGACGGCAATATGTACGCGGGTTGAGTTTGTTTAGATATGAAAAATAAAACAATGAAAAAAATTGTTCATATCTTTTACGGGTGCCATTTTTACTTTGTTTTTTTAATGTTTAGTTTTATAATATTAAATTTTAAACACATTGGCGCCGTAATACAAGCTCGGTTTTAAAATTGGTTTTAACTAATACAGGTTTTAAAACAATACAATTGCTATAAGAGCAGGACTAAACAAATGAACATTAAAACAAACACCCATTGATCAGTCAATTGACAACTAAATCAGCTGATACGCGTTTAACAATGTTTAACTACCAAATTTGAAAATATATATTACATTCCAATCTTAAAACTGCCTAATTTGTAAAATATACAACATTTTTCCCAGTCTGTTGACCGAGAAAATTGTGGTAGGGTTTACTGCAACATAGATTATACCAAAAGGTTAGTTGGCTATTTTTTATAGAGAAAATAATGCAAAATTAAATTTTATTGTTGTACTGCCAGTTCACAAAAAGGATAAGTAATAAAACCAGCTCACGAATCTAGTAGTTTAACATATATACATAAAAATCAATAATTAACTTTATGTTCTAAAATTATAAATTATATTTAAATAATATTAGCAATTTATCTGTAAATAATTAATACATACAAATTTATAATCCTTCTATTATAATAAAACAGTCCATAACACAGCATAATACAAAATGGAAAACGTATTTAATACTGTGTTTAAAAGGCACTTAGAAATTAGAGAGAGAGAGAGAGAGACAGAGCTACCTAATAAATTTTCGAATAGCTCTATAATAGATTTAGAAACAATAATCACATAGCGAAGCTCAAAACCAAAGCTATACAGACTGACAGTCAAGCCGGGAGTAGCCTAACTATAGAAAATGATTTGAAGCAAGCAAGTACTTTTGAGTTCGGGACACAAAACCAACAATTGCACGCTGGTGCCGCATAAATATTACAAACGATGCTTTCTTGTCTCGTGAATTAAATGCCATTCAATTATCCGCCATATTGAGTCGACTAGAATTTAACTTTAGACAGACGTTCGAGGTATTAATAATAAATAAAAGACGGAGAAACAAAGTTGAAGCATTAGGCTGCATTTACATTGAAACAGCAATTTAATAATTTGGCTAAATATTATTTATAAATTGTTTTAAAAATGCACTCCTAACTGGAATACCGATTTTATTTTCCAAGATAAAAAATTAGTTATATATTTAAATAATATTAACAATCTATCACACGCAATCGTAAGCCTACTCACACCAATTATTAAATAAAAAATACTATTTGTCGTACAACTGAATTTATAAAATTTTCTGAACTCATATGCCGTGGTCGATCTATTCTCGTCATTAATAATGTTTTGTGCACTAAAATATAAATAAAATAAATAATATTATTCTAATCTATAAGAATGTAAACCAAAAATCCGCAATGTTAATGATTATTAATAAGACTACAGAAATAATTTATTCATCAACAAATTCTACAAACAAAATACAAATGTTCAAATGTTCTATCAAATTCCAAATTAGTACTACAAAACTAAACAACAATCTCGTCAATGGCGTCCATCTAGTGAATGAGCCCTTAAAGAAATATCGACCTAGTTGTATTTAAATGCGAAGCTATTAGTGTAATCATGTCATTGCATTTGTTCGCTGAGTGGGGAAACAAGCCTTGCATCAGCCTAAGAACTCTTCGCGTGGAGTTCAATAATATAAACGAACACTGTTCGTTCATTCGCTAGCTGGCAATGTCAGTCCCAAGTCGAATATATCGTCTTCTCGGATTACCAAATGACTTAATTAAGAAAGTTACTTCCTTTGCGCTTTCCCCTGAGGGGGAGCCGTAAGATCAGCTCAGGCAAATGCAAACCCAGTCTGGAACGAATGGGAATAATAATTTTCTCGGTGTCTGCAGGCACGGTTGATGGAAAAAAAGGAAACAGTTTTTTCGATTGTTTTAAGAGAATTGTAAAGCAATAATTTCAATAACGATAAACAAATACTGTTAAAAGTAACAATATTGAATTTTATTTTCCGTAGTTGTCAAGTAAATTATAAAGTTATAAGTACAAATTTTGAATTACAAAGTTTCATAAAATTCAACATTTACCAATTTTAATTTTTTTTATGTTTATAAAAATAAGAAGCAAATATTTAGACTGATTTTAGATATTTTAAAAAATAATAAAAAAATTAAGCAAAAATATGAACTAATTATCCTGTACCGTCAATGTTACGAATCTTCATTTAACAATTAAATTTCAAACAAATCATACATTTTCAACTAATTATTTCGTTCAAATGTATTTAAAAGAAGGTTTTCCATAGCGTAAAAAACATAAGTCTGTTTCATATGATATAAAAAAAGTATAATAATTAGAAATTAATAGTACTATTTTTACATAACGTCCTATTATAACCAAACATTATACAATTTCTTAAATAAACAATCAACAATGTTTTCAACAAATATCTACGTCTTAATCAAACAAATTATTATACGAAAAAATTTATGTAATAATCTGCTAAATATATATACAGTCGATTCCGCTTAATTGGGACACCGCTTAATTGGGACAGCCGCTTATTTGGGCCAAAACTCAAAGAACAGAAACCAAACCAAGGAACCAACAGTAAATTTACATGTTTAATTGGGACAACATTCCGCTTAATTGGGACAGTAAATTTAAGATCACAGTATATATTATGTTACAAATATGTATTCACAAGAAAAAATATTTACAAAAAATTTAATATGATACGCTTCATATCTTTTTGATTCACAACATGGAAAATTATATTTAAAAAACTAGCAAATATGTATCAATTAATTACATTAGTATCGCGCGCTGTGAACTTTTTTCCCAACACATTCATTCACGTATGAAGTACGGACCCACGCGCGCTCAAAGGTTAATGTTTACCCTCGCGTCGGCGTGGCGCGGCACCGGTCATTAAAACTGTGAGAGTCTACCCTGCTGTCTCAATCGTTACGTATTCAGTTATGATTCAGTTACCACTACACCTCGAGCGTGGAAGGTTCGTTATTTATTATTTTATTTTGGAATTTATTATTATTTTTTCTTAAAAGTTTATATTTTTTTGGTTATATGTAGTTTATAGTTTTTTCCAAGAATTTATAAAATAAAATTATTGAAAGAAAAATATGGATTGCTTAATTTTATGTAAAATTCGGTTAATTGGGACAGCCGCTTAATTGGGACAAAATGCCCTAGTCCCGATGTGTCCCAATTAAGCGGAATCGACTGTATATATATATATATATATATATATATATATATATATATATATATATATATAATGTATATATTACGCTTAAAGAAGTGAAAAAAATTGTTTCTTGCACCTGTAAACAATATAACTAAAATATTATCAACTAAAACCTCACCTTGCGTTATATATTACTGTTTAAAAATGCATTTAAAAAATCTACAATTATATATTTCTAGATTACAAGAAATATTTTTAAAATATACATTTTGTTTTAATTGTAAAAACTAATTCGAAATATTCGACATAGAAATTACAATTACAATTCAATTTTATATATAACGAACCAATTACAATCCAAATAAATGAAACGTCAAACCTATCACCATCCTAGCCAATACATTTGTTTCCCTCCTTAAATTCTCTTCAACAAAGAACCAAAAATCGTCCCAAATAGAAACCATATTGAGCATGTGTACATATTTGCCCGGCAAAATTGAATTTTCGTACGGCGTACTACTACATTGTAAGAACTGGGGGTTCCTAAAACAAACGAGGCGCGCCCGTTCGATAGGCAGGAATTAAATGACATCATTAGTCGACAGTCGAGTGCAGTGACGGAACGACAGATTTAGCAGGAATGTAGAACGAAATCTGGTGGAAGCGCGCATGTTGCTCTGGTGAATAAACTGAGCAATAAGTTGAATGCAGTGCGGATAAATGATGCAAGTGAAATGATTTGATGTGAGCTTAAACTGGACAATGAGATAGTAAACTGTTTTTACTAAAACATATGGCTCGAATTCTCACCTCTTCCTTAAAAGTGATTTATGATAAAAGTACTTCTGATGTTTACTGAAAATATTGTATTAAGCACTTTAAAATAGTTTATTTAAATTTTATACATATAAATATTTACAATCACGCCATGTACTCCATTGTTAGTTAAACAAGTTAACAAAAAAGTTAAATTACGAACATTTAAAAATATTTTGTGCAAGCAGCCCATAGTATAATTATATATCTAAGAATATTTAAAAAAAATCTATTATTGTAAAAGTAATAAATAAATTATAAACAATAAAAAACTTTAAAGTATCTTGATCAGAATGTATAGAAGAGTTATAGATATTTGACAGAGCAATAAATAAAAAAAAATGAATAAATAAAATTTCATTTCTTACAACATTTATCATCATCGTTACCAGAAAATTAATTGAATATTTGTAATAAACTACCTATTTTTTGCAAAAAAAAAATCATTTACAATTTTTAATGAACTAGATGTTCTGTTTAATAAATATAATTAGATACTGGATTCACTATCCAACTGTTGTAAATAACAATTTGTATTTTGTCGATTTCCAATCATAATGTTCAATTCAACTTCGTAAACAAGTACCCTTATACTTGATAATAATAAAAAACGACACAACAATTTTATTACAGTACTAACAACGACACAATCCCTCGTACCATTCAATACAAATAAAGTAATCACCGTTGCCTTCAGCGAATCAAAGAGCATCATGCTCATAAGATATCCGGCTGCAGACAAAGGCTCCCAAAACGGGCAGCAGCATCAAACGGCTCTGACATTACAGTGCAGCCGTACATACATACCAAACCAAACCAGCGCCAGCGTAGCGAGCAGAAAGTAAGACATACAAAGCGATGTTCGACCGATTGCAATTACTCGCGCCCCGAGTTTTATTCTCTCTCTCGGCCGTTGCAGCTGGAAAAGAAAACGTGGCCGTTTCATCAATGTAATCTCATCGCGACTGCACCGCATCTATTATTGACCTGACCTTACGTACAAGGCAAATCCAACAACGGATGTTCATGGCTGAATGTGTACATTGTGCAAGGATGGATGGATTTGATGCAGACCAAGAAGATTGTGGTTGGGCGATGGATTTTATGGATGAAGATCCATAAGATAAAAAAGTAGTGTTAAGAAGTTGTTTGAAAAGGATGTGATTTCGATACTTTTCAACAATAAGATAATAGATTTATAGGATGAAAATTTATTGACCATATTTTAAATTGCTGTATAAATATGTATTTCAGTGGAATAATTGTTAATACGTTAATACAATTTTTGACCAATCTAAACTCTTTAATATTAAATAATTTACGACATACGCTTAAAATTCGGTCATTGAGTAATTAAAAATAAAACATTTACCGTTACTACTGCTGTCAATGTAATCCTGATTATCAAAATCAATACAAATGCATCGATTGCAAATTCTGTGATGTATAAACTTCAATAATCAGTGTGTTTTCTGTACATTGGCCAAAACCCAAAACCAGTACGCTGAACTGTTATTGTTTTGTTTTATTTATCCATAGCCCACTCTGCGGTAACTAGATGTGCTTGGTATGCGATAGCAAATGCAACATTTGCCTTCCAAAACAAATGAACGCTATCACATTATTACGCCAGCTGCTCGGCCGGAACTTCGAAATCTTTCGCGTTTTATAAACGGGGACGAAACGGCTGCAAAGGAAATTGAAAAAACTAAAGTAAAAAAAAAACACACACACATATACACCGACACACAGCCAATGTTTTGCGCGCTGTAAAAGTTTAAAACAAACACACTCCCTGTTCCAAACCGAACCGAAATGAACCGGAATACTTCTGTAAACGCAAAAATTGACTTTACGAAGTGAAATCGTGATACTTTATTTATTTAGGTGTTTTCAAGTGTGTTTTGACGTTCGCAAAAAAACTTCCAAATTATTTTCGCAGACAAAATAAGAAAATTTCTGTACCAAAGTTTTTACATGACGTTGAAAATCTTCAATATAAAATGTTAACTTATGTAAGTGTATCTTATATAAAAATACTCTTTGTATAAATTTCTGTATTGTTATACTATATTAGAATAACATTTTTGATGGAATTATTTTGGCAATTAAATTAGCCAAATAATTTATTTAATAATTTTATTGTTGAAAAATCTTACTGAACTATCTGTTTATAAGACAAACAAACAGTTATAATTTTTAGAAAATAAATATAAATAAAAATTACTTAATAAATATCAAAGTAAAAATTGTTTTAATTACTAATTAAATAATATAAATTTTAATTAAATAGACATATCCATATAAAATTAATAATTATTTACATATTTTTAATAAACATATAAGCTATTGCTCAAATGACAATTATATGTTGGAATAAACAAATTAGTAATTGACAACGTGCAAAAAGTATAATTTTCTAAACCGAATAAATTAAAAAAATAATTAATTTCCTAATAAGATAGTGAAAATAATTATTTAAATAACAGAATAAATTAAAAGCTTTTCTAACTAAAAGTCTGAAAATATTTTGAATTTCTTTACAATAATATATTTCCAACGTTTTACAAATTAAAACTTTTCCAAATATTCATCGACAACTTTCAAATTTACCAACAAAACTATCCATACAGAAAACCAAACCTTAACCACTCTTCTTCTGCAACACAGGCCGGACTCTCATTTCATATGACCACATATAACACGAAACCAACAACACACGCTCATCCGTTCGTGTATACGGTGGACGGTTTGTATGTCACTTGCACTGTCGTCATTGTGCACACACACACACAGCTCGGTAAATTTTGCACCGCACAAAATTCCGACTCACGGAATGAATAATTAAATCCGACGTAAATTTACCTTTGTCGAGGGTGGTGGCGCTAGCGTGCGCACCGCTGCACGCTCTCTCGCCCTCCCAAACTCAGGGACGGAAACGGCTTTGTCGGATTTAACGCGTGTTGTATTTTACAGCGACGAGTTAATAAAATGGACCCCGGGTTGACTTTGCAACTCCGGGTGGAGTTTGGCTGGAAGTCAAGAGTCGTGACTTTTGGTCGTTTAGTTTATTGGTAGAACTATTAATTGGAAAAGAAGTAAAGTATGGGATGTGGACGAGATAATATTATCATTACTTAATGTTTATATTTAGATACTAAATTACGGTAGATTTCGGTTTTAAGACTATATAAAGTTTCTGTATTTATTATTTCTATATAGTTTAGATGTAATATTACATAACTATTAAAAATAAAATTATGTAGTTTATATGCATACCGCCCTGCAAGTAGTATTTTGCAATATTTGCAAAAATTGTGTTTTTCAGGGTGGCCACTCTTTTTCTGAAAAAAAATTCCCTGACTTTTCCAGGTTTTCCAGGCGATTTTCAAAATTTTTCCCTGACCACTTTTTAAACAAATAACCACCCACTAATCGCATTATTAAGAAATACGCGACAAAATTTGAACTGCAAATAAAACGACGGGCTTGCAGAGATCAATACACAAAAAAAATCGAACGGTACTGATTAATATAGAAAAACAAACACTAATCAGTCGCATGGAAAGTAAAAAATAAAAATATTTGCAAGGTTTATTAAACCTTGTTGCGGTTCACTCAACGAAAGAAACATCACTACTAAGGGAAGATATATGAAAAATATTGAGTTTTTAATCGGATTTATAATTATGCGATCAGTGAGGAGTTGATTAACGAAAATGCAGCCATGGAAAAAAATTATTAGTAATTACAAAATTTTCCCTGACTTGTAATGAAATTCCCTGACTTTTCCCTGACTTTTTCCTGACCAGTAAAATTCCCTGACTTTTCCCGATTTTCCAGGTTTTCCAGAAGCGTGGCCACCCTGGTTTTTGAGATAAAAGGTGTATATACTTGAAGAAAACATTTTTTATCATACGCTTAAACAAGAAAATAAATCGAATCAAAATTCACTTACAATATAACAAAAATTTATTTATATTTTTTGAAAATATTTTAATTTCTATTTATGATTTGCAATATAACAATTTACTTTAGCACCATATGCTTGTAAGAGAAGAACAAAATAAATAAAAATGCAATTATTATAAAATTCTTTTCAAATATAAAAGTACATTCCTATAGTAACAAAAAAAAAGAAATTTAATATGGCCTTATTAATAATGCACATATCTAGACTCTTTTAACATTTCGTTTCTGGGTCGCTACACATGACCTACAGAGTAAAAGACAAGCCCGATTTACAAAATCTATGCCCGTTAAAAACGTTTTAACGGGGAACGACACATTATAACGTAGTCGCATGTATATGTATCTATACGAAAGCTATTAGGAGCCGGTCGACCGTTCACGTTTTTGTTTCGACTCGTTACCATCAACGGCGGCTATGAACAATTTTGAATTGTTCGAAGCGCCATCGCGTCGAGCACTGATAGTCCAGAGTCAAAGCACTCTTGTTATACAAATTGAAAGTGCGCGCTAATGAAAAGTTCGCTCATTTTATTATATCGAACGAATTAGCTCATCGAAAATAGATCTACGTATTCATATGAGTGGATATTAAACTTAAAGTCTTGTTAACATTATAAAACTCTTCAAGCTATTTTAATTTTCAATTTGTAATAATTATATGTTCAGTAGATGCAATATAATTATTTGAAGACATCGCTTATGTTTTTATTAAATGTATTGATTGTTTTAATAAATTTAATAAAATGCGTATTATATTGTTCATTAAATGACAGTTTCAGCTCAGCAATCCGGTATATATACCTGTACTCCCACCATCTTCTACAGGTGCCGTTACGTCGCTGACCGATTCTGGATGGTCCACCCTTTTCAATAAGACAGTACCTTAAGTTTCCGGAAACTGATACAACCTGATTGAAAAGGGTGGATCATCCAGTCCATCCAGAATCATCCAATGGCATATTGACACCTGTAAAGGATGATGGGAGTACATATATATTAAACTGCGGAGCAGAAACTGTCATTCACTCACCAAGCACTGAAAATATCATCTACGATGTGTGACAAAATATCTATGACAAAAATAGATCGACCACGATATACCAGCCCAGAAAATTCTATAAATTTAATGGATATCGGCCGTGAAAGCCTAAAGAATAAATTTTGTTCAAAAATCAGGCGCGTTGAAAATAATAAAACCATATTACTTGATTTATCTGCTTTTAACATGCAAGAAATATTTCAATTTATTTATATTCTATATTATAGATTTTTTAGTATGTTATAGAATCTATAACATACTAATAAATCTTTGATATTTACAAGTAGTTTGGTCTCCAGAATAAGTAACTAAATATCTATATTTATGAAATAAACCAGTGAAAATGAATTTGAGCAAAATTTTCATACATTTATCGGTGTAAGATATGAAAATTGAAAACACACCGTACGTGTGCTGCAGCAATAAAATAACAGTTCAGTCACTGTTTTAATATAGTAATAGAAAAGACTTCATACATATATAATATCAACGTTACTCCATCCATATCAGCTATAACGGACGTAATAAACGATGTATTATAAAACGGTTAAAGCTTCTAGTATCCAAGTAGAAGTTTCAGGGATTACCGTTACCGCAATATTACACATGCACTGCGACAGACAGAGACACCGCCATATATAGCAAAAGAAAAGAAAGACCGAGTAAATCACACTGTGTAGAACATTCTCGCGAAGTGATGTTAGGAAAGTTTAAGGTAAGCGGCAAATGATTGAATGCTCCCCGGACAGATTAGCTCTCGCCGAGCGTAGAAAAGCAAAACGTTTGCCGAGTGGCAAAACTTTACTCATCTAGCTAGGTGTCATGTCGTTGGGAGTATAGCGCCCGATCTTAATCACAATCAAGCGGAACACTTTAATTTAATTAGAACCATTGCACGGAATGCATAATGAAGAAAATATACGATAAGATGTTCTGCTTATAAAAATTAGAAATTATTAACAAATAACCAGTGTTTTATGTAATTTAATTTTTTTAGTTCAAAAGAACTTGTAACTAATTAATAACTATTTTATTAAATAATGATATAATTTGTATTTAAGCTTCTGTTATCTCAAAAACCACAACGCTAAATTACAATACAGTACAGTGGCGTGCCATATCATAACTTTTGAGGATGAAATAGCCCTTTACATTTTACATACAAATTCAATGTCACTTACAAAAGAAGTTATTAAATATTATTAATATATTATCACACACTTATTTTATTATATATTTTTTTATAAACTAATTCAATACGTAATCTTTAGGCTTTCACAACCAGTATTCATTGAATTAATAGAATTTTCCGGACTGATATGCCGTGGTCGATCTATAATCGTCGCAGACGTTTTGCCATACATCGTAGAATTCATACACATTGCTTGGTGACTAATAATATAAAGTTTCGAAAACATAAATTTTGAAAAGCATATTAAATTAGATATATTATGTAAAATTAGATATTTTTTTTGTAAAATAAGCACATTATCATTTTTGTAAATCCTTTTTTTTAAATACTGATTCTAATTTAAATGATAAATGAAATGAAATAAATATTAATTTAATACCATTTTAAACACATATTTAGCAGTAAATTCAAATATAACTATAATATAGAGATCCACAACATATTTCAGAACATTGAGCTGTATATGATGATACAATTTATTTATAGTATACATCTAGCCAAATATAACTCTTCACACATATGTGCATAGTGTTGCATAGCACATATCTTGTCTTCATTAACTAAAACTTTAATGTCATAATTTTGCAAGTAAACTTTCTTAACATGTCTAATGTAATCAAAGATGCACAAGTGTATTTGTACATGAACATGTACACTGTGTACAGACACAACATGTTATACTATACCAGGGGTGGGCACACATGAGGCCTAAGAGAGCCGCAATCCGGTTTTTAATATTCTATAAAGAGCCATACACAAATTAAATTTTTTATTTAATATAATTGCATATTTTCACAAGTCACAATATAAAAACATAGAAAAATATCATTATAACATATAAACATAAAAATAAAACAATGAAAAAGAAAATAATTATTTCAAAATTTTAGTAATTAAATTCAAATATAATAAAAATGAAATATAACAGAAATCTACATCATAAAAATATATTTACTAATGTGTCGTAAATATGTCACCCATCCTCTAAAACTTTATGGGAGCCGCACTTGACTCAGTGAAGAGCCGCATGCGGCTCTCGGAGCCGCATTTGCCCACCGTTGTACTATACTATATGCAGTTACATAAGATTACACACGAATAATTCAAGATAACCTGATACATGCTTCACTTACTATTAGTTTCATAATATTATGCGAAAATACGGTACAATGTATTTAGAATATTATATTTACGTTAAATTATTTAACATATATATGATACTAAACTTAATTTACAAAAAAATGTGTAATAATAATACAAAATATCTAGGATTACATTTTAATAGAATATGTACTAACTATTTTATAAATACAGATGCTTATCAAATAGGTTAACTTTTTTATCAAACTATAAATTCTTTTCAAATTTAGTACTAAAAAGTCTTGATTCTCATAAAATTAAATTTTTAGAGCAATTAAAAAAAAGTCAATATCTATGTATCTATTATTTTTAACAATTCATTTTCTTT
This sequence comes from Clivina fossor, assembly GCA_963966155.1. NCBI lineage: Eukaryota > Metazoa > Arthropoda > Insecta > Coleoptera > Carabidae > Clivina > Clivina fossor. The sequence goes on along the minus strand of OZ014565.1, from coordinate 7,644,496 downwards.
ATGTATAAATAATCAATTGCGTATACATACCGTATGTATAAATAGCCTCATCTTAAAATTATTAATCTAAAACATCTTATTAATTTGATTCAAATATGCAATTTATCATTCCCTTTATTATTATGTTTTGGGTAGGTTATAGTAACGTTACAGTAATATTTCCAGTAGAAATTAACAAAATTAAGTTATCGGTAATTTATTTAAAATTTAAAAGAATAAAATGAAACTAACACGTTATTTGAAACAGTCTGTATATGGTCCCGTCTGAGAAAACAAAAAACCTAGTCAAAAATAATGCGCGCTCTTCAACGGCAACAATTTTATCCTGCTAGCACTTTGTCACCATTTAGCATCTCGTTAGCAGGTCCTTACAACTAGAATACATTATAAATTTAATCCATTGTGAACAAAGTAAGGCGGGCAAAGCGCGAGCCTCGCACAGCGGCACTGGGCAATTATCGAATGAAACTTTTGTAGTACAACTCTGTCAGTATTCAAGTAGCAAAATTTAACATCTCTCCGGTTCCGTAGTCATTCGCAGCTTATTCTCGTGGTCAAATTAGTACTTAACGAATATGATTTGTTCGTAATTGGACAGAAAGCAGTCGAGTACTGGATTTGGTTATCTGAACTGTTTGTTTTTTGTTTTTTTTTTAGAGTTTTCGTAGTGATGAGATTTTGATATTTTTAATATCATTAATACCAATGTTAGAATTTTAGTTATGTTGACAAAATAAAACTAGCAACTGTAAAAAATATATATTTTTTTCTAATTTTGCATTTTCATTTAATATTTAATACGTTAATTTCCGTAAATTGGTACTAAAAAATTAATTTTAAGTTATATCTAATATATTATAATTAAGAGGCTTCAAAAATATTTTACAACTTAATAAAACTGTATCTCATAAATACTATATTACAACAAATATTATTTAATATCGAAAATATCGTTTAATATTGTATTATTATAAGTAAAAAATGAAAAACAAAACCTTGAAATATAGTTTGCATATTTATAGTTTTTTGCCTTGTTTATAATATTTTCTTTATGCAATTCACCTTACCTTGCCTAAATTCACGCGAAAGATAAGTCAGGTCGTACATTCATTAATGTGTGTCGTAAAACAATTTATTTAGCCGACGTTATTCGCGTATATAGGAGAAATGATTACCGTTCAACCACGTACAATAATTTACGTTAACTCGGTGAGTTCATAGCGTAAACGAACCGGCAACAACATTAACGTAAAATTTTATTTACACCGACAATTTTATTGGCTCTTTGCGCCACGCTACCGTACGAGTATTATTCCGTGTGTATGTATGTGGAGGGCAAAAGTTAGGTTAGAGAACAATGGGGGAGGAAATATACCACAAACGGTTTGTTATAAATACATAAATGGGGGGAAAGGCATGGTCAACGAGTTCTTTATCTAATTATTAAATGTTATTTTGGTATTTGTTTTTCGAATGGCAATTTGCGAAAGGTGAAAGGTGAATTTGATTTATAGATTATACAGTGTTAAATTAAGTTAGGTTGTAAAATAAGGAAACAAAAAAAAAATGTTTTTTTCAAATTCTTGAAAATTTACACTATTGGTAAATATGATAGTATTTAAATACTTTGGTTACCGCAAGCTAAAAAATAATTTTAAATAAATTTTTCATTATTTTTATAGCAAAATTAGCACGAGAAGTAGACTTATTGCACATCATTAAATTCTAAATTTAATGTAAAATTCAAATTTGTAAAAATATTTCGTATTCTATTTAAAATTAAAAAGTTGATCATTTCTGGTAAAATTGGCAAAATATTTTTGTAAAATTTTTATAAATTAAAAAACTTATATAGAGTGGCTTTAATACTCTGTTTATCATTAGTTTATTAGATTATTAGCATTTTTGTATCAAAACAACAAATTGATATACAAATTGTTTAATTTTATTTATATTTATTTTAATATACCGCAGATTTTCATCTTTTCAAAGCAATTTTTATTTTTTCAGCAACTGCATACATTTTAAAATGATAGCTGATTAGTTTTAACAACTTTCCATGAAATATCCTGTAGTTTTCGGTACTATATACCGTTTTGGTAAGACTTAGAGTACACTATTATGTATTAGTTTCTAATAGTTATATATGTAACAAGTGTGTAAAGATATATTATATTATATGAGTTTACAAATTTTTGTACAGAAACATCCAAACGAATGTCATAAAACCCAGTTTATTTACAAGTTGAATATAAAATTTTATCTACGGTCTCAAATTACACAAATAAACAAAAATGTTTTTATAAATGAATATAATAAATATATAATATACAGTGATGTTTGACCATTGGGTATGTTGAGTATTTGTGTAACCTTAGATCACTAATTAGAATTTTAGCTTTATATTTTGCTACTGACGATGAAAGCTTGGCTTTCAAAATACGTATATATCTTTTTTTTAAATTATTGTTTGTAATTTAAGAGAAATTATATTATTTTATTATATAAATATGTTAAAATTTCTGTATAAATGTATTTTACAATAAACTAAATTTGCTACCTACGATTATTCATCACTTTTATTAATAGTTAAATTTACTGTAGAGTTTATATTATTATTTTAATTAATTTGTTTACGAAAAATATCAATAAATAGCAAACCATAAAAATGAAATTGTCATTCAATATTTGCAGTTAAGTAGCGGTGTTATAGTAATGGGTAACAAATGAATCTGATTTGATTTCAACTGCATCGTTGACATTGGCAACGCTGTACTGTAACATTATTTGGTAAACGTCAAATTTTCACCTCACCTACAGTGTGTAAAAGGTAAACTTTAGAGGTGGCCGTAGATAAAACATATTATTAAAATTAAAACAATTGTATTAATTGTCGATTAGCTGAAATTTCATATATAATCATGTAAAATTACTTTTTAATAATAAATATCCCGGACATTATTATTCCATTATTATAAATTTATTATGAACAACAAATTATAATAAGAGATTATATCAACATTATAGTTGAAAATATATTAAAATTTATTCGTTTTTTTATACACATATTTTCGGTTAATATGTACGCATGTACTGAAATATTAATGACATTCTGCTTTGTAATAAATATTTCTGTATATGTATTGTCGTTTTCGATAATATGCGTAGATTATTTAAATAATAAATGATAAATATGCTTACAATAATTCTTTCGGATATTTAATTGTAGAAAATATTAAAATTATTATTGTACCACCAAAAAATTTATTTGCGCTCTATGTGTAATTATTGTAATTACTAATCTATTTTTTTAAAATGTTTACATTGTTTTGAGATAGTATCATTGTAATACTTAATCATTGTATCTTGCTTGGTTATTCATAGAAATATTTAAATCTGTAATCTCGTTAATTTAAATTTATTATTTAAATTAATTAAATATTTTATATTCAATTTTCAAATGATTACTATCATTTATTTGCAAGATACGTTAAATTCTTATTTACAAATATGTATTCTATTTTAAAATATACAAGGTATTAAAAAAATACATAAATTGTTTCCGAAGTATTTCTAACAGCAAAACGAAATTATATCACATATGTAAACTATCTACTTCATCAAAATTTTAATAAATTTTTATTACAATCAAAAAACTAATTAGAATAAAATAGTAATTAATTAACTTAATATCAAATAAAACTTGTCATGTTCATTACGCAATAAATTATATATTTGCAGTCATAAGTAATAAAAGCGAGGAAATATCAAAAGCAAACTAAAATACAAGTTTAATACTTAACGTTCGCTGGTGACAAGTGCACAAAGCGATCTAGCGCGTAATTCAATGTAACAGAGCAGGGCGAATCGTCGAAATAGACAACTAAAATAATTGATTGTGAAAATTTGTTGTGTGGAACAGCAGCAGAAATAAATTAAGTATACATTTCTCTACATATTCGCTGTGACAATGACGAAAATAAAATTAAACTAAATGTAATATGTTATTAATTTCACTGAACACGACTAAATAAAATAGCTGTGTAAATAATATAATACATATTTGAGATATTATGTTCTTGTGTTTTATGTTTAGCTATTTGACATACATAATTTTAATCGTATATATAAAATAAAATAAAAATATATGTGCCCATAATTATGAAAGTGGTTTAAGTCATATATTTCTTGTTTCGAGATATTTAATAAATTGCATAATTAACACAAAATAAAATTAAAATAATGTGGTGTGAAATAACTGATAAACTCATTTTTTTTTTTTAATTTTGACTTAGACCACTTAATTATGGGCTCATATGTGTTTTATCTATGGTAAAATGTTCAATATAAATTTCGTATAATATAAAATATATTACGAATTTATTAATTTGCAAGAAAATTCGTAACTTTTAAAAGTTTTGAAATGTTATATTTTACAGTTTGAAAGCAAATTACTTTCCCCCACTTTCGTATTATAATAAATTAAATTAAAACTTTATTCTTGACAATTAAAATAAAAGCTTCCTTAAATATTTGTTTAACAATTAAAACAATCTCTCATTTAAGAAACTGTATACCAATAACTTGACGACTTAATTTATATTCAGAAAATTTATACTTAATTTATCTTTAGAAATTTTGGTGCTTAATTTATCTGTTTTGTAATTTCTGAAAGTTATTTATATAAAAGTTTGTCAGTTGATCATTTGATTAATCAAATAATCAAATTTTTAGCATGCCTAATTAGTTGGTCAGTTAATCAAGTTGTTATCTTATTACGTTTAATTTAATTGATCTTAAATATAACTTGTACAAAATTCATATAATATATAATTAATTCTCTTAATTTCTAAGCGAAATAAGAAACTATAGGTTTAAGATACTCTTCATATTTCATATAGTTTCCTTATCATTGTCAATGGCGTAGGTCATTAGCTAATAGCCAAGCAATTGATAGAACATAACTTTAAATCAGAAATAACTTTTTCTTACAATATTCTATTAATCATTTTGATTTGCATGGCTATTTGTATAAAGAACTTGTAACTTACAGTAGATGTCAAACCGCTTAAGCAGTCAGTAAAAAGTCAGCTCTATAACGTTAGAGCATTGTATCTTTTTTTTAGTTATTTTCGTCATTTCCATAATTCCATTAATAAAATAAAACAGCCTTATTCTTTTTTTTATTAAAAATGCACCCTATGTTGATCTACGTAGAATACATCGAAACATCGACTATTAATAAAAATTAATACAGAACTAAATTCTAAAGCCGTTTTATTTTAATGTAATAAATTCTGAAAGATTTTTTACTATGATAATTCCATTATGTTTTACTTAAACTTAAAATAATATATTTATTTTTCTTTTACTTTCATATTAAATTAATATTTATAATAGCTAAAATACTAATGACAAATTTTAATAAATTCTTTTTCATATAAAATATGAATAATATGTAAGTATGTAACTAAATATATATTTTAATTTAACTTAATAAAAATGTCAAAAAACGCATACAGCATATTAAAATTTAAGCTTTGCATATTCAATTTTATCTACGTAATTCACTTATTTTAGAGCGTATAATAAAAATTTTACATAATGAATATTTTTAATAAAAATTTTGTATCGGGCACTGAATTTTACAAAAATTCTCTACATATTCTTGTTAATAAAATTCTGTAATTATCACCGTGTATAAAAATCCCTGGTCCAAAAAACACTGAATCAAATAATATAATTTTTTTGTACAAATAATTTAATTAATTTTTTTTTGTTTGTTTGTGCATATACTGCATTGTACAATATATCATAACATAAATACAGTACAAATTAAAATCAACTAAAATTACGTTATTTATTGTGTCCAAAAAAATAATTATTAATGTCATGTTTACTATGCGTTAAACAAAAAGAATTTAAAAAATGTGTAACATTTATTTATTTTTTTAATGATAATATTATGAATTGTGAGTTAGAAAATATAATCCGCATGTTATTCGTTCATATTTTATATCAATAAAATAACTAATACAAAATCATTTTGTTAAATTTTATTTATATGCGAGTAAAAACTGCAAGCTTTCCTCTTTTTTTTACAATAATTACATATATTTGAAAAAAAAAACAAATGAATAACTTCAGTAACTTTCCATAGAGAATCCTGTATAATAATATATCTACTATTAAATTATAAATGTATTTTTAAATTTGTATTATAAACTTACTAACTTTCAAGTAAAAAATTCCAAATAAGGAAAACAAAAATAAATAAATTAAAGACAGAACTTTGACATTGCTACAACGGCTGCATACATTTCATGAATAAATAATAAGGAATCACGTTTATCACGGTTTGAATTCAACCGAAAACGGGAACACGACGTCGCGTCGAGTCAAATCAAATGCAGTCAGACTAAAGTCAAGTCAAGTCGCTGATGCTGCCTTCAGTTCAACTCAACTCGACTCGTTTCAAGTTGTAAAAACTTCGCCGAAAATTCAGGCTGAAAACTTGAGTGACAACATAACGCTAACCTTTCGCCCTTTTACAACAGAGCAGCCCAAACACTCAAACAATAAACTTTTGTTTTTAATACTTTCTTATTATCAGATCATGTTCCGTTAACTTGGAAAATATTCGGCTGGCTGTCCTCCTCCTCCTCCCCTCCCTTTTTTTATAGCCTCTCATAAAAACATCTGACGGCTGGCCAATCGCAAACAGTGACTTATAACTTATTACCGGGCTTGTCTAATTACGGAAGCAGATTGGAAACGTTCGTTGAATTCAAATATCTGCGCCGCCGGTGCGTTGCAGGCGCGCCACAAGGTTCAACGCTAGGACCTAGTCGACGTCTTTGTGTGATTTATCATTTCCGCGTTGGAGCGAAAACGAACAGTAAATTTTCAGGGGGAATTTTCTCCGACTTACATGGCTAACCTTAGTAAAGTCAATGAATAATCATTATTGTTTTATGAGTTAAATAATATATTTTTCGTTCTCAACAGACATGATTACATATAGATATTTCAGGTGACATCAGTAATAAATTTGTTACTTATGACTAGTTGTTCTTCTTCATGATAAAGTAACTGTTTAGTGAGTTAAAAATAATAGTAAGAAAATTACATTAAATTTTAATGCCTTACGAGTAAATATATAGAATAATTGATACGTCATACATAAAGAAATTAAGATGTCTATAAAGTAATTTATGCTGCTACTTTTAAAAGCGATGTAACGTAACAAAATATTTCTAATAAATGGATTTTTTTTATTCGATAGATTGAAAATAAAACATTTTTAATAAACATAGAAGACAAAATATTTTATACTTTACGTTACTGTTTGTATACTTTTTAAATATAAATAAAATATCAATGAAATAATAAAACGGCTTTAGGTTATTGTTCTGTATTAATTTTTATTAATAATCGACTTTTCGACGTACTGTACATGTACATACATCATCATCAGAATCTAAAGCCGTTTTATTTTAATATAATGAGTTGTGAAAGATTTTTTATTGTAAATATCAATGTCCCGCATATTATTACTCAATCGCTGATTAAATATTTACAACACTCAATGTAAATTTAATGAGACAAATATTGTGATGCCGTCATAAGCTCCAGCGGCATTATGTTTTTAATTTAAATCTATGATCAACGATAAAAGATTAAATTCAGTGATGAAAACGCGCCGCGCTGACAAGTTCTTTTTCCATCGACAAAACCACATTAAAGAGTTACAGCTCGTCTACCCACATCAACTGTAATACGTTTTTCGTGGGGGGGGGGGGCTCTCTGTCACATGTTGGTCCTTCTCCCAGCCGAATCGGTCCCTTTTTAGGGTCCGCCATTTACCGGTAGCGGGCAACAAGAGGCGATATTTGCATGAAATTAACCCCTGTTTCATATTAGTCGACAATTCGCGCGCGTTGTATTTGATGCGGGGCCCAAAATAAACCGATGCAAACATTTCGTATTGTTTGTCAATTTATTTGGAGTAAAGCAAATAACTCATTATAACGCGTTGTCGAAATGTAATTAAAGTTACATGAAAGCTCGAAACATATTTCGGGGTTTGATTGAAATCTTCTGTTAAATATGTTTTGAAATTTTACGCTTGGATTATTTGCGAAAAATATGGGCATTTTGATTAAATTTAAACCGGGCTTATGTTATTTTATTTTTGAAATAGAAATTGTAATTTTATACGTATTTTGCATATGATATGTAATATAGTAATATTACAATTACATTTATAACTTAAAAATAATAAAAAAAATAATAATATACAGTATAAATATCAGTTTTTATGTATTTAAAAAATTTAAATATATATATATATATATATATATATATATATATATATATATATATAATTTAAAAAGTAAAAAAAATCAAAATATTTTGGATACGTAACTTTTAGTAAACATAACAAATAAATTACAAATTTAATAACATAATTAGTGTTGGGATAAATAATAGAAATTTTAATGTTTAATACTAGTTTCGATAGTTCGAATCCGCTGGTCAGCGTTTCTGTTCGTCGTAAAATAAAAAAACGCCACAAGATCAGGCATTAATTAAACAGAATCCGACATAGTAGTTTGATCAACTGTTTGTCAGTAGTTTAGATTACTGGCCGAACCTCGTCGTTGCTCTATATGCGAACGCACGACTTGCAGTTTCGATTCATATTTTGTACTTGCGGTCATGACTCTTCTAGAGCTGTCGTACCAAATATAATAATGATGCTTAGAAAATAAAAATAAAATATTATTTTTCTAGACATCAATTTTGTTTTTAATTAACTACAAACGCATGTTTTCTAAACATACAAATTACAAAATTAACTTAAATGACTTTTTCTATTTCAATCCTTTTCGTTTTTTTTATGGGTGAAAGAAAACTCATTAATTTTAAATCAAAACTTTCACAGGCTCTCCTGACTTAAATTGCATTCAGTATTAGGGTCATTAATCCAATATTAAAGTTTTAAGTCACCGTGTTATGTTGGCGATGTAGTAAAAATCAATGACGGCGTATACTAATTAAAACCAACGTTGACTTTAGTGGTTAATGTTTGTGTGTGTGTGTTTGTATGTGGTATTCAGTTCCGACATAAAAGCAACCATCTCAGTGACGATAACAATATACACAATAAAACAACATTAATAATAAATCGATATATTATACTTAACACATCTATAGTATATATACAAGTATATTTTTAATGTATAGGTAATTGTGTTTACTAAAGGTAAATAAGTATAAAAGTTTACAAAACACCATAATTTAAAGTACTCCTATAAGATTATAGCATTACAAACAATTTCGTCTCAATTTTTTTATTTTTAATTATTGCTAAACTTATTTTTAAAAAATTTAATAACCACGTTTTGTACACAAAAAACTTAGTTTTGAAACAAAAATAAAATATTTATTATCAATTAAAAATAATTTATTTAAAAATATAACATCATAATTCGATGAATTTGAAGCATTAGCTTTTAGCAAAATTTATTCAACCAATAAAAAATCAATTCTTAAAAAAAAAAAACATCGACAACAAGCAACAACTATTGGCTGACGATAAATCCACCTTAGTAATCTAGGCAAGCTACGGACGGGTCATGTAACCTAACCTACGTTTGGTAAAGGTAAACTGTAAAAAGAGTATACTAGAAAATGTATTACATCTTGTCCAAAATACATTATGCATGGACGGCGAATCCGAGTTTTTGTCTCTCATGCAATATTTGTGCGATAATGGCTTGACCCGGTCAATGGGAGTTATGTTGTAGTTTGACTGCAAGCCGCAACTTGGCGCTGTGGCAGACTGATTCAAAAGTAAGTCACATGCTAAAATTCTGTCTATTTCGTTTCTAACTTTGTTAATTTTTTCATTAAAAGTTTATAATATAATATTTAATAAGTATTTGTATCTAAACAATTTTTTCTTTTTTTATAAAAAAAAAATCATCATATAAAGAAGGGGTATTATTGCATTAAAAGAAAAGAAGAAAAAAAAAAAGGATTTATTATTTCTCAAATTAAATGTATACGAAAGTTGAGTAGAATTAGGTGAATAAATGTAATTATAGATTAAAAAAGTAAATTGTTTAAAAATTTATTTTGTTATTTAGTAACTTCTTTCTGTTTTGCTTGTTTATTATCTATGTCATTTGCATTATTTTTTCTTGATGAAAATATACGTAGAGTATATCGAAACGACGATATTTAAATAAAATATATACAGAACTTAATCCTAATGCTATTTTATTTTAATATAATGAGTTCTGAAAGATTTTTTTTAGCGCATTTTTGTTTTCAAAAAGGAAGCTCAATAATACGCTTTGTCCGTTCGGTCGGTCGGTCGGTCGGCTCCATAAAAACTTTTAAACTAGACATCGTAGAGAGTTCTAGTTTTTTGCATTAATTCGGTGCTGTCGAGTTATTGGCGCATCGAATAGTTTAAAAGCGCTCAGCCAATGCTAAATAAGTTAATTAATAATATTTTAAATTTTGTAAACAAAACAGTGCAACCTATCGAAAACGACTACCTTTGTAATTTCACCAGTTGAATCTGTCCAAAATTTACTACGAATGCAGGGACAACTATTGATGGCGTTTTCGGAAAATTCATTTACGAATCGTATTGCTCATACCACAAGCCAATTGTCATAAGAATTAAAGAAAATTAATCATAAAATCATGTGAATTTTTGAATTTGAATATTTTTATAAACGTTACAGTTGTTTTCATTTTTCACAATTTTGTGACTTCTTCATAAAAATACTGATCCGCCCGCCAAAAATGCGCTTAAGTCCCTCGATCAAAAGCACGAGGACTTTTTTAATTTTTTTACTATATTAATTTAAAGTATTTAAATTACTTCGAATATCAGCTAATACTTTAATATTTTTGTTAATTAAATGGAATACGCTGTACTATGCTACAAATAAAAAATATCAATAAAAAAACAATTTAATACATACACTACATAACATATTCGTAATTGTGGCATTTACTGTTAATATCAATTTGTCAATGAATAACTAATTTGTATCGACCAGTTATTACTTTATTAATATTAACTGTCATTACGTAATAACAGTGCTATCAAAATACAGCATCTTCATATTAGTAATTTATGTATAACAAGCATTACAAAATACTATTACTAAAATAACAAAAAATAAAAAACTAGAAATTTTTATTAGTACCATTTTATGATTGATAATTCAACTTATATTACTCACTATATTATTTATTAAATATAAATAGTCATAAAAATGTTTTTAATATTACTAGCATAAAACATATAAGTGCTGTACATAAATTTAATTAAAACATTAAATATGTATATTCATGGCCATATTGTTTTTATGAAGAAATGATGTTTTTTTTTTCTATTCCTATCAAACAATACGATCATTATATTAGAACATATTTGATAATCAATGTTATTAATTATGCACTCTAATATTATGGTTGGATCTAATGAAAGTTTTAATAATTTATTTGTCAATTATTTTGACTAATCACAATTTTGTAAGTTTTTTGTGAGTTAATTTGTCTAAGCACAAAATTACAGATGAAATTTTGTCGGGTTGTAACAATTATTTAAATTTGGAAGAATTATGATACTCGTCTGTGGCTGATGTTGTACTTTATACTCATCATTACATGCTCGTTGTATATTAAATTAAAAGAAATATATAAATGCACTTGAATTAAAATAGAATGTACTTGGTTAGTTTGGATACTTTCCACTATAAATTAGATATTTTGCACTTTGTACAACCTAAACTTTAATTTGAATAATTTGCACTATAAATTTGAATAATTTGCACTATAAACGCTACGAAACCCTATCATCTGCGCCACTGTTGGCTTAGGATAGATTAGGTTAGATTTAGGTTGTTTAGTTATATTATTATTCAATATAGACGCTTATCTCATCGGCGCAAATGATAGGTATCGGACTGGCGTAAATGATTGACAGCCCCCAAAGTAAAAAGTTTCCGTTTTTATAGTGGAAAATATCCGTTTTATAGTGAAAAGTAATTAATACAAGTGATAATATTTTTTTTGTGCATTATGTTTATTCAAAGTTAAAATATTTTTTTAAAGTTGAATAAATTTAATTATAATGAAATTATTTTTTTCCATGCAATATATTTTTTATGATTGCAAATTGATTTTATCAAAGTGAATATGATCTAAATTAAAGTGAATATATTGTAAATTATAGTGCAGTTAATTCCAACTTTTAAATTAATTGTAATAAGGTCCAAATTATTAATTTCAATTGTATCTCAAAATTTATTAACTAAATTATTACAAAAATGTATATTAAGAATTTTTTAAACATCAAATACAAACAAAAAAACATTAAAATTATTTTCAAAACAAAAACACTAGTATACAAATTTCAGCGATTTCAATTTCTATTACCATTTACCAACAGTAATAGCAGATTATGTAAAATATCCTAGCTTGTTCAGGCAGAGAGCGACAGTCAAAAGCCAAACGTACCATATATTGACCGCACCCTCTCGTTTTTGAGGGGCCCGCATGTTTTGCACCGAAACCCTGGCACGTATCCGCATTATACGCGGTCCTCCGTGTTAAATACACGAGCTACATCCTGGCTGTGCCAACAGTAAAATCCTTTGAACTTCGCACATGTTAGCGATTTAAATGGGATAGATGCATGTTTTCCGCAACAACAGTGCTTACTTTGTGATGTGCGATGGGTTACAGTTTCGACGTTTTGCAGGAATTATTTGATTGTTTTGGACTTGTAGGAAAAAAAACTAAAATCAGTTCGTGGTATAATTGTTGTATACACTTATATTTTTTGTTTTTAAAAATTAATAAATATACAAAATCAATATATTAAAATATAGTATAATCTACTGTGGAAAATAATATAAAAAAAAATAAATTTGAATAAACTTCTGAAACTGTAAAATTTGACATAATTAAAAATCTTTCAGAGCTCATTATATTAAAATAAAAAAGCAATAAGATTAAGGTCTGTATATATTTGGTTCAAAAATCGATATAATCTACATAGAAACAAGTTACTAGGTAACAAAGTAACTAAAAAAAATTATTTATAAATTTTTTTATACATATAATATTTCAGTTACAGGTTTAGTTATATACTAATAATAAATAACTGTTATATTTTCAAATTTCCTTATAAAATTCATAATTTTAAAAACATATTCAACTTTAAAACATTATTTCAAAACAGATAATATAAATACCAAATATTAAAAAGTTATATTGGCTATAAGGTCGTTAAATGTTAACACAAAATCCAAGATAAAAAAAAAACCAGCCTTCATTTTATATTAGCTCCGAATATCTTGCAAATAATCTCTACATTGCCCAAACTCACCATTACGCTTCAACTTTTATTTTAAAATATTCCATTCGTTTTAATTTTCATGCATATTACAAACTCATTCCTATTCTCCCAGTTTTGAAAATGCTCTCTGTCCTATACGTGGAAGAAAAGGTTTAAAAATAATAGAGGATTGTGTCCCGGTAAAAATGAAGAGAGAGAGATGGGAAAAATGTATTATCTCTCCGCAACGCGATGGTGTGTTGTTTTTAATTTATTCCAAAAAATACCAGTGGAAATTATTATTTTTACGCCCGGCTATCGAGTGTAATGCACCATACTGTGACACGGAAAAATTTATAATTTAATTTTTTCCTGTACGACGTATCCTAAAAATTTGACAAAATGAAAAGATATGCAGATAATAAATAAAAAAATACTCTTTGTTAAATTGTATTTGTTTGATTAATGAATTTGGTTCTTCCGATGAAAAGTCATGTTGTTATTTTTAATAATCATTTTATTTAATTTTCGTGTAATTTTGTGGGCTTTTTCTGAATAATATAAATAAATAAACTGAAAGTTATTATTAATAAAGCAACAATTTTTTATCATATTTTAAAATACAGTAGGTAACTTTAGGATTTTAATCTAAAATTATTAATAAGATAATTTAAAGTTTGTTTTTCTTTCTCCATTACGAGCTATATAGAAATACTTTGGATTTCGTTTAGTAAAGAAGAGTCTAATATTATTTGGTTGAAACCCAGTGTATTTTAAACTTTTTTTGGGAGATAGACATGACAAAACTTTTTACACCTTTAAGGAAACTCCTTGGTAAATCTAATACAAAAAATTTTGACTTTCAAAGAAGAGTTTGTGTGGCACCGTCAACTTTTGATTTACTTAAAATATATTCTGACATCTATTTCTACAAATTTATTTAAAATCTGCATAAAACTTAAGAATCCATTTCATCGTATATGTTATGAGATTTCTGTGTCCAATCTTTTTTTTTAATTACAGTTTTGAAATAAGTGATTTTTTTTAAATTCTTAGTTATTGGAGAAGTGTACCATATTTTATTTAACAAAACGTAAATTCTGTAAAATTCCACAATTTTAATCTGTAAATTGTCATACCTAAGTTCATTCATTTGTCAATAATAATAAAAAAAAAGAAAACAAAGAAAAAAATTACATATGAGAGACTCTAAATAAAAATAATAATTTAGTTTTTCAAAAGTATACATTATTTCTGGCCTCAAACCGTGCCTAACTCATTTTCTTTAAAATGTAATTTATACCTTTATAGTTTAGTTCCTTCATTTAATACAAGTGGAAAAGTATATTATTTTAACTTTATTTTGGTCGCTAAAATCCAATAAATCTTCTATCAAATTTAATACAATTGTTAGCGAAAATAACTTGGTAATATTTGTTGTTACCGTAGAGGAAATAATAGTAATTTATCGAGTCGACTTCTGTGTAACTACATAAGTTCTAGCGACCGTGTATCTGGTGCCAAAGCTCGAAAGCGCCATTCTCTCATATCGCATAGCATACCTGCACACAAAATTTAGTCCGCTTAACAGAGAAATTCGGTCAATGCGGAAGAGCGAAACTCATTCGAGACCCCCCCCCCCCCTCCCCCGGTCCGTAATTATATAGTGGTCGAAAACGATATTTGCATAAAGTGCGAGCCTAGAATCATGCACACTAATAATATGGATTACTGTAGCACGAAGCATAGTTTTTGGAGCTTGGGAGGCCATATCGACAACAAGCATTTCAGCTCGACAATGAATTTATTTGAACAACAGTTATTTTCTTTATATAATGTTTATAGTTAAACATCTGTTTCACATGCTATATTGATAATATGCAAATTAAGTTGGTTGGCTTGTTTATTATTACCGTTGACACGACACACAAAGTTCTTGTAAGCGTAATTCTGTGTTTAAATATTGTACTTTGTGGAATGCTTATGGCTTTTTATATTATCAAGAAGTATATTAAAATTATTTACAGAATAAAATTTAATGTTCTAAATTTTTATAAGTTTTCAGGGCATAATATTCAGATTGTTATCAAAAAATATGAAAACAAAATATTTATTGCTAGTTACAGAAATACCTACAGTTAGGCAGGAAAAAAATAGCTATATCATTTATTTAGAATGAATGACCAAATTTTAGATAATTTTTCTATTTAGTTAAATGATATTTCTAATAACATTACTAATTTCATCTACATAAAAAATAGTTGAAATCAAATTATTATTTCAAATAAAATTTAGATGTGCAATCTAAAATTTTAGATAAATTAACAAACATTAATTAACGAACGTTACTGATTACTCATTAGAAAAAAAGATAAAAATTTTGTATGGTAAAGTCTTACAAATGTGATTAAAATTGTTCAAAATTTTAAATTATTTGCTACTAAACTTTTATCTAAATTATTATAAAATTCTAAAAATTTATTAAAATGTTATTTAATTTAAATTCAAAAATAAATATAATATTCTGTTGTATAACTGACTCAAAAAGAAATAATTTATCTTTATCCAAATAAATAGTAAATTTTAAATAATTTTACTTTCCAAATTAAACACTAAACAAAAACTGAAAAGAAGTAAAAATTAACCTATTTTATTTTTCTTCCTAATGAAAACTACTTACTACCTATGTATATTATCCTAGTATAATTTAGAAGCAAACGACAAACAGGACATTATCCAAATGATTAATGCATTAAAACTGGCTAGTAACCCACTAAAGTATGTATGAAAATTGAACCCTTTTGGCTAATAAATAACCCCGACAACCGAACCTTGCCTAGGTTAGTTAACATCGGTTTAAAATTTATCCTACCATGTCACCTGTTCATAATTTGAAAGATGCACACATCAGCAACTCCTCTAACACTTTGACCATAAACAGACGGAAACGTTAAAAGGTAAATTTTAACCCTTTAACCGTCTAAGATTAAAGGATTGTAGCAAACAGTGTGGAACATTTATGGACGTATGAATACTGGAAATATATATATACGATTAAATGAGTTATCCTTATAGTGTAGTCAAATGGAATTTTCCGTCAAGGAAGCAAGTTAAATAATCAAAGAAAATGTTCCTTTTATCTTTTTGAAATTATAATCTTTGTGAAAAGCTGAAAGTACTGACCATATATGTTATAATTATCACTTTTGTTTGACTTTAATTTTCATTATATAAATGTAATGAGAATTTTCAGAAAATATGAATTTGTTAATTTATGTTACAGCAAAATGTTTAAATGTTAGTATTAATTGCTATTTCGAAAAATTTGCAAGTGTGGATATACGTTATTAAAAAAAATCATAAATTATACACTATATATGTGCATGCGCATAATCTCATCGTGACTTTACTGAGACTCATAAGGCCAGAGATAATTAGAAACATTGGCTAGTAATACATATTTTCGTTTAATTGTTTAGTTCTGCTCTTATGACTATTGCGTTGTTTTAAAATCGATATTACTTAAAACCAATTTTAAAATCGACAGTTTACAATACCAAAAACAGATCAATATTTAAGTTTCTAGACAAGATCGATATTCAAAAATATCATCTCGTCCCGTTTTGATAGAAACAATGTTAACATTTAAATATATTACAATTGCAGTAAGTAATTTAACACGTCCTCTATGTGAATATACCAACAACAGAGAAATAGGTATTAGCATCATAAGAAACTAATATTATCCACTTTATATTTTATGCATTTCTATTCTCTGTTATGTGAGAACATTCAAATACACACTGTTAGCAAGTAAATGCGAAACTAATGCCGAATTTGCATATGAAATATTTATACGGGTATATAATATAGACATACATACACCTTTAAGTCTTTATCGTACAAGTTTCTCTCTATATAAATTTTAAGTACATTATCGCTTTATGACATTTGTATGAATTATTTTAAAATACCGAATGTACACAATTTTACATTATTTGACATGGATGATTTATTTATTCTAATAAAGTACTAGAAATGCAATTTGAAAATCGATAAAATTATTTGACTAAGTGTTTTTTATTTATAATAAAAATCTTAGAAATTATTTATTATATTTGGTCATTGATTTTTCTATTATATTTACTTTAGTTACCAAGTTAAATCCAAGAGGAGAGAAAAAAATATCTGACCTAGTAATTTATTCACAAAAAAAAAAAAAAACTAAATTCTTTTCTATCCGGAAATATTTTATTCAACGTAATTTTAAATCTGAAATTGGAATTCATTTTTCATTTATATTTAATTCATATTTAATTAGATTGAAAACTAGTTCTCAATATTAAATTAAGTAAATAAGTTAAAATATATTATATAAAAAATAAATATTATTTCCAGTATTCTGTATTATTCTAAAAGCCCTTAAGTATTATATAGAATTGTTTATCTTTTTTAAGATAATATTGCCTATTTACTAAAAAAATAAAAGATAGATGAAGCTTATAGGATAATACAAAATACTTTCATAAATTACATAATGATTAAATTTTAATAAATCATACTGTATTACTTACAAAAGTTCATGCTAAGAAGTTGTAGATGACTTACCTAAAACAAAAAAAATTAATTAGTTCTAATTTAAGTTATTGTTCAAATACACAAAAATCATTAAAAATTATCCTAGAAATTTTATTCAACATTCTAGATACGGACTTACGGACATTCGTTAAAATAAAGTAAATTTGTCATTTAGTATGTTTACATGTAACTTAATTGACAAATGTAAAATAATTAATAGTAATAAAATATTTAACTTTTAATATGAAATTGATTTACAAATAAAAATATTATTAAAAAAATATATACCGTTATAAATATGGCATAATTTGAAAATATTTTGAAATATAATTTAAATATACAACTTATCCAGACATTTAATTTTATGTTTGGCAACTGATACACGACAGATAATTATTATAAAGTTAAACAACACAAAAAATATCTATTAGACTAGTTGATACATTTAAGTTAAATATATAACATCCATTTTTCAATAGGATTAGGATCTAAACAAGACAAAAATAAATATTTTTAATATAAAACATCTTGACAATTTCATAACTGATTTTTCTACAGAAAAACACTAACACATGTTCCAAAATAAAAATCAACACATTTCTTGCTGTAGCAAATGTACCAAGTTAACGTAACGTAACTTAAACAGTTTGTAACGTATGGTACGGTTTACGTAGCATGTTTAGTAATTCGACCACGTATAATACACATTCGTCACAGAACGTCTTTATTTCGTTTTATTTTATTAAAAAAGAGAAAAACGAAAGAATATTATATTACAACAACGAGAGAAAAGATAATTCCCAAGTCACAACATAAATTTATCACACAAGCCTGCGTATTTTTTTTTTGTTACAGACCGGGGTCTTTCTTTCATTTTTTTTTCAGCTTGTAACTTTGTTTAAACACATAAAAGTAATATCGTTCGGCCGTTATATTGCCATGAGACTGAAAAGTTTGAAATTATTAAAGTGTGCAACTCCAACTGGCTTGTATTCAGTCGCCGGTTTCAGTATCAGTTTCAGCTTCAGTTTTGGCTTCAGCCGGAGTCTCCACTGAAGTTTTTTGATCAATAATCGTTCAAGCATCTCTTTTGTGAAGATTAAATAAATAAGTCGTCGAAAGTATCCACCACTAAACTTCTATATATGTATATACTGTGTGTCCCCACTCGCTAGCGCTCTATTAAAATCTTGGAAACGATAAAAGATACATGTATGAAAATTTTTCGAACGAAGTGACTCTTTTTATTATAATATATTTTTCTTTTTTCCTGAACTTGTATTTCGTATTTGTTTTTATTTTTATATAACCTTTGCAATTTTTTGTTTTTTACTTTATACGATGCATTTCGATCTCGCGATCAAGTGTTTATTAGCAAAATATGGGTCACCACAATTGTCAATTATTTTATTATTTTAACAAAAACAAAACAATTTAAATTAAATTACTATTACAATATATTAACTAATCACTAGTACTAAATTAAAATAAAACTAACATAAAATTACTAAGTTGTCAAATATACTATATTCACAAAAAAGCTACGTAAACGTAAAATTCAAATGTAATCGAACTATAAACGCCAGTTCAATGCACTCGACAATCATAAATATTTCAACATGTTAACTTACAAAAATGATAAATCAAATAACCACGACTTACAATACTGTTTACATTATTAATAATTTATTATTTAACGTTGTTCAAGTATTCTTATGTCTCATTCAAACTGTGGTTTTAGATTTAGTGTTAAGTGTTTAGATTGGTTAAATTCTTGTGCTTGATTGTAAAACTAAAACGGCAGTCTGAATGAAGACTTAATTTTACTAAAAACTAGCTATAGCTTAATTCATTTACAAACCACTTTATTTTAAAGCAGAACTTTGGAGCTGAAGCCAAAGCTCGGAATAATGGAGCAGCATAAAGAACAGCAATGGAGATAAAGCTGTGAAAATTTTAGCTGCTCCAGTGCTCCATTCTTAGCAATATATGTCATTAGAAAAATCAGTTTTTTTCAATATATTTTTTAAATTTAACTGAAAGTTCCATAATTTTTTCTAAAAGAGAGTTTTTGTTAAAATATTTTTTACAATTTACATAAATCGGAGCGCGAAACAGAGCTGGAGCAGTTGTATAAATATCGGAACGTACTTAAAAATTTAGATTATTTCAAAGTTCTTATTTAAATATTTTTTTTTTGTATTTACTGTTTTCTCAAATTATTTATCTGATTTATTAGGTTTTAATTTTAATCTTATTTAAGTAACACTATTTTTTTTGCGTTTACTGTTAAGTACCAAAAATTCGAATATTTTAAATTTTATTAAACATATGAAATATATAATATTGATATTTATTTTTCTAATTACCATTGGAACAATGATAGAGATTGATATTTGATGTATATTACATCAATCATGTCATTAATAATATATTAATCCCATTATAATATTTATGAATTGTTTATAATATGTTTCTATAATTTTAAGTTTTTAACTATGTTTATGTCTAATTTTAGAATCTTCAGTTTACTAGTTTTAATTATAAGCTATCAGAGAGATAGACACACAAATACAACAAATTATTTAAAAAAATCATATTGGTTTCATTAGCTATTGTCATGTATCCTCTGCAGCAAAAATAAGACACACACTATATATTATAGTCTATCTCATCTTTCCAATATTGGTCTTTGATATTTGCCTTACCGCTGTTGCTTGTTTTTCTTTACTTTGCCATTTCTGTTCTCTCTATTTTCATTTTTGCGGTGTATTATATATTGCATTTTTGCAGAATGATATCTAGTTTCATACCATATAACTTATATTTTAAAATAAATATTAGTAGAGTTTTACTTCTGTTTGTATAAATGGATTTATTTCATATCTGAAGTAATTGTATGAGGAATTAAGTAAATAATATTATATTATTAGCTTGTAAATGTAAAAAATTTTATTAAAAAAAAAGAAAAAGGAGAATGTTATACATTTAGAATAAATAAAAATGTTTTTATAAAAAATAAAATTATATTCTTTTCAGAAAATTCATTCGATATTTAATTATTATAATAACAATTAAGAAACATATTTCCAAAATTTTAAGTTATTATTTTACTTAAAAAGTAACAAAATATATAATAAATATTTTTTTTTATTTAAATGTTTTTTTAACAAATTTTATATTAACGTTTATACAAGAATAGACATAAGTTTATAATCAGTTACAGCCTCATTCCGACTACCCTACTTAACACAGAATTAGTGTTATGTTTTAGCATGGTTCTAAATCAAATATTTACTAATTTATGAAAAAAAGACAAATGTCCGATATTAATTCATTAGTTACTGTTGCTTCGATAACATTGAGATTCGGTATAGGTAAGAAAAAATCTGATAAAATTTTTTAGAAATATATATATAGATATATAGTCTTAAAAAATAAATTTTTATTATACACTGAGTTTACAAAGAATATAAAAACATAATTAATAAAAAAAATCTATTAATTCATTTACTTAATAATATCGTGAGATCAATAAACATAAAAAGACAGCCAACAAATTTATTACTAGCATCGCATATAAATTCAAGCCAACTTATAGCACTTTTTATCTACGGTATTCAATTCCAAATTGACTCCATATGTTTTCATTTGTAGTAAGTATATCTCGAAGCAACATCCTCCCCCTCCCTCAGCCCGAACTAGGTAAATATCCAAGTCGGCTATTTGCCAATGAAAAATTATTTGTTCCGCAAACTACATAATTACAATCCGATACAAATTTTCCATTATCTCCAGCTCGCTTCCCCATACATATATTCCTTCTCCCAGCGTTGTAATGAATTATTGGATGGAAAATAGTAATTTTCAAATTTGTAATGGGTTAATTGCGATATAAATTTATTCACATTAGAGAACTTTTGCAATGCGTGTGCGTGTATTTATTTACCTTTTATATGCGATAATAGTGTGTGTAAATAATCAGATCGACACTAATACGTTATGTAAATAGCGACAATACAATTGAATATTGTTGCTAAAATTTATTAGCGATAGATTTTAAATTTATATTATTATTGTTATTAGTCGATTATAATTCCAAAAAGCCAGAATAATAGTAAAGTAAATTGAATATTACTGAATTTATTTACATTTATATTAAACTGTTAAGCTTGAATTACATTAAATATTTTCGTCTAGATTTAATTTGAGTTTTGGTCAAGTTTTATACTATAACATCTAGATCACTCTAATATAATGTAAATCAGAAATTTTTATACCAGTTTCATTAAATTCTTAATCGGTTTCACTATAAAAATATACAAATTGCTGTATTAGTATAGTACTATTAGTATTCATTTGAAATTATAGTTTTATCTTGTAATCTCTCAGTTAACTCATTAACAAAATATATTATTTTATGTAATTAAAACTTATTAGTTGTTTCGACAAAAAATTATTAAGCTTGGCATAAGCTATTAGTATTTATTAATGTAAAGAGAAAAACTTTAAATATTTCACGCACATATAGTTAATTTAATTATTTATATGACAATGTAAAATATTTTCCCTAGTATAGTTAAAGTTTGCGCATTACATTTGTAGTTGAAGTTTTAATGCAGATAAACTTTCAACTTAACTATGGTATTAATTCTAACACACATAATTTTGTTAATCCACATACCTTATACTAAAGTTTAAATCTGGATTACTGTTATTTAAAATTTATTAATTCTTCGTATTATAATTCTTTTTACTTCCAGTATAAATCACTAATAGCATCAAATACTTAGTGAAACATATTTCTATAATTACAAAGTTGATAATATTTTATTATATTATCTGTTATTAATGCTACTTATAATGAAACTCTGCCAGCTCAAAAAGTTTCCA
Source organism: Clivina fossor (assembly GCA_963966155.1). Taxonomy (NCBI): domain Eukaryota; kingdom Metazoa; phylum Arthropoda; class Insecta; order Coleoptera; family Carabidae; genus Clivina; species Clivina fossor. The sequence goes on along the minus strand of OZ014565.1, from coordinate 7,621,653 downwards.
AAATTAATTGATATAATTTGACTAACATTCCATATACGTAGTGTTTTTTTATGTCTTTATTTCTCATCAATTTTCATCAGATAGTCGGTTGTTAGTCTAAAAATAACGTTTCAGGCTTTTCTAAACTTTTTTCAAAACATAAAACACTGTTATATGAGAAAGTTTTATTTAATGATATAAAAAATAAATAGAGTATTGTAAATAAATTAAATATATAGTTACCTATATACTTTATCTAGCTTTGCTTCCAAAAATATATTTTTCTGAACTTTAGTTGTATTAGAAAATTATAATTGCTCATGTATCGGTCAGGAAAGTTACTTTAATGCACGTTAGCAAAGGAAACGTAACAATAATAAATAGAAAGTAAAATATTCATACATTGATTTGTTACTTCAAAAAAAAAAGGTAAATATTATATTTTGTTTTAGAAAAAATATTATATTATACAACGATTATTGTGCCGTGAAAGTATAAATTTCCAATAATTCTATAGCTATAATAATCTATCAAAAATTCATTTGTGTAGCAAGAAAAAACTCCAAGTAAAATTTAAAATCAGTATCAGTTTCCAAGTAGAAAATGTGGCAATACGGTGTACAAGAATTAAAACATTGAACGTAAACTGACTTAAACTACAGGCGAACTGCTAAACGCCGCAACGATGTCTAATTGATTTGCAACGAGGCGTCGTGGCGCTGACGACAACGGCGACTGAAAAGATGAGGGTCGATCTGTACGTTATTAACAGCTTAATATACCCTGTAGGGGTCAGAATTGGGATAAAGCGAATGATTGAAGTGATACAGGAACTGCAATTGCAGAAGTTGACTTCAGTTGACTTAAATTGGTTTGACTTGAAGCGACTTAAATTGAATTAGTAGAATAAAGAAACTTATTAGAGTGTTACACTACTGCAACTGGATGAACAAAAGAGATGACTCTATAAGAGTCAAAAGTTGGATAAAGTATATGACTGCAGGCACTGACTACAGTTGACTTATACTGATTTATCTTGGCTTGGATTAAAGCGACTTAATTAGAATTAATGGCGTAAAGAGGCTGATTAAAATGTTATTGCATTTGTAATTATTATTATATAGTATGAGAATACAGTTGCAAAAGCTGACGTTTTTAAAATTAATAGTATAAGAATGATAGTTCAAATGAGACTTAATCTTACAATGGAATTACAAAGTAATTACAGTGATATAAAAAGTTTACAGTTATTTGTAGTTGAATCGCAATATTGAAAAAAGATTTCATTTCACTTATTTTAGTATTTCTCAATTTCTAATAAATTAATTATAATTGCAATGATAAAAAAAATATATAGTAACTGTCAAGAATGTCTTCGATTAATTTAACTTAACTTAAATTGACTTAGCTTATCTTGAGTCAAACCGAATTTGCATCAACAATGAAAGCATGTGACCTAGTAATAAGCAACTAGCAATTTAATGCACGACATATTGAAAGTGGATGTTAGTAAAACTAAGAATAGATATTTTTTCATAAAATCGATGAATTAGTATTCTTAATACACATTTAATTTAAAAAATAATACCATGTTTAGCAAACCGAAAATGTTAAATTATAGTAATTTACATATAGCGGTTGAGGTAACGTGTTGAACTTGAATTTAAAAAATTTCTGGTTTACACCAAGTTCACACCAGGATGTAGAATTTTAATATTATTTCTGGTATTAAAATATTTAATTACTGAATTGATATCGATTGCATATGACTGGTTTAAAATTCAGTATAAGTAGATCTTTTGTTTGGCTGTAGACTAAAACTAATTGTCCAATGCAAGTAAAAATTGTTAATAAAAATATATGATTCATATTGAATCATATATTTGTATAGTCTTACGTTCTACTTGGAATTACAGAAACTTATTATTGTTTATGTATTTAGTTCTGAAATCTACTTTCTGTATAAAACACGTGTATACTTTACACAAAATGTAATACTTTTTTCAAATAATAATAATAATAATAATGTTTCTTAAAAAGTTTTAAGATCTGGTTGTGTCATGTTTTATTAAAGAATTATATAAAACATTGACAAAATAAAATTTTCCATTTACGTGCTATAAAATTCTAGAAATTGATATTGGCCTGATGTAAATGCAACGTAAATCAAGATTATCCTTTTTTGGCAGATATATAAAAAGGATAAAACGAATCCGTTCTAAATCTTGAAATATTGATTGTCGTACAAAATAACTTTTAAACAAAATACATATTTTATGATTATTTTGTCGTATCATGTGAATACATACAACATACGGATAGAATTTTGGAATGTATACTAATATTTTATACACATTTTGAATATGAAACAGATAATGGATAGGATTCTGTAACTCTAAGCTAATAGCATTAATTTAATATGCTCTATCTTGATAAAGTAACAGTCGACTGATGATGCCTGTTAACTTAGTTATTCAGGCATTAAATAATCACAATTAAATCAAGTCTTAACTTATCAATTTTACATTATTGTCATCATAAATTGTTATTGTAATCAATTTTAAATTATTGTAATTGAAATTTGCTTGATTTTATTCTATTACAATTAACTATTTACTAAATTATAGATTTCACGACAAAAAAATAAAGTAAATAAACTTTAAATTCTATTATCTCCAATTAAGTAATATTTAGAAAAAAAAGTTTTAAATAAAAAAAATTCTATTTCAAACTAAATTACGTCAAACATATGAAATTTAAATTTGTTGATACTTTTTAATATTTAATTTAAAAAAATCAAAAATACATGTGTTATATGTTTTGATTACTTGAGACTTCAACTTTCAGAAGAAAAAAAAAACAGTATTGTTAGAAAGAATTTATTTTTGTTCATTATAAACTTTCATATTGCAAAGTTTCACCACTATATTATAACGTGCCTGCAAGCTTAACACGACTCTTCTATATGAAAATAATAAAAATTGTTATCATTAAATAATATACATATTAATTTTTAATTATATCCGTTCTACTTTTATCGCATCGGAAATAATTCAATCACATTTCTTTCTAAAACTTGCTAACAAAATCATACCATTAATACAGCATCCAACCAACATAAATCTTTCGACTGCTCATGCATCTCTCGACGCATTCATATTTCGTATCGAATGTCATTTCGTTCACCGAATTACCAGCGCGCTACTAGAATTTGCGATCGGAGATTTTCGTCCCGTACTCACCAATCCGGCGTCAAAGAACGTCGCACCGAAGCCCCCGGCACCGAGCTGCTATAATTCAAGTTTGCAAAATCGGCAGACGGACGAAACGACTAAGTATGAGAAATGGCACATACGTAGTGCAACAAAAACTTTTATCCACCTGGTAAATCTTTTTTTGGAAAGATTATTATTTATATGTTTATGCTATTTGCCTGTGTCAATATTTAGGAGATATTAGATATTAAATGGGTTATAAAATTTTAGAATATATATATAATATTATTTTGCAAGTGATATGTGATAATATTACTTTTGAGGTTCGAGTCCATGCCTATGGATTACTATATACGAGTATATAATATTAAAATTAGAACAAAAGAAATAATAATTGTACTACTTCAAATTTTCAATTAATTCAAACTGATAAAATTAATTGCAACTTTTAAAACATCTGGAGGAAATCAGCGAGTTAAAAAAATAATTTTTATTGTGTTTTAATAAAATTTGTTAGCAAGCCGTTTTTCATTAATTATGCCGAAAATTGAAAATTCAATTACAACTTAGAGAACACGGTAGGAAAATTAATTTTTCTTCACGGCGCACAAAATTTTATTTTCTTATTCGCGCGACCCGTGTCGCTCATTGCATAAATTTTAGCTACTGCTATTATCTATTTTTAGCAGCCGGTTAAGAGAATTTTCCTTTTTGCGTCTTGACTTCTCCGACCGACTTATATTTATTTATACAAAAAAAAAATTTCCTTTTTGATGAATTCATGAATTCATTACCGGCGAATAAGTTTCATTAATTTTACCGGTACGAAACGGTTAATGACCACGTTAATATAATCTACGGTATATTGTTATACACTTGGTTTTATAGCTGGTTTAAATGTAACATTACATAGCGTTTATGACAACCCATAATTAAATATGGCTGACAACAAAAATTAAAGATTTCTGAACTAAATATGCTTAATAAAATGTGAATAAAGTAGTAATTTTCTATGTTCTGATATATAAAGTGGGGTAAAATTTTACAAAGAAAAATATCTGAGACTCTAAAAATCCTTAATTTGTACCGTGACAACACCAAAATTTATATACAATATTATCCCTTATATTGAAACCTGTATTGCTAAACTGAGTGGATGTTCTAATCTGTATGTCTCTTGCTTAGAAATATCGAATAAATATAGAAATTTATTTGTTCAAAACTTAAAAGCTGTCGGATCTGAAACCTCATTTATACTAGTGGTAAAAGAACTAACTATATATATAATGGAGAACATATTAAATTAATTATCAATCTTACATTAAATTACACGCGTAATCTTAAGCAAGCATAATATAATATGTATGTTATAATGACAAGCTTACAATCAGATTTTACTTAAAACCGGATTAATTCAAGCATCATAATTTAGTTTATGATTGACTTTGTGCTTATCCTTTGTGAAGCATATCCTCATGTTACTACGAACAAACAACTTTATAATTTAAAGATAAACATGCAAATTTCTATAATTTTAAAATAAAACAATTTCGTAGAAAAATTTGTATATTGCAAAATTTTGTTTAAAATTTTACATTTTATATAACATGAGCAAAAATAATAAAGTTATAATAGTAAAACGTTTTATTTACAAAAATAATTTATCATGTTTATCTGGTATTTTTATCTACAATAAGTAGGTTAATAAAAATAATAATATTTTAACGTTTATTTAAAATTATGTTTAAGATTTTTTTTATTAAATCTAATAAATACTTTTTAAATATTTGGAAGTGAAATCAAATCAGAATTAGGAAAAATTACATATTGAATATTTCGATATTAATGCCACAAATATTAAGTAGGTCAATAGTTGTACAAAAAACATTAATGTGTTTTTACATTTACATTTACAATGAATTATTAGTAAAAGTCAACTACATATATAAATAATAATCCAGATAATTTATACGGACATACAAATACAATCACGCAATATACCCAAAAGGGTGTGGCACAAACTCTGTTCACTATCCCGAAATTAGTTAGATAATTTATATAGACAAAAAAATTGAAAGACAGAAAAAATTAATGCACGAGAAATACTTTAAACAGCTATAAAATATTTGTTTTATACGCAAAAAATGTAAATACGCAATAAAAATTTTTTGTTCTATTCACTAACTTAAACAAATCAATATTTTTAACCAAACCTGTGCTTCAATAAGTTGTACCAAAATTTTTAGATGTATTGAGAATTTTCCCAATTTTGTAGTGCTATATTTATCGTTCGATATATTAATTTTATCATGAACAATCTTGTTTATGTCATTTTGTCATTTCATATCTCCCAAAAAAATTGGTATTGTATCTGTTACAAAAAACTACATTATTTTAATTTATTCCATAAATTATTTTAAAAATTAATTATTTAAAAACGATATTATCTATATGTTCATGTTCAATATAAAATAAATGTGTATTAAATTTATTAATTAAATATCTGTCAATATTTTACTAATTGATAAAATAGAATAACATACAACTGTTTATTTTACAGAAAAAAAAATAATTTAAACATTTTTATGCTTTTGGAATTTACACTATAGATATAAAATCAAATGAAATTCAAGTAAAATGTGAAAATGTAAGTTTTATATTTGCTTTTTTACAGTTAGTAGTAATTTAAACAATTTCTTTACTACAAAAGAAAAGTACATACATAAAAATTCTTTAGAAGTTTTTTTTTTTTTCTTTCGATAACCTTGAATTTTTATATTAGATTTGTCAACTACATGTTTGCATTTATATATAATCGTGACATAATTATAGTCCAACACGCGATTATTTTGCATAAAAATTTATACACATTGTTAAGTTTTTCATGCAACTTTTCCGACAAAAAATAAAATAAGAATTATTGATTATATTATACTACTACGTTCAATTTTTTATAACCTACTAAATAACTGATTCTCATTTATTCTTTAGTTATAATTTTTATAAACGTACTAGTACTAATATTATTCGGGTATAATAATAGATTTTGTGCTTTAATTATTTGTCATTACAAATATTAGTTATTATTACTATTTATGACAGTTACATGATTGTGTTGCATAATTACACGATGATGTGTATTAGTTAACATAAATACATGTAGTTTTTCTTTCTTTGCTCGATATTTTAAATCAGTTGCATTAAAAATAAGTCCGTTAAAATAAAAATTATGAGATTATACGTAAAAAAATTGTATTTATCTTGTACATATGGTTTAAACTACTTTTTAATTACAAAAATGCTATATAATCCAGCCACAAAACTATTATCTTTAAGATAACAGACAGAAGTACGCTAATTCTACTTTTAAAATAAACAGCTCATATACTATATATAACATTTTCTCGATGTTCGTTTTTTTTTTCAACACTATTACAGCCAACGTTGTGTACACATCTAAATTACGATCAAGGCCGGTGAAAAAGTTTTCGGACTGCGGCAGAAATATTGACGGACGAGTGGTCGCGATAAATTCGGCTAGCACGATACACGTCTTATACTATATACACAACCAAACCCCGTACATAAAATACATTAATGAAATGAACAAATGTTCCCGAACCTATCGGCTGCCACATAAATTTTGCACATCCTGATAAACTGCCGAAGGATATATAAGCCAAGCAGCAATGTGTGTTGTATGGGTATGCTGTGCCACATTGTGATACGTTGTGCTGTGCTGTGTGAGTGTGTATGCGAACGCGTGATTTTACCCTAGACGAAGGGTATTAGTTGCCGCGAAAATATACTAGTTTGGATTTAATGAAATTTTGTCTAGAAATTGGGTTATATACGGAGTTATTTATTTTTATACTTTTTTGTAAGTTGTGTACAAAAAGTTGTAATTTTAAATGGTTCGTAATTGGTTAAAGTTCTTAATTTAAATATTCAGTAATAATTAAAAATACAGATAGCTTTAAGTCAGCCGTAGTCGGGTTAGACTCGGACTACAATGGTTCTTTAAATAAAAATATTATTAAATAAAAATATTATTTCTAGTATTAAAACCTTGTACCACTAAACTAATACTGGCTGCATCTGATTGTTTTAGAACCCACTATAAACGTAACTTTCTTCGTATAAAAATCGAATAATATAAACTTATATGCCATATACAACGTATGGCCAAATGTCTGCGACAAGGATAAATTGATCATGGCATACCAGCCCAGAAGATTCTATAAATTAAATAGATACCGACCGTGAAAACAAAGATTACTATTAGTGTTATAAAATTTGAAATAAATAAAATAACTATTTTATTTTTTCTGTATAAGCCATAGTTATTACTTTTCAAATAGTCGACTTACTTGAGAAAAATAAAATAAATTTGTTTATAATTTCATTTACAAAATATCTAATACATAATAATAACAATAAAATTGATAAAAAATAAATGACACGTATCATTTTTATTTTAAATAAATTTTCTAAAATAAAAATAAACGTCAAAAATTTTAATAACTCAATAATCAATAAACGTATTAATCTATTATTAGCAACTTATATTTAGCATTAAATGTAGACATAACTGAAATTAGTAGTCAAAAATACATATTTAATAAGCTTTTTCTGATCAAATTTCTTTTTGGAAAATACAATGTACAAGAATTTTTCCAGTAATATAAATTTCCTCAATGTTCATAAAACCAAACGTTCATTTAAACATGTCAACGTTGGCGCGAATATTCCTCGTTTTAAATCAACATGGCTGAAGGAAGAAGACATAATGAAAAAGTACTTTTCCTTTAAGCGATTTCAAGAATTTATGAGTGCAGGAACATTAGTGAGCAATATACATTTCTCGTTGCCCGCTCCATTTCAAGCCCAGCAGAGCGGTCGTTTCAAATATTTCTCTAGCCTAGGTTTAATACGAGGAAAGACTTCATTACTTCCTACACGGGCAAATAATTGTCGGATGGTTGGCAGGTACGTGCAAACTTACATTATGTTGGATAATTTGTGCCGTGTGCCTGTCGACCTTAAATATTTTACTTTATTACGGAATTGTCATGTTGAGTGCTCTTATTGGTTTGAAATTTTCATTTTATTTCACTGTTGAATTGGTTAATGATTATTTATTAACAGACTCATAAAGATTAATTTGTATTAATTATACATCGAAATTTTATATCATAACATTGTTTTTTATAGTATGACCCAGTTTTTAATTACATGAATATATAAATAATTTAGTAGGTAATAAATTAAATATTCTTATCTGTTGAATTATATATTTATATGTAACACTGCCTTTAATATTGTTTTTTGTTTAATTGGCAAATTTAATTCATTTTTTTAATTTTTTATAATAATAATAAATAATTTCTATCATAATATGCAACCTTATTATTGTCTATATTTCAAATCTTTTATACAAATTCTATAACGTAGACTAAAAAAAAAAAAATTTATCTAGGTAAAGTATTTCAAATTTTATTATAATTACTTGGAAAAAAAACCAAAGCAATTGTTATTTATTTGTATGTTGTACAAAAATTGCCCCAAATATTAATATAATTTACTATCAATTTTAAATGTCTACTGTCCAAATAAAAATGTTAATTTTTCATTAAAAAAAATATATTTTGTTCAATCAGTAGCAGTAAAAAATATCGAATAATTTGTAAGTAAAAATGTAAATATATTTAATATATTCTCAAAATATTTTATAAATAGTTCTACTTTCCGTAACTTTTAATATAATACCCAATTCTGATCATTATAAAATCATTACACAACTTTCAAACTTAACCTGTCAAAACACTGTAACATTCACAACATAACCTTTCGCCCTTAAGGGGCAAACAGTCATTCAAGGTGTAAATAACGACGCATAATTAATCTAGGTTTTAGTAACGCCAATTTATATTACGCCTTTGGCATATTTTGCGCAACACGTCTATAAACATACGCATGTGATACTGAAACAACTTCTGCTGGTTGAGCTAGTTTGGTGGATGCGCCAAAAAACAAATCCTGCTACGCAACGTAGCCGGTACCAACCAGATATGTATAACTGGAATACGAGCACAACCGCTGCAAGAGAGCTAGTTTGGCGAAAGCGCCTGAACCAAACTCGTGCTACCATGCCAGTTTGGTGGAGGCGCCCAGCTGGTTGCGGTGTTCGGCACACAACGCGACAGCATGCCGGGTAAGATAGACGTGTGTCATCAATCCATTTCAAAATCTGGGCCACCCGTTGTGCGGAGCCCGGCGAGGGTTAATGAATGCGCTGGGAAACGTAGGAATAAAGAGAGAAAAAATGTGAGTAGAGTTCGGGTTGGGAGAAGAATGGAAAATATGAAAAATTGTAGCGGTAGAATGTAGGTTATTTTTAGATTTTTTTTTTCTTTAGATTTTGTGTGTTTAAAATAGTTTTGTGGTAGACATGAGGACAGATGTAATAAAATATTTTTATTGTTTTATATGATTTTTTGTTTGTTAATAAAATACAATATTATTTCGTGTTATTACAATATAAGTAAAATATAGAACTATCTGTCTGGAATACTAACGGAAGGTTTATAATAAACACTTTAAGCGGACAAAAAGCATCGATTTTAAATTCAACTAGCATAACAATTAAATTTTTGTCAACTTTTTAAACTTCTAATAGCAAAATTATTTATTGTTACAAGTAAATCAATGCTTTTTAACGGACTAAGATGATTTTAGTTAAAAAGTTCATTACAAATCCTGCCGAAAACCATATAATTTTATTAACACTTCTAATTTTTCATTGTAATGTATGAGACTTTAAAATACAAAAACTAAAAGATCAAACTTATTAACTAACAAGCCAACTAATAAGTCAAACACACTTTAAATTTAAAAAAAATATTGTATAATAAGTTTATAAAATAAATATAATACAAAATACCCAATAAAAATACAAACTAAATATATATATTAGAATACATCATTCCAATGACAGTTTTGCAGTGAAAAACTTAAAATTAAAATATCGGCTATGAAAACGGAATTAATAAATATAAAAAAAAAGTATTACAGCGTATATAAAATATCGTTTATTTCGTTTCTGACGCCGGATTTATTTGTCATCGCTACCTAATATTCTCGTTTTGACAGCTGTCATAGCCTTTTTTGTTCGCTTATAGGATGTCAAAGAGAGATAGTAAACGAAAGAGAGACCGCCTTTCAAATCAGCAAAAAGCGATAATCGCTCATTTTAAGCTTGCTGTTCATCGATTATCGGGAGTTGTAATTCGCAGTTTGTTTGTGACGACTTTCAATTTTTTATTCTTTTTTTTTTCAATAAAACAGGCCGCGACAGATTGATAGGGTAACAATGGTATTATATACAAACATATTGAAATTAAACAAAATATAGCATCGTGTCAAATGTCATGTACAAATGAATAGGTAATAAAGACTTAATCATTTGGTATTTAAAATGTGATACGTGATTGCTGTTCAATTTAGATACGTCATTTAATGTCAATATAAAATTTTTTATTATGTTTGAAAAGTTGGCATTACAAACTCAGTGTTTTTGATTGATTGATTTTATCTCTTTCTTTATAAATTTTTATTGCTTCTCTTATTACAGTTTCCTATTTTTCACACATGAAATTGCAACGCATGTTGAAGAGTGTAAAAGATATTATTTCTCTTCAATCTTCTGGTATATATATAGAATTCTGTGCGAATGCAGTAAGATTTATATTGGTAAGACAGGTAGAAGTAATTCTCCTAAATTGACAGAACATAAGATGTCAATACGTCTAATCCATTCAGATAAATCTGATATTGCACAACATGCGTTAGAAAATCTTCATGATGTAAAAATCGAAAATACTGTAATAATTGCAAAACCTATCAATATTAACAGTAGATTGATAAGAGATTGAAAGCACCGATTTAAATAAAATTTGGCTTCCTTTAATTAAAAATTTATATATTTTATAATTTAGTTACTTAATTTGTATACTTGTTTCTAAGTACTGTTTATTTATTGTAATGTCATTTGCATAATTTTTTCCTGATGATGATGTACGTTGAGTACCTCGAAACGTCAATTACTAATAAAAATTAATACAGAAATATATTCAAAAGCTGTTTTATTTTAATACATTTTCTGTTACTTTTAACAAATGTTAAAATTATTAAATTTAATTCATGACTACATACAGTGTATTACTTGTTCGCAACTTATTCTTATCAATGGATAACATTATAATTTGCAAAACACTTTCAATCATATCAATTCACTTACACATCGGACTTCAGCAACAAAATATTACTAAACAAAATCATTTGATATATGAGTTCGATAATCTTGAATAATTCATAATATTTCGGTAGTTATTAGGTAGTAATCTACCGGCTAATATAATGATTATTAATATTTATAACACAGCATTGTCCCATTGTACACGTTATTGAAATGAGGTACTGATTTTATAGCAATCCAATAATTTCTATAGGTATAAATTTCAGCTTGTTTGAAAGAGCTGATATGGTTTATGACTTCATATTTGAATATACATGCTTTTACATTTTGCTACATAAATATATTATTTGAATATATAAATATTTATCTTTGTTGCACAAAAATTTTAAATCATAAATTAGATTTTGTTTTTGTATCATTTACATATATTTTGTGTTATTTATACAAATCTAAAAAGTTTGTATCTGTAAATTTTATTACAAATATAGAAAATTTATGTAGTGTACTTTATATGTCCATTGTGTTAAAAATTTGATTCTAATTTAAAACAATGTTAAGAACAACATTTTTACAATGAAAATACGAAAAAGTTTTTTGATTGTAGAGTTGGTTTATATTTTAAAGTTTTTTTGATTATATAAAATACCATATTTAATTTATTATAAATTTCTGCTTTCAAAAATTAAACTCCAAAGAGTAAGTTCCAAAAGAAAATATTTAATTTGACAGACAAAGCGAAATCAAATTAAATATAAATAAAAAGATATTTCAACGAACAAAACTTTTGAATATTTAAATTTTATGAAGAATGAATATTTAACTACACCTTGTACCTTTGACAAATTTAATATTTAACGAGAAGAAATTGTAAATTTTTATTAATATTTGATAGATATCTAAGTAAATAAATTACGTTTATATAAAACTTCAGATTTGTAATAAAGTATGTTCTTATCACCGAAACAATTTTATTGCATGTACAATAAAAAAATATATATATACATATATTATATTACAAAAAGTAGAAAATGATATTTATTGTGTTTAGCTTAGATACTTGCAGCCGACGCCACGTAATTTTGGCAAAACGCCAAAAAAAGCGTTCTGCTCTGAGTAACATATACTATATTTCGTTTTACAAGCGTTCCAAATAAAACTAAACTAAAAATAAATATAAACATATATCAAATAATCTTACTAACAGTTGTAGAATAAGGACGCATATATTATTTATATTCGTTAAGTGATTTGGGAGAATTAATATTTTTTTGATTAATATGCAATTTCTAATAAATGTAGCTTTATACATTGCACTTCTTCACACATTTTAAGCAATCAAATTCAAATAAAAATAAAAATAATATTATAAAATAATAATCTTTTTCTTTTTTTCTAATCTTTTAATCAAATTCAAGATAAAATAAACATATTAACTACAAATGAATTATAATCTAATAATATTCAATATGGCCGCCGATACTGTTCATATTATTGTACTAGAAACATAATAATTTTCATCTACATAGAGTAGCATAATATGAATATTTTGCTTAGTTTAAAAAAATAGTTTTCTTATTTTGCAATCTAATTTTCATTATGCAATAAAAATGAAACAATAATTTTCTACTAGATAAAAGCAGCTCGTTAAATTGACAACAAAACTATAAAACGGCAAAAACTATTTAACGTACAAGTCGTAAAAAAGCTTTAGCATTTAAAATTGGGTTTAAATGTTCGTCGTGCATGTAACAACCGGACCACTTTGCATTATCATACGTCGGGATTGCGCCACCGTAAAGGGTTTGCAACGGCGAGGATAGATGACTGGGAAAACAAGCGAAATAAAACCGAATAAAAACGGTAACTCGTCGAAAAAACGAAAAACACGGAGAAACAAAACACAACGAAAAAGGTATACGGTTGCCGGGGTAAAGGCAAACAAGGAAAGTAAACAGGTTCTGTACTGTGGTAGTACATCGGATAGGTTGTACACTGTGTCCCAATTTGCTTGTCTGATTTGTTAGTTTTATTTGGTGATTTAATGAAAAATCAATTACCACTTTTTCGTTTCTAACCTTTTGCATAGAAACATATTTTGGTGGAGGTGCTTATAAATATTAACACTAAAATGTTGCAAATACGTTGCTGTGGATATGAGATTTTTACGTGGGGTATGTGGTGTAAATAGGAGAGACCAGGTACGAAATAGATTAGTGTATGCTGAGTGTAAAATTGAAAAAAATGTTGTAGCAAAAGTTGGTGTTAGTCAGTTAAGATGGACATGTTGAGCGAATGTCTAATGAACGTTTGGTTAAAAAGATTAATTTGATTGATTTTGATGGTATACGTTTGCGTTGACGTCCGATGAGTAGTTGGAGTGGTATGATTGAGAGTGTTTTGCGTGAGCAAAAGTTTCCAAGTAGTAGGAATAAAAGAGCATGTATGAGAGGAATTATGAATGTGGATGAAGCGAAAGTTGCTAGTTTGGATAGGAGTGTTTGGAGGCGACTGATTTCGGGATAATGAAAAGAGTTTGTGCCACACCCTTTTGGGTATATGGCGTGATTGTGTATGTATGTATGTATGTATGTATGATAAATAAAAGTTAATTCGTATTTTACAAAAATGTTACATGAATATTGAATATTATAGTAATTATCTGCTGTATAATATCATTATTGTACTAGTAACATAACGAACTCGTTCTACATAGGCATTATGGTAATGTAATATTAATATTATAATACACTTGTAAAAAAAAGTATATAATTCTCAATATTCTCTCAAATAATAGAAGTTTATTAAATAAAGACAAACAAACTGAAGCACTTTGTATATATATATATATATATATATATATATATATATATATATATATATATATATATATATATATATATATATACGGTTAACAGTACTTCGAAGAGGTACATTGTGCTTCGGTACTGTACTCCAGTTGCTCTTCCAATTTGCGTGACTTCTTTGTTCGTGCAATTTTACAACGATTACTTACACATGATGCCCGTTCTGTTTCGAATAGGATTATTCCCTAGTTACCCGAATCTCTATTCCCGCCTTCTCCTCTATCACCCACCCCATCCATGTATTGTCGTACTGTTTTCGTACACGTTCACTAGATGGGAATTGTTTACAACATTATTTCCAACTATAATAACGAATAAAAGAGCAGACAAATATTATACGATCTTATATCTAATCTGTTTTCGTTCGACTTAAATAAGTTATTTATCGTTATTATTATTGTTAGCGGTACTTTAATAAGATTATTTAAAATAGTTTCACGTACAGGTCATTATACTGCTACAGGTAATTAGAATTAACAAAATATGACATTGAATTTATATAAACAAACAGGCAAAATGATGATTATAAAATCACTTTACAATCTGGGTGGTCAAATTTCTAAATTCCTATTAAAATATTTGTAAAATCATCAAATTATAGACGATTTTTAATGAAAATATTAAAAATTAAAAATATTTACTTTATTGTACATATATTAATAAAACAATAATAAGATTTCATAAAAATCTCATAATTCATATAATATTCACATTGTTCCAAAAATTTAAAGATTTTTTTATAAAATACTCGTGAAACTGAATATGTTTGAGCGAGCAATTAAATAAAGCTATCATTGTACTGCAACTGGTTACATATTATTATGGTAATTATAATTAATGTTGTATTAAATTAAAAATATTAAATTGTAAAAATACATTTCAATTTAAATATATAATGTAATAATTTTGAAATGAAATAATTACTAAAACGTGAAAATGTCATACAATTATTATTTTCAGTGAATAAAATTCGATAATAATTTAATAAATTATATCGATCCCATTGAGAAAATTAAAATAACACACCTCTTGAGACTTCGTTTACTGAATTATAAATTTATTAATTATTTATTTTACAAATAATTGAAACATTTAGAGGAAGAACAATTAATAAAATATTAATTTTTCAACGATTAATAATTATATTCAATTTCATATTAAATTATATTATAAATTGTACCTTTCAATTAAAATTACAAAAACATTTTTAAATATATATATATATATAATATTTTAATTAAAAATATTTAATTAATATAAATAAAAAGTTGAAATTATTATCCTGGAAACAGAATGGAAACTAAAAACTATAATAAAACTCTTAATGTTTTTAAATAGATGTGTAAATACATTACTTATTAAACATTTACTGTAGCAAAACAAACATTTTTAACTTTTAAGGAGATCCATATACTAGTTAACAGAAAACAAGTAAAATACAAACATTTTAACCTAAAAGTTTTAATTAAAATAACTTTTACAAAACACAACTTTTGTTTATAATTAAATAATTATATGTTTCAAAAAACTTTTGACTTTGATAACACAATAAAAAATAAGCAAATCTATATATTTAGATTTTTTAAAAGTAGCTTTTTCTGTAGCATTTTTTCTTATAATAATAATAATAATAATAATATAACATAGTAAAAAAACTTTCAGAACTAATTATATAAAATAAAATAACTTTGGGTTTAAGTTCTGCATTAATATTTATTAATAATCGACGTTCAGACAAACTCAACGTCCGTCTGCATCACTCAGAATAAAAAGCTCTTTTTGTGTTTTACTCAAATTGCTTGGTTTCGGCTTTACTTCGGCCACAAATATCTGGCCTCGCCACAATAATCGTAACATAATATACTATTCTCTGTCTCTACTTTACGGAAACAATTTTTCTTAATTTTACATTTTAACAAAACGAATATATTATTTCGAACACATTACATTGTCAAAATAAAATTTGCATTATCTCTATTTTGTGGATTAAACAGTGAAATTTTATTTTATCTACGTGACACGGAACACTATTCGTTACTATAGAATTTACATTTCATTTTAAAATGCAGCAAATAAAAAGACAAAGAATTTGCTGCATGAAATGGAAAATAAATTTATGAAAAACAAAAAATTTGATAGTCAATATTGTTTGTAAATACATATACAGAATTTTTTGTATTGGCTATAAAAATAATTTGAGCTGTTTTTATAGAATATATAATATAGAATATTATCTGTAATTTCTATTAGAATTTTGTTACAATTAAAAATGATCTCTGCAAAAATATTCATATTATTTATGAGCTTCTTATTTGCAGAATAAATATAAATATTTTTATATAGATACAAGTATTAAAGATTTTTTAATCTCTTTACATATCTTTTCAATTATTTAAACATTGATATTTGCATGTAGATAAAATACCCTGTCCTCATTAGATTTCAACCTTTTGTTTTCTGGTGATTAGATAGTGAAATACAACATTAAAAATTCATAACGTTAATTTTAATTAGGTAGGTAGTTGACAAACAATGTTATTCTAGAAAGTTTTTAATTAATTATTATAAATATATTTGATTCATACACGTACACCCATAGAATGTGGCACAAATTCTAAACATAAAAATTATTGTAAAATTTTTTAAAATATTTTCGTTTGTATGTTTTCTATTTAATTAATTCCCTTGATTACTTTACAATAGGTGTTTTTCATTATTTTAGAAAAGCTAATTATCGAATATAAATCAAATTTAATTGTCTTTTTAAACGAGAAAAATGTCGATATTAAGTCAAATCACTTTTAAATATTAAAATTAATGTGTTAAATTAATATAATTTTATCAAAGTTTGTTTTTCCAGAAAGTTCACTACCTAAATTTTGTTAATTTATCAAAATACAGCATTTTTAATTATTATCATGTTAAATTAAATTAATATGTTAAAAAATATATTTTAACACTTCGCGATTTCAGCAGAATATAATGTATGTTATTTTAACAACAACTTTTTTGTTAATTTAACAATTTTCTATGAACACACTCGATAATGGCTCACAAATACATATAATTTATAATTTATAATTTATAAAAAATTTTAATACTTCATTTTAAAAGTTATTAATAAAAAGCAAAACAATTTTTTAAAAAATTGAAGATAAAAATGTTTTTTTTATATCCACAAGACAAATATATTTTTTGTTACATTAGATTTGAATTCCAATTCTAAAAAAAATATTTCCCTATTTTCTTGTTTGTCAAACAAAATAAAAAAATTCAAGCCTAACTAAGTTGTATAAATTTCACACATATCTTAATATATTCCGTCAATCCAATAAAAAAAAACCGTTCCACCAAAAGCTAGAATTTAAATCCTAACGATGCTTATTGCAACATTTCAACAACCAACGACATTAAAAAGATTTTTTTTCGTTGGTATAAAAAACTGGGCCATACACGCGTTACAATTGGCTAAATAAAACTACAAGTTCCTTTTCATGTCATCAAAGACGCGGCAGCAAGCGTGGATTTTAAAGACAGTCGAACATCGTTGACGCGCAAGGAAAAGATGTGTCTGCCGCGTATAAAATTCAAATGAGCAACATGGCAACCTAAGTGCAAAATGGCTACGCTCTGCTTCCAACTGTTTTATGATAATACATCGTAGTTCAAAATCGTCCACGTCGCTATAGAGGCTTTCGGAATTTTTCGTTGGGAAAAATCTGTCGGCACGCCGTGACGCTTTACGCTGACGCGAGATGTAAATACCGGGTACGTAATGGTAAACACGTAAAAATCATTGCATAAAATAAAGAAAATGTGACGGTATAAAAGTTATATTTTTGTGGTTATATTATCTTCGTAACTTGGAAATAAAATGTTGCAGTGAGTTTTATACCTGTCTGCTGAGCTTTAGTATTATAAAATGTAATGTGGTGTGCAGGCTATGTATATACATATAAAATTTTTGTTATATTATGAAATGTTTTTGTTTAATAAATGTAAAAATATAAATCAGTATAAACTATATTATGTTTCTTGTTTATTAGTTAATATTACTTTTGCTCAGTTTTTACAAACTGGTTACAAAAATATTTCATAATTGCAATTATATTAAACATAAGTCATATTGTTTTATGCAATTAGCCTTAAATCATTTTTTACCAAAAGCACAAATATTTTAATATAATCGATTGTAAATTGCATGTAAAAAGAGTGTAGCATAAACTCTTTCCATTATCTGGACATTAATTTTCGCCAACTATTCTTATTCAAACAAGCAACTCTAACTTTATTCACATTCATGATACCTGGCATACATGCTCTTCTATTCCTACTACTTGGAAACTTTCAATCACGCAAAACACTCTTAATCATACTACTCTATCTACTCATCGGACGTCCACGCAAACGTATACCTTCAAAATCATGCACATATACTTTTTAGTAGTAGTTACACCACATACGCCAATTAAAACTTTCATTTCCATACCAAACATTTTCCTTTTATGCTTTTGCTTGGCTTCTCTGGAAACATTTACGTTTCTAGCAAAAGTACCCAAAGCACCCACAACTTTGTAATCCAGCATTAACTCTCCTTTCAATCTCACAATTAAAGAGACTAGCGTTAAACAATAAACTACCCGAATTATAATTTTTATAATATAACAAATTTTTCGCTTCAGAACTGTAAATTTATTTGTACGAGTAAGTAGCTTTTCTAAAACTAAAATCTTCATAAATTTAAATAAAAATATGAATCTCACTCTAGTCGACCATCTAGAATTCAGAGAAAAGAGTGATATGCTTAGAACGCAGAACATACATTCCACAGCTTTTGTTTCGTTTAAGCTCACAATAGAATGCGGTGGCAGCAGTATGTATGTGTGTGCGCGAGGTACTTTTATTCGACGCGTACCAACAAAAAAAAATAGAAGAAAAACCCGGAAAGCAAACAGCAAGGTGATTCATTTTTATGTGGCGTCCTTGCGGAAGTGTACGCGAAACACCGTGCAACAATGTTCCTACTACCCGTCGCTAGCTCTTCCTGCTAATGCCGTCGAACGACTTGCACATATGAGCTAAATTTAAAATGAACTTTTAATTTAAAATTAAAGCTATTCTTAATATTGTCAACAATAGTAAATTAAATACAAAAATTTGACAAAAAAATAATTTTAATATTGTTCATTGGTTGAGAAAGATATGCAAAAAAGAACCAATTTTATTAAAATTATTAATAGTTGTAATAACAGAACGTCTTATATTCCATTTAATTTTACGTGGAATACAATTCATTTTCTTTTTAAACAAAAAAAAATCAGTAAGACAATAATTTAATGTCCTAGAGCGATAAATCATTTGTTTGTTTCTGTTTTATTATAAACCGATCATGTAGAAACAATTTTTTTGAGTTTTTTTTTTGTTAAACTAAATAAATGAATAACACCCCAACATTTAAATAAACCATCCTGTACAACAATTTAGAAACCCGGCCAACATTACCACGAGAATTGAAAGGCAACTAGGTACTCACGACAACCGTATGCACGCGCAACAAAGCAATCTTATATGAATTCTGGTTTTTCTTTCGAGTACGCCAGATTAGAATGAACAGTTTCATTTCGTTTTCAAGTTGATGATAGCTGGCGAGCTGTTTGCAGTGAATTCAATCTGCTTTTACATTTAGATGATGCGCCCTGCCTCTCTGTTTTGTTTCGCTCTGTTTCCTCTTTGCTTTGCTCTTATTTTCTCGCTCGGGTTTTCACCGATTCGGGAGGCGGGGAAGGCTGGTGTGTCCCTGGCCGAATATGAGAGTTGATAATTTTGCGAGCGAATGTTTGTGTTTGGGTAGAGTAAATATTTTTTAACATAATTGAGCCGTTACGAAACGACATTTTACGCTAATAATTTAATGTGTAATGTATATATAATGTTGGAAAGTTAATATTATTCATTAGCGTTATAACGCAGTCATATGTTATTGTTTAGTTAGCTTTTTAATTATGTTTAGATTTTAATAGTTTTTGAATATTACATATGACAAACTATAGCTAGAATTAAAATAAGTCTTCAGTATTTAAAGTTTTTATTTATTCTTAATGTAACAATTTCATTAAATATTTACATGATTTTTAAGAAAATTTTTTATGATTTTAAAGAATTTTACTAAGATTTTAAGGAATTTTAAATTAATTTGTACACCAGATTGTACAAGTGGTTTCTCCTTTGTTTTCTAATAATACTGAAAAACGTTTATGATAAAAATTAAAAAAATAAATAAATATATAAATATTATCATAGAAAAGAAATTTAAGAATAATCCATTGCATTCTCATAACCGACTTATCATCGTATATTTTCATATTTCATTCTATGTATAAAACAAAAAGCACTAAAAATTACAAAATAAAACAATACTTCAAAAATATTCAACCTCATTCATATCCCATCACTCATTCCCCAAACCATCCTGAGTTATTTACTTCTTATTTCTTGCCCAAATATTTCCTACATTACCCTGCTTATCTTTCTGCTCGCAATAGCAAAACAAAAATGATTTATAACCCGGGCAAGCAGGCGGCTCGTACGAGCCCAACTTTACCAATGATAAACTAAACACGACAAAAAAAAACTGAGCATCGAAAACAATTCCTTCCATCGTGCTGCTGAGATGGATGGGAATAAAATCGAATAATGCGGATAGGAAATGGATGGGGAAGCGATACATATAAATCGAACGAATATCTAATAACGCCGCACCGTCTTGATGCATTTCTGACCTCCGATTTAAAGACGCTTGGCGCTGGCCCAACCGGTTTTTGGATTGAGAACGAACGGCCGACGAATGCAAGTAGATTTGGATTTGCCTTGAAGTGGATCATCTGTCTTTAAGCTGCTACTAAAGAGGGACTAGAGAATTCTACATGGTTTTGTTGCATTTGAAACTTGTGCCAAATGTGGAGCAAGATTGTAGTTTCGAAAAAGAAATGAAAAGAATATAAGTATAAAGTAATTTTTATTGCTAAGTACTTTTATTTTACTTGTACAAGATGAGATTCATTTTCTTATCCCGTCATAATAAAACTTTATTTTTATTATGTTATGACAAATCATGTACAGATTATATTATTATATTTTCTTGAGACATATTAAATGGTTGTAAACATTTACAAGCATTTAATTTTAAGTAAAAAATTAATTAATAGAAAAAGCTACAAAAATATTTTGTTTAAATATTGTAAATTAAAATTATTTTTCCCAACAGATACAAAAGCTCTTAAAATATCGGAAAAAAATTAAAATAAAAGCAAAACAACAGATTTTTTGTTGGTAAAATTTAAACAAAATATACATAAAAAAAATTGATTTACTCTCAATTAAAAACATATCATACATAAAAAAGTAATTAAACAAAAACATCAATGTTAATAAATATTTCGCTAAAATATAAACAATGTTTAAATTTGCTATTTGTATAAACATTTAGTATAAAATTGTGGCAATATATTTAATCAAATTAAACCTTGTGTACATTATAAAATAAATAGAAAATTATTAATTTCAATAGTTAGTTCAACTTCTCGATATTTTATTTATTTATAATTTGATTATTTTATTTTTAACTAAAATAAATTTATTTAAAATACAGGAAAAAGTTAATTAATTGTATGTGCAACAAACTTGTACTTTATAATATTTACTTTTAATTTTTGCTATTTTCATATTTTGTATTTAAATTATATTAAATTTTGGAAATATTTTTTTTCTCAGAAAAAGCTGATGTTAGTACGGACTACCAAAAGCAAAAATTATTTATCCCAAGATAACAATAATTGAACAGTATAGGAACTAGTTGCACCAAACGTTGTTAATTTAATGTGTTAACTAGACAACTAGACAAGATTGCTAAATATTTTTAAGAAGAGGATATACGGGCCTAAAATGATATTCTAAAACTTTTTACAAATAACTTTTTTGAAAATTTATTACAAAAAAACTATATAAACTTGAAATTCCTTTTATTATTGTTTAATATGATTTATACCAAAAATAATATCAGTACTTCCGGCTAGTGCATTTAAAATTTTTTTTTTTAATCCTGTAATAATAATTAAAACGAAAACTTTTTTTTACACATTATTAAAATATCACTTATAGAAAATTTAAATTATAAATTTCGAAACCAATTCGACACCTTTGGCCGTCCAAGCATGCGACATTTCAATTTAAAACATTGTTCGTTTCTAACTGAAATAATTCACAATCATCTAAATTGAAGAAAAGAGCGCGGTGAGGTGGCCGCTATTTTTTTTTCGCGTGGTAGGTGCAAATGTTAGATGGTGCGTTCGTTGAAAATATAATGTTAATGCATTGTGAAAATATATACGATCGTATACGTGAAGTAAATCACGCAAACGTAATAGAAACACGAAACCAAAAATATTATATTATTCAATATATATTTTCGCCATTTCTTTTTCCCCTCTCTCTCTCTCTCTTTCTCGTTTTCTGACGAGTTATTGGTATGATTATGATGCAGTTGACAAGTATTAAGGTGATTTTTATTTTACTCTCAATTTAGTTGATATTCAGTGATATTTCTTTGTTATAATGAACATATTTACATAATTTGACGTATGATAAACCATTTGTATTTGTTTGTATTCCCTTAACGAGAAAGAATTTGCAAACCGTTCTTAATACCAAGAAAGATAAATTGTGTTACGGAGTAAAATTTTGAAGATAACATACTGATTGCAAGTACTGATAGAAATAACTTAAAATATTTAACAACAGAGCAAATTTATACCTTTATTCCTGTAGTATCTGTACTATAAACGCTTAGTAAATTTACTAAATAATTCAACTAAATAAATTTATTAATGAATATCATTTCTTTCTAACAAATTCTCTTTGTTAGATTTTATGTAGTTTTTTCCTTTATCTAGATTTTTATCAATTTTCAAGTGCTTTTTAACAAATGAAAAAAATTATTAAATATACTGAAAGTTATTTTGAAAAATGTCATAATACTCAGTCGGTAAATCTCCCAATAGTTATTTATTTTAAATTTTTTTATGTAAAATAACAAATTAATTTTAGATCCTCAGTGCTTGGTGACTGAATTCTGTCACCAAGCACTGAGAATGCCATCTACGATGTATGGCAAAATTTCTGCGACAAAGATAAATCGACCACGACATACCAGCTCAGAAAATTCTATAAATTCAATGGATACCGGCCGTAAAAGCCTAAAGATTACTAGCTACTTTATAATTTACTTTGGTGTTTATCAAACAGGGCCTTAATGAAATTAAGAACGTAATAGCTTATATTCTAATAAATCAAACGTTAATCTCAAAAGATTCCAAAAACCGTCTTTTCAATCATTGAATACCCAAGAAATATCATTTATTAACTTCTGAAATATAATGCCATCAAAATCTAAAAACTTTAATCCCCACCGGAGATCGAAGAGAGACGAAAGTTTCTGACATTTGAATACTTGTATTTTATTCATTCCAACAGTTCGCGTCAAATACGAAACACGAAACCAACATTAAAACGGTTTTTATCATTACGCCCGAAAGGTGCTTAAAATATGAATGAACAGTTTCTGCGTGCACTCATTAAATGAAGTAGAAGTAACGCGGCAAATCAATGCGTTAATTATTAATTAAGTGAACGCGCGCGTTCAACTTATGTAACAGTGTGAGAATCGAATCACGTGAGATGGTGAACACGTTTAGGGACTAGTCAGCCTTTAATGGAACGAAATAGAAACGGTTTAAGGATTTTTTTCTGAGCAAGAGGATATATGTAATTTGCCGACGAAAAATCAGAATAGTTTTATTCGGTAACTGTGGAACTAGAAATTTTCCGAATAATCAAATGTGCCGAATAAAAAAATCATTGAAAAGGTATGGATTCAACTAAATATTTTAAAAACGATTTATCGAAATGTGGTACACTATTAAAAGTATTTAAATTATACACACAAAAAAATTTTCGCGAGAAAATTACTTGAAAAAGTTAAAACGCATAGTTAGTATTTTCATATTATTAAATTACTACAAAGCGGCAATAAGTTTTATAGTTTAAATTTATTGAGTAGTCACAATTAATTGAGTGATTAGTTTATGTAGTAAATAATTTTATTTTTTTTAGAAAAATAGTATAAATTATTATTTTAATTCCGAAAATTTTCTACCATCATTTGTTTTAGAAATATTTTTCCAACAAAATATTGAGTAAGTAAATTATTCATTTACAAACCAATTTTCTGTTACTCCGAATAACAAACTTTTCAATACTCCTTATGGACATGTGGTAAAACGGTTTAAAATGCTTTCAATTAAAACTTATAAAAAAAATCGTAATTCAGCTAACAAATAATTCGTAATACAAATCATTTTGTGGAATGAATTCAAATCGGTTGCTGAGACAAAACTGTAATAAAATTTACATATAGTCTATAACAGTTTAAGTCTATAACAGTTTAACATTTTTATAATTCGATAAGCAGGTGTTATATGAAAAAGTTTATATTTTAAGATGCAGATGATAACACGTTAATTCTCTCGTCTACTGTACTTATAAATATTTGACCAAATTAATAAATTATTAAAAAAAAAATCAACGTTATAATTTTTAAACAGTTATTTATAATTATTATTTATTTATATTATTATATTTTTATATAATTATACCTACTTTTTTTACATGTATTCATAATATATTTTTCATTGCATGATTAAATAAAACTCTCTTGTTTTGAGAACTAGTTAAATTATTAAGAAAATAATAATATAGCACTGCTTTCATATGTTTTATAAAAATATTGATATTAATAACGAAACAATATATTACATGCAACTATACCTAAAATCAGTGTTAGAACAAATAAAAAAACTAAATAAAGTTAAAGTTATTGTACTTTTTATTATCTAGATAATATAATAGATATAAGAACAAAAGTTATATAGTAATAAATAATTAATTAATTGGTACTAGTTAATTTTTTTATTTTCAATAAATATGCACACATTATTAGAGATAATAAATAAAATCATAAAAATTAATCAATAAGTGAAATAGGTTTAGATTCATAGATATATTGTAACTATATTTAACCAGTTTTCTTTCTAAAACCTTCGACACACAACACAATTTAATGATTATTAAGCTACATTCAGACTGTGATTTTTGCAGTAGCAATAGAGTCGTAGCTATACTACTACTGCTAAAATCATAGTGTGAATTTAATTTAATGATCTTTAAATTTTGTCGTGTGTTGAAAATATAAAATACGTCAGTATTATTATTATTGTCTTGTCAATTTTCATAAAATAATTACTGTAAATCTTATCATAAATTGTGTACTAAACTATGTTAAAACTTTTTAAATGTCAAAATATTTCAATGCCATTTGTACAATTCTAATAAAATTAGAGCAAATATTAATAAATAATATCATATAAAATACAAATATTATTACTATTGCATCACGCAGTTTCAAAAATAATCACAATCACTAAATTTGAAATTTATAAATTGGCTAACCTGTATAGCCGAGCAGCTTAAACCGTGTGGTACAATGAAAAACGAAATTTTATTTAAAATATTGTTAAACTGAAAGCGTCATCTTATTGAAAATATTTTACTTTAAATAAGCATTTCGAAATCTACTTAGATACCAAATTTGGTGACATAATATTAAATAGTTTTTAAATTACAGGTACCCTGTATGAAATATAATTTCATCCACCTAACTAATCGTTAAACATAAACCATCTGACAAGTATAATCTCCAGTATTTAGTCAGCATCTTGCACAAGCCCAGCACAAAGCATCTTTCGCACTAAGATTTAAAAAGTAGCGTTCACCGGTCGCTGCCGCCGCTGCGCGTATACGTTTGCTCTTCTTAAGGCAACGGGGACGAGCTCGCGAGTGAGAAAGGACTGTTTGATATTTTATTCATGGACCACGCAAGCACGCCGTTTACTAAAGTGTCCCGAGCTAGTTTATTACCTGTTTGCTAATTTACACGGATTACTCGAAGATTTATTAGCGGCAATGTGATACGACAAATGTGAACGTTTTACCGTTTCTAGCCGTATCCCTCCTCCGTCTGATACACACCTGGCATTTGCTCGTGATTACATAAATGTTTTTTAATGTCTCCGGATATTAGAAGGTTTTTATGGATATAAATAAATAATAGCACGTTACAAAAACAGTAACTCAACTACGAAATTAATCAATTTTTTCTAATCGGTTTAATGCATATATGACAAAAATGTATTATTAATTTGACAATGTAAAAAAGTTATATTTTACCATAAAAACAACGTAATATTAAATTTATTTTATTATTTTTAAAAATATTATAATTTTTATATTTGTCATAAGAAAATTATTTTTCCAATATATTATCACTATAAAAAAAAATATGTGGTAAAAAATCTTTCAAAAATAAAATATCTTTAAAATGAAGTTCATCCTAAAGCGTTGTCATTAAAACAAAAAATAATTAAATCAGTACTTAATATTGTTTACTTTTTAAAATATGTGTTGAAAGAAATTAGCAATATTAACTACAAATAACAACAATTGCAAAAAATTATATGTTTACAATATTAGACACGGTTGATAATGTTGTTGTCACCTGAGCTAATTTTAAATCAAGTATTTGGTAAATAAATTTTTTTAAATTAAAAATCTTCATTAAATTACAAAACAAATAGCGTCCATATAATAGCAATTTAAACAAAATATAATAATTTGTCCTCGTCCAATACACAGACTGTATACAATATATTAAAAGCTAACTACAAAATGGGGTTAGATTAATTTAAAGATATAAATAGATAATTGTACGGTAGTATTTCCATCACATTCGCCCAAACCTACCAGTACTATCTACGTTAAATTACTATAGACTATTCCAAAATACACATATTCCAGCAAACGTTATTCATTACTCTATCTATATTATATATGTACATATATGTGTGGGACATTACACAAAGACAAATAACAATAGAATTACGATAAAATAATCAGAATTTAATCGAATCGTACGGATTGTTATAATAATGATTGTGTAAAAAAAATGATATATTATAGAAAACATAAAAATTGCATTAACCTTATTTTGATAAAATTCAATCTATGTATTTTTATATTAAATTGTCTTATACACGAAATATTGTTTTGTTATAATTATTTATATTATATTATTATTAAAAGATATTCCATGACCATAACAGAACTGAACATCATTATAAAGTACTTAAACAAAATACTTTATAACAGAGAAATTGTTATTGTAAAAGATAATTACATATCATATTACGTTGTTAATTTTATAACCGTAATCACAGAAACGTATCTACATATATGTCAAATAGATATAGAAAATGTATATAAATCATGTTAGAAAATGTATTAAATTAAAATTGTTTAGTTATACATTATAGCCAATTTTTGATATTTTTGTTTTTAATATGTTTGATGTAAAAATCACCGTAAAATCTATAAAAAAATGACATCATTAAATTACCAATCTTAGTGAACGGATCTGAACGGAACTTGATAAAACATGTTAATTAATAATGAAAATAATACACTTGATATTTTTATTGAATTAATTTATTCGAAACAAACAAAAAATTAAACGCTAAAACTTATTGTAAATAATTAAATTTTTAGCTCATTATTTTGAACATATGTGTAAAAATTATGAAACATGAAAACAGTTTATCACAGAAAACAATTTACGAAATATCTGAAAATCGTAACACAAAATCGTCGGGAACAATCTTAAATCAAAAAAACCAACAAAACATTTTTCATGCTGCACGATAATAAAACGTGACTAAAACCTTTTAATTAAACATTTATATTTATTATAATTATGAAAAATATATTAGCTAATATTATAAAATGCCTCGTATAACGCGACATTCATAATTTCCCGTTGAAAATGAAATATAAATAAACTGTATTTTTTTTTATTATTTATTTGTATGTATATGATTATAATGTTTAAAAGGCACGTTTTACTTATAAAAATTGTTTCACATTTCCTGCTTTTATTGTTGGTTTAGTTGACTCCAGTACCTTATCAAACAAATGACAAGCGTTTCACAGCCGTCTAACCCTTATATAAATATAGGGGAAAATTGTGAGTTATATTTGTTAAATTGTAAAATATATCTTTTGTTTTATACGCACATATAAATTGATCGTAACTGCTTCATTAGAAAAAAGATATTTTTAATAACTTGACTTTATTTTAATTTCTTAGATATTTGCGTATATAGATCTTGAAAATATAATTTAACAGTTCCTGTATAATTCCTTTGTTATATTATAATTATAATCAAAGCGGTTAAAACTATAAAATCATAAATATATTCAACTGCTCATATAAAATAAAATATTTATTTTATAATATTTACAAAATTGTTTTTAATGCCACTTTTATGGTTTTCGAATACCACTGATTATTCCAAATTTTTCATATATATATATATATATATATATATATATATATATATATATATATTTATATATAGTGAAAAAATAATTATGTACGCCCAAGACTTTTTAAAAAATTCTGTCAATACGTTAATGATGCAAATATGACATTTATAAATAATTCTCATATACATACATATTTTATTAGATTATTACATAATACGAAACAGATGTAAAAATAACACGATATTTATAAATATAAATTATTTTTACCTACTAATTTGAGTTAATTACTTCAAAAATGTCGTTAATTAATTAAATTTATTTTCATATTAGAAATACAACTGGTTCATGCACGTTTGTAATATTTTACAAGAAGTTTTCAATAATTAATACAGTACTTTGAAATAAAAAAGTGTATATTTTAAATTATTTATTTTAAAAATATTGGAGTTGTTTTTAGCATTATTTATATTTTAAAATGTTAAATAATAAAACAAAAAAATAATTTGTAGCTATGAAAATACATATAATTAATAAAAATAAAAATTAATTGAAAGGATATAAATTCAAATTAAAATAAAATTTTATTACAATCATTTTTTTATAAATATGAAAATATTACTTATTAAAATATTCAATTATTACTAGAATATTATAATTATGATATTGTAGTTTTTGGTAAATTTATATATATATATATATATATATATATATATATATATATATATATATATATATATATAGATATTAATAAAATATTTAATAACGTACAAAAATAAAAATTGAAATTTAAACACATAATTTTAAATTATAAAACAGTTATATTTCTACTAATTTGCTGTTATACGTAAAATCATTAATTTAAAAGACAAAAAAATATATTTATGTAAATATTATAAAAAAAAATTATTACGCGTATTCGACCTCAAAAACAGTATATCATTGTGGAAAAATGTGTAAATATTATACCTAAAAGGTCAAAAATGTAATCGTAAAAACCGCAAAATAAAATTCGGTAGCGGATCAACAGATATACGTCGGTATAATATTTTATTCTTTTCACACAAAGCCTACGAAAGATAATATCTTACTCACCAATCTTGGCGTATGCTTTGCTTGCAGCCAGAGCCACCAGCCCAACAGTTAAATGTAAGATAAGTAGCATATTTTTTTTTTTTTTGGTTACTCGTCTTTTGGCACCTCAAATTCCAACTCGATCAAACTGAATTCGTGTTCTGTCTCTTATACAAAAATCTAATAAGTGTTTCAAAACACACAGACACTTTTCAACAAGCTTATCACAGTTTTATTTGATTTGATTGCGCACGTATATTTCACACAACCTTGCAAAGCGATTACCGCCCGAAACAAAATCGAAACGAACACAATTCATCCTGTATTTGTTCTATTGGTAGTTCGCACAATTTTTCCGACAATAAAACGTTATTTTCCCATTGAAATTTATTTCTCGATCAGTGTCACAGCACTTATTTGTTTTCTTACTGTCAATTGTTTTCGCTCAGATGGAAGAAATCACTCGCTGCCCGTTGTTGATAAGTTCAATGTAAATATTGACTGTTCGTGATTAGGTTTTAGTGGCAAACAAAGCACTATTGTTTCATATGTTTATTTGTTTGTTCACAGCACCATCACTACACTACATTATTTCCCCCACACTAATCGTCGATGCGTTTTTGTTTCTAACCTGACGGTGAAGTCTCGTACGAGAGTCTCGTATATATTCAAAAACCGGCGCCCGAGTAGAAGTTCGCGTCGCACGCTACGGGAAACTACTGCCGGATTTGGTTGCCTGAAGCCCGGCGCCGAACAGTGAACACTTTGTACGCTTGCGCTATGGCGTCGTTGGAGACGCGACACTCCGGCTACAGCCAGTCCAGCCAGCAAAACGCGCGCGTTCTGCTCTGTTTTTTTAGTATGATTTACTAGCAATATCTTAATTGCCATTTCGGAATGTTTATAATCAATAAACGTCTGCACATAGAGACAGACTTTTCAACACTATGGGCCTCGGCATACATACGAAAAAAATATTGGTACCATTAAAGAATTTTGTCGCTTGATGCTTTATGTCTTTTTAATGGATCTTTTTGTTATGCGTATAACTTACTTCCGAACCGCGATCGTTTAAAGTTTGAATATTATTATGTTCACTTATAAAAATAATCGTTTAATTGTTGTTAAAGTTGAAAAAATTTATTTTCTGATTCTTGATAATGATATAAATTAAATTGATTTAAAATATTATCAGTTAAAGTTAAATCAGTAATAAAATTGTTAGTAAAATAAAATATTAAAAAATAATAATACATAATCAATAAAAAAAAATTATTTCAGCATTGTTTTCGAACAAAACAATTAATATATATTTATATATTATGCATTTATTTTTATAAATAAATTTGAATCACAAATTGAAATCAATTAGCAGGGGTTGCAGCTTTTATTTTCACATTCTATGATAACATACATATTATTGCATATTTTTACTGAAAAATAACATAGCTAATTGTTTTTTAAATCTGATAAATTTTATGAACATTTGTTTAACAGATGCTGAATAGCAACTGAATCGATATGGATTAAAAAAGATTATTAATTAATTCGTATATTCTTTTTTCTCCATGTAAATATGTTGAAAATTTTAATTAGCTAATGTATTAATTTACAATTTTGTTAAACACGATAATGCGTCAAATTATTTGAATAACAAAAATTCTACTCATTCAAGTTAAAGTACGTACCTTTAAATGTTTTCCAATTGAATAAATGATTATCATTAACAAAATTAAAGATAAGTAATATTAAGTAATTTCTCTTTTTTGTTCAATTTGTTTAATATTAAATAATTATTAATATTTAGTAACTGTATTATAAAAAAATTATTAAGTTTAGTAGATAGACAAATTAACCGAGTAATTACTTGGTCAAATAACATTGTTGTAAACTTTCCGCTAGAAGTAAATAATTTTGTATCCTATGAATTTTATTTCAGTATTATGTCCAGTATATCATATATTACTAACAAATTCTCTTTTTCAGATTCTGTGTAGTTTTTATCTCTGTCTTGATTTTTATCTATTTTCAAATGCTTTTAAACAATTTGATAATGTTATTGAATACATTGAAAGTAATTTTGACAAATGTCAAAATTTTCAGTCGTATAGTACTTGGATAGTGTTAATGTGAATTTGTTATTAACATGTTTCTTAATTTATTCTTTTTTTTCAGACAATTTTTAAATTGCAAACTTTTTTAATGAACACACTGTATTTAGTTAATGTGTAAACAAAGAATTATAATGTATAACATTATAATGTAAACAGATCCCTCATGATAACTGAGCATACACTAGAGACTGGCAAATGCTTTTCAATTTTACATAATTTAACCCGCATGATATAAAGTAATAACAACTTTATTAATTATTATTAGGTAGAAGGTATACAGGGTCAATTTTAATCATTTTAATGTTCTCATAATTTCACAAATAACTAATTCGCCGGTTGTGAAGCAATTTCCTAAATGTTTTTGGAAAAGAATATTAACCCGATTATAAAATGCAAAAGTTGTGACGGTTATATTACGCAATTAATGAATTTAATCTTTATAACAGCTAAAAATGATCTGATTCTGCCTCTGAGTCTTCTGCTTTTTCTCCCAGTACTTTTCTTCACAATTTCGCACACAATTAATTTTTCTTTTTGAGTAAATACGATGGTATAACCTTTTCAGTTTATCGTTTGTTCGTTTTATCGTAATTATTTTAAAGAGTTTGAAAATTATTGTTTCATTCGAGTTATCAATTTTACATATTTTTTTATTCTAAATCAAAAATATAAGTAAAAGAAATTTTTTTGTAAAATAATTTTGTTCTAAAAAATCACTTAGAAATTTATCTTCCACGATATGTAATTTGATCGCAATTTCTTTCCTTTTGCTCCCGTTAAATTTGAGATAGAGAAAACATTGTTTTATAACGAACTTCTTGCATGCGATAGTGCAGATATTATATGCAAACCAAACATGCACAGAAACTATATTATGTTGTATTTGATATGTTATCGGTGAATGATTAATTGTTATAAATATATTTTTAAAATTGTAGCTATTTAATAATATTTTACGTTAAAAATATTATACTCATATTTACTCGTATTTGAATTTTATGTAAACGAGCACCGGGACATAATGTGACAATAGAAAAACGTGCATTTTGCAATAAATTTTAAATTTATGATTATAAGTTATTATTTTATTTTGTTATAAACGTTATTTATTTACATATACTGGAATAAGTAATTTGTTTTTGATTTTAATTTGTTTTCAATAATAAATTTTATTATTTCTAAACTTTAAACATAAAAATCAGTTTATAGAATACACACCGCGTAATATGATTAGATGATGACAATAATATACAAAATATATAAACACAAATATAAATCTATATTGCTTGAGCATATGTAAAAATAACAATAAATGAATTATGCAGTAAATTGAAAAACATAACATTTTTTTTCAATATATCAGTCATATTTATAATCATTTATTTAATCTTAACGTATTGTAATATATTTTTAATAGATTAAAATAATATTTATTATAATGTGATTTACATACAGATCACACATCAACAAGTTACAACAATTATACTATACTTTGATATTTGGTTAGTTTTCTGTTAGTTGGCGTCTTGAAATGAAAAAACTAACATTGTAATGTAATTTTGTTGTATATTTGGGCTAATTCGTTGTGCAATTTTCCTGTAAGGTTTTGACGTGCAACAAAATTTCACAAAAAATGGCATCGTGTAAAACAGGCATTATATTAACGGTTTATTTTCGTAAACTACCACATTCAACTTTTGAATTACAATTACAAAAATTCTATAAAATTCTGCCATAGTGCTAAAAACGACATTCTTTGCCAATTACTCTTATATTACCGTCAAAATTATTAATATTTTATAATAACATAATAATTATGTATATATCACCTTTTTTGATACTTAATCTTTGAAACAGCAAAGTATCTAATACTTATAATTCCCGCGCTACCATTTTATAAACTTCCGTAGTTCTAATACACCCCAGAACAGACTTCCTGCAAAACCAGCATCAGTGCTAGAAACGACATTCTTTGCCGATTACCCGCCACAGACACCATTCCACAGGGTGAGGCTGTCGTAACCTAGTTGCGTTGCGCCAAACTTCAGAAGAAAGCCCACGGGGAATTCGCGTTCCATTCGTCGAGACTTTGACTGGCGCTGCGAGAGAGGAGCGTGCACGCTAGAATTGTTTGTCTTGCTTAATGGTTCAATCAATTGACTGGATATTGGCCGATCAGTGTAACCGGTTACCGATTCCTCGTTCGTTCTGATTCCGTTTCGCACCGCTTACGTGTGTCTGGCCGTATGTATGTGTGTGTGTGTTTTGAAACTTGCACAGTGCGCGCCACCACTTTGATTCTATGCGGTAGTTTGCTTGGTTACTTGACTAGGGTTGGGTTGGGGTTTAGTTGGTTTGCAAGTAAAACTCTGTGAGTTATATTTGCATTGAATTTTAGTTCTGTTGAGAGAGGTTAGGACTGGAAGTGTGTACACACACACACAAACACACACACACACACACACATATATATATATATATATATATATATATATATATATATATATACGGAGATAGAAGCCCGCAATGCGGGGGAGAGGAACGTAAATAAAATTGTCTTAAAAAAATATCTGGTCTATTCTAAACGCAGTCTGTTAAAAATAACGGTCTGTTAAAATAATAATTTTGAGATTCCGTTAAAAATTCCTATATATCAAAATTTCTTTCTCTTTTTTTTCTTCTTAGTTATTATGTGTTTGAAATATATAATTAAAATATTAAACAAAAAAATAAATAAAAATCAAAACAAACTAAAATTTAAATTAAAAATTAATTATATTTTTGCATTAGCTTTATTGCCAAATTTCTATCTTACAATAAAGTTACACGTTTATTTTTCAATAGTTATTCGTAATTGGTATATTTCAATAACAATTTTTATTTTGCATTATCATCAAGCATGTAAGAAACCTACAGTTCCCAATTTCAAATCATGTAGACTTAAGTGATATTAATTTATTGGTATAAGATCAAAACGACAAAACTTATATTATTTAATTAAATAAATATTTAACTACCATTAAACTGCATCTCTTATTATGAACATTTTTTAAAAATTAAAAAAAAAAAAGTTTTAAGAATAACTAAAATAATGTTCGGTATTACATATATTTTATTTCTGTATTTGAAAACAACACAAATCAAGTACATTGCAATACAAACAAACCGATCAAGAAATTTGCAATTCACTTCATTACGAAACTGAACTCCCATCTAAATCTAAGTAACTAATAGTCGTCGTTTCAGCATAGTAGCGAAGGCGACATCCTATCAGGAATGTATTATATATGTACATCGAACGAAATTGAGTGCGAACTAAGTTGATTAATGCCGAACTAAGTCAAACAGTCGCAACAATGCAGCCGAGAAATTCGAACAACGTATTATGCAGGCGACGAGAATCGTCTATAGCATAGAATGTGTGTCCTCATCTATCAAACGCTGGAAATTTTATACGCCGGGATCTGAGAGAGCTTATGTTAATTTTACTTCCGATTTTCAGAGATTTTATAACGGGAAGTCAATGTATCGTAAATATGTATGCGATCTTGGTTTACATTTGTAATTTGAATAATATTGAAGAAAATAAATTTAGTGATTATGAATATTAAAATAACATATAAAACAAAGTTGAGAAATATATTAAGATGGTAGATAATATATCGTGGCAAAAATTTATAAATGTAATAAATTTTCTATATTATATATTTTTATTAAAAAGTTGTATCTGCAAAAATTGTGATTGTATTGTATGTTAACACAAAAACTTATCAATTAAAAATACTGAATTGAAAATCTAACCAAGTAAAATATTTAAAACAATCAGTTCGTTTCTCATAAAACCCCGAAAATCTCTCAAAACGACCGCACGCGTAAGATACCTCAAACCACGGCAACCAAAAAATTTCGACTTTCGTCTCGCCATCAAACCAAAGGGAGGGTACAAGACGGAATAACCGGTTTGTGGCCGAAGAGAACAAACCGGTTTCGCATCAGCATTCAAGCGACGCGCTCCACCGTTCAGTCGTTCTCATTCGTTGGCATCAAACAGGAGCAGACGCTGCGTCCTGTGTGCGCTATTCCTGCTGTTCCTGGCTGCCTATCCGAAACAATCGGTTCACTCCAACGGCAGCCAGTACAGATGACTTTGATGAATTAACGTCCATATTTTAAAACATAAATCTTGACAAATGACCGTCTGCCTTCAAATATCATTTTTCACGTTATGAATTGCGGTCGGTTGCTTGCTTATGGTGCATTTTCAGATACCGGTTTGTTGGTTGGATAGGCTCTGCTTCTGCCTGCCATTCGCCAAACTTTGATTATTTCATACTTCACCTAGTTTTTCTTTTTTTTTTCGATTTTCTTTTGTTTCGTTGTGGACGTGTGATGCGTAGTTTTTTTTTTCTAAAAATAACTGCTCAATATTAACTAAATATTACGACAATAAATAATATTATATAGAATATATTTTTTTCTACTTACATATCTTAATAATTCATATTATTAATTACACACATTAATTAGTTTTTGAGTAACTCACTTTTTTTTATTCAATAAAATTTTTATTTAAATTTAACAGCATGGAATTACAAAAGACAAGTTATTGCTGTTCGTATAATTATAATGCAATATTTATTTGTAACTTTTTTCTGTTTATTTACTGTAATTTGTTTCTTTTTTCCTAATAATTAGGTACATTGAGTTCGTCAAAACATCGATTATTTACAAATATTAATACAAAACAACAAATTAAAGCCGTTTTATTTTAATATAATTAGTTTTGAAAGATTGTTTTATAATTTAAATTGGAATATCTTACTTCTAAAAATATACATTTTAATTAAATTGCTATTTATTATAGAAAATAAAATCATTGGTTAATAAAATTTAAAAAAATACAAATATTTGATAAAACTGAAAAAAGTTAAAAATATTAAATTATAGATTTGTAGTAGGAATTCCAATAATCATATTTTTATTTTTTTATAAATAGAAATATTCAAAACAGATTTAATAATATTTGTACTGTTCAAATAATTTTTATACAAATGTAATCGACTGTGAACTGTCAGTTGAAAGAAATCAATTTTGGTTATGTCAATTATATTTTATTGAAAATCAAATTGAATTAGTTTTTCATATAATATATTTTGGATTTTAATCAATTCTGTCAAAGTACAAATATCTTTTTGTTACACATATGTGTATGACAGTTTACTATTATTACTCGTATTTTGTATGTTAAATTTATTATATATTAGCAAAAATTAACAAAATAATCTAGTATGTCGTCGCATTTGTCTTTTCAAAGTTTTGATTTGAATTAACTAGTTTAATTAAAACTACAAAAATATCTTTTTCAATTTACAACGTAGGAAACAAACAATATCGACATATTTTTAAATATTTGAAAAAAAGAGAATTGAAGGTTTGTTTTCCCATAAGCGAACAGAAACATGGTGTTATTTTAACAGCGTCTGTTTCCGATATTATTTGAAATTGGATATAGTGGTAACCATTGAAAACAGCGTGAAAAAATATTAAAAGGGTATTCGAAATCAATTTCAATAATATTGGGCTTTATTTAGTACTGTATTATATTCATGTTACAAATATATCAATTGTTTTACACAAAGACGTACGTTGAATTCGTTGAAACGACGATTATTAATAAATATTAATACAGAACTATAACCTAAAGCCGTTTTATATTAGAATTATATTGATAATGTAATTATAAATAATATAAAGGGCGGTTACACAATCATATAATAAAAAGAAACAAGATTTATATCAAAATAAGTTTACTGAGTATATAAAGGTTGATGTTGGACAAATATTGTGCACAATTATTTGTTCTTAAGGGGGGAAATACATGTAACGACCTAAAAAAATAAGGTTTTTTAGAATTTTTTTTTGGCTGAATGAAACAAGCTACAATGCTGTAGTTTCTTTTATTCTATGTGACATATAATCAACTACACTTATGAATTTCTTTAACTTTCTGTGACCTCTGGGTGATCTTGAAACCAATCTTAATTGATGTCGCGTTCGCTTTGCCCGGTCGATTGGCAGGAATTCCTGGAGCCGGAAATAATTTTTTTTTTTATTTTTAGTCACTGATCATGATTCTCTGATATATTTTGTTCTATGTGAATTACGAAAACTACAAAAAAAAACGGATATTTTATCATTTTAACTCATTGTGAAAAAAAAGGTCAAATTTTCAGCATTTTTTTTTTATTTTAGACACCCCTAAAAATAATTTAATGTTAATATTTTCGTTATATCAGAATTTTATATAGAATAAAATTCTATTTCCTTTTAAACACACAAAGTTTCAACTCATTTATATGAAAATTGCTCGACTTATCACGCCCGCCATTTGTAAAAAAAAGATTCGAAAAAAACTTATTTAAAGTCGCCC
This sequence comes from Clivina fossor, assembly GCA_963966155.1. Taxonomy (NCBI): domain Eukaryota; kingdom Metazoa; phylum Arthropoda; class Insecta; order Coleoptera; family Carabidae; genus Clivina; species Clivina fossor. The sequence continues at coordinate 7,583,233 of OZ014565.1, read as the reverse complement.
GTTAGCCACAGCGGCTACCGAGGCGCAGTTAGAAAAATGCCTTTTTCTCAGTAAATACATTTCTGATCGGTTAGATATTTTGCTGGATAAATCTTCGATGTATAAGCAATTAATTTATTTAAAAAAAAATCAAAAAAAATTTTTTTTTACATGTATCTCCCCCCTTAAAGTCGTCGGTTAGCCAAAGCGGCTACCAAAGCGTAGGTAGAAAAATGCCTTTTTCTCGGTAAATACATTTCTGATTGGTTAGATATTTTGCTGGATAAATCTTCGATGTATAAGCAATTATATCAGCAAAATCGAAAAAAATTTTTTTTACATGTATTTCCCCCCTTAAATACGTATTAATAACATAACAATTATTTATAAACATAAGCATATATAGACTTAGCTTGGATTTCTATACAAATGTACAATCAGTTTCAACAAATAAATATTTTCCAATTTATACTCAGGAAATATAAAATATTCTCATTAAACTTTGACCGCACAACTGGTAAATACCATGCGAGGAAAACGCATATTAAACCGGCAAAGAAAAGTTTCCCAACATTTTACCCAAACAGGCATTGGAATGCAAACGTGTCTGTGTGTATGTGAGTGCGTGTATATGACGTGGTAGTTTTGTTCCGGTATTTTGCGGTTCAGTATCGTATCCGTATATCGACGCAACGCAGCGTAACACAACAGTTGCGCAGGAAGTGGAACGTAGACTGGGGGGCGAGGGAGTAGGAATTCAAAGCGGCATCGCGGCCGACGCGACGTTTGTGAAATCAATCTGCAGTACCATTATAGACGGTTTCGATTTTATCAATATGTCACCACATAAAAGATTGGATCACTTGTTTGGCGAACGTTTGAGAATTGAAATGGCGTCGCTGGCTGGTGCGTACGTACGACATCTGAAGCCGAAATGCTGTAGCTGAAGCGCCGCGGCTGACGCATCGGGCCTGACTGAAAAGTCGGCGTCGTGCAAATATCTATATAAATTTCCTCGAAGAATTCCATCAATTTGTTACATTACTACGGTTTTCAATTTTATTTAGTGTTTGGACAGGATGTTTTCATTTATCAGCGAAAATTGCGGATGTTTCAATCTTATTCAATTCGAACATTCTCGCTCTATCGTTGCCAATTATTATACTGATGCTTCGTGCCAATAAAGTTATATACCATTTTGCCATAGTCATTCTGTTAAAATAATAATATAATAAATAAAACTAGATGTTTAAAAATTAAAACTTGAAAATTTTTTATTTAATTTTTTTATATTAAAACATTTATTTTTGGAATTTTTCAAATATTTATAAGCATCGGAAAATGGTATTTTTGCATTAAATGAAATAATTTTGACTTGTTTTTTGTATGTTTCTATTATTTTCACGATGAAACTGATAAGAAAGAAACTGATTAGTTCATGATCTTATATAATAAAATCAAAAGATTTTAAAGATGTTTAAAATAAACTTTAATCCATCAGTTAAATTCGGAACCAAATAATTAGAAAAAGTTGCTAAAAAAAAAAATAATTTATGCAGGTTTTATTACATTTTATACCATCACAATATCGTCATTGTTTATTTGGAAACATTTAGTGAAAAACGTGTCAATTTAAATTTGTAAACTCGTATAAATACAAAGTAAACAAAATATCAACAGACATTGTATTTGAAATCCTCATTATCCCCATTGGAAAGCAAGTCAGTAAAAGTCTAGTCAGCAACAGCAACAGCAACAATGCTGTTAGTGCAACATTCTTTCGCGCAATTCACAATTCGGCCAACTGGACAACTGATTATGCGGCAACTTCGCCAAATAGCTGCGGTTATTAAACAGCTCCCAGCTTCGAACTTCATTTTACTTCACCGCACTTCACTCTATCTGCATTCGCGCATTTACATTGCGTCCTTTTCTCTTCCGTCACACCAAGTCAATAATGGTCGTCCGAGTGCGCGCTGCTACCATCCTTACGGGGGAAGCATTGCTGCAGCGAGTCGTTTGCTACGATGACCGTCCAATTTAATGATGCCGAGTGTCCGGTTCATAATGTCGCTGGACGCTGGCGCGATGTTCGTTCATTTGATGGGGACCGAGAGAAAGGATTCTGTTTCGAAATGCGATCAAGTGTAAGGCGGGGACGAAATGGAAGATAGAATGTAATGTCCTACTTTCGTAACGTAGTGGCAATGTAACCGGAGCCGAGGTGTTGTTCACGTCGATGGAAGGATCGTTTGAATTAACGAGTTTTACAGGTTTAATGTGGAGAATTTTAAAAGTAAACGGTTCGAATCGAAATAGGTTAGGTAAAGAATTAGATCAGAGAGAGGTTTTCGGACTATCCAAAATGGAATAGTCTCAAACTTTTAATGAATTTAGTTAATTGTTATTTTAATATTGATACAAAATACAAATATTTTTGACAAACCTTTTTAATTAAAATATAACTCAATTTAACTAAACTGTAAATTATAAATTTGTTGCTTTACAGAGAAACAAAAAATTGCACTATTAGAAATATAAGTATAACTATTAAATAATTTATTCACCTAATATTATTAGTATAATAATGTGAGAATAATATATTATATTATTAATATTTTTACTACAAACCAGATATTTGAAATGTATGAAGTATGAATTTAAAAAAATACTATCATGTTATCAATTATTATGTCTCAAAATATAATTTTGAATAAATTATAATAAATTTATGACCAGTTTAATAATAAATACTTTAACTAAAGTTAGTTTTAAGTTTGAAAACTTGACAAACAAGCAGTGTTTATTAAGAGCAATAATAATTATAATAACATAATTTAAAATTTAGTTGAAGTCGACTGTAATTAAAGGTGTTTATTATGAGACAAACCATTAATGTAGTAATAATACATTTAAAATACATAAATACTGAAATAATTTTAACTGTAAATGTATTATATTGAAAATTAACTATATACTAAAATTTATTTATTAATTCAAAAATATTTATTTTAAATAAAAAACAGTAATTAACAGTAATTTGTGTACTTAGGCAAGAGAGTGAATGTTTTCAGGGCCGAAAGAAAATATAGTCAGGCGAGATATAGCCGAGTTTGGCTATTTTTTGAAGACCAAAAAAACAATAACAAAAATAACAATATTGCAATATTTCTTCACTTTTTTAAAGAATACAAATCTATGAATAATTTGCATTATAATCATATGTTTTTTTTTATTTTTGCTCTTCTGCAGGAACGCTAAAATTTAATTTTCAGAGTAGGACACAAAAAATAAATTTATTTTATAATACAGGTTAATTAGTTTTTGTCTTTAAAATCTCTACATATATAATGATAACGATTATATCCAGATAATATAAATTTTATTGTAGACAATATTTATGTTTAATAAAAATTAAAGGAAAATCAACTATAACTTTGAATTAAACTACTGTTAAAGTTTATAGTTTTTCTTTTAAAAGTTTAATAGAGCATTTAACCTAAATTCAACATCTCAAGTTATCCGAAAAATTAAGAAATAGTTGGACAAAACGCAATACAAAACATAATGGATGTTTAAGGAAGCAGTGAAGTACAGAATGATATTCATTCATTCAGTGTGCAAGACACTAGAGAATTTCCAGTCAGGTCTCCAGCGGTTTTACGGTTAGCATTTACCGTTCCATTTCCAGCATCTTGCATTATATCTGCTCGACGCGAGGCGAGATAGAGCCCGTACCCGGGCACATCCCACCTACTTACAATCCGCCACTACCTTAGATGCTCCGGCTGACGAGAGATAGTGTCTGTTGTGCTGTTACTTTTGTGTTGTTTGGCTGGTAGCTTTTCTTTGACACTCCTCTAATATTATTACCGCACGACTTCCTCAGGGGCTGTACGCTCGACGGCACAAAGACACAGCATCAGCGATGAGTAGATATACTCGTATACTGTAGCTTCTGGTGCGTTGCGCAAGTTACAACACCTGTACGGATGCCTGTGCTTGTGCTCTAATGCGGACATGTGGAAAACCAATGTCGAAAAAGTTTGCTTGATTTTTATGTGATATTATAAAAATTTATAAAAACTATTGAATAGGATTTATTGATTAGTTTCATCAGGATATTGTAATAATTAATTTTGAAAAAAATTTAAGAGGTAATTCATCTGCAAAGTTACTAATACTTTGACATATTAGTTGTTCACAGTCTAAATAAATATACATAATTCGTGACATTGTGTTATAGTAAGTTGATTAGGTTTATGTTATGTAAGTATTTGGTAATATTTCTAGTTTTTTACTATTATTTTCTAACGCATCTTTTACACTTTTTTTTGCCTGATTTCACTGTATTTATTACATTTATATTTAATAACATTGTAAATACTTTAATTATAAATATTATTATAATTAAATTATGACACAAACTTGCGATATAGTTTTGTAATAAAAATTTATCTTGTTATAATTTTTCAATAAAAAAATTAAGCTAATTTTGCACTAAGGTATCTAATTGTTTATAAATAAATTCAATCTCTTAATTTTGTCTTTAAAAAAATAAGTTATTAACATTTCATAAATTTAAATCATAATAATAATAAAGAATATCAAAGCTATTACGTTTTAGATATCCTAAAAAGTAACGTTTAAAAAAAAACACGATTCCATCAACATGATTGTAAGCTAAGGAAAAAACCGAAAAAGCATCCTGCTCATATTTTCGTCGGCATTGTGTGCAAGTGGTACGCGGGAAAAAGTCGAAAGTCGAGAGAAGAGCATTTCTCCCGAAATGTGCTCCAGCACAATACAGACAGAATGCTTTTGCGGCCGGTGTGGGCTCACACATGTGACACCCTTTCGCCCACCTTGTGTGTCTGTCAAGCCAGTGATGCTCAACCTTTCGCTACCAACATACTATTTGTTAATATTTAACAGTGCTTTTATTAATAAAAAAACTTAGCCGACTCCGGTATATATCAGGTTGCAAAACAGAAGCTGTCATTCAGTTATCAAGCACTAAAAATGCCATCTACAATGTATGGCAAAATGTCTGCGACGAGGATAGATCGACTAGAATCGAATAGAATGCCAGTCGTGAAAGACTGAAGATTACTAAAACTTCCATCTGTGTTCTGTTGATCTGATGGCATATAACATGAGGCATTTTCGATAATTCTAAGGTACTTTTTATTAATTAATTATTTTATAAATTACTAAATTATTGTCTATTGATAGCTGTGAATTTTTTCCAATTGCAGCTATCATAAATGGAATCAAAATAGAAGTTTTCTAATACGACATAGGCTCTCTATTAAATTCTTCTAGTTTTAATAATTGTATTGTAGATAGGTTTTCCTTGAGGAATGTTCACGTATCTTCAGGAGGTACGTGTACCCTCGTTTAAGAACCACTGTACCAGTCGCACGGTCTGTGTACGTACGAATATGAGATTGGCTCGCATTCGGGCTGTGGCATGACAATTTGCCGATATGGCATATAGTGCAGTGGCGTATTCGGGCGCCCTCTACGACCGAGCTATCATCGTTCAAAGTTTACACGAAAAGTTTTCGCCTTCCGAAGAAATGGTTTGCAAAGCGCCTATATTGCACTGGCGTTTTGTATGAAGTAGTTCAAATAGACGATTTTCAGTTTACTTTTAAATTGAGGAATGTAAAGTAGTATCAGAAAATATTTAGAAAGAGTAAGTTCAATGTAATTGAAACTTTTTCAAAACGGTAACATACGTATACAATTTTATTTAAAGCAGAAATAGATCTTTATGTTTTATACAATGTATATAATATTAGTATACCTACGTATATTAATTAAATTATCTATCGTTGCTCAAATACTGTAATTTTAATTTCAAAACATTTTAATATACAATATAATCAAAATCTTTTTGTATTCATTAATTTTTCACATATTTCGTTTAGTTGGTATTTAAATTTATTTTCATATTTTTTAATAACTGCAAATTATCTAAATATATACTAAAAAAATCTACTGAAGTCACCATAGAAACTGTTTTTAACAAAATTATGAATAAAATAATATAAATTTTAAAATAATTATTATTTTTTGCAAACACCTCCATTTAAAAAAAAATACGTATAAATAAAATAATTTTAAATTTTTTATAAATATTTGTTGAATATTAATTTCCTTATCATTTTATAAATCGTAGCTTTAAACATATTATGACATTGATTAATTTTAAATGAAAATAATGTTTATTTTACTATTTTTATTATAAATAAAATTACAATTAAAAAATACTAAAAATAGAGTTCTCGATAGTCATTTATTACTAGCAAAGCTTTATAATTATTTTTTATAATCTTCTTAATTAAGGATTTATTATAAATTGTTTATCCTTTAAACGTTTTATGAACTTTATAAAATTAATTTTGTTAGCTAATAAATTGTGCAGCGTGATTCTTTTCTATGTTTTTATTTTCCGTAATGTCAGGTTTAAGAAACTTCTTAAACTAAATATTTGCACATAATTCCTCAAGTAGAATGGACGGTAAAGAACTAGTCATTTATTCTTGTTTTCTATATATATAGGTATACCTATATCGTTTGATAAATTATTCGCTTTGTAAACCTTTTAATAAAATATTTTAATTAGTTGCTCAAATTATATTACCCTTCAAAACATTCAGTTCAAAAGATTTTAATTAAATATCAAAAAGAAACAAAAATTAAATTTTAATTAAATACAAGGGGGGAAAATAAATATTAAGAATTAAAATGAAATTTTCATTGACGCGATGCTACCGGAGATTTATTTCTAATTTTAAATTTCGCTTTTTTCCTCTTCTGCAAAGGAAATAATTTGCAAAAATGCAAAATATTAAAAAATTTAAATTAATAAAAAAAAGACAATTATTTGCAAAAATTAAGAAAATGTGAAACTACTTCTTAATATATATTTATATCAATATTTTTTTAATTATATAAAATGTATCCCGAAATAAATATTAAAATACTGAAACTAGTGTTCAGTTTGAAAAGAGGAAATATGAGCAAAAATTTAATCAGATATTAACGAAAGCTGACTCTGCTTGATTTGAAACTATATGCTACATTAAAATGTAAAAATTAAATAAACGTAAGTACTTTATTCTACATTAATTTTAAATATTTCGTTATTTGTATATCATATCAAATAACATACAATATGACCAAAATTTCAAAATATTTATTTAATTATTTGTAAAAGTAAAGAAAATATGAAATTACTTCTTAATACTTATATCAATATTTTATTTAGCATTTGGTATTTATTTCTCGTTTTCATATAATTTTTTTTTCTAAAATTACTGTTTTAACATTATAACAAAAACGTTTGGATCATTTGTTTAATTTAATTTAATAATAACAGCAGATAAAATCAACTGGTTATGTAAACATTCCATATATTACAAAAATAAAATAAAAAAAAAAATTTTTCATGTTTGAATTTTTAGACAAACAAAATATTTCAATATGTTTCCAATGTATAAATTTTATGTATTATCATTTTTTAGCATATATAAATTTTAACACTTTGTATCAAGTCAATGCAAAATTTAATTTTACATTTTATTACAATTAGGTATATATATATATATTTTTTTCCTGGGCAAAGTTAATTCAAGGTAGAATTTTTCTCTTATTCAAAAAGAATTTTTCTTTTTGATCTTTTCTTACTTTCCTATGTCGTCGGGAAAATGCAAAGTATAGCGCATCGAATAAAAAAGAAAAGTTAATAAACAGAATTGAGTAAAGCAGAGAGATATCTTTCTAGATTCGTTCAAACTTAAAATGAGTCCAATATTCACAGAAAACGACTGATGATCTCTGCGGTCTTCGGTTTTGTAACATTTCGAACGCAGTAAATATATCTATAGCTTATTCGCACAGAAAGATGATTAGTTCAATTTTATGATAACAGAAAATGCTTATGAAATTTTCCATTAAAGTATATATTATCAAAATATGTTAGTTGAAGTTTTATTATTATCAAATTTAATATATATATATATATATATATATATATATATATATATATATATATACTTATTGAAAACCACTTTTTTGACAAACATATTATAAGCACCAGAAAATTTGCCTTCATCTGTTTTTAGACTTACTCGGAGAAAATAAGAAAATCATATTAGAGGTAAATAAATATTTCCTAACGCAGAGCACAGTTGCAAATGGATAATATTAGTATCTTTACCTGCACAGATGGTCTGGAAACGTATTCGTATATACGGTTCTGGTATATACGCTGCTTGCTTTTAGAATTAAATTTTTAATGCGGTATTTTAAACAAATCTGTCCTATACATTTGGCTTTTAATGTTATTTTACTGCATTTCTTTTACACTATATATGTTTATGGAGGCCGCAGAAGATTAAATTGCGTAATATTTGAGTACTTTTGCGTTAAATGTGCAGATTCGGATAAAAAAGATAATGTGTAATTATTGTAATGCATAAATGGTTGGTTTTATTTATGGTGTTATAATACGATTCGTAAAGTAACTTTAATAATGTCTTTTGAGTATAAATGCTATAAATTTAAAATATTTAGTTTGCCTACATTTATTTTTAAAAAATTTTGTCGGATTTTCTTAAAGACTTAAATGTTATTCTAAAACATTTTTAAAATGTTTCAAAATTTTTACTAATAAAGGTAACCAATTTTTTTCATTACTGTTTAATATGACTTAGTATGAAATTAGTACTTTTGCTAGTGTATTTTTAGTTTTTAGACAAGCATCACGTATCAAAAGGTCCCGTAATAATTTTGGAAAAACTAATAATTAAAATTTTTCTTATATATTACAGACTTTTGACGAACATTGAATATTTGTCATACCATGATGTTTATAGCTAAAATTAGTTACGGTATATTTTGCAATCAAAACGTATTTTTAATTAAAATATAGTTCATTTTCAGATTTGTAAAAATTTTGTTAGAACTTATACGGCAAAATAAAAACTAGTTATTTTTCGAGTAGAAACACAACATATATAAACCATTAATAACAGAGCAATATTAACAATTTCCAATATTTATTAACTCTTAAAACACTCTTGAAGAAAGAATTGATATATCACCAGGCGACATATCTTGATTCCGAGAAAACGTATTACCAGCCGGCGTGGACTAAAAACACGGAAAAACTTAGGCCTCTCGCGAAAAGAAAAGTCAGCACAAGGCACATTTATGTCGGTAATAAGAAAAGGCGCGTTGCTGTAAATTTTACGCCGGATTACGAGCGTCGCGTCGGAGTGTCACAACGTAGCGCAGCACAGCACAGCGTCCAAACATAAAGTGCACTGATTTTTGCGCTGAGATACGACTACTTCATTGCGTCAGCCAGAAAGGCTTACATCGTGTTTATTTGTTACACAAACGTGAATTAAGATTGCTTTTATCTGATATGGTATAATGTGATTTTTGTTTCTATTGTGTTTCAAAATTAAATGTGTGTTACAGTTGACAAATAAAGTAAAATACTTATATTACCATTTTAAAGTAAATATAATATACAAAAATATTTCTAATAATTATTTAACAAATTGACTAATCAATTAAACGTTTTATCGCTAACTTATTACAACCTACCTGGCAAGCTAACAATAATATACTCTATTTACTTTATTTAATAATTTATAATAAGTAATAATTTATTTAATTTAATTAATAATAATTTATTTATAAGTTATTAGTAGTTCATATTATGTTTTTTATACCAACAATAATCTAATAACTATATTTGATAAAACTGTAACCTGATATTGACCTGCTGTTTTATTTTGTTTAGAAAGTATATTACGCTTTTTTTTACATTATTACAATATTCACAATATTAAACCAATTTAATGCTATATTTCAAAAAAGAGAAAAACCATCCCTGTTATCAGCGTGAAATCCTAATTATCCTAGGCGCAGAAAATTACATGTTTGTCCAGCGCAAAATGATTTACCGCCAGATTACTCGTGCTGAAAAATTACTCGTCCGGTTTCAGCTATCATTCATAACCGACGAAATTAAGCGCTTCTAACGAAAATTCGCTGAGGCAAAAAAAAAACCTTAACGACGTAAACTTATATAATCTTTCGTGTATATTCCGTGTATGCTGCAAGCACAAAGACTGTTGCACCTTCCGACAGCGCGAGACGGCAAAGAAATTGTCGTAGGACAGTGAAAAATGTCGCAAAACCGGGTCGATGCTGCAAACTGCAATATGCTAGATAAATTTGTCTTTATAATTTTATCTGGTTCGCGTTCCACTGTTTTTGCTAGCAAGGGTTGCTTTTTTATTTTTCCGTTTTTGTTGTTTCTTCGAACGGTATGACGAGGGGGTGGTAATGCGATTTTAATTGCTGGTCGAGTTTAAAAATACTACGAGTGTAATTAATTTTTATTGTTTTTGTTAATTTTTCTGATAAATATACTTGTAACAAAAATGTTACAGTTTTTGTTTGCGTTGCGCACGTAGTAACTGACAAGAAATATGACAAATTGCAAATAAACTGTTAAACATTTTTGTAATTTGTAATTTGAAATTTTTTCTATACAATTTACAATTAGAAAAACAAACATTTTTCAATTTATAAATAAAACAACACTCATTAATAAAAATACAATTTGTTTCTGGGTACATAATACAATTTAGCAATTGCACTGAAAAAACTCAAAGAACTTTTAATATTAATCAATATTGCTAAGTTCTAAGAAAATTATTAAAATCTATTATTATTGTGACAACAGGGATCTGTAGGTGATTGGTAGTGTATTAGACTCGGATTCCAAAATCTCTCGTTCGCGCTGCGCTCACACTAGAATTTAAATTAATAATATTATTTCTGATATTAAAATTTCTACCACTTAACTGATTTTAACTGCCTTTGAGTGCTTAAGAACCCACTATAAGCTGTAAGTCTCTTGCTTGGTTGTAGGCTAACGACTTGCAAAATTGACAGTGCAAGTAAAAATTGTTAAAAAAAATATATATATAACCAGTTTCTAGAGCATAGAAGCCTTATATCTGCTTGAGAATTATAATGACAATACAGTAATTCATCTTCTTTATTACGACAAGTAAACAACAAAATAAAAAACTCAAATATTGGCATATAAAACGTGTACCAAATAAATACCAAATGTCAAATATTCATTTTACAAACGGGTGGAAAAAATTATCATATATGCGCATTTAAATATCAAATATCATATTTCCAATAATGTCAAACATTTTTTACACTGAATGCATTCATTCTGGATCGAATTTTAATATAAAAAAAGAACTGACAAGAAGAAAGGAAGGAAATAGGCACAGACGAAAAGAAGAAAAGGAAACGATAGAAAAGAAACCCAACAAATCCCGTAGGTAGGTGTATCGAAAAATTCTTGCGTCGCTGAACAACTCCCTTTTGGCGCTCAAAGATCATATTCCATTGGTACTGCACATTTAAACATTGCTCCCATTGCACCAAAATCTCACTTTAAATTATATTAATTAAGTGTGCAATTATTGATTATTGAATAAGAAACAAAAAAATGTAATAAGCTAAGTCTTAAGTGTTGAGTAAAAAGTGTTAATGTATACCTCATCGGAATACGGTCAAAATAATTCGACTAAAAGTCAAAAACAGAAGATTTATTAACATTTTCTTACTCTAACTTGACACTTTTTGCCCATAATCAAGTGCTAATATTGTAATGCGCCTATAAAATTACAATTTATTGCAGCTATTGTAATACGTAATACTATTAGAAATACACTGCTAAAAAATCCATTTAATTTTACATTAATAGTCACAGTAATTTTACTATATTTTTTATTGTAATTTTATAAATTATTAGTAAGTTTATCAAAAATTTATAAAATTAAAAAATACACTGCTTTTTCTTACAGAGTAAGTGTATGATGGTACTTTATAACATGGATTAAGGATTATTGAATTAGAAATAGGAAATGTTTATTAATTTTTGAGTATGTGGTTGAAAGTACCAGGTGTGTAGTGTTAATGTGCGCATCAATGGAATGCGGTCAAAGAAAGTCGGCGCAACGCGTAGAAAACAAGATCTTTCATCCGACGACGCCGCGATAGAGAAGACGGGCGTCGTGGTGCGGTTTGCCTCAGCCCGACGTTGCGCGTCGAAACACATAATGGATTAAGCGGGTCACGAACCGAGAAACAGCTTTATTTTTTCGCGCCAGACTTACAGCCATTTATGGGAGAGATATTTTATTTCGCGACGGCTTGATGCGACGAAAAAACAATGATAAATACGACCTGCCCCCGGATAAAATACACACACACACACACACACACACACACACACACACACACACACACACAAAACGTAAACCAGAAAAAAATTCGATAGACATGCTACAGTTGTGATCTAGTTTTTATTTTTTTATGTTTGCACTAGCATTATTAGTATTGTTTCTTCATTATTTTAATGACTAATACTACTATTAAAGCAGACATTACAGTAAATAATCAAAACATAGAAACAAGATACTAGATAACAAAATAAGCAACTGATTTAAATAAAATTTGGCTCTCTTTAATTAAAAGTTTATAAATTTTATAATCTAGTTGCTTACTTTGTTACCTAGTAACTTATTTCTATGTTTTGTTTATTTATTGTAATCTAATTAGAGTAAGTAATTTAATAGTTAGTAATTTAATAAATTAGGGTCTAATGAGTACATGGGCAAGTAATGATTGTGAGTGTTTTGCGTGAGCGAATGTTTCCAGGTGGTAAAAATAGAAGAGTATTTATTTATAGAAATCTTCGATGATTCTTAATGACAATGTAAAATGATTATGTATTCTTTTTATTTTTCACTTATCCAATTTAATTTTAATGATTTATCTAACCTGTACAAAAATATAGTAAAGTCCGATAAAATAATATTTAACTTAAAAAATAATGTAAATTTTATTTTATTATCATTATCATAAAATTATAATAAACAAGTATGAAAAATAAATTTAAAATAATCAGAAAAGAAGTTCTTTTGAATTCAATAAATATAATTTACAAAAATATAGTAAAGTCCGTTAAAATAATATTTAACTTAAAAAATAATGTAAATTTTATTTTATTATCATTATCATAAAATTATAATAAACAAGTAAGAATGATAAATTTAAAATAATCAGAAAAGAAGTTCTTTTGAATTCAATAAATATAATTTACAAGAAAGTGACAAAATTATTATTTGAAGTTGTACAACACTAAAATATTAACAAAAAATATAATAAAATTTGTGTGTTTGTATTAAATAATGTAAATGCATGTTAAATATTTCTGATAAAATTGTTTTTTTTTTTAGCAGGAACATTACAATTATTTAATAATTTTTATAAAAATGAGCTGTATTAATTTTATCGCTTTAATTGTATAAATTTGCATAAATTTCAGCAAAAATAATTGTATCAAGTTTTTTTTTTTATTATTATTTCGTTGTGTGCAAATTAATGTACAAAATAGTGCAATCGCGTGCCGTAAAAGCAAAGTGTGAAACTTATATAAGAAGGAGTTTTCATAAACTTGTTAAAAAGTAAAAATATGAATCTAAAGTCATTTAACTTCATTGAATTAAATGCACGTAAATTTTGCATGAATAAGAAAGATTTATATTTAGATATAAATTTAGCACAATCAAGCCGATAGGATCTTTTATTTAAACCTATTTTTTTTTAAATAAATATTACGTTTGAATCTAAGGTTTATTGTATAAAATAAATTAATCGTTAAAATTACATTTGTTTAAATACAATTTAAACAGCAAATAATAAATTTTATAAATATATGATTTAAATATTTAATTTATTGTATATTATGTAATAGCAATAGAACTATGCCGATCTAGTGTAATTCAAAGAAATTTAATCGATAAAAAACATGTTGCAAGAATCGTATACAATAATGATAATTGAAAATTTAATATTGTATAATTTTTGCTTCAGCCACATTTATGATATCTAGAAATATAGGATGAGGCTATTTATACATACGGTATGTATACGCAATTGGCTATTTATACATACTAAAAAAAAAAACCTAAACCCATCTACTAACCTAACCTACCCTAAATAGCCAATTACGTAAAAATACTGTATGTATAAATAGTCAATTGCGTATACATACCGTATGTATAAATAGCCACTTTCAGAAATATATGCTCTTCTATTTCTACCACTTGAAAAAATTTCCTCACGCAAAACACTTTTATTCATACCATTCTACCTACTCATCGGACGTCTATGCAGACATATACCGTCAATATCACTCACATATATAAAATAAAATAAATAAAAACAAATATCTTAATAAAACCAGTCATATCATTATATTCAATCTTCTCTAAAATTTCCAATCAAATCAACTGATTTCTACAAACAATATCACATGACGTAAGCCACCTTAGTTTCAGCTTACTTTCGCAAAAGCTAAATGCGTTTCGCGCAAACTGTTGGAAAAGGCAGCCTAACGAAGCCCCCACTCGAATGAATACAAGAAATAAATTAATTTTCAATGTCGCGCTAATTAAAACACTTGTTTGCCAACACCAACATTCCTTTCCCCCCTCTCTACGTTTCTTTATCCACTTCCCGGCAATGAACGTGGCAGCAACGGGTTTATTTGCGATGCTCAGATTTACGGCAACAGCTCAAAACGCACTCTATATACAGGCGCGCGTTGTGCGCGAATCTGCCTGCCTGGCTTTATAAATCAAATTGTTGGTAAATAACGCACGGCTCGTTGTGGATAGGGTGAAAGATATTTTGGGTGGTTGGATATTTTCAGAGAAATATTACGATATTATGGTTTATAGGGCTGATAATTTTGTTGCTTTTTTTTTGGTTGATAAATGTTAAAAATTCTTGTAAAGTCTCAAAATATGTATAAATAATTACTTGTGTTCTCATGCCATTAAAAAAAAGATTTGTTAAAATTGTTTATTATGCTTTGAAAATATGAAAAATAGAAACAGAAAATAAATTAAAATGTAGATGAAAATATAATAATACATTCGTTCCACATAAAAAAAATACCTATTTCATTTGATTCAAATTAGATGACTATATTTTAAAGAGTTGGAATTAACTGCACTATAATTTAGAATATATTCACTTTAATTTAGATCATATTCACTTTGATAAAAACATTTGCACTCATAACAAATATAGTGCACAAAAAAAAATAATTCCAATATAATTAAATTTATTCAACTTTTCAAATATTTTAACTTTAAAAAAACATAATGCACAAAAACAAATATTATCACTTGTATTAATTACTTTTCATTATAAAACAGATACTTTCCCAATTACATTTATTTCCCAATTTTTAATGACTTGTCTATTTAATTAGATGATATGTTTTCAATAATATAACCATGTTAACTAACTTAGATTTACTTTTGTAACAATATTTTTTCCAATTTTCATACTTCAAATTAGTTACGCACTCAATATTGCTTCTAGTAAAGTAAGAAAAAAACTCATTTACAGAAGAAGTCAATTATGTTTCTAAAAATAAATGTAATATAAGTACTGCACATATACCGGGTGTCTACTTTTTTTTTGTTACATAGGGAATACAATGCTAAAATTTTCATTTGGTGATAAATTTTCCCCTAATTATTATAGAACAAAAGTACAAATACAAAAGTTGTTTAGAATTCAAAAATGCATCAAATGATGCCAAATTTATCAATATAGGATGTTCCGATCAAGAATTAGAAGCAAATTAAAATTTCCATTTTTGCGCTCTTTACATCAAAGTGCCATGGAAATTAAACAAATAATTTCATTTCTTCTGGAGTTTGAGTTTGACAGATCGTATTTATTTTATTGTTACGTTCTGTATTATTATCATTATTATTGAAAATAATGAATAAACTTAAGGTAAATGAAAAAGTTCAGTGCGTAAAATGGTATTTTACTGGAAATTCGATACGACGAGTAAGAGATTTATTCAGCGCTTTCTTTGAAAACCGTCCCATACCTTCCGCTATGACTATTCGTAGGATAATTAAACAATTCGAAGAAACTGGAAGTGTGTTAAAACGTTGTAAAAATTGTAGAAAAATCAACGCAGAAGATCAGGAGGAGAATTTAAATCAAAATGCAATTAAAGAAAATACATTGAATATACTTTTGTGTGTAACGGAAAACCCAAATGTTAGTGTGCGTCAACTTGGTGCTGAATTAAATTTGCATCCTTCAACAATACATAAGGTACTAAAAAATGAAAAATATCATTCTTATAAATATTCCACGCACCAAGAGATATTTGAAGCGGATAAAATGGCTAGAAGCGAATTTAGTAACATTATTATGGAAAAATCCAATTTAGACAGAAACTTCTTGAAATCTATTTGTTTTACTGACGAGTCTACGTTTACTTTACACGGCGAACCTAATACACAAAACTTTAGAATATGGAGCCAAACAAATCCTCATTTAATGGTAGCAACACGTACCCAATATCCAGAAAAAGTTAATGTATGGGCTGGAATTTTTGGCAGGTGTATAATTGGGCCATTTTTTATTGAAAATAATTTAAACAACGAAAAATATTTGGATATGTTGCAAAATCATATTGGTCCGCAGTTAGAAGAGTGTGCAACTCAAGATAATGTTGTCTGGTATCAACAAGACGGATGTCCGGCACATTACAGCTGCAACATTAAATTATATTTGGATCAATGTTTTCCAAATTCATGGATTGGTAGAGGTGGTCCAATTAATTGGCCAGCTAGATCGCCCGATTTAGCACCGTGCGATTTCTTTTTATGGCCATATTTGAAGGAGAAAATTTATAAACGACATATCAAAAATCTTGTTGATTTGAAAAATGCCATTGTTGAAGAGTGCAATAATATAACACAAACACAATTAAGCTCTGTACGTCACGAATTTTATAACAGATTAGGTTATTGTTTGGCAGTTAATGGCGATTTATTTGAACATTTAATTTAAATTGTTAGTTTCGTTTTTGTTCTCCTATATCTTGTATTCATGAATTTTTCTGTTTTATAGGTATATTGAATATTGTAATAAATAAAGAAAGTTTTACGGAGTTCAGCTATTTACTATTTATTAAACTCTTATCCGACGTTTCACTGCACAACTTACAGCATCCTCAGGGATAAGTTTAAATTATTATAATAAATATATTAGGCATAATGCCAGTCATCTAATTCAAATGTATTGTTTTTATAACTTGAAGTTAATAAATAAATTAAACAATTACTTAAAATTATAATGGAGACATTCACAATTTAAAACCACAGCTAGTACGTAGTGTACAGCCGAGTAAAATACCCTTTCATTGTAATAAATAATAAATACTTAATACTTTTTATACTTAATAGCTTTTCATTTACATTAAGTTTATTCATTATTTTCAATAATAATAATAATAATAATAATAATAATAATAATAATAATACAGAACGTAACAATAAAATAAATACGATCTGTCAAACTCAAACTCCAGAAGAAATGAAATTATTTGTTTAATTTCCGTGGCACTTTGATGTAAAGAGCGCAAAAATGGAAATTTTAATTTGCTTCTAATTCTTGATCAGAACATCCTATATTGATAAATTTGGCATCATTTGATGCATTTTTGAATTCTAAACAACTTTTGTATTTGTACTTTTGTTCTATAATAATTAGGGGAAAATTTATCACCAAATGAAAATTTTAGCATTTTATTCCCTATGTAACAAAAAAAAAGTAGACACCCGGTATATATATATATATATATATATATATATATATATATATATATATGTGTATATATATATATATATATACGTAGTCAAATAGTATTTATTGCAAAAATTTTCTTTCATTTCGTTTGATTTTGTTAGAAGGTTGTGGCATTAATTAATAAAGTTTGTTTCATTTTATATTAAAGTTCGATGTTTTGATTAAGTAAAACAAAGCTTTAACTGGAGTTTTTTATTTTAAATATAATGAGTTCTGAATGATTTTTTAGTACGTTAATAACATTTTATTATATTTTTTAATGTAATAATTTTCATCATACAAAATATGCATATGTTCACAAAACTAAAAATTAAAATAAAACATAGGTATAAAACTTCAATAACTATTACAGTTTAATTTTAATTTAAATAATCAATCTGATGTCCATATTGCTTTATAAAATTACCGATAAAATACTCCAATTAATAATACTAACAGAGAAAGCGAAAGAAAGAGAGAGAGAGAGAGGAAGAGAGAGAGAGTAAATTAGAATCAGTATATCTATATGCATATCCTATCATATATTATATAAAGTAACAAATATTTGACATTACAGTTCATTAGTCGTTAACCGGGCTGGTACAAAGCCTTCATCCCAACCACCCTTTCGTATATTTGGGCGAGAAGATAATTGACGTATGTCTCTTAGCCAAATGCATAATTAAATCCTAGGCGAGTTATTTGGTTATTGTAGTAATTCTATATCAGTATATACATATATAGAACAATGTGGTATCGTATTTGAAATTAGTTGGATGTATGTACCGTTGTTTGTGAGTCCTTCATTATATATGTCGTATACTATATGGCTGACTGTTTCGGGATTTTGACTCAAATTACTTTTAGATGTCAACGTCAACATTCGCGATGTTATTTGTTAATATTATATATAGCCAAATTATTAAATATTATATTGAAATGTCGAATTTAATTATATTCTAATGTTGAGATTTTCCCGAAAAATTTTACAGTTTTTTGGGAAAAAAATCTCAACATCAGACTGTTATTATATTAATTTCACAGATACACTTACGAACTTATGTTCAATGTTATTAAAACAATTTAATTATTTATTAAATTATTACAAAATATTTAATAGTAGAGTCAAGATGACTTAATACGAAAACATAATAAAAAAATAATAAAAATTACAAAAACAAAAACGCCATATATAACTAACAACTGATAATAAATAATTAAAAAATATTTCGCATTCTATTGTGCATACATGAAAATCTGTACGTATAAAACGTAAAAGATTTACCGTATTTTTTTAAGAATATTTCCAAAGTATATCAAAACAAACTTTCAATAACATTTCACAGGCAAATTCAAAAGCAAGTTCCTACAAAAATCTCATAAAATAACACATAAATTTTAAAATAAATTTATCTGCAAACCCCCAAAGTAAGTTAATACCAATCAAAATCGGGACAATTACAAAAAAATATCCTCGTATAGATTTAGTCGAGATGATAAACAATGCTTCATCCCAGTAATAATAACGGAAAAAATACAAAACAAAAACGAAAAAAAAAAAAAACTGGAAAACAATAATGAAAAAAAGCCGGAGCGCAATACATGGCTAGATCAATATCGTTTTGAATTTCTGTAGCGAGTGATTTTTAGTCAATTGGCCATCAGTTAATTGAATTTGAATTCAACGGCATGAATTGTGCTGTGCCAGCGGTATTTACATTGTCGGATTTTCGCGCGCGTTGAGAACACTGCCATCTCTCATACCTCCACGAGCCTAATTCTTCAATCGGTATAAAAAAAAATTAAATTGTCATACTTCATAAGATTTCCTAGTAAATATTAAATTTATATAATTTTCTGGGCTGGTATGTCGTGATCGATCTATCCTCGTCGCAAGCGTTTTGCCATACATCGTAGACGACATTCTCAGTGCTGATGACTGAAGATGTAACTACGATGTATAGCGAAATGTCTGCGACTAAGATAGATAAACTACGGCATACCAACCCAGAAAATTATATAAATTCATTTAGAATAGCAATGACAACAGGATCAATTATAACTAAAACAAATATTAGTCCGATGAGTAGATGGAGGGGGGGGGGGAGGTAGGTGGTATGAATGGTGAAATGAATAGTATCATAAAAGTTATTTGTTCGGAAGAAACTAACTTCGATATAGTAGAAAGAGTTTGTGCCACATTTTGTTGGGTACATGGCATGATAATGTTTGTATGTATGTAAAAAAAAATTGTAATCTATTTACTTATTTTGCTGCCTAGTACGTCAAAACGTCGATTATTAATAAAAATTATATTTTAATATAATAAGTTCTGAAAGATTTTTTACTATGTTCTAGAATAGTCTTCTGATATACAGCGTCAGCTCGAGGCAACACGACTCAAATTAAATTACATATCGCTATATTTTGTATTTCGGACTGAGCAACGTCCCAACACCAGACTTGCATGATTTTTTTTGAGTGCGCGAATTCGGTTTACAATAAGACTGGGAATGAATCAGTTCTGCCAACTAAGCATGTATTATGTAAAGACAGCAGTTGACAGTGTTGCCCCATATTGTCATACCTACTGCTACTCGCATTTAGGTTAATAATCATATTTTTAAATTATTGTTTTTAAAGTCTTTAACCCTTTAACAACTGAAAAATTTTACGCGACTACAAAGCTAAACGCAAACAAAAATGATTTTATTTAATTAATATTTATCGATTAGTAGTAATGATTGCTAGTTGAAATTTCTGCCACAGTCAATACACAACATAAAACTATAGCATGATCTACAAACACTAAAATAATTTGTATAATTGCCGGCGATTTAAAGCGTATACCATCATTGCTTTATATTGCCAACAAGCTGCTGCGACTACTTGCTGTACCTAATATTTAGTGAAAATATTTATTCATGATTTATTTTAAATATTTATTCCTAATAAATTATTACTGTCTAACGTTGCCTTTAGATTTTTCTCATTATCACAAATTTGTAATTTAACAACATAAATAATATTAATATCGTTTAACTTTTTATTGAAAGTACTCTATGAACACCAAACTACTACAAAATATCGTTAAGTATTGTTATAAAAAACCATCATTCAAAATTCAAACAATTACTATAGTAATAAATAATTTGTTTAAAATAGTATTTTTTTAGTAAAGTCAAATTTCGTTTTTTGTTACGTAACTTAAAATTTGAATAATATATTAATGAACCAACGCAAAAATTAAAGCAATTAATTACTAAGAAAAATCAATCAAGCTATTAATTTAAGCTTCCGGAAACGTGTCCGGAAACTCCGGACATTTGGTCAACCGACAGCAGCAGGATAGCAGGACAGCAGAACAACAGTGAGACAGCGGGATGTCTAGTGCATCTGTTGGTCGCACAGCGTCTTCTACATCTGCCAAACTGCTCTAGTTTGCCGGCCAAAGCATACACATCTCTCGACAACACAATAGAAATTTTACATCTGTCGACCGATCCTTTTACAACTGTTGGCTGACCCAAATTGGAAAGTTATTCTCAAGTTGATTGACAAATATTGATATAAATATATACAAAAAAAAAACATCGTACAAATATTCAACATTATTAGAAAAATTAAATTTTATAATAGATACTAAAATATCATCCAAATTAATAACACAAAATAGATAAAAATTTCAGTAAAATATCTGTTGTCTTGTCTTTTTTTTATATCAATTATTAATTTTTTTATTAATTACTGTAACTCATTACCGTTTACTATTTCTTTTTAACTTTTAAAATTTGTAAGAAAATTAATATTTTTGTGAAATAAATATAAAAAATTATATAAAAATATAGAAAAATAAAAATAATTAATATACATACTGATAGAATATTTATCTACCAAAAATTGTACTCGATTTTTCTTTAAAGTTAAATAATAATAAAGCAAATGTTATCTTAATTAAAAATAAAATAACTGTCATATATATATATATATAATTATTATTATTTTAAAAAAAAATATTTGTTTAATAATTCTTTTATATATTACAGATTTAATAATTTATACATATAGTAAAATAGTTTAAACTTTTTGTTAGAAATAAAACCTAAAAATTAACAAAGAAATATAACTTTTCTTTGTAAAAAAATGGAAAATAAACTTTCATGTGTGTGGAATCAAAACGTCGGATTTAAGTAAAAAGAAAGAACAGAACTTAAACCAAAACCATTTTAAAATTACTTTGTTTATTTTAAAAAAATATTTTTTATGTAAATTATTTAAATATTTAATTTAATCAGCCATAAGTTTCTGATACATTTTGGATAAAATACTTATAAGATAAAACAAAAATCTTAGTTTTTATATCACTAAAATTTTAAAGATATAAAAAACTAGATTATTTATTTTAGCTTATATTTTAACTAATTTATTTTAGAAATAGGAATATTTTCTTCATTTTCGATCTTGTTTGAATAAATTTTTATTGATTTTTTTTATGAATAAACTTTTAATGTGTAATACCTACACTAACCAAACTTTACCATCAAAATCATCACGATGATAAGCTAGCTACAATCTACAATTTCGTGGCGCCCTTGCACAAACGCAAACCTTTACACATACACACAGATCTCAGTCGTGTGTGGTACATGTCGGTAAATTAGAGCACGCGTCAACTCACACTTGTAACCGCATTGAGGACAACACTACCCCGTATGCGACGCGACGCTTCGCCCGTCGTCGATGTGTTGTATCACGCATTATGCGGTTGTGTCTCCATGTTACGATCGTGCAGGAATTGTGTTATTCCGTCGTTCACTTGTTCAGGCGTTCGATGCACACGCACCAACGCCTTGTTATGCACGTGCTCCGAAAGTTAGAACGTGTGCACTGACGGATATGTGGTTGTTAACGGGATTGATAGTGGTTGGGAATTTCGGAAAATTAGTCGAGAATATGGTTCGCTAATAACGGTGGTCATTAATTAAGATTAGAATTGCAGTATTAATTGGATCATCTCACAGTTTCTAATTTTTATATATGTTATTTTACATTAAATAATAAAACAAACATAATATAATATTTGACGTAACTAAAAATTATAAATTTTAAAATAATTTTAACTTGGTCGTACACAAATTGTATATTTTTTACCCTTACTAAACCAAACGGTCGTAACTGTAATGAATCAAATCAAAATTTACTTAACAAATTTTAATTATATACAACCTGTCTATACACTAAGACTGAAAAACTTTAATTATCTCAAAAGTACAATTTTGCAAAATAGACCTTTTACTTTTGCAGGGAAGTATTATCTTCGTAATACACTTAATTTAACACTGTAATTTTTGTTAATAAAATTTATGGTAATGTAATAATACTATTTTATTAATTTTTTGAAAAATTACATATACATTCTAAAAAAATTGTATATTTCATAATACATAAAGTGATCAAACTACCTAACCTAACCTTTGTTACTTCTTCGACGCAGAATAAACCCTTTTAATGATATCCAATTATTTTATAGAGATAAAATTTTAAAAGTAAAATTGATTTCTTCGTAATTAATAATAAACTTTCTGAATTAGTAACAAAAATAAAAATTTAAATTTTATGGAATCGATCTCATTCTCTATTTTACGCTGAATGTCAATACTCGTATGTACAATACAGGTATGTACAAAATTAAAAAAAAAAAAAAAACTGAAATACGAAATCCAGTATATATAAAATTAATAGATTGTTTTCAATTCGTCAAGTTTGTATCCATGATTAATTATTGATATATCGTTAATTTAATTGTTAAATAGTGACATAGTAAATTATGTATTTAAATATAATTTTCAATTTTAAATATTTCAAAAATTTTAACAAAAAATACAGATCACCTGATCAAGCATATAATTAAAATTCTGTCGCTCACAAATTTTTATATTGTTTTCATCTTTCAATACAATTAAAAACTACTTAGTTTAAAAAAAATCATAAAATTATTGAAACTGAAACTGAACTTCTAATTCAATAATCAAAACAACTTATTCTGAATTTTAGTATAAATGAAAATTTTCGTAGAACTAAATTAAGAATAATTTAATACTTACATTACTTTCCTAATTCCGGTCCTGGTAAAATAACACCGGTCCAAACACCAACGTATTACCGTGACATGTTGACATATGAACGTAGTTGATTCGCTCTTGTTTTCCGACAACGTTCTACAAAAAAAAAAAGAAAAACATATGAGTGAAGTGTGATTTCCAGCGTGACATTACAGATGTAACTTCAAAAAGTTTTTGTCCTCTGTTTTATTTATGTTCCCTTTGTTATTATTTCCATTTTCTTTTCTCTATATGGCGAGAGCTTTTTGTCAACACGGCACAGAAAAAAGTATGTAATATTAGTTCGTTAGCTGAAAATTGAATGTTACCATCAAATACTAATTAAAGTCGTATGAGACATTATTTGTTTGTTGAGAATTTAATTTTGTTCATGTTTCATTATTAACAGGAAATTAAAATTAAAAATGTGACCGTACCTACTGTGAATTTCAATTTTTTGTTCAGTTTGAAAATTAACTCCAGGGCTAGTTAGATATTCTAATTTTATAACTTTAGAAGTTTTTTAATAAAAGTATATATGAATAGATTTTTTATTAAATGAAAATGTTACTTTGTTCTCAAAGAATATTTTTGCACAGACAAAATTTTATTTGCGCAACCATAGTTGACCATAAAATTTTCAAATAATACGCCAGATTAAAAAACCAACTTCATTTAATAACAATTGCAAAATATATTTTATTGTGCAGTTTCAGCTTATTTGTGCAGATCTAAACTTTAAAATTTTTTAAAAATAAGTAACTTTGATTATTTGTTTTTTATTTTATTAAATTATTATTACATGCATGATTTTAAATTCTAATTTGTGGAGTTTGGAGTTCTAAATTTTTCTTAAAATAATTTCCTAACAACTGTATTTTTTTATAAATGAAAATTTTTGCTATGTTATATACATAAATTTTATTTGCAGTTATTACTAAAAATATACTAAATTGTGCTCAAATATTAGAATATTTAGCATATCTATAGAGTTTTTATAAACGAATATATCTCATCCTCAGATTTAACATATTTTAATAAATATTAAACACTATTTTATAGTCAAATACAGCAAAGTAGAATTTGATAAAAATATATTTTATAAATTTTATTTAAACGATGCAAAAATATGGCATAAATTATATATTTGAACTTATATAGCAAGAAGAGAGGTGACGCTGTTCTACTTAACTCTAATATTGATTGTTCAATTTATTTCTAAACATTTAAAGAAAATAAATACGATTAAAAAACACCAACTCAATAATTAATAAAAAATAAAGCATTGTTTTATTATTATATAAATAAACTATAAAAATATTGACTGGAAAAAGATGAAACATACTTCACGTTATATATGACTTTGTCAGCTGAGTGATAAGAAAAAACACAGAATAGTTACGTATGTCATACGAAAACGTACACTTATAATTGCGTAATGTAATATTTTCGTAGCGTAGAATGTACTTTACTTTTATACAAAATTGTTATTTCAGATTTACGAAAATTTGAGATTTTTAGAGCAAACCTGAAACAACTATATGAGTACTAACTAAAAACAAATAAAAACTCTAATACAACTAACGATGAAACATTACAAGTAAGAAACCCTATACATTTAATAGTATTTTTTTAAAATTTCCTGAACTATAGAAATCAACTTTTCATAATTATGTAAGAAAGATAATAAATATTTAATATCATCATTATAATTGTAATAAGTTTAGCGTTCATCAACTGAAGCATAATGTGAAACTTATAATAAGTTTACGACGGTCTTGTATGCACCAGCAACAAACTCATAAAATTATTACAAAGCCCATGTTTTGTTATTCTTAGTTTGTGCGAGAACAAAGCATCTACGCTATACATCTACTTTAAGTTATTTAAGTTTGTTTAAGTTGTTTATACCTTACATCTATCGACTGCATACATTTACAAAAATGCATGTTGTTAATTCGATGAACAAAATCTGCATTCATGTTAAGCGCCCAATATTATCAGCAATACAAATTGAGAACAGAAATTAGCAATTTTCTAAAACGGAAAACTCAATTTATAGTAGTAATTATAATTGAAATATTACCTTTTTTTGTAATTTTCTAAAGTGAAAGAATAAGTTTTTACACGATAAATTATTCACGACACACAGAAAGACAAACAAAGCTAAATAAACAAAAAAAAAATGATTCATTAACACGATAAAAAAGTATATAGAATGATGACTAAATACATTTCACGGCAAAAATAAAAACAAACGGCTAAACTAGGTAGATTAAATAACAAGGTTAATTTTTTTTATTTGTTTAGTGAAGATTATAATACATATGAAGAGTTTTGGTCAGATTCATTGCTAAATTGGTTAAGTAAAAGATCATTTTTTGTTTAGAGATGGTCAATACACTTAAAGAGTTTGGTTACTTGATAGGTTGAGAATCATTTTTAATTTTAAGTTTCATATTAATTAAAAAAGCTATAATAAAAGAAATTTGTTCTGCCGTACTTGTTATATAATTGTCGTGCAAACAACAAATTTTGTTGTTATTTACTCTTATTTTATAAAACATGTTTCACCAAGTGCCAACCACAACATCGTTAAATGTTACTCATATTTTGTTGAAGTGATAGATTGTACTCATTTTTACCAATAATTAAAATACTTTTTGACAATTTTGAGGGATATTTTTCATTTTTTTTAATAAAAACTTAACACAATCAACTAAATTTTATGTGACTTTTTGAATATTTTAAAGATAACTTAAAAATGTGCATCTTTTATAAAATTTAATTATTTTCTTTTAAAATTTTGTAACTATTTTTATTATTTTACTTTAACAAAATTTGCAAATAGTATCAGCTACATTATTTTCCATGTATTCTTATTCTACTGTCCAAACTACCCCACGTTAGGCGCCATCTCATTCTGTTCGCCTAGCGCGTCTTTTGCGGATACCTTGAGTTAATTAACGGGGCCCGGTTTCGGTGTCAAACGGATAGCAAGCGTTGGTGTTAGTATCGCAAAACCGTCTACCTATACACCCAGCATCGTCTAGCCGCTGTCGTAACAATGAAGTCAAGTGGACGGTCGAGCCTCATATATTATGATAACTTACAGGTTGGTCTATTGTAATAGAGAATTCCGAAACTTCGGTCTGACGTACGCAATTATTATTAATTTACTAAGGGGTGATATTCTGATAGAGAATTTAACTTTGTTATAATAAGAGCGATGATGTAGTTAGTATAAAATTTAATAATGCTGTTGCTAAATTAATTATTGTTGGTGGTAAATAAACAAATAAGTATATAGAATTTGTTTTAGATAATTAATAATAAAATTTTCAGTAATAGTATATTATGAGCAGACAGCGATCTTTATTGTGTTTAACCCAGATCCTTTCGACCAAAGCTCAGTCGCGGTCAAGAAATCTGGACAGCAGAATTTTATATATTTTTTGTTAATATAATAATTCTAAACAACATTTCGAAAATAAAATTAATATTACTTATTCCATCATTTATAAGTCTCATATTTATTTCTGCATTTCATATAGGAGTATAAACTATAAATAATATTCTAGAATTGTACAAAATACTTAATATACACATATTGTTTTCGTGCTAAAACCAAATAAAAGATCACCTAGTCTCTAGAGTAGCAGTAAACACAGTTTGAATTCGCCACTTTAATTACCATACCATTATTTAACATAACGCTTCGGCGCTGGCACATCAACAAAGTCCCATACCCAACAACCATCTAGTACTTTACCAGCTAAACCACTCTACCGCAAGACTGACGTTCCGGAACCCATCCCCGGAGTCACCCGGACTTGCCCCGGAGTTACCCCGGAGTCACCCGGACTTTTCTAGAGTTGGGGCCCGCCATTATCCCGATTGCAATGGGAATAACGTTGTGTGCGGCCACTTTTCGTCGACGACCTTGTCGTTTGATGTCCGGCTTTGTGTCGCAGGCGAACAGCTGTTCAATTTCCGGTTCGAAGCCTTTTCTTAAACTATCGGAGGTGGCGATTCCGGCGCGAGTGCAAAACCGGTACCATATAAACGCCCGCTTGATAATATATATCTGGCCGACTCTGAACTAGATTTTGTTCGTATTCAGCTGTTATGGACTGTGATGAAATTGATGAGGTATCGATGATATGGGATATATTGTAAATGTTTCCTTTTTAGAAATTAATTTTGTACTAGGTAATGTTGGGGAAATTGTATTTTAAGATTGATATGATATATTATATATTTTGTAAATAATATTTCAGTGATATTTTAACGAAATTTATAGAATTTATTACAATGTTTATCATATTTCATAAGATATTTATTATTATTAACACATTACATAATCCAAGAATTTTAATTTTAATTTTAACACTTTTTTAACAAAATCAAAAATTTATTTTCTTATTCCAGAAGTTAAACAAAATAATATAAATATTTTAATTTTTGTATTAATGCTTAATCTTCGGAATTAGTCTATTATCATTTTCATTATCAACTTTTATGTTTAGGTGCAATAAGAAAATAATAATAATAAATAATAAAAATAATAATAATGCGAATTATTTATATATAAGTTATTGTAACACTTGAATAAAAATAATTTTAAGTTAAATATCGTAACATTATAATAACTAAAATTAAAAAAAAAATCATTTATATTATGATTAATTTTATTTTTATTATTCCGAAACGAACCAACTTTTGCAACAACATTTTTTTCAATTTCACACTAATCCATTTTGTACCCAATTACCTCTAGTTATACCAAATAAAGTAAAAACCACATTTCCACAAGTCATTTTCCTTTATGCTTTTGCAGTCAAACAAAAAAATTCACTACCATATATCAACGTAAGCCACCAAAACTGAGTCAAACGAGTCTCTCTCTCTGGAAACATTTACGTTTCTAGCAAAAACACCCATAGCACTGAAAACCTTACAACTAACATCAAACTTTCTTTTAAATCTCACGATTAAAGCAATCATCCTTAAGACAATAAACAAATACATCACATTCTGTCGTTAAGTCACCCTTCTCAAAAACTAATATTTTACCCTTATTATATAATTTATAAAATTATATACCAAAAAAAAACTATTCGACATATAAATTTATATGTAAACGTAAATATCACACTAATACCATCATAAGATTTTTCATAAAAAGAACGAAAAATAAAATTTAAATTTCAAATATAAATATAAAACTAAACTAGAAAATATATGAGAGTAACTGTGCCACAATCCATAAAAATTCAACCAAGTTTATTACATCGAAATGCATTCAATATTACTTTATGACTTCTATAAATTTTTAATAAAATCGTGTTTACACTTCTTGTTACGTTATTTCACATTTACCGGAATTCTTTTACGTGTCTGCGTTAGTGCCATCTATCGTATTGGCAAACATCCTTCGGGTTGTAACTAACTTTAGTCGTAAAACCTATTAAATCAACTTTCAGCAAAGTGGGAACAGAGTTGTGTAGTCATGTAAGCTGATGGTGGTGACTAAAGCTTGTTTAGAATGGTTCAGTGTACATAGAAAATAATGTATGCCTAAATCATCTTCATAAAACTATTTGATTTTTTTATTTAGATTTTTTACTAAAACAAGTTGCATGTACTAGTTTCAGATAAGCAATAATAAGTTGGAAACTTAAAATAGCTAATATACTTTAAATTTTTTTCTCAACAGATACATAACTATAATAAAATACAACAATAAAACGGTTTTAAGTTGTAGTTTTGTAGTAATATTTATTAAAAATCGGCGTACTCAGTGTACTCAACGTACATCTTTAACAGAAAAAATAATACAAATGACATTTACGATAAATAAACAGAACATAGAAACAAATTACTAGATAACAAAATACGAAGTATACAACAACTTTGTTACAATTTAAATTTAAATAATGACTGCCGTTTTGATTTAAGTCATCGTCAGAATATTTTTTTTAGTTACTATATTTCTAACATAGTAGAATATCTTTCGGAACTTATTAAATTAAATAAAACTGCTTTAGATTAAAGTTCTGTATTAATATTTATTTATAATAGACGTTTCGACAAACTCAACGCCCGTCTTCAACAAGAAAACTGATACAAATGCAATAAATAACAGAACATAAAAACAAGTCACTAGGTAACAAATAAGTGACTTGATAAAAATTTATTTCAAAAACAGAATGCAAAATCTATCTGTTATACATTTTCTATGATAGTATAAAGAATGATCAAGTTCTGGGTGGTAGTTCGAATATAAACAAGAAAATCGTGTTGGCATGCTGCGACGTTAAGCTAGCGCCAAGATGGAGTGTTTAGTGATCGTGTGAGAAAATGAGACATTGTGAATTTGCTGTGGAAAGCAATTGGTGTTTTTCAGGTTTTGTTTGATATTGCAAAAATTTTCTATAGTTTTCACTTTGTTCATTATTTTACATTATAATTTTCAAAATTAAAAATAAAGAATATATGAGAGATATTATAGGTAAATATGAATAAATCAAAAATTGCATGCATTGAAATATTTGGTGTTGAATAATTTTTTAGATTATTTATTTGATTTGTTTGATCTTTAATTTAATTTTATGTAAATGTAAATATTCTAACAAAAAAAAATTAAATATACCCCAAAATTATTTAACAGTGATTAGAAAATATATCGATTTCATAACCCTCGTAACTACATTAAAATTCAAATTATAATCAAATTCTGACTTGGGTCTGGATGGCCCATTCAATGGTCAATAGCGTAACGGCACCTGCAAAGGATGAGGATTCCGAACAACTGAAACGCTGCCGATATCAGGTTAGTGGTACAAAGTTTTAATACTAGAAATAACATTATATTTTAATTCTGGTGTATATATAGTGCGAACCAGAAACCTTTGGGGTCCGAGTTCAACACGCTATCACTGACCTACAACTGCTCATACATTAAAAAGTTAATTTTTATAAACGGGTAACCCATTATTGCAACAATTTTTTTTGGTAAGAATAAGACATTTCATAAGTAATACGTATTTATATTTCTAATTAGCATTATAATAATAATATTTGATGTACATCCATATCAGGCTTGTTTGTTAAATTATAACTCCGTCACTTTGTTTATAAAATATTGATTTTTTTTTCTTCATTTTTATAATATTGTAAATAATTCAATAATTTGTGACATACTTTAGAACGTTAAAATAAATTAATAAATAAAACACAATTATTAATGTATTTTCAGAATAAACTTGTTAATTGCTAGAAAATATCCACACGTGCCGAAAAAATGTGTATACACAGAAAAGCAACACCAAAAAAAAAATCAGTGAGATCCTTTGACTAATTAATGTTGACAGAAATAAAAGCGAAAATATTTTATTGACATTTCGTTATCAATTATTTTCATTGACTAAACAAAATGTTTTTGATGGACACTTCCATACAATTCACATTTGTTTAGCATGCATTATTTTCAGGTTTTCATATTCGCGTCAAACATGTTATTGTGTCCAAAATGTTTATTATAGTTGTTTATAAAATTTATGAAAATGATACATTAGTTTAATTTGATATATTAACAAAAGCTTTTGCCAAAATTCATATTTTGCGTAGACGCTTCTATTTTTTTTTTTTTAATAGTTGAGATTTATAAAAATTATATGTTGTAAATAAAAACTTATTTCATTCAAACAGTAATCTACATGAAATATTGTAAAACTTTCAAATTTATTTTATACTGTTAATCAAACCATTTTTAACTAATTAGAAGATTTTAGCTCTTTTTTAATTAGTGAAATATGATCTACTTGAAATCAATTATGTTAAATAATTTGTGTATTCTCCTCTTATACTTATACATGTCTTAATAATAATAAAAATAAAATAAAACTAGGTCAGACATAAATATTGGCAACAACATTCCTCTGAAACCAAACGTGACTCTATCCAATTCTGAATACCGTCGCGTCGCTACACACGTTAGCTAAACGACGCTCAAACACGACGCCAAAATGCTGGCTGCTCCTACTCGAGAGAATGCGTAATGAAAGCGGACGTTATTACACCGCAGGGCCGCGCTAATTCGACGAGCCATCGACCCGGAACCAAAAGTCTGCTAGCCGGGACTATGACTCCGGTTAAACCCGGAGTTTGACTCCGGTGCACCCGGACTCGGACTCCGGTCAGCCTCGCTCATTAGCGCAGTCTTTCACGTCGAGAGCAAATACCGGACGAAGTATTGTTGTCCACGCGGCTCGGCTAACTTTTTTGTTTTGCATTTTTTTTCTTTCTTTTTTTTTGAAACGATGCTTTTCGTAAAAGTTTTGTATGTAGTTTTGTTGTCAAGCAAGATTTATTTTTGCACAAACATCTATGAATCAAATGCTTGTGTCATTGTTGATAGTATGAATTTATATTTTTAATTTACGTGTAATGCACCGTACTTGCAAAACTCAAAAAACTTTAAAAAAATCAAATTTTTTGTTTATATATACATAACATTATTATACTCTGTATAAAATATGAATTTAATACAAAAGAATTGTTTTACAAATAAATGTAACAAAATATATATTGTTTTTTAATTTTTAATCTAATTTTTTTTTTTAATTTAAGACAATAATACATTTCTCTTTATATTAATAGACAATGAAAATATTTAACATTTTTTTAGCTTGGAGTTTTACTAGCAGCTCTATGCCATTTTTATTAATTAATAACATTAATTATATCATGTTATCAATAAAAGTGTAAACAACAATGTATAATTCAAATCGTACTAATTTTCTAATAAATATATCAAATAATATTATTCATTTATTTAAAACCAAGCATTTATAACATAAATATTACTTTATTATTAATATAAAAATGTATAAATATACACATGTGTACAGAATTATGCCATGTACTCAAAAGGATGTGGCACAAACTCTTTCCACTATACCAAAATTAATTTCTTTAAATTTTTATATCTTGGCAAGTAACTATCGCTTCATTCATTTTTAAGATATCTATTTTACATGCTCTTCTATTTTTACCACTTGGAAACATTCGCTTATGTAAAACACTAAGAATTATACCACTCCATCTACTTATCGGATGTCTACGCAAACGTATACTTTTTAACCAAATGTTTATTACACAATCGCACAAGATGACCACCGGACTATCTTACTAGTAACTAACACCAAATTTTAATAAGAATAAATAAATTTATTTTATTATAATTTTTGAAATTTATGTAAAAACAAATTAACTGTATAAATTGAATTTTTTTCTTTTTTTCGAATTAGGCAACTCAGTCCATCAACTATTAGATTCCTTTAAGTTTATAATTTTATTTGATTGTCAATTGCAAAATTGTAAAGTATTTTATATACGCTTATATCTTTAGTGTTTAGAAGAACCGTTATAATTATAATTCTTTTTGAAGTAAATTTTGATATAATGTTCTGCGTTTATAAACATGAGAATATTATGTGATTCGGATCTTCTACAGATTCATTATCACAATCGTAAGTATATATACTAGACATGTTAATTTTGTGTAAATTATGATAAAAGTAGTAAATCTCCTAAGCATAATTGAAATTTTGATTTAAACATCTTTTAATTGAATAGTAAAAATTTAAATATTAAAAAAAAGGCTTTAGGATTAAGTTCTGCATAAATTTTAAATTTAGAATAAAATATTTTGATTTAATAACAGACAATTTTGTCAAAATAATTTTTAAAAAAACAGGTTAGATAAATATAATATCTGTTAAGCTTATTAAAACTATATAAAAATAAAAAAAAAATATTTATATATTTCATTTAAAAATTTGTATAAAATATGAATAAAAATACATGAAAAAATATTTTGTTATTAATTTTGATCACGTGTATTGTTACGTCTGACAAGTCTTCTAGAAATAGTTGATTATCTTTTTCTTTTTCTTCTATTTGATGGAATTCGAAGGACATTTCTTCTCATTTGTTTTTGTACTACTGATGGTTGTTTTTAGTCCTCAATATCAGAGACTCATCACTAAAATTTACACACAAAAAATACAAATATTATTATAAATACTTATAATAAATTAGATAGAAAACTTATCAATTGCTTAATTATACATATATAATATATTTTACAGTCAAATTCACGTAAAAAAATAAACACTCCAATCTGCACAACGGTTTCATTGCGTCTTGATATTTAAGAGTGATACTAATTATTTGACTAATGTGAAGCAATGAAGCATTATCTAGATAATTTATTAACTATTATCTCATCCAAATAATACAAAATACTGCATCTTTGTTTTTAAATAGATAATGTTTTTTTCTTCAACTAGCAAAACACTGTATGTTTCAAATGAATTAAATACATTTTTATACCAAACATACCTTCTGTCAGAAGAGCTGGCATCATTATAATCATTATTCATAGCCATTCCTTGCAGTGTTAATGAACTCAGCGATTGTGACAACAAACTGTTCACCGATTCCGAATGTAAAGGGGTAGAACTTCGTTCTAATCTTGGTATCTCTGCGTTTAAACACTCATCCACATCCCCCTGACCATGTTCATTTTCCTCCTCCGGTTCTCTATTTGCTGATAGCAATTGATTTCTCTTTGTCTTACGAGAATTATAATTGTACAGAAGATAGAAAACCATAAACGGTGTAAAAATGCTGCCAAGTATTGTAAGTGCACTATTGTTATATGCATCCACTTCGTTTTCAACGAAAACTTTATAAACTGCGCACGATATAATTTTTAAAACACCTTTTAAAACTCGAGTTATCATTTTTATTATTTGATCAAATTTTTTGAAAAATATATTTGTTTATATGACATATGTTTGTTTTTGTTTCACAACGCATCGCCTACGTTATTATTCAAAGCCAATCAATTTATGTATGCACAAGCTTGTATTCTCATAGCACTTTAAAATTTGTGTGTCTGTCAAAAATATTATTATTATTGGAATCAGAAATAATATTATCTAAATATTGTTTTCATATATATAGGAAAAATGTTAACAGTAATTTTAACCGATATTTTAAAATGCTTAAAAACAAGTTACCTTTAACGAAAAAAAAACTGGTTTATTGAAAAACAAAACCAAAACATAAAATTATCTTTTAGATATTTATAAACGAAATTTATGAATTTTAAACTTTATTACCAAAAACGATGACTAAGCATATTTATATTACACAATTTTAAGGCAGATAGATAAAATTGATTCTTTATTTCTAAAGTAAAGCTTAAATTACATTATACTTTTTTCGTCTAGATTCATACTAGGTTTCTAGTTCAAGTTTCGTTCAAGTACAGATAGTCAGTTCTAGTATAATGTAAATCAGATATTTGCATCCAAGTTTCTTGCAAGTTTCCTAGTATAGAAATATACAACATGCTCTATTTTCCTATTCAAGTTTCATACTAGATACATTATATGTATGCGCACACAATTGTACCAACCTTATATGTATCCATTTTTGTTTAAATGTGTTTTTTAGTATCTGTCAAATTAAGTACTTTATATTTCTAAGTTGGCGTACTGGCAATACATCGGATAAAATCGAAGAAACTCGACAATACACGACCGATTGTGAAAAAAGTATGAAAATTGAACAAAACTTGAACAAAAATTGAACTAGAAATCTAGTATGAATCTAGACGAAAAAAGTATAATGTAATTCAAGCTTAAAGAAAATATAGTTTAATAATCAAATTTAAATTTTCTAAAAATAAATCATGTAAATTTTTAATATTTTTGCCATTTGGTGAGATAATTTTTTTTTTTATTAAAATACAAATATAAATATACAGTTAGACAAAAAAAATAAATACTCAATATATTTTTAATTTAGGCATTTACGTTAACACAATTACAACTGCAGAAAATCGTATTTTCCAAATTTGAGCGTAAATTTCCAAACCATTACAATCAATTTATTTACTCTAAATGAGACAACTCTGCAAGTTTGGCATATTCAATTCTTTTCTAATGTATTCAACTAGGAAAGTCATTTAAATTAACACACTCGTACGTATGTTTGCATGCTTTTGTGCAAAACTTAGTATACAAATAAACATTTAAATGTTGAAACTTTATCTGAAGTTAACTGTAACGCAATTGTATTGTAAGACGCCATTTTGATTAAGTTCTAAACAAGACGTGCAACATCAACCAGTAGTTGAATAGAAAACATGGTTCCTCTTACGTACAAACGACTTTGTTTACGTATTTTAAAATAACATTGTATAATTTAACACTGCATTAATTTTTCGTGTGAACTAATATTTGAAATAGAATATTATGAAATAGATAAATAAAATAAAAATTTGTTTAATTTTATTTAATTTAGAAATAATAAAAATACATTTTATTAAAATATAATAAATCAAATATAACAGAAAAAGTACTGTTATATTTACAACAGTACTTTTTATTATAAAAGTGATTAATATATTTCAGATTTGCTTTTTAATTCCAACAGTTTTTTTTTTCGTAAATCCAAATTACCAATAACAAACAACTGTTCTCGTTTCAATATCAAACAACTAGTTTACAAAAACAATAACAATTGTAAACTTTACACAGCAATACCAACAAAAACCCGAAAAAAAAACAAAAAACAAATATGAAAAAACATTTTGCCATTTAGCAAAAGCAAAAGTCAAAAAGTCATTAGAAACTTTTCATTTCATGCGGTTGGTAACGGAGGGGGAGGCTGTACAGAGCAACCGGCAGATTCAATAAATGCTTACAGGCTTCCAGCTCGCTTTTGTTCAAGTTTACTTTTGTTAATTGAACTTGAAATTGGCACACAATTATTATTATACAGAGCAGGACGTCGCGGTTATAACTTTAAATCCTTGGGCATTACAGCAATGAAAATTTAAGAGAGTACTTTGCACAGAACTTTGAAATACATGCCAATTGAGGCGAACGCTCAGTTTTCGAACCACAAACTTACAGTACTGTACTAGTAAATTTAACTTATCGCTGACACTATTTGGATAAGTTTACATGTGCGACAGCAAACGCTATATGTAACTAAAACCTCCTGTGATTTTCAGTATGCAGAAAGCATCCTTAGATGTCCAACAAATTTTTGAAACTGTATTAGTGAACACAAAAGTAATTTTGTTGCGAAGTAATCTGATATGAAAAGTTGTTTCGAGACAAATAAAATATAAGAAAAGTTTAGATGTCTGTTACTAAAAATAAAAATAATGATACATAGTGCAGATTAAAAAAAAATCCAAGAAAATTATTAACTAGTTGGTAAAAATTTGATTAAATTTAATATAGTAAAAAAAAATATTTCAGAACTCAATATACTGAAATAAAAAAGCTTTAGAATTAAATTCTTTATAAATTTTAATTAAAAATTGACATTTCAACATTCAACAAATTGAAACAAACAATATACAAAAATTTGTATAATTAACTTAATATTAAGTTCATTGCACCAGAACCATTATTCTGTTCATCATATTGATAATTTATACTTATATAAGTAACCTGGTATTTATATTATATTTGTAATATCTGTCACACACATCTTTAATACACACGAATCAAAATAAAAATTAAAAGTTAAAAAAAAATCAATTAATTATTACCAACTTATAACACTGATAACATAAAAAATACAAAGTAAACGTCATAAATTCTCCTTCTTCCAGAGATTATGTACTCCCTATAAAATAAGTTATAGAGTTATGGTGCAATCTGTCTACTATTAAATCACCTTGATTAATAATGACAACATATATATTTATAGCGGTAATGACATTAAAGTATCATGATACAATTAAAACATTACATTATCCAAATAATACAGAACAAACAAAGCGTTTATTTAATAAAATCAATAAATAATTCTTCGTGCAAATGCAGAACGAAGGAATTACCCGATGTTTGTGTAGCAACTACTAATCTGCTAAAAGTCATACTTTGCTTTACAAGAGCTTACCAGTGGTTAGACTTCCTACAGTTAGCTTAACGCCCGAATACATTACCCAGCACCTAACTAAGTAGCTTTGTATCAGCGTAGCTAGTGATCTGATTCCGATTCTACATTAGTAAAATAGTGTCTGTATTAGGAACTTATTCCTCGGCAAATATAAATGTTATTGCAAACGATACTAATAAAATATATGAGTAAATTTGGATTAACTATAGTGAACATGTAATGATAGTTATTACTATAATAAGGATAAAATAAAACGGCTTTAGGTTGTAGTTAGAAAATCTATATGAAGTAAAATTCTAAGATACAGTAGATTGATAAGAGATGCAAGAGAAATTTCTAAAAAATTAAAACAACCGAGCTTGTGGTACGAGTCGTAATGTTTAGTTTGAGTATCAATCCTAATACTTTAAAATCCCAATTTTGTGTCAACAGAAACAGAAATAATTACAATTGGTATAACTAACCAAAGTACGACCTCTTTGTTTTCCATCATCATCATCAATAATTGAAATAGTGGACCGGTATGATATGTAGAAAGTTGTGGTGTGACGACTAAATAAACGTTAAAATTAACACACGCCTATGTAGAATAACCCAAACAAACACAGAAATAATAACCAAGTTAAACATCAAAGCAGAGGTGGAGGTAAACAATAGTCTACCTAGCCAACGAGGCCACTGCAAAATTCTCGTTCGTCTGAAATTTGATCATAATGTTGTTATGTACGAAACGTGAATATGTGTTTGTCTGTTTTTGCTAGTGTATTTTCTGTGTTTACATTATTTCACACAAGCATTAATTTACGTATGAGGTATTACGATTAGCTTTGGAAACAAAATTTAAAAAATAACAGATGATATAGTAGATTATTTCTGAAGCAAGCAAAACATATTTATATAAAATTTATAGTTAGCAGCATAATATAATTTTCAAATTATTTGTAACTGAAAATCTTGTTTATATATTAACTGATATGTACAATATTTTATTTTAGTTTACTTGTTAATTAGAACCAAACCTATAATTTTAATACACTTCCACATATCAATATGACTTGAAACTTTACATTTGAGTTTCATATACGTATATGTAGTCTGTACTCTATAGTTCGTCAAACAATTGTAAAAACCAAATAACAGTTTATATAAAAAAAATTACATAAATTGGTTAAAAAGTTACGTAAGTTGATAAAATTTCAAATATTCTCTGTGCATTTGTTTTCTTTTTTCATTAAAAAAAAAACAATTATTTTTAAATATATGATTATTTCGTATTTATAAAACAATTTAAATATTAACAAGTAACGCAACACATTAAACATGTGTTCATTTTCTCCCAACTTTAAACTCTATTAATATGATCTAGTTACTGTAGACATGCTATCGTATTTCTGCATACTATTATCAATAATCGATAAAAGCAATTTAACTATCATAATTTTATTCAATCAATACAAACATACAATGCATTACACGCTACTGCACTATAATCTAACTTCATTTATATTATTTCTAACAAAATAGCAGTGTAGATATCAAATATTATCTTCCATCAATTCATTCATTAACCACTTCATGCAGGAATTAATTTTGAATTTTTGGTCAAAACATTATCGGACTTTTTTATTGTGGAAATCTACTATTTACATATAATTAAATTTTTAAAAAATATTTCCAGTAGCGTAACATATGTACCTTTATTAATTAAAAAAAAACTCAACATACTATAAACTACACCACGATACTAAACATTTACAACTACCACGTGGGAGTCTTCCGGTAAAATAAATAAGAATAACGGTAAAAAAACACACCGTTATAGGCACATGTCGTATAGAATGAAATTTATTAAAAAATTATTTGCTATACGTTAACATATTTACAAAAACTATTATCAAGATTTACATGTGACAATAATATTTATTGCAAATATTATATATTAAAGTTTAATATTCATAAAATATTTACGTATAATTATAATTATATAAATTTATAAATTTATATTTTACAAATAATTTTTGCAATTAAAACTGAAAATGTTGAATATAATTAAAATGTAATTTATTCCATAAAAAAATTCAATTTATTAGCTTTAAATTATGACATTTATACATATTATTATAACAAAATTATAAAGTAATTAACAGAATAATATTAATTAATTTTATACTATATATATATATATATATATATATATATATATATATATATATATATATATATATATATATATATTCTTGATTTTCCATATATGTACGACACTTTTAATATAATACTAATTAAAATGAAATTAATTTTTTATCTGTCATTTAATAGACTTTGATATGACTAATGTGTAATTAATTTTACTGTATCTATTTTCAATATTGCATGTAAAACAGAAACAATTATCTGATAAGTCATGACATTTTATTTTCAGATAATTATCCTAAATTAATTTTGTATATTTGTTTTATTAATTCATTCAAATTGGTTGGAAAATTTCATGTTTTACAAAATTAAATATTAAATTTTGTTGTAGCTATATAATCTAAAATTTTAATATTTACTATAGTGAAAGTGATTGTACAGCGAATGTATTAGTTATTGTAGATATAGAAGAATATTTCTTCATAAAAATCAAATACTTTGAAAGTACTTAGTTTGAA
This sequence comes from Clivina fossor, assembly GCA_963966155.1. Classification (NCBI taxonomy): domain Eukaryota; kingdom Metazoa; phylum Arthropoda; class Insecta; order Coleoptera; family Carabidae; genus Clivina; species Clivina fossor. Next base: position 7,542,708 of record OZ014565.1, on the reverse strand, counting down.
CTAAACTATCCAGTCTCACTGTTTATCTATTTATCTCTATTTATCTATATATATATATATATATATATATATATATATATATATATATATATATATATATATATTTATACTCTTAAATATAATATTAAGTCATAAAGTTCATTTAGTAGTGTTTAAATATGTACCTACTATAAATTTCAATCTAAGAGACAAAATTGTAAGTTCTAACAAATAAGGTAGTAAAATAAAAAAAATTAATAAAATATATAATTATATGACTCACTAATACTCTTAATTATAATATAAAATAAATCAGTTCACTTAGGTAGTAATAGCGTTAATTTCGAATAATAAAAGTTGGCTCATGAATGGTTGGTTAAAATAATTACTCGTATATGTGAGTGATATCGACTGTATTAATTTTCATAGACGTCCGATGAGTAGATGGGAAAGTATGATTGAGAGTATTTTACGTGAACGATTATTTCCCAGTAGCAGAAATAGTAAAGCATGAGTGAGAGGCATTATGAATACAAATAAAGCGAAAGTTGCTTGACTTGATAAAAATGTTTAGCAGAAACTAATTTCTGTATAATTGAAAAAGTTTATGCCACACTCTGTACCAATGTACCATATGAGTACATGGTGTGATTGTGTATGTATATAGATATCTATGTTCTAATTACACCAAGTGACATTTATATTTTATTTAATATTTATATTCAAAATATATCGAAATTTTAAATTTCCAATTTATTTCTACATTCTATTTCCTACCTTTAATCCAATTCCACTTCTAAACCGTCAAAGATTTTATCAGCAATAAAACAATATCTGCCGTGAGAATTCATCGCTACGTGACATTGGACCAAGGCATGTATTTGCAGTCCTCGTTTAACGGCTACTTCACCAATGCACATGTCTTTATCTACTTTTACACTATTTTATTTCTAGTTTAGTTTATTTGCCGTTTATCGTGGTGTTGTTTTGTTCGTTTTTTTTTTTTTGTTCCCATCTTCAATGGTTCGGGGTACGATATTGTGGTTGCGACGTGAGCACTTACAGATGATAGTAATGGCGGTAATTGTACGTTTTATTGATGTGGTTTTATGGTTACGTATTTGATTTTGGAAACTGTATCAAAATAATCTGATATATGATGGATGGCTTTGTATTAGGTAATAATTAATAAAGTTTTGATGATAATTATTTGTCAAACGGTTAATAGAAATGTTGTAGTTGTAAGCTAACCCGTTTAATAATTATATTACTAACTATAAATTTTACTAATGTAAAAATCTCATATGACTGATTTCATTAAAATTTTAGCGATGTATGTATGTTGTTAAAAATGCATATATTATATCTCAAAAAACTTAATGTTTTATTAGTACATTAATATGCAGAATTATGTTAAAAGTTGTAAATGTACAATGTATATTATATATAAATTACATTTTTAATTAAAAAATAGTTTGATAAAAAAATTAATTATTGATTTTCTGAATAAAACAAACAAAACAAAAACAGAGAAAGAATGCTAATTATTATGTTTAACAAAATTATAATTAACATTTTTTGCAGTGTTTCTATGTTAATTAATACTGAATAATAAAAAGTTTATTTACAAAATATGAGTACAAAACAAAAAAAAAGGCTTGTAATTGTTTTCCATTTTTATATGAATATAAAATTTGAATGCCAATATTATATAATCAGTTTAATAATATCAATATTTAAACAATGATAAATCAAACAAAAAATGTTCTATTCATTAAATACAGAAAATAATTTAGAAATTAAACGCAAATTTCAATGCATAAATATATTCTTTTATAAAAATATAATATAGGATTTAATGTTCATGTAGGGTCATTTATGGTCAACAATATTTAAATAGATAATCATCATTTATAATAAAAAATATAGTTCTTGATACTAGTTAATCGATACTGATTATATTACTGTAACGCTGTAAGTACTAGCAAATTATTTTTAAGCAAAAATATTATAGAAACTAAAAAAAAAAATTAGTTTCAAAAAAAGAAAGCAAACGCTAGTCAAAAAGTTAACCACCACTAAAGCCCTTGCACATATCAGCTCCGCCTTTAACCCCAATCATACAAAACTGTAACAGAAGCAATTACAGGTGGAAGTGAACGCCAGCTACTTAACCGCATTTCACCCTCGCAAAGCAGGCCGAAACATAAAACCAACCCTTAGCCGTAACCATTCTAACCGGACAAACACAACAGGGACTCCATTTCCCCCCCTTGGTTGAGTCCGCGCCGGCTTGTTAACCGGAAAGGGCCCGCAAGCAAAACCGGAAACGTCGACAAGCAGCGCCCGAGTTGCAAGTGTGACACTGCCGCTGGGGGCAAGCCCAGTGGTGATTCAAGGCTATGTCGCTTACAGAGAAATTTTGGGTTGTGTTGTTTAGAATAGAGGTTGCTTGAAATGGAGAGAAACTTGGCAACGCTGGAGGCGAGATACACTTGATATGGATAGTGTTTTAGGACGTTAGATCTACTCTTGACCTGGAAATGAACTGGTTTATATTTATATAATAATAATAATAATATGCAAAAGTAATTTTGACATAAGAAAGTTTTAAAGTTATACAGGACAGAAAAAATCTGGTAAAATCTTTTTATATAGATCATCAAACAAAAAAAATATTTACGTTTATAACATAGTCAAAAAAAACTTACAGAATTAATTAAATTAATTAATTAGTTAAACTAATTTCTGTATATATTTTATTTAAAATCGACGTTTCGATTTATATTTTACGAATATATGAATATGACCGTCTTCTACGATCATACTTTGTGAACAAATATTTATTGAATAGTATGTTTCACTGTGAGTCGTTATATACAAATTGTGAATAAGATTGTCGTCTAAAACTGACATTAGAAATAATAATGTGTAAAAATAATGATAATAATTTTGTATTATTTTTATAATATGTTTAGGTTTTTATATTTAAATACTTATGGCATATTGCATAAAATATAATCAGTAATAAATATATACTGTTAAGAGATGCTAATATATTAGGTAACTTATTTAATCTGTTATCATAGAAATTCAAAAATCATAAAAAAAATCATACTTTGAAGGAATTAAGTTAAGAACAGATTATTTAAATTTTAATATTTTTCATTGTTTTTTTTTATTAATTTAAATTTTAATGTAATACTTGAAGCAAACAATTTTCTTTTAATTACTTTACTATTTTCTTAAAAATTTAAATACATTTATTTAAAATTATTACTACAAAAACCATTTATCATTATTGCGTTTAAATAACTTTCATCAAGAAATCTTTCACAAAAAATCTTCATCATCCCAGCATCGGAAATATCAAAGAAAAAATTAATTATTACTCTCTTCATTCTAATGCCGCTAACTATCAATTATTCATCAAAAGAATTGAAGGCAAAAAAGGGTCTATTCCCTATAAAAGATACACAATGTGAAATTGTTAGAAATAGTTTCCCCCTCTCGATGTAGAATAGTCAAAACTCGGTCGAAATGAATCGAAGCAAACCGTGCCCGCGAGCTAAGCAAAGACGTAACAAGCTGATTATTATGCTATTCATTTGGTAATCAATGTAATTGCTCTCATCGCAACGACAAGCCAAACCGTACACTATTCTCTCTCTAATTATTAGAGAGAGAGAGCGAATGAATTCTCTGAGGTTCATTTACAATTAAGCTGGTATTGACAACAAAACTAGCTTATAATCATACTGTAATTTTTGGAAAATTTAGAATATATGAATATACAACTTAGATTAATGGTATTGTACAAATAAAAATTTGTAAATTAAACCACTCTATGTTAAGTGTTAAAATAAAAGAACAAAATCAAATTGAACTACATTTTTAATAATAAATATGATCTTACTGTGGCAAAATATTAATTAAATAAAAAAAATTCCCTTAAACCACAAAAAAATAATTAAAAAGCTATATACATATTTCTAAAGCTAAACTTTCATCGTCTGTAGCAGTGATCTAAGGTTACACAAATACCCAACTTACCAAGTGGTCAAAGATCAAAAACTGATCTTTGTTTTAAATATTTTAATATTAAATATTGTGTGTTTACAAAATATTTTAAGTATAAATTCGTTTCAAACATAATGCAATACGATGAGTTTATAAGAAATGGATTAAAAAACAGTGTTATAGTATTGGTATTAATTTTGTTGACGGCATCCTCAACTTAAATGAATCCTAACTACGTCTTTTCCAATTACCAAAGCAAGACGCAACACCATGTTAGAAACAGCATCGTTATTACAAATCGACCTAGAGTTTGCAGAGGAAAAGGAATCCACTTCAGCCTGAAGGCTAACCCTTCAAATATTCAATAACGTTGATAATTATCTTTGTATGTGTGTCTACGATTGGGCTGTGTGTAAGTCTGTTGCCAAAACAAAACATCAACTCATATCATCAGTAGATTGGTGTTCCCTGTCTGGTTGGCAATTTCCTTTCTCGTGGGGTCTAAAGCGCGCGCGACCCCCCCACCCCTCGCTCGTGTTTCGTATTACACGCGGCAATTCTTAATCGCATTAGCCGGTGTTGGGACCGTAGACACGCTACGCTGGTGTAGTAAGGGTTAGAAGAGGTATGTTATTTGCTTAGGGATTGCCATGGAATGGTAAAGACAATGGTGGAAAATGAAGATTTCGGGGATAGGCGTAGAAATGGTACGACCATCTTAGCTTGATTGAATTCCTATCTGGAGAGTGCTGGATAAAACAGTGATTGCAATGCGGTGTGAATTGTAAAGTTTTCGAGAGATTGGTAAAAATAAAATAAAAATGATTAGGAAAATTATTAAAAGACTTACAGTATATTCATCTAATTACATTGAGACTCGTAGTTTTTCATTATAACTTATCGATATAATATACGAGAAAAATATAAATACAAATCTTTATTAAGTAAAATTATTTAAAAATAAATAATAAATAAATTATACAATTAAATTTAAAATTAAATATGTACTTATTCTACATATTCATATGTATATACAATATTGTGAACAAAAACAATTTATGCAAACCAGCCTGTAAGTTGTTGTTAACCAATACAAAAAAAACATATACCGGAACAAAATTTTATTTAGATAATAGATTAGATAATTGGTATTGGTTATTTTTTTTTGTAATTTTCAAAATGCACATAATAGTAATCTTCAGACTGTCACGGCCGGTATCCATTAAATTTATAAAATATTCTGGGCTAGTATACCGTGATCGATCTACTCTCGTCGCAGACGTTTTGCCATTCATCGTAGATGGCCTCTTTAGTGTCGTAATCTGCAATGGCGTAACGGCACCTGTAGAAGATGGTGAGAGTACAGGTATATAAATACCAGATTGCGGAGCAGAAACTTTAATACTGAGGATGCCATCTACGATGTATAGCGAAATGTCTGCGACGAGAATAGATCGACCACGACATACCAGCCCAGATAATTCTATAAATTCAATGAGTATCGGTCGTGCAAGCTTGAAGATTACTATAACATGTTTGTTTGTTTTTTTTTTAACTAAATACAAAATAATTCATCCAAACAACAGGAGGTGTGGTAATAAGATATATCACTTAAAAATTTATCCGTTGCAAACATCGACTAAACTCAGTATTATCATCGTTCTACCCGAACAATGTTTTGCACTAAAATTATTTTAAAAAACAAATAATTCATCGTCTCGCTGCGGCTGAAAGTTCGTTTTGAAAGAACCCCGTGGCACGCCAAGCCGTCCCGAACTGACCGCAACTCGTTTTGCTTTCTACATAATAAAAATGAAATATTGAGAACGAATGACGCAATTAATTTCGCGAGAGCCTTTGTTCGAGGCCCGGTCGACGAATTATAAATGGTGCGAAAACAGAAAATGGGAAGAAATGTCCGGCAGCGGAAACGAAAACAAGGAAACGAGAAACTGCCCTCTTTTGCCGTCTGCACTTTTTAGAATTTAATTTTTCGTTCCTGCTGGCCGATCCCCAGCAGGAATTTGGATGCAGGAAATACGTCGCACACACAATTTGGCTAAATGTTCAGACGACAGCAGTTAAACCAAGTGAAATGATAATTTGAATAGAATTAGTTTTAATTGCAAATAAAAATTATTGTGATTAATTAGACTTGTTACAATAATATAAACTATAAAATTTGTAGTCTTTAATACATATAGCTTCAATTACACTAGACAATAGTGAAATGGTATTCGAAATAATTTTAACAAATTTTAATTTGTCTTGATATGCTGAATGCAAATAAATCATATCCTACGATTAGCTCAGGTCTATGATAGTTGTGATATGTCTGTAATATAATAATTCTAACCACATGCAGTAAAATAGTAAATAACAATTTTTATTCTTTTGTTTGACGTTAATGTGTACGCAACAGATATTGAGTTATTAAGTAGTGTTTCTTATAATCTAATAAGGCATTTAAAGTTATGAGCTAAGCTATTTCTTGACAAAATATCGTTACAATGTCGTCGAAACATATATAGTAACAACTGCTGTATAATAATGTCATTATTGTACTAGTAACACAATGACCTCTTTATAATGTAATATATTTTTTAAACAAAAAAATAAAAAACTTACAATTTACTTTCTTCAAATATCAAAATTGTAAAAGTTATTATGAATATCAATCATAATACCTGAAACAAAACAAAAATATATTAAATGAAATAAGTAATATAAAATAAAATTTATTAAATATTAAAGCCTGATTGCATAAAGCTTTGTAATTTAACCTTAAATAATTTTTCTGCATATAAATCTGTCGTCCATATATTATAATTATCTCAATTATTTCTAATTGGAAACAAAGTAATACAATTTAATCATTTTAAAATGAAAATGAAGTTCCAAGCAAATTATCGATTCTCTTGGCTGATTTTCAAGCAAAGTAAATGCGAAATTTGTTTACAGATTTTTCGTCGCACCGGGTCGGTCGGAACAAACATATGGCGGCGTTGTGATTATATTAGCGGACAACAATTTATTCTAAAATTAAATTCGCGACGCACACGTATAGGTAACTGAATTATGCGACCCGGTGTAAATTTAAATTCACCTAATATAGAGTATGTTGTTTCGTATATGTATGTTATAAAACAGGCCTAGAATACACGCAAACAGCAAGGCTATCACTGTTTATAAACCATGTTTCGAATAAATACCAATTAGCGTAGGATGGAAAATAAACAACATGCATGAATTGCAAAATTTTATACCGATATTATTAACTTAAAACTTTTATATAAATAAAAATGTCAACATGTTATAGATAGGGAACTAAAATAAATGTTTAAAAATACTCTCAACTGTATAATTATTACGTTAATTTGATAATTAAATTTAAAATATAAAATTTAAAAAGTTATAAATTATAATATGTACTTTGTGTTGATTTAAAAGTACGTAAAACGGTAATAAAATATTTCATTAACATTCACATATTTTTCATATCATCTGTGTTTCAGAAGCTCCTTATGGTCATTTGTATTAATTTTTCGTGATAAAGATATACCTACGTAGAGTATATCGAAACGTCGATATTTAAATAAAATATATCCAGAACTTAATCCTAAAGTATTTCATTTTAATATAATGAATTCTGAAAGAATTTTATTATATTAAATGTATCTTATAATAAATTATATAAAAAATTTGAAATATATCTTCTGCTAGATTATAAGTGCAATTTTAGTTAAATTTTCAAAATTTTTGTAATTTTCACAATTTATTTCTCTGATTAAATATTTTATGTACAAAAAAGTTTATAAAATTTTGACAATTCTGTGAGTTAAATTTATGTATTTTTTGACTGTCTGTAATTAGAATTAACTTACGCAAACATCAAAATACAAATCTAAAATTCAATGTTTTTAACAACAAGATAACTTCATTTATAATGTATTTTTATTATTCGAATATTTCGTACATGTATTTGTATGCATAAAAAATGCCAATACGTCATTTTTTTGACACGTTTTATTTTTTATTTACTAGTGTTTATACATGCAGATTTCACTATACGCTCACAAAATTAAAATAGTTTTATGTAACTGGTTTATAATATTATTACAATGATATTATTATATTAAATATTAAAACGCAAAAAGTACCTGCATTATATTTTTATAGAAAATAAACTCATAATTCAAAAAAAAAAATTTAAATTACGTGGCAAGCTAACCGTTTGAACACAATATCCAATAGGTAGGCGTTATTTTTTCTCTCCTCTTCAAAACTCAAACAAACGAAAGCGACAGACAGTTGCGTTGACAAAGAAAAAAAAAAGAATGTGATAAAAAAAAGAGAAACAGAAGAGCAACGTGACAGTTGCGTTGTCGTGTAAACAGCATTCGTCAAGTCATCACTCAAATTGTTTCAATTCTTTTAAGCAAACAGACAAACATCAGCGCACTAGGAATAGCGCCAATAGAGAAAATATTGGTTGGAAAACTACAGTGATAGTGACAAATAAAATAGATTCTGTAAATTTAAGTTAATTTTTGGATAATACTAATTGTAAAAATACACACAAAAATATTAAACTAATTTTCCAAAATGACAACATTCTTTTATTTAAATTTGAAAATAAATATGTAATTATAAACAAAAAAGATGCTTACATCCAGAATACATGCTTGTAATTTAAAAGAAAAAAAAATAAAGAGGTAGAATTGTCCGGTAATTCAACTTAAAAATATTTTTAAAATTTATGCAAATAAAGTTATTACTCGTAAACAAAAACAACTTTCAGAAAAAAATAGTCAAACTAAAATTAGTATTACTATAAACAATACCAAAATAATAACATTATCCGTAAATCCAATTGGCGACGTTTCACACTTACAAATAAATTCCAGATTTAAACAAGTACAAAAATAACTACAGCAAACACATCTCATCTAATCTATTTTACAAAATCCCAGCACTCATTGCCCTATCGAACTCGAAATATTCTCACCCTTCTGCTTCAAGCAAACGTGTGTTTTGCAGCAATCACGGTGCGTTTAACTGCGTCGGAGCAAGTTTTTTTTGTGCCTTCCACCATCACCAACACAACACCAACCGGGGACACCACCATCAACCAACATCCCGCTTTAAATATTCACCGTACGCCATCAGGCAACGCTTGTCTCCGTCACGAAACGCGCCAAAGGTCGGCGCGCTTTTTATTACCCAAACGCGGGACAATTAGCTATCAGCCGTCCCTGATTGCAAATAGTTCCGTACTCAGCAGGGATACAGCAGGAGTAGACCAACAGAAAAAAAACTGTACTTTACCCAAGCTTGCCCGCAATTCATTGTTATGTTTGGCTTATTTATCCGAAAGTACCGCAGGAATGTTTCCTGCTGAAAAAATAGGGACCGAAGATAATTGTGCAGGTTTTTCATTGGTGGTGTAGAATATGCTAATGTGATATTGGGGTGTGATGGTAAAAAATGTTTTAGTAACCTAGGTTGGTTTGCGGTATTTGTTTTAGTGAAAGATATGGTTTGATAAAAGCATGTCTGTACATTTTTTTAAAAGAAATTTTTGTTTATATATCATTTGTTTCTGCTTTTTTCTTATCTTCGTTAAATTATTTGATAAATAGAGAAGCTTTGTGAAAAAATGTTTGTAAATTACTATTAAATAAGAAGCTAGTCATATTTATTAAAAGATGATTTTGACTCGTAAATGATATATTTCAGGAATTAATTATGAATTAAAATAAAATTTGAGAATATAAAAAAATATATATTTTAATACATTATTATTTTGTGATATGTTATATATTTTATAAAATAATTCATTTTCATTTTTCATGAAAACAGGCAGCCGTAGGCCAGTGGTAGCGTATTAAACTCAAACACCAAAAGGCCCTGGTTCACGCCGAGCTGATATTAGAAATTAATAAAAATATGATTTCTGGTATTAAAACCTTATACTACCGAACTAATATCGGCTGAGTCTGAGTAGTTTAAAACCCACATTAACATGTTGGTCCTTTGCTTGGCTGTGGACTAACAACTCGCACCGTTGACAATGTAAGAAAAAAAAAATTGAAAAACTATATGGTTAACTTTTCGAGCATATAGTCCCATGTTCCGCCCATGAATTTTGAGAACAAATAATTTTTTTAATGTTATTTTTTTAAGATAAATGGATTAGTATAAACCGACTTTCAATTATTTCAGTTGTTTCGGAATCATTTACAAAAATTGAACATGAGTTAATTTCAATTTTTTATAACTCCATTATTTATGAAAATAAAGAAAAAAAGATAATATTAATCCAGTTTCACATCAAATACATATTACAGTTTTTTTTTCTTAAAGATAATCATACTCCAACAAGATATCGTTTTTAATCTCAAGCGAATATTACTTTTTATTAGAGATTTCCACGAAAGAAGTTACAATATACGTAATAAAAACTGCCTATTAACATTATTAATTACTTTTACTCAAATATCGTAACGTTGGCAAAACGCAATAAATCTCGAAATAAGTAAAGCGTAGGATTTTTGTTAATAAGACCACGCGCAGAAAAAATGACTCCAAGAAACCAGACTATCGCCATATTATATTTGACAAAATACTTAAAAAAAGATAACATTTTTTTACCGTTCCGTCGTAGCTGTAATAATAAATAGCATTTGCTTTTTAAAGATTTGTTTTGAACAAAACTTTATATCTAGATATCTAGTTTCAGAATGTGCAATAAAACTAAATTTACATTTACTTTTCTAGAACAATAAATGAATGCGTTTTTATATTTGCAGTGTACAATAATTTTTATGTTTTGCAATAAAAAGAAGTATTCTAATTGCATTTTTATTTAAATTTTTACATTTAGAAGCAGCTATAAAATTTCTGCAATATAAATAAAATATAAATACTTTGTTTTACAATAATTTTTATTACTTTTTAAGCAAATAAAATTAATAATTACATTACTTTAGCTTACAGAAATTTGTTTTCATAACAATGAATTATTTGTTAGTATTGTAATTAATTTTTAGTATAATTTTTTTGATAAAAAAAACTTAATTTGATGTTTCTAAAATATAATTTTATATTAAAACTAGCTGGCCCGGCAAACGTTGTCTTGCCTTTATTTTAATGGGTATATTAAATTTTTTATGAATTTTTCTGTATTACAAAAAAAAATCAATTACATTTCTCATATTATAATTATTTTCAATTTATTTGGAATCAATTTCTTTCACACTTTTCTATTTTTTCCTGCCCCCTCCCCCCCGCAGGGCCCTAGAATCCTTTGCGGGAGTGTACTTAACAACTTCCCAAAGTTACAAATTTATTTATTTATTTATTTTTATTTTATTGAGTTTGGCTAAACGGAACCCCATTGATCAGCTATCGACCGGGGTTAAAAAATACAAAATGCTATTAAAAAGTAGGGGTTGGTGGTAAGAGGGTAAAAATTTAGGACTAAATGTATTTTTTAATGGCACACCATAAAAAAATAACCAAAAAAAAATTTGTCCAAAAAATGAAAAAAAATTTTTTTGGGTGAGCCACCCCTAACACTTAAAGGTATAAAAATTAGTTATAAACCTATTCTCATACCTACTGAATATACATATAAAATTTCATCAAAATCGGTCAAGCCGTTTCGGAGAAGTATAAACACTAAAACTGTGACACAAGAATTTTATATATTAGATAAAAAGCTTTAATTAATAATTCATAATACTATTTTGTAATCTAGTTACTTGTTTTTTTGTTATCTAGTTACTTGTTTAAATGATTTTTTTTTATCTTTTATTAATGTTATTTGTATATATCTTCTTAAAGATAATACACGGTTAGTGTGTCGAAACGTCTAATTTTTACTTATAACAGAACATAAACCTGAAGCTCTTACTTTAATATAATGAGTTCTGAAAAGGTTTTTATTGTTATAATTTAGTATTAATAAGCACCTATAATACAATTTATAAAACAATTTTTGCCTCATATTTTAAATGACAAAATATTGTACAAATTGCAGGTAACCTTCTATTATTTTAAAAATATGACAAGAAAATATTAGGATTTTAGTTTATTTATTGTTCAATGCTTAAACAAACATTAGTATTGTACATAATGTTTATACGTGTCTTGAAAATTAAATATTTTTAATTCAGAACGTTATTTGCGCCTATTATTTATATATTTTTTACACATTTCATCGTATATATACCTCATTTTCAAAATTAAATAAAATTTAAACTTTCTTTATCGTAACTTTTAATAACAATTACTCTACATATACCCGAAATTTAATAATAAACGCATCATGTAAAGGTCTGCTATTTGTAGGTATAATGGAACACATCACTTATACGATTTCTGTAATTTGCAATCACGAGCAAATGCGGGATAGTCGTCAAACAGCAAACAGCCAAAATTTTAGCGTTGCTTCTTCCCGGAGAATATAAATTAATTCCGACCGACGCCGACGCATCAAATACATAAGTTAAGACAAACTAGAAGTTTTAAGGTTTATTCATAATGCCTACAAGCTCGGTTTTTAGATGTTTTCGATTATTTATTGAACACTCATTTTATGACACTTATTTTGTTTTTAAACCAGTATTATTTAAAACCGAGATTGTAGTACCAGACATTGGAACTATATTATTTTAATTTATATATCATGGGTATACTACTAGCAGACACTACTACTATATCATAAATAAATAAATAAATAAACCACAACAAAATATAAGCAATAGACTAGTTTCAAATTAGATATGTCAAAAAGTAATATATATATATATATATATAGTTACAATTGCAATTTTTATAGAAGGACAATTATGTCTCAAGGAGACATGATTATTTAAATATATTTATTAAACAACAACCAAAACAACAGAAATTCTATTTATTTAGTACTTAAGCAATAATCTTTAAAAAATTATGTTAACTTTTCAGATGTTCTTAATTTTTTAAATATTTTCTTCTTGTTAAACGAAAAATTATAATTTGAGTACTTATTGTAATAATTCTGTCAAAAATATATTTTAATAAAGAGCAAATTAAAATCACATATCGCTTCTTATAAATGAATGACGAATAAATTTCATTTTATTAATAGCTTTGTTAGCGGATTGAATCGCTGACTAGTTTCTGACAAGTACGCATACACAGTACAATTTTTAGCGTACGAGTTTGAGTCATCGTGAGCGCTCAAAAATAAAATGCGAATGCACAATTGTCAAGAACTTGTCAGCGACTCATTCCACAAACAAAGCTGTTATTTATGCTTTTCATTAAAAAATGAAATAAAACATACGTAAAACTAAATATTCGTAAATTAGTTTGAGCTGTGTATGTAGCAGTCACAATTGCATCTTCATTGCGAGTGAATCATTCTTTGTATTTGACTGCAGAGCGCTGCCACCATAGTTCAGACATGGGGGTGGGTGGGGGTAAAGTGTTTAACGTCGTTCGTTTGTAAGTGACGTTTATTACGTTAAAGTGCGTGCTTCGGGGCGCTGATAAGACAACTCGTTTGCTAGCGCGCGCATCCCTTATCTTTTTCTACGAACCACCATCACACCAACAGCCCACTATAATTACGTTGTTTTACCGCACAAAATTAACTTATCCGAAATGAGTATACATACGCCATGCCGCTCTGGCCTGGGCTCGACTGCACTTGCCCGCTTTTAAGACTATTTATATACGCATAGTTGCTTGGAGGTAAAGTTGATAGATGGTAACAATAGTGATTATAGACTTTAATTAAAGATACGTTGGTAAAAGATCTACTGGAATTTTGTTAGAAAGATTATGTTGTAATTTAAAACGAAATAAATAATAATTTTTTTCAATAAAATTAATTACTAATGCCTTTATTCCGGTCACTAAATTTAGCTTAAATCTTTAAATTTAAAGAACTTTAAATAAATTTGAATTCTAGTCACTACTTAAAAATGTATACAGTGTGGAAATTAAGTAAGGAATAAATTCAGTAATTCCGTTTATATTAATTTTTTGGAAAAAAATCTCGAAGGGGTATAGCGATTTTGACTACAGCGAATATTTTCAGCCTATTTTCAGTTTCTTATGCCATTTGTTTTTCATGTTATGACGTCATTGACCAACCGACCGACCGAACAAAGCGTATTATTAAGCTTCCTTTTTGAAAACAAAAATGCGCTAAAAATAATAATCTTTTAATTTCTTTGATTACTTTAATATGAATGTACAGTACACATGTTTTATTAAAAATTAACTTTATAACTTTTATATTTTTGTGGTTATTTTATACATCCTGTATTATATAGAGTATAAAAATATTTATCATCCTCAAGGAAGGATTGTATAAAATAATAAAGATTTATCCGTGGTATGCATTTCATTGAATTGTGATCTACAAAATTGCATTAAGTAATTAAATCATAGCAATAATTTATCTAACTTCAGAAAATATAATTTTTGGATAATTTCATAGGTCAACATATGTATGGACTATGCACAAAATTGCAATACAAAAGTTAAATAACATATTAATTACAACATACATAATATCAAAAATACATTATATGCTGTTTAATGTAAACATGTTTTCAGTAACAATAATTAATTAATAACAATATCCAAAATAAACAAATACAAATTTGTATTGAAAATGAACACTAAATAAATTATACATAAATTTAAAAAAAAATCTAAAAATAAACATAACGTTTTTTCAATTTAATTGTAAAATACATATGTATTTATAAACATAAGGATTTATAAACAAGGGGATAGTCTGATACCTCTTGAGTTTACAAATCCAAACAAAAAATGCATGTAAACAAAGTCATTGCTCGTAGAGCAAAATGTTGTATATGTTGAATCCGTTTATCACAAAAGTATAATTCCAATTATATTGTTAAGTAATTTGTCTTCTTCGTAATAAGTTATTATTTTTACTTTTTGATGCGTTTCGGCTTATGCCATATTCTGAAATCGAAAGATAACATAATAACTCATTACAAAAAAAAGACAAATCACTCAATAATATTTAACATTGAAGTAAAGAAATATAACACAACATATCAACGTTAATAACGATTTCCGAATGATAACTTTATCTGTGATTCCAATAAACAGTGCTATATCTATATCATCAGTTGCTGATATCATTCTAAAATATTCTAATTACTTAAAAAACTGAATAACATCAACTAAGACTATCTGATACACAAACAACCGCACTGAAGAATACAGTAGCATCGGTTGTAAACTTTAAAACAACAACAAACTTGTATTACTTTACCATCGCACTGCAAAAGTTGTAAGTTAATTTATCATCGGGTACAGAAACGCACACTGGCAACACACCAAGTTATATCAAATACGGAGAATACCAAGCACAACTATAGAAACGATATTGTAATACTATTTATTTTCTCAACTTTTTAAATTACAAGCTGTTCCACAGAGGAGCTTATCCATTTTCCCCGTTAAATTGTCAACGGGTGCTCGAGAGAAATGTTACGGGATTCTGGGAAAACTTTAAAGAGATTTTAACTTTGCTAAATTGACGACGATGGTCTTTTTCAATATGCAACGACTTAAGCACTTAATTCTTATTTATTGATGCGCAACCGAGACCTACTTGTTTCAGTGGAATCAAATATATTATTTAGGACCAGTATTTCTAACTCCGGATAAAATGTGGAATAGTTAGTCAGAGAATAAATAAATTTATTCTATGATTATCGTCATATTTAATAGAACAGCCGTAGGAAAGCTTTGACGATAAGTACCAAAGGTTGTTGATATATTACTAACAGTGTTACATGATGTTATCTCTATTAAATTAAAAAAATAAAAACTGCTTTAGGTTAAATTTCTGTATTAATATTTATTAATAATCCACGTCTCGACGAACTCAACGTTTGTCTTCATTAGTTTTCCTGATGAAAACGGACGTTGAGTTCGTCGAAACGTCGATTATTAATAAATATTAATACAGAAATTTTTAATTAAGAAAAACCAAATTTTATTATTAATGTCTTCACAATGATTAATGTTATCTTTTTCTTTATAAATGTCTACTGCTTCTTTTCTCTTATTTTAATATAATGAGTTTTGATAGATTTTTTCAACTATATTATACTTCAGTTTTAGAAGTGTTTTTTATTTATTTCAAATTGCTTTTTTCCAATTTAGAGAACTCTATCTATCCATGCTGAAGTATTCTCAATTCAACAACAATATAAAACAATATTATTTCATTTTTATTTATTAATTCAGCACACTATTCTTCGGAATTTTTCCAGGTTATAAATCCAAATTATCCGCTAATCACCAACAGCCGTTGTGTTTGTCCCCAAGTAGAAATTGATAAAACGCAACGGCTACTATTTCTCCAGCGAAGCGACATTGCGTTTTCATCTGTTTTGGCGAGCCGCTAGGGAAATTTATTCCGTTACCGTTTGCAATGGACATACAGGCAGCGCCCCGTTATATAATACGTTACGATATCCCAGTGTTGTAATTAGATTTTTCACGTCTTTTCCCATTACCACCTGACTGTTGAATGTGTCTCTCAACGCCATTGTTACAATGCCAGTCGAGCTGTTTTCCTTTTGTTCGGCCTGTTTAAATTTCCTAGATTGGCCAGATGGAGATTTGTTGGTTTTATTGTTAAATGAGAATGGAATTAAATTTTTTTTCTGGAGGACTTGACGTGATCCGAATTTGTTTTAGGTAATAATTGTCGTAGTTTTAATTTGTTTGTTTTGCAAAGAAGAATATAATGTATTACGCAAAAACAAGAATTTAATTTAGTGACATTAACGTCGCAATAAAATATTTGTTTTCTAATTTAAAGTAAATATGGTATTGCTAACAAAATATTTACTTTTATTTAAAAACTCTTATAAAGTATTTATGTAATATAACAAAACATAAATTATTTATTTCTACAGCTACAATAAAGATACAGTGGTATTATTAAAAATCAAGTAGTACTCGTACTATTTAAATATTTATATTGTACGTTTTATAACAATTTTCAAAAAAAAAAGATAATAAAATTTTTTCCTCATGATCCAGACTTTTTGGCAGGCACTGTACATAAACAAACAAGTAAATTTTCTAGGTGATGTAAGTTAAGCAAATATCCGTAACAAAGTGCACATAAACTCACATCTTTCTAGTATGTCGTATCGCATCGCATCGCATCGCAGCGCTGTCGGGCCTCATTTAAATGTCACCGATATTAATGTGTGCGCTTAATTATCTCCCATTTAATAACAACAAAGTCGGAAAGACGGCACATGGGACAACATATAACATACGTCACATACTAGGCGTCGGTCCAACGTTGCCACATTGGCTTCCTGCTGGCTCCTGCTAACCAAACTTACAGCAGGCGTTGCCACGTCTCGTACACGAGCGGCAGATTTCAATCAACGTGTCGTACTGAACAAACTGTCGCAATTACAGGTCCTCTGTTTGAGTTGTATTTTAATAACACAGCTCATGACGACGTCCACCGCGCCATAGCAAGACAGGGGTGGCAGTGTAAGCCCATTGCTTCCCCCCACCCCCCAAATGTCTGCAGAGCATAACACACGCGCAGAATATTGAAACAGCTGAACGTGATGAGTCTCACGAGGTACGTGTTTCATTTCTGCCAACTTTAAATATTCAAATATTGTATTCATATTCAACGGCTGTCGTTCTATGTCACGCCGTATTTATCTTTGTTTTCGCTGGATGTCGTGCACCGCGACCAAACGGATTCGCCTGCTTATTTTCCTGCCTCTCGGATCTACGACTATTTCGTTTGACGGAAAAGT
Source organism: Clivina fossor (assembly GCA_963966155.1). Taxonomy (NCBI): domain Eukaryota; kingdom Metazoa; phylum Arthropoda; class Insecta; order Coleoptera; family Carabidae; genus Clivina; species Clivina fossor. Next base: position 7,524,862 of record OZ014565.1, on the reverse strand, counting down.
CACATAGACTACTTTACTGTCAACTATTATTTTCTTACTTTTGACAATTTTCTGAGAAATATATGTACATCATACATTACATGAATGTTCAAGTTCCTTTTACATTACAAAGCAGAAAAAATTTGACAAGTATTGAAATTATTGTATGTCGAGAGAAACTGACTTAAGTTTATATGTATAAATGGCAGAAATATCTTTTTTTATGCAAAACCTAATATTTTTTTGAAAATTACGCTTGAATATGCTGGATAAGTTAAATAAAAAACTAATTTATAAAAATTAATATCCTTTAGATTAAAATTCTGTATTATTTTATTAAAACTTGATATTTCGATTCATAAAACATGAATCATTATTAGAAAAATAAATACAAATAACAAATAAACAATTGTAACTTAAAAACAAATAACTAGGTAACAAAAAAAAATTATAAATTATTAATCTAAAAAGGAAACTAGATTTGATTTACCAAAGACAAACTAAAAAAAAGAAACAAATTATTTAAAACTACTAGTAATTTTGCAAAAAAAGTTATTCAATATTTCTGGTGTATATATATATATATATATATATATATATATATATATATATATATATATATATATATATATATATAATCTGGTTAGTTGATAGATATATCATTTAAATACAGTTAATACTCAAATATAATCATAAAGGAATAATCTGAATAATCTGCGATTGCGGGCGGTAAAAATGCGCCAATCTTAAGTTGTCGCATATTAAATTATAGCTAAACGTACCTGCTAAATGGTGCACGATGAGATTCTCTTGGGTAATTCTTCTATAAAAAAAAACCTTACCGGTAAGCGAAAGGACCCTGGTTCGATCCCAGGTTGAGGCGATAAGATTTTTTCATTTTCAGATTATTCCTTTATGATTATATTTGAGTATATATATATATATATATATATATATATATATAAAATACAAAAGCAATTAACAATTTTTTAAAGAAAAACATTTTCAATGAACATACTGATTTATCTGTTTCACCACTTCTAAATATTAGGTATTTTACCTAAATAAGATATTTTTAAAATGTAAACGAACAGTTTGATATTTCTAAAAAATTACCACCACTATTTGTATAATAGGGTTGAACCGATCGTTGAATAATATAAATTTTGTGAAACTAACCAAGTGTTTCTTTTAATAATAACCTTTATAGTTATTTTTATACCATGTTAATAAAAAATATTGTTAGTATATTCATTTCTTTTTCTTTTTCGTCGATTGAAAATGTTTTCTTCATTAATAATTAACTGACCGGATTATTTTTATATCTCCTTGAAACCAATATTTTCGTTCGGATTTTCTTTTAAGTTTATCGTTAATTGTTAATCGATACCAGGAAGTGCTTATTGGGGATAATCTCGAGGAGAAGATGCTGAATAAAACATTAGAAAAATAAAATTTTGCTGAGTCAAATATAATTCTTTATTTATTTTCAATGAAATGTTTTCATTTTGTATAAAAAATTATACAAACTTTAAATAATAGTAAGAATATAATTATATTCAAATAATAGAAGTACTAAAAATACATTTAATTATTTTTGAAAAAGTTTTACGAAAGATATAATTTTTGACGATTATTATTTAAATTTGTTAATATTGCATTTGAATCGGAAAACAAATGTTTCAAATATTTTTTATCGATATTTATAAAACAAAACTATTATTTATTTAATTAATAAAAAAAATTATTTAATCATTTGTAAATAATTAAAATTAACTTTTTCTAAAATATTTATAGTTTTAAATAAATTTTTAATTAAAATTGCAATATTTTTGACTGCACCTCCAATATAGTTGCGGGACGCCAATGTTTGAAACCACTACTCTTTAGTAATAATAAGAATAATAATAATATAAAAGACAAGTTTTCGGCCGTCTAACACCACCACCATCAATGGCCATTATTATTATTATTATTATAATTATTAAAGATTTTTAATCTTATAGCCTCGCAGGGCAAATGGCCTTTGCTGCCGCGCCCTTACGTCAGCCAAAAAAAAAAAAAAAAATATCATAATAATAATAGTCCTTAATAATCTCATTTAACTTCTATAGTATTATTATTTGTCTTAAGTATCTATAAGTATCTATAAAAATAAACAAAACATCTATAAAGTTATAGACTTTTTACAGAATACTATCTGCTATAAATGTCATAAAAACAATATACAAAAGTAGTGTGATAGTTACATCAAAATATAAAATAAATTAACCATATTATTAAAAAAAAAATGTATAATATCCTTATGATAACAAAAAAAATTCAAAATTTTTATTTCCCATTGAATTCAAACATTTTCTTTCATTTGCAATTAAAAGCAAAAATGGTGAAAAACAAATATTGCGTTCTATTAGAACACAATATTTTTATTTTATTTTTTAATTAAATCTCGGTGGATGCAGTAGCGGTAGTTCTTTGTTTGCGTACAATTTATAATCGGGTACGAAATGAAAGCATTTAAAGTACCTTTACGTTGATACTCGCCAGATGAGTTTTGGCAGAATCAGTCTATTTGAAACCGTACTATTGTTCAAAAGCTACGTTTACTATGTGTATATAAGACCATGCTAGTGTACGTATCAGGATTCATTCACATTGCGCACGTGTATTAACGTAATATTATCTAAAATCGAAGTGATAATAAACACATTGACTTGTACAATCAACTCAGTTTTAAATAATTCCGATTTTAAAACAATGTAAATTAAACAAATAAACTAACACATGTAAAAATTGAAGTATAAACTGGTTTGCAACTGTATAGAATATGCTCATTGCGCAGTACGATAAATTACATTTTGCGTTCCTCATGTAGTTATGAACTAATCCTACGTTGAGAAAATTTTATTGTTCTCATTCAAAATTCAAAATTTTTTTAGTTTTAATTTTTTTTTTGCGAGCCTGGGTTCGAATTGCGCTTAGAGCATGGATATTTGTGATGGCTTTATATCGTCTAATATACACTTCGAAAGTGATAACAAACATTATTTCTGGCTAATAATCAAATCAAATAAAAAAAACTGAGGGTACAAGCCGATTTATGGTAAAGTGTGAGTCATCCAGGTCAGCCAGAATCGGTCAATGGAGTAAAGGTACCTGGCGGTACAAGTACATATACCAGATTGCAGAGTAAAAACTGTAATTCCGTCACCAAGCACTGAGAAAATTCTATAAATTCAATGTATACCGGCCGTGAAAACCTGTAGATTACTAAACATATAATCATTATAAAATTTATTCGTTGTAGATAAATCTAATAAACATATTAAATTTTAACATTATTGTTATAGAATTTATATAACGCTGTAAAAACCATGTACATATACTTCTCTTCTTTAGAAAATCAATAACTTATTCTAATATCTGACTATAACAAATAATCCTTCAATTAGGTTATATTAATCTGCTAATGACAAATTAATGGGCCTGCTAGTGACATCCTGTATCGACAGCTCCATTTCTATTGTGAATGAAGCTTTATGCACGGCAAATGCAGGTATGTAGATTGCACACATGTCTATGGTGAAGTGGCTTTAGTCGTGGTGCTGGTAGCTGCAGCAACCACCGAATATGCTTGTATCTCCGACAAATTTCCCCCAGCTAAATTACAGGACCGGCATGTAGGGGGTGTGGCATCCTGTCAGGTACTTTGTGTTTATTGGCTTGCACTCAACATATTTACGATTTACGTACCTCATTCGCATATATGGTACCGGGACCGGTGCTCTAGGTGACTGAGTACCGACGGTATAGTCAAAGAAATAAAATCCTACATGCTTTGAATTATTTGTTTAATTACTTTAGTTTTTAAAAAAGATCTAACTCAAGATCAAGATTCTCACAGTTCGAGTACAGATCATAAATCCAATTTCTAAAATCGAATCTTTTAGATCAGATCAGAAATTTGTGATCTTTTTCTTTTAGATCATTAAAATATCATTTCTTATTTTTTTAATTAGAATATGAAATACCATTGTTTCAAAATATTTAATTGGTAATTTTATTTTAATTAAAAGATATTTATTGATTTTTTAACATAGTGAAAAATATTTCAAAACTCATTATATTAAAATAGAACGGCTTTAAGTTGTAGTTCTGTATTAATATTTATTAATAATCAACGTTTCGACGAACTCAATGTTTGTCTTCATCTGGAAAAATAAAGATATACCTTGAGTACGTCAATTATTAATAAATCTTAATACAGAACTACAACCTAAAGCTATAGAATGTTATTTTACATAATTTGTTACTATTTATACTAATTTCAGTTAACATAAATATATTTACAGCTCAGATGTTTTTGTATCTCACTTTGCTCGGTAAAAATTTCCGAACTTGTATTATAAAACCCATTTTTATACACTTGTTACATAAATAACTATTACAATACCTATACCGATTAAACGTTTTTATTAAAGTAAAATTTTCCTATATTTGTTTTTCATTTCTCTAACTGTATAAACAATACTATGCATCAGCATTAGTTCTGTATTTCTACACTTCATTTTCTTTTCAAAAGCATATTATCCATTTACGTATGTTACTCACTCGTTCGTTTATTTCACTTTGCCATATTGCTCACTTTACTTTGTTTTATTTATCCAGGAAAATTATCTAGTTTAATGCGTTTTGTTTTGCATAAAATTCGAAATATTTTTTTTATTGTGAAATGTTGAGTAGAGTTGTTTGTACTCGTTGAAACGATGTGGAAAAGTTAACTTTTTTTTAGAAAGGTTTACGTAATTTGTTGTTTGTATGCTTGTACATCTGTAAAAGTGGATTTGGGATTTTTAAACACAAAATAAGTTCAACATTTTCGTTTGTAATTTTGTAACAATTGCAATTGATATATATATATATATATATATATATATATATATATATATATATATATATAAATTTAACGTAATTGAGGAAAATATGTTTTCTGTTTTATTTATATTTTTTATATTTGTTTTATAATTACCGGAAAGATATAAAAGTAAACTTTCTTTATTGAAGTATGATGTTCACAGTGTTGCAACAGATAAAAAAAATAAAAAACTAGATAAAAATATAAAACTTTTTTATTATCTAGACAAGATAATAGATATCTAAAAAAATCTAAATAAATTTTGTTTATAAAGTTTTAATTAATTTAAAGGCATTGATTTAAATAAAATTTGGCTTCCATTAATTAAAAATTTATAAAAATTTTATGATCTATTAGTTATTTTGTTATCTAGTAACTTGTTTCTATGTTCCATTTATTTACTGTAAATGTCATTTGTATCAGTTTTCCTGATGAAAACAGATGTTCAGTTCGTCAAAACGTCGATTATTAATAAATATTAATACAGAATTTAAACCTAAAGCAGTTTTATTTTATCTTAATTTTTATATACTGTTAGACACTAAATTGTTAAAATGACAGTAACTATTGTCATCTACTTATGAGTAAAGTTATTTATGTTGTAACATATAAATACGATAAAAAAAATTACCGACCATACTAAACGAAAACAACACACAAAAACCAATATCAAAAACTATACAAATTAATAAAAATTTTCTAATAAATTGCGGCCGAACACAAAAAATATACACTTCCTCAAATCATCTATCTAACGACGTTTTGTTTTGGAAAATAGCAGCGCAGCGGTTTTGCGGCGACGACACCAAAGATTTTGCAGGAAAGCAAGAAGAAAAAAACAGCAACGCGCAGCGTCTAAAAAATGAATACACATAGAAAACGGGGGGGAGGGGTGGTGATCAATCACTCTCTTTCAGACATGCATGATGGATGATAGAATGATCTCCAAATGCCAAACTGTCACTATGTCGACAGTGCAAATGTCACTTCGGTTTTTGTTCAACGTTTAGACACAGCGAACAGTTGACATACGTCCTATTCTTGCTTCTGTTTGGAGTTCTGATTGTCCACAAACGATATCTTTTTGACCGGAAATAAAGATAATAATTTACGCAAAATAAAAAACAAACTAATATAGTTGTAGTCAATAATATATTATTGTTTTATAGTTAATAAAACTAACTACTTTTGTTTATAAGTAACATGAAGCATAACGTTTTATATTTGGGCAAAGCTAAGTTGTTCTTTAAAATATACAAAAATACAGTAGCGTAAGTTCTTGGCACCAACTTACAACACAAGAGAGAAACCATATCTACAAATTTTATACATCAGATTGCATAAATTTTAAGTATGATTGTAGCGATTTTTCGTTGATTTTACGGATTTTATACAAAATTTCTAAGATTGCATAAATTTTACTCGAAATTGAAGATAATTTAAAATATCTGTAATTAACTTAGTTTTTATATTTTATATATTGTAATACATCAAAAATGTGTCACACACTAGTTAATCCCACTGCACATAGCCATGTTTAGAAAAAAATTAAAAAAGAATTGGGCAAAAATCGATTATACTTAATTTTATTTATTTTTTTATTGATGTCTATATTGCAATATCTATTAACATCTAATAGCATATGTATTTTGTGCTTTTTAATTGAAAATTATGTAACTACTATAGTGATATTATAATAAATATCTTTTTGTGTTTAAAAGGGCTCATTTAAAAAAATAGCGAGAACTTAATATTTATAGTTACACCACTGCAAATATGGTCGTCAGAAACTTGAAAGACCTTAGGGATATGTGTCTTATATGCCCTCGTAAGGTTACTAAAACCCAAATTATATACATATTTTATCTTAAATTCTGTGCAATGTAAAGTAGTTTATACAAACCCTAAAGTTGGAAAATTTTTGTTTTAGATCCGACGTTTTTACCTACTAACTATAAACTTATGTTTTTCTTATAGAATTATTTTTTTTATTTATTTCCATTACAAAAACATAAGTTTACAGTTTAAAAATATGTTTACTTTTGTGTTAAAAGTAAAAACTTTGGATCCAATGCTAATTTTTTTCTCAGTATAGACTATATCAAAACAATTTAATTTCTAGCAACATCAACTCTGTTTTCAATGTGAATGAAGCTTTATCGAAATCAGATAACATACGTGATCTTTCCACGTATAATGAAGAATTATTGCACTTGCATTACGGCATTAATGAAATTAGTTGGTTCGGTTTGTGAAATAGAGTTAATCGGGGTGACGAGTAACTGGCATAGGCTTCACCACCACACCGCCATCAATGATGTTTCATCTGTTGATATTAATATGAGTACGCTAGCTAGATGGCACGTTTCGCTTCACCCAACCGGCTCCGAATCACACGCGATTAAAATTATTAATTCGTCCGATGTCATTTCAGTGTTGTTTGACATTGCAAAATGACTACCTTTCTGATTTAATATGAACGGAAACGAATGCCAATGGATTATCAATGTTCTCTCTGACTGGTACGTTATTAAAATCTGTACACGCAGAGATATGTATGTGTCAAATCATTTATATAAAGATAGATATGTATAGGGCTTGTATTTTATCATTCACGTCAAAACGTACTGATATTATTTCTTTTGTAAACATTGCTGTTTATGAATATATAGAAGATTTATGTTTGAATATACACGTTAATTACAAATTTTATGACGTTTGAATAATATTAACAGATGAATGAAAAGTTAAATTTCAATATAAAATATATAGTATTTAGTAAAATTTTATTTTAATATTTATTCATGTAGAATTTTAAAAACTGTTCATTTAGAAATTTATACATTTTGAATGATACATACGTAGCATGCTTTTTTTTTAACACAGAACAAAAATAATTTTAATATTATGTGTTTCATTTTAATGGTTAATCGTAAACTTGGCAAAATTTTACCGAGTTTGTGAACTGGTCAAAAAGTTAGTTGATTACTATTCAAGGAAGATTAACACATCTGAAAAATCTATTTTTTTTTTAAATTATGGTTAACGAATAAAAAAAATAAAGAACTAGTTTACTAACTAATCAAAAATTCAGTTTACGAACTTAGCAATTTTACAAGTAGGGCGTAACATATACAAACAAAATGAACATGATATATAGAGTGAGAGATATCAAAAACTTCTTGAATATAAATTAAAAATTTGTATATTAGTTAATTTATTTATTATTGCAAATATAAAAGAAACAAAACTTTTTTCATGAAATAAATAAAAAGAATAGGTAGTGCTATTGGGACCTTCTAACAAATAAAAATAGATTAAAAATAACAGTAAAAATGTTTCACAACTCATTATATAAAAAAAACTGCTTTAGGGTCATGTTCTGTATTAAAATTAATTAAAAATCGACGTTTCGACGAAACTCAATGCTTGTCTTAATCAGTATAAACTGATAAATCAGGCGAGCGTCGAGTTTCGTCGAAACGTTGATTATAAATTAATTTTAATACAGAACTTGAACCTAAAGTAATTTATTTTATACAATATACTGTTTATTACAAATTTTAAAAGTTTTTATCAAAAAAGTTTATGTATGTTCGTGTTATAACTCAAAAATACAAAGATAGGAACTTTGAGAATTCAAGTAAAAATAATAATAACACTTTAAAACAACGTAACTGACTTCAGAACAAAACTGGCCATTAACATTAGTATTGATTACGTATCATTGTCAGACATTCAGATTAAAAAGTGTCAGTTAATTAAATGAAATCTGGGTAGTTTCTCGTTGTAAGTCGTAACGATCTTTCAAAATTAGTCAATTATACAACGTAAAAACCTGATTTAATTACGTAAACTTTGTGTATATTCAAAAGTCCTCCGTCCGCCCGCGTCTCTCTCTTTTTAAACTTGTTCGGTGAAATTTTCTTATTTCTTTGAATGACCGAGTCGCGCTGATCCGCGGGAGTCACTGTGGCTGGCCGCCCCGTAGAACTTTTTCATAATTGGATTGTTTTGTTAGAATTCGTTGTGCACGAAATGGTAGCCGCGCGCGCGGTGCTTCGCTTTTCTTTTCATTCGAGAACTCCATTAGACGCGAAATCCCACCAGGTCTATACTCTGTCGTTTGCGTACGCCAAAATACTCGCTTATTTATGCTATATCCGTTTGTCGTCAACGCAGATTTGCAACACATTATTTCAAATCGCAATTTGTTTCTTTTTCTTTTCTGGTCGTGTGATTTATCAAGTTTTTTTTTTATTAATTTTCTTAAATGGATATTTTTTGTTTATATGCAATATTAAATGAATCACTATTATCAGTATAACTAATAATCAGATTCAATAGATCAACAAATTATATAACAAATATACATATATACATACATAATCTCGCCATGTAGCCAAAAGAGTGTAGCATAAACTCTTTTCACTATGACAAAAATAGACGTATATCTTCAATATCACATATATTCTTTTAACCAAACACTTATTAGATATTTGCTTAATTTGACTGAACTATTTTATCTGACTAAAACCAAATTTTGCAAAAATTCTAGTTACACTGCATACTGCACGCAAAAATATTATTTCCACATAAATCATTTTCTTTTATACTTCTAACTTGAACAATTTGTTTATTTATACGCAAAATACGCAATTTATTTTTAATTAAATACTTTCCATGACTCTTATATTGGCATTTAAAGTTCGTATAGCTTTCAAGATAAGTTTATATTAAAAGTAAATAATGTAATATTATAGCGCTACATAAAATTACTCATATACATATATCGTACTACGGAATATTATCACAAAACCAATAATGTTGTATATACACGTAGTATATACATTAGAACAACAATGAATATGTAATTTATTCACTAATTTAGTTAAAGTTTCCATAATAACATAAAATAATTCTCATATCATATCATACATATTTTGTAGTTCACATATACCGGGTACTTCTAAAATGCTAGACCAAAAAAATGATAAGTAAATAGGTGTTTAAACAACTACTTTTTTGTAATTTGAATTTCAATTTTGCGAATGATTTAAAAATTTAAAAGAGCCAAAAATATTTTAGAAACGTGAAAAAAATATATATCGTCGTCATTTAATTAATACCATTTTTATTTAGATAGATTCTTAAAATAACATAAAATTATATCACAAATAATTTGTAGCTGACATTGCTTTAAAAATTAAAATTATTTACATATATTTTTTAAAACATATTCGTATTTGTTCTTTTTCCTAAATGTACCATATGAATTTACAACAAAATATTTAATTTTACTATACATTATCAAATTTGTATAAATCTAATAAATAGCGTTTGCAAATAGGTACCTAGTACAACTTGTATAGAGGCCCATTTTTAGAGCTGGAAAGAAAAAAATTGTAGAAAAACAGGCTTTTTGAGATTAGACCTTTAACTCACAATGTTGTCAGAGAAAAGATAAAATCAGCATTAAAAGGAATAGAGTAAACGAATAAAAGCAGTATAAGTACTAAAATAGGTTCACTATAGTATAGACTTGTAATTACAAATAATGAGAAAAAAATATATAAACATAAGTCGGGCACAGTTGACTAATCGATATAAGGAAAAAATACAATTGTGTATTAAGATTTTGTAAAATTGATCTGCAACATATTGCTAAATTTTACAATAATTCTTACTCGAAGTATACTATTGTGTATCTAAAAAAAAGAAAATACATACCAGTAAATTTAATAACTAAGAAAATAACATAATATTAGAATACATTTTCAAAACACTTAGTATATTCTAAAGCTCATATATAGCGATAGTTCCAGCCGAGTAGTACATTATTAAAATAATTTGCAACAGGACACCAAGAAATTATATAAATGTGCTTTTAGTTACCATCAACAAAGGCCGACACGCATTCTAATTTAATTGCACAATATGTACGCACTAGCGCCATCTTCCGGGCGAGAGATGGCACCACTATCGCTGCCAAAGCAAATTTGCACACAGACACAAAGTGCTTGCTTACGTGCATTGTCTTTCAGCTCAAAAAGGGGCCTCTCCCTTGTCTAGTCTTGTAGTGTAAAACGTTCCCGATCTCACTCTGCTGAAATGTCGGATGTCTTTGTCTAACCAGGTAAACTCAATGATAACGTATTCATTACGTCACTTGGTACAATAGGAATCCCTTTTGCTTGACCAACATGATCGTGATGAGAATTTGGTCACCAAATATTCTTATCCCTTTCTTTGCTTATGTGTGTTAGTTTTTAAGTTTTCTTTTGTTTTGTTTTGATTTGATTATATTATTCTTATAGATCAACCATAAATATAGATTAATTAATTATATTTTCTAATTGCGATTAAGTGGAAATTAAAATATTTGTAAAACTCTTAGTGTTGTCCCAGAAAACATTGCATTTGTGCAAAAGTTAAACTATTTTCAGATATAACGTATTTTATAAAGTATTTCATAAGAAAACATATTCTAAAATTAAAATGCTTATTTTAATTCCATACATATAAAATCCAGTTGAATAAAATTTTACTTGCAAATAACAAAACTGCATAAAATAATTTTATGTAGATATAGCTATCCTGTTTCAAACAAAATTACAATTTCAAATCTTATACCATTAACTATAAAGTTTTTGATTGGTACCACGCATGTAAAAGTGTTAAATAAACACAGTTACAGCTTATTTTAATATCAACTAATTCAATTAAAAATTTACACTTTGCGAATGGACTACCAGAATTTTTGTATTTTTTATTCTAATTTGACGAAAATTTATATGTTTTCTGTTTTAAAATTTACTACAAATCATGAATATTTTGTTTTTCTTATGCGATCGCTTGAAGGCCGGTAAGAAAATTTGTTGTCTCATAATCCTGAGATATTTTCCAAAAAACTAAAACAAATTTTTTTATTTATTTTTGATTAAATTTATTATTTTAAAAATTCGTTAATTCATTGTAAAAATATATGACAAACCGCTTATTGATATAAGTAATGCAGGTGATGTATTCTCATAAAACAATCTTTGTATTCATTTTTGCTGAAAGATACTTACACAAGCCAACTAGATCTTTATACAGTTTCCGCAAAAAAGTATTCATCATATGGAAAAAAAAAATTATTTGATTTGATTTGATTTCATATTTTATTTTTAGACAAGAACCAAAAAGTCCCATAATAATAATTTTTAAGAAACAAATAAATTTTTTCTCTATCATGCAGACTTTTTAATTATTCCACAATCTGAAAAAATACTAAAATAGTTGACATGTATCAATTTTCTGGTTAATAATCGTAATACGCATAATATACTCTTGCATTTAAAGTAGGCCATGCTAAAAACAAAACACAAATTATAAACTACCCATATTGAATAAACAACTTCAGTCCCAGATGCAATTAAAACAAATAACAAAATTAATAAGTTCCAGCAAATTTACATTAGATTCAAGGCTATAAAATTCTAACTATATATTTTAATATACATTAGTTTGATAAAATGGTAAACAAAGTAACTATATATGTTTTGTTTCGCTGCTTAAACGAATAAAAGAGATAAAATTTTCTCCACTCAGAAATGGGAAGCAAGTCGGCGGTGGTTAAAAACAAAAGCATGTAGTTACGTTCACAGGGGAATAATGTTTACACAGGGGCAGAGGAGGTGTACGTAGAAAGAGTAACTCATACATTGTGTCTCACAGCAGGAGAAAAAGCTGAAATATGCGAGAGAATGATGGTATTTGCCGCTCTGTAGGAAAAAAATGATAACAAAAATAAATACAGTTCGTCAGTTTCACGCAGAGAGAATAACTGCTAAAAGTACGATGGAAATATTTTGATTTGATTTATAAATGATTATTGACATGTATTTAGTTACTTCATTTACAAAAAAAAATATTTTAATAAATATTGAAATAATGCATTCTGTTTTTGTATGTTGTATAGTATAAAAATAATTGTACTCTTTCAAAGAGTCCTCTATTCTAATTTTGAAAAAAAAAAACAATGCATTGTTGTAATGTAAATATGATAACCAACTGTGTATATGTATGTACATAGTTGCATCACAGAGTTTAATTATTCAGTAAAATTTCATCAACCAAAATAATAAACCGCACAACCGAACCCCAAAAACTGTGGGGGGTTCTATTTTATTTATTCAACAACAAATACGATAACAATATTGGACAGCAACAGTACTACATACAATTGGGTAATTTAATCAGGTTGAAATACAACTAATGATTATTGATTACTATCGTATTTGAACCAGGGTTTGATTTGACATGATATAATAAAGAGTTGAGCAAATTTAGTATTCTGTTGCTAATGCAGTGACACGTAGGGTTACCACCTCTCCGGTTTTTCACCCGGAGTCTCCGGTTCTTCACCAGGAGTCTCCAGTCTCTGGGTTTTTTGTTGTAATCTCCGGATTAAACTAAATTTAAATGTAGTCATATAGTTTTAATTTAAAAAAATGAGTAAGTCATTACTATGAACAGTGATAAATTTATAGTCAAATCACAATATGATTTAGTTTAATGTATAAGCGTTGAAACGAATTTCAAAATTCTATAATTGTATTCAAATTAAAATGTTATTATATTTAAAAATAGTAATTTTAATGTATTAAATTTTCTAAACCCTCTCGGTTATCAAAATCTCCGGGTCACTTTTACGGCCCTAGACAAAATATCATTTTGGGGCTCCACCGTAACTTTAATTGGAGACTAAAAAAAACTGCTTTTGGGCACGATTTCATGATATAAAAATGTAAAAATTTGGCTTAACCATATATGTATGTATAGTTTGTACAGAGATATTGTTATAGGTTTACTATATTATTATTGGACCTGTCGCCTGTTGTCTGTTCAATAAATATATAAACATATCGATACCTCAATTTGACAATAAATTTAAGAAATTATATGACATATATTACGAAGACTATGATGTGATTAACCCATCGGGAAATGTTTCCCGTGTATTTTCGAGACTACTACTGAGTACTAGAGCCGTCTTAACAATATTATAGGCCACTGAACAAACCAGTGTGCTAGGGCCCCTACGATAACCAAACACAGAAATGAAATTTAAATTGCTTTATATTACACAGAATTAATTTAAATGTCAAATATATTTTTATTAATGTTAAGTCAATTGACATACACAGATTAGCATGGGGTCCCTATGCTTGTGAGTCACCGGGCAAATGTCCAGTAGGCACATTAAGACGGCATGCTGAGGATCTCTCAACTCTGAATTACTGAAAAATATGTGCTTGTTTCTCGGTAATACTATATTCAGAAGATAAAGAAAGTTTTAATACATTAAGAAAAAATTTATATGGCCTATTAATAATAATTAGTAATAAGCAATTAGTAAAAAGATCTGATATAATTCAAGCTACTTTGTTCTGTAGCTATTTAATCTTGTATGTATATTTATTTTTAAATTATTTTAAACTTGATTTTATTTTAGCTAATTGTAGACGAAAGATCTAATTTGTAGCAAATTACATTTAATTAAGTAGAAAAATCATTTGAAACTTAACCACCGTTTGTTTATAGATATTTAATCGCTCCCTTAACAGTATAATTAAGTATATCGTTTTTAAATAATAAAAATTATATAACTTCAAAACTGAAGGACGACAAATTAATCGCTTATGGCAATTATCTGCTCAACTCGTACCGGTCGCGTTTGGTGAGTAAATAACGTTGTTTTTCGCATGTGTGTTGCATATGTCCACATTGAATGCATCAAGGGAGGCTGTGGGCGAGCTTTTGTTTCCGAGGGCCGTAGCGTTCAAATCAATTTCATATCCGAAAAGTAAATATTATTTCGTTCGTGATGTAAATATGAAATGAAATTAGCAAACATTAATAATACAATGTTAAAAAATTTATTGCGGTAATTTTGCAAAATGGAAAAACATTATTTGTTAAACAAAATGTTTATTTTTTTTAAATCCTGTATATAAAATTAATACGATTTGAAACAGGTGATTATAGAATTGATTGCATGTTCTGATATAAATAATAAAAAACAAAATAATTATAGGTATAATATTATTTTAACATTTTTTTTATATTTGTAAATAATGTGATAAACTCATCAACAACTTAACAACTTACAATTACTCTAAACAAAACAAAATAAAACAAAAATCAACAATATTTTATCATATTAGTTAACAAACTTTATTATATTTGGTTTTCCCACAGCAGCGTGTTAAACCAAATCTAACCTATATATATAGTTCACGTTGCGTCGCCGTTACTTGTATCTGTTGCTTTTATTTAACCCCATCGCAAAATTTTAACCACGTACAGTCACTAATTCAACCACGGCAAAACAGAACACCACACGCCCTAGCACACATGCTCACAGAGATATACCAAAAATAACACATCTCTTATTACTGCCGCGCGCGCGCGTGCGGCGAAACAAACATATAATTTATTTGATTAAAATCTAGTCGCAACTTGCGCACGGTGGGTAGCCAATTGCACGTATAACACAGCGGCCTGACTTATGGTAGGTAATTCGATCGTGGTCTCTATTGGCGTAGAATGTGTGTTGTGGTGTTCGGCGATAATTGATGTAAGTCTTCTTTAATTGACAGCGACCACGAAATGGAAAGAGGTAAGGCGAGCGTGGCAGGTCGAGAAACGGTGAAATGGTTTTGCCGCGCGGCGAAACATTTGTTACGAGACGCAATTACCTGCCGCCGCTGCAAACTGTTTTGCTACTTTTAAAATTCCTGCCGCTTTGTAACGCTGATTCTCAGTCCTCCAGCGGTTTTTTCTTAGTTATGGGTAGAAAAAATAAAAAGAAAGACTGTACATTTAATTTAATAAAAAGTTTGTAATAATCAGGACTAGAAATCGATTTTTTAAACCGGTTAACCGTTATTTTAGTAAAATATTTCACAAACTAAAACCGAAACCTAAACCAAAAAAATATATTCATAATCCGATAATCTTTAACCAAATTACTTAAAAAAAAAAACCTGTTAAACTTCGTAATAAAATATGTATATGCATAGGTAACATTTAAGATGAATGAAACATGAAAAATATTGTTTTATAGCAAATTAATAAAATAAAATAATTTCCCTTGAACTACACATTTATTTGTCATTCACAATGGCATAAGCCGAAACTTAAGTCTGTTGACGTATTAAAAGTTTAGTGAAATTTTACAAAATGTGTATTTTTGAAAACTTTTTATCTATAAAAGAGTTTCACAAAGTTAAACTGTCGACCATTAATTATATTAAACTAAAGATCTTTAAATATAAATGTGATGACTAGAATAGCAGCATAAAACATAATGTGAATATATAAATATTTCTAAGTCAGTAAATTGCATGAACTCGTTTTCCTGGCTGTGTCCATTCAAATTCTTGGTTGATTTTTATTTTCCATTAAATTCACTTAACTGTAGTAATACAAGCTCTAGAATGGCCTGCGACCATCAGATACGACGTTACGAAACGAATTAAGATCCGATGGTTTTATTCATTGTTACAATAACTTATGGGACATAAATTCGCTCAGCTCCCCTGTGCCGCTCTCGTGAACTACTAGTCCCAGACAAATATAATGGACGATATTCGTAACTCTTTGTAACAACTTAAGCTTCCATAAAATAACACAATAAACTTTTCTTCTTGCGTCACATAAATTATATATCATCTTACAGCGGCAAAAGTTGTTATTTTTTTTTTGCCAACATGAAAAGAAAAATATGGATGGTATACATGATGCTATCAACGTCCTTTATCTGCGAAATAAACTTGGCGAGTTTTAAAACATTGTAGCTATTTATAAATAATATATTTAATTTTTAGGTAACTAAATACCCTGTTCATGTAACATAGTTTTCATACGTTCAAACCGATAAAGAAAAATAATATTTTTTTTCATCTAGACACGCAGTTTTTCAACTTATTTCTACGTAACTTTTCTGAAAGTTTTGCAAAATAAAATAATATTTTCATTTATGAATACATAATAAATAATAATTTATTGTATAATGCATCTTTTAATTGATATTCTAAACTTCTTATTATAAAAAATAATTTAGATACTTCGTAAAAAATTTAATTATTAAGAAGAATTCTGCAAATTATTAAAGTTTAAAATCAACAAAAGTTTGAAACTGTTCACATTACAATAGCAAATCAGCCGTTAAATTAATTAAAATTAATTAAATTAAAAAATATTATCAATACTTAAGTTTTGCAAAAATAAATAGTCATATTAATTGCAAACTAAATAAATATTTTATATGTACTACTAAAAAATTAGTATTAATATAACATAAAAACTTGTTAAAATCAATGTGTTAACTAGGCAATTGAATTGTCAACTGTCTTTGAAATGTTCCATTCTTTAGTAATTTAGAAAATTAACACGTATAAAAATTACATTTTACATTTAAACATTAAAAACCTTAAATTTCAGATATGCTAACAACATATTTTTTTATTTGATAAAAAAATAAACACATTCATAAATTTTCAATAATTTGTTTATATAATGCATGTTTATTACAATGCAAATTTTATATACCCAAAACTATATTCGATTTTTGTAAATAAAAACGTCATATGAAATAAAAATCGTGCAATTATATATTTTGGTAAATGGATAAAAAAAATCTTTTAGGATTACCTGATTTGTCTCAAAAATTCGTCTTTATTTGTTGTAGATACCACAATTAATAAGAAAATTATAATTGGAATCAAAAATAAATTAATCTATATTATATACTACTTTTGTTATATGTTTTTTTTTACAAATTTTTTAATGTGATAAAATAAATGATTAATCAAGTTAAAAATACTTTGATAAAACATTAAATCTTTACTGTAAAATTATCAATAAAGAAAAAGTTAAGAGTTTTGAAGATAAAATATATAACTAAACTAATCAAAATTGATACACTATTTAATAAACTACATAAAAAATTTATATTGGAATTAAGTGTACATTATTATCTTTTATTTTATATATATATTTTTTTCTAAATAATAGTAGTATATTGTGCCATTTTTATATCTAGAACCATAATTTAAAATGTTCAGTCTGGATCGTTACACGTATACAACAATATGAGATTGGAATAATAAATTTTGCACTTAAATGCTTAATGATAGTGTGATTTTGTCGTTTATATAATATTATCGCTGAGTAGCGATCGATAGGTAAGCGATAGTAATATATGATGGATATGCTCGCTATTTAATATGTAATAATGATGAGTAAAATTTTATTATAACGGATATTATTACGTTTTTTTTTTGTTTTATTTGTGTTATATCAATATTATAATATCTATTAATAGCGAGCTAATGTAAACAGTTGCTTGTTAATAAAATATTGAATGATACTTTACGATTGGTACTACTACGATAACTATTTAATACGTTGATGTATGGGTAGTAAATATTGGGTTTGGCTGCAAAAACATAAAAGAAACATAACTGCTGTGGAAATGAGATTTTTACGTGGGATATGTGGTGTAACGAGAAGGAATCGAATATGAAATAGATGAGTGTGAAATTGAAAAAAATGTCGTAGCAAAAATTGGCGTTAGTCAGTTAAGATGGTCCGGTCATCTTGAGCTAATATCTAATAAACGTTTGGTTAAAAAAATTTATATGAATGATTTTGAGGGTATACGTTTGCGTGGACGTCCGATGAGTAGTTAGAATGGTATGATTGAGTGTTTTGCGTGAGCAAAAGTTCCCAAGTAGTAGGAAGAGCATGTACAAGAGGAATTATGAATATGGATGAAGCTAAAGTTGCTTGTCTGAATAGAGATGTTTGGAGAAGGCTGATTTCGGGATAGGGGCAAAAATTTGTGCCACACCCTTTTGGGTACATGGCGTAATTGTGTATGCATATATGTATGTTTTAATTACTTATATGATCATATAAATCAAAATTTATAATTTATATACAAAATATAGATGTTACATTTGTAAATACACACCCTTTGCTTACAAAATGCATTAGAAAATCATTTTAATAAAATAGTAAAATACATCCAAAGCTATAATATTAATATCAAATTCAATTTTTTATTTGAAAAAGTATTTATTTTAATATATGTTGAAATATCAAAATCTTTTTATTATTTATGGCACAAATAACAGTAATATTCAGCAATATTCCGCGAGATATTCATTACAATTCCAACAAAACAAAACTTAATCATCATAGCCAGGACTTTGAAATGTTTCTTTATCTCCTTCTCCAGATAACTTTATTTTGTTTCCACAAACGAACTAAATAGATATCTTATAGTCTCAGATCTTGAACGTGATTGTATCCAACAACATAGCTTTAGCAATCCTGTCATTTTTCCTACGGATAGAAGAATAGAATAATAGATACCAATTACCAGCTCAACGCCCGCCGCTATGATCTTCATTCATTTTATCATAGGAACGAAGACGGAACGATAGCTAGGAGAACTTTATTGTTGGTTATGTCTCGCGTAAGAAATCCATTAGACACATAAAAGAAATAAGCCGGTGTGCTTTTGTACGACGGCCCACTAACACAAAATGAAAATATTCTAGTTCTCGGTCCTTTTTCTCGTGCACGATCGTAGAATATAAACTTTATAAATTATATACTCTTACTGGCGCATACAACGACGACTTACTTGCATTGCGTCTCCGTCTCATAGCTCCCTTAGCTGGAGCTTCCATTCTGCTATATTTAGGGGATTAATTCTTTTCTTTTTTATCAGAGATTTTCTCCGTTCAAAAAAGAAACTTTATTATTATTGAGATAAAAATGTTATTGTTATACTCCCAGATAAGTTTCTCAAAAGGTACATAATTTATATTATTAGAGTCATTTGAAGCGTATTCATAAATTATAGTACTTGGTTTAATGAACTAAATTTATATCGACTATAGCTCGTCAGTTTACGTAAATCCTAAGCGGAATATAGGCCTACATGCTAGAAATATTGACTATTTTATTAATTTTTACCACTATTAGGCAATTTTTATTCAACACGGTT
Source organism: Clivina fossor (assembly GCA_963966155.1). Taxonomy (NCBI): domain Eukaryota; kingdom Metazoa; phylum Arthropoda; class Insecta; order Coleoptera; family Carabidae; genus Clivina; species Clivina fossor. Next base: position 7,504,898 of record OZ014565.1, on the reverse strand, counting down.
ACTTCATGGTTACTTGCGGTTAAGTAGTAACTGCAGTTTATTCTCATACTGTTAACCGGCTGTGTGGTTTGGTTACTTCAGTTACTATTGCTTTCTCTTTTAAGATATAATTTTGTCTTAATTTATTTTGACAAAAGTAAACAGTTGTAAGATTATGTAAAAGAATCCAAAAATAAATTATCGGTAATTTAAACATTCCTATTATTCACTCACCTGAAAATTGTAAAATCCTTCCGGTATATTCTGAACTAGCTTTCAACTCGACTATCCTGAAACAAAATGGAAAAATTAGCATACGCCTTATTATAATAAAAGATTAGAAACTGTCCTACATCACTACTAAATTATGATTACACGGTGCTACGAAAAATTATCCTATAATTTATGTATATCATAATTTGTTTGATAGTGTATTACGCTTGAACAGGAGTTCAGTACGGAATGCTCGTAAAATGTACTGTGATTAGAATCTTTCGGTCATAAAATTATTTTAATACGTACGCTTGTTTATGATCAGATATCATGGAAATTAGCGAACATTAATGAACGAATATGTAAACATTAATGTTTGTGGAAAAATACAAGTGACAACTTCTATAATTTACTTTATATTGTATCCACAGCGCATAATTTTGTTTTATAGTTATAAACATGACCCTTAAGTACTAAAACTATAAAATACGAAAGGTTATAGTAATATTTTATAAAAGTTTTTAAAATTTGAATTAGTGTTAATAAAATTATTAGCTATTAAAATATTTTTATATATGTTTAATCATATATACTCGTATAAAAGTAAAATAATAAAAGTTTTAAATTTAGCACATTTACACATGTTTTTATAGAAAAATCATGCGTAGGTATTTTAAAAAATTATCTGATTAATTAATATTTTTTACTTAAAAATTAAAAAGAAAAACATTGAACATTTGTTTCAAAAACAACAAATTTAATAATATATTATAATATGTTTATTAATTTTATCTTGAGATATTAAACCGGTTCCAAATCTTTATCTGGGCCTATAAGTTTTAACTAAATTAAAAAAAAATCAATTATGGAAACAAAGGTAAAAAAAAAAACGATAAAATAATACTAAGTTATACACAGTAAAGAATTTAGATATTTGATTGTTATTTTCGAGTGAGTTAATAAAAAATTGTTAAATTAACAATAAATTTGTTGTTAAAATAACACACATTATATTGTGTTAAAATAGTAAAGTGTCAAAATATAATTTAATAAATGTAATATATTTTAAAAATGTTCATATTTAACAATGTTGTTTTTTGATTTAAATTAACAAAATTGAACACCAAAATTGTGTTATTTTAACACAATTATTTTTTACTGTGCATATAACTATTTTAAAAGTTTTGTATGAAATTATTTACTATTTGATTTAGAAACATAATGTTTTCTAAAAATAAATTAAAGTGAAAAATAATTAATAATTTGCAATTCAAATACATATTTTTCCCTAAATTAAATATCAAGATATTTTTAAACGAGGTTTTAAAATTGTTATACTATGACTTATCATTATTTATTTTTATTAAAATATTTGTTTCTATTATAAAAACCCAATTTTACAGATCAAAAGTATGCTTACTTTCGAATTAATAGTAAAAATATTGGTTTTAAAGTAATATTTTTTTTAGTGTAGTAGCTTTTTTACGGCATTAAAATTTAATATAAATTAATTAATAATCCAAACTTCGAAATTTCAATCACCAAAATATATTCCAAAAGACAAATCTTCATTTTCTCATTCTTATGACAGACTCCTTATCACGACATATCTTAAATACCGCAAACGCGACATTACAAATGTCCTTTTTCTTCTTCTTCTTATTTTAGGTAAACAAACAAACATTCTATACGAATGCAACATTACATTTGGAAACCAGAAGCATCAACAGCAACAACTTTCCAATTTACATATAACTATTTTGCTCCACTGACAAAGAGAATACTATATAGTTTCGTTTCTTGTTGCTGGTACAAGCAAAGAACAAGTTTGTCGTAAAGCGGTGTAATGGTGGCGGGTTCCTGCCGCTGATCTTCGACACAATAGTAGCAGGCGCTTATGCATTAAACGCTCCGCCTCGTCGACAATACCTCCTCGCACTTAAAACAATCCGCTCCATTTGCATCAGTATGTCGCTGAGGTTTGGTGTAAGTCGCACCTAATGTGTATGCATGGAGCGTATGAAGAAAAGGTATTTGAGAAAGGAAAAATTAAGAAAGGAAATTTTCAATGTAGTTTATTTTCTGTTAAGAAACGTTTTAGTTGAAATTAAGTGATGCTTGGCAAAAATTTGATTATTAATTTTATAGTTTTAATTTTAGATATTGGATAGTTTTCATAGGGTTATTAAGATTGAAAACATAAGACATTAAAAATTATGAATAGATTTGTAAAATCGGTTTTAACTAATATTAATTTTAACACGTTTATTGTCTATGAAATACATATAACTCATGGACAATGTAAAACTAAACGTTCCTGAGGTATATATAATTCATTACGTAGAGAGAATCTAGCTATTTTAAATATATTATGTGTCCTGGACGTTTCATAAGAAATAGAATGGAAAAAATGTTAAAGTGAAAGTATTAGTAAAATAAACATATTTTTAATATAGCAAAAAAAATTTCAGAACTTATAAAACTGCTTGAGGTTAAAGTTCTATATTAATATATATTTATAATCGATGCTTCGGTGAACTCAACGTCCACCTTCATCAGGATAAATGATAAAACTGCTTTAGGTGCTGCTTTATTAAAAATATTGTTTTATTTACAAAAAATTAATTTAAAATTTGCTTTACAATATCTTGAACATGTTCAAATTTTTTATAATGCCTTAAATTACGTAACAGCAATAATAGAAATTAAATAAAAAAGCAAATTATGTTTCACATACAATTAAATTTGTTAAATTTAAAAATGTTTCATGTTTTGTACCAAAAATTGTTTAAACGTCTAAAAAATTATTGTTGGCTATTCTAATTTGGCTAATTCATCATAAGCGTTAATAACTAATTATATTATTATTGAGCAAAACAAAATATAATAATTAATAATTAATTATAATAATCTAACTACCTACAATAACATGTATAATATTATGCTTCCTATATACCTACTAATATTATCTAATAGTTTAAATGTTGTTATTAATTAATTATAAATATTAATAACCAGTTATTTTAAAAAAATTTGCGCTAATTGATAATTGAGTGTAATACGTAATAATGTTACGCTTTCTACACTGATATAATCTAATAAATAGTTTGAATCTTATGATTAATTAATCCTTGTAACCCCATTGGGCCCATACAAGTAAATTTCATAAGCGAAGTTGACCTTACTTTGATCAGTTCACATATTAATTTCTAGTTCTGATAAACAGAATATTAAATAAACCATAGACATACACCACTATTTTGATAGCTAGTTGAATACATTTTTGCAATTTTAACTGCAAGGAAAATTGATATAGTTGCAGCGCCAACTACTTTATTTTTATCTTAAATGAGATATAGATAAATACAAACATTTAAAAGTAGTAACTTTACAGTTATATTTTAATTTCCAAAAAGTGTACATGAAGAAAGAATAAACTTCTTTGCTGTTGTATTTTAATAAAATAGTAAAATATAGTTTTAGTTTCCTGTACTTTTTTTTCCGATTTTTTTCGTCTCGAGAGTATATACGTAGCACCCAACCGCTTTAGAACTAAATCAGTTATCATGTTTGAACAAATAAAATCTAATATGAAAAATATGCAGTAGAAATATTCGACCAGTGTAATTTAGCAGCCAGAGTTCAAATATTCAGCAACCACATTCTAGTATAATTTCATTAAAATGCCTTGCTCAATACAATTGCCGTGCAAAACAATTAAACATATGCACAATTTGCATACCAGTACTCCATTTAGCTTAGCTCTACACACCTCCCCTCATTTCCCGCCACTTCCCGACATAGAGACACAATTGCATTGCACGATTAAACCTAACCTAGTCACGGTCACTTACGACACAAATATGAAATATAACACAATAATGAGCCGTGTTAAGAAACTTAGCACAGCGTTGTTATTATAACCACGGCTAATGCGTCTCCCAAGGCAACCCGATAGTTTACTGTGCTGCAACGCAATTGTTTACTTGTAAACTTGAAGATTGCTTTTAGGTTTATATAATAAAGGTTTGCGTTCTCTCTCTCTCTTCGTCTCTTTCTCTCTTGGTTGTAACAAAACTGAAAGGATGTGGAGAGTGTTATTTTATATAGTTGGCGAGAACTATTGTTTCGGGTGGAAAGCTTGGCGTGGTTGGAAATCACTTGAGCCACTAAGTTGGGTGCAGTTTTAGTTTGTTCTCTGTGTTTCATCCGGTGAAAAGCGTAGCCTGGGTGTCAAGTGTTTAATTCGAGGAATTATGGAATAATATTAATTTACTTATAATATAAGTGCAGTTGTGGTTGCAGAAAGTTCGCTGTCTGGAAAAGCAATGTTGTGTTATTGTGCTCGCTCGGGAATATTATATTGAAAATGTTGTGGTTTTATTGTGTTATAACTTATGCCTGAGTTCTAAGACATTATATGTGATACAAATTATCTTTAATTAGACAGTATTTATACAACAGTATTAAATTATTTCTCTTAAATTATACCTAATTCTGACTGATTTTTTTTAGATCGTAAAAAAATTATTGCCAATATAATGTTAAAACATGATTTTTTTTTGATCAATTAATTTCATGTTTTATATATATATATATATATATATATATATATATATATATATATATATAAAGAATAATTAAAAATAACTATGAGACAAAAAAAAATAATTACACTCATTTTGCGTAAGTCCGAATACATTATTCTATTACCCCAACATATTAAAATTAATACTCTTTACCCAAAATTAAAAAAAACCGCACATCCAAGAAGTTTATTTACCCTATCCAGCCTTTCTGCTAAACCTCATTCAGGCAGGAGGCAACAGGAATAAAATTAAACACAGCATTTAATTCGCGGTATGCATACATCGAGCCTGTAGCACCGTTGCGTTGTATGTACCACCCGACGTGATGGCTTTTAATTTTCTACGTGAAATACTCAAACAATATCCATCATTGTTTACAGTCCATTAAAAAGCGCCATTCGTTTAATCCCATCTGACGGCGTGAGCGCCGTTTAGCCGACGATACGGCCGCGACGCCTATCTCCCCGGATGCAGCAGGAATATATCGCGGCGTCGTGCATAATGCCGGCTGACAATGTGGAAAGATTGCTCCGTTGGGAAACTTACCAGTTGTGGGTTCGCGCGCGCGCCCCGTAAGGTTTTTCTTTGTTGAGCGGCGTTATAGAGAATTATGGCACCGCCATGGAAAAATGACGCACGAGTACCTAGCGCAGGTTTATTTAAAGTTATAGGGATGTGTGGTTAAATGGACGGTTGAGATTTGCAGGCTATAAGTTAACTAGTTTGTTTGCAGAAATAAAACTTCTTGTGCTGATTTTAATATGCTTCATATGTGTATAGATTTTTAAAAAGAAAGTTTAATGTTTTGTTATGTAAGAAAAATTACACTGGATAACAAATTATGACTTCTACCTGTAAAGTATTTTTTCTATAAAATTTCAATTAAATTTCAAAATTAACTGGGTGATATTCAAATTCTGTAAAAAAATTAATGTGACAAGTGCTTCGAACAATACGTTATTCTAACAACGATGCTTATATGCGGGTTATCTTTTTACAATCACGCCATATGCCCATAAAAGTGTGGCACAAACTCTTTCTATTATGCAGGAATTAGTGTCCGTCAAACATTCATCTTGTTTTATCCACATTCACAATGTCTTTCATAAATAATCTTTTATTTTTACAACTTGTTCACGCAAAACAATCTCAATCATTCCTCCTTATTTACTCATCGGACGATCACGCAGACGTATACCTTCAATATATTTTATAAACGTATTAATCAACTCAAATAGAAATACAAAATAATTGATAGTTAAGCATTAATTAGTAATTATTTAATCTTAATTAAACATAAACTAGCGTTTAAAATATCAAACTATAACAATAACAATTTAACTTTTTTTAATTAAAACTATGTACTGTAAACAAACGACAAAATATTTAATAAACAAAAATAATTTATAGATTTCAGCACTGGCGTCGTAAAGCAAATCAAATCTGACCGAAAATAAAATAAAACTCTAGAATAAAACAGAAAAATTCTGAGTTGACAGCGTTTCGTGCTAGTTGCTGTTAAATATTTCGATAAAAGTATAATTATGTATGATGGAGTGAATGCTTTTTACCTTTACGTGACAACAACATCTACGGAAACATAAAAATTCATTATGTTTTCGTCTATGAACCAGAAACAAACGCCAAGCAGACCGGTGTCAACTTTTTTTATTTTTTTATATTATTATACAATTCATTTTCAGCTATTCATATTTAATAGGTTTTTGCTTACAAATTAAAAACTACAAGAGAATTTAATTTATCCTCCTCTTTGGTCTAGACTTTTTGTTTCTGTATTCGTGTATGTAAATATTGTATAAAAATAAGTTTTTTTATTGTAGAAATTTTCAACATTTGAGAATAAAATATCATTTTTAATATTTAATATTTAATTTATTTTTATTAACATAGAATATATTATTATATAATTTTTATAAAGTAAAATTGTATTATCTTCTCTTTGTCATGCTAAATGGAAAATTTTAATTAAAATATTAAAAAGAAAAAATATATATTTCTATACATTTTTTTGTCATAATATTTTACCAGAATTAAATTTATATATAATTCCGTTTTAAAGAACCATATAAGTGCCTCTCGACAAAAATAACTATGCATGAAGCATTATAACATAAAGGCAGAGACAGCTTAGTTCACGTCGATTATTAATAAAAATTAATACAGAACTTCAACCTAAAACCGTTTGATTTTAATATAATGCGTTCTGAAAGATTTTTTTACTATGCTAGAAATAACTGAATTTATAAATAATATACCTAACATAAATTGTTATGCTAAAATTAGTCAAAACAAATTTTTATATATATACATGACAACCTACTTTGCCATCTAACTAAATTGCTTTTAATTTAGCATATTTCTCTTCGCCTCAAACATGATAGAATTAAATTAAACTGATATTCTAACCAGTCATGTTTCAATTTTGGGCTTGACATTCACTTGACCGTCCGATACCAACCACTTAACCTGTTTCGGCATCGCGTTTGCTTGCCTCATCTACCCTCCATGTTCCGTTCATACCAACAAATTACATTTACGATAAATTATTCAAAATTTACGTCGAGCGAACCGAAAATGTAGCTCATAATAGAGTCGTCGTACACAGTCTGTCGTAATTATTTGTAAAACGAAATAGGCTGAAGGGCCGGAGGTAAAGAGTTGGACATTTTTCCGACTATGCAAATGTTAAAGGCAGAGCCAGCCTCTTGCCTGCTTGTATTTGCGCGTAGTGATGTTGTCAATTACAAGTTTCCGTGACGACGAATATTAAATGAAGCCACCGAAAACATAACATTTATTAAATATGCAAAATTGTCGCTTTTAATAACAGATTAAGCCTTTTCATTTCGATGCCAAATTTATAAATATAGTTGGATAAAGATATTCATTTGATAAATAACAATCTATTTATAACTTATTAATATATGTAAGCATATGCTAGATAACTGGATGTTTAAATATACAGTGTAAAACAAAAATAATAATTAAGTGAAAGTAATCTTCAGTCTTTTACGGCCCCTATCTATTGAATTTATTTAATTTAATTTAATTTACTAATAACAAAATAATATTTCTAGTTAACTAGAAATATTTCATATTTGTTTACAAAGTTTTAACGAAACATATTTTGCAACTAAAATGAGATTGGATTACTTTTATAAATAAAAATTAAATCTGCAAATTGTAAACCTGAGTTAAATATGAGTATCCACGCATTTTTATCGATATGTGAAGTACAATTTACGACAAAATATATGAGTAATTTGGCTTTTTGTAATCTAAGAAAACACAATATCAAAATAACACAAAATTTCATAAAATTATTAGATAAGTTTAAATTAAAACAAATTTTTTTTAACAGTTTTATTATTATTACAAATAATATAAAAAAATCAGCAAAAAGCATAAATTACAATAATTTGTTTAAAAAAATAGAAACAAAACAGTAAAAATACATTTAATCTAAATTTAATAAACTCTTTCTCGCGTCACAATAAAATGTTAAATGGCAACTGATTTTAATTCCATAAATGTAAAATGAAAAATTACAGCAAAACTCATTTCTAAAGTCTAAATTATAAGAAGAAGAAAAAAAAAGAAAGAAGAAAGCGAGTTGGACCAACGAACAAACGCAGTAGATGAAACTTGTAACGTGTTCGGAATAAAAGAACGTTTTTCTTAGTTATAATGAAATAACCTGCTTCTAGAAATACAACGAACGTAGAGAATATCAAATTTATCTCGTCTCGCGGTATTTTTCATAGAAAAATTGCTGAATATTCACCAGCAAAATGGTCCGTACAAATAGAATGAGACGACTCAAGTTTCTCTATGTGAGCGTGTGTGCTCAAACTGCAAATATACTCATATGTTACTCTCAAGTTCCTATGTAAGTATCTATGTAAGTTCTGTATCTATATCTATATAGTTGGAAGTATCGTTACCAACGAAGTACGTTGTGGTTATTTGTGAACTAAAGTAGGATAGATATACCAGTAGAGAATTTTGCTATAGTATGTAGTATACTATTTTTGCTATTTTGTAGAACTGCGAATGTAAATAATACCGAACATTACATAATAAAATAAATTTTGTACATTATATTATTTTATGCAAAGAATATTATTTGAAATTTAGTAAAATTGTGCATTTTCTGCTAATAATAATAATTATAATATATACTATCATTTCTTTCTATATAATATTAATTCCTATATCCATATTTTTGTTAGTCGTAACTAAATCTTTCGTGTAAGTCTGAGGATAAAACGTCAAAATATAGTGCGAAAAAGAGCTAGTGTGCAATTTAGTAACTTTTTTTTTTCGTTTTTTTTACTCCCTTTATTCAAAAATAATAAAATACTCTAACAAATAAAAACTAAAGAATTACGGAATGACCCTCTATTAGACATTCATTACCGTATAACTCAAATACTAATAAATCCAAAACTTCAAAATTTGCCATGCAAATAGAATATAAAAATAAAAATTATTGCAAATTATAAATATATATGCTAAAAATAGATAAAATTAATTTATAATACTACAGAAAATTTTAAAAGCCGCTACAGTTCTAAACAACTGTACTTACAAAATAAATTAATATTTTATACTATAGTATACTACGTCAGATTTATAATATTGTACTATTTATTGTACTATATAATTTTGTTTAATAAATAAAAAATTTCATATGTTAGAATTAGACAAAAAATTATGTAGTAATATATAGCTTATATAATAATACAGAATACTATAGTATTAAATCGAAAATTTTATTTTTTTATTACTCACAATTAATACTAAAAAATTCTATTACTCTTATATATACAATAAAATCAATATTTTAAAAATTTACAAAGAAAAAGATAACATCAAACAAAATTTAATTCTAAAGTCTTTTTATTTTAATGAATAAAGATTCTTTTATAAATTTAAAATACCTAAAAATTTAAAAAGTCCTGTTCTTTAACGCATATTTAACGTACACATTTTTTTCTTTCTAAAAAAAAAAAGCTTCAAATCTATATTATCAATAAGATATTTCGTTGGCATAGTGCCTTCAATGCAGCGAAATTAGTTCAGTTATTGCTATGCACTATATTCACCATCAACTTACACGGTTACTGCACAAATATTATGTTTATTATAAGTCGTGCGAAAGCAGAACCAGCAAAGCGACCATCTATTTGCTCATCTTTTGTTCTTAAAAGTTATATTTGCAAAGTTTTAAATAACAAAACGACTACCGTTACCACCACAGCCACTATCACAGGTAAGTTCATTCAACAAATAACAAAAACAGTGCTCGCCGAAGCAACGCCTGCTGCCGCCCCATGTTCAACTTTTCCAATGCAGTAGCGTGAATAAATAAAACAAAAACTGCAGGAAGATTGTGTGAAGAAACTAGTGAAAGAACCAGAGGGAATTTGTATAGAATGTTTCAAAAAGCATAACCTACTTAAAAATTACTATAGTATTTTTTTAAAGACATATAAAGAACAATTTGAAATACGAATTTTTATTTTTTATTTTATTCATGTCGATTTGATGAAATGCCAGTGACAAACCAGACTTCGTGAAAAGTACAAGTATTTAAGAGCTTGTAGTACACAATTTAGTATACTATTTTTTTTTTCTTTCAATAAATGGATAAACCGATAAACTTAAAACTAAATGTAATTGTAAAGTTCAAGGTATAAATGTACTGTAACCTGTAATATATCAAATAATTTGGTTGTAAGTAAATTTATATTGTTACAATAATAATGAAATTTACAATATATTTTTTTAGCATGATTATTTTTAAACTAAAACTAGATTAATTTTAATTAAAATAATAAAAATAAATTTGAATTATTTTTAGTATTTATTTTTAAAACTTAATTTAGATTACATTTACATGATATGATTATGTATGTATGTATGCAGATTTACAAAAATTTGTAAAATTAATCAATGAGACATAAAGTTACTAAAAAAAATACATTTTTCAATGTTTATACAATTAAATTAATACAGTCTAACATCGAGTTAAAAAAAATAATAGCTATTTTGTTAAATTTGATGATTAAATTTAAGATATTTGACTTATTTTATTAGATAATTTTTCTAAAACATCAGTCTTTTTATTAATTCAAATTAATTGAACCAACCTATATTGCCGAGCGGTTTACGGGTAGATATCACTTGGCACTCGGAATCAAATATGTTTTTGGCTAAACACCTCTAAAACTATTATTATTTCAAAAAGTCATAGAAAAAAATAATATATATATATATATATATATTATTGTTTATTATTATATTAGAAGTTTCATTTATTATAAACAGAATGCTAAAAAATCATCTACTATTTTAGATAAAACAGCTAAAATATTAAAAAAAATCATCTGAAGATATTTCAACTTTTGAGACATTCGGTATATGCTGCATCTGCAGTACCAGATAGAATTTAGTTCCCCAAGGACAAGCAGGAGTATTCTTCTCTTGCTGCGATTGTAAATATGATGCAGATGTAAGAAAAGAGTTTTGTTTCTACCGAAATGGAACCGACGTTGCCGCAGTTTCCTGCTATTATTAATTATGAAATGAAGAATATTTTGCTTGCCGATGAAATTTTACGATTAGACTTTTTTCTCCAGTAAATTTTATTGTATTTTACGAAGTTGGTTTACGTGTTTAATATTGTTTTACTACTTTTGCTCAAAGTGGTAGAGTTACTGTAAATTTAATGTTAGTTTTTGTGTAAGTTGTTTTTTCAGTCATATTTTTATTTTTAATAAAAACACTCGGAATTAATTTATCCTTGCCATATTTGAATACTAAAAATATAATTAAAATTTAATAATTTACGTGTATAAATACCGGCTAATTAAAAATTATATATTAAATGAACTATTTTTTGTAATTCATAAACTAAAAACATATTAATGACATTTTTTTCTGTTTTTATAAATAAATATATATATATATATATATATATATATATATATATATATATATATAAATATATATAACCGCATAAACAAATACTACTTTAACCTTATTGATAAAATAATATTAGTTGTGTCTAATTAGTTCAGACACAAATATAGACTGTAATTAAAAAATAAAGGAAACTACAAAATTAAATTGTTTTTAACATAAAAAAGTTTTGTTTTATTTTTAAATTTGTGGACAATTAATTACCTTAATAACCAAAAATATATTATTTGTAATAAAAATAATAAGCATACAATGCAGAAATGATACAAAGAGAAAAATGAAATTCAGTTTCAATTTTATTTCAAAAATTTTCAGCGTATTTCTGACAATATAACATGGCAATAAGCATTTTTCAGTTTTCATCGTTCATTACCTCGTAATACAGAATGCTGGGCGAAAACTGAAAATATACCCCGAGTAGCTTTAAACAAAATGGTTGATATTCATGTGTGGAGAAAATAAAATGGAAACTTGGGAAATTTCGGGCGCTCGCGTTATTGTATTCATACCCAGTAAATTTATATAACAAAAATGACAAATTATCGAGAGAAAAATAAAATATATGAATGTCGATTTATACAAAACATTGAACGAAAATGTAACTGACAAGTTTTGTCAACATATATCATTCGCAAAGTTTTCAACTTTTGTAATTTATGTTATTTATAATACTGGGTCACATTTACGACGTATATCTGTTATGTTGAACATTTTGTTTACTACAATATCCTTTTTCAATTTTACATTCATATTCATTTTGCTTGAATTTGCTTTGATTTATATTATTATATTGTTATTAAATATTATTGTTGTTTTTGTTAAAGTTATTATATTGAAATGACCATTGCTAATAAAATATAACACCTTAATAGCAACAATATTCCTATTACCAAACATAAAAATATTTTTTTTTCAAAAGTCATGAAATTAATTTATAATTAACATAAGAAAATGGTCACTTTTATTTTATCAAACATAACTTTAATTCTGTTAAAAGCATTGCATTGAAAAACCAAATATTTCCGAATTTAATTATTAATTTTTATGTATTTATAATTTAAAATTTCAATATTTGCTATAATTTCTTAACAAATATCAAATTCTACCATCATTTTCCAGGCAATACATTCAAGAACCTAACAATAACACTTAAAGAAATTAATCAGAAAACCAAAAATTAACTATCAGGTATATTCATCTTTTTTAAATTTTCAATTTTACAATCACAATGTACAAGAAAATATATTATGAATGTGAATGTAAGTTACTTGTCTGGATAGAAATATTTGTTGAAAATTATTCCCGCCTAATACATGTATATATTTATATATGTATAAAGAAATACAGTATCTTTATCTACAGAAATTTTTTCATTGCATAAAACGTACTTAACTTAATCAATGAGTTAACTAGACAAATAAATTGTCAATTGACCAATCAATAAGCTCTTAAAAACACTTGAGAAACCAGTTAACTAATTGATTAAGTAAACATTGTTTTATGCGTCTGTCCCTTAGATTTCCAATTTTGCAATCATATAATTTAGCCAATCTCAGTTCGACTCTTCAATGGACGTACGAGGCGAAACCACTGCGATGTGCAAAACAGGAGCGGAACTGCATCCAAGCGTAAGATATAACGATGTTGCTCGACAGACAGTAGTCTAGCAGAAATAATTTCATTTAACTATGGACATAATTTAATGGTGTGTGAAATTCGAGACCGTTCGCGACCGTTTGCCGCATTCTATAACGTATAATAATAAGTGAAGGCGGAAATATTCGCTCGGTTCCGTTGCTCGTTGTTATCTTGTCGGAGTTGGCCGTGCGCGCAGACAAAAGTTTTTGCCTTAAGTCGTATATCATTGTACGTAGCAATATATAGCAGGGGGGCTGCATGCTTTAATATTATTTATTTGATGGATAGGGTTTTCTGATGTATACCTAATTGATTTATTTTGATATGCAATAAATGATAGCAGCTTTGCTAGTTAAAAATAATTCAATAAGACATTGAACAATCATATTAAATTTAAATTTTGTTGGTAACGTTTAAACGATTATTGATATATATTATTTATGTCATTTGCATATTTGTTTTAATTAAAAATTAAACAAAACTTAAACCTAAAGTTTTTTTATTTTTATTACTAATTTGTTTATGAATAATAAGTGTCAATCATTAGCGTAGATTCCATTAACAAAATCCTCAAGAAAAAAACTAATGAAAATTACCAAACTTAGGTACGTATGTAGAAGGTAGAGTAGGAAAACTCTGAACAAATATTATAAGTTTTAACTCGCATGATGAGAGTAGAAAGTCGCGCAGGCATTTACACATTCTGGAAAATTGTCGGCAATTCATTTAACAGTTTGTCTTGTAGGACGGGCCCGCCTGCCGGATTATAACATCACACCTAACTGCAGTCATTACAACACGCCGCCGCTGTTATGCCGCACGTCAAATGGCAGCCGCCATCTTTGTTTCAGGCGTCGCGTCGCGCGTACCCGACGTAATTGAAAATTCGGCGGGCTGTACCGCTTACGCCGCTAGCTTGAATTATCGCCAGCGCGGCGAATTATTGCCTGACGCGCGGGCGTTTTCAGCCGATGTTACTATGTACAACAGAGATCGGGCAAAGAGTGGCTGGGGAGCGTGAAAGGGGGGGTAGGTCGCAAATTAAACGTCACGTAAGTTATAGGTTATGTTGTTTTGAAGTGCGTTCGAGTGATGGATGGGGAAGGTTTGTATTGACAGTTCAACTTTGCGCCAAGTATTTGACGTATTTATTTGACTTTCAGCAAATGATTTATTTATAACTGTAAATTAAAAGCGAGATGAAATGCTAAAGGTGATTTACGATTTGTATTTAATAAATATGTTTATCGAAAAGGTGTAAATGTAAGTTCTTGTTCTTAAAGTAAAATGTCACTGCCATTTAATGTCTAAATCAAAATTTCCTATTTAAATTATTTATTTGAGAAAATCATTTATTTATTAACGTACCTATATTTCAACAATTTCCACAATCTGGTATATACAAGTACTAAATTATTTCATAAATATAATTTTAAATTTGCTAACTCATGATTTTAGCTGTAAAAATTGTAGATAATGATCTTAAAAACAGCCGTTCCAACATTCGTATAATTTTTCCATTCCCATTGTACAGTAAACAACAACATTTATAACTATAATGTATTATAAACGATATATGAAATAAAACAAGCATAAAAAATTGCAATAACATTGCAATAATTTCTAGCGTTGACTTCGCATGTGTTCGCTAGTTCACCAGACAATAAACAAAAGCAAAACTCGTGCAATTTACTACAATTATAATGATTCCATAATACCGAGGCATAGAGGGTGCGCTAGCAATAATATCAGTCTGATATCAGACCGGTAAAATGTGTTTTAGATTATACTTTTTTACCTTTCCTAGCGAAGCAGATTGTCCGCTACTAACGGATAATAGAGCCAGAACACGCTAAGTTCAACTGCTACTACACCTGGCCAAGCCCATCCGTAGACTGATGCTTCTAGTTTTTAGTGTTATTCTTCATTTTGCACAAGTTTTTATCTACCGTTTGCAGCTTTCACTAATTGCTGATTATAAAAAAAACCGGTTAAAATATTGTTATTATAAAGTTTTGTTTCAATTTGTTTCGTTATTAACGTATTTGTATATATATGACTGCATGCTCTGGATTAATATACACAAATGTAAACTTATTAAAAGTTTGTTTTTTGTAGTAATGTGTTTCATTTTGTAAAACTAATTTATTTTATTGTATTAGAATTTATCAAGTAATGATTTCCATTTCAATACAGTGCACTGGAATCACGGATAATATTATTCTATAATTATTATTATAATTATTATAGTTTCTGTGAAAAACAAGAAAAATAAGTATAAATACGTTTGTATTTATATTTATCATACGAGTACATTAGTATTAATTGGTTATTGTTATCAGTTCTGGTGTGATCATATTAAGCGGCGTGCTTTGTAATACAAATTAAATATTAAAAAATAAAATGACGGGATCCTAATATTTGTCAACAAAATACTAGGCACGTTACTTAATGTGATTATATTAAGACCCGGATTTTTTGATAAGAATAACCGATTAATAGTATGCAAAAATAACAAAAAATATCTTTTTTACTGTGAGACAATATATAGTAGATATTTTTCATCTAGATAAGATAATAGATATAGGTGATTAAATGTATCTGTATAAAATTAAAGCTAACTTATACATCATCTAGACGAGTATCTTAAATAATTTGGTAATAAAAATTTTTTTTTTCTTTTCTCGCAAAAGTGTTGTTAATAACGCTGATTTCAATAAGCGCTGTACTCAGTACCAACCAATAAACCAACTAAAAACTTTCAATTTTTACTGATTCGAATTAAAAACAATTTTAATCGAATGAATAATATTTTACTCGCAAAATATTTGAAATTAATAATAATCAAAACAAACAGTTAAAACATTAAATACTGTATACATTCAGCCGACATTCAAACCATTTTCGTTTTAAATAAACCGTTAATGTTGACAAAATTTGCGTAAATTACACATATATACACGTTCTGATTTTATTTGTTTTTTTTATATTATATTAATCGACTAAACATTTTTGTATTTTTGTAATCGGATTAGCTTGTCATGTTGTCATAATGATTACATATAATAAAAACAACTCTTGTTGACCAAAAATAATCTCTTTTCAATGCTATAATTCGATTATTCGTTTTTGCCGTTTGTTGTAATTGTTAATTCTCGTTCAGTTGAATCACGCTGTGATAGAAACATATGCATTTTATGATATGTATACATTTAGATATTATAAGTTCGAGTATATTAAAATTTCTATTTAATAAAAAGTAAAAAATATATTCAGCAGACAAAATCAATATAAATGATACTATTAAAAATTAAATATTTTATATGTGAATATATTTAGCTAAGCTTAATATCAAACAAATATAAATATATTTATTAAAGTTGAAAAAAAAAACATACCAGCTATACAGAAATATCAGAAATACAATTAGTAAAGTAAATACTGTAGAATGAATATGTAATCAAAAATGTTTTTATAATATTTTTAAATTTATTAATATGAAGATTTTTAATATTAATAAAATTAATAAATAGATGTAAATATCCAAATAATTCTTTGGCAAAGGTGGAAGAAAATATGTTTATCATTGAAAATGTGACAGATCCATTAATCTCCAAAAAAATTAGTCAATAAACTTGCAAGAATTTATTATTTCAGATAAAATAGCTTTAATAGAGTTCTCCACTTGTTTTCCGTTTGTTTTAAACCCCCCCCCCCTCCATCCCTTTCCGCCCAGCTCTCATAAATTAAACGCTAAATTACAAGAAGTTACCAACTTAAGTTGGAAATGGAAAAAATGCAATTATTAAATTAGGGAACTATAACTCGCAACAGCCGGATCAGAGTAAGGCTATTAATTTATATCTCGCTTCGTAAAGTGAAACCTTTGCTCTGAACAAACAATATTATCGATTTTTTTGTTTTACGATTATTTTGTAAAATATTTTGACGTAAACTTAATTATAACCGGTAATCGATGAGACAGACAAGCATCGATTTTTTTCGATAGTCTGCAAGTAGTCTGATTGAAAATTTCATTTTGTTTCATTAGCGCAACGGTTTGTTTTCTAGTTTAATTAAAAGTAAATTAATAAAAAAGTTAAAAACGGCTGGATTTCTTCAAATGGTTTAATAACAGCGATTTTGTTTGTTTTCGTTTTTTTTTTTATCAGTTTTTCTGAGTTCGTCGAAACGTCGATTTATTAATAAATATTAATACAAAACTTAAACCGAAAGCCGTTTTATTTTATATAATGAGTTCTGAAAGATTTTTTTACTATGTTAATTTTCTTTGTATAAAACAATACTACTACTAATAAATAATAACAACAGGTGATATGAATTTGTGAATTTGTTTGCCATTCGGAATTTTTGGCAACTTGTACGGGTCGGTTTTTCAATGCACGGTTATTTTACAGATACGTGTAACTGTTAGTTAAATATGGTGTAATACCATGTATTTCGCCATTTTTAACTACTAGTTATTCTTAACTGCGTATTGCTAAACTGGTCCTATGACTTTTTTATTACTTACTAAAATTAATAACTTCAATGTTATCAATATAAAAATTGACAATGCACAATAAAGAAGTACTAATTTTCTTATTAAAAATAACAGTTAATTAAAATAATGACCAACTTATTTTCCATTAATAGTTAAAAAAGCAAATATAGGTGGTATTATGAATATAGATAAAATAACAATTCTTATGAGTACTCAATGCTGTGTATCTTGCGAAATAATACAGCTTAGCATAGAAATATTTTTTTTTCAATTTTGGTATATAATTAATATACTTTTGTAAGTAACACTGGAAAACATTTTTTTATTTAATATTTTCAATTAAAAACAATTTTAATTTATTTAATTTTGTAATGTACAAATTTAATTTACAAAAAAAAGCAAAAAATTCTATAAAAAACTAAATAAGTAAAAAAATAATATTATAATAATATAAAACTTTATAAAACATCTAATTTTCACAGCAAAATAACATAAATATATGTGTAGCTGTCGATAAATCAAAACGTACATTTAAATGTGATACCACTGAGATAAAATACAGCAGATATTTACTACTACACTTTTTTTCATCTTTCTAAACGGCACACCATCGCATCTACTACTACTTCTACTATAAAGATTTATTCTCAAACTAAAGTCGTTCATGATTATGAGATAACTTATAGTTCGCGTTTACTACGTGACCGAGCCGCAGTGTTCATGTATTAAACCATACTGAACCATATTTCACCGCTGACGAAATCTGCAACATTATCGATGTTCGATCACCGACTAAATCCGGGCCTGGTTTGTGCAATAATCCAACGACTATATATCATAGGATCTACGGTTCGGATATGTGGTTGTAATTTCGGAAGCTAAAATTTTGGAGGATGAATTGTTGCAAATGTTTGTGATGAAACAATAAAATATTAAAAAGTTTACTAAATTATTAGAGAGAGCTATTGAGCATTCAAATAACGTCGTACGGTATTTATTTTTACGTTATTTTAACATCTACATACGTAATAAAATACCGTGAATTTAAATACCGCACAACATTATTTGAATACACAATAATTCACTATGAAATTCACAAATTTTAGTTTTAATACAAATGTGTTTATAATTTTATTTATGTATAAAACGGCTATAGATTGTAGTTCTGTATTAGTATTTATTAGTAATCGCAGTTTCAACGAACTCAACGTACGTCGATTATTAATAAATATTAATACAGAACTACAACTTAAAGCCGTTTTATTTTATATAATGAGTTCTGAAAGATTTTTTTTACTATATTATATTATGTATTTTTATTTATATGTGATTTATTTTACATATATAATGTCAATAATTTGAAAACAAGAAATATAAAAACAAATATTTTGACAGATTTGTTTAATTTAGTATTACAATCTTTAATTAAAGTAAATAGTAAACAAATACAATTGACGTGGAATTAAATTTCAATATGATAGGCATTTAAAGGTTGACATGTAAACAAACTTTTTATTTTGCAAAAATAGCAGAAGCAATTTTGCAAATCACAACCGAAAGAGAAACATATCCAGCTACCTTTTTCATGTACATAGTTAATTTTATTAAAATATTACTTCAGTTAATAAAATTTTCCAACTTAATATTTTTTTATTAAATAAAAGAGTGTCTGAGATTAAATATAGCAATGTAACACCCTCAACGCAAGCAACGTTAAAATTTTAGTCTTAGCTATGCAAATTTTAACGAAATTTAATAAGTACAAAGTAAATTGGCGTACATTTTGCATATTTTAATATTAAATGTTTAATTTTAACACGTCCTTCCGTCGAACGATTAATCAGTTAATGAATAAAAATTACGCTCATTAAAAAATATAAAATAAAATAAAAAATTTAAAAGCACTTTTTGTCGAGATGTAAATATTAAATTTTTACTGATAGATTTAATGTAACAATCAATTTTATAAAAATGTTTCTTTTAAATTTTTAATAAATATTATTTTATTGTGGATTCTATAATTCTATATTCTCTCGAATAAAGCAATATTTAAAATATAAAGTAAATAAAAATTACGTTTCAAAATAATATAACTATAGATAACGTATCTAAAAATCAATTAAAGATTTTTATCTGAAAATGCAATCAAATATAAAATATTAAAATACTAAATAATTTCGGATAACAAAATTTTCCGTATAAAATCATAATTATATATATTTTTGTGTCTAATAAAATTAAAATATAATTCAATATGTAAAACTATATTATGATCGATCAATATTTAAGATACTTATTACGAAAATATATAAATATCTAATTTGATCGAGGGACTTAAGCGTATTTTTGGCGGGCGGATTAGTATTTTTATGCGATGCGCCAATAACTCGACAGCACTGAACTAATGCAAAAAACTAGAACTCTCTACGATGTTTAGTTTAAAAGTTTTTCTGGAGCCGAACGAACGACCCACCGATCGACCGAACCGACAAAGCGTATTATTGAGCTTCCTGTTTGAAAACAAAAATGCGCTAAAAAATCAGTATAGGTAGTTAATTTTAATTTGATATTACATATATACAGTACATAAATAGAAAAAGATTAAGTACCATTATACAATACTACTTTGAAATAAATTAATATAAATATTTAATTTGTTTAATTATTTACTAAAACAATAAAACAAAGTTAACCTAAAAATTTGTGATTTTGCAACATTTGTTATCTTCAATTTGTCAATTAAAATTAAATGAATGTTAGTTTAATACCAAATATAAAGTAATATAATAGTAAAACTTAATCATAGCAAAACAAAGTGGTTTTGAACGAAAATAGTTTTTAATAAACCATATTTAATATAGTCAAAGCAATTAAAGTAATTAGAGATTAATGCTTTCATTACTTTAATGGGTGTCATTAAAATAAGTGCATTTAATAACTATCTTCTGAATATTTTATGACAAAAACTTTATTTTTTCTAGAAAAACATTTCATTATGAGAGAAACATAAGCATTAATACAAATTTTAATTTTGACTTCATTTAATATATTTCTTTAATAAAATAACATTTTTTTCTATTTCAATTTATTTTATTGATTTACTTTCGTAAATATTACCTAAGGCAAAGAATTTCAAATGTACATAGCCCCCCTCTGTATCTTATTTTAAACTGATAAAACTGGCGATATTATTTTGTAAACCTCAAATGACAGCTGATTAAATCAAGTGTCGTGTGCCGCTTATCTCAGCCAGTGCTACTACGACTATAAACTTACTTTACAAAGTCCTGGAAAACAAAGTGCGCCTTGCTAACAAAAGACTAACCAATCTACATTACGTTGTTGTTAGGTCGACTAGGTGAATATATTTACACACAAGCCGAGCACCGTTCAACAATACAAGGGTGCACCCAAAAATAACAAGAATGCAAATGTAGCTCATGAGCTGGACGTAGTTGCAAATTGTGCTTCCAAGTATTGCAAGTCAATATTATTCTGAGTTAGTTTACCAATTTTCACGATTCTAAGTTTGTTTGTTTGTTTTCTGTAATATATTTTGCAGCAACTGTTAATAAGAAAAAAAACATGGAGGTTGTTTCTCATCTAATGTATTCAATCGATCTAGCTCCACATGATTTTTTACTGATATAGAACAAGTAAAACAAAAAAAAAACTTTGAGTAGGATTTACAAAAAAAAATAAAGTATTTTTATGATAAAAAAAATATGAGACTAATGCATTGAATCAAGAATAGAGTATTAAAAATATACATATATACTTACAAAATCACGTTATACACTCATAGAATGTTGCTCAAACTCTTTCCATTATGCAGAAATTAATTTCCGCCGAACATTTCTATCCAGACAAACAACTTTTATTTCAGGCACATTTATGATGCATCTCATGTTCTATTCTATTCTTAACACTTGTAAACATTTGCTCCCGCAAAAAACTCTCAATCATTTCTTCCCATCTACTCATCGGACATCCACGCAAACAAATATCTTCAGTATCACTTACATATTCTTTTAACCAAACGTTCATTACACATTTGCTCAACACTAACTTTTGCAATATTTTTTTATCTAATTTTACACTCTTTATACACCAAATTACTTCTTATCTGTTCTTCTCTTAGTTATCCATCCAAAAAAATCTCATTTTAACAGCATTTTCCTTTCATACTTCTGTAGACCAAAATTCACTGTTATACATCAACTCTTAGTTTCAAATTAAGAAAAAATGATCAAACACGATTTTAATATATTCCATTATGTTTGGCCGCCCCCTCGTATAAAGTGCCGTTGGAAAACATGTAAAATATCGCCCCCCCCCCTCTTCGGTAAAGAATGGACGTAAGCAACTCTTTTACTTCCCAACCGCTATTCCCGCTCGCTATTCATAGAGTATTTGCTTGTATCGGGTAATATAAATCAGACGAGAAACAATTGCTGAATAATATAGTATTGATAGGTTTACGAGCTGGCGAGGGTTTATAATTAAATTTTGCGCCCTCGAACAAAACCGTTTTGAATACAAGTTCTTGCAAACGTGATTCACCGAATTTTAGGTTATTAAAATTAGAACATAGCCGATGATAAACAATGGAAAACGTTGCGAAATAGATACATTGAATATTATTATTATTTAGTTTAGGAGTAGTTTTGTTTTAGTAAACATGATAATTAATATTTTATTAATATTATCAAATGTTATTGGCAAACATTATTTACAAAATTAATTTTCCTGTATTTATATCTTCCTTGAAAAACAATATAGTTCAAATTTAATTTCATATTACAATTTTAACTTTGTCATTAATATATTTTTACTATATGCCTAATATTTTACAGATAAATAAAAGAAACAGTAAAACTATTAATTATTGATATAGTAAAGAATCTTTCAGAACTCATTATATTAAAATATTCTGCATAAATTTTTATTTATGTCATTTATATATTTTTCTGATGATGATATATATAAAATATACTGGTATAATTGTTATTGCTGTTAGTAAAACGATACTTTTTGTCAACTTATCAAACTTCTAATTACCTGTTGTTGCTAAAAAACAATGCATTTTTGTCGGCTATAGTCGACTTTAATTAACGTGTTTATTATGAAATCGACTGTATGTGAATTATTACAATTAACATTACTTGAAAACTTTGTACAAAAATAACACTTATAATTAATCTGCATAAACCATTTTTGTTTTAAAACAATTTTTGTGCACTAACTTCACTAGCCGTCTAAACTTTGATAGTAACCTCACTTTTCACGTGCCGACATTATGTATCATTTTGCTCTCGCGCCAAAGGCCAAAGGTCGGTTTATAAATATTACTTTAGTTTTTACTTCCCGGAAAAAGTCGCGTTAAATTAGGCAGCGGCCGGGACTTGCGCGCAAGCATATACTTTTGCAAAAGCTGGCCGTGAAAACGACGCTAACTTTTTACCTATTTTAATAGACATCCCCGAAGTGGGCGACTCGGGATCTCGGGACTGCGCTACACCGCTCGGCCAATGTGTGGTTATCATTTGTGTTAAGCGGGATTTATTATCATATCTCGTCTCTGGAGAATGCCCGAACGGCGGAGACTTGCCGCCTCGTGCAAATACAGATTTATAGTTTGTTTATAGCGGAACGTACTCGCCCGAGGCCAAACTGTAGCCAGCTCTACATACGTACGATAGAGGTTTGTGGTTTAGGGGTAGAAACTAGCCAACTACATAACGTGACTAGTGTTTTACCGGTAACTTTATTTAGTTTTTCTTTTATATTTTGTTGCACATATTTTCTTTATTAAATATATTTTATTAAATTACTAATGTAGTAAATTTATATGAACGTGTACATATTTGTTTTTATATAAAAAAATCAAGCTTTGTTAAGGGGAGGTTCTCATCTAGCAGCCCAAAAAACGGCCTAACTTTGGAATTTTTTTCCGCGATTATGGAAGCGCGCTGAAAAAAACGGGTTGGGGATTCGGAATGCTTGTACAATGGAGTTTATTTTCGAAAATTTCTGTCACAAATAAAACAAAATGGCGGCCGTGAGGCCTAATTGAACAGGCCCATGTCAGCGAGGATGGTGACCATCGTACTGTCTCAGCATCAATCTGAAATCAAAAAAGGACAACAGGGTCATAAAGTTGAATACATTTGAGGGAGCATAGACCTAAAAAACTTGAAAAAAAAAACAAGTTTTGACTTTTTGGCACTATCATGAACTTTTAGGTCGATTTTTCGGCCTTTTTTTTCCACTTCAGAGGCCCATAAAAAATAGTTCAAACAAACAATTTTTCAATTTTATAGGTCTATGCTCCCTCAAATGTATTCAACTTTATGACCCTGTTGTCCTTTTTTGATTTCAGATTGATGCTGAGACAGTACGATGGTCACCATCCTCGCTGACATGGGCCTGTTCAATTAGGCCTCACGGCCGCCATTTTGTTTTATTTGTGACAGAAATTTTCGAAAATAAACTCCATTGTACAAGCATTCCGAATCCCCAACCCGTTTTTTTCAGCGCGCTTCCATAATCGCGGAAAAAAATTCCAAAATTAGGCCGTTTTTTGGGCTGCTAGATGAGAACCTCCCCGTTAATAATATAACTTCAAGTTAGTTGAAAATTATATTATAAAAAATAATTAATCTTTTTTTGTCCCATTATGAGAAACACTAGCCGATAAAATATTTCAGTTTAAATATCTATCAAATTTAATAATGATAAATTTAAATCAATAAAAATTTTGGAATATTTTTTTTCCAAATTAAGAAAACCAAAATTATTTTCATAAATTAGCTATAAATAAATATATCTTTAAATGAATGGTTTATAAAATTTTAATTAATAATTAAGTATTCAAAACCCAATATTAAAATTTTCTCTAAATATTTAGATCAATTTACTAATTTAAAAAACCAGAATAATAGATAAATTCTAAATATATTTGTACTTGTATATAATATTACAAAACATTTGTTTTTTATTTTTACTAAATAAAATTTTTCGTTTATAAAAAAAAAACAAAATATTTTGTAACGTTACAGGCATTACAAATTTAATCAAAACATTTCTACAAAATTCAGATTTCTTTATAAATTACATAAATGTTTCTAAAATTTTATTTTATTTTTAGAAAAATATTATGGCCCGTAGATCAAACATTTTAACTTGTTCCTTATAATCAACAAGTTTAGCTCGTTTTTAACATTCAATTGGGCTTATTCTGTAACATTGCTTTTAAAATTAACGACATTTTAAAACAAATATTTTATGATTTTGTACAGTATTAGAACCATAATATAGTTAATTTAATAAATTCTGAAATTTTTGTTTTAACTTATAGTTAATTTTAACATTTTTTTAACTAATATTTGTCAGAAAAACAGTTGTGTCTTCGCCGCATGTTTTTTGGAAACTTTTTTTTTACGTAAACATAACAGTAATAAATATTAATTAACTGATTATAAGCGTATAAGACGAACTTGAAAAACTTGTATTTGCATAAGTTAATTATTAACAATGTTTTAATGCACTTGTAAAATAATTACACAATCTAAATAGCATTGTATATCTAATACACGCTCAGACGTATATAGAGTTAGAAAACTTCATCTTACCTACTAGATCTTGATGGCGCAAAGTTCAAAATCCTATGAATGTCTTATTAATATACGAGTAGGTAGACACAGTGCTGCCATCTGAGCGAATTCATTTGCATTCAGATAACACAAACAATTATGAGCAAAGCAACAAATTTTCCATATTAATTTACTATTACAGTTTATAAAGTTTGCAGGTTGTGTGACGTGCAGAGGCGCACACACACGTAGCATATAGTGGCGCAACGTGGAATCGTATGAAAGCAGGCAGCAGCGTGCGCGTTCACCGGAAGACGCAACTAACCGAAACTTCCGGACGACGACGCCGCCGGAGCGACGCTCCACGTTTATACGTTTTCGCTCTCTTATGTTATGTAGATGACGGCGTACTTGTGTGTTTTAAACACAAACGTCTTTCTTGGCTGCATGTTAAGTTATGCGCAAGAAATATACCAATAAATGTTTTGCCGGTTAAAATAGTTGGCTGAGTACTCAATTAATTATGTAACATATTTATTTGTTTGGTATATTTTCTTTTAATTTCTAAAGTTTAAGTGTTGTTTACATTTTGTCGAAGAAAAAACAACTTTTTAAAATTTTGCACACCAGACTAGTTCTACCTGAATGCAAATTTTTTTATGATAACATAAAACAAAATAAATAGACAATAACAATATACAAAATAATATATATTTTGAGTAGAATTTATATATATATATATATATATATACCGGGTGTAGAAATGAAATGTGAACCATAGGGATTTCAATGTTATTTTTTAAATACGGCTGTATCTCTTTCCCTATAGACTTTAGAGCAAAATTTTAAATACAAAACTTGTTCAAAATGTGAAAATGCATGGTATAAAGTTATTTTTTTTACATAATTATTAATATTTTACGATATACAGGGTTAACCACTAAAAAATGAGCTATAACATTGGGAAACGGGAATGGTATCGAAAAATGCGGAATAATGAGTTCTATAATTCGGTGAAAAAATCATTGTTCTACGATACTTCGTTTAGGAGAAAAAAATTAAAAACTGATTTTTGAAAAATTTTGTAAGGGGGTACCCTTGTGTTTTGTTTAAAAAAAAAAAAAGATTTTGGATATTTTAACACTGGCTTTCGTTGTCTTCTCTTTTATCCTACTCTTTGTACTTGACACTTTTTTTTTTCCTGTTCTTCTTTAATTTTTTATTCACGTTTTTCTGATTTTTCGAAAAGTTGATAAGGGGGGGACCATTGGCAAAAATCAGTTTTTAATTTTTTTTTCCTAAACGAAGTATCGTAGAACAATGATTTTTCACCAAATTATAGAACTCATTATTCCGCATTTTTCGATACCATTTCCGTTTCCCAATGTTATAGCTCATTTTTTAGTGGTTAACCCTGTATATCGTAAAATATTAATATTTATGTAAAAAAAAATGACTTTATACCATGCATTTTTACATTTTGAACAAGTTTTTTATTTAAATATTTGCTCTAAAGTCAATAGGGAAAGAGATACAGCCGTATTTAAAAAATAACATTGAAATCCCTATGGTTCACATTTCATTTCTACACCCGGTATATATATATATATATATATATATATATATATATATTATTAATGTGATTTTGATTTAATCATCTGATTATTTTTGGTAAAATAACAAATTTTTATTTTACAGTTATTTCATTTTTAACAAATTTAAACTGCTATAATGCAAAGCATTTTTTATTCATGTTTCTTAATTCAAAATTGTCTTTTTATATATTGAATATATTGAATAACAAACCAATGCAATCGACATACATCAGTACGTATATGAAGATGAACTTATGCATGCGCAATGAATATTCTCCATATTTTACATGTTTTTCTACGCGCAAGTAGAAATTAATATTCTACGCTGTAATTATCAATCTCTACCTATATATGAAACAAGCAAATCCAAATTTTATTTTCAAATTAACAAGAAGAAGCAACATTCGAAAATACCTCAAATTAACTTGTAAATCTTTCAAGCTGAGTTTGGTGTTTGTGGTGATTCGCCCGGACGACAATTTTGTCATTCACCGTACAAGAACAACTGATTGGTAAATCAGGAACGAATCTTTGTGAGTGGCTTTTACTTTAATGATTTCGTACACTTCAGACGGTACACTGTGCGAGTTTGCTGTGTGAATGTGTTTGTGTGCTATGCTGTGCACAATTTAGATAAGGAACAACTTGCTGATTTCCTGAATTACGTTTACCTAATACGTTTACGTTTGACAGTAACATTTACAAACAAAAAAATTATAAAGTTTTCGGTTAAATACTTGTAATTTGTACTTAATTTTAGTATATTTATTGTATTTTTTTTTAAACAAAAATTATTAGCGAACGATATTATAAACTACATTTACATTTTAAATGTAGTTAGAATAAGTCGATGAATTTATTATTATTTGGTATTATGATAACGATTATTAATAGAAAATTTGTTGACCAATTTATTTATACTATACTTAAAATTTAAGTGCAGTAGATAACACAGATTGTAATAGGGTTCTTCGATTTTAAAGCGGCCACATTCCATAGCATAATCATAATCATAGCTTGTAAAATATAACATTTTTTACGTATTTATATTATTCGTTACTTTTCATTTAGAAAACTAATATTTGAAATATAAAAATTAAGAAAAAAAAATCGCTAACACATGTACCTTTTTTTATAAATATCTCTCATTCAAACTAATGATACTAATTTTCAATCTAATCTAAGCAATAATACATTTTATAATATGCAAAAACTTTCATTACAAATACCTTCGTATAATTTTATTTTAATAATATGCGAAACTAGTCGTTGTTGCTTAGAAAAAGTATAATACCTAGGAAGAAAGGGTATTGCAGCGTATATGATACTACAATAACAAGTTTGTTGTTGAACGTAATCTGCATGTAGTATTATATTAGATTTAGGGAATTCATCTAAGCTTTAAGCTCTCTCTCTCTCTGTGTGTGTGTGCGGATGTGTGTGCTACCGTCTTACAGTCTATTCCGGCTTGTAAGCGGATCAACTATAAAATATGTTGCCGACGAATATTTACAGCCTATAATAAACTAAATGAAACCACCTCCATAAAGTTTCTCCAGTCGCTAGATGAAAATTATTTTTATACCATTTTCATCTAAATAAACGTTCTATTTTTCATTTACTTTTTAATTAATTCAGATAAAAAATAATTTATAATTATTTCTATATTAAAATTATTATATATTTTTGTTAAAAAGTAAGTTTTTTGAAAAATAAAAATTTTTAAATTATAAAAATAAAATGGCTTATATCTGAAAAACTAATTAAACCTTCATAGACCTCTCTAGGGGTCCGTAGACCAAAAGTTAAAAACCGTTGAGCTAGATAATATAATTCTTGAATAATACTCGTATACCTACAAATATTATTAAATATCTATATATCTAACATTTATTTCACATGTATGAAAAAGATTTATTTAAGAATAAATATTAATTGAGTCAAAAGGTGCTGTCTAGAGAAAACTGTATTTTACATGAAATAAAGAGGGGCCGAAATTAATAGACTCAAAAACAGATGAAAAGCTGCTACTAGCATTCTCTGACGTGGTCATTTATTTGGAACACGCTCTTATGTCTAAATAACAAATTTATAACTGCTCACTATGTCTACGTATTTTATTCACTAGAGTTAATTATTATTATGTATATAGACGTGGCAAATAAATTACTTAAAATTACAAAATATTATTTTTAGAAAAAAATTATATTATAGAGAGTTTTGTAATGGCCAGGGCAAAATTTTTATATTTGGTTTTCAAAATAAAAATTCAAATTAAAAATTATTATTACTATTATTGACAAACCATTTTTACTACTTTGACTGCAAGGAAAAGTAGTATAGCGTTTGGTACGGTGTCTGTAACATTTTCAAAAAAAAAAAATGTATAGAAATCCTTCATATAGCCTCTAGATGACGAATTTGAACTTAGTTTATGTGGGTGTATGGATGTGCGTCGTCAGCTCGCTCGGTCGTAAGTCAAAATTTTGTGGCCGCAACTCCTCCTAGACGGTTCAACCGATTTTAATGAAATTTTTAGGATAAATTTGTCTAGTGCCCAAGATGGTCATGTGGTTTTGGTTTTTTCCAGTGATGCCAACTTTCCGAAAAAAAAATTACTAAAGTTTTTAAAAATTCATATTGGCTCCGTGATTTATCCGATTTTGATCAAATTTTCAGAAAAGATTTCTTTAATACTCCCATTAATTACATAATTTTATTAATATTCAGTGATGATAACTTTCCGAGAAAAAAATTACTAAAGTTTTAAAAATTTTATTATGGCCATGTTATTCAACCGATTTTACTCAAATTTTCACAAAATATTCTCCTAGTATTCATATAATTTATGTAATTTTAACAAAATACAGTGTTGCCAATTTTCGGAGAAAAAAATTAGTAAAATTTTAAAAAATTTATTATGACCATTTTATTTAACCGATTTTAATCAAATTTTTATAAAAAGTTTTTCCTAGTGCCTAAATAAATTATGCAATTTTAACAAAATACAGTGTTGCCAACTTATCGAGAAAAAAAATCACAAAATTTTTTAAAAATTTATTGTGGCTACATTATTTATTCGATTTTGATCAAATTTTCAGAAAAGTATCTCCTAGTGCCCACATAAATAATAATATTATTAAAATACAGTTTTGCCAATTGTCTGAGAAATGTCAAAGTAGTCTATATATGGGTTTACCCATATACTTCTAATCTTGTTTTTCTACTTACAAATAAACCTATTTTCAATACCACAGTGTGAGTTCACTTTTGTTTTAACACGAACGAGGCAAGCCCGTGTTCATAATTAAATCGGGGTATTTTAGAAATGTAATTAATATTATTGTCTGTATTTAATTAACGTTTTAATTATTTATATATCAACAAACGCGAATGTGATTTAGCAAATTGCAATACGCAGTGCATCCAACCCGTTGCACATACAGGAGTCTATATGTATCTGAAACAAATATATCTGACTGTAAAATTTATACATGCGAAATATTCGTGTGTTGATTAATGAGTTTTTCCGATTGTAAACATAAGCTTTTTGTTCTGTGGATTCGTTCCAATATAAGGAGCTCAGTAGAAAAATGACGAATACGACACTTTGTAAGTTTTGAGATAATGCTGTGAATAAGCCATGCTTCGGTATTACATATAATGTAACCCTTATCGCTCCGTTTCTGTCGATCTGTAGGGTATGGCTATTCAAAAAAACAAGCGTGTTTTCGTTGCTAGATTGCTTATCTGTTCCCTCTAGTGTTTGCTTGGTGAATGCGTCGTTCTTCCACAAAACCAAGAAGTATTCCCATAAGAAATACTCATTTATTTTTTATAATTAATATAAATCTATTGACAATTTATTCAAATAAACTGTAGTATGTGATTGAACATCCTTACTTTTAGTTAAAAACAAAACAAAATTAATTTCAATCAAGTGGCGAATTTGCCACTTTTCCACTAAGTTCCTCATATATTCACGTAATTTTGCAAACCAATCGATTGATATTTATTTACTGAGTAAGCTAATAGTTACGAGATGGTGGGATATTAAATTTAATAGACTTTTATTAAATATGCAAGAATGATTTTAATTGCATATATTCAAATATTAGAAAAGTATTTACACTATTGGCAGTTACTACCCAATATTTAAATGCTAAACTATTCATTTCATGTTTAAATAAATAAATATTTATATATATATATATATATATATATATATATATATATATTTATAAAGGTAATCCTTATTTTGGTAAGTTTCAAATTTTAAGGAGTGCCCACCCTAAATTATTGGAAATTGTGCAAAAATCAAAATTTGAAGCCTTTTTGGCTCAAATTTTGTGTCCCAAACCAAAAAGTTCTAAAAATACATTTTTTTCTGATTTTCTAGCATTTAAGTACTTCTGGGATACTTAAAACTTAATTGAAATGGTTGTAAACGTCAAAGTCATTAAAGTTCATTAAATTTTCTTTAAAACTTGCTAGAAATCATGTATTGTGGATGAAAGATAATAAAGTTAAATTTTTGAATATTGAATTTTTTTTTTTGAGAGTAAAATAAATATTTCAGGCCAAAGCTCGCCTGGAGCTGTCGTACCAGTCATGATGATAATCAAGTAAATTTGAATAAAAAAATTATTTAAATTAATACTGGTACTTGTATTTCTTTTTTAGTACAGGTCCCAACTCTGTCCACGTTCTCGTATTAGAACTTAGATTATTTCGATTTATCCAGCAATATTCGAATGTGCATATATAGGTGCTTGTTATTGGATGGCGTTGACGCGTGACTCGTTGAGCGTTTACGAGTCACGTTCCGCAACAATACTTCACACACTGACACTTTCCTCGACGCTACTCGTTCTCGCTTCACTCTAATGCTGGACGGATCGTTGCGGATTTGAATTTGACATGCCTGGTTACAGCATCACGTATTATTGATGGATTTTATTGGTAAACTGGTACCGGATACAGTTTAATACTACATTCTATAATAACCGAATTTCTCTATTTCGATTAGTTATTTAATTATTTTTTATCCATAATAAGTTAAACTTAAGTTAAAAAAGTTTGTTCAAGTTTGGAGTACGGTGTTCCATTTAATATTTATTTACCATACTGCGCATGCACAAGAACTAATCCTAAACTTATTTGATTGTACCATAAAACCGATAATATACTATTATTAAGTTTTATTTACCCTTTCAATAAAACAAATATTAACAGCAACAATTTAATTTATATATTTCGTTAAATAATCTAATTATTTATTATACTACAAACCTAACGACTACCTAATGTGATCATGTTATTAAACGGGGTGCATTATATTTGATATTTATAGATACACATTAAAATAAGTACATTAATACAAATGCATTACACAAACAAACAATGCCTAAACAATACAGATGCAGATTCTATACTATTAAATCTCCTTTAAAATCCATTACATCAGTATCGCATCCAATTAGCTTCTCTTCGTTGAACTACAAAAAAAAAAGAAACAGAAAACATTTCCATTTGAGTTCCATTTCAGCAAGAAGATTGTTGTCTCAACTTGATCATCATCTCAACGATTCTCCAAACACTACATTCCCTTGCTTCACAGTCAGGCGCGTCCGTTCCGTCTCCAAAAGCGAAAAAAAACCTCTCCGCGCTCGATTCATGAATTTTAGATTTCGTTTTACATAATATGAAACTCACACAGTTCGACTTTAACATAAATATAATGGGACATTATTATTCGGAGAATTATTGCTTTTGTATTTTGTCCCGTTTGGCGCGGCGTCGCATCGCGTCCCCGCCGCCGGCCTGAAAACTGAATTATTCATCACATGCAGTGCCGCGACGTTGGACACAACTTTCGCTGTTTGTACGCGAACAAACGGCTGTATATATATATATATATATATATATATATATATATATATATATATATATATATATATACGGCCCAAAGTGATTGCCGTGTTATTGTTCGTGACGTATCATTGCCAACCAGGAGATTATTTATTTGCCAACTTTTAAAGATCGTGTTAGGCTCGATTTGAATTCAATTTGCGCCTGATTTGTTTTTTCTATAACTTCAACAAATTGTCTGATATGATTTTTCAAAATGGATGAACAGTTTGTATAGTTTTACAAATGTTTATTGAGTGTTTTGATTTTACATTAGAATTCAAATAAAATTTAAAAAGTATTTAACCCAATCATTGCTCAATATTTTTTTTTAAATTTTAATAAAAATTTATCAAAACATAAATATTTTGTTAGCAATTTATAAACATTTATACAGGTTGTTAGGTAAGTCAAAGCAAACTATTTATTAGATAATAAAGGCTGGGTCATTTATTATACAGGGTGGCCGAAAAGTCGCTTTACCGAAAATAGTATAATCTTCAAAATGTTATAAAATATTTATAGCTTGACAAAAAATTATAATATTTTTTAAATTGTATTGTTTTTTTTTTTTAATTATATTATTATAAATTCTAAGTGATTCCTTCTAGTATTTTTTTAAAGTTGGCATTGACTTACTTAACACCTATATATGTTTATGGCACAAGCGTTTTAATTCTTATCATTTTATCTATTTAAATAGTATAAATTTAGAGGTGAGAATACGAGCCCAAAACATTTAATTAAAATAAATAAATTTTATTATTTTTTTTGTTTGTTAAATGAACTAGTGCGCAGTTCTGTCAACAATATATTTATTGAAATTATTTAAGATAAACACTCAGTAATAATATAAGAAGTAACCGTTTGTAGAAACCGAAAATATTTTTTTTTGTCAAAGATGCCAAGTAGATTCGGTTAGCGTATGTGTTATTTCTTTGTTCTATCTGAAAATTCCATTAACACACATAATCTTTTGAGACTTTGTCACCTGTAACAACACACTGGTACTCCCTAAGGAAAACACATTCCATTCCCCAAGTGGAAGGCGGCGAGAAAACAATAGCAGAAGCATGCCCGAATTATATGGGGCCAGCCCCAGCACGGCGCACCGACTGACTTAACATACATACATACACGAATTTCCATAAGTGCTTACCTACATATGTGTTTTGTTTCAAACCTCTTATTTTGATTATATGCTAAATCTATTTGAAATTGCCTAACTAAATATGAAATTTATAAATAGATGTTTTCGAAAATCTATTGTATAAATACATTTGTTAATTTATTTAATAAAATTTAAAATCAAATATAGCAATATTTTTAATAAAAAGTAATGATGAAAAAATTAAAGATATAATTAATAATATAATTACACAATTATATTAAATATTGTTAATTTAAAATGATTTACGAATTTTGTATCTTTACTGTATAGTTTCTTAAATAGACAAATATTTACTAAATGAACGACTGCTCGTGACACAATATGAATACAATATTACAATGAATGCAGCGCAGCACGGTGGATATATTTTCCAAATGACATAGGCAATTATAATTTTCCTTGAGCTGGTATCTCGTTAAAGCCGATTTCATTAGAAAATTAATTGCTTTAAGGTGACAATAAAATTTGTAGCAATTTCTATAAAGCGCGTTGTGCAGCGTCCAAATGTAAATAATTCCTAGTATTTAGAAAGAACGGAGAAGCAACACAAAACGCATTCTATGAAAACCGACTAAAATCTTAACGTAATGACATCTTAAGCGTTTCGAATAATTTTCTTCGTCTTTGCCAAGGAAGAATACATTGCTGTCGTCTTTTCTCTTTTTCCCTTTTCAAGCTACATACACATCTAAAATACTATCACCGTTTGTGTCAATTATAAATTAAAGTTTTATTTTAAACAAAGCTTTAGTTTATAGTTACAAGGTAATTTATTAGCTCTGTAATAAACTTTGACAAATACAATGTGATTCGATATTAAGAATATGTCTGATTTGTCTTAATTATAATTATAGGTCTTCAAAGATTTAACACAGTTTAATTCATACAAATTTAGTATTAAAAAATTAGTAAATTTTATAAAAATTTATTATGACTTCATTATTTATCCGAAATTAATCAAATATCAAATTTTCAGAAAAGTTTCTTTAGTATAAACAAAAATTATATAATTTTATTAATGTACAATGCTGCCAATTTTCCAAAAAAGTTACCAAAATTTTAATTTTATTTTGGTTTCAATGTTTAACCAAACTTTACAAAAAATTATATAATTTTATTTTTGAAAAGTGTGAGAAAATTTTATATTGGATTCACTATTTATCCGGGATTACTCAAATTTTGAGAAAAAAAAAACTCCTAGTGCCTAAAAACATTATACATATAATTTCAGTATTGTACTAGTGCCCATGAAAATTGTATAATTTTACTATTGTACAGTGAAGCAAATTTTCAAAAAAACATTTTTTAAACATTTTGTTTTAAGTGTGAATGATCCTGAAAGACCGTTGATTTCTTGGGCGTGCAAGAAAATATATTTCTGTGAACTAAAGAATGTGGAAAACCGCGAAGAAATAATTGTTAAGCGCACGGGTGCGGCACAAAAGAGAACGATGAATAATAGAGCAGGATTTCTCTTTAGTCGTGAGCTTGAAAGAGTCCCCACATTGGGTCACCATTAATCTCTTACTTTAACAGAGTACAACTGCCCTCTTGTAGGCAAAGGTATAATTTTTTGATGCTTCACGACTTTCAGTCTAATTTGTGTTACTTAAATGGACAAGTATTTTTAAAACTGTAATTCTTAACTTTTTTGTTTCAGGTGTTTAAAATTGTACAGTTTTTTATTTAGAAATATTTTGCCAAAATTTAAATTAAATTTTATTTCTGCTGTTAAAATTTTCAACCATAGAACTGTTTTAGTTGCGACTGAGTGAATTAAAACTCACTATAAGATAAAAATCTAAAAACGGCTTTAGGTTATAGTTCTGTATTAATATTTATTAATAATCGACGAATTTTGACGAATTCAACATCCGTCTTCATCAGGAAAAAAAAGCCGTTTTATTCTAATATGTGTTTTAAAATATGTTTTACTATGTTAAAATATATCAAGTTTAAATATTACAAAAAAAAAACTACAAATACATATTATTTGAATAACAATATTTAAAATTGTTTAAAAAAATAATCTTGTTGTAATGAAATAATTAAACACCAAAATAGAAATTAAAATCGTTGTCTGTTTTAAACCCTTTCCCAGTAGAGGTATTCTCGAATTGTGTTCTGGGAACGTTTCACTGCTTAACCCCTCATAGACGGGGATTAACACGCAATAGTCTGGGCCCACTATCGACAAAAGGAAGTGTAGACAGATAATGCGTCGACGTACTCTATAATTATCTACTTACTAGAACAACTAACACAAATGAATTTCGCTATTACAAACGTGAACCAAGACGCGGCACCGCTCCGCTATAATGCATGTCTTGTTATCTATTACAACACGTATTTAAATTAAGTCTTTTTTAAGCTAGGCTAGTGGTTGGATAGCGATAATTACTATTAAGATATTTTTAAACACTATGGAAATTGCTTGTTGCTTTAACTAACAGCATATTAAAAATAGTTATGCTGTATATTTATAACTTACAGCGAATAATGATTCTTTTAAAAAAAATTTTATGATCTAGTTACTTGTATTTTGTTACCTAGTAAACTGTTTCTATCTTCTGTTTATTTACTGTAAATGTCATTTGTATCATTTTTCTTGATGAAGATGTACGTTGAGTAATGTTGAAACGTCAATTATTAATAAATATTGATACAGAACTATAACCTAAAGCTTCACTCGATAATTTATACATGGATATTTACGTTTAATAAATGTAATTCCGTAACAAATAAATTATTTATATTTCATATTTTCAAATTTCTCGATAGATAAGTTAAATAAAGACGCTGCAAAGAGATGTAAAACTTATTCTACGTTAGATTTGTAAATATAATATAATTAATGTAATCTATTTTTCTAAACAACTCACGGTAGTATTGTAATTTTATTAATTTGAATTTACATATATTTTTGATATATAATCTAGGTTCTAATGTCACTGATATTTATGCATGTTTGTTAAACAAAATTGTTTATTTTGTTATTAAAATATTATAATTTGATTAATTCAAGTTTATCACGTGATTTAAAACAACATGAAAATTTAGCTTTATAAAAAGCCAATTAGTTTTTTCTACAATTTTATAGTTCTGATATTATGTATTTTTAAACAATTATGTAAAATTACAGTAGTTGAGTAATTATACCTAGAAATATTGGACATTATAGAGTCTCACGGTTCGTAGGTAAAATCACATAATTCTTTTTTAGAGTGTAGATAATTACCTACAGCAATTATTGTAACACAGAAAATTTTCTTTCCTAAATTTTCAAATATTATACCAATTAATTCATGTTTTTCCGCAAAATATTTATATACCATTTTTTACGTTAAAATTATGTAAAAAAAAATCTACGCTATTTTTATATATCAAAATCTGTGGGAAAATAATAAAGAAAGCCAAAATTGTGTTTTTAATAAACAGAAATAAATCAGATCAGTTTAATGATAAACAACCCTTTTTAAGACAAATTTCCATTTTGAAATCGGAGCGCAGGCTTTAAATAATTAGTCAAACGTTCCGGAAAACGAAACGGTACTCGTCGTTTTCGTAATTTATCTGTCTCCATCAACCGGAAGCAAACCAAAAAAAAGTCATAATAATAATAATAACCCAAAAGCTTATGTTACAGGAAAACTTCGTTTACTTCCACGAACACGATAAACAAAGCTAATAGAAAATAACGATCGTATTATTAAAAGTAATTTCGAATAAAGTATTAGAGTGTAAATATGTTTTTTTTTTCGTTTTCTCTTTTTTATTATTAATGAAAATAATTATTATATTTGTAGATATCCGTTTTCTAAAAAAATGGTTTACCTGTTAAAACTGAAAAAAGGATTAAATTTTGTGTTTCTATAATTTTTTTTTTTATATTTTTAACGTAGAACTATGTTTTTCTTTGCTATTTACATTCACAAAACATATATCAAAGATTTAATGTTTGTATTATGATACATTCTTCAATAAACATTCTTTTTAATGTAAAATAACTAGTATAATTTTTAAACAAACATTTACGGATGAATGAAATGATTATGAAACAAAATGCAAGTGTTTATTATATCACATATCGATTTAACCAGTTAACGGTACATTAATTTATAGCTTTTAACGCTTTATTCTTAATCAATTCTTATACACATTAATAAAAGATATATTATGATAAAAATACAAAAAAAATGTGTTATACCATAATTTTGTGTTTTATAAAGTAAATAAAAAAATATCATAAATTTACAATTTAAATTTAACAACACAATAAACAAATTTTTATTAACCTTAAAATAAATACTACCGTCACTATAAAAAAAAAATTCTGCCTACCCCGTGGACTTTATTAAAGCAATCACGGTTTATTTAAACGACGCTCAGCTAGACGCCGCGACGTGGCCGTGTGCTAAGCGACGCCGTAATATTCTGATGGTTTTCAGCAACGCGTTTTGCACTCATATATTTCTAAAATACGAGACATAATTCAGGACTTGAAGTATATTAAATACTTCATCGTGGCGCTGGCTGGGAAGGGCGCCCATATTAACAGGTCCGGTGCTGGCCTCTCCGCGACATGGAATGAAACTAACTCGGATTTGTAGAATTATACGTTGGGTTGAAGAGTTGGGGGGAGGGGGGAGGGATCTGGTGCGCGTTGCGTTGTCTTAATCAAATTTGTTTATGTTTCTGCAAAGCGGTGATGTTCTTTTGTTAGATCATCTTGTTGGCTGGCTTGAATGTTTTCTTCGTCGTTCTGTTTCTTGTTTAGTTTTCTACTTTGCTAACGAATTATGTAGATTTATTTTACGAATGACATTACCCTAAGTACACAAAATGAGGTTTGTATAATTTTATACGAGTAAATTTCATGTTTTTATTACGTGATATTTTTTGACAAATTGCATTAAAATATGCTACCTAATTTTGTATCTAAATAATTATATTAAATTAGAAAAATATATCCAAAACCATTTTTTAATCAATTTTTTTTAAGTTTTATATTATTCTCTTATAGCAAAATCGCTAAAACCTTGAAGCTAAGTTATAATCTATAGAAAACACTTTTGAATTAAGTTTGTGATGAACAAAAATAAATTCTTTCTGTTCTACAGACAATTAACTAAATTTGCTAAAATACATTCAAATATATTATTTTAATAAAATTCACATATTATTGTGTTTTTTTTTTTTTTAAACAATATATTTATTTTGTCTCTGTTGATAACAGTGTTTTTTAAAGTCAAATAATACACTATGTTTACATTGGGTATTGCTTCTATTACGATTGAGACTAGGTTAGGTATAAAACAATTTCATTTCGATTTTAAAATTCATGTGTAACATACTAGTGAATGACGTCACTCGGCGAGTGACAAAAAATGATGACTTGATTTTAATAAATTAATTTATAGCTATTTATACCGATTCTACAGTACCTATAATATAATAATAATAATACATTCCAAATATGTTTTCTAAAATTGATATATTTACTAAAACAAACCTCTAAGTAACCATAACTCAAATTACATAATATCTCACACCACATACTTCGTCATTCAATCTCTCATATGTTTCATTAGTTCTTTTCTATTATCTGTCTTTGTTTGATCAAGGTAAGTGTTACGTTACACGTAAGAATACGAAATACATCAAATTAATTTTCAATCATTTATTCTAAATTTATTGAATTTAAAAATTAAATATATATATATATATATATATATATATATATATATATATATATATATATATATTGATAAATAAATATTATGTATAATATAATAAATATAATAAATATTATTAGATTAATATGTAAATTTAAATTAAATATTGATTTTTTTTAAATATTATTAAATATTTAAAATAATATAATTAACTTTTAGTTAAACAATATATACAGAATTAATTACAAAATCATTGATTGATTAATTTTCGGAAATGATATACATATATATGTCAGTTTTTAAAATGCAAAATTTCGTAATTAAATATGCAATTTCAATTGATTAAATATTCATATATTTAATAGTATTTAAATTTAGCATAAATATTTAATTGTTTTATTGTATCTACATTTTGTAAATGCATATTATACAGTTTATAATATTATAAAAATTGTATGTATTGTATGGAAATATAAAATAAATAATAATATTAATTTAAATATTTAGATTCGAGTGTACAAAGCATTGTTAAAGGCTTTGTAAGTTAAGTAATTGGTTAATTTGCCTATTAATTGCCAATCAATTTGGCAATCTCGTTGGTTAGTTAACTAGATGATTAAGTTAACAATGCTTTGTGCAATCGGGCCTTAATTTTGTACAGAGTAAATCTAATACCAACAAAAGAAATAGAATCAACTATAATAACATTATTATTAAAAAAAAAAAACAATAATCATAAATCAATGATTATTAATGACTGAGATTTAAACGTCAATGCCAAATACATCAAATTCACCCAAAAAAAATCGCAACATAATAATCAATATTCAATCATATACCTTTCCGAAAAACGCCAAGCAAATCTTAAAGACAAAATAATCGATTTAAAACGTAAGAAGAACGAATATTTTCTCTATCAATTACTCGTTCGACCGTCCGGTTATTCAACTGTTTCTATTCGCTTGGTGGTGACGTCATTCGGCAGGCAGCGGCGGTATTCAATTCGTGTGGCATGGGTCCTAATGCGACAAGCATACAGCTCGTTTCCGCACTTGATAAATGAAGGCCGAACTGGTTCTCGCCCGGGCCACTGTCTTTGTTTTCAGGGCGCGAACACAAGAAGTTTGGCGCTTAGCGCAGTGCCGTTATTCGCGCAACGCTTCGAGTTATCCTGCTATGTAGCAGGATTGGCGTTGCTGGGGTGTTAGGAGCTCGACTAACGATGGACAGACGACAGATAGCAGTGACAATAGATCGGTTTCGGATGCCTGCTGATACCTAATTACTTAGCTGCTGCGTTAAGCAGAGACCAGTGGAATGAGATTGTTTTGGGATGCTGTATGTAATTTGCTGACTAGTGCAGTTGTTTTGTCATCGATTTTAAACAAAATTCAGAGCTTTATAATGAAGTTGTCCATTAATTTTTTTTTCAATGTAAAAGTTTACTTTTTAAAAAAATGAAACTAATATTAAACGTTTTTATTTTTTCTATAATTAGTAATTAAAAATTTACAGACATACGCTAGTATTCTCATTTCATTTTCGAACGTAATTTTTGTTAAAAGTACTTTATTTTATAAGGTATAAAATAAAGTATATCTGAAAAAAAGGCAGAAGTAAATATTTATTTAAAATTAAAAATATATAATAAAAGAATTAGGTGAAAATAAATGCCATGACAATTTTTGTATTTTACTTATTGTAGGTACCTAAAACCATATAAAATAATTTTATTATTGGTACGTAATCGGAAACTAAAATTGAACATTAAACGTTTTGGTATTTTTACTTTTTTTTTACAAACAATTGTCGGAAGAAGTGCACCATTTGAGTTGTATATTACAAAATTATAATAATAATAAAACAGTTGATGGAAAGAATTATGGCAGCATTAAATCAAATTCGGTATAACAGTGACATGATTTGCATGTACCATTCTTTGATTAGTTGATGTCATACCTGTATTCAAGTTCAAAGAGCCCACTTTGAACATTTGTTATAAAATAATTTTACTTACCCCTCACTACTTTATTTAGTTTTACTATGATAACTTGTAAATTTACTACGTCACCAATAAAACTTTAATTTCCTGTAGTTGCACAACAAGACAACAAGATAGAATAGTGCCTATATTCATATAACATTTTTCACTCAAAATAACCTCTGTAACAAACTGTTAAAGTTACACAAGTTAAAAGTACACTCGTTATAAATCAAACTGTATATAATTATCAAAAATATATCCTATATATGTCATTTGTAAATATTTTTTCTGATGATAATATACGTTTAGTAAATCGAAACGTTAAATCAAAAAAAAAAAAATTTTTTTTTAGATAAAATAACCAATTACTTGTACAATTAACTAAACAATCTATTCGTTGATTTAAAGTCATTATGAGTCGTTCCAATCAACGATCGTAAGCGAAATACGATACAAGGCATAATAATTCGATATTTGCATAACCGTGCCATGGCGTGCGTTGATATCTATGCGAAGTGATGTAGTCAAATACTCTGTTATTGTCAATCATAATGTCAAAGTGTAATTGCCTTACAACATGTTATGAATAATGCACACGCAAATGAATAAACTGCCCGGCCGCGCGGCGTTCACTTCATTTTCATGCATGGTTCGTTCATCAGCAAGTTGGTTGTGATTTGTTTCTGTTTTTTTTTATATATATTGAGTCGATATTACATGATTGGTTGGTGAAAAAAATTAAAGAGTAAATGAGATTTTGACGGCTTGTTTATTGCGTGTAACTGTCAATCAAATATGGTATGAAATAATATTACACAGCAAATTTTGTAATTTATTGTTACTGAGTTAAGCTTAGACTACATTAGTAGAATAAAACGGCTTTAGGTTGTAGTTCTGTATTAATATTTACCTACATCTTCATCAGGAAAAATGATACAAATGACATTTACAGTAAATAAGCAGAACATAAAAACAAGTTACTAGGTAATAAAATAAGTAATTTTAATTAAAAATTTATAAATTTTATGAGCTAGTTACTTATTTTTTGTTACCTAGTAACTTGTTTTTTTGTTCTGTTTATTTACTGTAAATATCATTTGTATTATTTTTTTCTGATAAAGATGTACGCTGAGTACGGCGAAAAGTCGATTATTAATCAATATTAATACAAAACTAATCTACTAATTTTAGTAATTGTTTACACGAAGCTAATAGTTTGGTAAAAAAGAGTCTAATTTAAAGTTCATTCTGCTTTTGTCCATTTCATAAGGTACATTTCAGTATTTTCTTGTTACATATTGATAATTTAATGTGTGTAATGTTTGTTTTTGATACATGTAGACTCATGTAAACTTGCTTTTCATTTGTTACATGTTACGTTTCACATTTTACATGTCATACTTGCATGTAACAAATCTATTTTTCTTTGGTACGTTTAAATATATTTGTTTATTTATTTCCCATAAAATCATTGAACATGAAAGAATGAAATAAATATGTATATTCTAATAATAAAGCAAGAAAATTTACGCTAAATTAAACTGAAAATACATGTTCATTATAATATATTTTCTAGTTAAGAAATCATAAGCAACAATAATTGTTATTAGCATGATACAGGTTAAGTTAGCTCGCAATTAACATTAAGTTTAACAGCAACAAGAATAAAATGTCTTGCAGCGTGCAGAAATGCAAGCGTACCAGCCACAGGTGTTACCCTACCCTTATTTAACACAGGTATTAAAACTTACCACCATTTTAGCAGACTTTCAGATAACGAAATTCAAACGACCTACTTATAAAGTTAATATCAGGTCAACGAAAAAGTCAGACTCAACTAACAGAATTACAAATTCTATTAAAAAAACTTATCAGCTCGCAAAAATGAAGAAGTTTGTTGAGTTTTTTTCTTTTTTTTTTTCTTTCGGGCATATGCAAAGCGTATAACCATTATTTTATAATTTATTTTAAGCGATTCTCTTCCGTTATCTTATTTGTTTTGTCGCAAAAGTGTAAAATAACGATGAAATCGCTAATGATGTGTCTATCCAAGTGAGTTTCAGTCGCTGTTTCAGTTTTCTTTCAGCTTTAGTAAACGACATGGAAATGTCGTGAAACGAAAAAATTTTATTATTCAAGTTGGGTTCATTGAGAGAAAAGATAGTATTAGATACAGTTGAAGATTAAAGACTTAAATTGTTCTAAAAATAATTTCATTATTTAATGTAAATAATTATTTTAAAATTCCAATAAATTATTGTTTGATAAAAATTGTTTCAGATAAATACTTTTATTTATTTATTACATTGAGTAAAAAGTACAAGTTACAAAACAGAAATTAAAACTTATAAGTCTAGATTATATTAATAGAGTTAGTAGTAAAGTACATACTTTTCCTCCAAATCACTCCTACTAATTTTGATAAACTGTTTACACAAAGATAGTAGTTTGGTAGAGAAGAGTTTAGTTTAAATCTTGCAAAGATTATTTAAGCAGATT
Source organism: Clivina fossor (assembly GCA_963966155.1). Taxonomy (NCBI): domain Eukaryota; kingdom Metazoa; phylum Arthropoda; class Insecta; order Coleoptera; family Carabidae; genus Clivina; species Clivina fossor. The sequence goes on along the minus strand of OZ014565.1, from coordinate 7,460,538 downwards.
TTGAGATATATCAAATAATTTATTTTTTCAATTAATTTTAGAAAAAAATATAAAAATTAAAATATTTATTACGAAATCCTTCATCATAACTAGAAATATTCAAATGCTTTCAATATTAATTTTTTTTTTTAAACAAAAATGAAACTACGTGTAACATATTAAAATATGTTACTATTTTTACATAATAATTTAAATATAAAAATAAATCCTTGTAAAAATCTTCTTCATAATGTTTTTCAATAATCCAAAAATACTTATTAATATACATTCACGTAAACATTTTCAAGCCTTCTTATCAAAAGTTGAAAATAGAACAAACAGACATCTAAGACAGGCGAACATGTTTTGTCCTTGGATTATCTAGAATGTACATACGGTAGATAGATCATGTAACAATGAACAATGTTAGCTGGTAATGGATAGAGGCGTGTAAACTTCGGAGACAGGTACTCGCCTATCGCCTATCGCACAAATGCATATGTTGATCGATTTTGCTTACAGTGTGAAATACAGACCTATATACCTATATATCTTGCATGCACACGCCGCGCCGTATGTACGAGCAATGTCTTACACTTGAAATATTAAGATGTCAAACGCTAATTTAAAGTGACTGACTGATTTATAAAGCATTAAAAATATTCCACACTATATATATATATATATATATATATATATATATATATATATATATAAATAATCGAGTTTGACGGTACTGGATAACAATAATTTAAGATTAAAAAAATTTCGTGTGTTAAAAGCAGTCTATTAGAATATTTGATATATATATATATATATATATATATATATATATATATATATATATATATATATATATATATTATATCATCATCAGGAATTTTAAAGTTTTTTATACCAAATATCTTGATCAAACACTAATTTTATTATTTCTGAAACTGTATTTCTTGGTTGTTATGTTATAATTATTTCGTATAATGGTTACCTTTTAAAATGTGTTGTTCATTTAACGAATTCAGTTTTCTGCGAATTTTCCCTAATGATGATGTAATATATGGTATTACAATTGAGTTTTATTTAACAAAAGCCCTAATAGACAGCTTTTAACCCACGAAAAATTGTTATCTATATCAAGTAACAAATATAAATAATATGTTCATATACATACGTAAGATTAAGGTTACTTGGTATGTATTTTTATTTATTTTCAGTTTAGTTTCATTTGGAACGTTTAAAGAAAAAAATACCATATATCACTGCCTCAGCCGCAAATATCTGAGCTCAACACAATAAAGATCGCTTTCTGCTTCTAGTAACTACTATTAGATATAGTAGTACTATTATTATAGTAGTATTATATGTATAATATCCATCAATAACATAATAATAATATTATTTTGTCATAGAAAAATATCAATTACAACTTTTCAAACAAATATCTATCTTTATTAGTCATATTATCTGTTTCTTTGTGCTTATCACTTCGCAGAATCCATAAAGGCAAAACAACTCTAGTCGACAATGTCATAAAACTAACCTAATATCATTACCCCCCCCCCCCATATCTAATTATATGTTAAATCCCATTGTTAATATTACATCTTCTATGCGTGGTAAATAGATATTTGTAGGGTAGGAAGACAGTGGCACAACAGCCTATATTACACGTACACATTATACGAGTTATCGATTTAAAATTAGCGCTCCAGCTAAGGTTAAGGATATAGTCACACTATTGAATATATCGTCGATAATAATTTATGTTTTTTTGTTTTACTCCCTTTTAATAATACGTCCTTTGGGTATTCCATTATGTTCTACTGTCCACAACTCACAACCGTAATATATAAAGCGACAGACTGTTTTTCCATACATATAAAATATACTACCTATTATGTATTTATATATTTTACTCATAAATGCTATTTTTGAGTATTTTGCCTATGGCGCTGTTACCCGGAGGCGGCTGCCTAGCCGGTGTCTAGCCCCTACTATATCATTTTCTTATTGCATCATTACCATACTCTGATTGAAATTAATCTATATTATTTTTAGCAATTAAAACAATATATCCCTGCCTGAAATATTTTTCTGCATATGTGTATATCTTTGTAAATATACGTAATATACATGAGCACCATTTTGATTTATAATTCCATATGGCGTATTTTTAGTTGGTTGATTGATCTATTTGATATGACGAATACTCGTGTAAATTTTCAAAAATGACTAACTAAACTAAACCACTCTAACTTATACAATTATTCACATATATATATATATAAATATATAAATTCACTTTCAGCATATAAGTCATATGAAATTGGATGTGTTAGTATCCACTTTCAAAAGAGATATATATAAAAAAACTCTAACAATGATAACGTGTAACTCTATAAAACATTAATCTAAGAAGAAACTTTGAAATGCATTTTATTTATTTAAACTCGTAATACTCCTTCATTCAAATACATTTAATATAATGTAATATTCAAAATAAGATTACATATGTGACTGTTTTCTGAAGAATTGCAGTGTAATACGTTTACGTTTTATATAACACTATATCAAGTTGAAAAAAGTATGTGAAACCCTGTCATTGTGTCACCGAATAACTTTATTTACAACAAATTCAATTTGTGATACAGCTTTCACAAAAATTGTTCTATAAGCTTGGTACATTAGTTATATTATTTTCTACCATTTCAATGTTGTTTAAAACTAAAATATGTTACTGTAACATAGATAAAGATAATATACAGAGTGAGTTTCATCTGTATTTTCATTAAGGCCGTTTAACACGATGAATTATTTTGTGTAAAATTGTGCAAAGAATTATGCGTCAAATTATGTATAGAAAAATACGAATAATTTTATAAATTTCTATGTACAGAATTTTATATTTAGTAATGTCGCTTGTGTATAATTTGATGTATAATTTTTGCATACGCACATCATTGTTTTAATGTAACAACTCAAATTTAAATGTTAAATGGAAATGGTTATATGTCCAAATTAATAATTAGTATGTAATGCTAGCGGGTGACATTAATAAAAATTACAGATACGTTAATAATATAGAAAAGGAAAATTAGATAGACGAAAATGTAGTGTAAAAATTACAACGTCGTGAAAAAAATAAAAAAACTTGTTAAATAATAAATTACGTTTCGAGGATCCTACAGCATATCGAAACTTTTTTACATTACTTAAACAAATGTGTTATATGCACATAATTATATAGACAAAGATATGTTTATATATTTGTCTATTAAGAAGTGTACTTTATACCGAAAACACAACTTTTTAGAAAAATAAATAAAAATTAATTTAATAAAATTAAAAAAAAATATACTGAAAATAATAAAATCAAAATTAGCAAAATAAAAAAAAATCAAAAATAAATAAATTAAAGTATCACAAAACAATATATAAAAATTAACAAAACATACAAATATAAAACAACAAATATGATTAATGACGTCCTTATTCAGTATAAAAATATAAATATATGATAATATAATATAACGTACGATATGATGTGCAGAAGTCATACTGCGCCAATTATGCATTTTTTTTTCAGCAACTAGAACATGTTCTACATAATTCTGTATATGCAGTTTTATATTTCTTTTCACACGTTGCAACTTAACTATTCAAACGGTCCTTCATTTGTACATTTCACAAATACTAATTTCCAGTATTTCGTTCTACATGTAATAATACCCAATTTCACAAAAACATTTCAAAACAATATTGCCAATTTTCAAAAAAAAAAAAGAAACCGATCCCATACAAAAAGAACCTTATATTCCAGCTAGCAAACAAAAAACTGAACCATTTTCAAACAAAGGCCTTTTCTAATACTCCCCTTCTTGGCTCTAGGGAGCGCGATGCGCATTTATCATTCATTTCCACCGTTGAGAAATAGAGAGAGAGACAATAGGCAAACGCCGACTGTTTCCAGCATTCATCTATTCGAAGATAATTAAAGGGAAGAAATGGCATTTCACACGCAACTTGATATTTTCAACGAGACAACAAACACATGTCGCATGCTCTCCAAATATAATGTTAAGCACCCTTGAGATATAGCGCGCACCCTCTCACGAAGACTTTATTTTGGTACTCGGGAAAATTTTGAACGGGTAGCGAGAAAATTGACGATGTTTGACATGGCCTAAAAAGTGTTGATTTAAATTTATTATTATTATAAATTAATAATAAAATTTTAAGATGTCAAATTAAAATAATTTTATTATTATTTTTTTTTTAAATTTAATTACCAACACCTTGTGAAATATTTTTAACAATAATTTGGTGATGTCTGAATAATATATATATATCTGAAGAATATATATCTTTATTTAGATAAAATTTTATTGTATAACAAAACAGATAATTGTAACATTATAATAAAAAAAATCTAAGTTTATCCAAATAAGATCAGAACTTATAGAACAATATTTATATATCTTGTAAGTTTTATATAAATGAATTTTATTATTATCAATCACGAATAATATTACTTTGGTAAAAAAACTGGACACATAGAAATATATCATTTATAGTAATCATAATATTTCAATTCATGTCTTGTAAAAAAAATAAGAATAATTTAATTTAAAATAAACACAATTTTATATGAAAACAAAACTCATTTTTACAATATCTTTAATAACAAGAAAAAAACAAAATATTTAAAATTTCATATATATTGTTCATCAGGAAAAAAAAACAATGTCACCATATTTTCTTTTATAAAAGTTCTTTCTGCAAAACACGTCGAACAGTATCCGAAATATGATCAGCCTTCCGATATTTGCTGTGACAACATCGTCGCGTCGTTCTAGAGTTACCTTCTACGCACCTGTCAAGCGCAAGTCAAACAGTCAGGCAAACGACCCTTTACTTTCGACAGTCAAACGGCGCGTTGCGTCGCATCGCATCTCAACGGCAACCAAATAATAAAGACGTAATTTCGTGCCGACGCTGCAAATGGACGCCGCGTCATCGATGGCAGCAGCAGCGTTACGACGACCGATCGTCGAACTACACGAGTGTCATAAATGTTTTACGAGCGGCATTTTTTTCCCGCCACGCGATGGTACATTAAAATGAAATATTAATTTTTATTTTTTTCCTCGTCGCGTTTGAAAGAAAACGTCGTCGCTGAAATGGAGCGATGCGAAAAGGATGCGTTCGCTTAAAATTTTACTGGATAAGTTGGTTTTTTGGGTTTGAATAATAAATTCGGTACTTTGCGAATAAATGGGATAATAAGTGGAATTATTGTTTTTCAATATTGCTTGAAATGGAAATTTTTTCAAGTATTGTATTTATGTTGATTTGAACACAAAATACAAGAATCAATATTAAAAGCGGTATTAGTTCTCTTTAAATATGTTTTGTTTTTGAAGTCAAAATAAAGATTTAGATGATATAATTTATAATTAATAAAAAAACATACAATTAACATTAATTACTAACATCGATTCTCCTTAACCAAACATTTGTTTTCTTTTTGCATAGAAAATTTCTTTAATTCTAAAAACAATTCGAATAGACGATAGACAATAAGGTAAATTTTAAAGCCAAATTAAACAACCATTTCTACTGAAATAACGCTGTAAATTCTTCTATCTAGTTATCTATCTGCGGCAATTTAGTATCTATATCGGTTGTTTAAAAAAATGAGTCGCAGCACGCAGCTCGGCGTGGAAGACATCCGAGACACTTCGATTTATGGCCGTATGCCGTCTTACTACCGCCCTCAGGACGGCCAATAACGCAATGGGACAATTAATTTTGCTGCTGGGTACACGACAGCGGCGGCGTAACGGTCAGTCTCAACGAACGTTGACCGCTTGCTGTGTATCCGAATCGGTTTACAACGTTGCGGATCTATGTGCATAACTCTGATTCTTTAGCAAGATGTATAAAAAATACGTTTTAAGTTATTATATTTTGAAGCATTTTCAATAATTTTGTAGGTACACATTTGCTTGGGCGTCCGATGAGTAGACGGAGTGGTATGATTGACTGTTTTGCATAAGCAAATGTTTCCAAGTAATAGGAATAGAAGAGCATGTTTGAAATGAAGTAGGACGAATATGGATAAAGCTAGAGTTGCTTGTCTGGATAGAAATTTTCGAAGAAAACTAATTTCAGGATAATGAAAAGAGTTTGTACCACACTGTTTTGGGTACATAGCGTATGTATATCTAACTGTGCATGTGTCCATATGTAACATTAACTATAACCATCTTAACAAGATGTTGCTTTTTTTGTACAGACTTTTTGTTTAGTTTCCACAAAATTATGGTTTTATTATCTACATGTAACGTTTTGTACGCAACTTCTAAAACTGTACACATAAAACGTTATGCGTCTGAACCCAGTTTTAAAAATATTCTTATACACATGTCTGCCTAAAAATCTAATTTAGATATTAACTGAGTAATCAATACGATGCTCTGAAGATAGTTGTCATTGATTAATATATTGCTAGTTTACTTTCATAAAATTAAAAAAAAACCAATTTATTTGGCAATAATTAATTATCTATTCAAAATAAAATTACGCGCAAACAATAAATTAAAATAAAAACAATGTTTAACATTTATCATACCTACTACTCTTTGCTAATCAAAAAAAACCACAATTGTAACCAAAGCGCCAACCCGAAAACGAAAACCGATCACGTCGCATACATAATACATCGAATGACTTATCAAAAGCTCCCGATAACAAATGCTTGGGGTACTGTGATCCAAGACACAAACTTGACCAACTTAGGTAACCGCTCAGCCAATGGTTCAACTGTTCCAGTACGGACACTTAAGCCCTGTGACGTATTAAAACCGATTCCGGTTGCTACAAGCTATGGTTACCGAAGCCAAACGATAGATAGCGCCACATTCGATGTCTTAGACCGAGAGCGAAAGAGATAGAGATATGTATCGTGTATTGTGGTACAGCGTGCTACAATGTGGAATTTGTAAACTATCGATTTTAGATTAAAATATTTGTAAAGCGGTTTGGTGCAAGAAGTGTTGCAATTAAAAGTTTTTTGTATCGAGCTTTTTTGATTTTGTTTCTTACTGTATATGTTATTTGTATTATTTTTCCTGATAAAGATGTGCGTTGATTAGGTCAAAACGTCGATTATAAAAATTAAACTAAAATCTAAAGTCGTTTTATTTTAATATAATGAGTTTTGAAAGATTTAATTTATTTATATTAATCAAATTTTCAGAAGAGATTCTCGTTAGGCCAAATGAATAAAATGTAAACTTAATAATTAACAGAGCAATTAAATCAATAACTTAAGTATAATAACGTTTTATGCAATTGGTCAAAATATTTATGTTTATTTTTTATTTGCAAATAAAAATAAAACAAGTTAATTTTAAATTAACATAATAATTTTAAAAAATTCCAACATTTATTACATAAACAAATTGCGGTAGATTTCAAGTTTCATAAATATAAATATTGCACAAATATATTTGTCAGGAGAAAACTAATATTAATTTTCTTACTGTCTCCTAACGTATAAAAATATTTGCAATAAAAATTTCTGTAAAATATAAAAATTAATATATGAAGTAATCAACTGTCTAGATACATACCTAGATATATGTTAGCATCATATAAAGCAAGAAAAATATATAGTTTATTTACATTATATATCTACACCTATCATCTCAGTGCTGGCAATATTTACACAAATGTTTATTGATGTTATTTTTTTATCCTTGAAAACTTTTTTACCATATTTTTTTCGATAAAATAAAAAAAATATTTTATACGATCAGTAAACATTCATTTTTTATCAAAAGTTCTATCAATACTAAATCAATTATGATGCAAAACTCAACGTAGGCAGATATTTTTTTATGTTAGGTATAAGTATATTGTATGTTTATTTCATAATATATTTCTCTAAGATAAAATAGATAATTATGCATCTGTTAATTTAGTCTAATTGTAAGTATTTTAACATTTTTTATAATTTTCTTGTCAAACTGCTACCAACAGACAGAATCAATTTTTCAATAATAGAATAATAATAAGTCAATAATAATTATTTACAAATTATACATATTATTAAAGTAATCAGTTTAAGATAATTAAAAATAAAGTTGAATAAACCCTAAATCCATTTAAATATTGTAAGTGCAATAGATAACTATGGTCATTTATACGTTGAAAATTAAAGTTGGAACATGATCTGTTGTTCGTCTAAATAAAATGTAATTTGAGACACCTATGTGCATCAATATCTTCTTTTTTTATTTTTGAACTTGGTCCTTTATAGTTCTGAACAAAAATTTCTCAAAAAAAATATATTATGGTTTTATCACTGAAATATAGTAATAACTGGAACGCGCACTGGCCGCTCAAATGCGAGCCGAGAGAGATAGCGATATACGGGGATTCGCGTCTTTGTCGTATAGTCCGTTCAAAGAGTTTCTATTGGCGTAGCATTGCTACTACATGATAACTTAGATAGCTATGAAAAAAAGAATCTCACTGCTATATTGAAAAAATGTCAAATTAATATATCAAAAATGATAAAAATACCTTTTATAGAGGAATTCCCCAATAAAATCTCATTACGTATCGTTTAGACGATGCATTTAGCTACAATTTCAGTGGGTTTTATCAAAAAGCCATGTCATACTTTAACCTCCAATTTCTTAAAAACAAATACCGCTAGTCAATTCTTCTCGGCGTCGAACTAAATTAGACTTGATTAAAATTCCAACCGAGCCGCCCAACTATTTAATAAGTGCTGTTGACAGTGTTGACATAACAACAACGCTTTCTCCTGCAGCGCCACACGTATAGGAAACAGGAAGCACCGTGCACCCCCCCGCCCCATTTCCGTTTGAAATGTGACAAATTTTTGGCGCGATGCGGTTAAAAGGTCGACCGCTCCCCGCTCCGGCTACAACAGTTAGTTATTGCATTCTGCGGTGACAGTGCTCGGCATACTGTGTGCAAGCGTTCAAGTGACACAGGCTCCGAACTTTGCCCGCAAACAACTTCGCTCCGGCGACAAGTTCGGTTTCTGGGTGTGTGTGTGTGTGTGTGTGTGTGTGTGTGTGTGAACCGAACAAGGCCTTTAAAAAGTTCCCGACTCCGATGATTCTGTACGTGTATTCTTGTGTGTGTGTGTGTGCTAGTTTGGAGAGCGCGCAGAGCGAGTCGCTGTTTATTTTGCAAACTGACTTCAGGACTTCGGGCGACCCTCATAGGTTCTTCGTATTGGGCCCGTTTCGCTTTTGCTTGCGTATGTGGAAAGAGGGATCTTCTCTCGAACTTTGCGGTGGCTGGAACTGAGCTGGGAAGTAGTTGAGTGAAAAAGTGGGTTTATATTTTACAATTGAAGAATAAATTGGATTGGTGTTTTATTTAATTTTCCTTGAACTTTTTTAAGTGAAACAAAAACATATCTTAAAAGTTTATGTTTATTTTTAATACTGATTATCTAGCACAAGAAAATTTTATTATTTCAATAAATATTACTTTTCTTTAGTTTTGTAATGGGTAATTTGCACAATTTTTTTGATATTTTGCACGTTTTTTTCCTTTTTGAAATGTGTTCTAGACAGAGCTGTGAAAATTATTCAAAGTAAATAATTCCTAATTACCGCCGAAAATGTAATTAAATTCTGAAGATTTATTACATAAATAAAAATTTCATTGATTAACCAATAGAAAAAAAAATTCAATGGTAACAGACAAAGACATACATTTTTCATGAATTGTCTGATATTTTTATCGATGAAATAAAATCTAGCATCTATATACAATAATAGTATCTGCTCTGAAACATATAGGCAAAAATTTGAATAGAGATTTACCATCATGATACGGTTGGTTCAACTTTTGATGTTAGCAGACAAACGTAAGCAGGCAACAGAAGACGTTATAGAATCCTTTGCATTCTACGAATAACTGGGAAATATGAAGCCGCCCACTGTATCTTTTTTTATTTAAAACTTTACTGATAGAAGATCAAAGAAACCAAATGCATATTCGTTTATTTTTATAACCTTAGCTAAGCTTGTATTACTTTTTTATTATTTCGCTTTCTTCTTGTTTGTGTGTGTCATTTAACAAAATAGATTGTGTTTCAATTATGTACAATGAACGAAAGAGTTTTTAATTTTTATTCATAATATGAAATATTTCATTGTAGAATTTTAAAGAAAATATATGTTTACTTATCATATCTTCATATCGTACATTAGAAAAAATAGTAATAAAACTTAAAACAAATCAATTTTTCAGAAGAGTAATAAATGAATTAAATTTAACGTAGTTTTAAATTTAAGTGAAGGTGATAAATTTCGAAATAATTCTAACTTCTGCGTACGAATACAAATAAATTGGAATTAATACACTTCGATAATATGTTATCTTTTAATTAACATGGCCAATATTATTACATACATATATGCACCTTTTTCATAAAATAAAAAATAAAAACGCAAAAAAAAAATGTGTCAATATTTCTTCTCCAATATTCACACATTTTTAACTTTCGCATTGTTATTCCACATACATACAATTCATATAATATACTCAAATATTTCTATCGATACTTGTCTGCCTGTAAACCGGTCACATCGAAATTTACGCTGACTGAGTGACTGACTGACGACGACGCAAATCGAACACGTCAATTATTTGACATACAGCCACCCAACCAGCCAGCGTAACGCTCATCGCTACAAAGAGATAACTAGAGCAAGCGAACGCCTACATTCATACGAACCGTTGAATATGATGTATTACATTGTAACGAATAAATTTCAATGGAAGCAAAACGCCACGAACAGGGGGAATAACAGTTTGCGTATAATAACAAATATAATATACACCAATGCAGTCACCAATCTATTTAAATGCGTTGCTTTTTTTTGCTATGAGAGTATTCTTTCAAAATTGTTATTACGAGAGAATATTATTTATTTATAATTTATATAAACATGTATCCGAAGAATTATGAATATGGATGAAACAAAAGTTACATGCCTAATTTCTATTTATATGTAAAGAATTTGTGCCACATCTTTAGTGAGACATTATATATTGTACATGGCGTAAATGTGTATGTATTTGTTAATATTTTTTATAAATTATATCTTCGTACATTTTATAATACCGTGTTATAAAATTTATATTTAAAATATCGTGCACAAATAAAAATAAAACTCATACAATTTTTATCAAATTCTTTATTCTTTTACTGCAAGTCTCAACTCCATATTCTTACCTTTGTATACTACAAAACTGCAAACACTATAAACCCCGGCTATCTGCTTAGCGGTATACGTATTACGTCACTCCGTAAAATACTACCTTTCCGCATTTTCCAACTTAAGTCGCTCTCTTTCAGAGTTTACAACCGGCTGCATCACAATGCACCTGTTGGGCGATGGTAGCGCCGCCAAGCGGCCTCCTGCGCACGAGAAACGCCGTTGAAGTTTGCGTTTGTTCGATATTTTATTAGACGTATATAGACCAGTCGCGGACGTAGTCTACTATCTACTTGTGTTGAACAGGACTCGAGGAAAAAAAAAGAGAACGTCCGGACACGGTAACATGATTCTGAAATATATTCAGCAGGAAAACTGGGATAGTTTTAGTTTCATTCTTATTTTATTCAATGTAGAATAAATAGATGGATATATAGCTGAAATGGAAAATAAAAGTTGAAAGGATATTTTGACGTCGTATGAAAATATTTTATGTTTAATATGGTAATATATCTTTAGTTTTTTGCTACTCACTATAATAAATTACATTTTCACAGTTGACGAATTTATATTATTTATTTTACAATTTCCACTTCTAAAGTTATGTCAATTTTGAAATATTTAAAAAAATAATTATTAAATTGTTTAACGGTTTCCTTAGTTTCCAAGTAGTAGGAATAAAGGAGCATGTATGTTTGGAGGAGACTGATTACGGTATGATGAAATAGTTTGTGCCACACCCTGATGGGTATGTATGTATGTATAACATAAATAAAATATATCAAAAAGTAGTAAATAAGCATAATAATAGTGTGTATATAAAACAAATACGAAATTATATGTTCAAATAAGATTCCTAAAACCAGATTAAACTCAACAATACATCGCCAAAAATCAGATCAAATTGATCCGAATTTAAAAGTTCTCAACAGCATGGAGGCAAGTGTTTCGTGCTGTCAATACCATCAGCACTTCTCTACCCCACATCGTCGGCAGAAACCAATCGGACCGAGCATTTGCCGGGGCGACCTCAGTCCTTCCATAGCCCGAAGGCGAAAAAAAAGATGCCGCACCGCGCGTTCGTCGACAAATTCAAATATGCGAATAAAGTTTAGGGATGCGCATCCAATATTCCATAGTAGTTTCAGCAGTTCAATATAGAGTCGCTTTCTCCGGCGTCGGATTCGCTTCTTTGCCCACATAACTGATGTGCGCTGACCGAAACGGGGACGGAGATGAAATGGACCTTGTACTAGGTCCCATCCGTATTGCCTACCGAATTACCATAAAAAGTAGTAAAAAACCCAATTTCCAAAGATGGATTCATTTTTACATTGTGAGACGCTGCTTCTTCGCCTGGGACAAATATCGAATGGCAAAATAACATTGTGCATTTCGATTTATTCACGTAACTTAAGTACGGACTCTTGAAAATGACGTTACAGTTATCTAGGCTGATTTTTTACATTTTAAAATGCTCCATGAAAGTAACATACTGCAACAAAAGTATACCCCCATCACTTTGCTTACAGATACAATAAAATTCGAGTGACATTTTTTCGCATAAATTTGATATTATTCACGATAAAATTGGTATAATTTACGACAGGAAAATATAATACAAAACAACTCGTAATATTCCTCACGATAAAAAATGTAAGTTATCGACAAAGTAGTTTTTCTCGCAAAAAAAATAAATGTAAAACAAAATGCGTAAGTGAACGATAAAATAGTTATTCTATAATAATAAACATATAAATGATGACCGTTTTAAACAAAAACAAAAAATTAGTTTATTATTTTGTCGTAAACATTCGCATTTTTTGTAATTTTACATGTTTTGTAAATATAATTATTCATAAAAAATGCAATATATAAAACCTATGTAAAATTACATATATTTTTACAGTGTAAAGACAAAGCAAAAAATTGATATTTTTTAATCTTCCAATTTCAAATTTACTAATTTTGCGAGATATAAGAAACCAAATTTACAATTTTAGTAGTTACTGATTTCAAATTCAATTCATATTAAAATTTCAGTTATCATATATTTACTTAGTTAATACTGAAATTTAAATAAATATTGAAAAATTTTGATATATTTTATTAAAATAAAATAAATAAAATTTAGATTAAATTTTTAATGCATATAAATGAAAACGTAAACAGTATGTATATAAATGCAATATATTCAAATTAATATATTTTTTTTCGTTCTATTATTCTATTCGATGCCTTTTTGCTTGAACAAATATGCGAACGGAGTTAAAAGAAAACGGAAAAAATATATATGATTGATATTCAGCTTGAAAATAAAATTATTTCGAGTGGAAAAATAAAAAGAAGGGCTATATTTGCGTGCGAAAAAAACTTTTGACTGACATGTAAGAAATATGTCAAATAACAGAAAATATAAAATTTTATGTTTATTCTGATTTTACGCTCATATCATTTTATTTATTTATCACATAATAAAGATAAAACGCATACAGTTATTTATATATAATCGTGTATATAACGCCATGTACCCAGTTCATTGTCAAGTTAACGAGAGAGGTAACTTACAAAACATTTAGTAACGTTTCATGCAACTTACTCTTTAAATTTTGAGTTTTGTCATACTGCCACAAAAAATCGAAGTGTTAAATATGAAAAAATAAAATAAATGCTTTAAATATTTTCAAATTTTATTCCAAACTCTTAAAACAAATACAGTACACGTTTTTTCTATTTACCTCGTCAAAACATAGTCTTCAAGTATAGATAAGACAACAACGCCATCTGTGAAAATGCAGACAGGTTTCTCAGCATATGACATGTCTAAGGCTATGCCCCGGCAGTTACCGTTTCCTGCAAGACGCACGTCTGTACGTTTTGCTACAATATGAAGGAATGATTGATGTGTACGCTTTCTTTCTATATCGATAAATAAAATATGTGGGGGTATATTTTGTGGATGTGTGTGTATGTGGGTGTGTTTATTTATGGTAATAGTTTGTCGAGCGAAACGTGACAAGATCGACTGAGAAATATCGCGTAATGATACGCGCGAATATTTATATCGTCATATCGCAAAAATCTATATAGGTAATTTTGTGAAGTGATATGTACACTTTACTTTGAAAAGAAAATACAAATTGAAATCGTTTCAACAATTTGTTTCATTTTATTTGTTGTTGCTGATATGATAAATTAGTTACTATACATAATAACCGGTTATTATGAATAATCAAAATAAAGTAAAATAAATGTAAAAATCAACTTATTGCTATCTAACAATAAATTATATGTTTTATCTGCTACGACAAAACTCTGTATTGGTCGCTGTAAATCCGACAAAATTTCTAATTTCAGGAAACCGTTACATTATCTTACACACTAGAAACTTTCAGAAACTGCAAATCGTTTTTTTTTTTTAAGTGTCTGGATAGTGTTCCTTTTAATGTAAATCAAGAAAAATCTATGCCTGAAACCTGAGCAGTTGTTTCACAATTATAAATATTACAATTATTATTAATGTGTAATAAATCTATTTAGCAATAAATAAATATAATTCTTAAGAATTTTAAGAACAAAAATCATATATAATGATAAATAAATCATAACATTTTCAAATACTGAAATACAAATATACAGTATCACCAATTACTAGAATAAATTAAAAACTAATTTTGTTAACATAATATTGAAAATGTACGCGAAATAATTGAATTAGCAAAATATATAATTTTAAATTGAATAGAAATTTAATACGATGGATGGAGGGTATTATTTCTGTTGCAATATAAAATTGACATACAACATAGTTTTAGAAAATATGATTGGATAGAATGCTGATCAAAGCGGCTATGACGTTCGACTGACAATCGCATTGCCTGTTTTCACAAATTGCTACTACGTAACAAAGTTAATCTCCAAAAATGACATACTACCATAACATTCACTATGCATTTTATAAAGTTTTCATTCATCTGTTGAAACACTTTGTAAAGTAATGCGCTGAAGGTTAATTATCACCAAGAAATCATAATTTAATATTATAAATTTTTGATGAATTGTTATATTAAGTATAACTGTATAATTAATATTGAATGATTTCTAATAATATAAGTGTTTCGCGCAATGCTAGTATTTAAAAATTTGAATATATTTTTCATTTATATATTAGACTATGTCTGTGTCGTTGTGCTCCAGGGCTGTGTTGCTTAATGCGTTATAATTCGAAATGCGTGTCTATTCCTTTTTACTTCTTTTTGCAGTTGTATACCTAGTTAAATACCTCACAATACAGCTTGTCAAAAGAGATTAAAAGTACTTTTTCTAGTTTTGCAATTTATTGTTTGACTATGAAAATAATATAAAAGCAAAAATGGATTAATGTCTTACGAATTCAATTGCACATTGTCATATTGTTTCATATTTATATATCTGTTATTGCTGTCATACTGTTTTTAGCTATTTATTTAGTCTGTAAAGTTTTATAAGTTGTCAAATAATATTTATATTGAAATATATTGAAAAAATTGACAAAAAGTAAATTTTTATGTTAATATTGCTATGAATTAAAATTAAGGATCTATATACTAATAGAAATGCAATAAATGCAATAAGTGCAATAAATTTAACATAATTTGCATACATTAAAAGCTTTCATAACTAAGAACATATATTTGAAAAAAATACGGAAAAAAATATGTTAATTGCTTTGTTAATATAGTAAAAATAACCATTCAATGTAGTTACGTCATGAATTCCTGATTTAATTTACAATAGTAAAGTTATGTTTCATCTCTTCTTATTATACACTAGCTGGACTGTGCACATATTTTTATTTCACGCAAAGCAACAGAGATATATTTTGAAAAAATATTTAACGAACGTTGCTAAACAAGTTATAACTAACAACTTCTATTTGGAACATTTTTCGATACGGCTAAATAATTTTTTCTTACTTTTTCATATTTTAATTATATATATATTCACTAATTTATTTAATAAGATGACGGTCGCTTATGTAGTGGCTACAACATATTTTCTTATGTAAAATTAATACATTTAAAAAATATATTAATAATATTTTGTTTTATATGACAATATTTATACCAAAAACTAAATAATATTCTAATATATATCAATATATTTGGTTGCATATTTTACTACACAACCGATATATAAAATATATGTATCTAAAAATGCATTAAATAAGAACTAGCAATAAAAACATATATATACTTGTAACTGCATACTCGAAGCATATACTCTCCCATACCATATTACATTTGAGATATTTCTTTCAAATCGAAAGTATAGTTACTATTTCGTTGTCGATCGGAAACTGTCTGTTATGAAAGTAGTCTGGACCACATATCACACGTTGCGGTTGACCTTTTTCTTCTGTTTTTCCCGCCTTTCTGCCCGGAGTTGGCACCGGAATTGTCCGGAATTGCGGCACCGGACCGTGCTCGTGTTGTGCACTTCCGTTTCCGCTGAATCGACGCGCGCTCGATTTTTCTTTTCTTTTATTTTTTTTCTATTTTTCTCTTGACTTGAAGTTCGAGTTTTTCCGACTTGCAAGGTGACCGTGTCAACGGTGTTTGAATGGAAACACAGTATATACCGAACGGTTTCTACTTTTTTATTTTGATTTCAAATCGAATTTGTTTTTATTTTTTCTGTTTTTTGTTTGGGTGATGATTTTTGCTGCTGATATGAATAGAAAAAAATATGTCCAGTTTTTCTGCAATTGTTGAGTCTGATTACTACTGAAGATATTTAATACAGTTTATTTTAATCAAAAATAAGGTATTATAAATTTATTGTTGAATCTAAAATTTTATATATATATATATATATATATATATATATATATATATATATATAAAGATAAAAATTTCGTGGGTTAAAAGCAGTCTGTTAGAGCTTTTGATAAATAAGGCTCAATTGAAATACTATCCAAGCTTTCAATATATATTCATATCATCATCAGGGAGAATTCGTAGAGACAGTAAAAAATTGAATTCATTCAATGAACAAAACATTTTTAAAAGGCAACCATTATACGAAATAATTATAACAACAATCAAGAAAACTACACAGTTATAGAAATAATAAAATTAGTATTTGACCAAGACATATGGTTAAAAATATTTTACAAAATGTCTACACGTACAAATATTTTGTTACAAAAGAAATTGAACGTAGTGAGTATGTATATATTATAAGATGTATAAATTTAAAACAATAATAAGTTATTACGTGTATTGTATATCATAATACTCAAAAATATTGAAATTTTATATTTTTCCCAAAATTTTACAAGTTACTCAGTCATTGAATCGGCTTGTTAGCCGAAAAATATAAAATCTCAATATTTTTGAGTATTATTATATTAAATTTCACAATGACAATATGAACATTTATTTGTTCAAGGTTCATTACTATTGTATATGTTTATACCTGTTACGAAAAGTTGAAAATTATAAATGATTATTAACATGATAAAAACAAATGTAATTTTGAAAACAAAACAAAATCTCTGTTTTGTCAGTAAATAATATAAAACTTTTAAATTTGACAGTGTTCTCTTATTTTTTTAAATTTTTGGAACTCTGATGAAGGTATTAAATTTATCGAAAACTTAAAATTAGGTTTATTTAAACATCTGTCTAGTCTGACTAATATGCACAGTATTTTAAATCTCAATTAATCATTATCATGATTAAACTAAAAGTTGAAATCGAATTTGGAACTGGAATAGGAGTCGGAGTCGAATAAAAAAAACAGAGTCGGAGTCTATAGTTGTTTTTTTGTCGACTCCACACCCCTGAAAAATAGTTGCTCGGTTGTATCAAAAGTGGCCATATTTCCTCGCTGCCACCAAATCACACTGCAACAGCTTGTACGTGCGTAATTTGTAATTGTAACCGCGAGACGCTGAACAAACGACGATCAACGACAAACAGTCGACATAGTACCCGACCGCCAATCAGTACACACGAAACTTTTAATTAGTATTTACCGTGATGTAGTGAAAAGCACTAATTACGTGTTTGTATACACGCGTGCTTCTCATTCAATTAATTGATTTTTTTTTTAATTACGATAGCAGCGTACCACTGACGCGACGAGGTTTGCGGTTAACCCGGCTCTTTTAAATGATGCCTGCGCCTGTGTTGTTACCCCTGATCGGATGTTGTTATTTTGGGAATGCGTGCGCAATTAGTGTTTCGGTTTTGTGATTTATTTACTAGTGGTTATTCTAATTTCATTATACTTTATTTTTATATAGAAATATTGCATTATTTTTTTCAGTTGATAATTGCAGAAAATAAAACACGTTCATTTGATGTAAATGTTGATTAAATATGAATATTTTATTGCTTGCAATAGTTTTTTTTTGCATATTGAGTAATAATTTTTTATATTGTAGAGCCCTGAAGAAGGCAACAGTGATTGCCTAACTTTGGCGTTGTGATAAATAAAGACAATTTGACTGAATTTCGTCCATAGTTTTATTGGTTTTAAGGTTTATCTTTTTCTAACCACAGTGACTTAATATTAGACAGATAGTTTATAAAATGTATAAAATTTTTATGATTGAAATATTTTCACTAAGAAGTTATTTTATTCTAAATACTTTTATAAACAAAACAGTAAAAATAATATCAGACAGAAACGGCAAATATAATTTTTCCAATTGTTGAATATTAAACTGTCAATACATTTTTATTTGTTTTATTAAAATATAAAAACATTTTATTAAAACTTGCAATATATAAAAATAAAAACCTATATGATTTAGATTTAGTATTTTACTATGATTTATACAAATAAATATTGAAAAAAAAACTTATATATATATATATATATATATATATATATATATATATATATATATATATATATATATATATATATATCTAAAGAACATTTTTTTGTTTGTCAATGATTTACGTGTTGTTATGTTTTTATAAGTTGCTTGATATTTTATGAAGTATTTATGTTTCGAGTGGCAGTCTAGTGAACAACTAACAACACGGCAACGATGTTAAAATACATTGTTACGTACGATGATTCAGTGAAGGAGTAACTCAAGTACCTACAGCGAATACGACGGTGAAGGACAGCGTACTAAAGCTAGACAATAGCAGGAACTTATCAGGCTGGTAATTTTATAGAGTGTTCACTTTTGGAGACGCACATATGTAACGCATACTATAGTTTTTGATTTTTTTAAAATTTATAAGTTACCTATAATTTGAAGTCTATATTTTAAAGACGTGTTGTTGACGTCATTTGGAGTTTAAAATGTTTAATAGACATCAAAAAATAAATTTCTGCAATGCAAAGAAAAATAAAACCAAAATTAAAGGTGTATTTTTACAAATTCTGCTTAGATTATTTCAATTAGCTGTAATTCAAAATAAACGTTTCCTATAATTGATCTAAAAAAAAAATTTCTTTATGTTTTTCTTCTTTATGTTTCAGAAGTTTATCTTTCAATGGTTATACTTCAGTTATTAAACATTTTTGACTCACAAATAACTTAAATATTACGTCTTGAAATTTCTAACTTTTAAATGAAATAATTTTTTACGATTTTTTCTCATATTCAATATGTGGATATTTCTAGAAATTATTATTTTAAAATTAATACCAGTTATCTAAATACTTATTATTTAGATAAACTTTTATTCTAATATCTATTATCTCATCTAGATAATATAAAAATACTGTATTTTTATCTAGATAATCTTTATATTTATCTACCTCAACAGTGTTTATATGTAAGGATTTCTGTCCTATCTCCATCACTAAATACTCTCTGATAGCAACACCAGCATCCTGCAGTTAGGCTAGCGTCACGGTACGGCTAAGCAGGACAACTGCGCGTTCCCTCGTTCACACAGCAGGAACGAACGAAAATGCTATTGTACCCTCAACACGTTCATAAAACATCTTTCGCTTACTGATTCTGTCTCACAAATTCAATAATGCGTCGACAATAATACGCACAAGGAATATCCTATGAATACGTATACACATACAGACACGTCGTGCACACACATACACACACATATGGGCCAGTACAGGCGACAGAATAAAACCTAATAATATGTGAACACAACCAGCCATTTTTCATAGATGATAAACCATGTTTAGAAATTCCATTGGCAGGTTACCGCATTAATGTATGGGTATTGAGAGTATATTGAGTGCTTTGCTTTAAATTTACCTGCTTCGCCATGATTTTTAGGGAATTTTTAAACGGTGTATGGTTAGATAAATCTATTTTTAAGATAAATCGAGTAAGTGATTTTTTTGTGCGTAATATTTTTATTAAATATTTACTGATTTATTCGTAAAAGTATCCATTGACACACCCCCGTTGATTTTATTTAAAAAAATTTGGCAGGCAAATAATTAACAGAAATGATTTAATTAACATAAAATAAGATTTTAAATATAAGCAGATATAAAATTAAAAGGTAGATAAAATAGTAATTAAAAAATGTATATTGCTTTCACAACCATAAAAAAATATCTTTGATTAAAACATTAATAAACAAGAAATTAAAAAAGAACATATTGTAACAATACTGTATTTAAAAAGCATAACAAATTTAATATCCTCGTTGTTAATACGGTAATAAATTTTATCTTCATTTTATTTTAAAGTCTTTTCCACATAATTAAAAACTTAGCAATATTTAGTAAAATATTATGTAAATTTACGATCAGCGAATACAAATAAATTCCATTTTTATGGCAATACAGAGCGCAGCAGCACATAAAAAGATAAAAAACCGAACCTTATGTGGTATGACGTATAATTCTTTCGGTTAAAATTTATGTTTATGCTTAAAATATTAAACACAGAGAGGGAAAAAGCCATTTCTAAAAGTGCTTGATTTTATCATCATTTAAGTATCGGGTAGTATAAAACTTGAGACGCTTCCATAACTTACATAATATACTTATCAGACAACTAAATAGAACACCAACTTACCGGGCTGAAAATACTGAAATAGAACAATGACTAATACAAATTTGGCTACGTCGAAAAGTTTTTTTGAATGAAACAAGAACGAATTTATTTTTACTCGATTTTGTTCATATTTCATGTCAAATGTATTCGCAAACAACGCCCTATGCGACTGAATACAAATACGGTGTAATAGATTTGTATTGATAATTCGATCAATGGTGTAGAAAAAAGTTTTCTGAATTTCGATTAGAATAAATGAATATGAAATTAGAAAACAAGATGGATAATTTATTGATATTTAAAAGCGGACTGATAGGAGATATGTGGAAGAAAAAAAGTCCGTGGAATATTTTAATAATTTATATATTTTAGAGAATGAAAAATGTGTTGTGATTGAAAAAAAAATAGGATGAACAGCAAAACATATTTATTATGTAAATGTTACTGTTTAGATTTTAAATTACAAATTATGTTTGTTTTAATATTAACAATTACAAATAGAAAAACAGTTTATGAATGAGTATCATATCATCATCAGATGATATTAAAAATTTCTATTAGTGACGTCTATCCTTTGTTAAAGTAATTGAACTATAAATTATTTCACCTTAATAAAACTTTAAAATAAGCGATTATTTTCTGAAACAAAATTCGAACGTAGAAATAAGCAAATAGGTAAATGTGCAAACAATAAGCCATTAATTTTCTCACCTATTTAACAAAGTGTTTTATGTAATAGTTGAATACAGGTATTGTTACCAAGAAGTTTGCCACAAATTCAACATAATACCAGCCGCTAAGAAACTTAGTTGTTGCCATAAACCTTTACCGAAACTTACCACGTGAAACTGCATTTACTTTATTGAATATTACTAGTTATATTAAAATTTATTTACAAAGCAAGCGAGGTAATTATTGAAGTTTAAGAAACTATTTACTAACTTTAAACTAAATAATTCGTCACAAAATTATTTAATAAAGTTAATAATATTTTATAATATAAAATTAAAATAAAACAGCTTTAGGATATAGTTTTGTATTCATTTTCATTAACAATCAACGTTTCGACATACTCAACGTACATCATCATCAGGAAAAAATTATACAAATGACATTACAGTAAATAAACAAAATATAGAAACAAGTTTCTAGGTAACAAAATAAATATTAAATATTTAGCACATTTAAATATGGAATTATTTTCTATCATCTATGAATAACAGTCGCATTAGATAAAATGGATTATTCTTGTAGTTTGAATATTTCTACTGACAGATACATTATAATCTTTGATCTTTGAACAGATAACAGAATACAGCTCTTAATTCCACAAACAGTACTACAATAATATTTGTCCAATTTGACAATGGATTACCGTTGAGTTTATCTATATTTAAATATGTATGGAATACTAATATTCTCTGTTTCTAGAGCTTGCAAATAAATTAAAGTTTATTTGAATAAATTTTCAATATTTATAATACATTAAATCTACTTTTAATGTTGTAATATTTATATCCTTGGATAGAAAATCTGATCTGATATATAAATAAATAAAAGGATATATTGGTTACAGGAATATATATACAAAAGTTTGAATTTCACATACGTAAAGATTTATAGCAAATAAAAATACAATATATGTAGAGTCTTCCTTTGAAATACATATATTTTTCAACAGATTTTCTACACAATAAAAAAATAAATTTTATTCAGTCTGTTACGGGGAATCTATTGCTGGGATTTTAGTAAATTTAATTATGCAAGATCATGCATACGAGAATTAATCAAATAGTAATAATACAGTATCTTATATTATGAAAAAAATAGAAATAAAAACTTATTATCAGTGAAGGAATATTTTAACAACTTCTGAATTTATTTTAAAATGCTAAAAATTGTCATTTTAACTGTCTCCGGGTCTGTTATGTTTGTTTATTGGGTAATACGGTCCTGATTTGAGAGCAATACTTTCTGATCAATATTTGTACAAATTTAATGCAGTTTTTATCGTACTTTTAATCTCCAATTTCTTGACGTTATAAAATTAGATTAATATCCAATTTCTTAACCATATTACCTTACAAACTAAATATAGAACAAAAGTCTGAAAATAAACCATAATTTAAACTAGATTTACAATCTTCAAATCTTTTTTTCAGCACATAATAACCATTTATATCCAGCAAGAAATATTTTCCGGGCAACATCCTTAAGATTACTCCATCTACGTAGCCTTATGTTGCCGGCATCAAAGTATTATTTCCCGGGTAATGTATTCATTTACTTTTCATGGTCGCGTGAACTTGCTGTCGCTGACGGCGTGAAATGCAACCAACGACAAAACATAGTATTTTTTTTACCAAACATAGCGTTGGAATGTATTTGACTATATTGCCCCCGTATATGTCCTGTATTCTGGTGTAATTTTGAGAAAAATGCCCGAAAATTCTGGACGTGATTACTTTTTCTGGCAAACTCTGTGAACTGTGTTGTTTGACTGTTTGGCTGTTTGTTTAGGACAAATCTACGGGGAGGTTTATTTTTTATTTAGAGATTGGTTTAACGGTATTTTGTGATAGAAGTAATAGGGTATTGTACGTCGATTGTGGTTCAAAAAACAGTTGTTTTGATTATTTGAAATTTATTTATGTTTTACTTATGAAATTGTTATTTTTAGCCTTTTAATAATATGGAATTATTTTTATAGAATACATTAAAATAAGTTGATGTTCTGTTTTATTTTATATTGAAATTCGACGTTTCGATATACTACACGTATATCATCATCAGGAAAAAAATATGTATGTCTTGATATAAACTAATTTTATCTAGAATAAAAAAAGTTTATACCACACCTTTACGGATACATTGCGTAATTACGTATGCATATTTATATCTATGCATAAAAAAATTGCTATTGTTCCAAATATTAATATAAGATTTTTTTATAAAAAAAAATAAAATATTTTAATTCAAAAACTTAAATTAATATTATAATATATAAAAATACAATTTAAAAAATATTAAATTACAAATCGCTTAGCAGAACCTAGTTTCGTAATTTTTTAAAATTAAATTTTTAATTAAATAACAAAAAAAAATTATTATTTCTAGCATGTACTAGAATCTTTTTTAACAATGTTTATATAAATCCAAATTTATATAAAATTATAAATAGATAAATATTGTTCAGACATTAAAATATGAACACATTTTCCGTTTGTTTTTTATTCACAAAGTTTTTCCCAAGCATTCACAAAGAACAACACATTTTTTATATTTTTCTTTATTCTATACTATCTATCCCTACCTCCAAAACTCCATTCGTTTTAGTGTCTCAAACTTGACTCAAACCAGCAACTTCACCGCAGATAATAAATGTTAGAAAGATATCGCGCAGAAACCTCAGACTTTTAACTTAATTGCCGCTGTCGTACATTACCGGTTTTTTCATGATACGAAGCTTTAGAAAATAAAAACATCGTACAACATATAAACGCATATTTTATGTTCATTTTTTGACAAATAGTTATTGCAAATACAACATTCAAAATACTATTGTCAATAAAAATGTCAAGACATCCAGCAATTAATTGAATTTACTCGGACATAGTAAATTGGTCACTTGCTTTATTTTAAATTAAAGTTTAGATTGCCAAATATAAATAATACAAATAATATTTGAGTAGTGCACGAAAGTTTGATATCAATTTTAGCAATTTCAGTATATTTTAAAATTTAATTATAATTATTTATGTGTTTACGTTTTCAATTTTGAAAATTTAATTTAATTACTAAATTTGATCTAAATATCGAAATCTCTCAAACAATTAATTAATGAACAACTTAAGAGATTTAATTACGGTCAGATAGAAATTATTTAGCTATCATCTTATTTAGTAACTATCTTTTATAATTATGCAATAAAACAGAAACAATTATAATTTTACTCTTGTAGTAAAGAATATATTTTGAAAATAAAAGAAAAACGCTAAATATTTACAATAATATACAAAATAGAAATTTATGCACAAAGTGCATAAAGTAGTATTTTATTTCACAATGCATGATTCTCATACAATTAGAAATAATTCACAAATATCAATAATCAAATCTAAAGTTTTTAAAGCCAAAATTCAATTTATTGGGTACTTTCAGTACAGATATTTACATAATGCTAGAGTAAAATAAAGAACATTTTTCAACATTTTTTTTAACTTATTTTTACCATTGCCATAAACAAATATTTTACACAGAAGAATATAGTGAAATAAAATACACATTTTTTTATCAATTATAACTTTATAATTTAAAAATCACATGATTTAATAAGCTAAAAATAATCAGATTCTTTTAGCTTGTTAAAATAAATACATGTTTTATTTTGTTTGGATATGATAAATATTTACATATGGATAAATACAACTTAAGTAATTATCAGTTTATAATTAAATGTTTTAGGTAATATAATTAGGAAAGACCAAATATTGGAAAAATTATTGAATTATGTTTTAATGTACGCCTGCAATATATGGAAAATAAAATTACACAAGACAGTAAATTGCTAGACAATTAACACCTCCTATCATTAACAATTTATGATTAAAGCATACCAAATTAGAAACAATAACAAACTAATTACAAGAATCCATCAAAGTCTTGATTGATCCATCTAGGCATCTAACCATAAATTACCTCTACGATGATGCTATCCGCTTTACAAACTTACTCACTTAAATCAGGTAGGTAGATAAATTTAGAAAGCTGTGCAGCTAGCTCGGTGGCCGAACATTTTAATTCCGTTCCGTGGAAGGACATGAGAGCAAACAAGTCGTGACCGCCTGCTGCGGCTTGCGTTTTCAACGTCTATTAATTTTTCCCTTCGCTAAATCCTTCGCCGATGTCTGCGAGGGAGAGAAACGGATAATCTGGACACCCTTGGCCTCTTAATAGCCGAAGCATGCAAACAGTGTATGTGGTTTTTGACTGACAAGGAAATACTGTCGTATGCCCAGCTTGATTTTTTATTTACTAAATTTATATTATCTTTAAAAATTCATGTATTTATTAATAATAATAATAAATACAGTGAAAATAAGATTTTTGCTTAAGATACAAATTATTACTACAAGAGATCGGTTGTTGAACGAATTGGATACAAAAAGTGCAAAATAGTTTGTTATCTCGTAACTTGTTTATATATTCTGTTTATTTACTGTAATATCATACACTATATCATTACAGAACTATATCCTAAAATATATTTTAATATTTATACTTTTACTGCACCAATAATGTACATATCTAAAAAATTAACTATAACACATAAATTTATTACTTATTCATTTTATTACATAGTTAATATTTTAGTTAAATATATATTGCTTACTTCTTTAAACAAATGTTTATTTTAAAGTCATAAATAAAAATAAACGTTTATAAAAATACAACCAAAAAGCATTATTACACACCAGAATAACCGTGGTTACAACCACAAACGAACTGTCAGTGTGTTGGCGTAACCTATATATTTGTGGGAAATGTTCCAACAAACAGCATATTATTTTATTTAGTCGTCATTCTGTGTAAACAATGTGTCCCAATTCGCACAAAAATATTTTTTTATTATTTATATGAACTATATTCTTTAATATCTTCTATTTATTATTATATATTTGTGGTTGTTTTGGTTGATCTATACGTAACTCAGAAAGATGATAGAATTAATGTTGTAGGTAAGGATATGAATCTTGTGTTGAATGTTGCTAAGTGGTATTATTGGATAGGAATGTTTGACGGAAACAAATTTAAGGTTATTTAAAAGAATTTGTGTACATGGTGTATTATGTATGTATGTAATTCATAATGGAGATATTGTTAAATTTTAATATTAAATTTTGAAATGAGCAACGACAAATATCATTTGACAATTTATTGATTAATTTACTATGTTAAACGTCGGTTAAGTTGTACTTCAATATTTAAATTTTTAAATTTTGATATATTTTATTTATTCTATGAAAGTTTATATTTCAAAAATCAAGTAGCTATATTTTTAACTGTGATAAAAAAATGGTAAAATATTTAACATTTTTCTAATGCTTCCTAAGATATTATAAACAACACAATAACCAAGTAATTACAATCTCATTATAAATGTTATTTTCATAACAGATACATGACAACAATGCTCTTTCATTAATTTTTCAATTTTAGCGAAAATATGTGAAATATAATAAAATATTGATTATTTATCATTCAATATATAAATTTAAAAATTATAAAGAAAACTTCTAGTTACACGGAAAATACTTTAAATATTGAAAAAAAATTAAATCTGTGTATTGACCCAGTTTCTTTCTAAATTTTCATATGTTTTCTCAACAATTTTATTCAAATTCAACTGTATTTCAGAATCAACAACGATATAGTCAGACAGTAAGCAGCAGGAAACAGCAGGAGGGTGCCGACCAACACAATTCTACCAGCAGCACAGCAGTGTTTGTATATATACGTACTTTAACATAATAACTACATTTTTTATGAAAAATACGCTTCATTATTCAGCCTGGAAGCTGGTCCCCCGTATACACGTACATACAGTGTGCTACCTCGCACACACAACGGCTATATCATCATCAAAGACGTTTTAGCGTCACATTCTCTTTCCCTGTATATGTGTGTGTGTTGTACACCTCTCACAACAATACATTATCTTCCATCTTTGTCAGCTATTCCTGCTGAATGATATGTCGGTCCTGCTCGGGGCAGGAAAAACACCGCCAACCGCGGTTTATCAGCGGGAAATGTAACGCAGGAATTATAGCAAGTTGTTCGACGCAAACATGCTTTTTCTCGTTAGAACGAGTGTGTATGTGAAAGTAGAAGGGGAGAAATTGGGAAGGAGCGGCTATTGTCGTTCTTAGGAAATTCAACACGTTTATATTTTTCCTGCTAGTCGAGAAATTGTTACCGCTACCCGTATGAATTACGAATATTTGTTTTGAAAATATTCTTGAAATATTGCCTAGTTTTTTCTCCAGATGCAATATATTCTTAGTGTAATTTGAGGATAAAATTTCACTATTATTTAAGTGTTTCTAGACACTATGTAAAATGTAAACAAATTATTATACGTTATAATTTAAAATAAGTAATGTTTTATTTATTTATGATTGTGTTTACTATATTTTAATGATTCTAGGTTAGGTACGACTAATTTATATGTGAATGATATTAAAACTATACGTCTACGAGAACATCGGATGAGTAGATAGAATAGTATAATTGATAGTGTTTTGCGTGAGCAAATGTTTCTAAATTCTAAGAATATAAAACCGTGTATGACAGGTTTCATAAATGTGAATAAAGGAAAAGTTGCTTATTTTAATAAGAATTTGTAGCAGAAACTAATTTTTGCATAATGGAATGATGATTGCTTTTAATTGCAGCTAAAATTTGAAATATAATTAGTTTTTAAAAATTAATACGTTTCTTAGTGTTATTTCAGAATATGTTAAGATTACCAGAAAGCATTTTTAACATTTTTAAAACCAAAATAAAACTAAAACTATTAAAAATTATAACATACAAATATTAAATTTAAAAAATAAATCTTATTTTGATAATAACTGTAAAGTACCAGGTTATGAAAAAGCTGATTTGATGATTGAATGATAATGTACGTTTAGAGCAAGTAAATGAATTTGTGTATTTGGATAGTTTATTGTCTAAAGATGGATCGTGAGATCGAAAGGAGAGAAAATGCTGATTGTAAGGTTTTAGATACTACGTAGAGTACTCTAAAGTGTTAGAATCAGAACTTACAAAAAATAAAGATTAATTTAATAGCAAATAAATTATTGTTAAAAATCTATCATTAAGTTCAAAACGCGCAATAAATCAATCAAAATATTCAAATTACTTTAATAGAAAAACATAAAATCTAAAAAAAAAACCTTTTTAAAAAATCGCAGACTTTTTATTTAACCTTCGACATGCGCCCATCCACTTTAACCTTCTTTAACCCAATCTGCCACGCATCCCGGGCAAAATTTTCATTTATCTATTCGGTCATCTCAATACCCCCCGATACCCGTCTTCAACACAAATACGTACAACTAGTCTGGGCTTTATCACGTGCACCTAACCTATCCGAAATCTTCGTTCGCCTGCCTGCGCTCCTCCATACACAAATCACGATATCGTGACCGAGAATCTCGATCTTTTAACCCGCTGCGCACGGCACTAACGCTTATCCCTCTGCCCCCCCCTCCTCACTAGTTGAATGCGGGCTATTCTCTTTCGGAATAGGAACATTTGTTACACACGAAAATCAGCGATACCGCGTGTGAAAATTAAATAAGCCACCGGGTAGAGAATGTTGCGTTTGTTTACCTTAAAAAGTGGTTGTTTCAGAGCTAGGAGTAAGTTTGAGGTTAACTGTTTGTGACTAATTAAACCAGAAGTTTAGTTGTTTTCGTAGATAAAGAGTATTAATGTTGAAGATGTTTTAAAATATTAATAAAATCAAGATATTTATTTACACATGTCAACTTATATGACGATCTTAAGATAATACTATAACAGTGTACCCTAATGCACAGGCCTCGGTAAAAAAAAATAAGCAAGAAAAAATTTGAAAGCAGGATAATCTCGAATTTTGTTGAATTAAGAATTATTTTAATTACCAAACCCTTAACTTAAATTGTAGATTAAGCTAACAATAATAATATCAAAATTATAGACTAATTATCTTACATACTTATGTAAATAGAGTGTTTTTATTATAAAATAATTATTTCAATCAGAAATAAATATAGGTCCACCGGAGAAATGTTTTGATGTGCCGCCAGCCCAGTTTGCCACTGGTACTATAATTAAAAGTTAAGTAACTTAAAACTTGCAGTAACACTGAGATTGTAAAAATTGAGATTGGTATATGAATATCAACAATTTTTAATTTTATGAACAACTAAAAAGTAAAATAAAACATCATCATCTTTCGTTTTACAAAACTATAATATGGCTTATAAAATATGTGTTAAGGAAAACTTCTGTCTCATGCATGATTAGTCCTTGTTCAATAATTTATAAAATGGCGAGTTTAAAAGTGGGACAGGTGTAACAACCTTGTAGGGAATAGTAGCGTTACGCATGCATTTGTTTGACCACGAATGGCCATTCACGCGATATCGATTATCACCACTTGCGAATCTTGAGCGAGACTCGAGTTGGAAGTGAGTTTCACGTCGGAGTAGGTCACTTAATATTTAATTAACATATATATTTTTAATATAATGACGTGCGGAATGTTTGTCATGCAAACTAGGATCACAAACACACACACACATATACATATATCAACGAAATGAAATATTTAAATTTATGTTAACATTGATTTATATTTGTTTGGTTTTAGAAATACAAGTGTTACACGCCTGACATGTGAAATATTAATAAACAGAATATGAAACTTTTGAAAATTATTTTTTATCATGAAAATAATTATCGCGTCACAATTAAAGTTGCCTGATCTTGAATTTTAAAAAGTATTTATACAAAATATACTAAAATAAATTATATTTTTTTTAATAATAACAATAATATATTTATTTGTAACACTTAATGTTTAGTATTTTTTTTTTACATTATAAAAAATTATTATTACAGTATACCATGTGATATTTTGTTTTTCATTTCTCTTTAATAAAACTTTTCAATGTTATTGCTGCAATAGTAAAATTATAACATAGTAAAAAAATCTTTCAGAACTCATTATATTAAAATAAAACGGCTTTAGGTTGTAGTTCTGTATTAATTTATATTCATAATTGATGTACTCGACGTACTTTTTTTTCCTGATGAAGACGTACGTTGAGATCGTCGAAACATCATTTATTAATAAATAATAATACAAAATTATAACCTGAAGTCGTTTTATTTTAATATAATGAATTCTGAAAGATTTCTTACTATGTTATCTTTTTTTAAATTAATGAAATTGTACGACATTTATGTTCTCAATTACCTTTTACAAAATTATTTAATATTATTTAAATTATGAATTGTGCACAGTTTTTTTTATATGTATTTTCAAATAAAAACGGTTTTAACATTTATATTATAGGTATAGCATAATAAGCGCTTTATGCAACTTCGTTCACTGTCATTTAGATTAAAAAATTTATGTATAATAAAAATATTAAATTAAAAAACTCTTTCTCTTTGATGAAAAACAAAAGCAAAAATGCAATTTCAAATAAATGATAAAGTCATCTTTAAATTATAGAGACAATGCATACGATCCATTATCTTTTATTCATAAAAATGTAACTATAAAATTTAAACTTCTTATGTTTTTCAATTCACTTTACTGCAACAGAACTAAAAAAAAAAATGAACCACATAAAAAAATAATTTGCATACGTAAGTCGTTGTGACAAAGTGGAAAAGTTTTAAGAGCACATTCTTCATGGGAGAAACTTTTAAAAGAAATTGATTCTAGAATCCTAGATATATCGAATATCAAATTAATCAGAAAAGAACTAGGTTATTTCAAATACCACTATATTACAAATTTACGTTTAAACTGTCGTTATGGTACAGAGTTTTAAATTAATGAAGCGCTTAGATTGAAAACTTGGATTAAGCTCGTTTTAAAAAGCTTTTTGATGTGTTAATAATACTTTGTTTTTGTTTTGTTGTCAACGTTGCTGGCTATCGCAAAAGTTTACTGTAACTAGTTTATGTAGAAATAGTAATTTTATAAAGAAGTTACAATGTTTAATGTACAATCTGATAACTTAAGATTAAATTTAAAATATGCTAATTTAAGTTTTAAATTATAGTTGTACGGAAAATAGTCATAAAGAAAATGACATTTAATTAAAAATTCTCGAATCTATGACATTTTATCAGTTTTATACTAACTGATTTATTATTAAAAAAAATATATATGATTTTTAAACATTTTATGTTTACGCAGGCAGCCGTAAATCATTGCTATAGCGTATTGGACTCTGCGCTGCGCTCACACTACAAATTCAATAACAAAAATATTATTTCTGAGATAGAAATGATATTATAATAAATAAGCAAAACATGAAAACAAGTTGCTAGGTAACAAATAAGTAACTAGATCATGAAATTTATAAATATTATTTTATAAATTTATACAATATACTTTCTATTTTTGTAACAGAAATCAAAATAAAACAAAATTTATCCGTTACAGTTCTGCCGTATCAGAGTGATAACAGCAAATAATCTCATTTCACAGTCGCGTAAATATTTCAAGAATTTTTTTGTTTTAATATTCCTGAAATGAAACGACGCGTTTGCTTCGGCGACGATGTCCATCGGGACGCTCTAGTCGGTGAACGAACCCCGATAGGGATTTGAATCGAGATTGGACGCCGGCCGTCGGCGTCGTCGTCGTTGTTATTGCAACAGTTCAACCCTCCCGATGCACGTTTGTTTTGAGCCCACCCACGGTTTGTGCAACGATGCATCCGGTACGGAATCGTTTCGGACGTGTGAGGATTCGATGAAAGAATTATTGGTTACTGGCCGATACAATCTATTGGATTACAATGCAGGCTTTTCAGAAAAATGGAATCACTGTTAATGTGTTTTGAAATGTGGAAATTAAATATTAATAATTGAGGTATAAAGTGGATTGAAACTAATAGGAGTATAAAATAATAAATATATGGAAGTACTAAATAATATATATATTATAATGTATATTGTAGCGTGAATTTTGAATTCGTGTCGGGGCAGTCTGAACAGTATTGGAAATGTATTAAAATAATTACCACCATATTTGCGATTGTATTTTGACTAGCATTTATTTACAACACTTAAACACTAAATAACAATACTATACAACAACAATGGTTAGCCGAGCGAAGCTAAACAAACAATTACACTATTTACATTACTTATAATTAATCTTACACCTATCGGACTGACATTAACACCATTTATGAACTAACACCATATTCACTTATACTCGCACACATTTATATCTACATATTTATATCACTATTTATATCACACTATTATTTATTTCAACGAGCCATCACCACCGACCCATTACTATTAGATCGATTACTAGATCTAACCAGATCGGCGCTTCAATGATGACTGATCTCTCTTGTTGCTCGTAGCGCCTTAAGTAGGCTGCAACCAATCCTTCTCGAAAGCTTCTACAACAATCTAGAAGCCTAATGGAACCTTCGCACACATACATTCATACACAGCGCACACCGACATTACGTCACATAAACAGAATGTGTAAACACATTCTTTACGCGTGACTCACCGCATGCACACACACACACACACACACATGTAAGCACGCATACACACACGCAAACATAATTACTTATGCAATCTCAGTTTTGTTACAATATATTATAATGTATATATTATAATGTATTATATTATATTATAATGTATCTGTTAATAAATCTACAATTAAGTATAAGTAATATATTTAAATATATTTGAAAAAATAAAATAAAATAAAATAAATAATATTATATTTTTTTTTAAATTTTTTTCAAAATATTTTAAATGACTGAAAAAAAACTTATTTTAGTTTTAAAAAAATTACATATTATTCATACAACATATATACTGTATATTACAAAAACCGTAGAAGAATAATAAATTTACAACATTTTTTTAATACTCAAAGGATGTTAATTAATAATTTAAAAATTTATTAGTGTGAGTAATAAAAATATTAATTACAAAGAATGCACAAAACTGAAATTGTTCCGGATAAAAAAAATATTGTTAAAAAAATAAAGTTAATGAAATACATAGTTTAATATAAACATTATATATACATATATAACGAATGTATTATTTAATAAAAATAGATAAATCAACATTATTAAAGATACATTGCTAGTACACCGACTATTCAAAATATAAACAGAATCTAAAATCAAAACAGCAAAATATGAAAATCACATCCAAACATCTCAACGCATTTATTTACATGAAACACATAACACGAGCTGACATATTCAACCCGGTATTCCGGTAAAGGTTGGGTACTTGCATAGCCACTCGTGCTGGCTTCTAGTCAGTTCCGGGTCTGGGCATATGCAACAAAAAATGACTACTCAAGGCACCTAAAGAGAACATTCTTCATGTAACTGGCCGGCCATTGTTGCCTCTCTGGTCATCGGTAACCTCTCGCGTTGTGAAAAACGACATTTTTTTATTATTTGTTTGGGTTGGTACACCTGACTGGAATTTTGCTTGAATGGTAAGAATTCTCTGGGTTGTTCATGTTCTTTTACGGCGGTGAAAAAATGTAATTTTATTGGAATCTTACTATTTGTTTTAAATGCTGATGTGTAAATAAATTTATTCAATAATTTATAAATTTTATAATCTAGTTACTTATTCTGTTACCTAGTAACATGTTCTGTTTATTTACTGTATATGTCATCTACAGGGTGTAACAGAATAACTATTCCTAATTTTCAAAAATGATAGAGGGCACATAAAGAAACATTTTTGATTAATAAACTAGTGTCCGGAAATTTTTTTTTTCTTTTTTTTTTTCGGCAGTCGATTGTACATCGTTACAACTTGTGTATCGAAAATGGTGGTTGTAACTTCGAACAATTTTTATAAAATTTAATGCGCTATTATTTCTAATAAAATTTTCCTTAACTGAACTACTCTTTGATGTTTTGATTAAGATTGTTTTTAACGATAACTAGTGTATCTTGGCACCGAGAAATTTCCGGACACTAGTTTATTAATAAAAAATGTTTCTCTAAGTGCACTCTATCATTTCTGAAAATTAGGAATAGTTATTCTGTTACACCCTGTATATCATTTTTCCTGGTTCTTAGTGATTTAATAATTGGAACAAACAACGTAAACTTACAACACTTTCAAAATAATTAAAAAAAATGATGATAATAATAATAAAATCGTTTTGACTATATTTTAGTTTAGGTGTACGAAGCGTAAACTGGCCATATATATTCTTAAAAGCCTTTATATTCAACAGCAAATAGCAGTGCCATTTGCCAAGATCAAAGATTCAATGCTATACGCAGTAGCATAGTAACACATTTACTGCAAAATCACACAAAATTTTATAATGGATTTCTGCTTTTATCATACGCTATCCGTATACTCAAATCTGATTTTTTACTGTACAATGCATGTGTCCCTTACGGCTTTCAATAAAAAAAACTATGTAAAAATATTAAATTATATACATTCTTGTAAAAGTATTTTCAGTGTAATATAAAATGTAGATTGCAAAAGAAAACTTAAATATTAGTTTCGTTTTATTTGTTTAATCCACTGTTATATTCTATTAAAGATCCTACTAGCGTAGAAGTGAAACCTTATAACTATGGTTATCTAATTACGTAAAATTTATAGCATCCTCAGTCAAGCACTAAGGATGCCAGCTATAATGTATGGCAAAACGTCCGCGACAAGGATAGATCCACTACGGTATACCAGCTCAGAAAATTCTATAAATTTAATAGATACCGACCTTGAAAGCCTGACTATCGAATTACGTAGTTAATCTTTGTTAAGGTTTTATGCAACTGCCCTTAAAATGACTGCACATTTTATATAATATAAAACTATAATAAAATATTAAAATAAAAACTCGGCAAAAATTATATTTTTCTTTTTACGACTCATTATTTTTTTTTTTCAGTCACTAAAAACTAAATAAACTTTTTGCATCTACCGATTTATTATCGAAACAATATTTCTCCAACAAGTACAAACATATGTCCAAAACAACGTGGTATACGGTTTATAGCCGAAGCTTGACTTAACGTAAATACTCTGGGACGTATATATTCGTCCGTATGTGTTTCGTCTACGCTACGTGCTTTTATAAAATGAAGTGTATTCATAACCGGCCCAGAGTCGTACTCATTTTTATTAGCCGTCATTTGTAGAAGAAAGACAGGCAACACCCCCGCACGACCTACGGACACTTTCAGCATATTAAATATTTCAGTTAGAACGTTGAATACATACGGTAAATTATAAATAACACTTAGGATTTTGACATATGTGTTTTGTAGGGAGATAAGCTTGTGTATTTTAGTATTATTGCATGAAAGGTTCCGGAAAGATTAAGGTTGTGCTTATGCAGAGATTTGAAGAAATGTTTTTGTCATTTCATTTACAGTAAAATGAAATTTTATAATTTAACTAAAATACATAAGTGTACATATATATTTTTTACAGCATTCATACATATTTAGTAAAAGTAAATTTTTTATGCGTTGTTCCGTTTCGTTCGAACATTTTATTCACTCCACTGTCGTCCTGTAGTTATATAAGCAAAATATTATACCCTTACGTTTGAGACACACACAGATAAAATTTAATGATTATTAAGCTGCATTCATCATTGCGATTTTAACAGTAGCAGTAGAGTGAAAATGCAGTTACTGCTGAAATCGCATTATGAACGTAGCTTAATAATCATTAAATTTTTCCGTGTGTTCTAAGCATTAGAATTGGTATTTTCATTTACAAATAAAGATTGACTAACTATTTGTGGAATAAATGTACATATTTTTACATTAATATTAGACAAATAACTTAAATAACATTAGTTATTTAAGTTTTTAATATATTTTCCTAGTTCTTAATAAAAAAAAACCAGTAATCTTAGTTAATTTTACTTTTCATTTAATTTGATTTTTAACTGTTTTTGCTTATGAAATACTCATAAAAATGATATTTCATTATCTACAGGAAAATATTGAATAAAATAACAGAATATATTCAATATTTCAGCAAAATATAATGTAAAATAATTGAGATATAATAACTATTAAAAACTTTTACTAAATTTTGTATTTTTTATCAATTTGTACAAAAAAATTTAAATATTTTACGAACAATTTATAAATGGATTTTAAAGTAACATAATTATTTATATATTACAAAATACTATAAAAATATGTGCAAGCGTTCTAAAAATCAATTTAAAATTATTAATAAATTTTTAATATATTTAGAAAAATTAAAATATTTCCTGAATTTATTTTTAATAATTACGTCAATCAAAAATCATATTATATCTCTAAATTTTTTGATAAGTTTCAAAGATATATTTTATTTTTTAATTTAACTTTTTATATAAGATACATGTATGCATAAATTTTATAACTGACAAAAATATGTACCTATTTAAGTATATAATATATTTTCCATAAATTTGTAAATTATGTAATTTTTAAATGTTATTGTAATATTTTTATTAAATTTATATTAATATATTATATTATATTATTATATTATATATTATATTATATTATATTATATATTATATTATTATATTATATTTCTGCACTCCTTCTCCATATGAACTTTAACTATGCCAAATCTCTCAACTCTCCGTGCGCGTAATGTGCTTAAAACGAGGTACGTATTAATATATAGATTAAACTAATGACTCGAAAATGAAAAGACTCATATCACCTTAACCTGGGATCTAACCAAAGCTTGACGGACTGTTGATGTAATTTAAGTAATAAAGTATTTTTAACTAATTATGTTTGTATGATGAAATATCCTTACACATAGTTGCATAAACATAAACTGTATTAGAAGTGAAAAAACTAACCTGACATTCTTCCGAAGAATTTGATGATCATCTCTTTCATATTTTCTTTGCACACTAAATATGTTCAACACATTTAATAGTCACATAAAATGTTATTAAACAATAAAATTATAACTGATTACAACAATAATATTACACAACGAGAAACGAATCAAGTAGGCACACAGACACTTCGGAACAGTACGAATATAGTACATCCACCTCACTGTAAAGTTTCATAGTTTCTTCACAAAAAAAAGATTTGTTTAATATTATATATGTACAATTAATAGTCACAAAAGAATAAAAATAGTCATGTAATCTTATTTCAACGTCGATGTAATAAAAGTTGAAAGAACTTATGTACTGTAGCAATGTCAACCAAGTTATTATGAACTTATGTAGGAATGCTGGTGTACTAGTATATACCGGTGCACAGATATTATTTTCGTAGCATTGGGTGTAACAAAAAACATTTGGAAATAAACTTCAAAAATTAAACATACGTAAATATTATTTGATTAAATTGAACATGTTGATCGCGTTTGACACATACAGTACACATGCGCTGTTACTTTGCCATTGCTGCTGGCGCATGCGCTTTTGACTTAGCAGAAACTTTTAAATACAAATTTGTAAATAATGTTAAGTATTTATAAATTAATATGTATTTAATTTACCTATAAAAAAAATTTTCCTAAAAATTTAATCAGGTTTCATCTGTCAATGTTTGTTCTGTATATGTACGTTATGAATCTGATCTAACGCCAGATTCATATAAAATGCGGTCATTTGATATTACTAAAAAATTTTTTTTTAATCAAAACTTTTTCAATAATATTTAATTAACAATTTATCGGTTAATTCTTATAATTCAACTCTGTTAATTACTAGTAAACGAAGGCAAATTTATAGAATAGATATATAGCAAGTAAAATAATGGAAAAATAAGCGGAATAGAAACAGCAGAGATTTCAAGTACGTAATTAGCTTGTCAACAAGTTTAGACAACACACATAAAAATATCATCGGAGTACTAGAAGCGCATTGTTAATTCATAAAGAAAATTAAAATGATGCTCGCGTATTAAAACATTGAAAATGTTTAATGCTCTTTGCATATAATACGAGAAATACTGCATGCAGCTGGGATTTTAGATTTTTTTTATTTATTTCGAATAAATAAACAAAACGGACGAAGTGGTTTGTTTTGAAATTTAACGTATATTTTATGTGAAATTTAAGAGAGTATAATTATGAAAGATGAGAGTTAAATACTTATTTTTAATATGCACATATTAAAATAGGATTTTTGTTTACCTAAAACTTTGTTTTTACGAGAATACATGTTAAGTTGTTTTGTTCTTATTTTATTTTGAAATAATATATATTTGTTTTTATTTATTGGATGGTGTAATTACAAATTTTTGATCCCTTCATCCAAAAATTATAAAATGGGCCCCCTTTTGAATACACACATATTTCTTGAAAGGGTACTTTTTAAAACATCACTGTAGTACTACGTAATTTTGATAAAACATTAAAAATTAATTTTTTTAAATATTTTTTGTGAAAATTTAATATTTCTGGCTCTAAACATTGTAAAAAAATATTAATAAAAAATTATTAATTAGTATTTTATTTGCATACATGTTTTTAATTACTCTAATTCAATTAAAAATAAAAGTTAATTGCGGAATATATTATTAGAAAAATATCCAGGATTTACTAAAATACTACAAAATTATTTATTTTAAAATTTTGTTTACATCTGTGCCGAAATTGAATAGACAAGTTTGTAGTATCAGCTGAAAATACCATTCTGATAAATTGCATGAAATATATTTACACGTATTTGGTTTCACAAAAAAGAACAAGGTGAATATGTGACACGAAATCAAGAATAAACGTACATAATAAATTTCCTAGACAGATTTAGCAGCGCAGATGTTTTGTTTTAAACTAATTAATCAATTTTAATTTGAATGGTTGGTAGATTAGGTACCTATGCTAAAGTAACTAACACATTCGCCATATACGAGAACCGAGAGATATGTGTGCAATGGTTCCAACTCGTAGCACACCCGATATGTAAAGATATTCTTGTATGTGTTATTTTGCCCCTAAAATATATGACGTATAATTATACTTATCTTTAAGGCAACTCTATGTGCGCGCTAGGTTATAACTTGTGATCATACGTGTGTTAAATAATTAATTAGCAAGGTTAGTTAGCGGCAAGATTTACTCTAATGAAAATAGATTCAGTTAGAAATGTTACTGATATCCTGCTTCCAACTGTACTGCTTGGAATTCAATTTTATATCGTTTTTTTTCTCACTGGATTTCATTTAAATGTTCAACCATTTTGCTTTAAACTACAAGCAATAAAAATGTTGTAATTATACCTATATTCTTTATTAAACCTATTAAATATTATGCAAGTTAATTCGAAATTTTAGTTTTTCATATAGTCGTAGCATTTAACTGAATTTACTATTTTTAATGACAAATATTACAAATTTCAAAAATACGCATTTCAAAAATAATTATTAAAATTTATGTACAGGTATAAAAAAATTTCGAAAAAATAATGTTTTTGACAGAAATCTGATTCAATATTAATAAAAAAATATTATAGTTTTGATTCGGTTCGATTAAGATAAAATTTAATACGTGTTAATTCAAAATTCTTAACACTACGTACAAATTTGAATTTAAAATTACTGCTAAGTCAGTAGCGCATGCGTCAGCACTGTTGACTCCAGCAGTAATGGCGAAGTAATTGCGCATGTGCACCATACCTAGGCAATGTGTTAAATTTAATCAAATATTATTATAGTAAAGTACTACATATGTTTAATTTTTGAAATTAATTTCCAATTATATAACTAATATAATATGTGTACACCGGTATGTACGAGTACACCAGCATACCTACATAAGTGCATAATAACTTGGTTGTCATTACTTCAGTACATAAGCTCTCAACTTTTATTACTACATCGATGCTGAAATAAGATTACATGACTATTTTATTCTTATGTGACTATTAATTGTACATATATAATATTGAACAAATCTTTTTTTGTGAAGAAACTATGAAACATTACAGTGAAGTGACAGGTGTGTGCTGTATTCGTAACGAATCGTTCGGTTCTGATGTTTCTGTGTGCCTACTTGAATTGTTTCTTGTATAATATTATTATTATAATCGGTTATAATATTGTTTAGTAACATTTCATGTGACTATTAAATGTGTTGAACATATTTAGTGTGCAAAGAAAATAGGAGCGATGATCTGCCAAATTCTTCGGAAAGATGTGAGGTTAGTTTTCTTTTTACACTTCTAATAGAGTTTATTTTTCATAAAATAAAATGCAACAATATGTATAAGGATTTTACAAATATTTAAATATCCACTTAATCGCAGTAAACTAATATATAATTAGTAAATTTAATAAATTTGGAAAAATGTATTGGCCTCCCCGGGATTCAAGATTGATATTTAAATATTTGTAAAATTCTTCGAAGGATGTTTCATTAAACAAAGATAATTAGTTCGGAATACGTTATTACTCAAATTTAATCAACATATTTTATCGTTAAATTTCACTATTATTATTCTACGTTGTGAATTGCATATGACACGAAAAATATAAAGAGTCGTTGTATAAGTAAACATTGTTTTATTGCAAATAATCGATTTCAAATTGAATCAATTATCATGGGGTTTTTTAATATATACACAAGCACTTATTTATCTTTATAATTGTAATTATATTATTCATATTATTATTACCTAAATTAAATACATATAACATTTTTTGTAATATTTATTATTTTTACAGTTTTCTATAAGTATATTGTTCAAACATTTTACATTATTTACATTTTAATTTAAAATCAATTGTTTACAATTTAAGGCAGTGTTTTTCTTTTTTTTTAATATGACAAATTTATAACAAAATATTTTAATTTCTATAAATTCGTACGTTATCAGCTGCATTTAGTTCTAAACCGTATTAGTAAATAAATACATATCTGTTAATTTGTATTTTTATACAATATGAGCAACACAGTACGTTCACACTATTTACACTTTAAAATTTCAAATAATAAAATAGAATAATAGATATTTTAGTAGCCTACATAGGTCTATATAGGCCTACATAGGTCTCTTGTCGAATATAAGTGATTAGTATGTAGTGTGTCTATACATAAAACTGTAAAGTTGGAGTCGAAGTTCAGGAGAAATTTCTCAGTGGAGTCGGAATCGAAAAAAACGATCGACTCTGACTCTTAGTTCATGTTTAAATTTAATAGAAATAAAAATTTCGAGATGGCCACAGTAGACAGTAAACAAAGTTAACTCACTGAATTTTGAATAAAATGTTTTAGTATTTAATTTTGTCAGTCGGAGTCGAACTATTCAAATTATCAGGAGTCGGAGTTGGAGTCGTATATTTATGTAAAATATCATTAAATAAATATAAAAATGGTTTTCATTTACGTAGAATTTTTTTTTGTCAATGAGATTATTCAATTTTATTTTACATAAAACATTCTCATTTATATTTGAATATTTCCTTTATTATAAGGTAACTAATGATGCTATATAGAAAAGATTTTTAATTTCAAACCTGAATCAATATTTTTATCATTATTTTTCTCTTAAAAAAAAAAAACGGTTCTCTCAGCAAACATACGGCAAAATAACTTATCGGACAAAAAAAGAAGTATAAAAAGAAAAAGGTCTGTAACTTTTTGATGTTATTATTTTTGTTCTTTTCTTTATTTTCTTCGACCGCGATCGTCGATATTATATGGTTTATTATTGCGTTTTCGTTTTTCTACCACACAAAACTGTTAAAAAACTACGAAGCTATTGGTTACGGCGATTGCATCAAAATTTGATGTCTTTTTCTTTTCTTAACTTCTCTACGTTTTCTTTCAAAGATGTTTTGAAATTATAATGATTGTGTCCTTTGCACTTTGTTGTTTGTTCTTGTCGATATCATATTTAGTTTCATAGACAACTGACTACAATAAAATATGAAGCTATGACTAACAATAAGTTGAGAAAATTTTGTCAAATTCTGTTCACTTGTATTTAATCATAAAAAGTAGGTACTCTGCATTTATTTTAAATAAAAGTACGTTTACAACTAAATATTAGTGATTTTATTGTAATAATTAAATTTAAAAGATTAATTGATATGCAATAAATACATCGTATCTCATATTCAGTTGCAAAAACTAATCAGCTGTCATTTTGAAATGTTTACAGTTTTTGAGTAAATAGGGAAGTCTGCAATTTGTATTGGATGTAAATAAAATTTAACAAAATGTTTTAAATTAGATTTTTATTAATAAAAAAATATGCAAATAATCAATTAATATATATACATAATTAGCTTAATGATGAGTTTAATTATTTAGAGTTTCCAGACTTTCCTCTTTTCACAGCATTTTTTCTTTTAGATAAGAGCATACATTTGAAAATGTCAGCTGATTAGTTTCAGCAACTTCTCATGAAACACCCTGTGAATTAATTAAACAAAAATCGATATTTTTATATGCACCTATGTATATTTACTAATTTAAATATATCAATTATAATTTCAGTTAGAAATGTTACTGATATCCTGCTTCCAACTGTACTACTTGGAATTCAATTTTATATCGTTTTTTTTCTGACTGGATTTCATTTGGTATGTTCAACCATTTTGCTTTAAACTACAAG
Source organism: Clivina fossor (assembly GCA_963966155.1). Classification (NCBI taxonomy): domain Eukaryota; kingdom Metazoa; phylum Arthropoda; class Insecta; order Coleoptera; family Carabidae; genus Clivina; species Clivina fossor. Next base: position 7,416,911 of record OZ014565.1, on the reverse strand, counting down.
CAATAAAAATGTTGTAATTATACCTATATTCTTTATTAAACCTATAAAATATTATGCAAGCTAATAAGAAATTCTAGTTTTAATATAGTCGTAGCATTTAATAACTGAATTTACTATTTTTAATGAAAAATATTATAAATTTAAAAAATACTCATTTCAAAAATAATTATTAATAAAAAAATATGCAAATAATCAATTAATATATATACATAATTAGCTTAATGATGAGTTTAATTATTTAGAGTTTCCAGACTTTCCTCTTTTCACAGCATTTTTTCTTTTAGATAAGAGCATACATTTGAAAATGTCAGCTGATTAGTTTCAGCAACTTCTCATGAAACACCCTGTGAATTAATTAAACAAAAATCGATATTTTTATATGCACCTATGTATATTTACTAATTTAAATATATCAATTATAATTTTAGTTTTATTAATTATGCGATAAATAATAATTTTTTCAAATATTTATATATCAATATAGTAAAATTACAAATATAAACGAATAGAATCAAAACAATTATTTATATTTTGGTTCTTTAATTAATCATTCTACATGGAATGTTAGTAATGCTTAATTATTCAACACACAAATACTGTAATTAATTAATTAATTTAAATTAAAGCGCATTTACAAAATGTATACAATTTGTAGTTACAAAGCAAACTACACGTAATTTTATACAGTAAAATACCATTTTGTGGAAAATAATTTAACAAATTTGAAAAATTATTTCTATTACAAATATTAATGTAAAAATCAGATTTATGCTGCAATTCTATATACAAAATTAAAGCTGTTTGAAATTTTTGAAAAATATTAGCTTTCATGATATTTAATACTTATTTATCTAATACCTGTTATAAACTAAAGTTGAGATTTTTCTCAAAATTTCAGAAGTTACTCAGTCATTGAATCGGCCAGCTATAAGCTAGCTCAAGTATCATTGAAAGGCCAGATAACCATAAACACATGTCTCTATGGTTATCTGGCCTTCCATTGATACTTGAGCTAGCTGATTCAATGACTGAGTAACTTGTAAAATTTTGAGAAAAATCTCAACTTTATTTTATATTAGTTTATTTCACAGATATACACTTATGAACATTTTTTGGTCAATATTATTAATACCTGTTGTTTAATGATTTATAATATTGAAAAACTTTTACTCTATTATCTGTTATTTCATTTTGTTAGTAAAAATACTATAATTTTTACCTAGATTATTTTTTTATATCTGTTTCAATACTTTTTTAAATTATGTCAATCGATTGAATTTATAGAAAGCCTGAAGCAACTTATTCACTAAACGTTTATGCAAACGTACAGTTTTAATTTTACTTACGTATAATTTTTTCACAATACATTCTTAAGATTAAGATGGATAGTTTTTTTTAAAGAAAATTTATTTATATATTTTAATAATTATATAATATGATATAAAATAGATTACTCAGACAAGTAATAAATATTCTGAATGTCCAATAATATATATTTGATACACGTAGGTTATAAATTTGTATTTAACAAGTATATGTGGTGATACAATAATATATTGTTATTGCGATATAAGATGTTTGTTTTTTCAAAAGAACAAAAAGGGCGGAAAAAAATGAAATAGAATTGTTCGACTTGAAGATTTTAGATTCGCCTTAAAGGTATAAGGATATTAGTTTTGCACGACTGCAGATCGGACACTTGAGGCGGTCAGCTGCTCAGAACAGGATTGGATTACTGAAAATTCTCAACTACTATACACTAAATATTATCCACTAACTAAAATATTATTTATGTTATGTAATAGTTCACTACTTTAGTGTAAAAAAATAATCACTAAGCCAGTATTCCAAAATAATACCATAGTTGTGGTTGCATCACTAGTCAATAGATGACATGTTTAGCAAGTAGTTTTATGCAACTGCTCCTAAGTCCATTGCTGGTTTATTCCGGGCAATGGCAACAAACTCGGGCAAGTGACGCGAGCCATTGGACCGTAAACTGTCCTGTAGCTTTACACTACACTTGCCGGGTGATATACAGTCAGTCGCCCAGTCACATTCGCCTGTGCTTTTACTTGTTCTCTCTCTTTCTTTCTCCTCTTCGTGGGTCTCTTATCAACCATCGACTTCCTGTCTTAAGCGGATACACCTTCGTTGATCATACATTTCTGTTAGATTAATTGCATGTCGTCTGGATATCACCTATCGGACCCAACTAGATTCTACCATAGAAATTCTCCAATAGCTAGAATGCACATTCTATATTGCAACATTATTGTACATATTTAGTAAATGATAACCATTTTAAGATAATGACAATTCGTATAATAGTTACCTATTAAAATGTTTTGTCCATTAAACGAATTCAGTTTTTATTGTCTCTGCGATTTGTAAGTTAAACATTTGCTAAAATGAATGTTAGTTATATTAATTACATGTATATACTATTGTAGCTCCCTGATGATTATATATATATATATATATATATATATATATATATATATATATATAAATAAAATATTTTATTAATTAACTTTACGCTAGCATAAACACTACATAGAAATTTTACAAAAGAAACAAAATTATGATACATGAATATTCTAAAGTAAATGTTTTTATAAATATGACAAAAAAAAGTACTGACAAAAAATGTTGTAAATTTTTTGTCAATACAATAAAAAGCTTGGATAGTATTTCAATTTAGTTTTATTTATCTAAAGCCCTAACAGACTGCTTTTAATCCATGAAAAAAAATTTATCTTTATATATATTTATTTTGAAATTTTATCATATTTTAAATTTCTATTTGATGTACATAAATTTCTTTGTGAATAATACCATTCCTATTGTGCAAAAAAATACATCTTTAATATACAAACATTTTAAGTAAATAAGAGAATAAACTTAATACTAAATAGTTACATAGAATTGTATCGAACAAGCAGTTTAATAATTACACTAATAAATTAATCTGAAATTGATTGTAATATTTCTTAAAAAGAATTATGGAATAAATCAGTGGTATTTTCAATATAATTATAATTATTGCACATTGTATATATATATTGGAGATCTTTTTGGCATATTTGTTTTTGTCTATGGTTCCGTGTGAACGCCGCTTGTTTTCGGGGGTGTTGTTTGGTTGTTTGAAGGGGTCATGGATATGCCCGGCTTGGGTATTAGAGTCGTATTGGATCGGTTCGGATATAGAGTTTGTTTGCATTTGTCGGGAGGCGATGAAACGTGGTTGTAGGCGAAGCTCAAGCCGTCGAATGTAAGAGCTGTAATTCAATCAACTGGAATTGTAAGACGGGATTGATGCTAATAATGTTTTAGTCTAGAGCTGATTGGGTGATTGCATTGTGTGATAGTTTTGTTTGCCCAAATTTCAGAAGGTGAATATTAACGTGCTTGCCTGCACTGCAGTGTGCCACTGTCGACCGAGAGGTTGTCTAATTTCATTTCATTTGATCGGGAAATTATGTTATTATTAAGTAACTTATATTGTTTGCTTAATTTGGAATAAGAGCAGAATTATCGGATGACACTTTCGAAATTAATGCATTTTGGCTAGCTTTCAAATAAATTAAATATGACTAACATATTATAAGATTGAAAACTAAAATTGTTTTATAGTATCATATTCATTTATTACTATATCTGGAAGATTCAGTGATTGATACTATTTTCAGCAAGTACACTTTAAAAAAATATTTGGTATGTGAAAATTAGGTCACTCAAAAAATAGTTTTAGTTAGCATGTGACTTGTTTAGTAATTTGCCTAAATAAATCTTAATGGAAGGGATTTTGAAGAAACTTTAAAGATTTTAGAAAAAAATATTACCTGGCTTTTTGGAAACAAATCCGAAACATTAAAATAACGTATATTTTTTTAAGCAAAATATGAATTGTAACTGTGTTACAAAAATGAAAAATTGTTAATAATTTTACTTATTTTTAAAAAAATACAAAAATTAATTTACAGTTTGACAAAAATTATATTTCAAATAATATTTTCATATCTGTCTTAATATTTTTTCTTACCATGCGATTACTATATCCATTTTCAAGTTTACATCACCCACCATGCATGAAACAATCTTGCTTTAGAGAAGCGATAACATAAAACAGCCGTTTACAATGACTCGAACCTAAACTGATGCCGGTTAGACATTAAGCTTCAAAACTCATCCCAATCTTTACGTACCAATTTTTCCCGTGGCAAAACAGTTTCTCGGCTGCCCGATAACCTTTCGCTACGACTTATTTCCCTAGACGTCATCCGGGTGATTACAGAACGTTCGTGAATTAATAATGGAATAGCGCGCCGCGTGTGGCATGGCACGAACCTTTTTTTTTTTCCGATATGCCCCGTTGTTCACAATTGCTATCGATCTTACCGACAGGAGTCGTGCGCGCGTGCTAAATATTTAACGTGACGTGGGAATTGTATTGAAATCGCTCTTTTTTTGCACTTTTACTCAAAATGGAAATGGGAGAATGGTTTTTTATGTTGAGTTGCGGACTTTTCATATAGTTCAATGGAAATTTTTATATTTCGAAGCTGTTGCGCTGTACGTCTATTTACTATTATTAGTTATTCATAGAAGTACCGTCTGATGTTTAGTTTTTTTTTTTGCAATCCATTAGGATGTAATGATTAACAAACAGACAGAAAAAGTTTTGTGAGAATATTTGCTGTTCAATTTTTGCTGCTAGTATTTCGATGGGGAATATATTTGTTATTTTTCCATGAGCAGAGAAGATATCGGAATAAAAATCATTTTATTAATTGAGATGAAAATTTTTTTGAAAAAAATATTTTTTGATTACTTTATAATGTATACAAAATCAAGATATTTTACTTATTCTAAAAAACAAAATTCTGTAATAATACAGCATTTTGCTATTAATTAATGTGTAATTTGAAGCAACACTAAAATACTGGTGTTATTAAAATATTAAAACAAAATTTATTAATAACAGCTTTTAATATATCTTGAATTTATTATTATGAAAATTATAAAATTTGGTTTTTTCAAAATGTGAACTTTATACATCTTGTTAATCATATGGATCAGTTATAATCGCAGAGGAAATCAAACTAATAAATAATCATATGAACATTAAATTCGATTAGCAATCAAATCTGTACGTAATCAACTGGATTAGCAATCAATTAATTACAACTTAAGCTGCCCAAATTATTTCCTGTATTGAAATTTAATTTGATTTTCAAATTTTCTGCTTGTCGTATCAAGTATGTTTTGAAACCCAGTATATAAAATAAAAACATTAGATAATGTTTTTTTATACTAAACATAATGGATTACCTAGCAAAGTGGTATTAATCAGTATAACTTTATATCCTTTCAGACTATCATTTTTTTTAACAAATATCAAATTTTAAAAAAGCAAATATATTTATTTCTGTCAAAAATTGTCGATTTTTTGACTTTGACTGAAAGGAAAAAGGATATCGTGTTTGATACGGTGTCCAAAAATAAAACAAAATATATAGAAATTTTTTATATAGCCTCTAGATCACGAATCTGAACTTAGTTTATGAGAGTGTATATGTCTGCGTCGTTAGCTTGCTCGGTCGTCAGTATATTTTGTGATATGTAACTCTTCCTAAACGGTTCAACCGATTTTGATAATATTTTCAACTAAAGCTATTTTATTTCAATTGAATGAGTTCTGAAAGAGAGATCTGAAAAGGTTAATAATTTCAACACTTAAGTCAAAACCGCATTTCTACTTCTCAAAACAATTCCAATCCAATCTACTCCCTCTTCTCTCCACTACTTCTACATCTCACATCTCGTAATTTTTCAAAGTGATTCATATTTGCTCATCGCTTGGAACGCGCACAGCTTGCACGCCATGCAATAATCTGAATAATGACACACGTCGTCTCCGACATTTTCCCGGGGCCAAGAGGTGCAACACTCGACACACACACACACACACGGTGTGTTACTCAGGGGGGACGCTTCCCCGATAATTCTAAGTGATAGCCGTGCATTTGTAACGCGCAAGCAACGTACCGCATCGCAGATACCATCTTCCCTACATCTAATGCTGCTAAGGTGACGGCGCGCGGCGGTTGTATGAAAGGTGGCGGGCGAGGTCATCGTATCCTGCTGATTGATGCTGAGATTTTGCGGTAATGGATGGTGGTGTCAGGTGGGAAGGGCATGTAAACCAAGGATGATGTTTGTGGATATATTTGAATAAGTTCTATTATGAGTTTTAGATTCTGTACCTATTATTTACTTATGTTTTATACTCCTATTATTAAGTCTGTCATAATTTGTGAATAAATGCTTTGTTCACTATGCGTTAAAGATTTGATGGGTTAAATTTGGTAAATATAGTATGTATACTTACCAAAATAAAAATGTAATTAGTTCGGTTAAACTCGCGTAGCTTAGTATGTAGTAGTAGTAGTGAGATTAAGGTTGCACGTCGCTGAATTTCCCGTATTTCTTATTTCCTTGACATATTCCATCACGATTTTTAACGATATTCCCTTTATCGTGTACCCTTTTTCTTAAAATCAAAAATTAATAAATGTTTCAGGTTGCTTATACAAAGTTAAGGGGGGATTAAGAGTTCCCGGATTTGAATCCCAGCGAGGCCAATGCATTTCTTCAAATTTATTAAATTTACTAATACTCCTAATATATTAGTTCATTGTAATTAAGTGGATATTTAAATATTTGTCAAACTAATATTATAATAATACTCAAATGTTGAGATTTTTTTTCCTTATATAATATTATAATGTTTGAGTATAGGCGAAAATTTTTATCTCATACGATTTTTGATATTCTGATTCATAGCATTTAAATATGGTTTTTTATTGATTAAAAATATTACTTTGTTTTAGACAAAAAATGTTTTGTTTAAAAATAAAATATTTTAAATATAAATAATATTATAACTTTTTTTTAATATTTTCTAAATTTTACTTTTAATATTTATGTACGATAACAAATATTTTTCTAAAAATACATTACAGTGGAAAAGTACATAAATACAGATAATAAACATTAATTTCTTTGTCTCATATATCAAAACAATACCCGGACTAACAACTTCAGGGATAATAAACTTAAATAAAGTACCGAAACGCAATTTTACGTGAAAAGTAATTAACCAGTGAAAAAGATTATCAAGTCTTTTTATATTATTCTTTTTCCCTAAATACATTACTTCTCGTTTTTGTTTTATATTTTTTGTTTTACTTTAGCACAGAGAAAATGCTAAAACTTTATTGACCACAACAGTTTTTCTTAATTGATACTATTGGTATTTATTATACAACTAATGGAGTCATCTTGTAACATTTATTTTTTTTTATATTTTATTACAAATTACAATATTAAAATAGTCGTTTTTTAATAATAAATAAATTGTAGCGATTATATATTTGTTGTATAATATAAAATAACATATATGATACACAGAAAAAAAAAAACACATTACAAAACTATTTAGCTTTTATTTATAATTAAATTATATTGTTTAGGGAATGTATTTATTACATTGTTTATAAATTTTTACTATAACAAATCATTATATAAATATAGCGATGTATACATTTTTTTTAAATGAAATTATTTTTCAAATTTATTCAAGATATTGATGATTATTTAATAATATAGCTAATATTTTTCGTCGAAGGTCTCTTTCAACTTTTCAGGATAATTTAATTTTGACGTTGTAAAATGATATTTACGGAATTTATTCAAAACACGAGTTTTACTTTTAAAAACATAAAAGTTTTGGTTCATATTATATTTAAGCAATTTTAAGCCAGCGGTTGTTTTGAATTTTAATTTGGTTAAAACTGTAAAGATTAAGATATAAGTGGTTGGCTGGAATTCGCCACAAACATTAAATTGAATTTTTTTTTAAAAGTTTGAATATATAACATCATCTTGAATATATATTTTTTAATTCAAATTAAATATTAAGAAATTATTTGCTATATATTAAATTTTAAAAAATAATTTAATGGTTTATTGTATTTAACTCTTAACTAGTAGTATCTAGTTGATTATTTTAACCACGTTATAATGTGAATTTACGTAAGCAGAGAAATAGAAGGTTTATTGTATTATAAACGTATTATTCAACAGAAGAAGAAAAACAAATTATGTTGTTTATGAAATCTTGTCCTAATTGGAGCAAAATTCTAATCATTCATTACCGTAATTAGACCAACACATGTAAATAGCTAATTATCACCAGATCAGGTTAGTTGAAAGGTCAATTGTAGCATCAGTTAAGCGGCACACACACATATACCAATAGAGATAACGTTCCTTGTTTGGTATCAGTGCTATTTCACTACGGTACCATACCTCTCAATACTTGTGTACGGTTTGAGTATAAGCGTTGCTGCCACCAATAATTGTTGCTGTAGTGCAATTGCAGGAACCAGAGGGCACAGAGCGCACACGACATTTCGAAATGCATTTAAACCGAACAACAATCAAACAATCCGCCATTTTGTTGTTGCAAATGCGTCTGTGTAAGCTTGTTCTATTCATGAAATTCGTAACAATTGATATGTAAACGAGAATGGTGAACTAGACTAGGCAAAAAGTTTATACACAAAAAAAAAATTACATTAAAACCAACGTTTTTATTATTAATTTAAAAGTAAACATACTTTTGATCTGTAAAATTGAGTTTTTATAATGTAATTAAGGCCCGTATTCCCTCCTCTTTTGTTTATGAAAAAGTGCTTTGATTTTTTTGCTTCAAAATAAATTTTTACTTATATCTCTTATCAAATACGAGCAGTATTTCTATTTTTGATATAATTTTTCTAATATTGTCTAATATTATGAAATTTAAATAAACGAATTGAAATTGTAATTTTAAGTAAACGTCGAAAGTAATTTAGACAAAAAATTACTTTTAAAAATTGGGTGAGAATACGGGCCAAAATTTTTCATAAAAATAAATAATAGTTAGTTAAAGTATAACTATTTTGAAACCTTTTTATAAATTTTCTTACTATTCAAACTAGGATATATTACGAGCAAATTATTAATATTTTTTTTTTCCAGAAAATACTGTATTTCGGAGTGTTTGGAGGCGACTGATTTCGGGATAATGAAAAGAGTTTGTGCCACACCCTTTTGGGTATATGGCGTGATTGTGTATGTATGTATGTATAATAAATAATTTTATAGAAAATTATTTAAATAATTATACTATAATTTATTATTATATATTTTTATTAAAAAGATTATTTCTATTGTACAAACCTAATTTGATAGATATTGAAATACACAGAATTTGATAAAAATAAGAGAAATATAATATATCTATATTTGTATCATATTTAAAAATTTCAAACGTAGTAAAATGAACGGGCAACCAACGTATATACATTCATTTAAACTGATTGAGAATTGCGTAAAATGTCACGAAAATTAAAACGGTCGTTTGTCAGCGTCATTTCGAACGTCAACACTTTGCAATAGGACTTTTTCTAACACTTTAATTTTCTTCTTAAACTATTGAAAGTCTTATAAAACTTCTCTTTATTATAAATAAGAATGCTTTGTTTATATTAGTTTTTCAAACTAATTGGAAGAAACTGCAATTACTTAAAAAATTAAACTATTATGTTTGAATTATTTAATAAAGTCAAAAGTAATTTTTATTTTAATAATTAGCAATTTAGAATTTTATTCTAAATATATTAAATAAAAAAAGGTACAATCTAGTTATTAAAGGTTATCTATAGGCGTGCAATGTTAGTTATCACTCGTTCCAGACATATGGCAAACACAGTCAGGCCTGCCAACCAAACAATCTGCATTCGAAAGTAACCAGTCACGTATTGATGACCACAACATGGAAATAAAATATCCCTATATGGTGTGTTTGTTTGTTCGTTCGCAAACATTTTTCTTCTAAATTTTATTCTAAATATATTAAATAAAAAAAGGTACAATCTAGTTATTAAAGGTTATCTATAGGCGTGCAATGTTAGTTATCACTCGTTCCAGACATATGGCAAACACAGTCAGGCCTGCCAACCAAACAATCTGCATTCGAAAGTAACCAGTCACGTATTGATGACCACAACATGGAAATAAAATATCCCTATATGGTGTGTTTGTTTGTTCGTTCGCAAACATTTTTCTTATATTTCATTTATTTCTTCTTTTTCTTTTTTTAATTCGTGATGGCTTGCACACTTGCAAGATTCTAATTAAAATGTTTTTAATTAAAAGATTTTTTTTGCGTTGAATTTTTTCATTAAAATGGAGGAAAATGGCTTTAAAATGTGTTCGGAATATTTAAGTCGTGTTGTTTAGAAAATAAATAATTTCAATTAAAATTTCATGAATACTTTAGAAGGCACGTAAATTCTTTCCAAACTTATGGAATTATTTTAGAATAATGTTTTACATCAACCAAAAAAAAAAGCAATTTTGAATTAAATATATTTTAGTATTAATGAGAACAAAAATATTTATAATAATTATAGAAAATGGTATTTGTTACATGTCATTATTTTAATATGGAACTAATCTAAAACTATTTTAATTCTCTATATATATAAAAACTAACAAAAAGTAAACTTTAAATCAATATATCTCCAAAATCAAAAATGACGCTCTTAAATACTTTTAAGTTTCTAAAGTAACTACTTGTATAAATTACATATAGGTGATTGTGTTGTACCTGCTTTAGTGTATGCTGATGACGTGGTCGTATTGGTTGAATCTGAGAAGGATGATAGAATTAATGTTGTAGGTAAGGATATGAATCTTGTGTTGAATGTTGATAAGTGTTACTTTTGAGTATTACTTTTGAGAAGGATGACTTGACGACTGAATGTAATGATGGTGCACGTTTAAATGAATGAACAGATAAATTTGTATATTTGGGTAATTCATTGTCTACGGATGGTCGCTTTAATCATTAAATTAAAAGAATAGATAATGCTCGTTGTAATGTTTTGGATGCTTTGGGTACATAAATGTTTCCAGAGAAGCACGCTTGAATATGTACAGTGCTATTTTGGTGCCTATGTTGAAAAAAAAAAAACAAAGTTAGTAAAATTAATGAGCATCCAACATACATTCATTCATTCATTCAAACTGATTGAGAATTCCGTAAAATGTCATGAAAATTAAAACAGTCGTTTGTCAGCGCGTTTCGAACGTCATCACTTTTATAGAAGTACTATTTAAAAGACAGAACTGTCAAAATTACTGACAATAACAACGTTAACGATTTTTTCTCCTTTCGCCCTTTTTTTGAAGCATATTTTTTCTGCATAGTCTAACAAAAATTTTACGCGTTCGTTTTTCGACACGGAACAATTTAAAAAATTTCAAACACCGAACACAAATGTGCGATAAAATTTTTTAATTGCTTCGAAAACACGAATTGAATGTTGAATTTCAATGTTAAATGATGCTGCAATTCGAAATTGTTTTCGAAAATTATTTAAATACAAGTTTTTGCATTCTATGCAGCGTTGCTAAAATAAATAATATCTGTTTTGTAGTTTTCGTTTCACATGGAAAATTTTTACTAGTCGCGCATCCGTACGTTTTAATGTAGGTAATAGTATTGTGTTCTAATATTGCTAGATATTATTTTTTAGCTATAGAATCATTTTTATTTTTAATAAAATTTAATTGCAGTTACAGGTCGTTATATATTATATTTATATTATTAAAATTTAATAACAAAATAATTACAGTTAGAATTAATAAAATTATTGTATGTAATTTTTTTTTTAGAAAATTATGAAATTTCAAAGAATTTATATCGAATTTAATTAATACAAATTAGTATTATATATATATATATATATATATATATATATATATATATATATATATATACAGAATACTCTGCCATTGTGAGAAAAATTAAAATTATACTAATTTTCCATAACTTCCTGTAATATAAATAAAATTAATAAATAGGTGCCTAAAGAAGGAGAAAAGAAATCTCTGAAAGCTTGCGAACAATGAATTGAATTTGATTTCTACATTTTGTTATACTTCTAATCTCACCATAATTTTTCAAAACATGTATATAAAGCCATCATCACTAGTTCTATATATAAATGAAAAGAAAAATATATTTATGCATTAATTTAAAGGAAATTATATAAATTTACCGTTTTTGTGCAAACTCAAATAAATTTTCTTCTGGGTAAAAATTTAGCATTTATTTTAAAATGGATTTTTTACCTGAAGGAATAAACCTGCACTGAATTTTGGTTATTAAATAATAACGATAGAAAAATATATACATATAATTTACTTATTAAAATATGCATCTACAATGTAACTAAATGCAGTTAAACTGAAGTTACTAAAAATATTCAATAAAAATAGAAAAACTCAAAACAAGAAATTAGATTTATAATTAAAAATATTCATCTTCAGAATCGTAGTTAACTTGTTTACCAAACTTCTGGAAATAAAGCCACTCATTAGTCGCAAAGCCATAAAGCAAAAAAAAAGTAAAAATGAGGAAAAAAGAAAATTGTAGCGAAAGCAAGAAAACTGAACAACCAAACTTATTTGATGTTAAGCATTTCTTTGTACCCGAGAAAACGCCCGTATTTCAACCGTATAAAGTAAGTCGACGATTATTAGCAGGCTTGTAGTGGCTTCGTCAGTACGTCGGCATATTTCAAGAAAAAAAGTGACAAACTTTTATATTTACCGCTTTAAATGAATTGGGAAGGGTAGGGGAACTATAAGTCGCTTTTAATTATTTGTCAAAAAGTTGTCGTAAATTTCGTTGTTGAGTTATTGTATTTTTTTTTTGTCAATTGTGAATTATTCTAGATTTACAAAAAAGAAATTCGTTTATGAAAGTTTTTCTATTAATTGATTTAATATAATAATTACAGGTTTACCAAGTTTAGCTTTCATCTGTTCCCGTTGACTTTTTCTTTTGCGATTCGGACTTACAAAGCTAGTTAGATTCGGATCTGTATGTAGATTTTTTTAAAAATAAAATACATAAATATTACATAAGAGTAGAGAAACATTAAATAATTGACTTAATTTTGACTTATAGTTCGAGTTTCATATACTTATATAAGTAATACTTTTTTTAGGTACATTTCAAAAATATTTCTATTTATTTGGTTAGTATTTATATACATTAATTGTCAGTACTTTATATATAAATAATAAAATTAACTCACATCTTTGGTACAGACTAGTATAATATTTAAATGCTGATATTTTTTATAATAAATACTGATCAATTATTTAAAATACTGATACCTTTTTATAAATACTGACCAATTATTTAATTTTCAGTCGATTATTAATAAAAATTAATAGAGAACTATATCCTCAAGGCGTTTTGTTTTAATATAATAAATTCTGGAAGATTTTTTACTGTGGTATTTATATATATATATATATATATATATATATATATATATATATATGTATATATATATATATATATGTATATATATATATATATATATATATATATGTATATATATATATATATATATATATATATATATAAATGAGTACTTTCCAAACAACAGTTTATACACTTTTTTGGTTTTTCACTTTCCACAATTATTAAATATTATTAATATGATTTAATTTTAATAATATATTAAAATTAATTATTTTTAATCAAACCGTAAATGTGATAAAAACTTGCTAAATCTATATGTGTTAATGAAAAGTATCACTTGGGACAGTTTTTAATTTTACCACTAGATGGATTCAGGATTTTTGCGATTGGTAATAGTAAATTATTTGTATCTCCCGAATGAAGCATGGATAAATTTGTTAGTAACATTTACGATGAATACAATATGAAAATATTAACGAACTAAAATTAACGTTTTTGTATATGCAACTCCCAATTTTTGAGTACATATTAAATAAAGTTATAATTACCTTGTTTTCATAATTACAACATACATTTCATTGTAACTATAATAACCAGATCCTACCAATAAAATTGATAATAAAAATACAACCAATAAATAGCTAGATTTTATAATCAAAGTTTTGGAATATTCGCAATTTATCGCAGATTTATTTAACACCATAACTAATCAGTACCGTATCTCTATCTACAGTAAAATATTTATCCAGTTAATGCATCATAGATACCTCCCAACCCCCCCTGCATAAAATCACATCATATATATCGGATATGATATCTAATGCGAAACGCAAACAAAATTACGATACGACCAATAACACAATTTGGTCAACCCCGGCTACATGAACATCTATTATAGACGCAAAATCTCCCGAGATTTGAAAACCAGCCGTATAACTGAATCACCAGTTCAATTTTCCATTCTAATACGATATATCTAGACCAGCAGCAGCGGCATTGCCACGGCTGCGGTCCCTGATATTATATAGACCTGATTTGATTTCATTTCATTTCATTTTGGCGACGAATTTTCTCGGTCGGGATACGTATTAGTTTCTATCCTGAAAGGGTTAACATTAGGTTGTAGTCACGTTGGATATGCAACGCAAGTAATGAAGGTATTCATTGCTAATCATATTGACTAGTAATTACAAGTTGGTTTTTTGGATGTTTTAGTTTAGTCCTAGTTTTGAAATCAGTTTGTAAAACAATTTTAAAATCAGACCTGTACTACTAACTAATGGTTTTTACGATTGATAAATATGAACAAAATTACATTATTAAAATAAAAGATAATGAATGAATAGGTATTTATGTATCTAATATCTAAAGTATGAAAGCACAGGCGTTGATGAGTGATGAAATTCATACGAAATAGGAAATTGACATTCTGTTTTTCACTATATTTTACTTTTCGGTCTGATATAAATAAAATTTTAAAATATTTATAACATAAAAAGTACATAAAGAGTATATTATTGTAACTGGCCATAAACTACATAACATCATAGCAACTTGTTATTGTCCTCGGATAAACATACATGCATATTATAATTCAGTTTATTAGTGGGGGGCTTGTGTAATATATTACAATTACTAACCATAAATGAATCATAAAATTGTAAATGTGAATTTTGCTTTGCCGGAATTTTTAGTGTAAAATTATTTATGGATAAATAAATAGAGTTTGTCCACACCCTTATAATTCTATGGTGTGTATGTTCACGTATATATTTATTATCAGAAATGTAATAGAATATCATTGATTATTTAAAAAAAAAATAGATAATATTTAACTAATTTAACCTAAATGTAATATTTGGACATACTAATTATAGTATAATTATAAATTATACTGTTAAAAATAATAAATTTTTATACAGAAGAAGATTTTTATAAAGAAATTTTGATACTTTTATTTTCATAACATATAATTAAGAAAGTGGCTATTTATTATTTATACAGTATTTTTACGCAATTGGCTATTTAGGGTAGGTTAGGTTAGTAGGTTGGTTTAGGTTTTTTTTTTTAGTATGTATAAATAGCCAATTGCGTATACATACCGTATGTATAAATAGCTTCATCCTATAATTAAAATTAAATTAGCAATTAACATTGACTGCAAGTATTCTCAAGTGTTTTCAATGTGAATGAACCCCAACTCGGCAAGCGACAAAACTTTTCGGACAGTGCAATCTTTTCTAACTGCTTGTTAAGTGTCTGCAAAGAAAGTTTAGCCGAGGAAAACCCCGTAAACACGAACGCGAAAACTCTCTTATGCAAATTTTCAACTAGCTATTGTATGCGTGCTGGTCGGCTATGCTTGGGCGCCGCGCCGTTATCTAAGAATGTTAGGAACAAGTTTTTAAAAGACTCGTTAAAGGTAATGTGTAATTTATATTGTAACAAAATAATGTAGGAAAATAATTATTATTTAAGGTAAACATGCTATTTAATTTTTCTTATTGCAAATTGTTTTTTTTCTTTATTTTTTTTATTTTTATTATTTGAATGGAATTGCAGTTGTAAAATTACTTCAAACAGTGAAAGGTACAAATATTTCTATCTGTATTGCTAGAAATAATACAGTTAATAAAATAATGTTTATGCAATAAAAATAATAGTTATTTATGTATCTACTTATGGTGGAAACGAACACTTTTTTTTGTCGCGTAATCTAAGTTGTTCGAGGTGTAGCAGAGGGTATATAAACGCGAGGACGACAAAATCTTTTTAACACTTTAACAAAAACAAATATTATTTACCTGTCAATAAACAAACAATCTATTTCCTTAAAAACAAGAATGCATTGGACTATTTTCTAGTTGTGGTTGTTACTTTTGTTACTTTTTGACATTTTGCTAAAGGAAATGTGCGAAAAATACCAATGCGGGAAAATAACATTTTCTAACATAAACAAAGTTTAGAAAAATGTATTTTCTAATAAGGTGTTTGAAATGCTAAAATTTCAGTATGGTAATTTTAATAAAATATTATTTCTATTTGGTTTACATCTGTAAAACTGGTAGTGCTACAAGATATTCTACTTTTTTTCTATCAATAGAATAATTTCATTTAGCAGTAAAAGACAAAAAAAATCCTAAAACATTAAAGGTTTAACAGACTTGAACCAAATAGAGCTATATTATAGATTGATACTGTAAGCTGTAGTTTTTTTTTTGTATAATTGTTATGCTAACAACCTGCACCATTTATAACGTATATATTTTTTAAACATATAGCTTCAAGTTCTACTTGTGAATTACAGCAGGAATTAATTATATTTGGAGAAACTCTTACTCTAAAGAAACAAATAATTTATTTTATTAAGAATCTGACTGAGATTTATATTTCATTGAAATATATATATATATATTTAAAATAATAAATTTACAATCAAATGTACCTATTTTATGTTTTACATTAAATATATTTTACTACGCGCTTTTATGCTTCCATGTCACATTATTCAACTTGTAATACATAGATTACCAAACCACGTAAATTTCCCAGAAAAAAACCCACATTCCATCTGCAGTCCACGAGAGAAACCAAAATCATTTTTCTTCCTTTGGCTGCGGCTGCCGTCACCTTCAGCACCGCAAATAATATTTAGCCGATGAAAACGATGAGGCGTGTACGATTTTAGACCGAATCCTATAGCCGGGGATCGCATTTGCCGTGGATTTTTCTCAAAAAACGTTATAAATCGCGGACGAGAGAGGCTTGCTGCAGCAGCAGTGACCGACGCGGCGCGGCGCGGCGACTCTTCTCCCTCAAACCCGCCAGCCACACAACGAGCGGCCAAAGTGTGCCAGATGCTTGGGGCTAAGTTACGCAGCGAACGTGACGCGATTGCACAATGGAAAAAGCTAAAACAGCCATTAAGAGTTTCCAAAAGCAAACGCAAGTCGTCCCGAAACCGATTTTTCGGACACAATACAGCTGGTTTGCCTTGTGGGGACATCGGGAGGAATGTGTGTGGTTAGTTTATTTTGGGGGGATGGGTGTAAAAAGGACTGATATCGAAAGTGTAAGATTTGTTGGATGTTAATATTTGAAAATATGTTATTATACATACTTTTTTATTGAAACTACGTTTGTATTCCTAAATGAAACAGTAGTTGAGGTAATACCAAGGAAATACGAAAAAGGAATACTGTTTGTATAAAAGCTATACAACTTTATAAACACATAACTTAATAGAAACAAATAACTCTTTATTCTATATTCATGGTATTACCACAACCACGGTTTCATTTTGGACTACAAGCTAACTGTTTGTTTTAAATTACGGGTACGAAAAATTAAATGAATGGTGCAAAATAATAATGATGATAATATAAACACTATGAGTAATTTTAATATAAATTAATGAAAAGAATACACAATTATTTTAAATTGGTAACTACACAATAAAAAAAAGTTAAGTTGAGTTTATTAAAAATAGAAATTTTTGTTAGTAAATAATTTTAAACAATGATTCTTTTCAAAGAGTGATATTTTTAATACTAAAATAATAATAACAACTATTTTAAATCTTCGTAGAAAATTATAAATTTAATGGAAATATATTTGGATTTGGATAAATAATAACTAATGAATATAATAAATATGTTATTATATATTTAACATGTATTTTGTATATCTAATTCAAAAACGTACAACAAAATATATAATAATCCTTAAACGTAAAAATATTGTATTTATACGTGCATGGACATATCGACAGGAATCGATTTAAGGGTATCCCTAGTTAGTGATTCCATGCTGTTAAATGTATCAACTTCATCAGTTGCTGGTCCCCATTTTGAGGTTGGCATAAACAATTCTTTGAGCGTCTGAAAAACATATTTTTTATCAATCTGCTGTTAATATTGATAGGTCTTGCAATTATTACAGTATCTTCGAGAACTCAATATAGTACAGAACTATAACTACTATGTTATAATTTATATATTTTTTGGAAAAATTTATCAACATTGTTATTGATGAACTCGATTTACTTTATAGCTAACTATTTATTTTATAAATAAAAATTCTAGTCTGAGGTAATAGAAAAAGCATCGAAAATAATAAATAAATGCTACTTACATATTTGCCGCTCCAGATTTGCAAAATAGCAAATATCGGCATTGGTACTAAAGTTGCTAATGCCATCATCCAACCAAGAGCATCAGCCCATCCAGGGAATTTATAATCACCAAATGTTGCTGAGGTAAATGTGGACATGGTAAAGATGAATACGCCCTATAGTTGAAAATATTGCATTACTTGTACCGTTTTACCATAATAACAGAATTGATAAATAAATATTAATAACTTGAAAATTAAAGTTGATTAAATTCAAATAATATGAAATTTTTTTCTATAATTTTTAATTGTATTTTAAAATAATCTATGGTTGTTACAAAAATAAAAAATTTAAATATTAAAAATGTTTCAGATAAAAAATTACTAGGAGTAATAAAAAAAACTGTTTTTTTAGTAAAATATAATGTCAAAAAAGCAATTTGAAATTGACTAGAGTTTTTTAATAAAATATTAAGAAATAATAGAGATCTATTTTGAATTACTTATAATTTGATAACTAAGAAAATTAACATACACTCTTCGTTTGTAAAATTAATTAGATTTTTAATTTTTTATGAATCGGATATATAATTTTTTTTGACATATAATGAAACACGTGCCAGTACTGTGTTTATCTTTAAGAAATTTTAAAATTTGAATATTAGTATTTTCGTATCAATTATTATTAGTAACATAGATATAAACAAATATCTCTATCATCTTTACAAAAACTTATCTAGTTACTAAGCGCTTCTAATCATATCAAATTACATCTAGAGATAAACTTACTATTAGAGATATCGGTGTAAGAACAACCCAACACGTCCACCAGAACCATTGAGTAAATTTTGAAAGATTTATCTTCATATCGAGTATATTATTTATAAACTTTCTGCATCCGTAGCACCAGGATACAGCACCAACTTCAGCAAGACCAATTAATAAAATCGCCCACGATGCTGTATTCCATTCCATAAGTGTAAAGATATAAATTCCTCCACTACAACACATCGGCAATCCCAATAGATAACAAGCGAAACATGTGCTAAATGTGACTTTAGCCTGATGATTTCTCAAATTTGGCCATTTGTCTAATATGGCTGTGTTGACAGCTTCAATGCCTGCAAATTGACTTCCCAATCCTAAGGTGAACAACATGAAAAAGAATATTATGGCCCATAATTGAGGTAAGGGCATACGTAGGACAGCTTCCGGATAGGCAACGAAAGCCAGTCCTGGCCCGTCTTGAGCTACCTCAGCTACATTCACATGCATTTCGGCAGCTAGGAAACCGAGTACGGCAAATATAGCAAAACCAGCGAAGATCGATGTGAAACAATTCGCAATTGTTACAATGATAGCGTCTTTATGGCAATTGTTTGTGAAAGAATTGTAAGAAGCGAGAGTGACTAGCGATCCACATCCTATTCCAAATGAGTAGAAAGTTTGAGATGCTGCATTGCCCCAAACTTGCGCGTCAATTATTTTATTCCAGTCTGTAGTTATATAGTGTAAGATTCCATCGACAGATCCATCTAAGGTTGCACCTCTTATAAGCAGTGCTGTCAGAACCACATATGGGAATAAAGCGGTAAAGTATACAGCTTTTCCTGATGTTTTTATTCCACGAACGATACAAAAATAGGCGATTAACCAGGCTAGAGTTAGACATAACACTAATTGCCAACGTAGTCCGCCATAATTTTCCCAACTTGTAGTTTGTTCCATTCCCAAAACATAATAATTGTAATATTCTTCTGATGATAAGGTTCTGTTCAAAATAGTGCTTATGTGGATGCTTTCATTGGTGGCCTCAACTTTACAATGATGTGAACTTAAGAATTTGTAATCAAATGTTTCGCAGATTTCTTCTACGCAAACACAAGTTTGATTCCAATAAGTATAGGTGCAGTTTTTAGGCGATAAATCTAGGCATTTTAAATCTTCTGCGCTACTGTAACAATCTGAAATATGAAAATGATTTATAATTAATTTTAATTGCAACAAATGTATATATAATTTTTTTTAACAAATATATCATGTGACTAATCATATAATTTATATTTTAAAACTGAAACATAAAATAGTATTTATTATTAAACAAAGTTGAACTAATTTTATTTAATTTTTAATTTATTTTAAACTGTTAAATATTTAATTTTATACATTATGTAAACAGCCAACGTACATATGAAATATAGAATATGATATTAACATTTTTATTATATTAATGTATTTTAAATTAAAATAAACTCGCTGTCAACGCTGTCGTATTTTATTTAAAATATTTTAGGATTAATTAATAATAAAAATTTATATGCAATAAAATTTATAATATTATATAAATAATTTTAAAATATTTTTTATTTTATTAATAAAATTATGTACGTATTATGAAAAATCTTGATTAAACTATTTTGCAAACATTTCGTAATATATTACATTTTTATGAGAGAAATACATTCACATTATGTAAATTTATATCAATTTTGTACAGTGTAAGTGACTGAACTATATCACAACTGTTCCTCGAAATTCATTATATCAACTATTCTTAAAAATAGATTTTTTATTTATTTCAAAAAATTTTTTTTTTAATATCGTAAAAAATCTTTCAGAATTTATTATTTATATCAGAATTTCAAAAACTTTAGGTTTTAGCTCTGTATAATTTTACAAACACATAAATATACAAATGATATAAATAATAAACAAACGGAACATAGAAATAAATAACTTGTAACCAAAATAAAATTTGGCTGCTTTTAATTAATAAATTATAAAATTTTATAATCTAGTTACTTGTACTTTGTTATCTAATAACTTGTTTCCATATTTTGTTTGTTTATTATTCATGTCATTTGTATATTTTTCCCTGATTTAGTATATCTAAACATCGAATTTTAATTAAAATTATACAGAACTAAAACCTACAGTTTTTTTATTTTAATTTTTTTAATAATTTGAACTGATTAATTTATTATATTTTACGAAATAATACGTTTTTATCGAATTTATAAACCTATAAATTTACAGAATTTCAACATAATTTTTTTGAAACTTAATTAATTAGGTACATCGATACTACAGAATTTTTTCTGATCAACTAATTCTGAACAATAATTCCAACCCTTTTCAACCCCTTGATCAAATTAAAATACGACAGTAGCTGCTAGTGAATATAACTTACGTTCAGTGTTAAAATCGTTGTCGCAACTCCCCCAGCCGAGTTCCGAGCTGAACGACGCAAAAAAGTAGAAAATTGTCCAGGCTATAATGACCATGTAGTAAACGGTGACCATCGTAATCACGACGAGCGTGCAATAGCCGAGTCCGGAGAAGATTGGCGCCAGGCGGGAAAAGGCCTCGTTCGGCCCCAGTCCGGAGTATTGGCCGACCATCAGCTCCAAGAGAAATATCGGCAAGCCCATGACTAGCACCATAAAAAAGTAGACGATCATGAATGCGCCTGTAAAGTAAAAAAATTGTTGTCAGGTTGCGCTTTATTAACTACGATAGGGTATTGATGTTATATTGCTTGGAAGATTATATTTATTTTATTATTGGTTTATTTTATATAAATGCAGATTTAATTAAATAAAATATGTTTATCAGTATTATACATTTGTGATTGTTGCTTTTTTTATATTAAATACGAATTTAATAATTTCGAAAAGTTTATGGATTTATTTAAAATTATTTAATTCCAATTACAGGACAAAAATATTGCAGAATAAAAACATATACAGTACATATAAAAAAAAAAAACAAGAAAAAAATATATGAACACATAAATAATTAAAAAATAATATTTATCTCAAAAAAATTTAAATAGATCTATGGTGATTTTTTGATTAATATACTATATATTTAGTTATATAACTTTTCTAGAAACTTTATTTAGTAGAAAAAAATCTAATAACAAATTACAATTTTTATTAGTAAATTATAGCAAATAAATATAAGATATATGCTAATAAATACATAAATTTTCTAAGTTTCAGAGTCAAACAATTTTTTTTTATATATTATGAGTTGAAAATAAAAGTGCAATTTTCTTAATTTACTGTAATATGTAATAAAAACGTACTATTAAGTTTTTTTTTTGTGGAAATTCAAGGGTAACATTACATTGCTAATATCTGTCAAACACGCGAAAATATTGGAGGTTAGTAAGAAAGTAATTTTTTTTTAGAATTTTATGATGATGAAATAAAATAAAATTGTACAGATATTAAGATATTAATATTTTTAAATTATATTTATATAATAAACATTTACCATAACTTAATATGTTTATAGAGCATATCATTTTAAAATATAAAT
The DNA here is from genome assembly GCA_963966155.1 of Clivina fossor. NCBI lineage: Eukaryota > Metazoa > Arthropoda > Insecta > Coleoptera > Carabidae > Clivina > Clivina fossor. The sequence goes on along the minus strand of OZ014565.1, from coordinate 7,394,074 downwards.
TTGCATTTTCAAAGTAACAAAATTTCTTTAAGCAATTGATTATTTTTTAAATTTAAAATATGAAGAAATCTAGTGTTTGTTTACAAATAGGATTTTTAAAGAGAATAATGTTGTAAATATGAGATTAAGTGCATTATAGTAACTTTAAAATGACTTTGAAATTTATCTTAAAGAGGGAAATACATGTAAACGCAAAAATAGACATGTACAAGTATATTATTATATTAAAGTTGTCATCGAAAATTGTCAATATTAGAATTTGTCGCACAAATTAATTCATAATTATAAAGTAATATATTCGTAAATGCGATAATATGAAAACAGAAAATACGAGTTTTGCAATGAGTAAACAATAAGAGAGGCCATAGTACACTAATTAAAACTAATTTAATATTAATATCGTGTATATTTATTAAAGTTATTTATTCACGAATAAAATTAATATTGTCCCTATTTGGTTTTAATCAAATTCATGTTTGATAGTAAACAATTAATTTATTGTTTCATATATGGTATTTCGATTTTCAATTTAAATGATTTTAAAAAAAAAATTATACAATTTTGAGTATGAATTCAAATTAATCATTTGAAAAACGAATTAAATATATAAATATATATGATTTTTTTTGAAAATTATAAAATTAAAAATCATTAATTTAGAGAATTAAAATGAGTAAGTTTTTCTAAACTGAATCAATTCTTTGATATTTGTATAAAAAATATTTTCTTGCAAAATATAACAAATTTTTACATTTAATTTCTTACCAACTTAGAGATTATGTGAAAATGTAAAATAAACATTTTAATTTTGAAATTTAAATGGAAATTTATTTTTAGAATACTATACATGTCTAGGCAACATGCTGTTTTATCTGAAACAAAATGTTGAAAAAAAGGTAGAAAAATATAAACTATATGTACATATTTTTTTGCGTTTGAATATTGACCAAACGCCGACTAAAAAAAAAAAAACTGTAAAAAAAGCTAGAAAATAAAAAAAACCTACAACATCCTGCCTTTTAAAAATATGAAGTCTAGCAAAAATTGGGATAAAAATTCTAGAACATTTCAGTTTGTGGTCCATTTTTCCTAGTTGTACAGTGAAGGAAAATTATAAGCGAATGCTGCTAAAATATTACTAACATAAGATCTTTTGATTTGAAGGAAAAGTTTGTGCTTTTTCTGCCATTTATTTTAAAAACTCGTAATATCTAATTATTTTATTAGTTTTATATGATTTATTCATATATTTATTAATTCAGTTGTTAAAATATTTAGATCGGAATAGCATTGCGAAGCTATCTTTAATACACAGGTTTAAATCTTTCGTAGACTCAATACCTGTTTTTCTTTCTTATTTAAAATTTTACTAGATTTTAAAATTATTTTAGAATATATTTATATGCTTGGAGTAAAACTAGCCTATTTTTTTTGTCATCAAATCAAATATTGTTCGGTTTTTATATGCTCTGACTGTACATATAGACGGATACATAAATAGAGAGTGAGAGAGAAAAAAAGCAGAGGTATTTTGGTAAAGTAGATGACAACCAAAATGAACAAGAGAGAAAGGCGACTGTGTGTGTTCGAGTCAGATTGAAAACGACAACAAATAAATGACATAGACGGATGTTTTGTATCCCTCATGCCAGCAAAATAACAACAACGAAAAAAAAAAAAACCAAACGAACCAACCGCAAACCGCTCGAAAAACAAGCAAGCATGAATTTATGAAAGTGGTCGTCTTTAAAGTAAATATATTTTCGAATATCAGAAAAAGCCGAGACACTATTCATCTTTGCTGCGAGGTACACTTGAAAACTTCCTTGAATAATCAGGCGATTAATTATCGTAATTTAATGAGAAGAAATGCTTGTATTGTGTACCTATAAGTGTTTTCCATAGTCATGAGTGTTATGAAAATATCAAGTTGTATTTTGTAATTATTTCGTTTAATATTATTAGATTTCTATAAATATAAAAAATATAAAATATTACCTAAACTGAGCATAAAAAATAGAAAATTTCAAAAATATAACCAATAACTTGTAATTAATTTAAAAATAGTAAAAAATCTTACAGAACTCATTATATTAAAATAAAACGGCTTTAGGTTGTAGTTCTGTATTAATATTTATGAATAATCGACGTTTTGACGAACTGAACGTATGTCTTCATCAGGAAAAATAATATAAATGATATTTACAGTAACTATGTTCTGTTTATTTACTGTAAATGTCATTTGTATATTTTTTTTTATAAAGACGTCGAAACGTCGATTATTAATAAATATTAATACAGAACAGCAATCTAAAGCCGTTTCATTTTAATTAAAAAATATTTATGAAATTTTTCGTCCACACCTTAAATATCAACAACTCATCCAAGTACATTGACGCAATATCCTGGTGCGTTGGTTGAAAACTGAAGATCGAATTGGTTGTTACAAATACATAGCAAGAGAGAGAGTAGATAGTTTCGGTTGTTTCCCTGCCAGCCGAGGGGGGGGACTGACTGGCGGGGAGAGCAGCGCACACACACACACAGTAGCTGAAGCCAAAACCGAAACTCCGAAACCGAACTTGGCATTAAAGTTGATTGCATGGCCATCTATATTTCACAATAGACAATGATTTATGATTCAATCCGTTGCCGACGATCGCTATCAGAACACACCGGCTCTGACCAATTGTGTCATTTAATAAAACGTTATTAATAACTTTATCCACTTTCACGATAACAACCATTAATTAACCGCTTGTACTACCTGCAAGCTCAACCGCTTCAATATACTGTGAGCAGAAATTATATATATATATATATATATATATATATATATATATATATATATATATATATGTACAAGTTAGCCATATATTGGATTTTTTTTCTCGTTTTAACTTATTTTGTTAATGTTAAAATTTGAAAAATTAATACCTATTGAATTTCAACAAATTTATCACATTTATTATATGACATTTGTTTTAATTTTAATCTACAAGTAATGCTTCCAAATCCAAACTAGATAACGATACTTTTATTAGAAAATCTGTAATACAATTTAACACTTATGTATGAATCCTGAATTACCAATGTTGTTCTGTACCTAAGGTACCACACACAGGCTTTGTACTCTAAAATATAAATATTAGATGTATATTCTAAAAATAATCTATAAACTGCTTTTATTTAGTTTATTTACATTAATATCTTTAAATTAATTGTATCCAAAAAGTCGTGAACAAAAACTAGAAAATAATACAACAAAGAAACTAATCCTAGTGAAATATTAAAAAATAATTTAAACTAGAAAAATATCCCAGTCAAATAATTCAATATAAAGATAATTTCAAAGCCAAAGTCACCGCCTATTAAATTATTCATATACGATACAATACAACTGTGTATTTCTATATGGTATTGTTATTTACTCCAGTCTGTAGGGCACAAAAACGCGACAAATTTATGCAGCGACACATTGTCTTTGATCAATTTCAGTTTCAGTATTCCATTTCAGTTTCAGCGTATTTCACACCTACGGCGAGTCAATGCCCGTGGGACGTTCTGAATGCGCAAATTTAAGCAATTTTCTTCTATATAATTTGTCATTTTTTCAGTTACAAAAAAAATTCATGTCGAAGCTCTACATTTTTATAAAATTATTTTAGGCGTTAATTGGATCCGGTGTCAAATAAGATTAACGTGCTTTTTATAATTTTTATTCTAATTTTTACGCAGATTTAATTTTATTTTCGAATGAGTATTTTTGTAACATTTTTAAATTAATCTTCGAAATTTTTTTTTATTATTATTTAATACGATTACAAATATGCAGAATAATTTAAATTTTATTTTGTATATGTAAATTTTAAGTTAAAATTGTAAAAACGTTACTAGGAAGTAACATTGAAATATTATCTTCTATTTTATTTTGAATTATCAAGCAGAAGTGTTATAGACATGTAATTTTGTTTCTTTATCTATCTATTATATTTTTTTTGTGTTCTACAATACACAATAATTATACAAACTACAATAGTCATATTACATATTTTTTATAATCATAAATTAATAATAAAATATTGGATTTAGTACCAAAATACATAAAGAAAAATATTATCCAATTTCTTATATTAATATTGGCAACACTGCAATGGATTTTGAAATATATGAACAAATGCATTTTTTTGCAATTTTAATTATTATATTTGAATTTTATAATATTAGATACAAAAATATGTATCAAAAAGAGAAATACTATTCATATTTGATAAGAAGTAGAAGTACAAATTTATTTCATAAACAAAACAGGCGGGAATACAAACCTATGTTTTTCTGTGTTACGTGTAGAGAGTTTTATAACAAAAATTTAAGTAAGAGTTACTGAAAGAATAATTAAAATGATAAAATTAATTAGGTTTAACAAGTGGTGATACTATTTTTTTAATTATAAATTACTGGTATTATATTATAAAAAAATGTAAAAGCGAACACAAACTAGAATATACTCATTTGTATTTATGAAAGTTACATATTTGTAAAAGTAAATTTAAAATTCTATCAAAATCAGGCTTTTAACAAACACGATAATTTTGTAAAATAAAAATTTAAAATATTCATACTATACTTTTTGCTCTATTTTGTTATATTTTTAATTATTATTAATAGATGAATATTGAACATTCCAATCAACGTTGAAAATATAAGCAAAAAAAAAACTAAACAAGTTACGCGAAAAATGTAACATAAAAGTAAATTTAATTAATATATTGATTTTAGAATAATGATATTATTAAAAATGTACGCTATGTTGCGTAAAAAATTTGATTAAAAAATTGCAAAAAATTATAAAATACAGTTTTTTTTTGTGTAAAACTGTTTTAATCATATTGTATCATTATTTTATAGAAAAAAAACTTTTTATTATACGTATTATATACATAATATCAGTTTAATTAATACACTTTGATCATTTAAAATTAATAAAGTAAAATTTTAATTTAAGAAAATGGTGGCAGCGTTTTATTCATTTATTATTATTATTGTTATTATCATTAAAGATAGAGTTTGTTATATGTAATTATGATAAATTGACCACGGCATATCAGTCCAGAAAATTCTATAAATTTAATGGATACCAACAGTGAAAGCCTAAAGATTACTAGAATTATTAATTATTTTTAACAATTGTAATAAAAATAAAATAAATATAATTTTCAAATCAATAGTTGTTTTATGTGAATATAATTAACTCTCTCAGCTCTCACCTATAAATATATGATACAATATCTTGAATATATAATTTCACATTCCAATTATGTATTACGGTTACCTGATCAATAATAAACTATCCAATTTCGTTAAAATTAAGCAGCAGGATATTAAGCAAACCCCCAAAAGAAAAACGCAAACCAAATAACACTTTTCCTTTTTCCGTAACGTTATTTACAAATCCTGCGCTGGTGTTTAGCCACAAGTCAACGCTTTGAAAACTACGTGAGGCATCACACAATTCACAAGCCCCTGAAGTCAGGGCTTGTCACGACATCATGCAGCCACGCGCGCGTACCACAGAAACGGAAACTCTATCACGCGATTTGCAACCCCCCTCCCTCCCTTGACATCAGCGATATACAAACGTCTTTTATCACTAGAACGTATCAGTTAATTGCTTTTATGTTATGTTATAACTACCTATATGCATGAGGTGCACGCTAAATGTTACTAAACTTGAAAATTTTAAATGGTAACACATTTTTAAAGATGGCTGTAAAGACTATTGTACGTATTCTTACCTCCCTTTTTTATGAAAAAGCATTTTTATTATTAATTTCAAAATAACTTATTGCTTCTGTCTTTTATCAAATATAAATAGTTTTTTTTTTACTTTTGATAATTGTTATTATATTTGATATTACAAAATTTTAATAACCTATTTTAAAGTGATTAATAAATAACTTTAAGTAAACTCCAAAACTACTTTTGACAAAAATCACTTTTATAAATGAGCTGAAAATGCGGGCTTATATATTTAGTACGTTTACATTAAAAAAAAAATAGAATGACACTGGAGACGTAAAGATTACATTTTTACCACGTCAGTCAAGTTAGCACCCCCCATTCTCCAAAAATTAAAATAAATTAGCTCACATTTATGAGCTATTTATGAGCTATTTATGAGCTATTTTTGAGCCACATTAAAAATTTTTGAGCTGCAAAACTATGCACGAAAAAAATGTTTTTCGATGGGGGGTGCTAACTTGATTTCAAGTTAGCACCCACGCTGTCAAAAACTTTTTAAAAATCAAAACAAATTAGCTCACATTTATGAGATATTTATGAGCTATTTTTGAGCCACATTCAAAATTTTTGAGCTGCAAAACTATGCATGAAAAAAATGTTTTTCGATGGGGTTGCTAGCTTGACTTCAAGTTAGCACCCACGCTATCAAAAATTCTCCAAAAATTAAAACGAATTAACTCACAATTATGAGCTATTTTTGAGCCACATTCAAAATTTTGGAGCTGCAAAACTATGCATTGTTGTTATTGTTATTTATTGTTATTATTATTTGGATATTGGTTGAAACCAATTCATTCTCTTAAAAAGTGTTCGATTTTATGCTTTTTAGAAAGTAATTATAACTCGAGCACTTTTTGCCTTATCCCAATACAGTTTCATTCATTTTACATCGCCGTCATCAGAATTGCCATCTTAGCTGACACCGCGCGTGTAAGTTTTAAAAGTACGTTTTTGTCACTGTAAATCTATTTTACAAAAGTTACGCAAAACGAGCTCATAAATAGGTCATTACTCTGGGGCTAATTATTCTACATTATATATTTTTTTTTAATTGGAGGAAGGTACTATCTTGACGTCATGATAAACCGCCTGCACCCTCCCGCCCGTAATTTTAAATAAAATGTACAATATCTAACATGAGATTTATGATCACTTTATAAGCTACTTGTGAGCGACAAAATTTATTTTTGAGCTCTATTTTAAAATTTAAAAATTCATTTTTCGCACGGGCAGAATAGTGTAAATTTTCGAGTGTCCAAAGTGGTGCACAAACATAAATTTCGACACTCATAACTACTTCATAAAGAGTCCATAAATCTCATGTCAAATATTTCCCATATTATTTATAATTAAAAGTGGGGGTGCTAACATGACCTAAATTTATTAGCACATTATTGAATAATAATTTTTTTCTATTTTGAATATGCAGCACGAAAGTAGTTTTTGTATTTCTCAAGTAACTCATAAATCAACTCTTATACAATAATTTGTCCGCATTTTTATTTTGCAGGCTTAGTAATGTATCTAACTAGTCAAAATTATATAAATAAATTAGAGTTACTTCAAAACAGATCAATGAGAATAATTTTAAAATGCTATAGATATACCAATATACAAAAAATGTTAAAAGAATTACAGTGGTACAGTGCGATATAAAAGAATTAATGGAAATACATATAATTATATTAATCCATAAAATAAAATTAGGTCCTCAATCTGATTATTTTAAAGATAAATTAGCTAAAACTGAATATATACATAATTAGAATACTCGGCAAAAAAATAAATTTTACATTACTCAAAAAAATACTAAACAAGGACAAAATACATTACTGTTTAAAAGAGTGCAAATATATAATAAGTTACCTGATAGTTTTAAGAAATTACATATAAAAATATTCATTTAGCCTTAAGGATTATTATTTAAATAAAGTATTTTTATGTTTATAATAGATTTAAAAAATATTTATATATGATTTACATTTATATATTAGTATTTTTATATTATTATTTTGTATTGTTCATGCATTCAAAAATTTTGATAGCGAAAAAATTTTTTTTCATGCATAGTTTTGCAGCTCAAAAATTTTGAATGTGGCTCAAAAATAGCTCATAAATAGCTCATAAATGTGAGCTAATTCGATTTAATTTTTAAATTTTTTTTGATAGCGTGGGTGCTAACTTGAAATCAAGTTAGCACCCCCCACCGAAAAACAGTTTTTTCATGCATAGTTTTGCAGCTCAAAAATTTTGAATGTGGCTCAAAAATAGCTCATAAATAGCTCATAAATGTGAGCTAATTTGTTTTGATTTTTAAAAAGTTTTTGACAGCGTGGGTGCTAACTTGAAATCAAGTTAGCACCCCCCATCGAAAAACATTTTTTTCGTGCATAGTTTTGCAGCTCAAAAATTTTTAATGTGGCTCAAAAATAGCTCATAAATAGCTCATAAATGTGAGCTAATTTGTTTTAATTTTTGGAGAATGGGGGGTGCTAACTTGACTGACGTATTTTTACCCTATTTGGCTAATTTTACTCATTTTATTTTTTGTTTCAGGTGAGATATTTATAATTCTTCATAGAAGAAATTTAGCAAGTTATTCAATATTTTTTTAAATATTTATAATAACAATCAAACTGCACTGAGAAAAATGGATAGTTACCGTAACGCTATTTATATTTAAAAAGGTGACACAAACACAAGATATTAAAAATAACAAAATAAGTATATTTAAAAATTAACTATAAATATAATAAAAACAAAAATTTAATACCATCAATTTGTATATAGTATTACAGTCTTAATTCTTAATATACGAGTAGTATTAAAATATATATGTGAGTAGATTTTAAAAATGTATAAATTTGTGAATACAGTAAACATACTCGTATATTTCAAATAAATATCTACTTATTATTATCCAATTTGTTAAATATCTATTTTTCTCAGTGTGCATTGCTGTAAGCTTAAATATTTTATAATACACTGTAAAATGTTATTGTTATTAAAAATCCTTAGTTTAGATGTGATTGCATTATGCGAATATCCAGAAACTTTTAGCTTCAACTAAGTATTTACGACATAGAGTACCGGGCTCCGGATCAGTCCGGTTAAATCCGGAGTCCGGTTATGGAAAAGCTCATTATGATGTGATCGGACGTGTAATATTGTATGCGCGCTGGTACCTACTATCATGCCATGCAAATAGTTGAATATAGTGTATGATTGGTATTCAATTGTTACTTGTATGTGTTCCTACACTTTGTTGTTCATGCTAGTTGACGCGTTCGAAGGGAATAATATTTAACGTTAGGTACGCTTATTCTAAGGGATCGAAGTGCCGGTGTATTAATAATTCGATTATAATGCCCGTATTTGTTTTGATTGTAATCATTTGACGAGATTCGGTAATTAAATTATGAACAGTATTAATTAGGGTTTTTTTTGTGAATTGTAATTTTGAACACATACTATTAATATCTTCAGGGTGGTTACATAAAATATTGTTAACTACGTCAGTGAATCGAAAGTGTTTATAATTTAATTACGTAGTTAATTACTGATTACTTAGGCCTGGTTTCATAAACAACACAATATACTTACAATTAGTAAGAAAGTAAATACGTTTAAATAAAACCAAACAATTACTTTGTAAATATGATTTACAGTAAATAACAGAACGTAGAAACAAGTTACTAGGTAACAAGTAAGTAATTAGATCGTAATTTTTTTTTTTTTGATCTAGTTACATATTTGTTATCTATAGTAACTCGTTTCCATGTTCTGTTTATTTACTATAAATGTCATTTGTATCATTTTTTCTTGATGAAGACGGTCATTGAGTTCGTCGAAACTTCGATTATTAATAAATATTTATACAGAACTTAAACCTAAAGCCGTTTTATTTTATATAATGAGTTTTGAAAGATTTTTTATTATATTAAAGTTATTAAAGAGATTTATTTATTTGTAAACATTTAATCTAGTTAATTTGACTGGTAGCCCAATGTTCGTCAGTTCAAATTACGTTGAATTCAAAAATTGAATAAAAATATTATTTTTTATATGATCTGCTATAAATTCTTTATAATTTTACATCATAAATAGAAACCAATATAATTTTTATAAATCTGAAAACTTTTATAATAATTATATTATATAAAAGAAAATACTAAATAAAAAATTGGTTTTAATTTATAATAGTTTATAAATAAGTTTTCCAGTAAAAATTTCTCGTAGTCCGTTATAAAACTTTTATCATTTTGCATAATGTAAAGTTTTATAATTTGAAAACTTTTAACTATTTTTTTTTTATTAAATTATACAAAAAGTAGTCTGTATGAATAAATCATTTAAAATTTACTTTATAATGCGAAAATTTTATTTTTTATATAGTGGTAAATATAATAAAAACAAATTAATTTTTAAAAAATTAATGAGGAGATTACACATTAAAAAAAATTGTGATTTAACTTCGAATTAAGTGATTAATTTGGTATATATAATTTTTCAAAATTAACAATGGAAGATATTGGCTGGTTGCACAAAGCATAGTTAAACGATTTGTAAGTTAATCAAGTTTGTTAAGCTACCAGCTGACCAATAAATAAGTTGAAAAATCTAGTTGCCTAGTTAACTCATCGATCACTTGATCACTTGAATGTTCGCTGGACTCGATTCAGTGAATGAAGTATATTATTCCAAATTATTACCTATATTATGTATTAATTTTTATCGCAGCAGATTATTTTTAATAATTTAATTATACATGAAATAAAGTGTATACTTCTTAGATTCAATAAGATTTTTTTTAAATGGCTATTTATCGAAAGATCTTAATATGTATTAACTCTTTGGTTATAAATGTATTTCAAACGCGTTCTTAAATATTTATTTAATATTATTCTTAATGCTAAATTGAAACAATATATTAAATAGATTAAAAAACTAACCGCCTCCATTCCGATAACAAAGATAAGGGAATCGCCACACGTTCCCCAATCCAATGGCGTAGCCCATGCACGACAATATGAACTCAATCGGATTGCTCCAGCTGGCCCGTTCGGGTATATTACTGCTATTTTCACTACCGCCACCGCTGCTTTTGACATCATTCTGGAAAAATCAAAAGAAACGAAATGTGAGAATGAGAAAAAAAAATGGAATAAAAAACAAACGTCACACGATGACATGTTTTCAGTCGAATTCTTTTTCGCCTTTCGCTCGCGATCTCTCTCTTATCTTTGGACACACGCCGACATTAATCCCTTGACGTGTCTGTCTTTGTTATCTTCCTTGGTGATAACACGATCAAAAAATAGACAATTTATTTTTACGAATTGAGCGTTTTTTTTTGCGGTGCACTTAGATGCAAACGTGAACATAACGTAGTACAGACCATTGTCGTAGATTTAGAAAGTTTTGGATAATGAAAGTGTAGTTAAAGTTGATATCTAATTATATAAGTAAATAAAGTAATTATTTGTATTAACTTTTTTAGTTTATAAATGTACTGAACAATTTTTATACACTAATATTGTAAACATAGTACTTTCTAATTTTTCTTTTGGGCTACGCGCAATAGAAGTTAATTTGGACAAAAATATTTTACGCTTAAAATCAGTGTTCGGCTGCGTATTCGCGCAGTTTCTACAGAAGTATCATTAATAAATCAAAAATATTACCTCGTACTTCAGTAAATAAACAGACACCGAATTAAAGGGTTTTTACTGTTAGGTTATAAAGTTGCTTTGAGTGTAAGCTGGGAATGCAGAAATCAACGAACTTATTTTAGCATAGATTAATTTTTATTTTTTTTTTGTTTAAAATTAAATATTCTGGTTAAAAAATGTATATTTTTACGAACTCATCTACATCAGGAAAAATAAAGACGTATGTTGAGTTCGTCGAAATGTTGAATATTAATAAATATTAATACAGAACTAAAACCTAAAGCCGTTTTATTTTACTGGCATTTTAATAATGTAATTTCTGAAACAACACTTATGCCTTCTATATACGACAAAATTTAATGGGCATTAAGCTACATTTACATCGCAGTAAAGTGGAGATGCTACTGCAACTTCTAAAAACCACAGTTTAAATGTAGCTTAATGATCATTGAATTTTATCGTTTATTAAAAGTATTAGAATAAGATAAAAATTAGAAATAACTGAAAAACAAATTAACAAAACTTAAGTTTATTCTGAAATATAATCCTTATCTTTCACTTAGGCACTACAAATTGTAATATAGAAATAAATATATATGAATGCATCTATCAAAATAGTTTTAATTCCACGTCCATGCTGAGAATCGATTCTATTTTTCCCGGATGTTTTTTCTCTAGCAGATGAACGGAAAGCAAAAACACTTTTACGTGCAAATACTGAAAACGCTGTTCCCGTTTTAGAAACAGATAAGTTAATACGTTTTCTAGTGTAAAATGTACGAATAAGTGTACTGGAACGCAATCGATAGATATTGTCACTTTAAATGTATTTTAATGTTCTTTATTTTGCTATCAACTATGCGAAGCTTAGTCCGAGCGTTCCGGCACTGACTGAATAAATAAAACTAAATGAGTTTTCAGTTTCATGCATACTGTATTTGGAATACGACACGCTTGACAGACAATATTTTTTTCTTTTGTCATTTTTTTTTTTTGAACTGAAATATTTCATTGGTGAAATCAAATACTCGTATACTTTATCTTTCATAAATATACCAACAAAATCAGAATAACACTACTTTATTTATTAAAAAAAAATATGAATTTCTTATATGTTTTAAAAACGTAATTATAAAATATACTTTTATCAATCATTGACAACAATATTTTATTTTTCTATATTTAAACCTTTAAGATTATTTATGTCAAATACAATACTTATCAAACCAGATCTTTAGTTATTTTATTATTTTTAATATATTGTACTATAATACAATTTTATCTTATAAAAATATCTTTTTATAATATTAATGAAGTGTCACATAAATTTATTTTTATTTAAATGAAGATAAAGCAGATATGAGGAAATGGCTACAATAAATTTATATCTGGAATTTATAGGACATATTTCTATTAAACGATAAAAAATAATTTAATGATAAAATATTTTATAAATATGTATATCGCGTAAAAATGTAAATTTTTTTCAATATTTTTTAAATTAATGAAAATTCTTGTAATTAATTTATTAAAAAATTTGTATCATTGTAATTTAAAAAAAAAGAAATTTTGAAAATTGTAAAACTTTAATCAATGATTTAACAAATTTTGCTGATACTAATTAATATTCGATACATTTGTCTTAGATAATATTTCATGTTTTTTTTTTTTTATTATTTACAGTATTATAAAGAAATGTATAAAGGCTATTCTAGAGCAAAAGAGTTATTAATTTTATGAGTATGTAGTACAAAAAATTCTTAAGATATTAATTGTTGGTACTTAATTTTTTATTTATTTAGTGAGTTATTGATTTTTTTGACGTAAATATATATATATATATATATATATATATTTCAAAATTATCGTACATTGAAGTGTAAGTGAAATTTTTTTATATTTTTTATCGTACATTACAGTATAAATGCTAGGAGTATTTCTTATATTTGCTTTTATGTACATGTAAAACCAGTAATCTTTCCAAAAGAATACTGATCATAATCTAAAATAACACAATAAATAAATTTCGAAATATATTTTTCAATAAAGTTGTTGTTTTCTTAAATATTATTATTAATACATACTTGTAACTAAAATTTTCCTTTGTTATCATTTACGTATAACAAACAAACAACTGGGAAATATGTAACAATAAGTAATTTCGATACATCATTCTTAATAAATAACAAACATACAGAATATGACAGATTAGGTGCTTTGAATAAGAAAGATTTATATCCATATTTCAAGTACAAAAATATCTACGAGAAATATATGAATTTAGATTCAGCAAAAAATAAAGAAAAGGAAAAAATCCTGACATCTGTTCCGCTCGGGGAAAATTCGAAATTAAAAAGAAAATCCAATAACAGCGGTAAAAAGGAAAATTCATTCTTTCGCTAATTTGCGAATGTAATAATTTACACATTCTAAGCAAAAATGGAATACAAGAGTGGCATTACACGCGCCAGCCTCACTTGGGCTGAATGATTTATGAATCTAATGTTAAAAAAATTTGTTTGAAAAAAAATCTCAAATTGAATTATTTGCTAAGCTAGCATACTGACGTCTCGACAATGAAATTACTCTATACAACTTGCTCCAGTGCAATTTGCTGTTTGGCAAAATTGCTAATTTTAACAAAACAGGTGATCTTGTTAGCTAGTCGAAAAGACTAGCTTATTTTTTTCCTTATTTTGTTTGTTAACTTTTCCAATTGCCATAATTTGTTTGGGAATTATTTGTACGGTTTTTGACAATGTAATTATTGAGTTACTGACTAAATTGTTTGTGCAGTAACTCTTTACTGTCATTATATGAAAAAAAAAAACAAACAAATTAGACTATTTAAAGCTCTATTCAGAACATTTCTTATTACAAAATTAGTATTATATTTTAGTGTAGAATTAGTATTCTGAAGTAAACTACTTTCTAACTTATGACAAACAACGCAAATGAACGATTTTAATTTCTTCAATTATTTTTATTGTTTTCACCAGGGCATGAAACCGATAAAATAAACTGGTTAACCGATATTTTTGTAAGTATTATGCAAACGTTAACCGTAATTTTAACCGATATTTTAAAATCTTTAAAAACCGGTAATATTTAACCGAAAAAACTACGGATTTTTATATAACGTATATTTTTTTTAGCAAAATTAATGGATTTTAAACTTTTTTACCCCAAATGACATTGGCACACATTCATATTAAACAATTTTAAAGCAGGAACAAAATTGAATCTTTATTTTTTAAATTTAGGAAAGAATATATTTTGTATATTTTTCTTGATAATGTACTTAGAGTATATCGAAACGTCGATTTTCAAATATAATATATGCAGAACTTGATTCTGAAGTTTTTTACTTTCATATAAGGAGTTCTAAAAGATTTTTTTTTACTAATATAAATAATGATAGTTGTTAGTAATATTACTATTTTAGTGTGGTGAGTAATTATATATTTTACTGAATCAGTAAAAATTTTATCATTATCATGTACATTAGTATATTTTTAATATTTAGTTCATTTTTTTTTTAAGTTTTACTTTTAGGCAATTTTTTAAGTAATAGTTGTATATATTTCCAAAAAAAAAAAACAAATAAAATATTAATTAACAAAAAATTTGGTTATTAAAATTTTTATTTACAGTAGTTGTTTGATAAATAAATTATTTATTATAAGATAAAATTTAAAAGCTCTTACAGTTACAAGTGCAATGTTAAAATAATAACAGATAATGTCTACTTATTGATGTACTTGACACAGATAATGTAAACACATCCTTCAGTATTTTATTATCTTCTATAGACGTACTTCATCTGAATTTATTCCATGTTTATTACATAATTATTATTTTTTTATACTTGTATATTATAATACAATTGTTCTAAAAATTATTAGACACAAAAGATTTATCTTTTATAAAATTAAAGTAAACCAAATATTATTCTAATAAATGAGTTTTAAAATTTGTTTTATTTATTTGTAAAATTTATTAATTGTTTTTAATTAATTCTACGCACAGTTAATAACAAAATGTACAGTTATTTTTATTACTAACAATATAAACAAATATTTAAATTTCCACAGAAACAGCAAGTTGTAAAATTAATGGCTCGTGTAAGTTTATTATTTTGATAACTTTAAATTGTTATTATTAATTTCTAAATAAATACTAATTTGTTTTTCGCAAAATGAGTTCAGCTTTTGTTTAAAAAAAAAATTATCATATGATAATACAGCAGACGTTTTTATATCTAATCTACGACTAGTGATTTCATTTATACGTTAATGTAATTTACAATTAATTAACAATACAAATATTAATTGTAACTGATTATTTGTAAACAATTTAGTGGCAGTCATATATTGATATATATGTACATTGACTATAAACACATTATTCTATCATTATTCATGTTTACAAATTCTGAAATTATACATCAAATAATAATTGGCGAAAAGTCAATAATTTTCATATATTTTACAAAATCAAATAGTATTTATTTGCTTTGCCTATATTATATATTGTCAGTTTTTAAATAAAATTTTTGTAACGGTACAACTAATTATTATTTTATATAGCAGTGTGAAAGGTTTATTTAGAAGATGGCAACATTGAAATTTGTTACTAACAAGAAATTTGAATATTTAACTATGGATTTTTTTCGAAAAAATAATAGAATTAGAAGTATATTTGTTTGACGTGAATATTTTTCCCATAATGAAATGAAATGAAATTTAAAATTTAAAATTAAAGGTATGACAAACATAATCGATGCTGCTATTAAAGAATACAAAAATATGTTGTAAATGAATACTTTTAAAACTATCAAGTTTTAAACATATGAACATTCAAAGCACACTATTTATTAGGAAGGGACTCACATTTTGGAATAAGCCTATTATTATCTAATTTTTATCAAATTATTTAAAATAAAACGGGTTTAGATTATAAAAGAAAGAAAAGAAAAAGATAATATCAATCACTGTAAATGCACTGATTTAAATAAAATTTGGCTTCCTTCAATTATAATTTATAAATTTTATTGTCTAGTTACTTATTTTGTTACCTAGTAATTTGTTTCTTTGTTTATTTATTTACTGTAAATGTCATTTGTATCTTTTTTCCTGATGAAAACGTAAGTTGAGTTCGTCGAAACGTAGTTTATTAATAAAGCCGTTTTATTTAAATATAATTGTAAACCTAATATACAATTTTGATTAGCTTTAACAGAAGTTTGAAACAATACAAAATGCTTTTTTGAACCCAAAATTTCCCTAATCAATCACATGGTATATTTTACAGAATAATTATATAAATTGCAAAGCGTTTCTGAAAAGAAAAAAATCAGTGCTTTGTAATTTTGTTATTTTCAATACAAAAGATTAAAACGTATATTTATTAATTAATAATGTCAATGAATAAAAAAGGACAATGCGTCCTTTACTCAAAGTATCCAATTTTGCCACTAATATGTATTTAAAGAATATTTAATAAAAATAACTAACCTCTTTGAATTTAGTTCCTATTTTTTCCGTCATGTTGAAAATAAGTCACAATATGTTTAAGTTGAGACACCAAACAATAAATTAATGCAAATACAGCTGTGTTATTATGTATATATACTCTTCGTTAATCTTATTAGATAATGAAATAACCAATTGATAACAAAACGTTAGTATGAATTATTATCTAATCAAATGAATTCATCGATTTTTCAATCATATTTTTTACCAGTTGTACCGCACGGTACATTCTGTAACTAGACAATAATTCGTGAAAACAATCTAATCTTGAGTACATGGAGTTTTTTTTTGCTTGATTTACTGTGAACAAGGTATGTAAAATAATTATCAATTGTTTCATTTTTGTGGTCTCATCTACTTACGTATCGCTTATGTATGTGAATATCGGAATTGTTTATAATTCAAATATTTAAAACATGATTTTAGACACGTTTAATTTAGTGTGAATAATTTAAACTGTAGGGAAAATTCTTTAAATAAACTTTAGTCATTTGTTTAATTACTGAACTATAACACTTCATTACGTTTTAAACAAATTAGTCTGTATCTATTTGTTGCTAATATAAAAGAGTAATCTTATATTAATTGTTGTTATGACAATTGCTTATACAAACAATATTAATCGAAATTCATTTATGAAATATTTATTATTTACCACGCCAACGTTTTGGTAATTACTACTCTTATTATTTTCTTCAGGGCTAGTAAATGATATCTAAATTATAATTTGTAATACAAAACACATAATTATTGTGTTTAAAAGTATAGTGAAAAATAAAATATTCTTCTAAATACAATATTTGTTTTGTATTAAAAATTATAATTTAAATACCCGTTTACTAGCCCTGAAGAAAGCTATAGTGATAGCCGAAATTAGACATTGTAAATAATACATATTTTCTGATTGGGTTCCAATTATTATTTTTTATTTATCTTATACTAGTCTACAATTTTACCATTTACATTAATAAAAAATAAAACACTTTATTCACTTGGTTGTTTTACGGTTTTTATTATAAACTTGATAATCAATTCAATTGCAGTCGCTGTTGACACTCGGTGAAACATTATGAAAAAATGTAAAATAAAACACTCGGTTAAATTTTCACAATAACAATCAAAAATCCTTTATTGGCCAATTTCGGCTGTTAAGCAATCATCAGAAGGTAATACTACAAAAAGTTTAACAAAATTTGTTCTTATATATCTAAATACAAGTAAAATTAACAAAAGGGTAGGGAGAGAGAGTTACCACGGAAATTCCTATAAGAATATATCTGTAAACGGAGACTCAATTAAATCTAAATGTTCGTTCATTAAAGTGTTACCTGATTTTAATGCTTTTTTGATTTCTAAATTTTCCAGGAAGGTTAGTGAAATCCCTTTAGTCTGACAATGTAAAATTTTTAAATTATCAATGGAACAAATATGTTTATTTTCAAGTAAGTGATTAGCTACATTTGAATTGGAATTTCCATGTAAGTAACTTAGTAAGTAAGATTAGATTTAAAGAACACCTCAGACGATTTAAAATAAAATAATATTCTAAATTTAGCACATTTATTTTTTTTTTTTTTGCTTTGTAGTAGTTTGCTGAAAATCTAAAAATTAATGTCATCTTTAAAGCAGTAAGTATATTATTTAAAGCCACCGAAATGATTCAGTGTCCACAAAATGTTTAATGTTCACGGTAACATTCAGGACTTATAAAAAGTTTTAAAAATAACATTTGAAAAATAAAAAAAATTATATAATTTAGTGATCACAAATACATTAGCGCTCATGTCAATTTTATATAACACGAATATTTAAAGGTACATTGCAAATTGTACAAAACCTAGTTTTTGTAAATTTTCAAAGCTATGAAACAAAGTAAAGTACAAATATAATATGCAAAATAGTTAGAATTTTGAACAATCAATTGTTAGTTTTTATAGATAATTTCTTTTTTGTAAACAGTTTTTTTGAAGTGTACAAACAAAATATGGAATTTTTTTTTTATATAAATTATGTTGTTATTGTACGTTGTGAAATTTGCATAATTTGCAATAATATATATTCGCGAAAAATAAAATATTTTTTATTAAAAATGTTATTAAAATTGTAATATAATCCTTCATTATATGCATATTATACTAATTACTAAAAAACTTTGGCCCCTATTTTTATCTTATTTTAAAAAGTGATTGTGAACAAAAATTATTAATTTTTTGAAATTATTGTCTAAGCGCTTTAAAATAAAATTTTACAGTATCGAATATAATAAAAATTGACAAAAATAAAAAACTATCCATATAATAAGCACTTTTTTAAAAAAAAAAGTAAATTGAGAATACGACCACCAGGAATTTTAAAATTTAAAATTGATTTCCAACACCTGATACATATTCAAAAACAAATGTAAATAATTATATGTTCTATAAGGATATTATAGATTAATCAATTTTATTCATCTATTTATTTTATAAATTCTCTGTAACATAATAAATAACAATGTACTTACAATACGTTATTAAATACTTTCTAATCAATACAATCTTTTCTGTTGAAATCTATAGATCTCTAATTACTAAAATGAGCATCACTTGAATTTTGCTCTGCAATGATTAAGAAAAACAACTATTCTTTGTTCAAATAAGAACGTGCATGAATATTTACTTTTATAAAACTAAATTCTTATAAAAACAAAAACATTTTTCATGCGATAGCATTGATAACAGCCATTACTTTTTCGTAAACAAAGTATTTTAACGAACTTATCTTGGAATATTAAGTTACTTTCCTTTTATTATGTTTTTGTATAATCTGTATTTATTTTTGATATAATTTAACCTTTTATTATGGGAGTGGAATATCCTTAAATACAAGGCCTGTTTGATAGACTGATAATAGAGGAAAAAAATTCATATTATTTTAAATATTTTTTGATGAATTTTTTTGAAAAAAGATAAAAGTTGTGTTTTATTTTCTTATCATTTTTGTTGATATTATCTGATATTTTGAGGAAGTATATGTTTTTCGAAGTAATACTTAGTCGCATAAATTAGTGATAAAGCTTTTATTAGTTTTTATACTAAAAATTTATAAATATTTTAATATCGAAATATGTAATTAATTTTGCATACTTTGCATATTATAAATTTTTAAAATAGTATAGGTAGCGTCATCTCTTGAATCTACTGCCAAGTTTAATTTAACAAGATATGTGACATCCAGTATTGAATAGACAAACTATTTTATTTGGAATTTTATAATTGATACGAAAAAAATGAAAATTTATTATAATACAAATCATTTTATAATCATGTCTCAACTTATTTATATTGTATAAAATTATTATTATATTAAATTAAAACGGTTTTATTATATATGTACTTATAATTTATAAGTATATCATATTTATTTTTAAAAATTCGCTAGTAATTATCGCACGGGTTATCTTAAAGATTAAAAATATGAAACATTAGAACTTACGTTTATTTTATTACACAAGATAAAACAGTTTACTGAATTTATTTGTTAAAATTGTAAGAAAAATGGCAGAAAATTTTGTAAGGAACTTTTTTTTTATTTATAACTAGTTTTATAATAAAACCATAACTTTAAAAGTTTTTCAATAAAACAATTGCTATAGTAGAAAAATAATATTTAATTTATAAATAAAATGATATATTTTTGTTTGACAAAAAATAATTTTTATATTGGTGATAATTTACTGATAACTGAATATTAATTTGTTTTTGTAGGTATAAAATTATAGTAACTTTTAACAATTTATTACGGAACTAGTTCTAATAAAATTAGCATTATTATTAAAAATGAAATGTTATATATGCAATTAAATTAATCGTAGGAATCCACCACAAAACCAGACCCAAAACTAAACTTTTCTCTTTCGGAATTAATATCACAAGCTAAAAATATAATCGATATATTAACAAATCTGAAACAAGGAACAGTGAACAATTCGGAAGGTGATTTACAAAATTATATTGAAATTGCGGCAAAATTAAAAGAACAATATTTGAAAGAAGGCACCGACGGAATATTAAAAAGAATTAGTAACGCCGTAGAACGAATACAAACATTTATAACAAAATCCAAAGAAATATCAGATGTTCTTAATATAGACATAAGTGATTGTCTTAAAGACAAGGATAAAGAACTAGAAAAATTAGGTGAAAATTTAATCAAAAACTTCACCGAATCGGCAGAAACTATAATAAAAAAATCTGTGGATAAAATACAGAGCAATGCGAAGATTGTTAACGATATATCGGAAGAAATTAATAATTTACCAAGTGAATTAAGTAAAAACTTAATAAGCTGGAATCCAAAACCATATATTGATCAGTTTATTGCAAGAATAAGTGAATTGGCATCAAAAATACCTGAGCAAATATCAAATATTATTACAGAAGCAACAGACTTGGTTAATACGTTACCAGACCAATTAGTTGTTTGTGTGACCGAAGCGGTTAAGAACGCGGAAAATGATGCACATAATATTGTGAAAAATATTGCTACTTCTATTGGAAGCAAATTTAGTGATGCTATTGTAGATTATTTATTACATAAATAAATTTTATAGTAAATTATTTAGAACTGTTTATTAAAACCAAATAGTTAAAATTCAAATAGTACTAGTCAAAACACACAAAATAAACAAAATCATATGCATTTATTATGTATGATAATTTACATAATTCTATATAAATATGATATAAATAATTCCATTCAGATGATACAAATTAATACAAAAATTACGCCCAAACTGGTCCTTATAATATCGATGTCAGTCGAAATTCTAACTAAACTAAAAAATAAAAAAAAACACTAAAAATCAACATGGCTAGGTATATAAAAAAATTTCATAATAAATTTTTAGAAGCGTAATATAAACGTAGTGAAATATAAATAATTTTATTTAAATAATATCAATTGCAAAAAGAATCAGATTAAATTATTATTTATTTCATAATAGCAACTATTTTACCGGTACGTTACGCTCTAAAAATTAATGTTATACAAACTATCAATTGTTCAGATAAAATAAAAAATTGATAAATAATGCTACACAAACAATTGACATTCGGATGTTTAAAAGCTGCGAATTAAAGCAGCCACTGGTTGAGTTCAACTATTTGTTCTTTGTCATTTAAAAATGAAATGTCTTTTAATTCCGATAAATATTTTTTTGGTATTTGTTGTAAATACAGACTAGGAAGTTTTGGACGAAGAACGATGAATAATAAATCATTTTAAAGAAATATGTTCCATGTATATGTATACATATTAAAATATATTTTGTTCCTATAAACTTAATATTTTTTGAAAATTCCAAGAATTTTATCCAATTAAACTTATATTTAAAAACTAAAATAAAATTTGTCTTAAAAAAAATAATAATGATAATTTATAAAATTTACTGTTTAACATATTTGTACTGTCTCTAATAAATAATAATTACTAATTACATTTCTTTAAAATGTTTTATTCGTAACAGAATTTTACATTTACAAGTTATGTAAACACATAACAATAATTTTTAACACGAAATTTTTTTTAAATATTTGTACATTAACCGCGGAATCGTTTGTATTTTAATATTTCTAGTACAAAATATTCATTATTTATTTTAATATTTTATTATATTTTATCATTCTTTCAATTGTCTTTTGTACGGTTTATTTTAAATTCGCGTTTTTCTTATATTACAAATATTATTATTAAGTAATTAATTAATGATAATTTGTTTTAGCCAATTTTTAATTAACTGAAAATGTTAATCACTTTTTTTTCTTCGGGAAAAATTTTGTTGACTAGACTTGTTGCCCTTAATCGAGTTGTCTGCAATTTCCAAAGCGCATTTTCTTGGAAACCATCCACGGATTTTTTCTCCAGTATCTGATATTAGGACTTTATCACCGAATAACCAATATCTGAAATAAAAAAACATATATTTCACTTAAGAACATATTATTCTAATTAAGAAATTAACAACTACACAAAAGGGGACTGTATATTTATGTTTGTAAAAAAAATAATCGTTAGATGATTTTGCTATTATTTTAGTTGTTTTATCTAAAAAATACATGATTTTTCAGCCTTCTAATCATATTAGATGAATCATCTTATTCAAAAGTAGATGACTACGTTTGATATATTCATCAAATCTATTCTTGTCCGTTGATTTGTCTAAAGTTTTAGAGTATTTGTCCAAATTTTATTTGATGAAATAACTAATGTTACTGGCAATATTATCTAATTTAATTTAAATTTAATAAAAGATCTCTTTTAGAAAATTCGCAAAATAATAAGTGATAGGTTACTTTTTGGACAAATAATGAAAGTTAACAAAGTGAAATACCTTTCAGAACTCATAATAAAAGAAAAATGCATTAGGATTTAGTTCTGTTTATTTTAATTATGATACAACGTTTCGGTTTACTACGCGTGAACCTTCTTCAGGAAAATAAAATTGATAGAACTAAATTCTAAAACATTTTTCTTTTAATGAAGTTTAATATGTAGAACTTACTTTCTCCATCGTGTAACCTTAACTTTATCACCTGGACTGAGTTTAATTCGTGGTTCATCCGTGCATGGCGGATGTAAACAGACACCGCAACCTTGCATGATGGGGAACCAAGATCCCGATATGGGACTTGTTATTTCATACAATCGTGTACGTTGCCGTTTCTCATTCTTCTGTTCGATTTGTTCACGCTAAAATATTATAAGACATAGATATCAATAATATTTTGAAAACTATTTTGAATATTTTGTACCGTTAACGTATATTGATCACAATCATTTGCAACAACCCATGTAACTCCATCGCCTACAGGTTGGCAAGACCAGTTTAGAACTTGTTTACAATTACTTCTCCATCCTAAATCGTAAGGGAAAACAAAGTTTTGATTGGAATTTTGACGACGATGTATAGCTTTCTCGACGATCCAATCCTCGATGCCAGTTCTGTTTTTGAGAATGGCTCTAACCTGAAAGCAATATGTAAATATGTGCCTGGATTTCATAACAAAAACGAAATTTTGAAAAATCAAAAAAAAAAATAAGCCAAACAACAGAGTTCCAACGAGTGACAATAATCTATAAATGCAAACAAATAAATTTGACCTGTGTCCGTCGAAATAGTGCTATGATGGAGTATATGCTTTTGGTTTAACGTAGTTTATTTTTAGCTTACGTTTATCAGAACAAAACTGACATATGAATGATATTGTTTGCATTTCTAAAGTATTGCCATTCGTCGTATTGGCATAATTTTGAGCATTTCTGTTCGATTTAAATTTCGAATAAGATTTCAATTTTGCTATGGAAACCAGCTACTGTTCCATGGAACGTATAACAAAATTCAATTTAGCATCATCAAATATAAAAGTATAATACAGGAATTATATAGCACAATTAATTCGCACCAAAAAAATATCGCGTTACTCGAAACCGTGCTTGATCGAGGTAATTAGGATGTGTTTGTATTGCGTTCTGACATGGGTCGAATTGCAAAAAATATTTGTACAAGTGTTTGTTTACTTTAAATTAATGCACGCAAATTTCTTGCAAAAAAAAAAAACTAAAATGATGCAGTATTGCAGTATGTAAGTATATATTTTTATTTGAAAAAAGGAAAAAAAGAACAAATTTGCAGTTTTTGTTTTGTTTTATCTGCATACATATTTTTATAATAACACACACCATTCTGCAACGCCTACCTTACTTTCATACCTCGTTGCATTTGTTGTCATTATCAATTCGTAAATTTCGTCAACTTTAGCAATCAACACAATCGTACTTATAATATATATTTGTATACATATTAAATATGTTTCATTCTAAACTAGTTATAGTTTATCAGACTTAGATCCAGTTTCACAAATCATTGATAACCTAATTAACTAAGTTAATTTACAAAGCAATGAATTACGCAACCAGCTCTTACTGTATTATACATTAATTGTTTTTTTCAACTCACCTGAAAGAATAGTAACATACCAACGGCTAGAACAACACCAACGGCTAAACCTAATGCAAACACACCAATCACAAGCGTATAGATATTTAAATAAACAATTGGTTCCTCGCCGGTTCCATAATACATATACCACACTCGATTCAATCCTCGGTACAGCGAACACGCTAATACTACAGACGCTTGCCCACAACCCGCTACAGCGAATGCCAAGAACGCGGTGAAATGCGCATGATTGTTCCATCCGACGCAGTTATTAATCCATGGACAATGATGGTCCATTTTCAGCACGCATTTACCGCCTGAAATTTAAGGGAAAATTTTATTAATTATAGGTCTACCAGACAGTAACATAAAACAAGGATAACTGAACTTAGATTAAAAGTAACTATAGATTAAAGTTCTGTAATATTCTAATTAAATTTCGGAAAAAAATGGTTGATTTGGGAACACAATTAAATCATTCAAAATGATCCATTAAGATTTCATTATATTATTATCAGTAAATCCAATGTTATTTCGTCACTTTTAATTAATTAGTTAAACTTGAATTATATTATTGTTTTCAAAATTGTGGATAAATTTTATTATAGTTCATTCAAATATCAAATTAAACTTTAAATATGACAATTTTTAATATAAAATAAAATAAAGATTATTTCATTTTTAGTTTAGTATCAAACTTGCTATAAACATAAAATTGATAGAAAGATTACAACATTTAAGCTTATTACAGGAGGCCAATAATAGCTGTATAACTTAGAGATTAATGCTTGACTTAATCTATGCCTGTTCGTGACGAATATTGTATGTACTAGCCAAATACAATCATGCCATATATCCAAAAGGATGTGGCACAAACTCTTTTCATTATCCCGAAATCAGCTTCCTCCAAACATCCCTATTCACACTTTAGCTTCATCAATGATCCAATTTTATTCGTATGAAATATATTGACATTTTTTAAAACTGCTTTGATTAATTAATTTGGCTAACTATAATTAACTAAATATAAATAAATTCGTAACGAATTAACGACCGTCAAATAAATGTATGCAAAATGGAATACGTGCTATGTAAACAACTTAATTTTAATGTATGAATGGACTATAATGAAATTTGTTGATTTAATTACATCTCCGACAATGATGTGAACGTGGAGCTTTGTAGCCCTGGCATACTTTGCACCATTGCAGATATTTCGTATCTTCATCGCCTTCCTATAACCGGAAATAACGGTTTCATTAGTATATATTTCCTGTGGAAGTTTATACCTTCGGCACACGATAAAATTTAATAATCATTAATCCTACATTCAAACTGCGATTTTAGCAGTTGCACTAAAGTGGGAATGCAGTGATAAATATACTTATCATTAAATTTTATCATGTAACGAAGGTATATTAGCCTATGAATATAAAACATATTGAAATATTATTAATATTCATTGAATTAACAAACATGTAAATATGTATAAAAATTTAACATTTATAATATAAACAAAATAAAGTCATTCAAGCGTTTACGCAGTGTCCATGTTTTTTTTTAATTTTAAATAATCAATAAAGAGAATTCCCAAAATGATAAGTTTACAGTAAAATTTGAAATTATTCAGACATTAGAAAAAATACATAATTAATATTAAATGATGTTTACATAAAAAATTGTGTTTTTTGTTATCAGTAATCTCTTACAATGACGTAAACATATTTTTTAAAAATATATTTTTCAATTCATGTTTTTCTATCAGGTTTTCAATTACGCGCTGGTTTTGGTGGAACAAATTACCGTACATAGATGGACTGCTGTATTACCTAAATATCAATTAATAATTAAAAGATTTTTTTAGTTGTAAAAAAAATATTAGAACCATACAGTGGCGTAGCTAGGGTGGGTGTCACCCGGGACAGAGGTAATGGTGTCACCCCTATACTTAGATGTAAAAATATTTAGAAATCCTATAAAATAAGGAAAATTCAGAGTTACACAATAACGCATGAAAATAAAAACAATAATACAATAAAGTTATAAAACAATAAAATTATTGACAAATGTACTATTTTTTTATTGCACGAAAGATTAGAACACTGAATAAGAACAAATATGACTGACTATGATTCTGTGTTTTTTACAATAATTTTCAATTGTGTCACCCCTAAAATGATGTCATCCGGGGCGGACCGCCCCCTCCTAGCTACGCCACTGGAACCATATTTCGTTTATTCCAAAATTATTATTACTTTTTAGATTAGTTTACTGATAAAACTTGAATAGTTTATTTTTTAATATTTTGTTCACTTAAAAGTTTTCAAATTAAATTAATAATTTATAATAACCATTACTGTTTTGTTCTCGATTTTGCGAGTATTGTTTTCGAAATTTTATTTCTTTATTCGGTTTCAGAATTGAAACTAAAATATTTTTTAGTATTTTAAACAATTTTAAATAAAATCAACATTTTATTGTACCTATATTTAATTAAAATTACACATAAATTTCTATTTAATATTAATAGAATTTATACATTAGAAATGAATAAATTATGCAATACTAGCAAAACAAAAGTTAGATATTTTTTATATTTTCAAGGTCTAAAAATTTCTATAACGGGTGAATTATATATTTAAATTTTATAAAATAAACGTATGTATTTCAGTTGTTACTCTTTATGAAACGTTTAGAAAAAATGAATATATTTTAATTTTAAAAACAATTTGTCAATGCAATTATTTACTTTGTAATACTTTGAACAATCGTTTAAGACCAATGTAAAAATTTGAAAATATGTAATTGTTATGTAAAACCGCCAATAATGCTTACTTATATAAATAAATCTCAATTATTTTTTATTTTATTTTAAAGTAGGTATAGCAAAAAAAATTTTTCGTATTAATCTGTAACTTACATTAAATTTTTATGTTCATACAATTATAGATCTTTAAATTCCTACAAATTTTTTATTTTTTGTGCATTAAATTTTTAATTAATTTTTTTTGTAGGTATTATATTTACAAAAATGAATACATAAATTTTCCGAGTGCAATATGTGAAGAATAGTAATTTTAATTTAAACTAACTACTTTTTTTATAGCAAAAAAATTCTATAATTTAATATGAATAGTAGATCAATACAACTGCATTATATTATATAATAAAATTAATCAATTATTATCATTAAAATTGTATTTATAAATTTGAAACAACTAATAAAAATAATAAATTATTAAAGAAAAATATGTGTTAGTGTCAAGTATAGAAAGTGCAAATCTAACGAAATATTAACTCTTTCAGAACAAGCCAGCCACAAAATTTTAGAAGGCGTAGGTAATATTCATTGACATTTGTCACAAATTTTCTTTCATGTAACATTTTGAAATAAAAAAAAATTCGTGCTGAAAGGGTTTAAATTCCTTGCGTTCGTTTAGTTAATTGCAGATGTGATTGGATGTGCACATTTACCAGTATCTACTACGTACTGGTTTCCAATTAAGCGGTAAATATCCAGGTCCGTGAAATAGCGACGATAGAAAATTGTACAATGTTAATCCGGAAAGCGTCATGAAAGAAAGCGTATTAATAAGACCACCAAAGGAATGCTGAGGCGGCCACCACATACTTGCACAGTGTATCGTCATTCCAGTTACAATCTTTATAATACCTATAAAAAAATATATAACCTTTATTGGTATTCAATCACCGATTTATAAGTCAATATTTACCTAGAGCTGTAAGTGGCCCCCAATGGCATATTCTTTTGAACGGACCACAACACATTTTTCAATCTTAATCCGATCGTTTGTTACATTTAAATATTCGCTATTATATTTTATATTCAATTATGTACATGCTTTGAAAATCGTGATAATGGCTGTACATCTACACCTCAATACGTTCTGACAGCGACTGGCTGTCATTTACTTTATCGATGTACGCGCCATCTGTTGAACTATTTGAAACTATATGTATGAAATCTGAACGTGTATGTCATTTGTTTGAAATTAATATTTACAAACAAAAAATAAACAATTATAATCAATTAATACTTGTCTATTATTAGTATTTTTATAAACCTGACTTTTATTTGTATTAATAGACGAAATCATAACAAAAAAAATTTACACATTTACAAATGTACATGGTTAATCGAGGACTATTTGTAATGTTTATCATTTTGTTTTATCACCAACACTATCTATAATTAAGTAAACAGCAATAATAATAAAGATATCGAAACAAATTTTAAAACAAAACTTGTCTGGAAATATAATATGTATTCAAAAGAATATATTTTTCTACAATTCAATTGAAAAGTATTAACAAAATAAAAATAAATATAAGTTTGCTGATAAACAATTTTGTCGAGATAAATATTATTTGCCAAAAAATTTGACGTATTGCCTATGCATTCTTTTTTAAGTTATTGTGGTAATTAACGGATATTTTTATTTTCCAAATATGTAATGAATTTAAATATTAAGAGTGCAAAACATAATATAAATTATATTAAAAATAGCAGATATTTCATTGGATAATATTTATTTGTAATTTTTATTACGAATATAAAATTTATTTTTAGATTTCTAGTAATTTCTTTGTTCTTTTTGTAGTATTTATAATTAACATTGTTATTTTTATAGTTTATTTTAAAATTGGCAAGTCATTTAAATGTTGAACTTTATATTTGTATAGTAAAATTCAACTTCCGTCATTTTTCTGTGCGCAAAATAATGTGAAATCAAGAAAGTATTTTTTTAAGTAAATGTAATTTTTTTTAAAAAATTTATTAAACAAATTTATTTTATTTATTATCAACAACTTTTATGTATAACAATATAATACTAATATAATCTAAGTACGATAAGTATAATATGTACGACCAACTAAATTATTTAATTTACAATATTTAAAACAAAAATAATTACTGATTTACGTAAATATGTAGTAATTAATACTAAATAATTTTATTTTTTTAATTTTTGTTTTTGTTTGTTTTTACTTTCAAGGGAAAACTTTTATCTACATTTATTTGTGATCAGTGATTTATTTTAAAGTATTAATCAACCTATATTTATATCACAATAATCTTACAATATTTTTCTATTACCTGATTTTATTACAAATAGCAACAATTATTAATTAATCTAAAACAAAATAATACTTAAATACAAATAGGATATAGATATTTAAAACAACATCACCTAAATAATTTATATTTAATAACAAATAACATTAAATAATTATTATTTAATTAAATCTTGGTTGCCAACCGCCGCAGAATTTTTCTATTTCTTGTGCAACTGCAAATGTCAGTTTATCATTGAATGGATTTGCTACAACCTGAAAAAAATTATCAAAATAAGATATTTGGATGCACAATGTATAATTCAATATTTCTCAAATAGTATATTACGATACTAGGTTAGTAAGTGCATTAAAAGAATCGAAAAAAAAAGGTATTAAAATTCCTAGATTACGTTATTAGCACTTGACAGTCATTTTCGAACGATAGTTTAAAAAATGCAATAATATTTTTTACAAATATCAGAGAAATTTTTTATTTAATTACAATATTATATAGCCTATGCTACCTCTCCAATGGTACTACAGTTCAAATCGGACCTTGACCTGTAGTATCGTTTTATGATCGTTCATTTAGACACTTTTTCGAAATTGCAACTCGTGCATTCGCGTAGAGTAGCGACGAGTTCCGAACAGTAATTTAAACTACTGATGTTTTTTTGTTAATGATTTGCTATAGGAATGTAATTTTTGACAAATAAAAAAACAACTGTTTCGTTTATAAAGTAACATATCGAAAGAGCAAATATGTGTAATATTTTTTAGAAAATTATCTTTAAAATAAATATATTATGTTTTGGAAAATGATTCCGTAGGCAGTAATTCGTTAATACTTTGTAAAAGAAAAATATTGTATTTGTTACATCAATTGAACATATTTTTTTTAATGAAAAATATAGAAAATACATAGTTTATTGATTAAAATTATCAGTAAAATTTAAATTTCTACCTTCGATATAATGTAAAATAGAGATGATAAAGTTTATATGAAAAATATTACTTAATAGATAATAAATTAACGTATTTTATATACCTGTATTCCCATTGGCAGACCGTCTGAGGTAAATCCAATTGGACAACTCGTAACTGGCAGCCCAAGAGTATTAAAAATAGACAAATATCCTGCATCGCTCATATTTGCATACGCTTCATTGTGATAGTGGGCAACTTTAGGATTTGTCGGATATAATAATACGCCATTACTTCCCAATATATCCTACATGAATAATTAAATTTAGATAGTATTTCTACTTCACGTATACCTATATAAAATTCAATACCCTGAAGTTTTCTAACAACCGTTCATTCAATTTCTTCGCTTTTTTCGTTGATCCACGATAGAAAAATTCCGGTATTCTTTCTATTATTCCGTAGAAGAAAACGTAGAATTTCACCTTTGATCTGCAGATAATGAATTTGAAGAATTCTTTTGCTAATTTAAATGTTTTAGTTTGTTCATCATAAATCGCACTATCTACTGCACTAAGTTCTATCAATTGCGATACGGATATTGGCAAAGATTTCTCCATGAGTTTTATATCAACCTGAATAAAGATATTACGTACAGATATTTAATGCAAAAATCATAATAAAATATTTACTTTTTCTGCTTGTATGCCGTGTTGATTTTGTAAATAAGTACGGAAATTAGTCATTGCGTTTAGTATTTCTCTGTCAACTGATGTAGCAAAAATTGAATTGGATTCTGCTTCCATATAGTAGAATTTGACATCTTTTATTGATACCTAAAAATAAATGATCAATTAATACTTTCTCTGCAGATGATAAAAATGTGATTTTTTTCTGTGATAAATATCTCCAGTAATATACAATGTGAGTTACGAGTAAAATCATAAATTTTAAAGACAAGTAGAAGATTAATTACTAAATCAAAAAGTTTTAAAAAACATGGGTTCGCAAACAAATTATTTCAAATATAATTGCTTCAGTTATGGAGATATTAATATAGATAGTAAAAATAATTTCAAATAAAAGTTATAGCTATTTACTTTCCTAATCTAACTGTATACTGCGGAATATTTGCTTAACTATTAACTATCTTGAAAACGGTTTGTTTACACCTATGCTTATTAAGATATTTTACATTCAGTTTTGTTGTATTATGTGCCCAAAAGTTTGTGATACTATTTTAGAAAACCTTGTATATAGTAAGCTATCTTAATTTCGACTACATGCATAGTAATGTTAATAAAATATTTAACCACAAATCTGTAAACTATTTGATGATACTATATTTATCAGATATTTCATATATCAAATATAAAATTAGAAATGTAAAAATATATATAATTTGTAAATTTTTAAAAACTAATACAAAGACAAACTAATGAAAGACTAATTAAGAAAGGATTGCTGTTATTTATTTGATGTAATTTTTTTCTAATTTATAAATCTGTAGATTTATAGAAATTATTCATAATCTTTGTATAAATTACCAAATCTTACTAACTGGGTCGCACAATTGTAGAAACTTCTTCATTTCTGGTTTAGCAATGACATTAAAAAGCAGATGTAAGTCTTCAGCATATCTAGTCATATGACCCGTGGCAAAATACAAAGGCCACAATTCATCATCTGTTTCAGGAACATGTCCTACAACGGATACAGTTCGTGCTGTTGGTTTATGACCGTATACACCACAGAAATGTGCTGGAAGTCGTAAAGATCCACAAATATCTGATCCTAAACCTATCACTGAGGCTCCACTGGCCAGTAATGCAGCCTGAAATATACATATTTTTAAATTTTTAACATGATACTATGATATTAAGAATATTTTGTTAATTATAATAAACTTTTGTAATAATATATAACATAATTTGTTTTATTTTTTTGTTTTTACAAAATATTTTAATTTTTCTAAAATAAATTAGTTACGAAATATGTTAATCGAGTTTTATATACTTTTTTAAAGTTCACCAACTCTATCTAGTAGTAGAAAATTAAAGTTTAGTGATATTAAAAATTTGTTAGTTAATGTAATTGTACTAGAAGTGAAAATGATTGTCAATTTTTTGGTTTATTTTCAAATAAAGTACTTTCAATAAGAAAAAAAATATTAAGAATATTATTTGTATTATGTAAAAAATAAAAATAATAATTGTGATTTGTAAAGGTTCCTGAGTAGTGAACTGAAACGTTGGATTTTTAATAAATATTTAACAAAATTCAACCTTAAATCTTTTTTAATAATAATTAAAAAATAATTTAAAGAAAGGAAAAATTAACATTTTGATATTCCAATGGGAATACAATTCAATTTTTGAGAACAAATATTATTTTAAAGTACTGTTTCTTTCGACATAAAACAATATGGCCTATTTGCTCAGAGCATTGTTAATTTAAGCAATTAGTTAATTAGGCAACTAGATCATCAATTGTGAAAAGCCTTATTGATCGGTTAGTTGGCAAGTTAACGAATTGGTTAACTTGCAAAGCATTTAACAATGCTTTGAGCAACCGAGCCTATGTATTTTTAAAATTTATGGTTAATTTCTCTAAAATATACAAATTTTATTAAAACATTATTAAATAGTTCAAAACAAATCAAAAAACTTTTTTTAAATTCCATTATTATTTTTTGTATATTTTACATCAGTCGGAAATATTCTATTTAATATTTATTATATCTAGTTAAATAATGAATTAATTTATTTTTAATCAATACAATCACACTATATTTTGTAGAAGCATAAAATATAAACATATTTAAATCAAAATTCTTAAATATATACATTACTTCTCCACCTGAAGATCCTGCGCAAGTTCTCCTGCTATCATAAGGATTATTTGTTCGTCCTGTAACGTTATTATCCGTTTCCCAAAACAGGCACAATTCAGGTGTATTACTAACTACAATTGGTATAGCACCAGCTTCTTTACACAGCCGTACAATATCGGCATCTTCTTTTGCTATCTTTTTATGTGAATGAACCATTCCTGCTGCATTGCTCATTCCTGCATTTAAATTTATTTAACTAATTATAAATGAGTGTATGTGGTAGGTTAGTTTTTCAGGAAAACACAAAACATTTGAAGAATTTGATATTAGGTCAGGGAAGAAGTTTATTTAGTAAACTGTCCCTAAAAAAAAATTAATAATACATTTAAAGAGTTTAGTAATAGATTAATTCACAGAGAATATGGTTGTATGATTTGATTATTTTTGTACATATATTTGCATAACACCAGTGAAATAATGAACTTTATTTACGCTTTTCACTGTTTTTTTACTATTTCATTAACCGATACTACTTAACATAAGTAGAAAATTTTATTACTGAACCTTTTAGAGAAATGCTCTCCTTGACTGACAGTGGTACACCTAACAATGGTGTATCAATTTCCATTTGCTGTTCAGTTTTTTGTTTTGAAGCAATAAACTTATCTACTGTTTTTGCTTCCATTAACGCGTTTACAAATCTGTTTTCCACAACAGCATTTAATATCGGATTTACTTCATTTATTCTTGCTATATATGATCTTATGACTTGCTCACATGTTACCTAAAATAATTAATATTTTTAATGCTTATTTTACATAAGCATTTTTTTTTCAGGAAGAGTTAAGGGCCCCAGTAAAATTTTTTGCACCAGACCCCCTTAATTTATCGATCCGCCACTGAATATATGATAATTTTGCAAAATTATTATAAAAATTTTTCAAAATTTCAGGGAAAATTAATCTTTCATTTACAATAATTAAAAATTATATCAATTTAACCAAAGAGATTCTAAGATGTGTATTTAATTTTTCAAAATAAAAATCTTTAGAATCAACAAGTTTTAAGGAAACAAGCAAAAATTAAACAATTGTATTTTAGTTATATTAAATATAAATAAAACTATAAATATAAGAAGATTCGGATTAGAAAAACATATAATAGATTTATATTATTATAATTATTTTTTTTTTATAAAAATAAACTTGATATACCTGAATAACATGAATATTTTTTTATACAAAGTTGTTCTACAAGTTTATATTCCAACGTAAAACATTTAAAATGTTTGCAAATAAGTTCATATGTTTACAATAATTGTTTAATCTGACATTGAGATTATTTTTCAACAAA
Source organism: Clivina fossor (assembly GCA_963966155.1). NCBI lineage: Eukaryota > Metazoa > Arthropoda > Insecta > Coleoptera > Carabidae > Clivina > Clivina fossor. Next base: position 7,358,899 of record OZ014565.1, on the reverse strand, counting down.
TACTAACAACATTTCGATCAAATTTAATAAATTTATAACTTTATTTTAAAAAATACTGTATCTATCAGATTTATCTAAACGAAATATGCACTTTTAAATTATGTATTATGTATTTTAGTTTATAATACAAAAAATATATAAAGTTGTTTATTTAGTTTTTTTTGTTTTGTTTATAAACATTTGATTATTTTATTATGATGAACTTTGTGATTTAGTTTGAAGGTTTTTGTACATGTATGTGACATGTCAAACAAACATTTTACACGTTTTTAATGGAAATAATTAGAGGTTACTAACATTTATAACTATAATATTTTACTTACGCAGAAGCAGACTTACGTTTTATTTTAAAATGATAATCAGTAATTTTATTATTTCCTAGTAATTTATTTAAAAGGAAATTTAAAATAGATTATTATTGTCTCGACAAATATATTATTATTATTACAGAAACTGATTTAAATTCTTTAAATTTAATACTTTCACTAGTAATTAGTAAAATTATGTTTAATTACTTATTTAAAATTTATATTAAGCTAATGTTGAACCATTTTTAAAATTCTTCAATATATATTGAATGTAAATTTAGTCAAAAATATTACCTGTATTATTATTTTTAGAACAAAACAGTATACAAATAAACTTGTTAATAAAATTATATCTTTATAGTTAAGTTTATTGTAAAATATAATTTATTGTATCATAAATTTCATACCTGTTCTATCCTTATCATTTGAGCTAATTCTTTTGCACTATGTTGCAATAATGGATCCTTCAAAGGTGGACAATATATCCTTCGATGTTTGCAAAATAATCTTGTAAAAGGATATACTAATAATTTCATAAACAACATGGCTAGTTTTGCAATTATCGAAAATGAATTCATTTTGGAATTTTCTGAAAATATAAATAATATGATTTTTAAAAATTTGTTAGTTTTTAATGTCTAAATTAGTTTAAATATTTTTTCCAAAAACTTTTGAGGCTTTTGGAAAATAATCAACACGTTTAAAGTTTGAAAATAATTTGAAATTTTTTAAAGACCAAATTGTTAATTGGTAAATGTTCATGTATATTGACCATACTCATTTTACTAACTTACTAATTTTCTAAATTATAATAATTAATAATTGCAACTTTCCAATTTCTCTTACACAGTCAATAATTTCAAAATACGAATTATATATTGACAATCTTTTAAATATTGTGTTTTCACATTAACAATCTGTAACCTTGCAAAACAATTATTACCAAACTTCGAACGTTAGTGTAAAAAACATACTCAAATGATTACGAAATAATCGAGAAATTTATATCTAAAAATCTACTGTTATTTTTTTGAAAATACGTTATATTATAATAAAATATATGGTTCTAATTTACAACTATATTTTAATTTGTAATCAATATTTTTTTTATTAATTAATCAATTTATTGTTATACTTTTATATTTAAATCATTAAAATGTAATTTTCTGTTAATCTAATTAAATATAACAGTATACTTTTATTACTGATAATAAAACAATAAAAAATAAAAAAGTCTTTTTAGAATTGTTACAAAATCTATTTCTCAACATAATTATTATAATCAAATATTATAAACAAACATTTAAGATTAAGACACAATTATGAAATAATATGTTTTCGATATTACATACCAAAATGTATTATTATAGTAATAACAATATTCGACACTAAGTTATTAACAATTGTTTATATCTTGTTTGGTGCATGTATGTACATAGGCACAATATGTTCTGTTCGCCGGGTAACATATGTGACTGAATTCAGAAAGCACTACTAACTGTGTAGTGAGTAGCCTCTCAAACTGAGAGATAACGGTCTGGTCAAAGTATATAAGTAGGTGCTTCAATTTTAGAACATATATACTGACATACTACATTACAGTTTAAACATTGCTATCGATAATAGTTTATAGTTTGCGCTGTATAAACTTCAAGGTTATGATATGATGTACAATTTATATTGCAATTTTTCATACAAATTATATCTTTAACAATAATCAGTAACAATTTTATTTTGAATTGTATATGATAAAAAATATTGAATCTTGTCTATATAGGAAGTAATTTTAAAATTTAATGATGTGCATTGATTTGACAATAAAACTATATGTTCTGCTGTTTTATCTTATAACAATCACTTTCAAAGTTAATATGATATATAGTTATGAATATGTATGTTATAATTTATAAAAAGTATATAAATATTTATTAAAGTTTTGATATTTAAATATTGATACATATTATAGTCGGTTACGTAGAGATTTATATTTTTCCTGCTAATGTTGGTTGATCTTTTCACTATCAGATGGTGTCAGCAGTATTGTTAAAATTGATTATGTGTGAAAGTACGTGTATGTAATTGTAATATTTTTCAGTTAAAATTGATTAATTTATTGTAATTTTTTATAATAAATGATGTAATTTTTTTATTGATTTTTAAAAAATCTAAAATTAAACTCAAAATTATTTTTAACATTTTGTATTTGAATATTTAAATTATCGCTTTAATTAATTAATTAAATTATTATTATGGTTGGTTGCATAAGAAATTGTTAAATACTTTGTAAATTAACTATTTTGTTAACTTGCCAACTGACAAATAAATAAGGTAGTTGATAATTTAGTTGTCTAGTTAACTCATCGATTAAGTTAACATTGTTTTATGCAGTTACCTCTTTGAGTAATGAAGAATAAGTTGCAATTATGATAATTCAGAGTAAATACATAAATAAAAATAAGAGACATGATTCAAAAAAAAAAAAAATTCGAAAACAAATTTGTGTAATAAAAGTTTGCCATTCTATAATACAGGGCCTTCATAAATTCTCGTAATCCACGTGGCTGGAAAATTAGGCAACCAAACTTGCTCGTATGATAATGATTAAAATAAAATATCCCTACTATGAAAATGGTAAAATGCTTTGGCGTAACAACACTATAGTCTTACTAAATTAATCTATGAAGTAAACAAAAATAAATAACTAATTTAAAAAGTACCTTTTTGATTTATCTTAATTTGTTAAATACTTTTAGATTTCTGAAAAAAAAAAAAAAACTATTTTAATAAATTTATTGATTATAACGAAAAACATGGCCATAGATTTAGCAATTATAAACAAATGGTTGTGGAAAAACAAAAAATGTAGGAGAAAAATATAGTACGGAGTTATGTTTAAGACAAACAATTCAAACGTATAATATAGGAAAATACTGGAAGAAAAAATGAATTGAGAATATAAAATCAATCAAGTGAATTAATGAAATGTAAAGCAAGACAAATCCAACAAATAAAAATGGTGTATAACAACACGATAGAAAAATTAAAATAGCGTAAAACACCGGAAATTGACTTTTGTGTCATTTGATAATTTTTAATGTAAATTATCTTGTCGACCTGTTCGCTGCAAGGTTAAATAAAGCTCAGAGAATTAATGGCGACACTTGACAGTGTTTCAGTATCAATATTTCGCTCATTATCTTTTCTTCATTCTCATCTCCGTCCGCATCTTTATGCATCGTTCTCCGTCTGTCGCACATCTTCATCAGCAGCACCCATCTCCATCGCACGGTCGGCCACGGGTTGTTGATGTTGGATCCTTTCTTGTGAATAACTTACCGTTGCCACTCGGCCTCGCACCGTCCCGAAAACCCTATCAAGTCTACGCAGTTGCTTCATACCACAGCGAACTTACAAAGTTGGTTTATACTGTAGACGAATTCCCCCGGTTTGCAAACCTTAACGGTCCTGGTAAAGTAACTCGCATCTCGCACGTCGTCTCACTTCCACTCACAGCAGTGATAGACGGTTTCAGCTGGTTGTCCTTGTCACACAAACGCTATCTCACTCGTATGCATTACGGTGGTAGACGTTGCAGGTGGCATTTTTGCAAAATCTCGTTCAGTACAGAACAATAAGATTTGTTCCAATCAGGGATATATGGAGTTGTAGTCGTCAAGTCGAACGTTTTTTTCTGAAGCATGCTCTCTATTTATGTTACACATACGGTTCATTTTCGTAAAATACTTTCCAATTTCGATTACAATTACGAATATACTATAGAATCCCGCCACTGGAATGGTAGCATCAAAGTGAGAAGTTTTCGATTTTACCATTTATCTGAGTTTGTAGTGTATCGTATAATAATTATATTGACATCTTATAAATATCATTTATGTGAGATATAGATTTGCAATTTTATATCATACAGTTGCAGAAAAAATGTAGTAGTCCATTTGTATGTAACCAAGGGGAAGACAACTTGTACAATTTGGTGTATAGATTAATTATCATCTCTTAAAATCCTTTAAAATTATGGTAAAATCAATTGAAATATTTTTAATCATGTAAAGTTTTGAGTAAAATTTCTACAATCTTAGAAATTTCATATAAAATCTATAAAATTAATGAAAAATTACTATAAGTCTCAACAATCTTACTTAACATTTGTATATTTTGGTATACAAAATTTAAGAAAGTGTTTCTCCCTCGTTTATTACTAATTTAGATGAATTACGACTTTCTTCTACACCTTTCTTTATTCGTGCTATGCATCTTAATCACATTTTTAGTTGACAGTATATTTAACAACGTTTTATACTGATCCTTCAATATAGTAATTTTTAGTTAAGCTCTATACTGCAGGGGACATTGCCAAAATGCTTTCAGATAGGGTCCTTGTCTAGCTACTGGCTATACGGTTTTGCTGTGAGCGAGTGAAGCGATCTCTTGCTTTATTGTGATATGCTCGCTCTGTCCGTCGACGTCGTGTTCTTCTTTTCGATTTCTGCTTACTGCCTCTCTCTTTGTTCACCTTACTTTCTTTTGGGATTAGTTTTCGACGATGGAAGATGTTTTACGTCCTTCGCTTTTCGAGGTTTTTGTGTGAGTGTGTGTGTGTGTATGTGTGTTGTATTATTGCGCATCTTTCTTTCACCCGTATAATATTTTAGATTTTTTACTCGTTATTTTAGTTTGAAATTAGTTGTTGCTGAACTGTTGCGCGTTTATTTATTAAATACTTTGAACAGAGAAAGAGTTTGTTTTACGAAATGCTAAACGGGGAACTTGTAAAGTTGTTAAGTCATAAACTAGATACAGATAAATTAATTGAAATGCTATTTAATTTTTTTTGATTATACATTTTTTCTGTTCATTTTTTGGCAAATTGTTATTGCTAATGAAACTGTGAATACAAAAAACGATTTACGCAGAAAGGAAAACATTAGAAACAGAATTTTTGCACTAATATTCAAATATTTTTTTCTCCAAATATTAATATTCACAAAATCACATAATTATTTTAAGCATTAATCGAATTTGTTTTTAAAATTATTAGATAAATAGCCTAGGAGGGGATGCGTTTACAATATCTGGATGAGCAAATTTAGCGTAGATATGTTATCTACATTCTGAACGAAAGATTTCTATACATATATGTATTTTTTTTTTATATTTAACGAGAAAACTATAAGAGACAGTAAAAAAATATTTATGAGATAGAAGTGCACTTTAATGTGTATTTATAGGTATTCCACTACAATTTTAGACTAAATGAAACTGATAAATATCAAAATTTAACGCAATTGTTAAAGATGGTTTATTTTATGAATGAATGCAAATTTTATTGCAGTTTTATCTTTGTATTTATAAAACATTTAATTAAATTAAAGAAATCGTTAAATAACAAATTATTTTAAACTGTAACGTCACAAACTTTTCTAAAACTTGTTTTAACAAGTCAAATTATTTAATCAAAAATTTTATAAACATAGTAATTTTTTTATGAGTGAATTGAAAGTGAGTATATAGTCTGGATTAGTTTACGATAAACTTGTAAAATAGTTTGAGATTCGAACAATACAATTCAAGTTTTAATTGAAATAACACTATGCTGTATTCGGTTGCGTTATACAATTGTAAGTACAATATATATTCTCTCTTTCTGCATGGTATATCGAAAACTGGAATTTCCAATTTTGACATTTATATTGTAAAGCAAAATGATTGTGTCGATGACAATACATTGCCACATGAATATGAGTCGTCTATTCTATTTCACTTCCATGCATACACACGAATAATAATAATACATATATATCTGCTTTTGCGAATATATGTATATATATTTGCGTCTGTTTGTCGGCAACTGCGCATACAGCAGAGTTACGCGGTAAGGGAAATGTACAGTCGAAATGTACAGTCTTCCGAGTTAGGTTATGTCTCGGAACTTAGTGGTTTATGTCTTTTTAGTATCACGCGAAATGAGCTTACCCCCACGAGGATAAATACGTGCTGTGAGCGGGCACGGAGTGGCGCTAGTGTAGCCTCTCTAGCCTAGCTAGGTTGGCACAGTACCAGTGTTCGTTTGTTCGTTGTCTGTCTCATTGTTATCGACCGAGCTTGGCGAACTGCGCCCGTTCTGATTGGCCGAAAGCCTGAAAGCTTTTGGTCACGTGACTAGCACTATAACGTTTGACAAAGTACGAACGCGCGCTCTGTATGTGTGTGTGTGCTTACTGCTGCCTATATTCTGTCCCACTCATGGACCATATATCAGTAGATCGAGCGTAATTGTCAAAAATGAAATTAGAATAACAGATTTTTGTTTTAGATTTTACAGAATTGTCCGAGATTGGTGTAAAATTGGTAAAAGTATTTAGTTTATTGTGCCGGATAAGAAGTATTTTGTTATCTTTAAGATTTTATTGATGTTTGACAAAGTGAACAATATTTTTGCTTTAGAAATTTAAATTAACTATTAAATCAGAAATATTGATAATATTGAACTGGTTTTAATATCCTTGATTTGTTTTATAATAAAAGTTAAAATTTCTATCAACTAAATTACAAACAAAATAAGAAATATTGTAGAATTCATTATATTAAAATTTAAAAAAAAGCTTTAAGTTGATATTCTGTTATATCTTAAATTAAAATTCGTCGTTTCGTCAATGATATGTGTAGTATATCGAAACGTAGAATTTAAATTTAAAATATAACAAAATATCATCCTACTTTTTTGTTTTAACTTTTAACAAAAACAAAACTTTTGTTGGAAATAAAATATGTTTATATTACTACCGAATCAAATTATCTTTTAGATTTTATTACGAAATAGACTTTTAATTCTAGATTATGGACAATTCTGTATCTATTTACCAATATCTTTGATCCATCTGTGTATTACCGGATATTAATGTTTTAAAATCAATTTATTGTAAAATTGACTAATACATGAATTTTGCAACTGCTGTATCAACGTCTTTGTTTTTCAAATTTTACTTTAAGAGTTGCTTATAAAAATAATTGCTAATACATAAAAATATAAATAATTCCGCATCTACTTTACCAAAGTCTTTGATACTGACGCGCATTTTAGTTCAACGGAGGACAGTTGACTATTCTGACTGACTGAGTCGAATTGAATCTGGTCTGCGTTGCGATTGTACTACCCTCAACCCGTTGCGATTGTACTACCCTCAACCCCTTGTGAATTACCACCTCCACTGTCCGACTAGTTTCCTAGCTACATATGCCCTTCGCCTACATACGGATATATAAACGCATATACATTCACATGGTGATTATCGTATATAATTATGAAAGTTACTTCGTTTTGATTGATATTTTAATAAGTATGTCAACTAATATGTTAGCGATGAATACCTTGTTTTATTATTTTAAAGTCTGGATTAGTTTAAAGATTGTTTTAGATTAAGTTTTTTGATTAACAAAATTATTAGTTTTAGACGATAGCAAAAATTTAAGTTGCATATATTGAAACAAAATTTGTTTTAAGCAAATTTATTAAAAATTGATTTTAAAAATTATGATATTTATTAAGATGTAAAGATTTGGTAGATTTTTTTTGAATTTTCAGTAATTAATTATAAATATATAAGTTAATCAAATAAATGTATATTTGTTTTCTTAATGAAGTTTTTCAGTAACATGAGATTTGAGATGAATTTATTAGTTAAAAATTAAATTGTTCTACTAATTAACTATTAGGAACTAATAAGTTTAATAACATAATATAAGATATATTTGTAACGAAAATTTAAGTCAATTACATATTTCTGTTAATAATTATTAGTTAATTTCAAATTTTTAATGTAAATTATGTAATGCGCAAAAGTGAAACTGGTTGCAGGAATTTTGAAATATATTTTGCTTGTTATTTATAATTCACGATATATTTAACCATAAATTTAATTATATTATTGCTTTATGACACAAATAGTAGTAATAATTTACTATACTATTTGTTTATCTTTAATTGTAATACCAATAGTAGTTGATCTAAAATATCTTTTGATTATGTAACATAATGCAGCCAAGTCAGGATGGCCGAGCGGTCTAAGGCGCTGCGTTCAGGTCGCAGTCCACTTCTGTGGGCGTGGGTTCGAATCCCACTTCTGACAATTAGCTTTTTTATTTATTTTTAGTTTTTATACTTATTTTACTATTCAGTAAATTCAATTATGATAAGGTTATTAGTTTTATTTTGTATTTATAAACAAATATTGAGCGAGAAGAATAAAATCAGTTCTAATACCAAAGAGAGCTAAAACTCTGTATATATCTGGATGAAAGTTAAAAAAAAGAAAGAAAAAATAGGAGTAATTCCATTATAACCGGGTCCATTTCTATTCCGTTCACGTTTTTACGCCATACAGAAGGAAAATAGCAGACATGCATTGGCAACTACAGGTTGCGGTAGATAATGTAGCAACACAGCGAACGTGTTTCAGGCGCGCATGCGTTCAACTAGTACAAGCGTCGTCGTTTTGCGCAGACAGCGATAACGATAGTCGACACGAGAGCAAATTGTTCGTCTCTCTTTCAGCAGGGCGGGCAGGCGGGATCCGGCTGAAAATCGGGGAGGGCAGGACGGCCGTGTGCAGGAGTGTTAGTCCTGCTCGCTTGGCGCTTGAATGTTAGTTTGAGACAGATTGTTTTTTCTCTTGAAGAGAGAACGGCCTTCTGGCGAATGGAATATTTTAGTCGGGATTTATGACTTTCATCTTTTAACAGAGTTGCATGAAAAGAGGTATCAGAGCGTTCGTATAGCATAGAGAACGCCTGTTTTTAGATTTTCTTTTTTTTTTGCATCATCGTGTAAATAAAATATTTTTGATTTGACTGTTTATTTTGGAAGGGAAGAAGTTAAAAAGTAATTTGTTAAGCTGTTATTCAGTTTTTAATTTATAATTTATTACAAATTTTTATTAATATATTATAAATAATTCAAATTGTTGAATTGTAATTTTTTTAAACTGTTTATATTCATATTTCGGCTATCAAATAATTCGGCTAACAAATATTTTAATTTTGTTTTTTCTTTGTTTTATCTAATGAACTAAGATTCGGCTAACAAATTTACTCGGTAAACTAATCGGTACTAATGTTTTATTATTTGGTATTTGATGTATATTTAGTTCAAGTTTAGCTGAATATCCGTTATTCAGCTGAACAACTATTTGTCACAGCGATAATATATATTAGAAATAGAAACGAAGCCGAATAATTATTCTATATTTGGCCGTGTTTATACCATTCGGTATTTGGCTGAATATTTGTTTAAAATTTGGTCGAAAGCTTGTTATTCGGCTATTTGTCTGAACTACTATTCCGTCATATCACTAAACAATTATTAAAATTATTATACACAATTACGCAAAGTAATCATAAGGGTGTGGCAAAACCTCTTTTCATTCAAGCATTTCTATTCAAACAAGCAACGTTCGTTTTACATTCATAATACCTCTCATACAAAATTTAAGTTAAAAATTGTATAAAGTTAACGACATATTGTTCAATAAAACTATCCATCATTTTATTAAAAAATTCAAACATCAAACATATTTACTAATAATACTAATATCATTATAATAAAGAAAACTTTTCCAACATTCTAAACGCGAATCTTATTAATTAAATCTTTCCTGCTGTTCTACCTATCTACCCTTTCCCTTTCATCCTCAAACGCACCACAACGCTAAAAAACTTTTCACGTCACCCGTCGGGTCCGCGTTGCGCATTTGATCGTAATAGTATAAATTTCACTTTAGTAGGTCAGTTTGCGCGCGTGCCAGGATACGGCGCGCGGCATCCCTTCATACGGCGACGCTCGGCACTCGTCGAGCCGCTATTCGGCTCTAGTCGGCTTGGCGGCGACCGGTCGCTATTCCTGCTCTAACTGGTTTACAGTAGGGGGGGGGGCGTCGCTTTTGCTGCTTTAAGCCCCATTCAGACTGCCGTTTTAGTTATTGCAGTCGTAGTTATAAGCATAAGAAAATACATGTAAGCTTATGGGAATACAATGCGCATGCGTGGTTATTGTTATAAGACATAGCAGTAGTTGTAAGCAGCCAAACATTTGAACAGGCCAAACATTCTAGTTAAAATTTTACATAGTTGTAAGAATTGGCCAATCAGAGTTGGAGTGAAAAGAGATAGCACTATTTTTTATTTAGAAACGTCAAACAAATGTCAAACAAACGTCAAATTCATAAAATATATTAAAATGGCGACTTTAGAAAGCAAAATTAATCAAATAATGTTTAATTATTATTAATATTATTATTATTATATTATTATTGATTATTTAATTATTTTATTTATTTATTTTGTGTCAAATGTGTCATTGCAGTACGCATGCGTATGTAAAAATTTCACTAGCATCACAAGCCAGTGTGAATGGTCAAGTATGCTTACAACTATTACTACGGCAATAACAAAAACTGCAACCGCAGTCTGAATGATACTTTACACTCGGCAATTCGTTACTGCTATGATGCCTGGGTTGATGTGGAGCTATGCGATCCTGCTGATGTTTTAGAAGCGTAGCAAGATGTTTATGGATGCAGGACTAGTAGCGGTTGATGGGTTTTCAGGTTTTAGATTAGCGAAAAAATAGTGGGTATATGCAGTTTTTTTGTTTAAATATAGGTCGTTATAATTTTATTATGTTAAAAATTAATATAAACTACAATTTTTATTTTTCAAATTTAGTTCGTTGTACATAAGTTCTCATAATTTTTAAACGGAATATGAAGCTGTATGTTTTAGATACTGGAACATAAATTTTATTAAAAGTATTTATTTACTTCTAGTTTCCTTAATTGCGCTGTATATATAAATGATTAAATTATAATTTGGTTCACTATATTAATAAATATATAAAGTTGTTATAATTGAAAATTAATATTGAATTTTTCTGTTTAACACATATTAAGTAAGTTAAATAAAAAAATCTCCTTATTTAAATATTCATTACAATCGCAAAAAATTAGAATTTTTGAAAGTGCGTCTCGGCCTATAACAGTTTGGGAGACCACGCAATAATACATTTATATTTATTTCTCATCTAAATTTGGAAGTTATTAAGTAACATTACTAAAAAAAAAGGAACAAGGACTTTAATACCGATATTTTTAGGTTAATTTGAAATATTTCTTATTGTATATTAAATAAAAATTATAAATATAGAAATTTTGGATAATTTTTATTTTACGTAAAATTATTATAATTTTTTTAATTAAAAATTATTACAAAATATTAAATATGTATTTGTTTAAAAGCCGATTATATTTTTTATATATTTTTAATAAACCAACGATTGTTTAGTACATAATTAATTTTAATATGTATCAACAGATGGCAGCATAAACATATTTTGAGCTAAAACTGCTTATATACAAATTACGAAGAAACGGTTTACATTTATCATCAATCAGTTAAAAAAGTTAGATCTTTAGAAAAATGTATTTTACGAGGTTTTCTTTTTTTTTGAAATTTTCTACCAGAAAATAAAAATTAATGAGACGAAAAAATAAATAAATTGTTGAACTTTTTGTATACGGATGAATGAAGTAAAGACATTTATAGGTGATATCGTTAATTTTGAAAGAAAATTATTAATTCAGTGTATGTATAGTTCATGAAATAAAATTTTTATATACTATAAGAATTTTGAGATTTATGTCGATAAAACTACTTTTATATTAGTCTATTCATTCAACAAATCACAAACTTATCATGTTAAACTAACACAATCCCTTTTGGTTACAGGTCACATTATCTACGCAGAAATCATCCCCCTATTACATATTTATCAACAACAACTCATTGCCCAGGTAAGAACTTTGAATCTGTAACATCCTTACGGGGTAACATTCAATGGCTCGGAGACCTTAGACTTTCGGGCCACTCTATATAAGTAAGTACACATCTACCCTACCAAGGGATAGCCACTGTTTGTAAACTTAATGTTATACGCACATTAAGTACATATCTTGCGGTAGATTAGAACTTAACCCTTGCGCAACGAAAGGTACCTAAAGAGAACCATACAGTTTAGTTTGTATACGTAGACCTAGTTGGCGAACGAGGAAAGGATATATGTATGTGAAGCATCCTGCATTATTAATGAGCATAGTTTGCGTAATGAGGTGACCCATCTTGTCATCTTATTAATATAGACGAAACTACGATGATGCTCTTAGATGACAAGGAACAAAGTTGACTGCGAGTTTTGTTGCCGACTTGGTTCACTAACTATAATAAATGTTTTGCTAATGATTTTTAAATGGACGTGTGCTTTGTTTTACAAGATGGATAAGTTAATGAACTGTAATATTATTTAGAGGAATTTATTATCGAGAATTTTTTTTGGTTTTCATAATCATATAGAAAAATACAATTATTACAACTATGCAAATGCAGTGTTGGAATTTATTTAGATTATTTTATGCAGATCTAGCTAAAAAAATGTTGTCTTTTATCTTATTTAAATAAATTATATATTTATTTATGTCTATTATGTAATTTAGATTATTTTTATTATATAATTTATTGTAAAATCATCTAAAGTTTTACGTTAAGAATGAAGTAGTTGGCGCTGCAATCTGCGTACGTATCACAAAAGAATTATAATAACTGAGTTAAAAATCTAAAAGTACAGTAATGTCATTATTATACTAGTAGCATAATTATTTTTTTTTGTTTACTGGGTTTTGTGGAAATATGAATATTTTGGTTTTTATTTTATATTATTACGTTAATTTTTATTTTTTAATTGTGAATAAAATAAAATAACTGTAATATAGTTTTGATGATAATATTTAATGTGTATCTATTTTACAAACTTATTATATTGTATTTTAACGTATTGTTTTTGTTTGATTATTATCTATTATTACCTTAAAATAATTAAGCTTCTCTTTATTTTTTACTCCAAATATTCAAATCAATAAATCATAATATATTCAGGAAAGAAATCGAAAATCAATAATGCTAGTTTGAGTAATTAATTAATGATGGCTAAATATCTAAATTAAATACACTTCTTACTTTAGTCAGTTTACGTCGATCATTACACGTCTCACCAATACATACATCAATACATACACTATCATTACGAGTATGAGTTTAATATTGATTACAAACTCTTAGCATAACACGCAACCATATAATATATTCACCATTTACACAGTACTTTACAATCAGTTCGTTTTAATGATTAACATAAGAACAGTATGAGGAAGAAGTAAGCGAAAACGAACACTCAGTAGATGAATCGTTGCGATGTATATGTCTACATGCCAACAATGATTAACTTTTCTTTCTATATGTCGGATCAATATTGCATCGTTTACTTAACTGGGTTGGTTGAATGAGTGCTTGGATAAAAAGACAGGGACGCTTTTTCATACAGCTAAAGATCCTGAAAAGAACTGATTTCAGCCGCTATTCATAGAGAATTTTAAGAGATACGTTACTTGTTCGTTGAGGTATTTTAGAAAAAAAATATCTTAATTTAAATGTTTCGAATTAAACTATATAGAAATTTTCTGCACAATACTTTATAATTATTAACATATCAAAACAAGTTTTTTTATTATTTTGACATAATGAATCACAATACTAGCAATAATAAATAGAAATTACAATATACAATATAATTATAGTGTGTGACTAGTATATACAAACAGTTGTCAATAATCAATTTAGTTGTAATAACTAATTGCATTTCTTTTAATCAATAATTTAACTCTTGTCACATCTATAATGCATACATTTATATACCAACAGTATATACTATTGTATATCATAGTGCATTAGTGACATTGTTATGACAGATAATATTATAAGTAAGTATTATAAATTCATAAATTATTCATAGGAAATTGTTCGAATTGTAAGAATTATTTATTTCGCATTGTTACTTATTCTTATTGACTAATCGTAAGTAAGATATTATTTTATTGTCTATACATATTCATGTTGTGATTACAAGAAATATTGATATTTTCATTTGAATATGAAGAAAGAATTAAATATCAATTGTAATGGCAAATATTTTAAAATAATTTATCGTTTTTGAATAAATAAGAAATATATTCTGAAATATCCTGTTAAGCTTGAATTTTATTTATTTAGAATTTACATATACGTTTATGTAGTTTCATAAAATTTATGAGTCCAATAGCCGACTAATATCTAATACATTTTTTACAAGATTTAAAAAAAATTATTTTATAACATTAGTTGGCTGAACCCCGCCATTAATTATTATTGTCAATAAAAATTTATTTATTATTAAATATAAGCTAATATTGCTTTTTAAAAACAGATACAGAAATACGTTTCCAGAACAACATAGCATTTTATTTTGTGTATCTGCAAAAATGTCACAAAAATATTATTTTCAATTTCAATAATTGCATATTATTACGATATTCATAAAATTATTTTATTTTATTAAACATAAAATTTAATTAAAATTTGTTTCAATAAATTATCGCATTGTAACAAGAAAAACAATATTATTTATTAATAAATATGTGACAAACTAAAATAGACGTTAAACGCCGTCACTGGCTTCATGCGTCGAATGTTCAATACGTCAAACATAATATTCTAGATCATTCAATTAGGTGGTATATTGTGTGACATGAGGGGGTGTTATATGTAATCACTTCGGGTTGCTTCTTGCCGTCAAAATTCCATCGTCTTTACGCCTTGCGCTTTCCGGAATACGACGCCGACGCACCGCGTCACATTCACCTCGTCTCATTCACTCACTTCGTTTACATTTGCTCACTTGGATTCCCTCGGCATTTGAGGGAAATCAGAGTTTAGAATGAAGATTGGCTATTAAAGAGGAATTTGAAAATAATAGATTGTTAGTAAAGTTTCTGTAATATGTTTAATATAAAGATATTATAGTTTTACTGTGTTTATTTTGAAATTAATTTTAGTACTTTATGCTTATCTATAAAAAAAGAAGGAAGTTGGTTTGAAATTACATAACTTGTCTGATGAAATCTATTAATAAAAAATAACTAATTACAATTTTTATTAATTGTTTTAATAGTAGTAAGAGATATGTTATTACACAAAAAATGAAATAGCTATTTCTTTTAATACAAAACAAATGATTTATTGATTTAATTAGACGATTGGTAGTTTTGGCTGCAAAAGCATGAAAGGAAAATCGATATAAATTGATGTATAAGAAGTGTAAAGTTTATAAAAAATGTTACAAAAATTAGAATGAATCTAATGAACACTTGATTAAAAAGAATGCGTTAATTATATTGAAAGTATACGTCTACGTGGACGTCCGATGAGTAGAGGGGGAGGTATGATTGAAAGTGTTTTGCATGAGCAAATGTTTCCTAGTGGTAAAAATCAGAGAAATATGGATGAAGCAAAAGTTGTTTATTTAGATCAGAATATTTGGCGGAAATTTATTTTTGCATAAATAAAAAGGGTTTGTGTTATACTCTTATGGGTACAGGGTGTGATTGTGTATGTATTTTACAAATGCTTCTTAAATATTTTTTGTTAGCAATCTGGTTATAGATGAAATTTCCAAATAATGTATTGAATAATCTTATAAGCTCTGAAATAAATGATTTAATTCTGTTCAAGTGAAACAAACTATCTGAACAGCAAAATACAATTCTACTATCTATTGCTGCACCGTCAGTCGTCAAACGTCATTACGCAAAACGACAAACAAAACGCAAACGTTGTTGTCGCGCCGAATTGAAGGTTACGGTGTGACGGTGGCGCGTCGCGGCGTTCGCCAAGCGATAAGACGTCACCGTGCGGCGTCGGCGTCGACACGCGCCATCATCGAGCGCCCGTGTTCCGTGACGCCAGCGTCGCTGCGCTGATGAATGTGCGCTGCCCTGACTTGTTCTCTCGCATTGCTCTGACACTGGTTCAACTGTTTCTGGTGCTAGGGAAGGGGAAGGAGAATGTCGGTTCTGGGGGTGCAGGGGTGGGGGATAGAGTGTGCGGCACACTAGATTTACTGCCATCACCGAGCTGCTTCACGCTAATTTACTGGGGTTGTAGCCGACCTGCGGCATTTGGTCCTCGTGCGAATTCGGTTCGATTCGCAGGACCCGTGAGCGCCAAGCAGGATCCGCTCTTGGTTAGATTATACTGCTGTAGATACATTACGATATTTGATTAGGTATTTGTAGATTACTGGGGAATAGTGACGATTGACTGTCTTGCGTTTTACTGCAAAACGCCGCAGTAAATGATGCAATGGCTTGACGTTTATGTAAAATGTAACTGTGATGTGAATAAAACAACAAACATTGACGCGGCAATATACAGTAGACGCAAGAGTGCGGAATCGAACATGCAATCTTGAAATTTATGCGAAATTAAAGTTTGGTTAGATGAAACTTTTTATGTCTAATATACATGGATATTTTAGATATGTAATTAATTATATAATAATTTGTATAAGTCACTAGATATTTGTAAAATAGGATTTTTTTCTCTATTTTTTCCAAAAGTGAATGCTTAAAATGAATTAGACGAGATAAACATTTTTTTTTTAATTAGAAAAAAATATTCTATTTTAGAAATATAATAATAAATATTTTAAAATATTTTTAATACAGAGTACACTACATTATCAGGTAATAGATATGCGCATATTTTTGCTAAGACTTTATTGAGTTTACGAGATTCGAAACGATACTAGATGTGTCTTTTTTCGTTTTCGTTTTGTCAAAAATATTACAAATTAATATTAATTTTTTTTATCAAAGTTAACTGAATACCAAGACAGTTTATGTAGTGTACCTAATCATTTATATTGTCAATACTGTTTAAGTTGGTAATATTTCATTTGCTTTTCTTTTAAAAGTGACATTACTATTATATTTTTTTTTATTAATTGGCGACTTTTCTAATTTGTTTCTGAATTTAAATCTAAAACTTCGAATTTTTACTACTTTGACTGCAAGGAAAAAGTAGTATAGCGTTTGGTACGGTGTCTGTAACATTTTCAAAAAACAAAAAAAATTGTATAGAAATCCTTCATATAGCCTCTAGATGACGAATCTGAACTTAGTTTATGTGGGTGTATGGATGTGCGTCGTCAGCTCGCTCGCTCGATCGCTCGCTCGCTCGCTCGCTCGCTCGCTCGGTCGTAAGTCAAAATTTTGTGGCCGCAACTCCTCCTAGACGGTTCAACCGATTTTAATAAAATTTTCAGGATAAATTTGTCTAGTGCCCAAGATGGTCATGTGGTTTTATTTTTTTCCAGTGATGCCAACATTCCGAGAAAAAAATTACTAAAGTTTTTAAAAATTCATATTGGCTACGTTATTTATCCGATTTTGATCAGATTTTCAGAAAAGATTTCCCTAATGCTCCCATTATTTACACAATTTTATTAATATTCAGTGTTGCCAACTTTCCAAGAAAAAAATTACTAAAGTTTTAAAAATTTTATTATGGCCATGTTATTCAACCGATTTTACTCAAATTTTCACAAAAGATTCTCCTAGTATTCATATAATTTATGTAATTTTAACAAAATACAGTGTTGCCAACTTTTCGAGAAAAAAATTACTAAAGTTTTTAAAAATTCATATTGGCTACGTTATTTATCCGATTTTGATCAAATTTTCAGAAAAGATTTCCCTAATGCTCCCATTATTTACATAATTTTATTAATATTCAGTGTTGCCAACTTTCCGAGAAAAAAATTACTAAAGTTTTAAAAATTTTATTATGGCCATGTTATTCAACCGATTTTACTCAAATTTTCACAAAAGATTTTCCTAGTATTCATATAATTTATGTAATTTTAACAAAATACAGTGTTGCCAACTTTCCGAGAAAAAAATTAGTAAAGTTTTAAAAAATTTATTTTGACCATTTTATTTAACCGATTTTAATCAATTTTTATAAAAGTTTTTCTTTGTGCCTAAATAAATTATACAATTTTAACAAAATACAGTGTTGCCAAGTTATCGAGAAAAAAAATCACAAAACTTTTTAAAAATTCATTGTGGCTACATTATTTATTCGATTTTGATTAAATTTTCAGAAAGGTATCTCCTAGTGCCCACATAAATTATAATATTATTAAAATACAGTGTTGCCAATTTTCCGAGAAATGTCAAAGTAGTCTATATATGGGTTTACCCATATACTTCTAATCTTGTTATTTTACTATTTGTGTACTAAAAATTTGTGTAACCGAATTAACACAGAACTATAACCTAAAGCCGTTTTATTTTACAAAATTTGTGTTATAGACTGTCTATTTCTAATTTTTACCAACGTCATCAAATATGGCGAATAGAATGGCAGCTTTAAGTCATCTTGATTTTTACAATGTTAATCTAGATGATTTAACTTCAAATATTCTTGGTGGCACCTAGCGTCGTTCCGTCACTCCTGCTGGCCGTCGGCGTCGTCCTGCTGGAACTGTCTGCCGTGTCCATTGCTACACGGTGCAAGATTAATTACATCGCATGCATGTTGTATATATGCATGCGGTATGCGGCGCTCTATTCAACGCCCGATTCTGCCATGTTACGGCTATATACATTCAGTTTACGTTTATGTACGTTCTGTTACGTACACCTAGCACTGTACCTGGTGTGTGTCCGTGTGTGACATTGAGTAAACTGATATTTATACACACATAGGTATAGTGCAGGTTATAGGTCGAAGGTTAGCTGAACTTTACATTCGGCTGCTACGCTAGTTTTTCTTTAAAAGAAATTTTATTTTTAGATCTATAAGCATTGTTGTTAATGTCACGAATATGTATATGTAGAAAAGTTTGAAGAATAAGAAATTTATATAGGTTGCTCATCGAATTGGTTTGATTGACGTAATCAATTTAGAGGATATAGACTAAATAATGTTATTTAAAAATTGACATATTTATACTAGAAGAAACTTTTACAAATCCTAAAGGTCGTAGTACATAGATTGTCTACTTCTTCAGTTTTCATCTGGAATCTCTAGTTATTAACTATTTGTCTTCAGTCTCTTCTCAACACTGAAACAATGAAACTTATATGATTAGTATCGCAACATATAGCTTCAAGTTTTTATTAATTAAGTACAAGTAATTATGATTTTATATAAACCTATTCTTTAAATTTAGATAATTAATTATTTTTTTTTACCAATTAAAATATCCTTTCAAATGTTTTTTTGATAACGGTAGATCGATAACATTTTATTAAAACATTGTAAATAATTATTTACATTTTGGCACTATTAAATCTCTTACAGAAAGTACGTTTGTAGTATTAGAAATACAAGTAACTATTAAAACATGGGTTATTTGTACTTTTGCTATAGGGAATAAACTTATAATATTTTTTTTTTATTAATAATATTTTTAAAAGCTAATATGTTAGCAAATAGATTTTTAAAGATTCTAATTTAACTATTGTGTATAATAATTTATTATTATTATTATTGTTTATAACAGAAATATTTGATATATTGTAAATTTACTATATTAATTATCCGTTTTAACTTTTTGAAATAAATTTGCTTTATTATGTATAAGAATGATATTTGCTGAACGACACATTGTAATCATAATTTATGTTTTGTTGATTCTCAGTACTCTGAGCAAAATTTCCAGCATATTATGTTATGAAAATGTATGAAGTTTCTAATTCTTAGAAAACATAGACGTATTTCTTCGAATTATGACGTGAAATTTTAATATCATTTATTTTTGTCTGCAAAGTTTCATTTTCAATAGTTTATATTTCAAAGTAAAATGGCAAAATCATTTAATATTTTCTATATATATTTAAGACATTAGCTTTTATTAATTGTATATATTACTATATTTATATTAACATCTATTTTGCTTTTCATGACAAAGCAGTTATCGTTTAGATATTTACCAAAATATTTACAATTCATTTAGCATTAAATGCTCAATCTATGCTACAGAAATTTTAATCCAAAATCAAAATTAATTTCGTATTACACTTTAACAAAGAGTTATTCATATACTAGTCTACATTCACAATGTTATCTCAGCTAGTGCGAACATATAACTATTTCAGAGAAGTTCACTAGAATCGAAACAAGCGAATAACGAACAGCTGAATAACGCTAGCTCGCTTGCCGAACAGATTAACAAGGAACAAAATATTTACATTTGCCATCGTATTCAGGATCAGTCACTATAGGAGAATGTTAATTAATATCATATCTATACCATCATGGTTAATAGTTATTTTTATATCAATCAAATATTTCAATTTTTTTTATAACTTTACTGTTTTTAATATATGAAAATATAGAATTTCGAATTTAATCATTTCGTGAATTAGATAAAATTTTACCTAGTTTGTAAATTGTTGGAAATGCTCAGTTTATAAACTAGAACTAAATTTATATTTAAATTTTAATTGTATACACATATTTTAATTAATGCATGTATTGCTTGTATAGAAAAAATATTTAAGAAAAGTTGATAAAATTAGTTTCTGTCAAATAGACAAGAAAACTTTCGCTTCATATACATTCGTGATATTTCTTCTCATAGTTTTTCTATTCTTACCACTTAGAAACATTCGCTAATCCAAAATACTCTTACTCATACGTACTCATACGTACTCATTCACTCATCTACGTAGACGTATACTTTTAATATCACTCACATATTATACGGACTAACACCAACTTTTACAACAATTTTTTTTTCCAATTTTTACACTCATCATACAGTATTCTATTGCGTACCCGATGTCTTCTAGTTTCTCATTTTCACAGCAATCATTTTTCTTTTATGATTTTGCAGTCAAACTTAACACTCACTGCCATACATCAATGTAGGTACCAATACAGCATTGTATACACTCAAAACGGGCTTCTCTGGATACAGTTACATTTTCAGCCACAATTTAAAAAAATAATCTTTACGAGTATTAATCCTTCCTAAACAATGACAAACTAACCCGTATTAAATGACGAATTTATAATATAACAATAATAATAAAATTAATTTTATAAATAAGGGCAACTTTTTCTAATTTTATTTATTTTAAAGATAATTTGTTATTGGCTTTTATTGGTTAATTTTAAAAAAAATTTATTCAAAGGATAAATTTATTCTAACATTTGAATATTGATTAAACATTTCTAGGAATCTAGTGTATCAATAAATTGACAATGTGAATATAGCTTTATGGTGGCTAAATTTCGATGGTATATATTTCCATCGAAAGCATTTATACGATTTGAACATTACATTAATTTGTTGGAAAACGAATGATTTGCGCGAACTGAATCCAATTCTCAACTGTTTCATTGTAATTTCCGGGCTTGATTGACTAATGACAAGTAGAGAGAGAGAGGGAGGGGGAGGGGGAGAGGGCGAACGTGTAATGTGCTCTCTGGACTCCGGGTCCGGAGCTTTCGTTTCTCCCCGTTACCACCGTACTCTGTGCACCCCGATATGTATTCATGAGTACTTTCGATGCTGAATGATTTTTATTATGTGTTCAGTAAACAGTTGTTGATTTTGTTGTGCTCGTAACTTTAGTTTTGCTAAATTGGTTTCTATAAATGGTACAGGGGCCTTCATATTTTAGTTACTTGCAATTTGCTGGGTGTTAACTAAATGTATATTAAATTATTCGTATTATACTTCATTATAGTGAA
The DNA here is from genome assembly GCA_963966155.1 of Clivina fossor. NCBI lineage: Eukaryota > Metazoa > Arthropoda > Insecta > Coleoptera > Carabidae > Clivina > Clivina fossor. Next base: position 7,336,889 of record OZ014565.1, on the reverse strand, counting down.
AATACTTTCGGTTTTGTATAGAAATTAAATTACCTATTTACAATTTGTGAAAAATTGGGCAATATAAATTTTTTAAAACTATGTACATTTTATAAAAAATCTACATTTAAACTATAAATGCTTTTGGTACTCGCTGAAATATTTTTATTATGTATAAACAAATAATAAAATAAAACGGTTTTAGGTTGTAGTTCTGTATTAATATTTATTAATAATCGTCGTTTCGACGTACTCAACGTACATCTTCATGAGGACAAATGATATAAATGGAATTTACTGTAAATAAATAGAACATAGAAACAAGTTACTGAGTTACAAAATAAGTAAAGACACTGATTTAAATAAAATTTGGCTTTCTTTAATTAAAAATTTATAAATTTTATGATCTAGTTACTTATTTTGTTACCTAGTAATTTGTTTATATATTCTACTGTAAATGTCATTTGTATAATTTTTTGTTTTGAAAGATTTTTTACTATGTTAAATAAAAAATATTAAAAACATTTTTAATTTTACAATGTTATTCAAAAATTTTTGTTGGCCAATTTTGGCAATTAAGCTATTATCATATAATGGTTTATTATTATTAATTGTTCATTGATTTTATTACTGTAAAAAATTGAGATTTTTTTATTAATGTTTAGCGTTTTAATGTTGTTTCCACAAGTTAGTAGATAATGCAGTTTAGAACTAATACCATTACAACTACAACATAAAATGAATTTTGTGATAAGTAGGGTAATTCGAATAAGCTTTATCTTATGAAAAATAAGGTTTATGGTTTTAGTTTTATTAGTTGTGTTTAGATTATTAATGTCGTTTAATGTGTTTTTACAAAATAATAGATAAGTGCAGCATTACAATTAAAACATAACACTAATTTTGAAATAACCAGAAGATCTTCATGACCAACAAAACAGCTATTACCAAACCGATTTCCATAACCTTTTACAAGCTACCCACTTTTCAACTTTTCATCGACTTCACCACGAACTCAACAGCTCAAACATCGCCAGCGAAAAGGCGTCGAATAGTTCACAATCTACCCACCAACCCATCGTACCGATATTTGTTAAGAGCGTAGCTGTACGAGTAATATTGATTGTCGTGCAGAGTGAAGAGGAATGGGGAAGGTGGTGCTCGCGGAATACTAGGGCTGTAGCGTCTCAATCACATCTCTATCAGTTTTGCGAGACGCCGATTTCAATCTCGCCTCGGAGAGGGTGTATGTATGTGGGTGCAGTAGCGTCTTGTTCAGTCGAGCGTTACGGCGCCGAGATTAGGGGGAATTGATGAGGAAATCTTGCGATGCTCTACGCGTTGCTGAACTGTACGGGACTACCTTTTAACTCGACTATTGAGTTGAGGTTTTGACTAGAATTGACAGGGATATGTGTATGTAGGAGGCTTTCACTAGCTTCAGCGATTTTCTGGTTCTAGGTGTAAAATATTGATGATTATTGTTTTGTTGAATATTGTGGTCTATTTATTATTTGTTACATCAATTTTTTACATAACAGTTTAGTTTCGTGTTTTACCGATATTTGTTTGTGAAAATGGTATTGTCTAACTGGCCCGAAACTTTTTAAATATTGTGTGTTTTAAACACAACAGAAATATGTAATTAGGTACTATGGTATTCTACTAGTATTGCTAGTATGAATAGAAAATTTTTATATCGAACACATAACCTTCCAGTTTCCGGCTGGCCACTCTATCTTGTGAGCTAACAATAACAGACGATTTAATTGATAATTTAATAAATATATATATATATATATATATTTAATTTTTAAACTGCTAATATATTAGCTACCAAAATACATCTATTCATTGCAGTTCTATGAAAACTTTTTACGTTTTAAACAGCATTTTATGCTACTTCACTACATATTCGTCCATTAGGTAATTCAGCGAGCAGAAACATCTTATCTGGATACTTCTCCAACCCCTACCGCAATACAATTCCACCACAAACCACAGTTACACTTCAAAAACATTTACCATCGTCAAGATTTCCTTCTATTTTCTTGTACCGTATGTATCTCATCTAAGCTTGGTGGTATTTAATACTCGTTGCTTCTTTACAAGTGCTGCGTATTGAAACGCCAAATCCTTCGCAATCCTCCCCTAGGTGCTCGTGTGCATAGAGCGTCAGGATTCGGAATCAAATCGGTTTTAGTATATGAATTTGATATTTTTTGGTGTGAAGACGAAATGAGAGGGTGCACAGAAAATAAACTATAGCGAATGATGTAAATACAAAATAAAATTTGGTTTAGTGAAAACGATATGCAAATTTTTTCTGCGGAAATGTTATTGTAACATAGTAAAAATCTTTTAGAACTCATTATATTTATGTAGTTCAAAATATTATACACATAACATTTACAGTAAATAAACAAAACATAGAAACAAGTTACTAAGTAACAAAATAAGTAACTAGATTACAAAAATTTATAATTTTTAATTAGAGGAAGCCAAATTTTATTTAAATCACTTGTTTTATGTTTTGTTTATTTACTGTATATGTAATTTGTATCATTTATCTTGATGAAGATGTACGTGGAGTACGTCGAAACGTCGATTATGAATAAAAATTAATACAGATCTACAATCTAAAGCCGTTTTATTTTCTGAAAATTTAAAATAACTGCGATTTTTTTGAATATTTCTACCAGAAAATAAAGTTTTCTTAGACAGTACAATTTTTCACACATACAATAAAAATCTGGGCTTTTGCGTTATATGCAGATAGTGGGATTGATAAATATTAATTGAATATATAATACGAATTAAATAATCTTTCTCTCCGCCACTGTGTTCTTCATCAAAACCATAACATCTAACCTCATCGCAACAAAGCAGGACCCCATTGCGATGCGAAACTCAACAGCAGGAGTATAGCAGGAGTATCTCCGTGTCACGGAACTAAATTAAGATCGGGGCGTCACCAACTTCACTTCGTTCCGCTTCGTCGTGGCTTCGTCCTTCGCCGCCAACCTTCGTGGCCCTGCTATGCAACGCGGCGTCAACTCACGATTGACACGATTTGATTGAATCCTTTATTGAATGAAGCTTCATTTATGTTGCGTAATTTAAGGGTTGTCATTCAATCTGATAATCTTCACGACGGCGACGCCACTGCTGTAAATTAGAGACTAGCGCATCGTAAATGTAATGGGGATTGCGTTGTGCATGCATATTGGAAAGAATGACGACATATTACTCTTTAGATTATCATATGGTTTGTGTAGATGCAAGAGAGGGATACCGTAATTGTAATTATGAGGTTTAGGTTTTCGGGAAGGGAAGTTGCGAAGTTGATTCGAAAGCTATTAATTTGTAATTTAGTTGGTTTAGATTAAAGATTACATAATTCACTTTTGAAAATTAATTGAGTTTTTTGTTATTATTAAATTGTTATAAATATGAGAGGAAAAATATTGTAATTTTATTTAAAAAATACACAATTTTTGCCGTAGGTTTTCTTTTGATTTTTGTAAATGTGGAGTGAAAGTTGCGACATATTACATAGTAGGTGCTGAATTTATAGAATTTTCTGTGTTGGTGTATCGTGGTCGATCTATCCTCGTTGCAGACGTTTTGCCATACATCGTATATGGCATCTTCAGTGTTTGTTGAATGAATGAGAGTTTTTTTGTTTTTGATATATGTACCTATACTTCCACCATCCTTTACAGATTTGATGTTTTTTTTTTGCTATGCCGTGAGAAATAAACAGCTTTTAAAATAAGTTAAGGAAAAGAAGGTTTTCGACACGAGCCGTAGGCAAGCAAGAATAAAATACTTTTTGGTACATTTCAAAATAATTATAAATTGAAAATTGCACAATATTTTATCAACAGGACAGTATCTTATTAACGGTGCTAATTTAGGCTTATTTTTTTTTTACTGTATTGTTAGTTATAAATAGTTATCAAAATCGTGAATTATGATATTATATTACAAACATTAAACATATTATTCAACAGGAGTAGAAAAAGATATATATCATTATTAAGAAATAAAATAACGATAAAGTTATATTTATTAAAAACACTTGATTAGTTTCACAAATTATTTATTCACTCTACGATCGTTTCGACCTTTCGGATATCTACATAATATCTATTATCGTAATCTAAAGCAAAACAATTCGCACAGAATTACATCTCCGACAGAGAGCAACAAACAGTGTTAAATTCCATTTCATCTCAAATAATCTAGTCTCATTTTAATTAGAGAAAGCGCATATATTTCTCTGGGTGGTAAGTCTGGTAGAAAAACCTCGCGAACAAAAACGCCATTCCATTCCATTCCGCTCAGGTAACGTTATATACTCGTACATCCCATCGCTAAAGATTGCATATTTAAACAAGTTACCGTTCCCAAGTCGTTACAATTTGCTACGCGCTCGGCCATTTACACGGCGCGCCGGAACTTTCCGGACAATGCCGGTCGGTCGGTGCATTTGCCCGGAGTTTTGAGCTTCGATCCCGATGCGGTACTTTGGCTACTTTCTCGGCTCGGAGTGGAGAAGTTTCACGCACGTATTTGTTAGGCCTTGTACACTTTACTTGTCTGCTGTCTGCGATCCTGGTAAACGGGAAAACGGAAAAGGTTTAATTAATCTGCGTTGTCTACTGCTACTAGATGCTGCTAGAATTTGTAGCGGTAGTGGTTGTAATAATAATAAAAATAGATTTTATTAATAATAATAATTCAATCGATATACTTCTAAAAATATAATATGTTTTGTATGGTCTTGCTAATAATCACCGTTTTTAAGATTCCTGTTTTGTTACCTTTTTTTTACATTTCTCGCGTTAGATATCACGGTTAACACACAATATACATTTTAACAAGTTTTTAAATCCAAATTACCTTTTGTCCATCGCACTTTTACTTAAAACCTCAACTTATTTCCTTCGACATCCTTCTACATACGAGAACATATCTTTCTCTTTCCACACGCTTGTTCGTCCACAACCCAATACATCTACTAAGAGGAGGGGGAGGGGGGGTAGTTGAGCGATGCTTTGATTAATTACATTCAAGGCACCCGTGATCGACTCCACAGCTATACACTGGAATCGGTTGTATCTCGCAGATGTTCCATTAGTTAATTGGGCGCAGCGCGTGAGTTTCTTAGCATTTTCGCTTCGCTTGTTTCGTCCGATCCGTCTTAAAGGGGTTTGTCTGTTGGGTAGATGTGTGTGTGTGTGTGTGTGTGTGTGTGTGTGTGTGTGTGTGTCTACGGAGCATAAATAACCAACACGTGAAACAGGACATGGGATTAAACTCGCAAACGAGAAAGTTTTATGGAAATTGTATATCGTATCGGATGCTTGCTATCATTGCATCTAAATGCATAAATACGATTAAATTTGTTTTCCAGTATTCTATTGTTAAATGTTGAGTTTTAACTACGAGTAGGACTGAATTAATAAGTTAATTTTATAAAACAGAATATTATTATTTTTATTATTATTATCATTATCATTCCTGTTGATAGCCGCTTATTTGTACAGAACATGAACTATGTAAATCAAGGTTATAACAGCATTATTTATAACTTATTTGAGACTTCATTTAGTTTAATCGGGGTCAGTAAATTTAAGACAAACTGAAGTTTTAGTTTATATGTTTGTTGTATATATAGGTGTTGTTGCAATGTGATGAATTTACTTAGCAAAAAACATAAAATAAAATAATTTCTTTTAAATCACAAACAGTCATCTTTGACCACTGGGTACATTGAGTATTTTTGTAACTTTAAATCACTTATTAGAACTTCAGCTTTATCTTTTGCTAGTGATGATAAAAGCTTAGCTGTCGAAATACGTATATATAGCTTATTTGAATAGTATTGATTGTGGTTAAAGTGGAATTATTTATTTTATTAATTTTTGCCACATTAAGCTCATATATTAATTTATTAAAAACACATGTATTTATAATAGTGCTTCTACTATATGTGTGTGTGTGTGTATTGTAATTAATATTTAAAGTTTTTAAATTTAAAACAACAAAAATTAAATAATAAATTTAACGAAAAAAGTCGGAGTCGGAATAAAAAAAAAAAGCTTTCCACTCCGACTACAATACACCTCTACATTATAATTCTAATAACCTATACCTTAGTATTTTTAATGATCAATATTGATCGTACAGTATAACCAAGAACAACTCAGATCCACACTATTCTCTTTACTTACCCCCATCTATTCTTGTCATCATTACATTTCCGCTTGACTGAACGTATCGCGCAACACCTCTTACATCAAATTTACATACATACTACACTCAGCTACCAACTCACTCTCATCGCGTCCTAATCATTTCTAGTCCACGGGGAGGACGCCTGATCGTCTTCATCGTGTGGAAATTAACGAGCGGCCCTGCAGACGTTATGAATCGCAAAACGACGTCGACGTTGCGGCCATTAAAAGATTTCACACATCGCGGCCGACACGAGAGTCCGTCGGAGTTGGATACCCGGAATGAGCACAGACCGACCGGATTTCATGACCGGAATTTTTAATGAAGCCCGCACGGAGTGCCGCGCAGTAATTGTTCGTGCACTATTATGCATCGTTTGGCATTTGCCACTCGCTCAAAATAAGAAGTGGAATTGAGTTTTTTTTCTTTCTTGGCATTATTATTTTTGTTTTGCTATATTAAGATGGGGAGTGTGAAGAATTTTCTTAGGTTTTGGTCATCTTGTTTTTATAATATATTTTTTTTAATTTCATATTACGTGCAATTTAGTTTAAGAGTGATTGAAAATTATAATATAGTCTGAATAATGTGTACAAGCAAAACTGATTTTGTACGTTTATATTTATTTATGTGGCACATTATAATATTTTTCTTATATATAAAATTTTGTTATGATTCTAGTATGTTATACAGCAGTTAATTTGCCGTGAATTTGAAATTAATTATTAAAAAATATATGAAGAAATGTACTTGTACACGGCCAGATTTGTCAAAAACTACACTATGTAAATTTACCTATTCTATAAATGTATTTTTACAAAAAAATGTAATATTACGTTAATTATCGCAGTAAGATTTAGGTTATTTGATATGTATGTATTATTTTAATTTTCAATTTAGTTTCATTTTTGAAAGTTAATGGAAAAAATACCTATAATTTATCAATAACAAATTTTGAAAATAGTGAAAGTAAAACTGTAAAAAAATTGTAAAAAAGTTAAATAAGAATCTATTATATATCAGTGAATATAGAAAGATGTAAACGAATTCAAAAAAATCACATGTCACTGTAAGAATGCCAGTAAAACTCCCATCATATGTTTATATTATTAAGTTATTCTCTCTCTCTCTTTCTCTCTCTCGCAAAATCTTATTCCATTACATTTACAATACTCCTTTTGCGTCGAGCGAGGCAAAGAATGGTGGCGCAGAAGAGCCCGGCAAAGACGAACGAGCGTACGAAGAGAGCGAATGCTTGTTCTATACTCTCTCTCTCTCTCTCTCTCTGTCTCTCTCTCGTCTCGAACTTCAGCAGGAGCACAAAACGACGCCAACTCGTCGATGGCCTGAAGCAGTTACGGGGCCCGCACACAGGACGTTTCTAGAAACATCTCCTGAACTGATTAGGATCAGTGGCAGTAGAGAGCCGGAGTTTTAGGTGTTAGAGAGAGCGAGCGAACGTATAGTATCAGGAATGATTTCAAAGTTCTGAGCATTTGGTTTTTAAAGATTTTATTCAGCTTGTTTTTATCTATTTAATATTGAACTTGTAATATTTTACTGCAACACCTATTATGTCAAACAATGATATATGCAAAATAGTGTAGCGGTTTCTAAAGTGTGGGTTGTAACCCACTGGTGGGTTACAATAAATATTAAAATATGATAGCAGTTTTTATGTTTATTAAAAGAAATTTCATCTATTTAATATATTTATATTGTTAAATATTGTTACATAAAGACGCACAATTTGTATAGTTTAAGATTACATGTTACTTAGTTATGGAAAATAAAACCATGGTCCTTAAAACAGTTTGATTTTAGCTAAAAGAGAATACGATAGTTGCTGTTGGCAAGACAAGTTACGTTATAATAGTTATTCTATCCACCATATGTTTGACGTATGCATTGTTCTAATAACATATAGACAATCTTTGCGGCTATATAACGTACCCTCACTTTTAATATCACAAAATATTTTTTGGTCTCTAAATTTGTTATAGTTTCTATTCTCAACTCTTTTAAACATAGAAAATTTTTCTTAATTAGTTGTTGGATAATATAAAACATGTATTTGTTATTATATTTGTTAAGTACACGTTGCGCTTCCAAAAACTTTAAAAACATCCCTTATCGGGTAGTACAGAGCAGATGAGTGGATGCCTGTTATTTATGACTTGCCCGTTATACCGGCCCGGTTGCCATGGCTACTGGAAGGAATGGAATAAGGATCTGTTTTGTGGGTGCGGGTAAGAGTGAGGGTAGGCAGGAAGGTGAATGGATGGGTTATGTGGGTTGCGCGCGCACCAGAACTGAATCGTGTCAGAGTGGAACCACCGACCGGAGTGAAGTTGGGAGAATACTCTCAAGGGAATGCTACCGCTACGGTACGGGTACGATATGCCTGCCTTGCGCTATGGTGTTTCTATTGGGGAGAGGGAGGAGGGATACTATTCTACAATTTGTTTGTGAATATTTAGTTTGCTCTTTGTTTTCCACACTTCTATGTGGATATAAAATATTCGCGAAATAATGTTGCAATTCTATGCGCATCTCGTAAGATTTTTAGTATTACTAGATATTATGTCTTTTTCTATCAAAAGAATAATTCTAATTATTAGAAAACGATAAACTTACTTGTAACGCTACGAGTTTTACGTGGTGCGCATAGACTAGTGCGCATAAGAGACTAGTTTTTAATTATCAGTCATTTTATTTTATTTTTTTCTAGTCTGTTTCATTTTCTACTTTTTAGTTAATTTTTAAGATTATAAAAATGAAGATCATTATGTACACAAATATTGAGCGAAAGTATGGGAAGAGATTTAAAAAAAAAAATAGAATTATTTTTCTTTTTAATTTAGAAAATTTTAAAAGTTTAAACACAAAATAGTTTATCAGTTATGTAATAACATATTTAATTTTAAATGACAATATATTTAAATAGCATAACGATCAGATAAACCGGTTAATTAAACCGGTTAACCGATATTTTTGTAAATATCTTTCCGTAATCTTAACCGATATTTTAAAATGTAACCTTTAACCGAAAAATAATATAATAAATATTGGTTTCCTTGACAACGAAACAAAAATATAAAATTATTTCTATATAACAATATACCTATATTAACAAAATTTATGAAACAAAATAAAACAAAATTTACTAAAAACGGCTTCTGCACACATTTATATTAAATCAATTTAAAGCAGTTAAACAAAATAGAATCTTTATTTCTAAATTAAGGAAAAAATATTTTATAACCTACAAATAAATTTTGATTTTCTAAAAATAATTGTTACTTAATAATTTACTATTTGGTCACATAATAAATATTTAAAAAATTCTATAATAAACCTTCAGTTTGACAAGGAGCATGTACATTATATACAGAGTTTTATTTTATAAAATTAACCGGTTCAAACTGGTTCAGTATATAAAAAAACGATATTGAAATATAGTTCGCAATACTGAGTAATCGTTAAGCAATATGTTTATTAGTTATATGTCCTGTGAATATAAGTATTAAATTTTTTCTATATTTTCGAGAATTACAACTCTATCAAGGATATAGTACACACACCACGGTACGGTTCGGTTCGAGAGTGAAACAGAATGAATGTACATGGTTGAAAATAGTCGAGCGGCAAAGCAATGTGAATGTTTCAACATTTTCGTCTCGAGGTTTTTTTTTGTATCTATTCGCAATTCGTTCGGATGTCTGTCCTGGCCCGTTTCTGCAGTCCTGCTATGGCTAGAGCGCTTAAGTCGACCGACATTACACACTACACGTTCTTTTCACATTCGCTACTTCTTAAGCCTTATTTATGTACCTGCTACTACTGTTACTAGTCCACCTATACAAATGACAATCATAACTGTTTGTCATTGGTTTATGTTTCAATTTATCTATTGTCGTTTTTGAGTTTTTGTTGGTTGAATTTAATTTTGTTATGGAAAGAGTGTATATGTTACGGTATAGATATATATATAGTGGAATGATATGTACATTGCCTGGAAAATGTATAGATTTACTTACAAATGAAGTAAAAATAGATGAATGAAATATAAACTGTATCCAGAAAAAATCTTTCAGAACTCATTATATTAAACTAAAACGGCTTAATAATCAATGTTTCGACGTACTCAAAGTACATCTTCATCAAAAAAAAAAAGATACAAATGACATTTACAGTAAATAAACAGAACATAATAATTATTGCAAGAGCCCAAGAAATAAAATGTACACCGCTAGATTTGTCAAAAATTGCAAGAAACATTAATCCTTACAAACCATGTAATATAAATAATAATTGGTAATTATTTATATACATTCTTCTGGTTTTAAATTGGGATTTTGATTTGAAATTTTTATGGAATATTAAAACCGCAAGGGCGGCCTGCAGCCACCTCTTCAATCTATCGCCCACGTTTGGGCATGCGTGCCAAAACCAGCCCTGAAAGTAGGTGTAACGCATGGATGATGAACGTTTGTGAAAAAAAATATTATATAACGGGGTACTCGCAAAATAGAAGTTTTTACTTTTTTTTTTACATATATCGAAAAATTTACTAATTTGAAGTATTTATACATAAAAAATATTTTAAAATTTTAAACTGAAAACAATTCGCGTGTTGAAATGTGACCTCACCAAGTAAATTGTATTTCACTAAGGAATTGAATTGACCAATTAAATTTGTTGTCTGTATTTGTTCACTACGATCTAAAATCATCCGGATTCGGTTCCCAGCACTAATAATTTCCATTGTTAATTAATATTTTTGAATACGTACGAAAATTATATCGACGGAAGCTGAACGAACTTAAAACTAAATTCTCTTCAGTTATATACAGTTTTTCTATCAAAATTTGTAGAGTAGAGTGATTTGAAGAAAAAGTATGCTAGTATACTCTACTAGTAACTCTACTAATGTAAACTAAGCTTAACAGATTAGTTATTGTAATTCGATACACTCTTTAACAAGACATTACTACCATTTCTTCCATGAATAAATTTTATAGTTTGCATTTCAATATAATACTAACTGAGCAGTCTGTACCAGACCTGGTTATAATTACACTCGAATAGTATTGCATATATAAATCACATCCGACTGGTTTGTACATCCCATAAACATATGCACGTACAGTAGCAACAAAATATCGAAATATTATGACTGTATACAGTATATGTACATATATTAAACTGACTCTAAATTTTGCTCTTCGCCCAACAAGGTTTGCAACTGCACACGCGGTGCGCTTGTTTGAAGCTATCATTAACAACAGTATGGATTGGTTATTGAATATTGGATATAGTATATGGATAGACTATTCTATATCCCTATGTGTTGGATATGCGGAGTATGTAGTTATGTATTTGGAAGAGAAGGGGTAGTGTGAAGTGAAACGATGGTATATATGTGTGTGCGTGGGTGGGTTGGTAGAAACAATGTTGATTGGTCGAGTGATGCGATGACTGAATCTATTTTGTGACCAGAGATGGATTTATTAATTATTGCATTGGATGATGGAGTAATAAAATAACTGTGTTATTTTGTGTTAGTTTTTGAACTTTTTACATTGACATCTAGTGAGTAAATGAAGTGGTTAGTGTTTTACGTGAGCGAAAGTTTTCAAGTAGAAGGAGTAGAATAGCATTTTTGAAAGGTATCATTAATATGGATAAAACTAGAGTTGCTTGTCTGAATAGGAATGTTTGAATGCTTCTGTGTTAGCTGGCGAGTTTATTTTAGATATATAGGGGTATCGGGTTACAAAATGTAAACAAACATTATATTTGAGTCGTATAGATGCAAAACTCACTATTTGATAAATTTTATTTTCAAAGATATTTGCAAAAAAAACTGTTATAGTTGGGTGTAATTGTATTTTGATGATAAAATCTCGTTACTAGATGGCACTTATTAAATAAGTAACAAGATTTTATCATCAAAATACAATTACACCCAGCTATAACAGTTTTTCGCAAATATCTTAGAACATAAAATTTACCAAATAGTGAGTTTTGCATCTATACGACTCATTTGATGTATATAACAAAACAATCTATGCATTAGGTATAGACATTACGTATCTATATTTACGGTTGTTCTGATGTAAACGTTCCATGAGTAACTAATCGTAAGTTAGCATAAATAAAAGTGTTTAACGTACTTAGCTTCACTATATTATAGGGATACAGGATTTATTTTTAATTTGTCTTCATTTATCACGATTTTTTGGTTTTGTTTCCCAGTTTGTTAATGTGGCATTTTTCTATTCAATATTTGGATGTTTTTGAAAATTGTATAAACGCAATAGGGAATTATAAACATTTTAATATATATATATATATATATATATATATATATATATTATATTAATTGTGTAAACAATTGTAAAATCTTTCCGATTCCACTCCTGTCTGTAATAGTTGACAAGCCAACATCGCGATGCAAATGTGTGCACGTATGCATGTATGTTTAGCCTGTTCACCATCACTCCTAACCGCATATAGGTCGTTGGTTTGTCGACTGAACCATGGGATGGCGCGATGCGGCTGCATTTCGTTCGACGTGGTAGTGTACGTAGTCAACGCTTCGTTAGATCGATATAATATTCGGGTTGTTGGCAAATCTCAACGACGCGCTCTCTACGTATGCAACTTGCGCGCCACTGTTTCGCTGTTTATTGTCATCAAACATTGAGATTGTTATTGTTGATTATTCGCGGCTTTCGTGCCAAACGAGAACAACTAGACAAGTTTCGGCCACAGCGCAGAATATACTAGGTGTTTTTCGATACTTTGATCTAATAGTATTAAACAGAGTTCAGACGCACATTTTCTATTTGCAACAATTTATGTGCACAGTTTAAACGGTGATAAAGACGTTGCAAACTGAAGTACAATTTTAAATAATTATTTCATTAATTTGAACATGATCTGAGTATAAAATGGATGAAATTTTGCTTTTATAACTCAATTTTTATTCAAAGACTGTTTTTTCATTTGACATTATCATTTTTTTTTTATACCGATTGAGATTTTAAACATTCACTGGCAGCAAATCTATGTACGAATTTAATAAAATTATATATTTTATTCTCTTCCCAATGATGAATATATGATGATAAAATATTTATTCAAATCAGTACTATAATTTTTTGAATTTATCGCGAACATACAGACAGATACATGTCCTGTTTTATATGTTAACCTCCATTTTCATTTAGTAAAAATGGTAAAAATTGTCAAACATTGCACAAAATTCCAAAATTTGCAATTTAATGATCCGTTTAATTTAATGAAAAGTTATATAAATACGGGGGTTAAATTTAATAAAAATTTAAGATCTATGTACTTCCTTTTTATACTAATAATATAGCATAAACAAAACATTTGTTTAATTTGTTTTTTTTTTTCTTTATTCAATAAAATTAATTTACTTAAAACATGAAAGGAAAATAAGACAATATATACTACATTTTGCCAAACCTAACATATTTATATCAAATGCATAAAAAATTATCTATAAAATTTATGTAGTTTAATCATCTAGAAACGCAATAATATTTATATTTTCAACAAGTAATTAGTACACAGTATAGCGACGTTTCTCATTTATATATTAATTATAAATAATAAATTTTCTATATTAAAATGTCACGTTTATATAAACGATGATATATACAATCACTTTTACTTTCATATATCTAAATATAAGGTATATTGCTTCACTTTATTTGCGTCTATATATATATATATTGTAATGCGTTTCGTTCGTCTTTTTACGAGATAATTAAATAAAACAAAATATGCACTTATTAACTAGATATTTATTATTAAAAACGATTAAATATAGAATGTAAATATAAAAATATAAAAGTATGAATATAACTATAAACTAAATGGTTATAAGCTTAAACACTAGTAATCAAACTAACACTAAATATTTATTTCACTATTTATATAACTGTTGCACTCGAAGTGAACTTGTTTCAAGCTTAAGGTTTGCGTAAGAACTGTCTTGACTTTAGCATTCGCTGTGTTTTTATATGGCCATCGTGTTTTCGAGAAAGCAACTCTGGTTGCCTGTAGAATATTCCATAGCTGGCCCGATTCGTAAACATATAGAACTTTCTGGTAGGCGTCGCGCGGTCAAGGTTATTCATTTGTGGTAAACAGACGGGTCCTGGCTAGCTTACTTTGCTACATTGCCCCCTCCCTAGAGTGTTCCGTCCCGGGACACTCATAAATTATTGGTGAGGGGCCATGGCGAAATCGACACGTGGTCCCGCGAGCGCAGTGGGAGGTATGATAAAAGTAGCATTCCACGGTCTTTTCGGCTTTCTTGTTTTCCAGAGGATTGAAGCTACAAACAAGAATGTCAATGCCGGTATGCTGGAAAAGAGTTTCCAGCATATTTCTAATAATTCGCCAATCTAAACCGTCAAGGCCACAGCCTACTCTGGGGATCGCCAATTTTAGGATATTGTCCCGTAGGAGTAGCTCGCGTAACGTCTGCAGTGTGTTCCACATTGATTGGTAACTGGGCTTCTCTCGAGACAGTTCCTTTGTAACCAGGTAGTAGATGTTGCGGTGTTCCCTTTGCAGATGTAATGCGGCCCCAACAGCAGGCAGCTGTTCCCGTAGCTCGGTGATCCCACCAAACTTCTTGCGGAAAACGGTAGCAATCCCTCTGGACATTTGCAGGTCCTGAGCGACGCAATGTGCAAGTGCATAGTCCTCGGGTACGGTGAACAGGTCCTGTTGAACTTCTCGGGTGACGCCATGACGGGCCTTGCGACCTGCAGCGTAAGAGGACATAAATTGCTCGAAGTCCACCTCTTCGCTCCGTAACTGGTGGACGTGGCCTTCTTCGATATTAGGATCTTCCTCGTTTTGCCCAGCGAACGGGGCTAGACGATTATAGTGGATGACCCTTGGTTTTCCATTGGGCGTCTTGCGGATCCGGTATATGACATCGTTAATCCTTTTTATGATTTGATACGGCCCTTCCCACCAGCGTTGCAGTTTAGGAGACAGTCCCCGACGACGTTGCGGGTTGTAGAGCCAGACTAAGTCTCCTGGCTTATAACCTCCCATATTAGCATTAATGTCGTAGCCGTCCTTCATCCGATCGCTTGCGATCTGTATGTTGGAACGAACCTGTTGATGTATTTCATCCATCTTCTTTCGTAGGTTGTCGACATAGTCTTCTCCGGCCAGGTCCTCTCCAGGTTTACAGCCGAATTTTAAATCACAAGGCAGGCGTAGCTCATGTCCAAAAACAATTTTTGCAGGGGTTTGTCCAGTGGTTTCGTGCACGGATGAACGATAGGCCAATAGAAACAGATGAATGTATTGGTCCCAGTCTTTTTGATGGTCGGAGACGACTTTTGATAGGTATTTACCCATTGTGCGGTTCATCCTTTCTACCATGCCATCAGACTGCGGATGTAAGGCAGTCGTTCTGGTCTTCCGTATTCCTAGTAACCGACAAACTTCCTGGAAGATGTTGGATTCAAAGTTTCGCCCCTGATCGGAATGTAATTCCATCGGTATGCCGAATCGACTAAAGAGCTCTTTCACTAGAACTTCGGCAACTGTGGTAGCTTCTTGGTTTGGTAGTGCATACGCCTCTACCCATTTACTGAAGTAGTCCATGGCTACCAGGATAAATTTGTTTCCTTGCTCACTCATCGGGAAAGGACCAGCTATATCAATGGCTATTCGCTCGAATGGACTGCCAACGTTATATTGTCGCATTGGCGCCTTACGTTTTCTATGCGGGCCATTACTTGTAGCGCATGTTACACATTTTCTGCACCACATTTTCACATCTTCGTGGCATCCGACCCAATAGAATCGTTCCCGCACTTTCTCGATCGTTTTCTTGACTCCTAAATGCCCGCCAGAGGTCCCGTCGTGGAGTTGTCGTAGTACATCCGAAACCTTGTTTCTCGGAACCAGTAGCTGCAATTTCTCCTGGGATCCCTCTTCATTTTCCAGAGTCCTCATTAGGAGCCCATTCCTAAGTACGATCGAGTTCCATTGCGACCAATACGATTTAAGGGTGCGACTATGTGGTGCCACTTCTTCCCAAGTTGGCCGTTGATCTATCGTTTTCCACCGTTTTAAGTGCTTTAAATCAGTGTCCATATCTTGTTCGTGGCTAATATTCCCTATTTGCCAGTCGTCATCAACGGCGGTCGTCCTAAGGAGAGTGGTCGCTTTTTCCTCAATTCGGGAGCAACTTTTACAATCCGGCAAGCATGGTCTTCTTGACAAGGCATCGGCATTACAGTGACTTTTGCCAGCGCGATGTTCAATGTCGAAGTCATATTCTTGTAATCGTTCAATCCATCGTGCCACTTGTCCTTCTGGGTTCTTGAATCGCAGCAACCATTTGAGGGCAGCATGATCGGTCCGCAGCAAGAATTTGCGGCCGTACAAGTATTTGTAGAAATGCTCGATGGATTTCACTACTGCCAGTAATTCTCGCCGAGTTACGCAGTAATTGCGTTCGGGCTTTGACAGTCCTTTACTGTAATAGCCGATGACCTTTTCCTGTCCTTCCTGAATCTGCGACAGGACTCCGCCAATGCCTACGTTGCTCGCATCCGTATCCAATATGAATTTGCCTTCCTGAAGAGGGTAGCTCAAGACTGGTGCACCCACTAGGGCCTGTTTCAGGGTATCAAAGGCATTCTGACAGTCTTCATCCCAATTGTATTTACGACCATCTTCGGTTAGACGTGTAAGTGGTTTGGCTATGTTGGCAAATCCTAGGACATACCGTCGATAATAGGAACACAAACCAAGGAAACTTCTGAGTTCGTGTTTATCTAGCGGTACTGGCCATTCTTTGACAGCTTGTGTCTTTTCCGGATCAACAGCTACTCCTTTTCCGGAAACAACGTGGCCGAGGTAGTGTACTTCTTTCTGGAAAAGGTAGCATTTCTTGGGACTCAGCTTTAAATTGGCATGTCGCAGCCGTTGGAACACTTCTTCCAAATTCTTCACATGATCCTCGAAGGACTTTCCAATCACAATTATGTCGTCTAGATATACTAGACACGTTTTCCAGGATAGTCCATTCAGGACATTTTCCATCAGCCTCTCAAAGGTTGCCGGAGCATTACAGAGTCCGAACGGCATTACTTTGAACTGCCACAGTCCCGATCCGACACTAAACGCTGTTTTCTCACGATCTCCCTGATCCATGGCAACTTGCCAGTAACCGTTTTTCAGGTCCAGAGTCGAGAATATTCTTGATCCGGCCAGCGTGTCCAAGGTGTCATCTATTCTTGGCAGCGGGTAGCTATCTTTCTTTGTTACATTGTTCAACAGGCGATAATCAACACAAAATCGTGTTGACCCATCCTTCTTTTTCACCAGAACCACTGGCGACGCCCATGGACTGTTTGAGGTTTCTATCACATCATCCTTTTCCATGTCTTGGATGATTTGTTCGGCCTCCTCACGTTTTGCCAGTGGTAGTCTTCGCGCAGTTTGGCGTATAGGTCTCGCATCACCAGTGTCGATTCGATGATGAACAATGTTGGTTCGACCAGTACGACCACCCTCGGTTTTGAATATATCTTGGTAACGACACAACAGATCTTTAACTTTGTGTTGTTCTTCTTTTGTTAAATCTTGACAAGCACTCATGACCGTTTTGTTCAGATGTTCCGGAAATTTAGTTAACGTGGTTGCCGAGCTATTAATTTGTCGGACGATAGATGACGGTGACGAACAGCAACCAATCGACGTTCCATTACGTAATGTTACGGAATAATTGTTGATATTCATCAGCCGTACTGGAATGCTCTTCGTATTTCTAACTATAGTTTTTGCAATCAGCACTCCTTTATCCGGACCCTTGTCACCGTATCTTGGTTCCAACATAATGATTTGTTTTTCCGGAATCGGACGGTCTAGTTTTGCTTCCACAAATACTTCGCTGCGTGGTGGTAGCTCAATGTCGTTCAGCAAAACTGCTTGTGCCATCGTGTCTTCTCGCTGATGTAGAACAACTTCTTCATCATGAATCTTCACGATTCCTAGCTTCAGATTTAATTCAAAACCGTGCGTTGTCATCACATCCATTCCAAGAATGATTTCTTCTTCTATATCCGCAACCAGCACTCGATGTAAAAAGCTGGTGCCACCGATGGTAAAGTGGGCATCCAACTCGCCGCACACATTGGCCAAGTCTCCAGTTGCTGTGCGTAGTCTCCAGTTGGTCGGTAACAGCTTGTTTTTGGTTTTGATCATTCCTGTCTTCACGATGGTCTTCGTGGCTCCCGTGTCTAATAGAAGAAGAACATTCTTGCCATTAACAACACCATCGATGAACACGCTCTTTAAACAGTTTTTAATTATGGCCACTCGTGCATTACGTGGGGCTTGTATACGGCGGGTTGAAGATTGCCCCTTCCCATCAACCCGTTTTAGTTTTCCTGTGGCTGTTGGGGCTTTCCGCACCGGCGTCTAATATGCCCCATTTCGCCACAGTTCCAACAGCGAGGTTGTCTCCTCTGATTTTTCAGTGCTTGCAGTACTTGTTGTACGATTTGCTCAATCGAGCCATTTTGGTGTTCCTCCTCTTCATGGCTGTTCACTGCACGAACTCGAGCGTGGCTCCGTGTTGATGCCTTGATGGCCTCAAATTCGAGAGCTTGCGTTAATGCCTCATTAACCGTCTGAGGATGGGCTAGCTTAACGGCTTGTTGTAGCTCTGGGTCGCGAACTCCATTCAAGAACTTATTAATTGCCAGGTTTTCATAGATGTCATCGGGAGCCGTTGGATAAGACATTCGTATCAGGCGAACAATGTCGGCTTCGAATTCTTGCAATGTTTCGTTCGCCTTTTGGACACGACTGTCTAACTGTGTTAGGTACAACCCTTTTACATGCTTATGTCCGTATCGTAGCTCTAATTGCTCGACTAGTTGGCTAAAGTCCGTACGGTCTCTCAACGGCACACTTTGTAATACACGTAGTGCATCCTCACGTAGAGACAAACTCAATACTTGTGCCTTTCTTGAATCAGACCAGCCGTGGACTATTGCTGTCGTCTCGAACAATGTCAAGTATTCTTCCCATGACGATTTCCCATCGTAAGTTGGTAGTTTCGGGACAGGACTTGGTTGACCAGCTTCTTGTTTCATCATAATACCGTTGGCGGATGTAGCACTCGAAATTGCTTCAATCTGGTTTTGCATCTCGGTTCTGATTTTATTTTCCATTTCGGTTCTGATTTTATTTTCCATTTCAGAGATATTATTTTTAATAACTTCTATGTTACGATTTACTTCTGTTTTTAATTGTTCTACTGTATTTTTAGAAGTTTCTTCCATTTTTCTAGAATTCTCTTCAAATTTCTCTGTTAAATTTTCTTCTGTTTTTCTAGAATTTTCTTCCAATTTCTCTGTTAATTTCTCAGTTATTTTTTCTTCCATTTTTCTAGAATTCTCTTCTGTTTTTCTAGAATTTTCTTCGAATTTCTCTGTTAAATTTTCTTTTGTTTTTCTAGAATTTTCTGCAAATTTCTCTGTTATATTTTTTGTTAAATTTTCTTCCATTTTTCTCATCAGTGCGCTTATATCCGCTGGTATTTCAAATAGATATGTTTCAGGATTCTGGTCAGCATCTTGTATGGCTTTTCTAAGTCGTTCTTGTAACACGGTTTTAGCCCCTGTTGTGCTTAATTCACGTTCTTCGAGTTCTTGTTTCAGGTGCTGAATTTTCAACTCATTCAAACTAACTTGTTTCGTAGCCATTTTCACAATATTTTACGCGTTTTTAATTCTACGTTATTATTTATTTCTAAAATTATCTCGCACTTCACACCGGACACCAATTGTAATGCGTTTCGTTCGTCTTTTTACGAGATAATTAAATAAAACAAAATATGCACTTATTAACTAGATATTTATTATTAAAAACGATTAAATATAGAATGTAAATATAAAAATATAAAAGTATGAATATAACTATAAACTAAATGGTTATAAGCTTAAACACTAGTAATCAAACTAACACTAAATATTTATTTCACTATTTATATAACTGTTGCACTCGAAGTGAACTTGTTTCAAGCTTAAGGTTTGCGTAAGAACTGTCTTGACTTTAGCATTCGCTGTGTTTTTATATGGCCATCGTGTTTTCGAGAAAGCAACTCTGGTTGCCTGTAGAATATTCCATAGCTGGCCCGATTCGTAAACATATAGAACTTTCTGGTAGGCGTCGCGCGGTCAAGGTTATTCATTTGTGGTAAACAGACGGGTCCTGGCTAGCTTACTTTGCTACAATATATATATATATATAGTAACAAAACAGGTTTATCGCAGAATAATTGATTGAGATAAAAATAATTTTTATGTAACACAGAATATATTTATTAGATTCTGCAGCAAGTAGCATGTGTTGTCTTTATGTTTTCAGACATTTGTTTCATGGGTGAAATGTATTAAATCAGGTAGAAAGAATAAAAATTAAAATATGCATTTTATGTGATTCTACCAACGAAAGGCGTTACAAGATATTTTTGTTATGTTATCTGAATATGTACTAATTTATTCTAAATTTATCAGCTGCCGTAATTACATATTACATGCATAAAATGCAAATTACAGTATTATAATCAGTTTCGTATTAAGTAAATTTGAAATAAAACTTTTGTAGTATTTTTTGTATAATGTTATCTTACTAACTAAGAAATTTAAATAATTTTGTGTTGTATATAAAATTTGTCATGCACATGAAATATTATGTATTTTTAAATAATTAAATATATAATTGAAAAAAAGCTACTGTTTTATAATTCTGTAAAAGATAAATAAATAAATTTTGTTAGGATTCAAATATAATAATCTGAAAATGAAAAAACACATATCACTCAGGATCACTCCACTTTCCGGGTGACTGCCGTAACTACTAAGCTACCGAGGAGGCATCAGATCAAGCGACAGAATTCTATTCATTTTCAGTATATGCTATTCATAATTTTAAAGTAAACATAACGCATACATAATAAATAGGTGTATAGGTATTAATAAAAGTTGACATACAATTTATATTAAATGCCGACCTTTTCATAAATGTTTATAATAAATATAAATAAATAACACATTCTCATCTAAAGTAAAAGACAGAAAAAAACAACTGTTTCTCATATAGTTTAGCGATTATGTAGTTCAGTAGCACGAAGTCTAGAAAACCAATGCTGTTAAAATATGCTTTAGAATGTTAGAAAATACATACGGATAAATTTCATGTATATTTTAATATTATATTACGCATTACCGTCGACTTTCTACAGGGCAATAGCATTTATTGTCATAGATCGAATGAAATCAATAATCATGCAACTTTAGAAAAAGTTTTGTACGTAGCAGTTGTTTTCTGTTCGCCGTACCAGTTCAACCTAGATTTTAGAAATATTTGCGCTAATATTTCTAGATTATTTGCAATTGTTATTTTGATAGTTACAGTATTTTGAAATTTCTAACTATTAATCAAGCTTACGATAGTTTGCTCTATTTTGTATTTTTTGTTTTTATTTGTAATAAAACTACTAATGCATTACTGTATACATTATTTGTTTTTGTCAACTACATAAATGTTTAAAAGAGGGATTGTAAGCGATTTTTTTATTTTCAAATTTTCACAAATAATTATTTTTTAATTTTAGTTTATAAATATTAAAAGTAAAATTCAACATTGCAAAAATATTTCAGAATATGTAATATAAATTAAAATAAAACGGTTTTAGGTTATAGTTATGTATTAATATTTATTAATAATTGACATCAGGAAATAAGATGAAGACGTACGTTGAATTTATCGAAACATCGATTATTAATAAATATTAATACAGAATTATAATATAAAGTCGTTTTATTTTAATAAAATTTAATTTTGAAAAATTAATAAGTTTAATATTAAGTTCCGAATAATGTTTTAGATACAAAGTTCTTAAATTATTCTAAATTCTATATTCAAAATTTATGTCAGATGGAAAGAAAACATTGAATTAAATAGAGATAATATATTCAACATCAAATTTATTCAAACTTTACTGATATCTGTTGAGTATAAGTAGTGCTACAAATTTCAAACATTTAGTTTATCTATACATGTACATTTAAAAAATGTTTTTCAAAATTTTTACGAATAATCTAATTTAATCTGAATTGATTTTTATAATTGTTTAATTTATACCGGAAATAATATCAGTAATTCCGGTTAATGCAAACATCAAATTTTTATAAAACAAGTAACAATTTTTTTCTATGAGATGCAGATTATTTGACAGATACTGTATATTACAAAAATCGCAACATAGCAACTACCAAATTTTTTTTATAAAAAGTCAACTTTCTCCTAACTTAAACCTTCAGTTTTATAATCTCCCAACAAACTGCAAAGTTTAAATATTATATTATCATCTTCCATTTTACGAACAACACCAACTCCTCCTCCAAGACCCGGATCCCCTTAACGTTGGCGTCATCCTTGGACGCCGTCACGTTTGGAACATTGACGCGCGGAGGCGGCGGCAGGCAGGCGAACTACCACCCGCCGCCCTCAGGAGCGCCGCTGGGTAATGGCTTTCTCTCGCGGCAGATTGGAATTGTGTGACCCTTAAGGACTACGCAAGGCTAGGCTATTTGGTTTTGCTTGAATTCGGTTTCAGTACGGCATTGAAATGCTGTAAGCTTACCCCCGAGTTTAGATGCGTTCTATGCGGGCGTTTTCATGTTTTCAGTTACAGCTACACGCTGAAAAAAGAGTGAAAGAGGACAGTATTTGATTTTAAGATGAGGGTTAATTTTCAGGGAAGGATTATGATGTTGAAATATTTTTTATTGTAATTTTTAACTGTTTATTTAATAAACTAGGGCAATTTTGCATTATTGTCATCTTGGCTTTATTATTGAAACTTGATTGTGTGATACCGATTTTTTGTTTTCAAGCTATAGTACTTTTAAGCGAATAAAATATCTAAGTGGGCGTGTCCGAAGTCGTTTTGAATAATATGTAGTAACAAATACAAATACACTCAGATATAAAAATTTTATCTACTAATTACGCGCTATATTTGAATATGTAACAATATAAGACAAGATATTTTACAATACAAAATAATTTTATATAAATTTTATATTATTTAAATTAAAAGATTATATCATAAAATAATTTACAGTAAAAAACTATATTACAAAGTAAAATCATACAAATAACGATATGTCAAATCACACTATCAATGCGCAGACTTTTTCCTTAAACTGTACAATCGTTTCTAATTGGTTTAAATCGATTCCGATTACAAATTTTGAATTTAGTTTACATATTTTTCGGGGATTTTGTTCGCTTAGAAGCACTATACAACTTTGTCGCTGCATGTATGTCTATATCTTATCTTACAGACGAAAAGTTTCTCGCTTAGTGTAAATTTGTCTACATGGTGAAAAAAGCTTATTTTTAATAAATGTATAATAATTTCTTAAATATATCATTGCTTATTCATATGTATGTACTAATAATAATTAAAGCATTCTCTTCTAAAAAAAAAAAACTATTTTGATATCTCAATTAGTATGAAAGATACAAGTGGTTAAATTAAGTTGATACATCAATGTTAATGGAATAACTACTCCGAGAATAAAAAAAAATATCTGTTATTACCAAAAGTAAATGTTTTATTGTAATAAACATATTCTCTTATTCAAATCAAAACAAATTTACTACCAAATCATAAATTTTCTAAATTCTTCTCTATCACAAGTCGGAAATCAGACAAATACGCAAAACGCTCTCTCGTTCGCAGTCGGGTGGATAGCAAAACGAGATCGTTCCAACCGTTTGAAATTATGCGTCGCAATGATGTGATGAATATGACAAGCGGGCCTGGGTAATAGAGCGAGGCGAGCAAGCGCAGACAAGGGCCTCTACCAGGAGAAAATTATGCGAGAACTGCTCTTTCGGCAATGGCCCCTTTTTGCCGGATAGATGTGTAAGATGGTAAGAGTGTAGGAGTTAGAACCCCTAACTCAACACCGCCAGATGAATGGGCCAAGTTATTTACGTACAATTGTGCGAAGAATATTAGAAGGCGAATGAAGATTTCGAGAAATGATGTTTGGAATAAATTTGTTTATATGTTAAGGAATTGTATGTGTGAGGGGAATTTACCTACTAGAAACATATTGAATGAATTTTTATTTTTATAACAATTTGTTTTGAAATTTATTAATAATTTAATATTTTTTTCCAAATATTATATAAAACTCTTAACGGATTTAGTTCAGAATGCACCGCTCTGATAATAAAATAAGGAATTATAGTTTACGCCACATGAAAGTGGCATTACGCAATATTAGACATACGTTTTCATATGATATAGGTAATATTTTCTGCATCTTTTTAACACTCAACTGATAAACTCATATATAATAAAGTCTGTATGTATAATGTATGTAAATAAACATTTAATTTATTATTTTAGCTAATTTAACTACAAATTTAAAACACTTTAATTAAAATCAACTTTAAGCTGACAAAAAGTCAATTTTCAAAACTTATAATTATAATTCAAAATTATTTATAATTAATAAAACATTACTTTTTAGCGACTTTAGAAGTGTTTATTATAAAAACACTAGAAAGACGTCATAATGAAGAAATCTAAATATTTATTAATAAATAAATTTTAGGTTTAAGAATAAAGAATGAATGTTAAGTAACAAAAATTTAGTAAATTTTAAGAAAGGCAGATATGATTGCTAATTTATATTATAAATAAAATTGAAATGTGTTTTAGAAATCGTAACCTATAACCTTGATAGTCACTAAAAATGTTACATTTAAAATTTTGTTTACAAATCAGTTTACGTACATTCACTGACCTACTAAACTATAATTTAATATATCTACTTAAAGATGGGTATATTTTATTTGTTTTAGAAATTTTTCAATTTTAATTTGTTTATCAAATTACTCAATTAGCCGCTAGCTATGCACGTTAAATACAATCGTATACAGAGATATTTACATTTTCGAAATTTAATTTTGTAGAAATAATTATTTATATTTTATTAATTTTTAACAAAATATTTTTTGAATAGTTTTTTAAAAATTTGTTTACATGTGTTTAAAAAAATAAAATAAAACTAATAATAAAAAAATTCTCTACAATAAAATAAATTTATATATGTACTTTTAGCTGGTGACGTCATAATCCAAATCTTGAAATTTTGCTTGTCATTTTGTCAAGTTTTCAGCAGGGATTGAAACGATGCGTTTCTTCAGCATTACTGAAAAGGCGCAGGATTTTAGACTTTATGTCAGTGTGGACTTAATATTTGAACTCCGTGTATTTTTTATTTCAAAAAAAAAGATTTTTTTGGTTTTTCGTGCATAAACTATCTGTTTATGTTTATGTTGTAATTTTACTTTGACATTATGCAAATACATGTACTGAAATATTCATATTGTAAGAGTGCATTGAAAATATTTGAAGTTATCTCGTAATCTTGACTGTTAAATTTATGTAAGTTAATTTTGATTGCGGACATTTGCAGAAAACATGCATAAAGTGTTTCTTTTTACTCATGGTTCAAATTCTATATTTGTGAAAAGATACTACTGTGTACTTATTACATAAATTACTATTATAATAATATTTTTATTTAAGTAGATTACTTTTGAAATAATATTTCAATATTTAGGTCATTACAGTATTTTAAAATCGTTGCTTTATCACCGGACAACAATCACTAAAGTCAAAGTATTTAAATCTCTCGGACCAAGTACAAGAAAATAAAGTGCAAACTGGCCAAAGTAAATGACGACGATTATATGTTTGTAAAAAGTTTTTCGCATCGTTTCCAAGGATTTATTTTAACCTGGATGAGGATAACGTACTTTAATTATAATTGAAAATCTGCGTTCAACTTGAAAAACTAATTAAAATTTAATAATGGATCCTAGATAGGGAAAGATTTATAACAGTTTTATCCAGTTTTCACGTTCGTTACTTGAAACCGTTCGTCCTGGTTACTTTGCAGTTTTACAGTTCTGTGTTTTAAAAATATCACATGTAGTAAAATAAATGCCATTTCTCGCTTATTTGTTTGCGTGTGGAAGTATTTGAATATCGGGCGAGTGATAACATTTATAAATACGTTTATATTCTGTAAAATTATGTGGTAGCTGGTTTACTTTGATATTTTTATTTGTATAATTAATATGTGACTGTGAAATATTAAACTATATATTTTGTTGGTATCTATAAGTGAATAACGTGTTTTCTTAATTAATTTAATAAAATATATCGATATCACAGGTCTTGTGCATGAGAAAATAGCTATATGTACTGATATTTGATATATGTTTATTAAAACGAGAATTTTGATTGAACGAATGTTGTCAAATATAAGATAAAGAAATAGATGGGGTAAAATTATTTAAGGCAGTAAAAATTTTGCATTTTTTTTTTCACTATATTGAAAAGTTATGTATGCATGTTGTAAAATTAATTTATAATTTTTGATAAATAAAACGGCTTAGAGTTCATCGAAACGTCGATTATTAATAAATATTATTACAGAACTACAACTTAAAGCCGTTCTATTTTAATGTAATGAGTTCTACAAGATTTTTACTATGCGAATAATTTTTTTACAACACAGGAAAAATACATTTATAGTCAGAAACCTATAAGGAAAAATTAATATTACTAAATCAATAGAAAAATAGTTATTTTCTGTTGTGTTTCTATAAAATACATTGAGTATAATATTTTCTAAATAAGCTTAATTACGGTTAAAACAACAAAGTGTCCGTGCCTGATGCTATTATGCTGGCGACATTTTTAATATAAACGTTAGTTTACGTGTAAAATAGTCGTCAATCGTTTATTATTGAAATGTAGCATTTTACGTAAAGCCACAGGTTGACTGCTACTTACTCCATATACATACTCTGTTATATTATATTCCGTAGATAAATATACATATGTATACGTTTCTTTCTGCGTACACTCATGAATAACAACAATTTTATTTTCCAAATATTTCTGTAAGTTCTGTATAATTTTAATTTAAATTCGATGTTTCTATATATTCTATGTATATCGAAACAGCGATATTTCATATATATGAACGTATACAGAACTTATTCGTCAAGCTGTTTTATTTTTAAAATTATTTTTAATATATTTTTTAATTAAATTTCAGGCAATCGTTCCAAGTCAATGAGATGGTGATTCTCAGAACTGAGATGTAAGAATAGTTTTTAAAATAAATATTATATTTATAATTATTAAATTTTTATTTGAAAATTAGCTTATTAGCCCATTATTATGACAAATACTTTTCAAGAAGTTTTGATTTATTTAAATAAATCTAGATAAAATAATGTTCTAGATCTTGTGTATCCAAAAACTAGCTTTTCACTAAAATTTTACCCCCAAACCATACGCATCAATATTTTACCGCACTACTTACATAGAAGGTAATAAATTTTTAATCTTTAAGTATATGCTGGTTTTATATATATATATATATATATATATATATATATATATATATATATATATATATATATATATATATATATATGGGTTTCAAATACGTAATGGACATTTATATTTTTATAATCAAAATGAAATTGAATTGTTGAAACATTTAATTTTTTCAGTTTTTATTTATATCTTTGTACGTATCCTTCAAATAGGCAAGTATGCCTTTTGGATACTATTATTTAAATAAATAAATAAACAATAACGGGAATAATATAATGTATTTTGAGTTTACTTTAAGTAAAATAAAAAATTAGGACATCTCGAAAGTACATAGAATTTTCTAATTTTTACATTCGGAGATATGTTAAACGTTTGTAAACCTGCAAAATCTTCTCTCCCGGACTGTACAAAGTCGAGCAACCACCCAATCTCACCCACCCACACCTTTTCGAGCCGTAGGTGTCGCCTGTGTACACTGACGTAAGACACGGCATAAGGTCCGAGCACTTTGCCCGACAACTTGCGTATATGTGGAGCAAGTAGCCAGAGCCGCGTTTGCCGCCGTTCAACCTGAGTACTTAGGTGCTCGCCTGTTTCTTTGAGATAATTAAGCGACGGGTTACTCGCTTGGTCACCGGCCGACGCGACGTGGGTGGCGGTCGAGGCCCGGCTAGGGCAGCAGGTCATGACCCCTGCGGCTGACCTTTTACGCGCCAAGAGAGTTACCAAGGCAAGTTTTCGGTACGATTGGATTTTGTGGATAGCGAGATTTTCGAGTGTCAAATTCATTTAAGTACAGTATATCTTTCTTTTTTTTTAATTTTCTCAAAATGTTGATTTTATGATAACCAAAACAGAGCAACAGTATTGATATTGTGAATTATCACGAGATGGCGTAAATTTCATATAAACAAAAATGGACAAAATGTAAATTTGACGTTTAAAATTATGACCTTTAAAATTGCCAGTGGAATACTCTGATATTTAATTTCACATGAATAATCAATATTATCTATTATGTTTTGCAATTATTGAAAAAATTATCGCTATATATACATAATGTATTTCGCAGATGACTGGTTTTATTCTTTGGTGACAAATAACAATATAATTTTAAATATTCAATAAAAAAAAAGTAGAACATTTTAAAACAAAAAAAATACATGAATCTTGTACAGAGAGTACGTTTTTATTACTAGATATATAAATAACAATAGTTATAAATTGAAATGCAATAATTTGTTATCTAATGTGATTAAGGTAATTTTTAATAGATTTAATATAATTAAATTTCATCTAATGTTTTGATATTGTTTTTTTTTACTATGATAATTTTTCAAAAGTATAAAATGTATGCATGCAACCATGTCCCAATTCAACCATTTATTCTGACGCTTCTAACATATTTCAATTAATCATCGTAGCATTGAACAATCAGCATCAATAACTATCATCAAACTCAACACGCTGCTGAGCGCTAACCATTCTCAATTCGGAATCTGAATCTCGCATCCCGTCCACGTTGACGCTAGTTTATTTAACCTACCGCCCTCAAAAGTCATTTTGTTTTGCCCCCCGTTCTATAGCATTGTTCGTCCGCCGAAGACAAGTGACAATGAGCAGGTCGGTTGCCAGGGCAACGGACGACTGCGTCTCAACAAGTCGACGGACAAAGTGTCGCCGGCGCTGCTATGCCGTACGCTCTGCCCCCCGCGATCTAAGAATCGATACGCAATGACCGTCGCACCGTGACTGGCGCCCAACGACGCCAACACCAAATCATGTCGTATCTTTTGCGGATCGCGGCAACACATTGGACGCTGAAACCGGTATGCTTATGTCTAATGTCTACTATTTTGTAGAAATAAGTTGATTTTTGGTTTGTCCATATAATGTGTTAGGCGAGCGATACATACTCAGTTTTTTTTTTGCACAGTATTAACTGCACAGATCGAAATAGCGCAGTTATTTTGTAGCGTGTTTATGGAAACTTGAATGAGGTTTAGTCCAAAATTCCGGGTTAATAGGACTGAGTGAAATCTTTAGCCGATAGATTTTTTATCATTAATTTGTGGTTAATATGTAGTTATGTAGTAAAAAATGTCGTGAACTAGACAATTTTTGGAGTTTTTATAGCTAAATATCATACATTAGAACGCCTATTACGATTTAACTGCCTAGAAAATTGAGTAAAAACTATATAATGTATGGGCAAAACTGAGTTATCTGTAAGTTGAGCGATTTCGCTATGAATTTACTGCACAGTAAAACTGAACATGTATGATCCACATTATAACTTTGTCCGTTCATTTTGTATTGGTATTTGTTCATCATATAATTCAGAAAATAGCCACCAAAAATAGGCCAAAAATTCAATAAAACATTTCTGTTTTATTTTTTCTTATAATAACTTTTTATCGAAAGAACTATATTCCATATCTGATAAAAGAAAAGTCAAAATTTTTTGAAAATTACAAATAACTGTTCAATTAAAAATACCTTACTTATCTGCTATATACTTATTTTGCAAGCAAAAGATCTAAGAGTATTAACGTGTTATTTCGCATTTTAAAAAATAAAAAAAATATTTTTAATTATTGTAGACAATCTTGAGCGAATGTCTAATAAACGTTTAGTTAAAAGAATATACGAGTATGTGAGTGATTTGTAAAATATACGTTTGCGTGGACGTTCTATGAATGGATGGAGTATGTTTTGCTTGAGCGAAAGTCTCCAAGTAGTAGTAATAGAATAGCATATATGAGAGGTATGAAACTAGAGTTATTTGTTCGGAGAGCAATATTCGGAAAAAATTAATTTCCGAATAGTGATAAGAGTTTGTGCCACACTCTTGAGTATATTGTGTATGATGGATGTATGTATTGAATACTTTTAGTATAATCTAAAAATCTTAGCATTACAATTTTATAAAATATGAGAAAAGTAGGTATCTGATAAATATTTTATTCAAAGTGTACAGCAATGCAAAATAACCTTATTCTTTGTGCTAACAAAAATAAAAAACGCATCTAAAATGATTTAATAATTTATATAACTCCAACTACAACATTTTCTATTTCGTCTAGTCTAGTCTTTTTTGAACTCCTGCCTCTCAGCGTAGAAGTAGCGCTGTTTGTATAAAGTTCGTCTTTTATGCAGACATAACTCTTTAACCTGAAGCAAAAGGACGCCGAAAAAATTCCGTCAGAATGTGCGCGCGCGTGCGTCTTCTCATCGTTGTTGGCGTCGTCGACGTCTCCACGGTAGACGCTCACCGACGCGGCGCTAGTAATTCATCATCCAGGTCGCATTGGTTGGTTGGCTGGCTGCGCCCAAAGCAACATTATCATCGCCGTGATAAACAGAATTTATTTGAAGTGAAACCGTGACGGGGTACGGCGTGAAATGTAATTTCAACACTAGATACCCAAGTTAGCGGAGTCGTAGCGTTAGGACAATGCCGTAGAGGCAGGATAGAGTAGTAGTCACGGGATGTAAACGCTATCTATAGTGCAATGCATTAATCATTAGCTTAGAATCGTCTTAATAATCAGGATTATCGAATTTATGACTAGATTCTATAGAATTTTCGTAATCGAAATTAAAAAATAATTTACAAAAATAAATCGTATGTATAAGATGAATACAGAGCATACATAATATCTCTCATACATGCTCTTCTATTCTTACTACTGCAAACATTCACTCACGCAAGCCACTCTCTCAATCATACTACTTCAACTGGTCATCGGACGTCCACTTGCAAACGTATACCTTCAGAATAATTCATCTAAATTATTTTAACAAAACGTACATTAGACATTCGCTCAAGATGACCGAACCAACTTACCTGACTAACACCAACTTTTGCAAAAACATTTTTTTTGCAATAAATAAACAAATTAAATCAGTGAACGTTAGTAACCAATAAAACTCGTGCACAATAACATTAAATTTAAACAACAAATCTCTTTGCGTTTTGAACATTATAATAGGAGCAACCACATCAATTCAAATATTTGTCTCCGCAAATAAGGTCAGTGAAACGAACCGGCGGCGTGTATTAAAACAGTAAAACACAAAATACCGTTTTACGCAACTCCGCACACAAAAGATTTTAACTCCCGTTTCGGCCAACAGATGTCGTTGCATGTCCAAACAGACGCTGAATACATTAGCACACCGCCGACGACAAGTACTTGTGTTTGTACGTATAAATGTTTGTGTGTGTGTGTGTGTGTGTGTGTGTGTGTGTGTGAATGTGTGTGTGCTATCATTTTGGTATATAATGAAATAATATCGGTCGCTGTATAGTAAATTACATATTATGTATATATGTGTTTGCCGATGCATATGTGTGTTTGGAAGGGATATGTGTGTACATATAATCTGACTGCAACTGCGCAATGTATTGACATGTTTCATATGACGCATGCAATTACGTCATTTGCGTACTAGAGGCAACGTTGGCTAAATAATATCTGTATCATAGTACACTGAGTTTCATTGTACTATGTAAATTTGTGAAATTTTTGACGCTGGAGTATTTAATTATAAAAAATATTACTTTCAATTATGCAATGTTTGTTTTTTTTAATACTGTTTGAATTTATACAAATTATGTAATAAAAATATATTTTCCCGTATTTACTGCCACTTTCAGAATGTATTTTTAGTATTTTTTTTTTTAACTTTGACAATTATTTACATTTGGAAATTAAATTTTTATGTGGTGTAACTAGAAGGAATGAAGTACAAAATAAATTAGTGTATGATGAGTGTGAAATTGAAAAAAAAAATGCCACCACTGATACATTACTTATAGTAACTAACTGCTATACAATAATGTCATTATTGTACTAGTGATATAATGATCTTTTTCTACTAGGCAATATAGTAACGTAATATTAATATTACGATACGCTTGAAGGAAATATATATATATAATCGAAACAGCGGACAGCGCTAAAATCAAAGATTTTGGTATAAAGTAGATGGATAGAGCCCATTTGCCATTTAAAAAATATTTAGAGGGTCCACCGAGCTCTCAAAAATGTCATTTTTAGCCCTTTTTCCAGCTAGTCGCCCAAAAACTTGTCTTACAGGCATCGAACCAAGTCGTGCTAGTGATATTTTGTGCCCAGATGAATATAATACAAGTTAAACATGCGGATAATTGGTTTGAGTTAGGTATAGGTGAGTTACAAAAATTTGAAATCATGTTTTTTTACGCCTTTGAAGGTTTTTTTCAACTTTATTGTTAAAAAGTTTATCTTAACGTAATCAAAGTAAGCCGTACTCGCGATAAGTTATTCTGAGATATATATATAATTTTTTTTTTTATTATTTTTTTTTTTTTTTTTGATGACGTTAAGATCAACTTTTTAACA
Source organism: Clivina fossor (assembly GCA_963966155.1). NCBI lineage: Eukaryota > Metazoa > Arthropoda > Insecta > Coleoptera > Carabidae > Clivina > Clivina fossor. The sequence continues at coordinate 7,303,733 of OZ014565.1, read as the reverse complement.
ATAAAGTTGAAAACCCCTTCAAAAACGTAAAAAAACTTAATTTCAATTTTTTTTAACTCACCTAGACTTAGCGCAAACCCATTATCCGCATGTTATCTTGTATTATATTTATCTGGGCACAAAATATCACAAGCACGACTTGGTCCGATGCCTGTAAGACAAGTTTTTGGGTGATTATCTGGAAAAAGGGCTAAAAATGACATTTTTGAGAGCTCTGTGGACACTCTAAATATTTTTTAAATGGCAAATGAGCTCGTATCCGTCTATTTCAGAACAAAATCTTTGATTTTAGCACTGAGCCAGCAATTTCGATTTTTTTCGAAACACCCTAATATATATTATATATTTTAATCTTATACCATTGTATTTTAGTGGTTTATAACCTACTGAAGATTCACGTACTTTCTTTAGCTGTGAACTAATAACTTGCATCATTGATAAGCAAAAATTTGTTAATAAATCTATATGATTAGCAGTGGTGTCATAGATTAATTATTTAATCAAAATTTAAACTCTCCCAAATGAACTATTACATACAATAAATGTCATTAGAAAATAGCAAATAAATTCCTGCGTAATTTCATCAGAATTGTCGCCATCGATTCCGTAGCCTGCTTGCTACATTCACTCATTTAAGCGAGCGCCGAAGCTATATTAACGTGACATTTAATTAAGTCTCCGTGAAGAATACAAAAGTCTGCATAACTTTTACACTTATATTCTGTCGATGATGCAACCTGTATATTATTCTAAATTGGTCATTGAATTTATAATAACAGACCTCCATACTAGATGTTTATTATACTTAGTTAGGATTCATAGAAAACACTAACATAAGCATTATATTGTTGAGAATTAGTATGTAATTTGTTGAACAGTATTGTAAGAATTTGCTTTCGAGTTTGTTTTACGCTAGATTGTAATTTATAGTTGAATGTAAAGAATTAATTAGTTGCTAAAAAAAGTTTAGTTTTGCGGTATTTTTGAAGGATATATTATTGTACGATTAATAATCATTAGCTCCATGCATTAAATATTCATATAGAAATTATTAAAAAATATAGATAAAATACACTTGTATTCCACTTTTTCACAGAGAAAAAAATAGCTAGAGAAATATGATAAATTATAATTCTTAATAATAAATTGCAGACAGATTGACAAAGAAATTCCGAAAGTTTTTTTGTAATCTAATTTTACAATTATCCTAGAATGTCTGGTGGAAAACTAATTTAAGTTACAATACTGGAATAATAAACTAAATAAATTTTCAAGAAAGTGACTAAAAAAATCGCACTAATTAATGAAATTCGCGACACGCCAAACTTTTAGTTTTAATTAAAAATGAATATTGATTTTATTTGACTTGTCTAATTAAAGATCGCTTTTTTTTCTTATAGTGTTTCCAATCACATCAAATAAAAATTAATTAATGTGATACTCGTATCTCACTGGCTGAAACAAAATTTTATTATATTAATTTTATGTTTGCCCGCCGCTGAAATACAATGCTTAAAATAACCAGTGTTGGCAATGTCAGTGATGCTGTTATAAAATTATAAATTAAAACTGCTTTAGGTTTAAGTTCTGTATTACGATTTATTGCGGAATATTAATACTTAAACCTAAATCCGTTTTATTTTATATAATGAGTTCTGAAAGATTTTTTACTATGTTAATGAAAATTATATTAAAATAAGATAATTATTTGATAATTGTCAACACTATTCATGGTTATTCACATTACTCATTTGTCGCCATTAATGCAACATGGCCACAAGTTACTCTAACTTGTAAATAGTGATCGCGAGTTGTATTTTTGTGTTTTTGCGGTTTGATATTTGTTGATATTTTTCGTAAACAAATTAATTAAAATAATAAAATGGACTCTACAGTGATATAATTGGACAATAGTCCAATTTTTCCAGTTTTTTCTGTGTGTTACAGTCGGCAGACGGACAGCATATCAATAGGGTGTTTTTTTATTATTATTCGCAAAACGTTTTTATTTTATAAATAAACTTTTTACTTTTTTTATGTTATAGCAAAAAATACTACAATTATTTAATATATACTCATAAATTTTTAAAATGAATAGGAAAAATGTTGATATTTACAAAAATAAATTAAGGAACATTTTAAAACTTTTATCTAACTTGTGACAGGATTCTAAGCAGAACTGTAAGATATATAGCAATAAAAATATTTTATATTTTTCTCTACAATGAAAAATATAACTCACAAGAAAAGAATAAACATTTTGTAATATAAGTCTTACATATCCTGCTATCAGTATCAAATTATATTCATAAACATTTTAAATTTTGACTTGTTGAAATATTAAGCTTGAGATATATTAACTCTTACGTATTCCAGTATTAGGATTTTTGGCAGCAAACTTTAAATTGAGAAAAATAAATAAATATTTTTTCTTCGGTACGACAGAGTATTATAGTAGAATGCTAAAAACAATCAGAATCAGATATATTAAGTTAAAGGAATGGATTCTTCGAAAACACAAAGAAGATTCGTTGTGCTTCTGGTATGTTTAACAAAACCGGATTGTTCTATAGAGTAAACTTGCATTTACTCAGCCACTCAGCGGAGGAGCAAAAATGCATTGCAAAGATAATAAACACAAAAGTGTCAGTAACATGTACAATTAAAGCCACCCTATAGATGCGCGAACACATACCTAAACGAATACACAGAGTTGGATTTCTAAAATTAATATTACATTAATTTATTTTAAAGAGCTAAACGACATTGTTTCAGTAAAATTAGTAACTCAACGTATTTGGCCAAAAGTTTTATAGATAAATAAATATACAGTAAAAAAATTTTCAGAACTCATTATATTAAAATAAAACGGCTTTATATTGTAGTTCTCTATTAATTTGTATTAATAATCGACGTTTCGACGTACACTAAGTACCAGGAAAAAATTATACAAATAACAATAAATAAACAGAACATAGAAACAAATTACTTGGTAATTAAATAAGTAACTAGATTACAAAATTTACAAATTTTCAATTAAAGGAATCCAAATTTATTTAAATCACTGCATTCATGCAGATTAATGTTATTTTTATTTAATACACAAATAATACTTTTGTTTATGTAAATATTTTTTTAAATATTGGTAAATTGGAACAACATGATTAAAAATTATTTTTGTTTTACATGTTAAGTGTTCATTGCAATAGTGATGTAAAATTTAGAGTCCAGTTCTGTTTAAATGTGTAAACGCGCATGAGCAAAGCGTATCGTCTGTTTTCAAGCAAACCAGCTCTGTCGGACAACACATATACATACAGGTTAATAAATTTAAATGGCGTCAAATAAAAACAAAACTTCGCTTATATACAGTAAGATATTCTGCCACTATACCGCCGCTCGCCACTAGTTATGCAGAATTATTACTTATTTTTCGAGCTTCATGCTTTTTACGTACAATTATCTGACAACAGTTGTTCTACATCGTATTACTATTTCTAATTACAAGGAAATATCATAATTATATATTTAGTAATTTTTCAAATAATTTAATTATTTTTTATCGTCTTTATATTATTTAGAAGTATTATTACACATAGTAAAAAATCTTTGAGAACTTATTATATTAAAATAAAATAGCTTTAGTTTGTAGTTCTGTATTAATATTATTAATCGACATATTCAATGTACTAAGCGGACATGTTTAATCGGCTACAAATTATACGTTGCAATGTTAGCGGCTTGCTTGTTTTAAATTCAATGTTGTGATTAGTCACATATTACGTATTATTCCACCTACGGCTCTTGCCTTAAATTTCAATTTTTTAAGTAATAGCCACCAAACATGCTCATACATATAAATCAGAACATGAGCGTAAATACTTGTATTTAAGGGTTGTTAGGCTACAGCCATTTACACGATTATTCATATAATTTATCACAATATTCAGTAACATCAAAATTGTGATATTTATCAATAACAATTGCGATTTTTATAAAACTTTAGGAATTATTTATAATATTCTAGATTTTTCTATAGTATTCTAAATTTTATAATTCTACTAGATATTAATATTCTTATACTAAATTATTATTGTCATGAAATATTTTTAAAATTTACTGAATACTAGTACATCCAATAAACTACTTTTTATTTTCAAAAGAAGCAAATAATATAATCAATAATTGAATTTCGAACGAAAATAAATGGTTTAATTTTCGCGTATCCTGACCCACCATCATCTCGTTTTACTTTGATTAGTGTTCAGTGTCACATGATATTCTCTGTACCATTGAATTCGCAATTCGCTTTTTGTTGTTCCCTCTTCGATTACCGCCACGGCGCAGGACGCATTCGAACTTTACTTCGACCTGTGGAATACGATGGACTTTTTATTACTTTTTTCTGAATATATAAAATGTGCGTTATATTATTTTAATGTATATCAAAATTATTGCAATACGTTATTTAAAATGGTGACAAGGTTTAGGGTCATATAGCACATCAGAAATTAAGTCGAATAATTTTAATAAACATGGATTCGCAAGCAAACCGTTTTCAAGATATTTCTTTTTTTTTACATTTTTGAAACTGCACACATCTATGCAGAATCTATATTTTCTGAAAAAGAAAGTTATCATTCAGTCTATCTTTAATTATCTGTCAGCTTTACTCAATTTGATGTTAAGTTTTTTAAAATTATTTACAGTACACTAAACTTTTAAAGTAACCCCATTAAAAAAAAAACTTACATCATCATCAGGGAAAAATATAATTTTTCTTGATGATGATGTACGTGGAGTAGGGTGGCCCAAAAAAAAAAAATTTTTTACGCACCTTTTAAAAAAAAACTTCATTAAAAAAGAAACTTCTTGAGTCAAATTTCATTAAAAAAATTTGATATTAACCCGTGCCCCACTCAAGTTGAAATTTAAATGGAGTTTAACATAGGTTTTGAACAGTTTCATATATGACGCGTTATAACTGCCTCGATCAAAAAAATTATTTTTTTACGCACCCTTTAAAAAAACTGATATTTACTCGTCCCACTGAAATGGAGTTTAACATAGGTTTTGGATAGTTCCATATATGGCGCGTTATAACTGCGTGGATTCTCGAAAGTTCTGCTTGAGTGGGGCACGGATTAATATCAATATTTTTTGACGAAACTTGGCTCAAAAATTTATATAGAACTTAATCTTAAAGAAAATTTTTTTACTATGTTAAAAGGTTTTAGGTTGATGTTTTGTAATATTTTAATTAAAAATTCGAGGTTTCAATTTACTATGCGTAAATCATCATCAGGATAATAAATGATAATTTACGTGTAGTGAATCAAACGTTGTATATCTAATTAATGTATTACAGAACTTCAACCTAAAACGTTTTATTTTAATATAGATAACGAGTTCAGAAAGGTTTTTTTACTATGTTAATTTTATTATAGGTACTGATTGATTCGAAATTGACATTGATATACCAATTATCGATAAAAGCATGAAACCAAAGGCACAAGATAGAAATACTGTGCAGTAATAAGTATTAAAAAAAATCAATTTCCATTGTTTGAATGTAATTTACTCTTCATTAGATATACGCACGTAGAGAAAATGACCTTTTCAATTAATTACTGTTAATAATGATCAAACTAAAAATAACTTTTGTAGAATTAAACGTGAGTTTGGTTGGTAGTCGGGTCGGGTCGGCCTTCGTTCTTTGTCGTAATTGAAAACACAAAACGTATATACATTTAACACAATCTTGCGTGTGTCAATATGATGCCATTCTTGGTTATCCGCCTATCTCACATCTCTCCTACGTACTGTGAACTCAGAAAGTTTGCGAATGGAAAGAATAATTTTCGACGTAGTTAATGTTATTTATCTCTTTCTTTACAATATATCTTCTTGCATCTTGTTTTCAGTAGATATGTCGTTTCTAAGTCGGAAAATAGTCTCGTTTGTAAACTTTCTGAATTTACTGTACAACTTATATTTTTTTTCACTGATTTTGAGTAGGTTTCTGATTAAACTGTGATTCAGACAATTATTATTGAACAATGTAAATAAGAGCAAGGTGATTAGAAACAAGTTATTTATACTCTTAAGATCAACTGAATTTATTAATAAAATTACTAATTTTTAACCAAGATTTTATATTTTTCATTAAAAATGCATTTAAAACAAACAAATTGCATCAGTGAAGTATATAATAATGTATTTATATAAATCACAAAAAGCAGAATTGTTGCAAATTTGATGATTTGCAATGTGGTTAATTAATATACATATAAAATCAATAAACAACACATTGGGGTGTGAACAATAATGTTCATTTGGAGAGAGATTTGCCTGTTCAATAATTAGACACATACACGCAGCACAGCACGGCATTGCATCGTAGTGCAGTTGGATTTGAAATGGTACAAAATAATTATATATTTATGTAGCAAAACGGTTTGACAACGTACTATATGAATGTTCATTGGCGCGTCACTCGCCTGCTACAAACACACATACACACATATATACGAACAGATATATTAGCTTTGGGCTTTTGTCTGTTTGCGCATGTAAATGTCACATATGACGGAGAGAGAAGTGTATATTGTATGTAACAAAATCAGAAATTAATTTATTTTCAACTGATCGCATGAAAATTCAGTCCAGTGGACCAGGGCCACTGTACCCAGTTGCAGACGAAATCGTATTATCTGTCACAGCATCAATTTGGGTAAGGATCGTAACTAATTATTGACCGATACCCAAAAGCTTGAAGCCAAGTGACGTTCTATGCTAATTTTATTAATATATATTGCAGTGATACTTAAACAATTTCCATTCTTACCAAGATGTTGTTTTGTAGTTTATTTAAAATTTAAGATAATTTAAATTTTCACAGGAGATTTGTTCTTATTCAGGTTATTATCGGATGAACAACTTGTAATTAATGGTTCAATTAATTTATTAATTATTAAAAAATATTAAAACAAATGTGATAATATATAGCCTAGAAAACAGTACTATCTTATTCATTAAACACAATATGCAATAAATGGAATAATAGAAATAACAAAATAAGAATATCATGATATTAGTGGGACAGATTTAAATATTATGAACTTATCACTTGCGTTGTTTGAAATTGTAGTTTTGATAGGTAAACGATAGTAATGAATAAAAGATTCTTTTGCAATTTATTGTAGATTGTAATAATTAAATGATATTTTATCCATTTTTATTTTTTGCAAATTAAATGAAGTACTAGAAATAACGAAGTTAAAAATAAAAATAAAACAATTCCTATTTAAAATTGCAGAAGCATTTAATTACAATAAACTCCGGTTGGAGTTGTTAAAATATGCATCAGTGCATCAATGTCAAGAATAACCAAATATGGTAGAAACACGTTAATCAGATACACATTAAAGCATATATGCAAATTATTTTCATACACATTAAATGATGTACTTTTCAACATAATTTATAGTTGCGAAATTTATATACACTATCATCATTAATTGTTAAAACCATATTTAGTGTTGAAATGCATTATAAATGTTTAGTTTTACACAAGATAAATATGTTATTTAAATTCTATCAAAAATTTTGCTCAACCATTTCAAATAGCTAGTTTCATTTTATTTGTTCTCAAACCAATGTGTATATAATTTTATAAATATTATATATATTTTTTTTGATTTTAATAAAAGATAAAACTCAATTATTTATAATTATTTTGTATAATGGTTACCTCTTTAAAATGTTTTGTTCATTGAACGAGTTCAGTTTTTTACTGTCTCTGCGAATTCTCCCTGATGACGATAGAAATACAGGGACTTTACTAATAATAATAATACTAATATAATTGGTACTTTTATTATAATAAAATTTTCCAAAAAAATATATTCAGTTTTTGGACATGAAACAATAAATAATGTTAATCAATTTTTTCGATTTTTCATAAAAATAAAGTGCATGTATAATAACATATTTCATTCAAAATCCTGAAACAATTTCGTTTATACTGTAGGATACGTATTTAATTATTTATTCAGATTTGAACAATTCCAAAGTTTTAATGAGTTCTAAAAATGAAATTTCATTTTCCAGTTGACGAAAAGTGTTATCATGCGTGCTTGTATGTATTTCATACATTGACTGCCTCTTTTTGTTGGTGTACCAAAGTTTATGTTAGACGGAATTGCAGTTTTTAATTTGTTTAATAAATTTCGGTAAATATTATGATTTATTAATGAAAGGTCATTAATTTTAAATGATTTGAGCATAACTGTGAAGAGAATAATCTAATAAGAATTATAAATTGTTTTTTCTTTTATTTAATATTTCTACTGTTTGATTATAAACAGTTTTATTTAATATTAACGAATTAAGTACACATATGTAGAAATCAGTAAAAAAACAAAATAAAATTATCCTTCCTTTTAGTTTTTTATCGGGCATATGCACAAATTGCATATATAATATCAAAATAAGTTACGTAAAAAAATCAAGTAGTATTCTTTAAAGAACATAAAGCTGTTCCTTTATTTATATAAATAATATTTTAATACAATTACTTTGTGCTATAAATAATAATAAAAAAATTTACAATACAAAAAAAATGTATGAAAAGAATTTACTAATTGTAAGATAGAATTTCATTTTTATTTTATCCATGTTAATAATAATATTTAATTACAATGCGGGTTACTAAAGGGTCATTGAAAATTAAGATCGACCACCAAAGTAGACGCTTTTTTTAAACTTTTTTTTAGAAGCAGTATGTGACACATAAGATTCTGTACCGGTAATAATTACTAGTGTATCAAATGATTCGATAGAAAACTTATAAATACAAATTTATGTTTTTATTTAAAATTTGCAGATTTTTTATATACATAAAAAATATCTTTTAGTTTTCTGTTTTAGATACTACATTTGATATATTAATTTTGCGACAAATTATGATATTCTAAATTATATTGGATGTTTACATGATTTTTCACACACACTATAAACTAAAATTTTTATTAACTAGAAAAATTAAAATAAATTTTCGTCTGATATTTATTATTTCATCTAAATAATGTCGTTATCTAGATTATTTTTTCGTTAGTGGTCCTGACACTGCTAATTATTAAACTGTTTTAAGTGCACTTGAATTTGTAAAAAAAATATTTGTTTTGTTCTTGTTGTGGAAATTGTGTTTAATCCTAGATTATAATGTCATGATAACATCAAACATAGTTTACCAGATTTGAATAATAATATCTATGGCATATTTACTGTATGGAAAGTGAAAGTATAAGTCAAAAATACAATTCTGTGTTCCTAAGTGTACTTAAGATTGACCACCAGTATCCAGGAAGTGTTGAACGCACAAAATACACGCATATAAGATTCTTGATTGTATCTTATCCGCCGTGCACGTGTTGACAATTCGCGTTTCATTCGCACGAGCATTGTGGGAACGTAGCGAGCAGTGTTAGCGAATAGACGCCCTATGGCCTCCTGTCAAGCGTCTCGTGACACCGCGACGGGCGATCAACAGGACACTGGCACCGCATCCTAGGTGCTAACATGCCAATACAAACACGAAACAATTTATAGGGTTGTTGGCGGTTATTTATTATGGTTGCGATAAGTTGGGGAATTTGTTTACTAAATTTGTCTTATGTTGATAAATTCTTTAACTGATATTATATTAAATATTAACAATTAATTTGACAACAGTCGTATGCAATTATTTTTATTTTATATTACGAATCGTTCAGTAGTTCAAATTTATGTAAGTCATCCTGAAGTACGTTATAGTAGTAATATTTACTGGCTAAATTTACTTTAGGGGTAAATGCATTAACGGCCGGTTTTATAATATTAAGAACTTTTTAATGTTCAAGTCATCTTGGTTGATAGGGTGTCCTTGTTTGGCGTGTTTTCCGCATTGCGGGTTTTTGCGTCCAAAATTTATGCTATTGTATAAATCCTTGCAATAAAGATATTTTTTATTCTTCGATTACTTATCTTAAAAATAAATAATTTTATTAACATTGATAGCAGAACTAAATTGGAATTTATTTTCGTATTTGTGGTTAATCTTTTTTTATTATTACCAGGATAAATATTGAACAATTACCCATTTTCTGAGTTTTACATAAAATTGTTTATTTATTGTACTTATCGGAGCATTACAAAACTATCCGTAAATATATTTATCTATTCCGTCTATCATCTCATCAAAAACGTAACCTTACACACATACGCACAAATCACATGAACGAATCATATAAATATAATCTACATTTATATTTATATTGTACACATCTAAGTTTGTGTGACACTTAACAAGGTGCGTCAGTTTACTTGCATCATTGTCTTCTTTTTGTGTTACCAAAACGACCAAAGCAACCAAATTATAATACGTGTTTACCAAACCTAGCGGATTTCGAATATTCTAGATCCTCTATGGAACAGTTGCAAGACGGGCAAGCATTTGTTTCTTCTCGTCTCTTTCTCTCTCTCCCTCTCTTATGATTGTGAGTTTGTTGTCACGTAGGCAATGCACGCCAGTAAGCAGTGGCGTAACTAGGGTATGGCAGGCATGGCACGTGCCATGGGCGCTAACTGAAGGGGGCGCAAAAAGCGCCTAACGTATAAATACGAAAATGAAAATAATTTTTTTTTATAGATATAAATATGTGTATTAAAAGACTGCATAGGAAAAGGAAAAATCCAAACGCCCAAGGAATAACGCATTCTTTCGTTTTTCGTTTGTTTGTCCATATTCAGTTATAGTTCAGTATGGAGATGAAAACGTTTTTCCCAATATGCGTATAGCACTGCAAATATTGCTGACAATCGCGGTTTCTATTGCAAGATGCGAAAGATCATTTAGCAAATTAAAATTGATATTTTCATATTTGAGAGCCCCGATGGGCCAAAGTCGATTATATGATCTTGCTTTACTGACAAGCAAACATATCGAGGTGTTACACGCCGATTTAAATGAGCTTCAGGTATCAAGTAGAACACTAAAAACTAAGCGACAAGTATTTTTTTTTATCGGCTGTAATCAAGGTTTAGGGGGTGAAAATCACCTTCAAAATTTAGAGTAAAATTGGTTTTTATTTTTTTTCTCGGAAACTATGCATCCTAGAACAAAATACCTTCTTTTTTTAAGAGCTATCCACCAGTGGTATTAGTACGAATACCTTCTTTTTTTAAGAGCTATCCACCAGTGGTATTAGTTTTTTTTGTACGATTTGTAAGGTACCCTTTTGCACTACTAAAATTGAAGAGCTACTGCCAACCTTTTTTGAGGGGGGCAGGGGGTAACTTTAAAATCTTAAATAGAAATTTCCATTTATTATTTCAGATTCTGATTCGGATAGAGGGAAGAGGAGTTAATCGTAGGTGAAGTTAATGTATTTTTTTCTGGAGAAACCAAATCTGCAATAAAAAATGGAAATTTCCATTTAAAATTTTAAAGTTACCCCCTGCTCCCATCAAAAAAGGTGGGCAGTAGCTCTTCAATTTTAGTACGAATAAATGCCCCCCTCAAAATTATAAAATGTTCATCTGTAAAAAAATTTCGTCCGATGCTTATTTTTCGAGATATTGCGAAGTCTTCACTTGAAGCGACCAGACGACATAATCACTTATGAACAGAATTTAAATTCATAAATAATTTTTTTAAATATTTTATAGAATTTCTTATGTAAAACATATAAAAAAATACTAATACTTTTTTCCTATCACTTAATATTAAACTTACTTATGAGTACATACAAATGTATACATAAGGGGTAGGTGACCCCTTAAAACAATAAATAATTAAAAAATCGAAAACACGTCAATTTTATTTTTAATTGGGTTATCTTAATATAGAATAAAATTTTGAAAAAAAAAATACATAACAATTAAATATGAGGTAAAATATGTGTAAGGGGTGCAAAAGGGTAACTTACAAATCGTATAAAAAAATTAATACCACTGGTAGGTAGATCTTAAAAAAAGAAGGTATTCGTACATTTACAGTTTTGTTCTAGGATGCATAGTTTCCGAGAAAAAAAATTAAAACCAATTTTACTCTAAATTTTGGGGGTGATTTTCACCTCCTAAACCTTGATTACAGCCGATAAAAAAAATACGTGTCGCTTAGTTTTTAGTGTTCTACTTGATACCTGAAGCTCATTTAAATCGGCGTGTAACACCTCGATATGTTTGCTTGTGAGCGTAGAACGAGAAATGACTGAAGAAATTGACTTTAATAATATAATTAAACAATTTGCATCAGCTAAAACAAGAAAGATAAATTTGTCATAAAGAGTTAATAGATTTTATTTGCGTGCTTTTTTTTACCCAATTTTAAAGTAGTTTTTTAGAAAATAAAACGTAAGCAACCTATCGACAGAAAGGGGCGCAAGATCGGTGTTTGCCATAGGCGCCATTTACCCTAGGTACGCCACTGCCAGTAAGTAATCGTGATCTTCGTATGTTTTCTCTCTTCTCATCTTATATCGGAGGCAAATGTTTTCTCGTCTTGTTCATCTGGATGGTTTTGGTATAATCAGAAACAAAATGGATCAATTTAATGTTGAAAATAAGGTTGTTATTGGTAGATAGTGCTTCTTATTATATTAATATATATATATTTAGATAATTTTTTTGGTAGTTGGAAAGCTCAGTTAGTTATTCATGCACAACAACACAAAATACCGGCCTGAAGTGTAATAAAACAAAATTGAACTTTATTTTTACATTCTGAATGTTACAGTAAATTTTTATTTGCTTTGTCAAAGATGCAAAGTAGTGTTCCAATAGAAATCAGACAAGTAATGTACATGTAACTTTTCGAATTTGAATTACACAGAATGATTGGTAAGTACCAGTTTTAAGATAACACAAGTGGACAAGTGGCATAAGAGCAAGACTAAACGAATAAACTAAAACACCCAAAAACCGAACTTATAGTACCAACCAATAACTTTTAGTCAAGTACTACAAGGTTTTTTAGATTTTTTTTTTAATTTCCAGTTATTGTAATTATTTATTATATAATAATTAGTTATAATTTATTAATGAATGTAATTGCAATATTTCATTAGTGTTACTATAAAATAAATTATGTATTGTTTAAACAATTATATGAATACTTGTTAGTAAATTAATTTGTTTTGAACTTTGAACCACTTAATATTTTCATTGTAATAAAATTTGTGGCTCATTAGTATCATTACTATTATATCACATAATAAAACTTTCAATTGTCAAATATTTAGTATTTAATAATGGTTTGATTGTACGAAAACTCTTTTTCATATAAATTCAGGTATTTGGATAATGTAAGTCTCCATTTACTTTATCACGCTTGGATATTATCCATTTTAATATCTTCACAACTATATTATCCATTTTAATATCTTCACAACTATATTATCCAATCAAATCCAACATTAGTATACAATTATTTGTCGAAGTAATTCTGATTACACCAAACCGATCCAAAACGAATACAAGTACAATTCTCTCTCTGTAGGTTTTCTCAATGCCTTGGTGCCGCAATGAATGTTTAAATGCTCCAGTGCTACGGTTCAACGGCCTCACCATGCCGTCTTTTTCTCGCTTCTGGCAATTGCAATCTATCCGTCTTTGTTTGGAAGCGCGTCTGAGTGTCGCCCTCCCGCACCAAGTCACATATTTCATTCTCTACTGCATATAGCTATCTTCGTCTGGCCTCTTTATCGTAACGTCGTTGACTGCTTTGGTTTACCCAGTCACACAACAGATATACGGATACGTTTATACTGTGTGTTTTATACACTGTTCGGATCGCTCGCTCGCTCGCTCGGTTTGTCCAACATTATTGTGTTGTATTTCTCTCGGTTCTTGTAGGGTTTTCTCTCGGTGTATGTGCACGTATGGTGGGTACAGTGGACAAAAAAGGTTTGCAAACTGGCAGGCTATGTTTCGGTCGAGAACCGAAGTACCTGATGTTTTTATTAATTTTTTGTTTTTTCTTACATTCTCTATTGGTTATTAGTCGAAAAAGCGTCATTCAATTTGTAATGGAATAAGAAGGATTTCAAATTGAACAATTATCTTTCGATTAACTGTTTTGGCTTCTAAGAATCAGCCAAAATGCAAAATTCGTATTGTGACCCTTTCAATAAAATGTTTACAAGGCGTCTAACAAATGTAAAAATAGGGTCAACGCGTTATGGACGTTTATTAATACAGCCATAAAGCTATATGATATAAATACTTATATAAAATTTTTTTATTCGCATTTCTACAAGTGTACTGGCTTTCTATAAACGATTAACCACTTAACGTATATTTTTTCAAAAAAAAATGACAAAAAACGTTTACAAATTATTGTTTTATTTGCTTGTATATGTTTTGGGATTTTATTTAACTTTTTTTCGATATTTTAAACAAATAATAAAGTGTAAAAAATATGCAAAATTGCGTACCCGAGTTAACTCGGGCGTATGCGTAGTCTACTATCCTTTTCATTAAATGAGTTAGTCCCACATTTTTCAAATGCAATAACTTTGTATAACTTAGTGCCAAACTCTTTAAATCTACCATAAATTTTATAAACTATTGATTCCTAATCCTAACCCAAATCTAATCAAACTTACAATAATTGGAGTTACTAAATTTTTCAAATATGTATATTGACTTACTACAAGCGATTTTTATGACAAAATTAACAAACGTCATCAACGTGTTGTGGTTTTATATATTGGCACAGCTTAACGTTTTTAAAGGGCTACATTACAAATTTCGTATTATGTCTGAATCTGAAAACCCAGAACGCATTGTGGTCAGTTTTTGCACTCAATAAATATTTTCGGCGTTTGAGCAAAACATATATTTTTTTACAAAACTGAAAGATATTTTTTAAAAACATATTTAATGAAAGAGATAGAAAATAAATGATTCTTTGGTTGTTAATCAAAAACTAGCTTTTACATCAACAAACTTTTTGTACACACCTTACATATGTACAGGATATGCTTTGACGCTTACATGTAGTCATGTATGTGCGATATAGTTTTTTTTTTTTCTAAGAGCTTGTCACAGGGGCTTAAAAAATATTAGAGTGGGATTGCAGTGCGAAAGAACTAAGGAAAAATTACGTTATGTATTGGGGTGACTGCATTTTTATTGATTTATTTTTTATAATAAAAAAATTGAGGGTAATCACAATAGCTGTGGAAATTTTTTTTTTTGTTTAAATTATTAGATCAGTTGTCGTAATTGGTAAGTGGAAATGCCTTTATGCTTTTTACTTGTATTATAAAATGGTTTAGACTGTAAATCAGAATTCGTAACTCGTATTTGTAACCTATCGCTGTCGTTATTGTATAAAAACAAATAGTAACAATAGCGTTGGTTAACAAATATGAGTTACGGAATGCCATTGCTGTACTATACTCGCATTTTGATGGTACAAATTAAAAATGGTCGAAATAATTTATTTACATTCTAGCGCGAGTGCGACTGGAAATGACCAACTTTTGTTGGTGTTAGTCTGATACGCCATCATTGAACTATAAATGACTATAAATTATTAAATACTTGTTTAAATCAGATATTAACGGCCATTTTTATAACAAGTTTTTAAGGTAATGATTTTTTTATGGCAACAATAACAACTTAACATAAAACGGCTTTATAATCTAGTTACTTATTTCTTTACCTAGAAACTTGTTTCTGTGTTCTGTTTATTTACTGTATATCATTTGTTTCATTTTCCTGATGAAGATGTAAGTTGAGTTCGTCGAAACGTAGATTATTAATTAATACAGAACTGCAATCTAAAGCCGTTTTATTTTAATATAATGAGTTCCAAAAGATTTTTTTTTGCTATATTAATAACAAATTATTTTGTTTTTAGATAGATACATATCTATCAGTATTAAAAATTTACTATTTTGATATAGACATTTTTTTCAGATACAATTTTTTAATGCAAATTTGATGATCATATTTGGTAATGCATGTATCCACAGACAGCTGAACAAACAGACAAATATAACTGTAATAATTTAGAGAGTTTGTGACTAAGTTATTTAAAATAATCTGGAAATTGAAAAATTCGTCGATGTTAAAGACTTAGGGGCCAGTTGCATAAAATATTGTTGTGTAACTTGTATTTTATATTAAACTAACTATTTAGTAATTCTAATTAATATTGTAACAAAACCATTTGAAAATTAGCAAACAGAAGACAAAAACATTAAACATTTGAACAATTTTTAATCATCTGTTCTTAGTTCAATATATTTAAAATTTTGACAAAAATTATTTTCCAGAAAAAAACATTTTTCGTTTGGCAAGCGGCAAAACTTTATTTATTTTTAAATCCAGCGTAGAAAACATTTCTTAATTTTATATTTATTATTAGTGACGATTTACTAGATACATATTTTTTATATGATTTAAAATGTTGATAATAATTATTAATTTAACGTAGTTATGTAATAATTTGGTTCACCCTGTATACAAAAGCACATGAATGTCGATACCTATACCTGTTTGCCTGCCCACACTTTTACAACGAAAGAGTACACTCAATAATATTTACATATTCTGGCGCTGCGCTTTTGTCTCATTTTCATCTGTTTCAGAATGTAGCATTTGTTCTTTTTTTTTGTTTTTTCTCATGATTTTATATGTCGGTAATAAAAAACCACATCGTATTACATCGTAACTACTGTTAGAGTTACTACCGCGTAAAAGATCCCTGTTGTCAAACGTAAAATTATACAAATTTTTTTCTACATTACAACTCACATTACATAATAACGGCGTATAAGCTTGCAGTATTAGTTTGTGTGTTTGATTTACCTTTTTCGGACGACGGGTATGCGACTGACAAGTGGCGCCATCATTTTTTCTATTACGGTCAGGAATACTTATTTTTGTTTATAATATACTCCAGTTTATAATAGATCTGTACTCAATCTGAGTTTAGACTTCAATTTTTTAATGTGTCTAATTTTAATTTTATTGTGGCATAAGCAGAAAGAAATTTGTAAGCATTTGAATTATTATTTATTGAAAAATGATATTCAAAATGTAGAAAAAATTACAACAAATATTTATTGCAGTAATGTTTTGATTTTGTACATTTTTTGAAAGTCTATAAGATTAAAAATTAGATAACAACGTATTAATTATTAACAACAGCATTGCTTTGAAAGATAAAATTTTGTGTAATATTATAGGCTTTAGAGTTGTGCATAGAATTGATTTTTTAGATCTATAAGTTTATAGAAAATGCATTGAATCTCATTATAAAATTTAGGTAGATATTAAAAACGAAAACTAAAATATAAAGAGTGATTTATGCAAGCGCGTAAAATATAAGTTTGTTTAAAAATAGGAAGTTTGACCGCACAAACCGTAGACGAAATCGACAAAATTATAAATGAAAAAATACTTTACGGATGTGTTGTGCAATATTTTTTCTATAATTGTAAAGAGGAAAGAAAATTTATAGAAATTTCAAAACATAAATTTAAAATTTGCTGTTTCTAATACCAAGATTGTAATACAACTTTATTTGTTTTCGATGCACTCTTGTCATTATTTCGGTATAAGGCCAAAATATTTAAAAAAATAATTTATTCACAAAAATTGTGAAATAAAATACAGTTTTTTTAATTATTGTAGAAAAAATATAGTACATATTTTAATACTCAAATGTTGAAATTTTTTGCCAAAAATTTAAAAAGTTACTCAATCATTGAATCGGCTTGTTAGGCTATGCATCAATGTTTCGCTCTATAGGAGCTCATCAGTATGCTGCTTTGATCAATGTCCGAAGATAATTAATGCAGGTATTAATAACTTGTGAAATGTTTGGGAAAAAAATTTAACATTTGAGTATTATTATATTAATGTTACAGGCACACTTATGAACATTAATTTGTTCAATGTTATTACATATTTGTTACATAATTATCAATTTTATTTAACTAATTAGCTTGTGTTTTTGTATTTTTCTAATTACATAAAATAAAGATTTAAATGTAAAAATATATAAAAATTGTGAAATTTTAAAAATGTTTGAAAATTTTTGTAGAATTTGCAAGCAAATTTAAAATTATAATTAAATACATAGGAAAATTAATATGATTATTATTGTAAATTTACACCGATGTATCAATCACCGTTTTTTAATCTCATCGTTCTTTGTTCTAAGGAATCTTATTTTTAAAATATCTGTAAACCGAACAGAAATATGTGCGCTAGCGTTGAAAACGTTCGACGACATATAACACGTTTACATCTCGCAAAGAAGATTTTAGTTCGGGTAGAGAAAGAGACTTCAATCAACGCGGACAGAGGGACAAATATTCTAAAAACAAATTTTTCTTTTTGAAGCCCATTTTGGTCGCCGTGGGTGGTGTGTGTGTGTGTGTGACACAAGCGATGACGCATGCGAGAAAAGAGCTTCGATGATTTTGCTTTGTACCCGTATACATAACTGTGATTTGAGATGCATGGATAATGATCGTGAACGGTTTCGAAATTGTTGAGTTAGCGATTGTGAAAGATGTTCGACGATTTGTATTTAGTTTAGATTTTTAAAGACATAGAACATTAGCATAGAACAGAACTAATAGTTCATTTTTGTTATATTGATATATTTATGGAAAAAGTATTATAAAGACATATTTTGATTACAGAACTCGCTCTTCTAACTTTTGTTACTATTTAATTCCATGCCGGTTTATGTAAAAATGTTCTCCATATAAGAACTAACAAAAATACTTGAAATGTAATAAAATGGAGATAGATTAGTTCTACTTCAAGCTGATAATATATAAGGCGTTCAGAACTATAGTGTACCAAGTTTAAAAATGAAACACAACTTCTAACGGAAATCGAATTTTTAATACGGCAAAATTAAAACATGGGTTTAAGTGACCAACTTTGTAGATTTTTATCGATTGGTAGTCAATATTATATATGCTTTTTTTTTTAAATTCGGTAATTTCAAAAATTTCTTTAAAGATATTATATTTCCGTTACCAACTAGTATAAATAGTAAGGCACAAGATTAAAACATTTACGATATATTTCAGTATCTAAAATGACCGTGACACATAAATCAACCTATTTTAGTGTCGAAAAACGATGATGATGATGATGCAAAAGTCCGAAACAATTTAACGATTATCATCCTGTTTTGCTATGTTGAACTGTTTTTCAGCAAAGCGGATGAATACAACGCAACACATTGATATATAGTTTGTACACACAGATTCACAGGCACACACAGTTACATATTGACAAATATATCAGGTGTTTATGTCTTTAAATTTTATGTCGAACATATGCTAGTTTTGTTGACTACTCGTACATGCACTAACTACTACTTTATGTTTTCGTGTATGATTCGATGTTTATGAACTTGTTAGTTAAATGATGTTAAATTATCTTTTAGAAAATCGGATATGACAGTCTATTCGTTTATTATGTCTGGGGGTTTTTTTTTGGTTACAATGAAAGAAAAAACATTAACGTTTAAATTTTTTTTAAATAATATTACAATTATTGGACAATTAGGTTTGTATATTTAAAAATAAAAAAAATTTAGTGTTTTTTTTTTGAAAATTTGTTATTTGTCTTACATTTTTCAGCTATTCTAATATTTTTTAAAATAAAATTATTGCCCCGTATTCTCACCTTACTTTTAACATTTACTTAAAATTACTTATTAAGTAATTTTAATTAGTTTATTTGAATTGTATAATATTAGATATAAAAAACTATATAAAAATTAGACATACTATTCATATTTGATAAGAGGTAGAAGTAAAAATTTATTTTAAAGAAAAAAATAAAAGCACTTTTTCACAAACAATACGGGCCATGGTTTTTTATCGACATAAAGACAAATGCAAAATTGTAAAAGAAAATGTAACATTTTTTTTATGAACTAATTATTTTCCATTTTGCGCTGGATATTAAATGCCAAAGATGTCAGATTAAATTCACTTGACGTTGTAGTTATGTTTGGTGCTGCCACCACTGGTAACTAGTAAGTAACTGCTGTATAATAATGTCATTATTGTACTAGTAACATAGGCAATATGGTAACTTAATATTACTATTATGATAAGTTTCAAGAAAATTAATATTAAAAATCTTTTAGAACTCATTAAATTAGGATAAAAATTTATAAATTTTGCGATCTAGATATTTATTTTGATTACATAATAACTTATTTCCAAGTTCTGCTTATTTACTATAAATATAATTTCTATCTTTTTTCCTGATGAAGACGCACGTTCAGTTCGTCGAAACGTTGATTTATTAATAAATTATTAAAAAAGTAGAACCTAAAGCCATTTTATTCTAAAAATAATATTATTACAATTACTTTTTTACATTTGATTTGCCTATTATTTTATAGGAGCTCCTAATAAATAATTACGTTATTTAATATATAGTTTTTAAATGGCAAGCGTCTAAATATAATCAATAAAAAATAAATTAAATTAGTATTTGAATATAATGAAATACTAGAAATACATTAATAATTTGACAGAATTACTATTTCCTACAGCAATAATTTTGCTACAGTTGTTTATAAAATAATAAAAAGTATTTTAAACTAAAAATATCCAAATGTATTAACATAAATCTGTACGCTTATAACATTTTCCGCCTACAAAGTCTGTTCTCATGCTCTCTTTATATGTTCATATAATAAGATCTAGATAAAATTTATATAATTTTTTTTTGTCTTACTGTTTTGTCTATGACAATGTCATTTTATAGCCTCTGTCTTTGAACTTCATCATTAATTATATAAATTGTTACGTCCGCTTTTAAAGTTTTAATGAAAGTATAAATAGACTACTAATATTTTTAAATGCGAAATTATCTTCATTTAAATGCTATTTAAATAAAATTTATTGTATAGCTTTTAATTTTGAATAGATTGTGATCTAAGGAGACCAGATCTTTTTTGCTAAATGTTAAAACAGACTGAGAAAGTCTAATATTATTGTTTCAATAAGCAATTTGTGTTTCTTTTATATTATTATTATTTTAAATATTTACGTATAAGAAATTTTGTAGTATGTCCTGCTAAAAATACTGTTACTAAAAAATTGAAACATATAAAAATATTAACCGGAAATTATAGTAAATTTAAATTAAATATAAACAGATTTATTACATATAAACGGAATAAACAGTACAATTTATTTCGCAGTAATGATTTCCACAGAGATGAAGATACAAAGATTAATACAGCGTGGAAACCATTACTGTAAAACAAACAGTTCATGTCATTAAGAACGGTGGAAGGTATAAACCAACCAGAATCGACCAATGGCGTATGTATTCCAAATTGCGGAATAGAAACTGTTATTCAGTCACCAAGCACTGAGAATGCCATCGAAATGTTTGCGATGAGGACAGATCGACCACGGCATATCAGCTCAGAAAATTCTATAAATTCAAAAAAAAATTATTGTCAATACTTTTATCAGTACCAAACCCCAAAAATAAAGTCATTCTAAATCCATTTTGTTAATTGCCCACAATCCTACAATCTTAAAACAACAGAAACAAAAATCATTAATTACTAACAGCAGCTATTACCTATCACCTGAAATCCAGTAAACAAAAACAAAATTAAAAAAAACAAAACGCAATCTCACAGCATTGTCGTTCGTTCACCAGTTCGCCGAGCAGCAGCAGCACTGGGAGTACTTTTCAAGTTAAATCAAGTTCAAATACTCACCGCTGTGGCGTTCAGTTAATTAGCCTGCTAATTGTTTACTTTTACGTCACGGTGCACAGCCAGTAAGTTTTCAAACCTGAAGACTTATAATCGGCCAGAGCGTGCCTAATACGAGATGCGGTCGGTTACTTATCGGTATTCGTGAAGTCATTAACGGAGAGAAGTGCAGACGGACTGTAGAAGGTAAATTGTAGCGAATTGTAGATGTTGAAGGAATGAAGGAATTAAATAAATGCGCAATATGTTGTTTATGGTAGGCATGAAAGATTGATGAAATGAAAAAGTGACCAGAGAAATAAGATATGCGTTGATTGAGAGAATATATTTTAAAAAAACTTGTAGCACATTAAATTGATCTTGAGATTATTAATTTTTGTATAATAGAATAAAAACTTAACTTAGTAAAAAATCTTTCAAAATTCATTATACATACATACACAATCACGCCATGTACCCAAATGGGTGTGGCATAAACTTTTTTCATCATCCTAAAATCAGTCGCCTCCAAACATTCCTATCCAAACAAGCAACTTTCGCTTCATCCACATTCATAATTCCTCTCACACATGCTCTTTTATTCCTACTATTTGGAAACTTTTGCTCACGCAAAGCACTTTCAATCATACCATTTCAACTACTCATCGGACGTCCACGCAAACGTATACCATCAAAATCATTCAAATAAATCTTTTTATCCAAACGTTCATTAGACATTCGCTCAACATGTCCGAACCATCTTAACTGACTAACACCAACTTTTGCTACAACATTTTTTTCAATTTCACACTCATCATACACTAATCTATTTCGTACCCGATCTCTCTTATTTACACCACATACCCCACGTAAAAATCTCATTTCCACAGCAGTCATTTTCCGTTTATGCTTTTGCAACCAAACTCAACATTTATTACCATACATCAACGTAGGCACCAAAACTGCATTGTACATACTTAAACGGGCTTCTTTGGAAATATTTACATTCCTAGCAAAAGTTCCCAAAGCACCTAAAACCTTACAACCAGCATTTACTCTCCTTTCAATTCATTATATTAAAATAAAACTTCTTTAGGATATAATTTTGTATTAATATTTATTAATAATCGAAATTTCGACGTACTCAACGTACATCTTCATCAATAATTAAACAGAACATAGAAACAAGTTAGTAGATAAGAAAATACAAGTAGCTAGATCATAAAATTTATAAATTTTTAATTAAAGGAAGCCAACTTTTATTTAAATCAGTTACTAGTCACACTGATTGATATCTTTTTTTTTATACATTTTTATTGCTTCTCTTATAAAGAAAAATAATACGTAATAACAATAATAACAACTAACTATATTTACAGAACAAACATTTTGCTACTGCTATTATAAGTAAATATTAAAAAAAATTACATATTGAAATAGTACATTCATTACTAGGAAAATAAGAACAAATTCTTTACTGTATAATTTACGACACTAACAACATTTCAACGAATCTATATTTCATTTACCATACAATACAAATCAATAAAGTAATCAATAATAAGAAATGCAACAATAAAACAAATTATTTACTCACACCCTTTAAACTAACTACGTGTGTGTGTATATATATAAACAGCAAATAAGATGGTTGTATTACAACTTGTTCACGTAGCATTAATCATGCTAAAACATGGTCGGGTTGCACGTTGCGCTCGTTCCTTTCAAAGAATTTATTAATAATAATCTGACATCAATGCATATAACACACACACTATCAATATTATGATAGATTATCATCGTACTGTAATCGGACAAATTATTATTATTATATTACATTATGATATTGTAATTAATTATTTTATGAATTATTATTATTATATGTATATTAATACTGTACATATATCTGTGATAAGTTAATTTTTAAAATGTATTATAAATTTGATATTTAAGTTACGTAGATCGTCATGATTGTATTATATCTTTTTCATTCAAAAACTCTAATAAAACTTATAAAATATATTAAATGTAGTAACTTCTATTGTTAGTTTAAATTAAGTTTTAATAAAGTAAAACTTCTGCAACGAGGATAGATCGACCACAGCATACCAGCCCAGAAAAATCAATGGATATCCATATCGAGGTGTTAATCGCCGATTTAAATGAACTTCTGGTATTCAAGTAGAAAACTATTAACTTAAATTATTAACTTGTAAGCTAAAATTTGTTTAAAAATATACTTATCTGAGACTGTAATTTTTGATTATACGTAATAAATATTTGAATATTTAAAAGTATTTACGGCATTTAAATAATTTAAAGTAACATAAGTTGCTTCTTGACTACTTCAAAGACTTTCAATTAAGTCACTTATTGACAACTCCGACACTTAAAGGGTTAATGATTTTAATGCAGAATATTTATAGAAAATTTTAAAGTACATTAGCGTGACAAGAATTAAGATTGAACCGACATAAGTATGTCGTACTGTTATAAATAAAAAATAAAACATTTTCAAATAAATTTGCAATATACCAAAAGAAAGAAAAACATTGCGATTGAAATCAAATAAAAATTAATCTTCGAAATTGTTATGAAATCGAATCAGTTTTTGCAACAACATCCACGTGTCTGTATCTACTGACCTTTATATTCTCCATCTCGCACTGCGTGTAGCACACTTTTATGAGACAACACAATGCGGAAAACTCGTGGAAAAACGTGTCGCATCGCTTGTCGTACGCAATTTCAAAAAATGAAAACATTTTACTGGGGGAAAAAAAAGCCGACAGAATGACCACTAGGTAACAACGTCAACACAGCGATACTCGTTTGTTTTTCTTTTATTTTGTTTGCTTAATAAGTTGGCCATGCTTGGGTGGCGAACAAATAAGGGTAGGTGTCACTGATGGGTTATTTGACGTCATGCGTCATTGATGACATCAGAGGATTGTAGGCTGATATGAGTAGAGAATAACATAATTTCATACTTTGATTATTACTTTTATTAATACCTATTTTTTATATGCAGTTTTACGGCAAGTTTTATAATAAATACGCTTTAACTAAAGTTGACTTTAAGTCGACAAAAAATTATTATTGATTTTACTCGTAGAAAAACTTTGCTTTTTGTCAATTTTCCAATGGCAAAATTATTTGCTGTTTTCAGTTAAAAAATTGTAAATGTTGTAAATTTTATAGCAAATTTAAGCATGAACAATATTTTAAAATAATTCTTTCAGAATTTAAATTCGATTTATGTTGAGCATTTTATCTACAAAGTAATTTTGATAACAAAGAAACTAAAAATAAGTTTTACATTAGTAAAATATAAGTGCATGAGCATAGAAAATAATTAAAATTGTTGAACAAAGCCTAGTCGAAATTATTCATTTTCTAAATACCGTAGAATTAATGTTACACTAATGTTATTATTACACTTTCAACTATTTGATTTAAGTAATGACATTTATATCCCAAGTTATGTCAACTTTGAACATTGAATTTCGAATTAAATTATAAATAAATAATATGGAAATTTTTTATCTAAAATAATAAAAGAAACGTCAAGTATAATTTTAATTTGAAATAATTTTGATGTAGTAACAAAGACTGGAAGATTTAACATGTAATTAAAATTCCACGTGAAAAAGCATTCCTAAGTTCGAATTGTTGATTTTCAAATTAGCGTATAATAAACAACACATTCTACAAGCGAGAAACAATTTTTGTTCGTATGCTATCATTTTAGCAGCGAGTATTGCTTAAGTACAGTGTAATGAGAGCACTGGATAAAAATAATATTCCTGAGTTGTTATTACGCGGTGGCGACAGCAGTTGCACTTTTAGCTTAACTTAGCTTTTAGGCCAAGCACTCAAGCTGCCTTCACATTGATAACAATTTGGCAATAACTTTGTTTTTGTCATCAATTTAGAGATTATGATTTATTATAATTTAAATCGCATTGAGTCAGACCATAAAAATGTTTTTCTTCAATATTACGTTACCATATCGTTTATGTAGAAAGAGGTCATTATGTTACTAATACAATATTGACATTATTATACAGCAGCTAGTTACTATTTACACCACTGATAACACCAACTTAGGTTTTAAGCCAAGCACTAAAGCTGCCTTCACATTGAAAACAATTTGGCGGCGGTACTATTGATGCATAGCCCAACACTTACACTTATATGAACTTATATGAACTTTTATTCAATGTTATAAAATTATGAATTTAAAGTTACCGAAAAAAAAACCGCTTTAGGTTGTAGTTTTGTATTAATTTTTATTAATAATCAACGTTTCGACGTACTTAACGTACATCTTCATCAGGAACAATGATACAAATGACATTTACAGTAAATAAACAGAACATAGAAACAAGTTACTAGGTAACAAAATAAATAACTAGATCATACAATTTTTATAAATTTGTAATTACAGGAAACCAAATTTTATTTAAATCATAGTATTAACCTTCGTCAATCTAATAGAAACAGTTCTACCTGTCTGTTTAACATAAACTTTACTGAATTCGCACGAAGTTCTATATATATATATCTACCCAAAGATTGAAGAAGAATAATACCTTTTACACTCATCAACATGCGTTGCAATTTTATGTTTGAAAAATAGGAAACTGTAATATTCTTTGTTGATAAGTTCTTTCTATTATCAGTTACATTTTTCCCAAAAGTCAAAAAAGCGTAAATTATGTTTTCATTATTAATACAAAACTACAATCTAAAGCCGTTTTATTTTAATATATGTATAATTGAAATTTCCATTTCGTTGGAAACAAGAATAGATTTAACATAGTAAAAAATCTTTCAGAACTTGTTATATTAAAATAAAACTGCTTTAGGTTAAAGTTCTGTATTAATATTAATTGTAATCGACGTTTCGAAGGACTCAATGTCCGACTTTAGCAGTTGATACAAATGACATTATGTGTAGATAAAGAAAAAGCACGCTACATAAGATAGTATAAGCTAGTTTTCTCGAATACTTACCACCGAAAAAAATATAACACACAATATATCGATTACAATAAATATTAGTACAGAACTTTAACCTAAAGCAGTATTATTTTTAAGTATATACGTAATGAGGTTATAAGGTGAATGGTGCTTGAATTGGTGGTGCTGCGAAGTAGCCGTTAGCTGCCAATATGATACAAATAGCGTTTGGTTTAGAAATACGAAACGCCTTATAAAAATCATCATGTATTTATATCGGCACTGATTCACCGACACTATATTTGAAACTTTTCACTTCACTGAGTGAGACGAAGACTGTATACATACATGACTGACATTTTCAATATGAAATAAATCGGACAGAAAACAGATATACCAACAACATATTCAAATCTAATTTCGAATTTATAGATCTAAATTTATTTCGATACTATTTTAAAGATTTCATAAAATTTGTGATAACTTTTCTTTTGTATATGTACATGCCTGAATATAAATACAAAATTTTATATTATTTTTCGTGAGCTGCAATGTGCTTTTCTGTCTGATTAATACACAGTCCATTTTCTAGACCAACTTTTCACCATTAATAAAGTTTAATTATTTACAAAATATTTTTATAAACTGCAGAACTTAATACAGTAACATAGTAAAACTCTTTCAAAACTCATTACATAAAATAATATAAAACGACTTTAGTAATATTCTAAATAAAGATTTTTCTCATTTTTATTCAATGTTATTATTACTATAAAAGACTTTAGATTAAAGCTCTTCTTTATTTTATATTAAAATTTGAAATTTTGATATACTACACTTATATCATCATTAGGTAAAATATATTCAATGACATAAATAATTAACTTGTCTTTAGGCTTTGTTTGATTATTATCACATAATTTTATGTATGTATATGTTTGAATATCAAACATGTATTTCTATTCTAAAATTCTGTGTTTTTCAATTATAAAAAGGCTATATTTATTATCTTACTAGACATTTATACATTATTTTTATTTGTAAAAACTATGTGTTTCTACATATAATATGTTTTTGTTTTTTAATTTTTCGTGTACGACTATGAAATGTCACTTAGAAAGTATACCTTACTTATTTATAAATAAATATACATAAATAGCTAAATATATTAATTATAACAAACTAAAAAAAAAAACATTAAAAATTTTTAATAACGAAAATGACAGTAATATTTCAATTCATGATGATGCCTGCCATCATCGAGTTAGGTCTAAATAGTGGCGTTAAAAAAAGCTCTTTACAAACTATATATAGGGGAAGCCCATTTTAAAATTTTGCAGGAGGGGCATAAAATTTCTAGATACGTCACTGTATCCTAGTGGTAATAAAAATACAATTTCGAAAATTTGATAAAATTCATAATAGTTTTCTTTTTTTATACCGAACTCTAATGTTCACTTACGAATACACAAAATAAAAGTGGAAAATAGATTTACTTTCTCTTTTTCTTCTAAAGTGCGTGTATTTTCTGTGTTCAAATGTATTATTTATTGTGTCCAATATCTAACAAAAATATTATTATGATTAGCCAATAATATTGTGATACATTAAGCAATATAACTACAATTTAATCTGATAAATAAATTATTTAAAACATATATAGGTATGTAACAGATAGTTTAAATGTCAATTTTGAAATTGAGAAATTGACAAGGCTAAATGGTGAGACTTTCATGGTAAAAAATTAAGACAAATTTACCGTGTTTAATGTGTATGCTTTTAAATATTTCATTGTTACGCAATTGCGCAAGTGAATATAATTTGTCAAATAAAAGATATTTTGCAATTTTTTTTCTTCATGTTTATAAAATAAAAAGCGATGATTATTGTGTTGAGCCCAGATATTTGTGGTCATCATTGCTTTCTTCTAAACGAAACTAAACTAAAAGTAAATTAAAATACACGCCAAGTAACCTTCACCAGTTACTAATATTGTAGAATAGGATGTATGTATATTATTTATATTTGTTAAGTGATTTATTAGAATTAATCTATCTTTGGTCGACAGTTTAATTTTTTACGATAAAGTGCTTTTATCTATCCTACATATAAATAACTATTTTGTTCGCTTGCGAACAATAATAGCATGTTTGAAATAAGGTATAAGTATTTAATAAAAAAATATCATGCAAATAAATTACATTAAAATCGATCACTCTGTATATTTAAATACAATATTATTACATTATAAATAAGTTATTCGACAATTATTAATTGTATTTCGTATATAAAAATTTCTAATAATTTATAGAAAAGCGAGTTGTGTGACGTTGCTTTACGGTTACCTGTTTGTAGACACACACTAATTTACAAGCTAAATCGGAGAGATGAAAATCGTGGTATTAAATTGTGGCTGGTAACCGGAAGACATTTTGATAAATCTGTTCAACACGTGTACGGTTACAATTTGATGTGCGCACATGCCAACAAACGGTACAGCAAATTAACAGATAATTCAGCCTTATAAATAACAACAATTAAATATAATATTGGACGAAAATTTATGCGACAGTACCCCGTGTCTACACCCGAAACACTGTAAGACTTCATTCACATTTAGTTTGTGGTTTGAAGGCTTAGTCATCAATTGATTGTTAATTGTTATGCATTTTTTTAATGATTTATTTGAGACATAAAGGATCGTTTGTATATCTGAGCATAAAAACTCGATTTATTGACTAATAAATCAATGAAGTCACAATAATAATTGACAATTTAATTAACTATTAAGTTAACAATGTTTTACGTAAATGTTTCTAAGATATAATTTTATAATTTCCTGCTATTTTAAAATAACTAAGCGTTAAATGAATAATGCATTGATTTTTCAGGTATTTTAAAAAAAGTGTAAAAATATAAAAGTATATACATATATCTCAAGAGTTAATTAAAATATTTTATTTTATTTTTAAATTATAAAAACAAAATACCTTCATTATAATAATTGCAAGACCCATCAATATTAACGGTAGATTGATAAGTAATAGAAATTTATAAAGCAGTATAAATAAATTTGGCTTTCTTTAATTAAAAATTGATAAAAAATTTATGATTTAGTTACTTATTTTATTACCTAGTAACTTGTTTCTAAGTTCTATTTATTTACTGTATATATATATATATATATATATATATATATATTGTTGACATTGACATTGAGTTCGTTGAAACGTCGATTATTAATAAATATTAATACATAACTACAACCTAAAGCCGTTTTATTTCAATGTATTTCTTTAAAAAATGTAAAAATAATAAAAAATCAAATAAAAATATAAATTCAATTTCTGTATATTTTTTGCACATAGAAAAGCAATTTTTTTATATTTTAAAATTTAAGATATCGATAATGGATAAAATAATGCAATCAACCTTAGCGTAAATACGTTTACAATGTGAATGAATCTTTAGTTACAAAACGAAATATGTACGAGTACACATGTATATTTGGACCCACGCATGCGTTGCAGTGATCTGTATATGTGTTATAAGAGTGTATAATTAGCTCACAATGTTTGTGGGGCATGCGCAATGTGTATTTAGATGGTGTGCGATATATTTGAAATACATCATGGGCAACTATACAGTACAGTCACTCGAACTGAACCGAACCGATTCTATACTGAAATCAAACTGAAAGTCAAACGGCCTGAAAATACACGTACGCAATGCGGAATGTCACATTTTCAGGTTATAAATATTCGCGCGATATATTTTTCTATGCGAAAAGATTTATTCGCCGTCTGCCAAATCATAACACCCAAACTATTTATAATTAATTTTGACGCAAATTTATAATATGTTCGTTACATCGTTTTTAAGTTTTACTAATTTACTGATTAAAAATTTATAAAAAGGTTTCGAAATAGTTATGCCGTAACTTATTTTTATAATTTATTTCTATTATAAAAAAAACCAATTTTACAGATCAAAAGAATGATTACTTTGAATTGATAGTTAGTTTTAAATTAATTTAAAAATAAAACGTATTTGATTAATAATATAAATATTGTATTTTGTTAAATTGAAAAATAGTCAAAATAGGCAAAATTTAATAATAATAGGTAATAGACGGAATTCAGCTAGTTATATATTTTTATTATCTTCTATGCCAACGTTTCGGCAATCATTATTGCTTTCTTTAGGGCTAGCAGAATATATTTAGCTGATGTTACATGTGTGGAACATAATTAGTGTTTAATATTATGTAACGCAATATATACAATACTTTGTCAGCAAATTAAAAAATTCAAATTATCATTGTTACATTAAATGCATTTCAAATCATAATTTTAATAATAAATTATCAGGTACGTAACAACGATAATTTTAATTTTTTTTAATTTTGTGACCAAGTAATGACACTAATTATGTTACACACACATGTAATATTAGCTAATTATATTATACTAGCCCTGAAGAAGGCAATAGTGATTGCCGAAACGTTGGCATAGAATAGAATAAAAATATTTAACTGACTAAATTCCGTCTATCACCTATAATTTATTGTATTACTATTACAGAACTTACAATACATCGCGAATGTATATATCTTACACAACACAATGTAATTTGTTTAACATATGTTCACTTCAGAGTAGGAGAGAACTTTTAATGGTATTGTTTATATGGAGTATAATTCATAATTTTGATATTCTTGATATATTATCATTGTTACTTGTATGTACTTGATATAAGACTGAGATCCAGATTTGTGATATTGGAATTGAGCGAGACAAGTTTACCATTATTTAGTTGTTTAAAACTATGTGCAATAAAATCGGTACTTCGAATATTGAAAATAATTTGAAAAAATCAATTTGTAAATGCAATATTACTGTAATTTTGTAATTAGATGTTTCCTGTATACTTACAGTATAAATAAAGTATTATTGTAAGGTATGCCACAAAAATAATTTAAAAATGAAATTTTATTTAAATAAATGTCTGAAGTAAACCGTAAACTTTCTCAATGAAACAAAGCTTACTAAATTTAAATATCTGTTCTCGGTCAAAGATATTATTAATATTTGAATACCGCGACGATATGTTTGTTTGTTCTGTTCGTATTGTTTTACACCGCAATGACACTTGTAAAACCTGCTAAGAAAATTTCATCACTTTGCCAAAATCTCATCGAAGATATAAATATTATTCCGTTGACATCGAAACAGTCTGCGGTGCCGCGGACATACTCACTAAATCATTTCAGTATTACGAATGATAAATATTGTTTGCGTATTACGCAAAATTTTAACATTAAATATAATAATTACAGGTTTAAACGTTTTATTTATATACCAGGTGTCCTATTTAAACTCTGTATTGCATTGAAATCTTGACAACTATATTTAATATGGCATTCGGCAAGTGAAGTGACCCTAGTTCGATCACAAGTCGAGGTGATATAAGTTTTATCTTTTATTTTCAGATTATTAATTTAATGTATGCTAATTTGTGAATCCTCACATATATATTTATAAAAATAACTGATTTAATAAATAGATTGTAATGAAATAGATAAATATACTCATTTATTTAATATAACGGAAAACAACTTCAGATCAAATAAAACACTAATCCGAAAAATAAAAACGAGCGTCAATAGCACAGTGAAACAAGCGTATGTGCAATGAAACGTGTAATTTTTTTTAAACATCATCTAGCTTTTGTTTTAGTCGTATTTGACTAGTTGTCATGGCATGGTACGATTCATACCCGGTGCTCTTGCGCGCACGAAAGTGTTTTGTTTGAACAAAAGAACATCGACGCCGGCGACAGTAGCGCGACGCACTGTGTGTGCAATTGCTGTTGGCATTCGAACCAAATCAACAAATACGTTTTTTGGTACTTTGGTTGTGTATAGTGAGGCTACTGAACTCACTTATTGCCTTCTGTTTGTCTCGCCAGTGACGTTCCTCAGGAAATAAATCGCAAGCTCGCAGGAATTTTTCAAGACAAACATTATTCTATACTGCATTTGTTTTGTATCTACAACGTTCATTCATTTTCTCATTGCTGTCTTAATAATCTAGTTAATAATTTTATATTGTAATTGTGTGTACATTTATAAAAATGTTATGTTAATTTTTAGATTTTTTAGTTTACTGCATAATTTATTTACTACTCATTATTACATATTTCTAGTCAATAAAATTTTTTTCTGTTATTGTTATCAAAAACCTCGAGTCGAGATGTGATTACATTAAGCGGCGTGCTCTGTATTATCATTTAAAATATAAATTCCGCCACAATTTTAAATATAACATTTTGAAAAAATCACTTATACTGTAAAAAATTGATGTAAATTTATATATTGTATAAATGTATTTTACAGAAAAAAATGTAATATTATTTTAAAATGATGCTATTTTACTGTTAATAATTATGTGAAATTACATAAATATGTATTAATTATTTTACAGTGTACAATTACTTCATATTACCTTGTATGTGTCCGTTTTCGTTAGCAAACAAATATAACTATAAAACAAAGGTATGTAGCGCATACTACAATAAAATAAGATTATTTATATATTATTAACCTTTCTTTATGTCTAAGCTAATCGTAAGACTTCTGACGTTTGGGTGTGGAACTCTTCACGGATTTTTAGTACCACTGACTGTACACATTGAAAAGTTTGATGTCGGTAAAACCTTGTCCCACATTACACTATTATTCATATAGAGAAAATAGATTTAAAATATGTTTACCGCATAGAATCGTAAGCTTCTTCAAAACTAAGTTGTAATTTACTCTCACGACTTGTAAATAATGTGTTTATTTACAATCAGGTCGATTTTTCCAACTAGAATAATTTTTAAATGTATCTTAAAATGTTGAGTTTTATTATAATCAAAGCAATAATAGAACGTTTGTTTTTATTGTATTAGGCTGATAGCACATACTATAATTTTTAAAATAAACTTATTTAATAAGCATACTTGTATGGATATTTCTGTTAGTCAAGTTTGCATAAATTATAAATTTGATCAATAATATTTCTTCAAAAGTCACTTTTATGGATAAGAATGTTTGGCGAAAACTAATATCTGCATAATGGAAAGAGTGGGTATTTTATTTATTAATTCGAAATTATTATAGTTCTATATGTTCCTCAATAGTTACTCGACCCTCAACAGTATACAAGAATAAGTAATTATGTTTACTTATTTAAATATAAACAACATATTTCTTAACTTTATAATACTATATGGAAAACCAGATGTTAATATAACCATAAACGTATGCGGATTATTGAATCTATTTCTAACTTGTTCGTAATTATTACCTCAACATGTTGATATATCTAAAGATTTATTTTATATAATGCATAAATTAATTGAATTAATAAGAAAATGTGAGTTAAAAACAATAATTATTCATTGTGTAGGTGGCTTCGATACAATCCATATATGTACATTTTAGTATTTATTATAAGTAATTATTTTCATATTATTAAATAGCTTTGGTTATTACGTCTTTTTTAAATAATATAATATTTTTCAACAATGGTTTATTTTTTTTACCATAAAACTTGTTACACACATTAAAAACAGTTGATTTATGTTAATATAAGCAACGAATTATTGCTTATCTGTATATGTCAAATTCGGTATGATTATAATACCTCTCTTATCATATGACGATCGGTAAATACTGAACTTTAGCTAACTGTAAAAGTCTCCGCACATCTTCCTGGTTCAGCCAATCGAATGTGTCTACATTTTTTTTAATTATAATATACTCGTAAATACAGAAAAGTATATCACATCAGCTAAGAACTATGAAAACATGCAATTGAACACAAAAAGTAATATGAATGAAACATACTAAGGGATGGAGATTTTGGTTGTATCACGGCATGTACTACGTGACAATGGGTTTATAATGCTATCCACTATGTTTTACATTATAGATTAATACACATCGACATAATAAAAAATCTTTCGGAACTCGTTATATTAAAATAATATTAGGATATAGTTCCGTATTAATTCTTATTAATAATCGACGTTTCGACGTACACATCAAAAAATTATACAAATGTCATAAACATTAAAAAATCCTCTAATTAAAAATTTATAAATTTTATGACCTAGTTACTTATTTTGTTACCTAGTAACTTGTTTCTATGTTCTATTTATTTACTGTAATGTTATTTTTATATTTTTTCTTGATGATTAATATACAACTATATCCTATATAGCCGTTTTATTTATTAATACACGTTATTTAATATAATTCTATTCTACTGATTGTAAAACTCTCACCGAATTAATATTCTATTTACATATCGGCTCTTATATTACGTTAGAAACACTAGAATTATATTATGTCCCAATGCAATTATAAAAATATATAAAATCAAGCGGGGAGGGCCGGCATAGCAGTAGTACAGCACGAGAGCGTAATTTCGAAAATCTATAAACAGTAATTAACCGCAAAATCGATTTACTTGCTGCGTGCATGAAATTATGTGTTTTGTATTACGTCCGGGCAATTGGCACCACTGCTGGGGCCTCCTGCTTAATGCAGCAGGAATACTCATTATGTTATGACAGCGATTTTTTACATTTCATTTGTTTGCATGCATTATGCAATTATCTGTTTTGTTATTTATTTTTTATTTTATTTATAGTTTATTAGCATGTGTATGTTTTAGAAAAATAAAACGGCTTTAAGTAGTTCTGCATTAATATTGATTAATAATCGATATTTCGACGTATTCAACGTACGTTTTCATCAGGAAAAAATGATACAAATAACATTTACAGTGAATAAACAGAACATAGAAATAAGTAACTATATTGTAAAATTTATAAATTTTTAATTACAATGATCCCAAAACAATATGTGTAATTAGTGAATCTAGAGGAGAGTAGGGTCTAGTAGCGACCCAACCACAATTTAATGTGTGCAACGTCCGACGCGCCGCGGCGCCCGTATTATCTATGTACCGCCATTGCTGTTTACATTATTTGTCTGCCCCCCAATTGCACTGGTGCCTGTGCAGAGCGAACGCAATTTAAATCGTAGCTTAACAAAATTAGCGGTTTCTTAAGTTTGTCTCTCGTATGTTTTAGGTGGTGTACTCTAGTACCGAATGTTATTACGTAATTATACAAATGTTCTTGCAATTATACCAACATATTAATGTGGGCTACGCTAGGAAAACTTACTGTAAATACTACTTGTAAATGAAATTGGTGACATATTTGATATATATTATTTATGTTATTATAAAACAGTTAAGTTACAAGGCGTTTAACAATGTTATATGCAACCGGCCTAATTTTGAAATTTTTGATGGAAATTAAGTTATTTATTAATTATTTAAATTAACTAACACTAAACCAGCAAAACTTGTTAGAATTTTATATTTTGAAATTTAATGTTTCATATAACACAAAAATTTTATTTATATATATATATATATATATATATATATATATATATATATAAATTTATATTCAAAAATTATAAGCCAATCTTTTATTATCGATTTTAAGAATTTTTAAAATATTTCATAATTTTAATTTTTTCGAGCAAATTGTATTTTGAGCAATTTATGTTCGGATAACTGGTTTTTCGAGAAACTTGTAATTCGAGCAATTGGTTTTTCGCATTTTATCTAGAATCAGAACAAAGTTATCCAACATAAAATTTCAGAGAGGGATTTGGAGCTGAAGCCGGAGCTGGCTGCTCTACTGCAACATATATCACTGGAAAAATTTATTTTTTTTCATATATTTTTTATTTTTATTACATTTTTAAAAATTAAGTATTTTATAGAAATATATTAATTTTTATTTCATAAATTTTATAATTTTTTCACAAAAAACGTATGATTTAAATCGAAGCGCAAAGCAAAGCAGGAGCAAAGCCGGAGCAGTTTTATAAATACCGGATAAATTTGGTCAGTTTCAAAGCTCTGATTTCAGTAACCATTACAGATCTAAATAGGTATGCTTACCAAAATAAATTTCCAAATTTTACAAGCAATCCTGTATATGAGAGATATCTCTATAATAATTATATTTTATCATTGCAAAATTAAGACGTTAAATGTCAGTTTTAACAAAAACGCGCAGTGCCTTTTAATCAAACAAAATATGACGCGAGATGCGACTAGTAGATAAAAATCACTGAACAAACTAGTTGTGTTCTATGTTAATAGAAGGCGCCACTGTCACTCTTGTCGTATTACCATGTAAGTGTTTAATTACATATGATTACATATACGATGTAATTAAAGTTGTTTTAGATTTTGCAGTGATGTTGTTTGTTTATTACGCCAATGTCAAAGGTTGCAGTTAAATACATACTCGTGTAATAAATTTATTTATATGCATTGTGTTGATATTGAGATGTAAATTTTTTTCGTTAATGTTTGTTTTACGATTTTATGATTGAATTTGGCGTTTTTATAGTTATGAAAGTTATTGATATTTTTTTTTGTAAAATATGTAACAGTTTTATTGATATTTTATTGAACAGGAAATTTTTATTTGATTTTACTAATAAAAATGACAAATTTAATTAACATGTTATATATTTTTATAGTTTTACGTTATTTGTGGAAAAATTAGTTTTATTATCTTTCTATGTTACAAAATTACAAATTTAAATTAATTTTATATTATAATTATAGTGGAACTATAAAATTTCTATATTTATATTTTTCTTATATTTTTTGATATTTTTATTATTTAAAATTTTTGATATTAATACTTTAAACGAAATTAGAGTTTTTTAAATAAAACAATTTTTTTTACTTTGATTAGATGATTAGAGTTTAGACCAATAATCTCTAACGAACATTAATACATAAATATACGACAATACGACCAACTATAAAAATTAACTAATTATTTTAGATGAATACACTAAATGTAATCATCTATTCTTGAATTAGATGTTTATCTAATATATCTAATAATGTCTAAAAATAATGTATTTAAAAAAAAACACTACACAATCATCGAAAGATAAATAAAGACAAATAAATTTGTCAAATATGTATATTCGATAAGTATTTATATTCCATTTAATTCGTAGGTGAAGAAATAGACTTTGAATATAAATTATTATATTTGAAAGCCATAAAAGTTCTATTAATTTTATTTTATGACACCTTTTGCTGTATAAAACAATAAAGTTGACTTAACTTTACAGCTACATCTCAGTAAATCAATTATACAAGAAAATAAAAAAACTATAAATTTTCTTAACAAGTTAATAAAATTATTTGAAAAAACTAATTTATGAATTAATAACTTAATACATATTTACACAACAAAAAACACCGCTTTATATTAATTCATGTTAACACTTTGAAAATCAAGCAATTTGCGAGAAAAAGCGCATCGTTTTTGAAATAAAACCGCATGCGGTCATAAATTCTGGGAAGCGGCGATTATTTTTGTCATCGAAATATGTTTCTTTTAATAAAACGATGAAAAAAACGCGCCGCAACCGTATATCTCTGATGATCTAAAGAGTTTTGATAGCATCTGTATAATATAGTTTGTATATTTACTGCTGGTATAGTGCTGCTGCGTGGCGAAATGTAGTACCAGTTTAAATTTCATTTAAATTTATTACTGAAGCTGTAATTTCTGATAGAAGAGTGTTGATTATTTTAGATAAAATTTAGTACTACTAGTAATATTATTATACTATTTTTATACTAAGTAATACAAATATAAAAAGTTTTTAATATAATTTTTTGACTCGTTTGTGCTAATTATTATTAATATAACTTTTCATCGAAATAAGAATTCTATATTTAGTTATTTATTATGTTTATAATACTTTTTGCTCATTGTTTTGCTCATTTTTTTTTGTTCAAATAGTTTGGGAAATTCTGGTTTTGTTTCATCTAATGCCAATTTTTTCTCTTTTTCAACAATTCAGTGTTAGTGATAGGTGTATTTTCAAGAAAACTACTTCTTTACAATTTTTCAACGAATCTTTATAAAAGCTGACACTACAAATTTTTATTGATTTTACGGATTTTATACGAGATTTTTAAGATTGTAAGGATTTTATTAAATATTTTACATAATCTTTAATTTATTTTACCATAATTTTACAAAGATTTTAAAGTAATTTAATTAATTTGTACACTAGATTGCACAAGTGGTTTTTCCCTTCGATCTGGACTAAACAAATGAACTAATGAACAAATGAACATTCGAAAACCAAACATGTAGTACAGAATTGTTCATGAATGTGAATTTTATGAAGTAAGATTTTTTAGACGATTTAGACGAAGAAACTAGACTACCCTGTTAGACACATGTCGACCTCTTATTGCGCGCGATACATTATAAGTGCGAGTAAGAGAGAAATATTTGAATAAGTGATAATTTTAGTGTCAGTCATATTATACACATTGAACTTTGCTCCAACTTCTTTTCTAAACAATTCTATACCGGCCATTATTTTTTTCGATTTTCTCAGAATAAAACTATGGAACTACACAACAGATCATGATCAGATTTCCTACCTTGTTTATTTATTCATGAAATTACCTATAAATATAGTGAGAGCCTGTAATTAGTAAGTGCTCAGCTGTAATTACAATTAGCATGTGTGATGTGTAGCGGCTAACTAACAACTCTGCTGCGGAGCTGAAACCAGGCTACCCAACAGTTCATCTACATAGTTTCCTGTCCGGACCAAATGCGTTACTTGTCATCCATATATTGCCGTGCTTTCATAACTAATAAATATACATCACTCTACCGCAATGAAACGGTCATCAAAGTTGGTTATTAATTTTATTTATTAATATTAATTATTGTTTTTATTGGATTTGTGTAAATTACTATATTTATATTACAATATTACGATGGTTCCAACTATTTGTTTTTTGTTTGTATTTATAGTTTTCTTCAATTCACAAAGTATGAAAAATACATTTTTATACTTAAGTATTACAACCTAGGTCCAAGTCTAATAAACTTTTTACAGAAGATTTTAGAATGCTAATACAAACATTTGTAAATAAGCCCATTCTATCATATTTAGAATGTCTTGAAAAAAATAATAAAGGATTTTGAATGTGGGTCAAATAAAAATCAAATTTTATTGAAAATTTAAAAAAAAATTCTATCACATATCACATCTCTCAAATATCATTCTATGCCCCAATGTCGTCGAATATTCCATAACGATAATTAAATAAAATTTTCGCATTTGATTAACAACATAAACAAATTTTGCCCGGGTGGTTGGACAGTCAGTTTGTTATCCACTCACTACTGTGTATATGTATCTGTATCATCAGCATTGCTATGGACATTACAAACAAACAGTCACCGAACACCCACCCCACCCACGCATTTACAACGGCCCAAGCATTATGGTCAATATGGGCACTGGAATATTGACGCAACGACCGGACTATGACACGCATGTGTCACTCGCTGTCCACGGTCGTTCGACGCTATTCTCGCGCAAAATATTTGAGGTAGACTTCATGCACTGTTTAGATACTGTTTTACTTAACGATTATCGTGAATAAATATAAATAACATATTATTTCTCGTATTGAAACTGAGCTGATATCGATTGTGTTTGAGTAATTTGAAATCAACTGTAATCTGTACGTTCTTAAAATGAAAAAAGCTTTATGTTTAAGTTCTGTATAATTTTTAATTAAATTATTTTAACAACTTTACTTTATTACAAAATATAAATAAAGTCAGTTGCATAAAATAACAACTTATCATATGGTTAACCACGCAATTAGATTATTAACTATTTTCGCTTTTAATCGCATTGCTAACTTAAAATGTACTTAAAACTTTATTTGACTGGTTTTTATTAATTGCTCAACTAAATCACAGATTCTAATTTATTTTTCTGATGCAAATAATTTTCAAAAATTATCTGATACATACATATTACAAACAAGTTACGCGGTCACTGATGACCGGCAATGTTGTGGGGGTGTTAACGATAATTTATAAACAGCCTCTGGCAACGTGAACCAAAACGTGGGTGGTAGGAGGTAGGGTTTAAACAGGGTGACTAAGTACAGTGTGGCTTTGGTAGCGGTACGTGAAATTGGTTTTAAATTTGAATCGACCCCAGTAAGTGGATGCTTGAACCGAATTGAATCACTAAATCGTAACTTTATATAAAAA
The DNA here is from genome assembly GCA_963966155.1 of Clivina fossor. Classification (NCBI taxonomy): domain Eukaryota; kingdom Metazoa; phylum Arthropoda; class Insecta; order Coleoptera; family Carabidae; genus Clivina; species Clivina fossor. The sequence goes on along the minus strand of OZ014565.1, from coordinate 7,262,788 downwards.
ATGTAGATTTACTGAATCAGTGATTAGTCAATTTATATATTAAAAAATAGTTCGGCATCTCAGAACTACTTTTTAAAATATTTTTTAAACATAGCTCTGTAAAATAGGTCGATTGTTACAATACTATAACTTTTACATTTATTGATTATGGTTTAACTGCCGAAATTTTTAAAGAATTATGAAACTTAAAACCGAGTGTTTTTATTTTTTTTTATTTATTCAATTTCCAAATTTAAAACGTAAGCAAACTTTTAGAGAATAACATAATAAAAACGTTTAATGCAACGTTATTGGTTATATTATAACTTTATAACGAAGAATCTAGAATCGACCAAAAAAAAATCGGTTCAATTCGACTATGACTTCAACTCCCTAATTAATACGTTATAACTATAGTCACATTACTGTATTAGAAATTATAGCTAAACCTTCATTACAATGTTAAGTTTTCCATCACTAGCTGTAAATGCATTTTAAAAATTAAATTGTTTCTAAGATTTTGAAATATTGAACATTTTTGAATATTTATTTTATTTAATATATAATTTGTGTGTAATATTATTACGTATAAATATTTAACACATACAAACAAAATTTACTATTTGTATCACCAAACAAATTAATTTTTCTGTCAAATAAATTTTTCGAATATTCAACAATAAATATATTACAAGATAAAGATGAAGAAGCAACGAATAATCATAACAAATAATAAATTTGTTACTCGCATGATTCGAAAACAAATAATCGCTATGCCTACTTTTACATGATCAAACTATTTCGGAAATTTAGAACACGGGTCGGTCAATATTATGTTATATACAAACTGGCTAAAATAAACCGATGTTTTCAATTGGTAAAAATAACTAAAACTAGTCGATGTGTGTGTGTGTATTTGTGCTTCTGTGATATATTTATGAATTTACGATGTATACGAATTCATAAAATTAGCACTGACATTTTGTTGCATGTTTGAAATTTTTTTCACGATATTATCGATTTTGGTTTTCATATTTTATCATTTTGATCATTAATTTCATACAACTGTTAATTTAAATTGTATTTTAGTTTCTGTGAAACGAAAATTTAAAATACCATTATTAGGAATTTATATTACAAGAAATTTTAGAATAATTTTTTGTTGTACTTAATTTGTTTAGTAAATTTATTTTTTGCGGCATTTGTAATTATTAATTAAAAAAACATTTTATACAAAGTGTTGGTTATTTGAAGAGATACAAGATCGATACAAATTATATGTATGGAATTATCATTTTTTAAGATTATTTTTTATATTATTAGTAATATATAAAATTTGTATGTATTTTTTAGGAAAATGATGCAAATATGACAAATTTATTAATTTTTTTTAACATTTAAAAATATTATTTTAAAGATGATTTTTATGCATCATATTTAAAAAAAGTTTGTATATTAACTAATATACGACTACAAATAATAAAACACAATTTTCTGTAACACTAAAACATATATTTACTAAAATATATCAAAATAATTTAAATATTTTTGCTATATTTTTATGAATAACAGAATTATAATACAAAAATAAAAATTTTCAATTTTTGTAGAACATTTGAGAAAGTTAAAATAATTTAAATTGAATTTGCGTCATTTGATATTTTTCAAAAAGTTATCAAATCAATAAATATTTTTTTTTATTTCACTAATAATTTCTTAAAAATTGGCACTAATTGTGCTTTTATATCTTTTTAAATATTAGAGATGTTTATTTCGGGTACATCTTCGATACTGCCCTATTAAAACAAAAAATCGTATGTGCATAAGTAATATTTTCCAGTTTTAGCATCTCTATATTTCGACTCGTTTTATTACAGTTACGATTTTCTGATTTAATAATATTATATAATAGTATAAATGCTTTCTTCAAGTACATACACTTTTTAACTTAAAAACACAGTAGCAGTATAAATAAAGTAGATTTGTTTTTTTCTTGTACTAAGAATATCATTGAAGTTGTTTTTAATATGTAATTGGGTTGAACACTTTAATCTAATACAAAAATATAAATAAAATTATTTTATAAAACAAAGATTAGTAATTAAATGAAAATTAAACAAAATATCTAGTTACAAAATAACTCGTACTTGTGTTTCATCGAACATTATTAGCGATAATAATTTATGATATTATCTGTCAAAAGTATTGTAATAAATTGATGTAGAAACAAGTGTAAATCGGGAATAACTTTATATTATAAACGGATAAACAATAAATTATCATCCGGGATAATGAGAGAGCGGTTTCAATATCGTTTCGTTTTGAAAAAGAAAACCGACTGTGTAATCAAGTTGCGCGGCTTCTGAATAAATGCATATTTAATGATTATTCAATTTTACATATTTTCTGTCATCGTAAATTATCTACTAAACAAGTTTTTACAGCAATTTTACAAGTTAATATTAAGATAAGATTGTAATCGAAACTTTATTTGGATTCTCAATTTGAATTATTAAAATTTGTTTTATTGAAAATTATACTGTATTTTAATTTGATATTTATATTTCAGTTTTGATTTGTTATTTTGATATCTATATTTAAGTAAAAAATATATACGGTTTATACATTGTCAATTAACCTAAAGATTATTTAAAACAAAATAAAAATTTGTAAAAATAATTAATCAAATTTTGTTGAGAAAATCATAAAATCAAAAAATTCGTATTATGAAATTAATTGTTGATTTGTATTTGAAATACATTTATGTAATTGAAAAGTACTTTTGAATTTTATTATCAAAACATTCTAATTTTGCTTGCAGCAAAAAATTTAATTTTAAAAATGAAAATATCACATTAGCATGTAAACGATTGGAAATACGGTATTTTTGTTATTTTATTGTAGATTCAAAAAATAATTTATCGTGTTTATTATTTTTTTTTTGTCATATCTTTTAAATATATATGTCAAATGTCCGATATGTTTCTAAAACTATAATGCATGAAATCTATTTTCTATTATGAATGTTGAGAAGAAAAAAGTTGAATGTTATAATAGTGAGAATGATTTACATGAAATAATTTTAATAAATAAAAGTATGATCTTACTGTGGCGAAAAGTTAATAAAATAAAAATAAAATTTATCCCTTAAACCACAAGCTATTTAAAAGGCTATATACGTATTTCGAAAGCTAAGCTTTCATCTTCAGTAGCAAAAATTAAAAGTTAAAAATTAAAATTAATTCTTACCAATAATCTTCGGCTACACAAACACACAACGCACTTGGCAGTCAAAGAGACAAATACTTATATAGCTTTTTAAATAGTTTGTGGTTTAATGGATAAATTTTATTTTTATTTTATGAAATAATTTGTACATTAGTGGATTTAATAATACTCGGTTTTATAAATTTTAGTTAAAACTTGACCTGAGTTTATAAAATAAAATTAGACGAGTTACTTAACTCTGTATTTAACTCGGGAGTTAAGTTTAACTATTTTATTACAAAATTTTACGTTAATCACGTTAACTTGAATTAAATTTTTACTCACGTTTTTGAAACTGATTTGTAGCAAGCTCACATGGGAAAGAATATAAGCTTGTTGAAATTAGTATAGAATTTGATAATTTTGAATTTTAGCTGTCAACTTTGACACAGGGTATTTTATACCCGAGGTCTATTTTGTTATAATTTTAAAAAATCAACTATTAAAATCAATTCTTTTAGATTTTTAATCCAGTTATTATTCCTTTTTGATACATACGCAGATTGCAGCGCCAACTACTTCATTTTTAAAGTGACTGGACTAATTATGTAGTTAAATTTTTTTTTGTAAGAAACAAATAAATAAAACAAAAATAAAAATTTTGGTGAATATTTTGCAATGGCATTCTATTTCAGAGCACTTTATGTAGTAACTTGACAACTGTCATAAATTTTCAGCCTGTCCTTAAATGAAGAGCAAGGCAATTAAACAGCTGAAGAGACAGTTAGCAAATTTGTAATTAGTTAATATTCTTGTCGTAATGTGTTAACTGTACGTTGTAAAAGATGGACTTATAAATATTTGTCGTACAACTCAGACAGCTTACGTGTCAAGTATTAAGGCACACATATTTACATTCTATATGTGACAAAACATCTATAAGTTTTCAACGCACACTTTAATAGCTGGAGTTTCAGATTTACGATAGGCTGTAATTTTTTCACCAATTAATTTTCAAGTTATAGACAGGACCGTAATAAGTGTTAGTCCGGATCTAGACAAAAAATATATATTCTTGGACCCTGCACCAATATGGAAAATAATTTTTAAATTTTTTTATACATATCTATAATAACCAATTAAAAAATTACCATTACTGAGAACAAACAGTCCTCGTCAGAGCCAACCAGAATCGACTAATGGCGTGACAAAACCTACAACCGAAATTGAAGGTACAGTCCGATTGGAAAGGGTGGACCATCCAGGTCAGCCAACGGTATTGTAAACTGTCATTCAGTCATCAAGCACTGAGAATGCCATCTACAACGTATGGCGAAACATCTGCGACGAGGATAAATCGATCACGGCATACCAGCCCAGAAAATTCTATAAATTCAATGGATATCGGCCGTGAAAGCCTGAAGATTACTAAGTGATAAAAACTTAGCGTTTAAGAATTTTAGTGGAACCAACTCGATTTTTTTACAATCCGGACCTGGTTAGAAGACAGTCGAGTGTTCTTTAATTAGTGCTGGCATGTGTGGTGTGTGTTATTTTATTTCCACATTTTTATATGATTGTGAATCTTTAATGAATAACTTTAATGGCAATAAAATTGTTTGCAACTCGTAAAATTATTATTATGCTAGCAGTTATATGACGAATGATCAAATAATTTTATTTATTTTCTTTTTTTCGGCTTATTTTACGTGATTTAAAATGGTTTCGGTATTGTAGCTGATGTAAAATCATTCTTATTGTATAGAAAAGTTTATTAATATATTGCGAGAGTACATCATAAATTAATGCAATCAGAGTCATTAATTTTTTGGCATGTATTTACTAGAAGCAGTAGCATTACTAAAATTTTATTAATTTATATGTTACATCTCAATCAGCATATTGATTTGAAAAGCGTGGTGAAATTAAGTTAGATAAAATTTTGATTTGTTAATATTTAAAAAAAAAAACGTTTTTAGTTCATTCTACTGCATATCTTGACATTATTGTTTTGTTTTTGCTTTCGTTGCTATGGTAACGAACTTTGTTTGTTTTTTTTAAATGGCATGTATTTCTTTTATTTTCAAAGAGAACAACTTAACTTGTATTGCAAAATATACTATACTTATATAGAGGCTGTGTCAGGACGATCTTACACTATCCGTATTTTGAAAACGTAATCATATTAAAATAAAAGTTCTGTTATATTTTAATTAACATTCGACGTTTTGATATACGAGTAGTGTATCGAAACAAAAAATTTTAATTAAAAAATAGCAGAACTTAAAGAATTTTATTTTACTGTACTCATATGTATCTATTTATTTATTTAAATATTGTAATTATTTTTTATACATAGTACATATATTTCCAAAACTTTCTACAATAATCCAAAAACAAAACTTAATTTTTTAATTTTTATTTATAATTTTGTCGTAGAACAGGACGTTTATTGTTTCAATATTTTCTTTAGTTCTTGTTATAATTTATTGCAGAGAAATAAACCGCTAAATAACTCGCAATTTGAAAATAATTTTTAATAACCGCATTTAAATAAATAAAGCACATACGTAGAAAAAGATTAGAATGGAAATCATAGCCAACTACATATTAACCCAGTCCTTGGTCAAATAGATTTTCTTAGAAACGGTGGCCATTTCATATTAACCTTGCTTAAGTATTCGATGCACGTGATCTCAAGACTAGCGCGTCATTTCATTTTGAATTTCCACAAATGAGTATGTACCTATATGATACATACTTCAGAAAAAAAAATAACATTCTATTGTTTTCTCACATATTGTTTGATTTAGACATTTACGTTTGTCACTTGTCAATTGTTTAATTGTTAAAAAGAGTTTACGGTCTTAGAATATAAATATGAATTTTGTCTTTTATTTTTCGTTGGCGTAGTTAACTGTATTTTGAAGAAATTATACCAAATTTCACTCTATAATGAATAAGTATACAGAGAAGTTAAAATTTTATTTTGCATATTTAAATTTTTTTTAGAAATAAATCTAGTTGTAATTTTTTATTATGTAAAAAAATGCTAAATATTTTTCAGGCATCACTAAACACAATTTAAATATATCTATAAATATATGTATAAATTTAAACAAAAAATATGAAAATAAATAAATTTTTTAATATAAAATGTATTTTAATTTATAACATTTTTTTTTTGCATTTTATATTCAGAATAATATATCAAAAATATATTTGTATTTTTATATTATTAATAAAAATAGCATATAAAATATAAAATATTTTTGTGCTGTTTATTTAATTTTAGTTATAGATATTAAATAATAAATCAGGCATAATTTTCAAAATGCAAATGTTTTATTTATTTAAATATATACTTTGAACCAATAATTTTGTATTTTTTTTTAACAAAAATACTACTAATAATTAGTAAATTATTACTTAATATTAAATCGAAACTTTTTTTTTTAGATAGTTAGTAATGATATAAGTAACATAGTAAAAAATCTTTCAGAACTCATTATATATTAAAATTATCATAGTTAACTAAATCTATTCATTTTTTTTTAAATATATGTACGCATTTTTAATTTAGAAAAGAAAAACTAAAATATATGTATATCTATTTTATTTTTGTAGAAGTTTATGATAATTGCTAATTGATATTTTTGAAATTATATGGAATAAAATATATATGTCATACAGAACAATAATTTATACGCACAATTTTATTACCTGGCCCATTTTAAACAGCGAATCAATAATTAAAAATATAATTAGAAATTTAATTATTCAACGATTGTCAATATTGCAATCAACTTTATTATATACCGATATTATTATTATTATTATATACATCAAATCGAAAATATATTTTATAAACATATATATACTAGAATCGTGACATATCGCGTTTGGCTATTAATTTTTTATTATCCAATAACAAGTAATAAATTCGATAGATTTTCTATATGGCGTTCCCAATCAATCAATAGACCCATATCGCTGGAAACAGACTGACGATATAAACAGAATATTGTGCTACGATCATTTGGTCGCAAAATATTTTGGGTCACGTAGCCTTTATGGAATAGATTCCATTCAATACAGTTTTACGTTTGATTTATGATAAGTTTCGTAATGAAGAAATAATGTTAGTTTTGTTTAAAGTAAACTTTAAATCAACCAAATTATACCAGTTTGTGTTCAAGATATTTTGTTCAATCTTAATTCATAGGCACGTTATCAAATATTGAAACTACGTCACTAGGACTTTTAATAAAGCATATAAACAATAAATATAAAAATAAAGTATATTTCTATATTAAAATAAAACGGTTTTAGGTGTTGAATTCTTTATAAATATTTATTAATGATCGATGTTAACTTAAATTTAAAGCCGTTTTATTTTATATTGAGTTCTGCAAGATTTTTTACTATATTTATATATGTATTATTTTTGGATGATTTATCTGAAACTCTAGATTATTATTTATCTATTAATTTTATTTTAACTAACAATTTTATTTCAGCGAATTTGTATATAAATTTTTAAACTAATCAAAAATAATTAATGAAAATATTAAATATTTTGCGATGTTTATTTTCATGTTGATAATAAATTTTAAAATGCAAATATTTTATTTATATATTTCGAGCTAGTAATTCTTTATTTTTACAATAATACTAGTTATAATTATTAAATTATTGATGAAATGATAACTTTTTATACAATTACACTAATCTTAGATTTTTGTTATTTTTCAGATACGAAAATTCTTACTGACATTCACCATCATGAAGAACTATCAATATAATTGTAAGTAAATAAACAAATTATCTAAAATTTATTTATTTCATTTGAATTAAATAAAATACTTACTTTTAACGACCGGTACATACAAAGACGGAGGTAATGTAATTATACCAATTTTGACTTTTTCAGTTGCTTATTTTTATAATAATTTTCTATGAATTTATTAAATTAAAAAAAAAAATTCCGGAAAATACTAAACAAACACCGCAACTTTCAACTGAAAGAAATATTTATGTATATATTTACACGAAGGCACGCGTATATAATTGATATATTTATATTTAGTTTTCTTTTTATTTTTCTTTCCGAAGAAGAACTGGCATCAAAAACGAGTTTTACATACGTCAGTTGGTTCTTTAGTTCATCTGAACGTTAAGTCTATCTCGCGCCATATCCTTGATCGCATGGACAAAGAACAACTTTGCTATTTACGTCTTTTGTAAACACAGGAAGAGAAACGCAAAACTTATGCTTATATACAAAATCAAAACTTAAGTTTATACGTTCTTCGTCTAGTTTGACCTAAGTTCTTCGTCGATGTTTTGCTGTGGTATTTTCAATATAGGAAATTCACATTCTACGAAGCTACGTATTTCTAAATCCATTAGTACGGTTTTCGGACTTATTTTGAAGAAACGTTTATTCGTTTATGGAGACGTATGAAATAATTTTTAGAAACTAAAATTTGAAATATTAATCAATGAAGGTGATTGATTATTATGAAAATTGTAATATGTAGAATATTTTTATTAAATATTTATTTAAGAATTTAATTAGCAAAATTAATAAGATTAATTTCTAGTGATCAATTTGTTAATAGCTAGTTTTTTTTTTCAATATTGTTCAAATTGATTAGGTTAAAACTTGGCATAATAAATAAATACTCAATATTTAAAAAGATTTGTATTAATACGAAGTTAAATAAATTATACACACTGCTTATAAATTTTTACCAGTTTCGTATAAAAGAGTATGACAGTAAAACTATAGATATAATTAATGTATTCAAAATTAATCTAATTATTTTAAAACAATAAAACGAATACATTTTAATCATTTACATATATTACAAATGTTTTATTATAAGTGTTTATTAATCTCTATTATACCATTACACGCTTTGCTCGTTTTAACTAAACATTTAATATGTTATGTATATAAATACTACATGTTCGTGTTTTTTTTTTATGTGTGTGTATTTGGAGTTTTCTTTGTCTACCGCTTAACAGAGTTTGTTACTTTTCTCTCACGTTATGTGTGCAGTCTATTTCACTCGCGCATTCAATCTAATCTTGTTGGCTGGACCAATCCGAGCGCACGTAAACTGGACGGTCACTAAAGGTCACTCTTTCATGAATCTGTCATGAAAATAAAACAAATTCTTTTAAGATTTTTCCCTTTGCAACCAATCAAAACTAGCTTTCAGTATTTTTATCAGATTATAAAACATATATTACTTAATATTTGTGAAATTTTATTTATAATTACTTATATGTAGAATTTATTTAAAACATGCATTCTAGATAAATATGTTTGTTTGGATAAGAAAAAATAAGATTATTTAATTAAAAAAATAGATATAAATTTAAAGAACTGCCAAAAAAAGGCGGGTGTTTCAAAATGGTATATAAAACAAAGTTCAGCAACTTGGGGGTGTAACTCAGTGGTAGAGTGTCTGCTTCGCATGCTGAAAGTCCTGGGTTCAAATCCCAGCTCCTCCAGAAAATCTTTTTTATTTTTTATTCTTATCTGGACCCCCACTCCCCTAATTAGCATAATTACTTTAATATATTTAATATTTCTATTTATTTTTATCTACATTTTCCTTTATATACAAAAACTACATTAGCATATTCATACAATTAATTATAAATGTAAGAAGTAAATGATTAGTTAAAGCATGCCATTGAAGATACACAAAAACAAATATTTATAAATGGGGCTTAAAACATGGACAATAATTCGAAAATTTGCGGCATAAAAGACGTACGGACAACCCAGTAAATTTTATCCGGAAACGGCGACATGACAAACCGAGTGAAACCGAATTGCGCCGAAGTCAAGTATTGATTAGAACTTCATGGGGCAAGTGGGGTAAGCGGCACGATATAGACCGTTGAGTTAAAACCACAGACATCATATAATTATAGATCAACTAGTTCTAGATACAGTTAATAGCATAATTGATCAAAATTCATTATCAAATAGCTTTTTTTCGAAAATTATTGGTAAATTCATTTACAAATAATAAAAATATTAATAGTATTCAAATATATTTTATTATTATTAATTTTGAAACTAATATTTTATATGCAAGTATAATTTAACAACCAAATACCAATAATGACGTAATGTACCGAAAAGAGTGTGATATAAACTCTTTCCACTATCCCGGAATCAGTTTGCTCCAAACATTCCTATCCAGACAAGCAACTCTAGCTTAATCCATATTTATGATACCTTTCTTCTATTCCTACTATTTGGAAACTTTCGCTCACGCAAAACAGTATCAAACATTCCACTCTAACCACTCGTCGGACGTTGACGCAAAATATACTTTCAAAATCATTCATATAAATTTTTTTAACCAAGATGACCAAACCATATTAATTGAATAACACACTTAATTGATAATGAAAGAAAATATTTTTTTTATTTGATTACTGTATGTTCTCAAATATTTAGAATAAATCAATTTTAGTATTGGCTCAGTTATATATGTGAAATTGCTCCGTTTGTGAACTGGTTCTTTTCACTTATCCTTTTCGTTGACCACAATTTTTTTTTTTAATTGTATTAATTTTTAAAAGAATGACCATCTAACCTTTTTGGAGGCGAAGACAAAACTTTCCCTAGTTTACGAAGGGGGCAATTTTACGATTAGCCTGTAACATATATACGTGAACAAGTTTGTTACTACATTTCAGAAACGATTCATATACAGTCAAGCAAGTTTGTCAATTATATTTTTTAGCCACGACTTGGTTAGCCTCGATTCTAGCCGTGTATATAATGATTATGATAAATAAATGTGTGTGACAAACTGGAATTGAAGATGCGTTTTCAGATAAACATATTTGTCAAGCAAAAAGTAAAATAACAATTTATATGGAAAACTTTTTTTTCCAGTTTTCTCTAACAAATAATACAGAAATTTTTTTGTGTTAAAATTTAACATCGAATATGAACCACATAAGTGGTAAATTTATTTAATTTTTTTCATTACGTAAAAAATACACATAATAGTAAATCTTCAGACTCTTAAGGTACCCATTCACGTACAGTCTGCCGGCCGTCCGTGGTCGAATACTTTGGACTGACGGGCCGATATCGTTGCTCAACACACACGAACAGTCTGACTGACGGGTAATGGCCGACAGTTTTATATCGTATACGATTTTTGCCGGTCAACTGTACAATATTCAGCATACACGATCAGAATTTAATCGACAGTTTCATTTAAAATGTCGGAAGAACATGCAGCTGCAATTGCTGTTATATTAGCGGAGCGTAAAAAAAGAAAGAGAAAAAAAATTTGGGTAAAGGAATGGTTACAAAAACGTAGTACTTTGTCACATACGAATTTAATACAGGAACTTGATACAAGTGCAAGCGATTTAAAAAATTACTTGAGAATGAATGTTGTGTCTTTAATAGGATGTAATAATCACTATATTAAACTTATACTTATTTATTTATAAGAATATACTTATATACAACATATCATGTGGTTCTGTCATTTCACGTCATATCATTACAACTATTTTTAGGTTATCTATCTACTCAGTGTCACCAATATTAAAATATCTAACAATGAACAACATCTTTTACTTTCCATAAGCATGAATATGAATGCCTACGATAAATACAAATAAATTCTTTAAGAAAACTTGGCTGATTCGCCATTTTATATGCATATGCTGTGTAATTATCGGATGAAATTCTAGTCCAGACTAAAATTAAACCGGCAGTCCAATATCGTCCGGCGAGACACTACACACATAGCGATAATCGCAAAAGAGGGCGTCCGGCAGGCTTAGACCTGTCATCGGCCGGTGCGTGTGTAGTTGATAACGTTCATCCGGCCTTCATCTGTCAGACGAAAATCGGCCGGCGAACTGTACGTGAATGGGTACACTTATAACCGGTATCCATTGAATTTACAGAATTTTCAGGGCTGATATGCTGTGATCAATTTATCGCAGACGTTTCGCTATGCGTCGTAGATGGAATTCTCAGTGCTTGATAACTGAATGACAGTTTCTTTTCCGTAATCTGAAATATATACCTGTACTCCCACCATTCTACAGGTGCCGTTACACTATTGGCCATTACGTTCGGCAGCACAATTACTGCGAAACAACCAGTCCACGTCATCAAGGACGATTGGGGGGACGAACCAACCAGAATCGACCAATGGAATGGCAAATCTTACAACGGAAACTGGAGATACAATTCAATTGGAAAAGGGTATGCCAGCCAGAATCGGCCAATGGCGTAACAGCACCTGATTGAGGAGCTGAAACTGTATTTCAGTCACCAAGCTCTGAGGATGTCATCTACAAAACGTTTGTGCAGATGATAGATCAACCACGACATACCAGCCCAGAAAATTATATAAATTCAATACATCGTATTTCATTTTTGACGCTAACGTCATCATCAATCGCCACATCTCTGGCAAACATTGTCTATGGTCGGAGCCGGCCAGAGAGTCAACAAATGAAGAAGTGCTTGGCGTGGCTCGGATGCTGTCCGGGTGGTATGCCACCAGGGGCCATGCTGGCCAACCTGTACAATCAGTTGTCTCCCCCCAGCCCCCCCTAACGTGTCCTTTAGTGCGACAAAGACGACCGGATCTATATCGTTTCGGTTGCGCGTATATACACACGGTTTACTTTGCAAGATGGCACTCGGCATAATGATATAGTTCCCGGTTCCCCTTCCATCCCGAACCGCATGTGTAGACAAGGATGCCGGTAGTCGGAGGTTATTCAAGAATGCGGATTGCGGCTGGACAGAGATGGAACGTGATGGCGAGAAGGTTTATGCTCAATGTATTATGAGCAGCATAAGTCTCGACACATGCATTCGCGGGCAACGAGATGCGTGCTATCGTCAATTTCCCAAGGCTAAATGCACGCCCGACTAAGAATGCCGAGCTAAGTTGGATACGTTCTATTTTGCATTTTTACGTGATTGACGAATTACATACGGTAAGTGATTCGATGCTAATCGCTGAACAAGTAGATTGATTCATAAAGGATTCTGAGTCAGAGAAACTAGATGATTGGGAAAAAAATCTAACTAATTGTACGGTTCTGTGAAGTTATTCAGTAATGATACGTTGTTATAGTTTAATTTTGTATCTACCAATTATGGAACTGGTTTTATTTATTTATTTAACTCATTTTCATGTTACAATGATTTAATTATATTAAAAAAAATTATAAATAAAATTTGGCTTTCTTTAATTAATAATTTATAAATTTTGTAATTTAGTTACTTAGTTTGTTACCTAGTAACTTGTTTCTATGTTCTGTTTATTTACTGTATATGTCATTTGTATCATTAATCAATATTAATACACAACTGCAACCCAAAACCATTTTATTTTAACATAATGAATTATAAATATGCATCAATATCTCAAATTTTTTATTTCTATTTATCGTTCTGAACACCCAACATCTCGAATAATTGTGAACTAATTTCAATATATTTATATTTGGAAATCTAAATAAATTTATTTATTGTTTTACTAAAGTTACAAAGAAATATCAAAAAAATTAATTAAAATATTCTTAATAAGTATAACAATAATATTTTTTTGCTTCCATTGATGTCTTCTCTATAAATAATAAATTTGTAAATCTGGAATTTAAAATATGAATAATTGGAGATGAGTAGTTGGAGTGGTATGATTGAAAGTGTTTTGCGTGAGCGCAAGTTTCAAAGTAGTAGGAATAGAAGAGCATGTGTGAGAAAGGAATTATGAATGTAGATGAAGCTAGAATTGCTTTTCTAAATAGGGATGTTTGAAGAAAACTGATTTCGGGATAAAGCAGTAAAATATTAATAAAAATTGTTTATAAAAAATTATATGAAACTAGAAAAGTTTATATTTTTCTGCTGCAAAAATCATTTATCAGTGAAAAGAAACGCATCGTAAGCAGTGGCGTAACTAGCCGTTGGCATTTGGGCAGTTGCCAAGGGCGCAACATTCCAAGGGCGCCAGAATCTTTTAAGATATATTGTAAATAATCCGTAAACTAACATTTATAAAAATTATTTTTAAAATATACATTAATTTATAAACTGTACAAGTACAACTTTCTTAAAATTCAAATAAAAATATTATAAATTGTTTGTTGAAGATGAAATCGAAAACTTAGATGCCGTCAAAATTTCATGTCTTGCAATACTTGATTCTATAATAATGCAATTAACCGAACGATTTAAAAGTCTTAAAAATATTGCAGAAGATTTTAATTTCTTAACAGCAGAAGCATTTCAAGATATCACCGAAGAACAATTGGAAAAACAAGTTGATTTATTATGTAAGAAATATTCGGATATTGATGACATCAGTTAAAAATTGAAGTAAAATGTTTTAAACACCAAATTGCTGCCATATTAATAGACAAAAATGTTTGTGACGTATGTCACCTGGAATTATTAAATACATTGGGAAAATGGGAATTACAAGAATCATACCCAAATATAGAAAAAACTATAAGATTATTTCTTACAATGCCAATAACAGTAGTTACAGGTGAAAGAAGTCTTAGCAAAGCAAATTGAAAATAATCAAAAATTATTTAAGATCTACATCTGGACAAGAACGTACATCTTCCCTAGCACTTCTCTCAATTGAACGAGAGTTAACAAAAACCATAGATTTTGATAGCACATCATTGAAAAATTTGCTAATACTAAGGCAAGGAAAGTTAAATTTAATTAAACGTTATTATTCTACTTATGCACTAATATAAATAACTAATATACTAAATATATTGTATTGTTCTATAGCAATAAAATATTATAAGAAACTTGACATAAACACTGGAAAAAATTTATACATAAATTTAATATAAAATAGTGATAAGATGATATATTTGTATTTATTAATATAATATAATAAATGTAAATATAAATATAATAATTTAAAGTATATATTGTTCTTGTCACTTTTATGTTAAATTTAAGTATAATTTTTTTTTCTGTGAATGCACTAATTTGTTTTCCTCCCTATTTATTACATTTTTATTATTTTTCAGAAAAATTCATGCTGACTTTTTTGCAAAACAAAAGGGCGCTAAGTTATGTATTTGCCAAGGGCGCTAAAATCCTAGTTACGCCTCTGATCGTAAGTAAATTACATATATAGTAGCTGGTAACAAGCGCGCGAATCATTTGTTTTCGTTCTCGTTTGTTACTTCTTTTCTCTTCTGATTGTATTATTTTCTGTGTGTGCGCTTCGCTCAATCATTTGTTTTCAACGAACGACCCACCACTTCGGCAAGAATCGACTCTCGCATTCGGCACAAATCGTTTTACAGCAACTTGAAAACTAGGCGATTCGAATCAAGTACAAATTAAAAGTGCAATTCGTTGTATAAGTGTGGTGCCTATACCGCTGCATTTTCGAGGACTTTTAAATTTTTATCTTTTCGAAATAACAAACAAAAAATACATAGAAAAGGTCGATGTTTTAATTTTAAGACAATCTACACTGTTGTCAGTGACAATCTTTTAATGCAATAGTTTGTCAACAAGTTGGCGCGCATGTTGCAGCTTTTTAGCTTATGCAGGGAGCTTATACATCACGTGCCCACTAGCCAATAACTTGTATGTGTTGCGGGTAGTGGGTGGAGATTTACCACATGCGCAATAAGCCTTAATTCACTCGTCAATTATTTATAAATAAGTATTATTACTATTTTTATCAATAAAAATTTTAACTTTGTATATATATATATATATATATAAATGTAAAGATTAGAAGAAAGAAAAAATCGAGACTAAATAAAATTTAAAATTGGCTAATCGAACAAGACCTTCAGCGCATTAGGTGAGTATGTTTATAACTAGTTGTAAGTTAAATATAATTGCGCAACTGTTGTATTGTTTAGTTTAAAAGTTGCATAATTTTCGTCAGCAATGTTTGTCATCACGCGATTTATACAATAGAAATTAATTCGCTGCTGTCATTCAATGACAAATTACTAGATGGCGCGCTAAGTATCTTTGATTTGATGCTTGCCGAAACACATTCATTTTATGCTTTTTATAACTATATTTAAAGATGTTTTTATTTCATACACCTATAAAATATATATTTGCAGAATATAATAGGAGTTATTCTAATATTTGTTATGAATATTATAACATTTTGTTGCATTATTGTGAAAAAGGTGGAAAGTACAAATGATAGATACGGGAAAAAAGCAATAGACAAAATTAGGAGCATACAATTTATTTATTTATCTATGTTTTTTTAGATGAATACTTTGAAAATATTATTTATATAAAATTTGCGGAACTTAGAACCAGTTGTTAAACACATATTAACTAATAAAGTGATTAAGATATCAACTGGCTAATTAATCAAGCGCTTCGAAGAGAGTTGACAGTTTAATTGCCTAGTTAACTACTGATTAAGTTAATAACAGTTTATACAAATAGTCTAATAATATTAAAAAAAAAATTAAATGATTATTTCTTTTTTTACTAACAAGTCACTAGATAACGCGTGCATTAACTTATTAGATTGAAAACGTGAAACTGGAAAACAAATATTATTTCACGAACTTGTAGTGTTTGTCACAAAGCCAATAATTGTAAAATAAAATCGAAAATTTATTAGAGAACCGAAAATATCAGCAATTAGAAACAGGTGGGGGGGGGGGCGTAGAGGATGATGGAATAAATGACAAAACGTAGAGAGGTGTAGAAAAGTGCTAAAATTAGTGGCAGAAATTATTAAACATAACTACAGTGTAAGTTAACACGCGCGTGCCACTACTAAATCCGCGCAATCGCACATTTAGTACAAAGTGCTTTCGTAGTGGGGATGAGACGTAGACAGTCTTGGCATGATGGTGGGGATGGGATTTTAGGGGAATCACGATGCCGGTTATGTTCGATTCGAAACTGTGGCAATACTTGTACGATGCGCGACTCGTGCAACGTTGCCAGATTGTGCAATGTGCGAGTGTACAGCGCCTGTCGCGCTCTCTGAGTGCACGTGTTCTCGAGTGAAAAATAGACGCGTTCTGCTGTCAACATTGAAAAACAAATATTAAATTATAGATATAGACAGAGAGCGGCCAATTCGATGTATGTGCGCGCAATGCGCGAATTAGGCAGATAATTTACACGATATTTTAATTTGACATAATCTTGCCTTTGAACAAGAAATAATTACTATATGGTTTGTTTTTATTTGAGAGTATCAACAAATATTAAGTTAAATCGAATAGGCAGATAATTTACTTATAGTGGTAAAACAAAATGCTTTATTTCTTTCTAACAAATGGAAAACTCGATTTACCAGAAAAAGACAAAACATTATGTTATGTAATTTGTATTAAATAGACATGCAACAATTCTGTTCACATCTTGTAAAATTTGTAGCGTTACAAAATATTTTGTTTTTTTCCAGTTAATAAAATTTTTCTTTTGATAGAAAAAGACGAAATATCTCATAACACTAGGAGTCTTACGAAATGTAAACAGAATTTCAGCATCAATTGTGGTTATAAAAAATAATAACTTTATATAGTTAGAAATAATAAATTACGAATATTTAATTCGAACAGGAAGATAATGTAAAAGATTTTTTTATCTTGATCAAAGAATTTAAATATTTATATTTATAATATATTAATTTGCAGTGTAACAACCTTAAAATCTTGAAAAGTTTAGGTTCTAGGATGCTCTTTTATAGTAACCAGAAAATTGAAGTTTTTATGTAATTAGGTGCACCGAGCCACAAAGTGCATTTGGTCTATATATCAGAAAGGTTTGCTGACTGCACTTAACGCAGCTTGTAATATTTGGGGTTAATTTGAGAATTTATAAATAAATATTAAATTTGTATATAAAATTGTATGGAATTGGTATAAAATATTAAAAAGAATGGCTGAGATGTATCATTTAACGCTAATACTGGTCAATATTAATAATACATAATATAGAGCTATTGTTCTGGATTCCTGGACAATTCCAGGATTAGTAAGCATCTTGTAAAATGTCTTGAATTTTCAAGTTGTTACGTTTTCAGGAAAAGAAATTATGCTAAAAATATATTTATTAACCCTTCGTACCCACACTGGGGTGTGACATACCCCAACAAAAATGTTTTCTACTGTTTCTTTTTTATCTTTCGATAAAAATGTATGGCACAAAGGTGTAAATAAAGTTAATAGTCTTTACTACTTACAGCCGTTTTTTCGAGCTCAGTGCATACATGGTACCCAATTTACGAGCTTGACAAAATACACTGGGGTATATTACACCCCAGTGTGTGCTTTGCGTTGTATATTTTATTCTAGTGTTTTTTTCTGACAATTATTTTTCACACAGGTTAGTTGTATTAATATGTATTTCTAAATTTTAAAATTCTAATTTTACTTATTATAGTTATTTGCGCGCACAGTTAACAGACTCATTTTATTTCCAAAATATTTTGTACATATAAAGAATAAAGTATTAAATTTTACAATAATATAATTTGCAGGAACAAGTAATTATAAGATATTTATTTTCATGTTTGTGAATACAGCAGACCAAAGACAGAAAGACCAAAAATGTGTGTAAAATTTGCCATTTGTCTATGTGTGACGAACACAGAGCAATGATTTGTACCGATTGCGCTGACTAAAAATTCAACAAGTTTCGTTGTTTGGCTAACGTCACTAAATGTTCATATTAATAAAAATTTTATATAATTAGAATTTACAATTATTTTTTATATTATTGTACCCATTAGTTTGGTTTTATGTTTGTTTTTAATTGCTATTACATGTAATACTTTGAGAACCTGTTTTTATTTGTTTTGTTTTAAGATGATATAAATAAAACCTTTTGAACATCATGTATATTTATTTATTTTATTAAATATAAATTACACTTGTTAAAAACAAGTCTACTGAATAAAAACATATGGTTATTCTGAAATTTTATCTAATTTCTAATATTGTGTGGCCCGATATTTATGTGGGGTGTAGTACACCCCTGTGTGTGTTGCGAGTAACAAAAATATAAGTGTGGGTACGAAGGGTTAACATTATTTGTACTGTTGACTGATATTAGTAAATAATTTTATAAAATAATTTATTTAACAGTAATTTTTAATATTGATTTAAAAATGACTGAAATATAAAATAGTTGATTTAAATTTTATACTTAATATTATTGCTCAACTCAATATTGCTGTTCTCAACTTGGCACCCATTTGTTTATTGATTTATGATATTGTCCGTGTAATATTTGTGTGCAGCATACGTGCTATTCTAATTGTTTATAATATTTCATTTCCTCTCGGGAGTATATGGCCGTCATTGTCCGTCTTTCTTATATAGTGCTTCGATCTTTCTCTTTATTATAATATCGTCTCACTCGTTCAAAATCTCATTGATGCTCTAAATAACTTCTTCTATGTATTTGCGTTGCATTATATGTATACATACACTGTTAAATAAATAGATATATTTTTTTTGTTTTCATTTTGTACGTTGCGCCCGACAAACGTGTAGTTTTGACGCTACAAATACCGTATAAGTTTTTAGTAAATAAATAAAAAATTGTTTATATTTTAAATGAGGCTAAGATATAAACACACACATATTTTGTAATAATTAATATGTGTTATAAATAGTTACGAGTAGTTATAACTGGATTCTGGATTTTAATTTCTAATTTGTAATTTATTGTACAGGGTATGAAAATTGAATTGCTGTAATACTTAAATTTAATAACCGTTTAACTTGACATAAGTTACATTTTGACATTATTGTTAAGTAATATCTTAATAAATAATGTTATTCATATTAAAATAAAAAGGCTTTAGAATTTAGTTCTGTATTAATTTTTATTAAAATCGATGTTTCGATCTACGTACATCACCATCAGGAAAATATATATAAATGACATGGACACTAAATCGAACAGTACATAGAAACAAGTTACTAGGTAACAAAATAAGTAACTAGATTATAAAATTTATAAATTTTTAATTAAAAGAAGTAAAATTTTATTTAAATCAATGCCTTTACACTGTCTATTTCTTTATGTTATCCATAATTTATATCAGTGAGTTTTTGAATCATTGACAACAAATCAAAATTTCGTTCGTTATTTAAGAATTTGTTAATTATATTTAGCCATATTCTGATGAGTTTTCTCTAATGATTATTGCTCAATCGATTGAATTATGAAACTTTATTGCGGCTTTTCATGATTTCATGAATAATCAATATATACTATTAAAAAATATAATTGATTTAGAACAAGTTCCATAAAGCGTTTTCAACTTATTCAGTAGTTAACTAAACTTCATGCAAATATTAGAGAATAAAATCGCATTCATACTGCCGTTTTATTTTAGTTTTACGTACAAGCACTAAAATTTCACCAATCCAAACACTTGGATGTAAAAACTAAAAATGTGTAAAGTGTTTGGATTGGTCAAATTCTTGTGCTTGTGCATAAAACTGAAAATAAAACTCCAATCTAAATGAGGCTTTAGTGTAATTTTTGTTTTTAAGTTTCTAGAATACAGAAACAAATTGTATTCTAGAAATAAATTATTTTCTGTTATCTTTCTTCATAGGGAATCAGTTTGTTATCACTTGAATGAATAATATATTATGACGTCGATAATAATTGTTTATACTGATAACATTGATAATATTTTAATTTTTTAAATAATAAAGTAAATATAACTTTCAACTTACAAAACATTTAACAATGCTTTGTGCAACCGGTACCTTAGCCTTGCAATTACAAAATCGTCAATATAATGAACTATGAGCATTTTATTAAAATCAGTTATTTACGATTGATTCTATACTTGTGACATTTACGTTTTTGTTAATCTAAGGGCCTCACGTTAATTATGACGTTATTTTAGAATCTACTAAATTTATTTTCTGTAAATCTTAACTAAAACATAGTTGTAGTAAACCAACTATACGAGTATAACTTGTCCCAAAAAATATAAATCCGCTAATGATAGCAAATTAACAGGGTCCGATAATCTATATAAAGAGGGGGTTATAATATTATACGAGGGAAATTTATATTATTGCGTATATAGAGTGAGTAACAACAGTGATATTTTGGGTGATACGTAATGTTTGGCAACGTTGGTGTTTTGGGTATATGTTTTTTATACCCCGTCAAAGTTGATGGTACAGGGTAATAGATATGGGGTGAAGCGGGAGTCCCGGGAACCAGGGAACCAGATGTTTGGGTGCTTTCAATGTAAGGATGGTCTGTAATAGATTTTTTTACAGAATTGCTAAGGGTGAACATGTATGTGATAGATGTTGGTGAGATATATAAATCTTGATGTAAATATTGTGTTAGTTTTTTTTTAAAGAATGAAATCAATTTGATAATTAAAAAGAAAACAAACAAATAAATACACAATATTTAATTTTCTCCATTATATTTACATAAAACTTTTAAATTTGTTTCATTTACAAATATAAAAAAAATAGGATATAATTCATCTAGGGAAAAATAATTAATCAAAAAATATATGAAAAGGTCAACTAGAAAAGCTGACCAATGACGCAACCAAACTAAACAATAGTCTTCTGATATTTTCACATTTTCGGCTCGTAACTTCCGGTTTCAGTATGTTATAGAATCCGATGACCCGCCCTATTTTGTCACCGGTCACTCGCCTCGGAAAGGTTTTTTTTTTTATCCTTTTTCGACGAAAAAAGGGCGCGACGATTTTTCTGTTTTCTCGTTGTTGTGTGCGTTAGGGTTTAATGTCATATTATCACGCGAGACTTACTTTTGATATACTTGTTTTCGGCGATCGTGAAAAATGGTTCAATTCTTAAGTGTGGAAAGTTGGCTTTTCACAAACCTATTGATTAAAAAAAAAAAACATTACCAACTACAAAAACATATTATGCTTATTGCAAGTGCTGAGAGAATATAATTATTTTTGCTCGTTTTCAAACGGTTATTATAATAGGTACTGAACTTTGCATTTAACACTAGAACTACCAACCGGTCAAAATGACCGGTTGCATTAGTTCATCACCACTTTTTGTTCATAATTACAAAAAATATTGTTTTTAGAATAGTTTGTATTTTTCTAAATTTATGAAATCTTTAATTTTACAAAATGTTAGATTCGTGCGATTTCATTTTACAGAGATAAATATGTGGTATACCTAAATATACCAACCGGTCATTCTGACCGTCATATAAAAACATTACCAGAGTTTAGGATTGCTTGTGTAAATGCAAAAAAATTAAAACAAGTGTTAGCAACACACTCTGTCAACATTGTAGCATACACAAAACATATTTTTTTACTCTAAATACGGGGAGTCTCACGAATAAAAATATTCTGTTCTGGTTCACATTTCTGCGGCTAAGTAGTTTCATTTTCTTGTTGGTGCTTCTGGTGCGAGGTGAAATAAATATAAAAAGTGAACAATATTTTGGCAAATATTTTACCATTGTTGCTAATATTGTAAAAGTAAGTTGGGAACAAATATTTTTATCATATACATAATATTTCATATATTTATTCAGTAATTACACATGCAACTACACATCAAACCGGTCATTTTGACCGGTTGGTAGAAATAGGTATAGAACAAATCCTGGTAGTTCTAGTGTTAAGACTGAAAATTGTGTTTTTCAGTTGACAATTGTGAGTTCCTATTCTATAACTTTTAATGAGCGTGACTTGTGATATATTGATTGAAGTCAGAGTATTATAATACTGCACAATATACTCCTGTCAAGTTAAATATCAAGAAACCAGTAGTAATTTGGAGAAAATACTATTATTATTATTACGAACATCGAAAAATACAATCATACTTGTAGTAGCAAAATTTATTTTGGCAAAAAGTTTTGAAAACATGTCACATTTTAAACGTTACTAGTGGTAAAAGTTATAAAATAGTGTCATTTATTTTAAACAAAATATAGTGGTTGCTGTATTTCATAATTCAAAAATTATACATAAATCATTATTTAACTATTTATTATAATACCGGGTCTAAACAAAATTTTATACCAATTGTCTTTAATAAAAACTAAACAAAACAAAAAAATTGAAGATCTATGAAATAAAAGATAGATGTGATACCGTATTAGAAACCTTTAACATTTTCATATAAAATTATTCAATTTATGTTTTTATCAAGCTTCATTTCACATATGATAAGGGAGGTATTGTAATCATACCAAATTTGAAATATCTAGATTTTTAGACATAAGTACAATTAGGTTTATAGTAATTCGAATCAACTGTTTTTAGGGTGATGTCCGTCTATCGGTCTGTCGACACCTGTAGCGCAAATTCGGCTGAACGGATTGCTATATATATTTTTCATATTTAAGCTTCGAAGGTGAATATCTCAATTTGATCAACTTTTGGTAAAGATTTGCCAATCGAAAGTGGTAATTTACTTATGTTACTTTTATGTGTTTTATGAATATTTCGCAACAGAGATATCTTTCGAAAAAAAATATTTAACAAAAGTTGCTGAACATGTTAAACTAACAAATTTAATTTTGAAAATTTTTCAATACTTCTAAATATTTTTTTAAATGACTATATATATATATATATATATATATATATATATATATATATATATATATATATATAATTCTGTAAATAATAAATTATGATCCTTTAAAACAGACTTTAATAGTATTTTCATTAATATAAACATTTTCTGTCATTTTCAAATTAGATTAATATGATACTCGTATTATTTTTTAATTAAAAAAGAATAAATTAAATATTATAATAAAGCATCATCTGTAGCTATAACTAAAACCAGTTGTTTAGTAATTTCATTATCAACTCACATAAAATCAATCTATAAATAGTTTGAATCTTTCTACTTTTATCTACCGCAGACGTTATATGTATATATTTGGCGTAAGTTTCCTGTTTCAAATTTATGTATATATGCTAATATTTTGACGCAAAACTTCACTATATTAGGTAATAATTTCAAAGAGTTCAAATGATCGGCCTTGAACAACATCCGTTTACATCAGAATTGCTTGTAATTGTCAATTCTTCTTTTCTCTCTATTGTTAGAACAATTTGTGATTGACGTATCTATGTAACTATTGCAAATTTTTACTACTTGAGACATTTACTTATTTACACTTTTACTGTACAATAGCAAATATATTTGATATATTTAGTTATTAGAAATAAATAACAAGCAAGGATTTTCAAGTGTCACTTGACTATATTTTAAGTTTTTCTAGGGTAATAATAGATTTATTTTGCATTCCCTGATTAGTTATTCTATAGGAATTATTCTTTTCGGTTAATCTCTTATTACTTACACTGATTGATGCTTTTTTTTTTGTGTGAAGGTACTGGTTTAAATGAAATTTGGCTTCTTTTAATTAAAAATTTATAAATTTTATGATCTAGTTTCTATGTTATATATGTTCTATTTTTATATACTGTAAATGTCATTTGTATATTTTTTTCCTGATGAAGCTGTTCATTGAGTACGTCGAAACGTCGATTATTAATAAATATTAATACAGAACTATAACTTAAAGTCGTTTTATTTTAATATAATGAGTTCTGCAAGATTTTTGTACTATGTTAAATTTTTTTGTTAAAAAAATATTATTTACACATTTAAAAAAAAAAACAATGTTATTTTATTTATGTAGTGGATTTTTAAAAAGTCAGGAAAGCAAATACAGCTGAAAGCTCCTAAAAATCATAATTATTTAAAATGATTTTCGATATATTTATATATTTTGAACGAAATGCATATAAACTTGTATATGTTACATCAGATTAAGTAATTTTTAATATATTAATATCCATATTGTATAACAACATACAAATGGCTTAATGGCTTACGATATTTTTGCATAGATACCGATATTCATATTTCGTAAAAAATAACCATATCGAATAAGTGTGTTTAAAACACGGTGTAACCTAAATACTGTACTTTAAATACAGTTTACCCAAACCGACCCACAATACGGAGGTATTGTTATCAAAAACATGTTTGTTGCATTGCTGAAATCGCAAAATGAATATTCATTTCTCCGCGTTGAATATATTTTTTGTTTGGTTTTTTTTTTTTGAATAACGTTCGTTTGCTCGTTCGTTTGTTTTGTTTATTATTTTTTCCGTTTTTTTTTGTATTCTCGAATTGTTTTTTGTGTTTCTTTTCATTCTGTCACGATTTTGTCGCTGAATAAGCAGAACGCGGGCAATGACAAGAAAGCAAGTTGCAGAAATGTGTATTTATAGATTGAAGAAGTAACAAAAGATAGTCGGGTTTCGTATCACCTGTCTGCTGTTCGTGTGTCAGTTAAGGTGGCATTGTAAAGTATATATTGCAGATATAAAATGCAACTAGGTTTATTTTGCAAACTTAAATGTTGCTAGCTTGAAGCAAATAATGAAATTTACATATGTAGGTATTATTCAGCCTTATTAGTGTATTACTCTTCGGAGAAACTGTTAGATGTTTATTTGAAGTACTTAATGTTTGATATTCAATGAAAATGTTTATACTTAACAGTATCAATTTATTGAATAACTGTTTATTAAAATTATTTTTTTTAATTTAATGAGACTAATGATATGTATTTATTAGATTATTATCATATTTTTCATAGGTAAAATAAACTTATATACATACATACACTATCACGTCATGTATCTAGAATGCTGTGGCACAAACTCTTTCCACTATGCCGAAATTATCTTCAGCCAAATATTTCTCTCCCGACATACATGCTCTTCTATTGCTACCACTTGGAAATTTGCTCATGCAAAACAAAACACTCCCAATCATATTACTTCCATATCTACTCATCGGACGTCCACGCATTTATGCTCACATAAATTCTTCTAATCAAACTTTCATTAGACGATTATGAGATATTTATTACAAACAAATATTTTTTTAAAAAAAGAGCTGTATATTTTTCTAAATAAATTTATTTAAACTGAAGAAATATATATGTTATTGAATTTTTTTATTAATATAAAAGAAACGTTTTTCTTTGTGTATATTGTCTGCTTTAAATTAGCATGAGTTTTTAAACTGTCTTTTTGAGATGCTGTAAACAAAGTGAATTGATGTCCACATATCTTTATTTTAATAACAGAATTTCTATTGAAAAACAAATCGTTAGAATAGAAAACAATAATCGAATAGTTTGAATGAGAAGCAAAGCTTGGTTGTCTAGTTATCTGAACTTTGTGTAGTGACCATTTAATAAATTTATAGAACACCGTAAACGGTACCGACTTACGATCAATATATATAGTGTTCCGGGTGACTGATCAAATGTGATGAACAAATGAAGAACAAGTTGAAACAATATTCTACAATAACATATTCCAGAAACGGTTTGTCTTTTGATCTTGACGCTGTTTCCTTATATTTGTATGTTTGTATTTTGGCTTTACAACTAATAGGAAAGATCTATTCACATTGAGGAGAGATAATGTTGATCTCGTTGTCAATTTTATACATTTTAGAATTAAATGTGTATTTATTTATTTTATAAATCATTACTGTGAATATTAGAAAATTCAAATAATAAAGTATGTTCAGATTGCTGAGCAGAAACTATTATTCAGAGACCAAGCATTAAGGATGCCATCTACGATGTATAACAAAACATCTACGATGACGATAGATCGACCACGGCATACCAGCTCAGAAAATTATATAAATTAGGTATAGGCATTACGTATTTATATTTATGGTTGATCTAATGTTTTTATACTATTAAATGAGCAATTTTAACTATTTAATGAGTCCAACGTCTTTTGAACGAGCGAAGTTTAGTATTTCTGATATTTTTCTTTAAGAAATGATGTTTTAAATTGTTGAGAAATTTAGAATTTTTTATATTATTTTCAAAATATATAGAAACAAATTCAATGTTTTTAAAACAATTAAAATAAATTTTAGTGGGCAATATAAAAGTTACCGCATTTTTATTGCATTTCATTATTTCATAATTCACCAAATAAACAATCATAATATATGACAGTAAAAAAAGCAACTGTTTTACACCATTTGATACCAGTGCCATCTATTGAGATGTTTATATTCCACCAGATTAAGGTAGAATAGAATTTTATTGCGTTTTTATAGGCTCGAATAGTCCGTAAATAATGTTAAACGCGTCAGCCGTTCGGTTTTTTTTTTTACCGAAATAAAATCGTATTGTAAATGTGTCCGATGTGTGAAATTTGTTATAGTCATTCATAAAAATATTTGTATTTTTATTTTAGTTTTAGTTTAAACGCATCGCGGTTTTGTTTTATTTTATATTATAAATGACGCGCACGATGCCATTATGCATATTTTATTTAGTGTTTATTAACATTAATAATTCATTTTGTCTATGCTGTAGTTTTCGCTCTTTTTTTTATTATTTTTACACAGTTTTAATGATACTAAATAAAAAGTAAAAGTTAATAATGCTTATTATACATATTTATAATTTGTAAATTTACATTAAGATTAAATTGTTTGTATTATTTACGGATTGCTTGTTAATCAATTAAAATATGATTTTACTGTGGCGAAAAGTTAATAAAATTAAATAATTTTCTTTAAACTTCAAACAATAATTTTAAAGACGCTATTATCGGAAAGCAGTAGTTGTTGATATTGACTTACCCAATTAAATATTGATTCTTTATTAAATATTTAGTTTTTAGACGTTTTAGATTTTTGTATTTCGAAAAACTATTAATTGATGAAAAAAACAAAAACAAATATAGTTATAAAATATTAAACACAAAGCATAAGTATAAATATATCTACATAAGTACATTATTTTATATTTACATGACAATAATCTAGATCAGAAATAATCGGGAGGGAGGATCACTGATTAGGATTTTAGTTTTAACTTTTGCTACTGCTGATGAAAGCTTAGCTTTTCAAATACGTATTTAGCTTTTTTAAATTAATTTTTTGTAGTTTAAGAGAAATTATTTTATTTTATTTTATTAAGAAGGAAATTATATTATAATATTATCAGTCTTTTCTTATCAGGCAAACTAATGGATGAAATTTTAAAATAACACATATTATTAAAACAAATAATTCCTATGTGTCATTTAAAAAAAAATATCAAATATTTTATAAAATTCTAGAATTTGTTATTTAAATAAAATTATATGAAAACTGAAATTAGTCTAGTATCTATGAAAAAATTAAAATAAATTTCATATTATATTTCGTATTATAAAATTAGTAAAAATTTTTAAAATATCTAAATCAACACGGAAAAATAATTCGTTATTTTAATGAAACTCTTTTTCTAATAAATCTTTATAAAGTAACTTTCTGAACTCAGTAACAGAAA
This sequence comes from Clivina fossor, assembly GCA_963966155.1. Lineage (NCBI taxonomy): Eukaryota > Metazoa > Arthropoda > Insecta > Coleoptera > Carabidae > Clivina > Clivina fossor. The sequence goes on along the minus strand of OZ014565.1, from coordinate 7,234,185 downwards.
ACAGGCAACAAAAAATAATAGAAGTTATTCACATTCAACATTTTTTTTTTTTTTTAATTCTCGTTAATATTTGAGATGAACAACTTTTTTGATGATCTTTGCAAATGATACTATGATTTCGTACACGTCACAAAAGAAGACCAACACGCCTGGAAGCATTTCTTAGAAAAATGTCTCAATCATATTTAAAACAAATATGAAGTAAGATAAAATAAAAATGTATTTGCAAAAATTTTTACAAGAATTTCACACAAAAATTTAACCTTGTGCATTTTGATTTTGCGTCAAAACAGTTGAGATATAATTTTTTTTTTATATAATTTGCACCTGCAAAATAATATTTTTATTTTCATATTTAAATATTTTTTTCAAATTATTTTAAAAATTTATTTACTGTTGTTTATGTTTCATTTTTGTATTCATAAATTAATTTTTATTGAATATGAATATATTTTAAAATAAAACGGCTTTAGGTTATAGTTCTGTGTTAATGTTTATTAATAATCGACTTTTCGCCGTACTCAATTTGGCTTCCTTTAATTAAAAATTTATAAATTTTATGATCTAGTTAATTTATTTTGTTACTTAGTAACATTGTATCTTTTTTCCTGATAAAGACGTACGTTGAGTACGTTAAAACGTCGTTTATTAATAAACATTAATACAGAACTATAAACCTAAAGCTGTTTTATTTTAATGTAATGAGTTCTGAAAGATTTTTTTTACTAATGAATATATTTTATTTATAAATTATTATTATATAATTCGAATTAAACAAAATTATTACTTTTTTCAAGTGAAGAGATATTTAGTTGTTTTCGATTAACAAGTCACTGTTCTAAAATTAATTAATTCGAGTTGTCGACATTTTTTGTAATTTTCTTTAGAAATATTAATTTGAAATTATAGAAATCTATCTAAATCTAAATCTATCTAAATTTCTATCTAAACAAAGGAACTATATTATTTATTACAGGAAAAATTAAATTTTGAGTTTAAAACTCAAAAAAAGGTTTAACACAAAAGTGAAGTACAAATATTAACCAATAAAATAAAAAAGTAACTGACATATCGGACTAGAAATTCTTAAAGAGTAAATTTAATTTCTTAATGTAATGTATAAATTAATATAATGAAAAACTGATCTATAAGTTATATTGTCGTGGTGAAATATATGAAAACGAATGTAACCAGGATTTGATTATACCAATATATATAGAGTGTTTATTGATGAATTTTCAATTGTTTACAATATCAGTATGACTTAAACAAAACAACGACAAAATAGCGAGTTGTCGATTAAACGATCGATCCTGCAACGATTTATTTGCTACGGTGTTAAACTAAGTAGTCACCTTCAATTCAATCGTATTATAAAGAATTTAATATCTGTTATGAATCGCTGCTGTATAAAGACTTAATACGTAAAGTGGTGCCATTGAATTATAATCAGTGCTTCTCAAACAATAATGCTTAAGACAATAATTAATATATTTTTAGGGAATTTCTGAAAAAATAACAAAATACGAGTATATATTACATAATAAAACATAAAAGACGCATTGCTTTCTTTGGTTTCATGGACGCTTTACTACTATTAAACTAAATGGATTTAGATATTTTAAAATAGTTGCTTTTTTTTTAAAATAAAATAAAATGCAATTTATTTTAAACAACAGTTACGTTTAAATAAAATATTAGTCTAATTTGTTGAAACATGCATTTTACATTTAACAGTGTGATAAGTATTTAACTAATCAATCATTTTGAATTTTGACAATCTAATTACGTAGTTAACTACATGATCAGCTAGCAATAGATATGATAAGTTTGAGAATGTCTGTTGGAAGTGATCACGGTGTGAAGGCTAGTTCGTCGTGCAGTGAACGCGCGCCGAGCAAAGCACTCACTTGACTTGGGTTGTGTTTTGTGTGTGTGTGTGTGTGTTATATTATGCTTACGTTCAAGATATGGATGACCGCCACCCGAACCGGTCCGAGAACCACAGCCACCAACCCATATCACACTCTATACCTATATTACCATCCAATTACAGAACCGAATTCAGGCGTCATTTTCATACGATTACTTCATCTTACAGTTTTCTTTGTCTTTTGCTCGATTTCATAAAGAAAAAAAGCAATATTGAAAACGTATTGAAAATCGGTATAAATTTGACTTATATACCGTTATACTGTCAGTAGAATTCTTGTTTGTTTCATATGCCATTTTTGGTCACATTGAGTTATTGCAATATTTGTTGGTTTTCTATCTATTTTAGCAATCTTGAATGTTACAATTTTAATAGTTTCGAAAATATAAGTTTTAATTTATTTCATATTCTTACTATAGACAATTCAGTTCAGAAACTGTAATCATTATTTCCTTGAAAATAAAGTCTTGTGATAAGGAACAAACAAGAAATCGACTAACGATATGTTGTATTTTTCTAGTAAACTGAGTTTTTCATCTAAACAACTAACAATAAAAAGCAGGTTTTAAAAAATTAATATTTTCATATTTGTAATTTTCAAGAGTTATAGATTTTTTATAGTTAATATTTTATACAATATTTTTTCTGAAATGTAGAATTAATTACTCACTCCAAATTCTCTGAGTTTAATTAAAGACGATTCATTTGCACATTTAATAAATAATCTATCAATTAAATACATCACTATATCAAGCTAGTATTCTAAAGAAAAATGGAATCAGATATCTGATTTCAAAAGTATTAGGACATGCGTTTTCATAAATATTCAAATATTTAGTTCTAAAAATATTCGAATATCCGAACATCGGAATATCTGATTTTAGGTATCCAGATATCCAGAGATTTGCCGAGAATTGAGAATGGACATGCATATTTGATAATCTGATTATTATCTAGATAATTTTGGAAATGGATCTAAATTATCTGGATTTGATTTTTAGAGTTGGTTGCATAAAAGAATGTTAAATGCTTTGTAAATTAACTTTCTCGTTAATATGTTAACTAGCCAATAAATAATGAGCTTGTAAAACAGTTTAAAAAGTTTAGTTGTTTAGTTAATTCATTGATTAAGTTAACAATGTTTTATACATCTGGTTCCTAGCATTATAATTAAATTATTAACAAAAACAATTACTTACAACAAAACCAAAAATTAACCCAAATACCGTCCTGAATATATTTGTATACGTAAAGCTGGCGGCATATCACAACCACATAAGCAGTGCGTATGGGAGCGAGGCAGGTAATCACATACAGAAACAGTTGAAATACACACACACACACACACACACACACACACACACACACACACACACACACAACTGCACACAAACATACATGCATACACAAGTACAGTGAGCAGTAACATTGCTCTCATTTTATCTGTATATCATTTCTGTTGCTCAGCTAACAGTGCCGTGGTGTCATATGAGAAAATATTTACAAATTCGTACGGCCCTCCTCGCCAGCTCACCTCGTCGCGTCCCCAACAACTAACTCGCACGATGATATAATGCCAAATTTGTACGCATATGTATGCTGTATATATGAACCTAGCCGCAGATTTAAATATCATATTTAATGTGTTTGAAACTATATTGCAGAATTGATTTTGCGTTTTCATATTATTTCACGTATTGATATTTTTATGGCGAATATTGTTTTAGATGGAATATTATTTATTGATGTTGATATTATAATGATTGTAAAATTTACGCTGATATTCGGATAAATTATGTTTAACGTTTATTATTAAATTTAGTTATTAATAACTTCTATTTGTTACGTTAAATCCCTCAATACACAAGTTGTTTTAGTGAGTTTTTCTTTACCTATTTACTACTTTATTATTAGTAATTAATAATAATTAATAAAAAATTCGGAAACTCGATTATCCGATTCTCGGAAAATAAAAATTCGGGTATTCGAATCTTTCTGAATTCGGATATCCGGCTCAAGCAAGTAAAATCTTAAATTGAAACTAGTCAGAATTTGGCGCATGCGTATATCAAAATATAAAATTAGTAAAAAAAAAATATTATAATATTATTTACATAAATTTGTTAAAAATTTTGTTATTAAATTATTTGTTGGATTTTGATAAATATTATGCAAAATTGTTGTTGTTGCACATGTAATTCTGTAAATGTAAATGTAATTTGTAATTAATGTATTAAAACCTGATCAAAATATTTAAATTTTAATTAAATTATTATAGAAAGATTTATTAGTAAAATTATTTCTATATTATACCAGAATTAATAAATATTTATAATATTGATATCAGTTTAAAAACTATACACTTGTTGATATTGTATTTTAACAGTGTTACCAAAATCATAAAATATTTTTGAAATTTTTTTTGAGAATGTAGATTATTATAGTAACCAAAACAGCAACGGAAATTCTTCATTTTTACGGTACTACAAGTAGTACAATAAAAGATAGCCAGGGTTGGACTAGAAATCGGGTAATTCTGCCAAAAGACATATCACTGCTATCTTTATGTAAGTTATACTGAAGAACTTATATACATAGATGCAGATTTCCTATTTCTACATCCTATATTATTCTTTTACCAAAAAAAAATCTTTCAGACTCATCATATTAGAATAAAACGGTTTTAGGTTCTAGTTCTGTAATAAATTATTAATAAATCAAAATTTCGACAAACTGAACGTGCTTTTCTTTTTATTTTCTTATAATCTGTATTTATTTGATGGTGCAAGTGTGCGACAAATAAGATCACGAAATTCACCAAATGGTAGCTGTCAAATTAGCAATTTTTAATTAGGTATTTTATTCTTATTAAGAATAAATTTGAAAATTAAATATACTTACATATGTATTAAATTTACTTGTTATTTTAGATACTAAATTGCCAACACGTGGGTTTGTAATCCCGCATGTACTTTTCTTAAACGCACATGTACCACTACTGGTACTTTATATATATATATATATATATATATATATATATATATATATATATATATATATATATATAACTATTGTTATTTTTGTAAAAAGTATCATACAGATTCAAAGAAGCATTCAATATCTTTTTGTAAGTTTTGTATCCATTGTTTATTTTTTTTTTTATGTAAATGTTTATAAAACTATAACAAGAAAATAATGTGTGGAATAAATTTGTTTTGTCGAGAAAAATCTCTCACGACATCGGAAACAACTTTTTATTTTTCCCCTTTTACGATTAAATTTTTGCTCGTCGAGCAGCGAACAAGCCGTAATCATAAGTTTTATTGCGAATCAACATTAAGACATCTTCCACAAACGATTTTTTCGAAAAAAACTCGAAACCGCTTTACTTTGGTAACCGGATTAAAAAGTTACACAAAACGTTACGAAAAAATAAAACATCTGATATCACAGCACACTGCGCGCGGCAAATGCAACATCTCGTTTCATATTTATACACGTATGAAGCAAGATTTATATTTCGCGTTGTTTTTATTCTGTCATCTACTGAAAGACTTAAAGTGGTGTATCCAGTTTTTAATTCGGGTTTATATCGTATCAATTTTATCTTATGTCAACAAATTAGCTTGTGTTTTGTAGGTTTTTCACCACATTAATTAATAATAAGTAACTTGTATCAGCTTATTAAAGATACGTCGCAAAAAAGAGTTTTGCATAATGTGCACTGGTTCTGTTATAAAAACTTTAATAAATCATTTTTGTTGTTATAATAAGGCCCGGTTTTTTCGATCATTAGTTAAATTAAGATGTATTACATTAAATACATTGCACGCCGTTTATAGAATTACGAATAATGGTATCGTTCGAATATTGTTATCACCTTTGCGGACGGACTAAGGGACAACTAAAACGGAAAAACATCGTTTATAGTAATCATAATTTAGATTTATGTTATGGCACCTGTAGAGTGTGGAGCAGAAACTTTTATTCATTCACCAAGCACTGAGGATGTCATCTACGATGTACGGCGAAACGTCTGCGTCCAGAAAATTCTATAAATTTAATGTTTTTATACATGTTTAGATTCTGTAGTAAAGTTTCTGTATATATTCAATTTAATCTATGATATAAAAATTGCATCAAAAATAAAAATAAAATCATATTTATCATTTCATTATAATTCATCAACACAGTAATTTATTTAGTTTACGTAAAACACCTAAAATTATACGAAAACCTAATTGGAACCTGTCTGTCTCATCCTGCACAGAAAAAAAAAACTTCTAGATTATTATTTTAATAAATTTCCATTGTAATTTTTTTTATATATTCGCTAATAACTCGATGATTAATTGCATATCAACAACTAAACTTGTTGCATTTTTTTATAAAAAAAAAATATTCGTCTATAACAGGTAGCTTTATTTCACAAAAAAAATTAATAACAAAAAACATAAATTAAAATATAGAAAGAAAGACATTTTGATGTAACCTTCAAAATCGGCGGCCGTGCTAAACAAATGAACAACATTCCAGTTTTATAAACATCCGGCATTTTGGATATATATGTACCTTGATTAATACGAATCATTGACTACCGAAATATTACACAGTTTTTTTTTTATCACGCTGTATAAAATACTAACAGATGCAATGACAGGTTACTATATGTGGTCAAACTAGTTATTCTGTACATGAAATGTTAGTAATTTGTTAGTATTTTAAATGAAATTAATTTGGTTTACACCGTCGAACATTTGAGAATTGATTTTTATATTTTTTTATATTTATTTTGGTAAACGGTTAACGACTTTTTCGTTTAGATTTTTTTACCACATTACAAACTGTAAATAATCACCATTTTTATTTTTATTTTTATTAAATATGTGTATTTATTTAGACATTAGATAAAATCGTATCAAATATAAATGACAAACATTTTTGAAATTTATTAGCTTATGCAAGGTACATAGCTGAAGCCTATAGATAATATACAGACTTTTTAGCATAAGAAAAATAATTTTATTGAATTTTGCACGTGATCAACACTTGAGTAGGTAATATGGAAAAGTAGGAAAAAACATAAGAATATAAGAATCCACATATTTCAAAATAATTTGTTATGCGTAAAATTATTGAAAATGAAAAAAAAACTATGTTAAATGTTATGTATATTAATATTTCGTGCAAAAGCTTCTCAAGTATTTTATTAGGAAATTAAACTTTGTCTATATTTTATTATATCAAAAAAAAATTGTAATAAACCATTATTCAAAGCATATCAACTAATTAAGAATATGTATTTGTGTAACCTGAAACTGAAATAATTAGAAAAAAGAGTTTGCAAAAAATATACCAGTAGCTTATAGAAAATTAACAAATTTTTTATTAGTTCAAATTGTAGCAGGTCTATATATCTTGTCAAACAACAAGCCTGTGTATTAATGACATCTATTAAAATATTTTTTTCTTTAGGAGAGAAACTTTTACTGTCTTAAGAACTGATTAGCGCTAATTTGTATCTTTAAAAAAAATGACATTCTTAACACGATTCTATCTAATTTTTGTAGTGTGAGAAATATCATTGAATTTTAGCATACAAAATATATAAAGATCTGTTCTGTTTTGAAACACGAAAGAATTGATACAGAGATAATATAGGTACAAAGGTATTTTGGTACAGTTAAATTTTAATCACTAACGTCTGGTATCTCGAACAGCTGATAAATCACTGAACTAATTTATATTTAAGTACCCGTCAACGTAAATGTTTGCATACTTAATATTCTAACACTAATACGTAATTAGAACACTGCATTAGCGAAATTGGAACGCGGACTGTCGTGGGAATTCTCGTTTTATTGATAATAAGTAAAGCTTATATCAGTATAGATTTTTTTAAAATTCAGAATTTAACAAATGACAATCAACAGACATTTTTCAATAATTTATTATCAAAACAATAATTATTGTTTTAGTCTTGAAGAATAGTTTGAATAAATTTTATTTAAATAAATTATTTGTTTTTAATGTAAGTAGTGTCATCTATTGTTATTTAATAATTATTTACTACTAGTAGAAATGTTGACATTTGTTTAGAGAACAAAGTGAATATTTTCATTTTGACTTTAATTGTGTTAAATAAATGTTTTATTAAATTTGTATAGTAATAAGATTGTAAATAATTGTAAATTGCAACTTTTTCTACAGTGTAGTTATATTACATTCTAGAACCCTAAAATTTATATAGATATATTTCACTTTTAAATTTATACTTATTTTCAATCAATTTCATTTGTGTTTTGTAGTATTTTTTAGTATTTACTTATTTTTATTTACATGTGCACTATATTACTTATATCACTTAAATTATTAATTAAATTATCCTGTAATAGGATTTTATCTATCGGGCAATAAATTATTATTATTACTATATCGAAATTTTTATCTGATTACAATACTAAGAAGCCGATATATAACCTAATAAATTTAAATTAGGTATTAGGATCCAATATACATATATTATATATAAAGAGTTCAAAAAGAGAAATATGACCGTAAAACCAATATTTATTCTCGTTTCGATGGAATGTTGCCAAACATAACTTAACACACATCTACATAGTTTTTCTCACTAAACTACCTATACGACGAGAAATAATGAGATAAAAACTAGCGTTCTTTTTATCTCATTATGTACGGGCTATTTGTTAACAATTCTGCACTAGTCAGATGGCGAGATGCCTAATTAGTACTGCATCTTTAACAGTTAAGAGTATAAATATGAACTTGTTAAGAAGTGACATTGTTTGTTTTGTATTATACATTTTTTTTTTTTAAATATTTAACACAGATTTATTAAGCTGGTTTAAAATTAATTAATTTTTGAAAAAATAATTACCTGTTTACACTAATTAATGGTAGTATATTTGAAAATAATTATTTGTAAATTTAGGTTATCGAAAATTTTTAGATTCAGATAATTTTTAATAGCTATTAAAGTTTAGCTATTTGAAAAAGTATTTATATCGATAAATATTGCCCCATACAAAATTCGAAAAATTTTCATTTAAAAGTAATTTTAAAATAAAATAACTTTAGGATATAGTTGTGTATTAATTTTTATTAATAATTGACATTTCGCCGTACTCTACGTACATCTTCACCAGGAAAAAATATATTCATATGACATTACAGTAAATAAACAGAACATGCTACACGATGTTTACGAAAATTTGAAAATTTTAAATTTATATATATTACACGTATAAGTGAATATAATTCACTAAAAACATATATATTTTAAGAATTTGTTAAAAATTAAAATATTTAGATAACATCAGCGAAATATTTTATCGTTTATAATTGCGTTGAAATTATTAATTAACAAAATTAAATTATATTTTTTTTCATTGCCTGCGTGTAAAAATTTAAAATATTTAGCCAGATATTTATATATGTAAAAATATTTTTAGAACATTCAACACAACATAAATTATATTCTTATTAGCTAATTTCTTCAACAAAATACTATCGTATTATCTAAAACATGTTACAATCTAGTTAACTATGCTTGTAACGTGTTATGGTTGTCACAACTAACAAGATGTTTTATGTTGAAATTCAAGTAACTTCCGTATAAATATTTTCATAAAGATTTTGTTTTGTTTTGTTTTGCACAATAAATGTTTTTATCAAATAATCAGATATTTTTTTCTATTTTTTTTTGGCATTATTTTTCTGGATAAAAATTAAATGAAAATTGATCAATCTTCAATTTATACAATTAAATATGGGTTTGTACGTTTCAATTGTCTTAAAAAATCAATAATATTTATTATTAAACGATTGAGCCGAACTATATTTTTTTCCAAATTGTGAAAGATCGATGAACATATTTTTCTCACTACTAGCACATTTATTTCTATTATTTAACCATTTTTATGTTAATAATAAAGTACTTAAGATAAGTAAAAAAATCATATGTAATTGGCTAAAAATATATTTTCAAAATAAATGACTATTTTATTGGCAAATTTTAAAATTATTTCAAGGATAAATTTAATCTATAATTTGGAAATAATGGGTCTAAATAAAGAATATTAATTTTCTCGGATTAAAAACAAGATAAATAATGGTACATTTTAAAGCTAATAGTATAATATATTTTTTTTTACTGAGACTGTTCAGATAATTTAACATATTTTGTATTTTACAATTAAAAGTTAAAATATTAAAGAAAAAAAATACACGTAAAAAATGCAATTAACATTTGATTAAAACTGTTTATCAATTGTTATTTCCAATGCTTGATCGCAAATCGAAAATTGCAAATAAACTATTTTGCATACATATCAAACTTCAACTTATAGTTGCATTGTTACAATACTGCGAATTTTTTTTCCTACTGCTACTAAACCAGGCCATAGCCAACTGCGATAGTACCTACACCACGGTAAGTAGTTCGTGATTAGTGTTCTTGCGAAAAAGAAGCATATACACACTTCGCTTTATATATAATGCAGAGTGTATTTGAAAATATCGATAATGTAAAACGGCTAAGTAACTGGCAGATTACAGTGATATTTTCAGGTTTATGGAACATACGACCTTCGCGGCTAGCAAAATATACTTTATAGTTGAGAGAAAACTATGTGGCAACATTGGTCTGATACAGTGGTTCCTAAACTCTGTTCCATAGATCTGTTTATCGTATTTTTCGGACCAAAAGACGCAGCTCAAATTTATGGACCGATTTTTTAGAAAAAAATATTTTATTAGGTATATAAATATTAATCTTATTGATATATTGCGCCAGTAATTGAATTTCTCTAATAGCTTGGATACAGTATAATGATTCGTATTTTTATGTTACCTTCGGACCATAAGATGCACTCCAATTTTAAGTCGATTTTTCTATGTCTTATGGTCCGAAAAATATTGAAAACAAAACACAGTAATATATATTATTTTGTGTTTATAGTGTACACTAGAAAAGTATTTGGTTTTGCGTATATGTGTTGTTTTACGAAACAATTTAATATAGAGTAATCTTTAATATGTCTGTTTACCACTTTGACTGCACGGAAAAAGTGGTACAGCATTTGGTACTGTGTCTGTAATATTTTCAAAAATTTAAAAATATTGTATAGAAATTCTTCATATAGTCTCTAGTTGACGAATCAGAATTAAATAAAATTTTTAAAGATAATTAAATAAAAGTAAAGTAGTTTATTTTTTACATTAATTATTAGTTCGAATTAATAATTTTTACTTTTCCATTATTAATCAGTATTTAATGTTTTATTCGGAATAAAGTATTTTAGATTTAGTTTGATTAGAAACAATAAAAAATGTAAAAATTATATCGAGCTGAAAACAGGTTTCGCGATTAGAACAATTTGAGTACTGCAGTGTATGTGTTTGTGTTTGACTATCATTGCCATAAATACGAGCTCTTTTCTCTCCTCTCCTGGTTAAATGTTTGACTCTTTTATAATAAATACTTTCTATAGTAACATTTGTTTTAAATCAAATCAATTCGTATCTTATTTATAAGCAGGATATATATAAAACCGCATGAAGTTTTTGTATATGTAGCCAAATGATCAAAGCTATTTATAGATTCACTTGGTAATGATTCTGTTTATTAATGTTTGATTTGTAATTACATAGAGAAATAATTATCATTTACAATGTTTGATGATTTAATAGAATTTAAATAAAAAAAAATATTTTAAAATATATTTTAAAAATCAAGAAAGTTTCATTTTCTAATAATTATTTGTATTACATCAATAAATTATTAGATTATTAAGTTGTTCATTACTAAAAAAGATATTTTATTCAAACATTTTTTAGTTTACAAGTTTTATGTCTTAGCACGAATTAACGGATACCAGTTGATAATTATTCTACACATCACAAATTATGCAAATTAATATCAAAGAGTTTAAATCTAGTCATTCATGTTTTTGTTTCATTAGGACTAAATTATTTATCAGAAAATTAGTGTTGTGTTTTAGTTGTAATGCTATTATTTCTGAAATGTACTCTCTACACTGAAAAAAAAATAAATAAAAATGAAACCAACGTTTTTACTATTAATACAAGAGTAAACAAATTTTTGATCTGCAAAGTTATAGTATAACTATTTTGAAACTTTTTTATAAACATTTTTTATTCAATTTCGGAAAAAATTATATATTTGAATTAAAATTTATTAATAATTTTTTACACTGTTTTTCCAAGTCAATTAGTAAATAATTTTATACAAAACTTTTAAAATAGTTATACTATAACAGATGTAACAAAGTATGTTTACTTTTTAATTATAAGTTAAAACGTTGATTTTCAGTGTAGTTGTTTGTAAAAATATCATAAAAATTTGTTAAAAGACATTAATATTCTCAATTTTTAGCTGCAATCATCAACAACTGATTAAACTAAAGTCTCCTATTTGCTTTATTTATCATAATTTACTAATTAGTTTGGTTCAAAACCACTAGATCTCTGTATAAACACATAACGCTAATTTTGTAATATTTTGTGTAGTTTGAATGAGTTTTTATTTATAATAGGTACAAATCTGCATAATATAATCTTTACAGAAAAATTAGTACCAAAACTAATATTGTTGCCCAATATTGATATATAGATATATAGAACGTTTATTTTAAAATACAAAAGTTGGTATTTATTATTTATTATTTTTGTAATATTTTTATTATTCTGTGGTACCTCATACTTAGTATACTTTTGTAAAATTTTATTAAATTATGTTTATAAATAGAAAAAGTAATTTTATTACATATTTCTCAAGCCCATACTTAGCAAACGTGAAAATTAAATTGATTTATAATTTTTTTCTCTGAAAGATCATATTTGCTGATTTGAATACAATACCGATTATAACTATAATCTATAGGTTTTATCAATCATATTTATATGTCAACGATTCATACATCACTATGCTAATATTATGAACAAGATGCTTTATCATTCTTCGTCATTTGTTTATGATATCCAACTATCCTATCATCTCTCTGCATATCTTCTGTTCTATTCGATAATATTATGTCCGTAATTGAATTGTAAATATTTCCAAATACTTTGCATTGCAATTGATATCTTGTAATAATGCATTAGTCATGGAATTTATGCAATATTAAAATATTATTATTTGATATTAAATTGTTTTAGAAATATTTCATAAATATTTAATTTTAGAAAATTAATTAATTTGTAATAAAGATTTATACTTTTAAAATTTATATTTACAAACTTATATAACGTATAGCTCGTGAAATTGATTTTATTTGCTGAAAAGAAAATGCTAAAATACAAATTCAGATATAGTGAGTGATCAGTTGCTTCGTTTTAATTGTAGTTCAAAGTTTAATATATTAAAATATTTTTTTATACATTATTATATATGATACGACAGCCCTAGGAGAGTCTTGACCGCAAGTTCGTGATCATTCATTTAGACACTATTCGAAACTGCAAGTTGTGCGATGAGTTTCTAAACTTTTGGTTGATTCTATATAATGCATCTATATAAATTTAGTTAAAATATATTAAAAAAAAGATGACAATTACAAGAAGAAAAACATCGGCTTTTAAAAAGTGTTTACATACATGATCAATGATGCAATTAGAAGCAATCTTTTTCCTTCTTCATGTTATTCAACAACGAAATAAAGCAATTGAATTCAGTATAAAACGATTTGGAGAATGTTTGTCGTAGCCGTTTGTACATTAGAACACATCTAATCTAACGCTAACCGATATATATTGTATCTTACGTTGTAAGTGCGCGATTGGTTAGGTTAGGTTTGATGGAACGCAACGATTGTGCTACTATTACGTTTTGGAAGCCGATTAGAAAGTGGGCGCTGAACCATCGTGACTTACAATTGTCTGAACTCAACTCACAATCAACTCATTCGAGTCGAGTTTAACTCTACTCTCTTAATAATCATTGTTATTTATTCACACTGTAACTGGTTGGAATGTACACTTTTGTAACTTGGTAACTTGAATGCTCATTTTTATAAATATTTTTGTATATTTTGTTTTTATTTCATGGATTATTTTGATGATGTATAAAGAATTAAGAAAATTTGTTACTTATAAACTATTTATTTTACATGAATACTGAAGATGCAGGAGACATTAATATCTAACTTTGGATAAAATACACAGTCAAGTTTCAAGTATCAAATTTAGCCTAACTGGAAATTTTATTATTTTGCTCTGCACACAATGTTACATTATTTATACGATATTTTATAAATAATATTTTAAGAAAAAATTATTGAAAAGACACTACAATAATAATAGAAATATAATAAACTTTGTCGATTTTGTTAACTATATGAGTTTTGAAATATTACACTTTTGTTTTATTGTATTTTTTGTATTATTTATATATTTTTTTAAATAATATTTGTTAAAAATTGCTTATGTGCCATGCAAATACTTCGTCATTGCATTGTACTTTTCAAAAATATTGATTGCAGGTGCAATTAAAAAAATTAATTTAGCTGTATATTTCTAAAACCAATAGCAATAAAAAGTTGGAAATAATTAGAAAAATTGGTTTTATTGTCTTAAATTTCCGAGCAAAATTTTGTGAATGCAATAAATTGTTTTTGTGATATTAAAAGAATTTCAAAATTTACTTAATTTTTTATTATTAAATAACGATTTACAGCGCGTAAAATATATTTGTTAAATTCGTATTTGTAATAATTTTATAAGTAAAAAATTTCTATTTGAATATATTTTTGTTATAAGTTTATTATTACTGTATTTTTTGCTGGGTTATTTTTTTTTTTGTTACCGTGAATTAATTTTAAAGAACTACCTACATTTTAGAAAAGTTATACTAAATATGTATCTCTAAAAACTTAAATAACATCTGCCTATATTATTCTAAAAAATTACAGAGATGATTGCTGCAATTCTGCGTACATTTTATAATACTCGTAGAGTTACAAAATATTCTTTTTCTCCCAAAAGAAGAATTTTGTTTACTATAAATAGACAGAATACCCAGTAACGTTTCGAGATGCGCACAAAATTATAGCATTAAATTAAAAAGATTTAATTATTCTGAAGAATTTTGTAAATAAATATTTATTATTTTCAATTTATATTTTTGTTTATTATTTTGTAATTATAAAATAAAATATAGCCTAAAATACTAGAAATAATTGTTTTACACGATAGTGAAATCAGTACAGAAATTTTGAAGTTTATCGCAAGAATACGAACAAGTAGATAGTTGAAAATCATCTAAAGATTTTTCTATGTATTTTATTTTCTTTATTTCCATGCAAATATTGAAACTTTCTTATTATCGAGTCTCTACGTATTTTGAGGATTCCCACGGTGTCCGGCTCTGTAAAATCCGAGACGTCGAGGTCGATTGCGCCACCGCGCATAGCACTCTACACAGTTACAGACAAACGGACATACGCTATAAACTAACTCTATACACACATTCATAGTGTTCATTTCGCTTGAGTGTAGGCTATTGCATAATGACACCTTTGCCGAACTAAGAACTCTAAATACTTGCCACGGCTAGGTTGGGAAATTGAGAAATTTTTGCACACACACACAGGTCAAGTCGGACGCAAATTCTATTTGTTTAGCAGCTCAAATTAACGAATTTTTTTTTAATGAAGTAATAAGTTTGGACAGTACCGAGTTGGTTGCAGGTTGTGTAAGTTTAGATCTTGAACTAAATTATCAGGTAGTACGTGTAATTATTTTGCAAAATTTTAATAGTAAGACAGGTACTTGTTTTGAAGTAATTATATATGAATCAAATGTGTTAAAAATGGAATAATTTGATATTATTTTAATTAGAAATAAAATTATTTTATTTGCTTTTAAATTTTATAAAGATTATTAAAACAAAGAAGCTTTAGGATTAAGTTTTGTATAATTTTAAATTAAAAGTCTACATTTCGATTTACTCTACGTATATCATCATTAGGAAAAAATATACAAATGACATAAATAATAAACAAACAAAACATAAAAACAAGTAACTAGGTAATAAAATATAAGTAGCTAGATTATGAAATTTATAAATTATTAATGTAGTAAAAAAAAATTAAAATTCATTATATAAAATAGCACGGCTTTAGGTTTAAATGCTGTATTAATATTTATTAATAATCGACGTTTCGACAAACTCAACGTGCGTCTTCATCAGGAAAACTGATACAAATTAAATTAAATTATTAAGTAAATGAATTTAACTATCTACAAATGGCACTGAGTTACCAAAAATATTTCACCAAAATATACATTTCTGTGAATATAGAACACGTGAATACTGTATAAAGATTAAACCCATTTGTGGATTTAAAAAAAAAAAACTCGTACATTGTACACTATATTAGTTATATTACTAATACTTGTTTATTATACTCAGCTTTATATAGAACAAAGAAAACATCATTTTTACATTAGTCTAACTAACTTTCATTAATTAATAACAAATTGATTATCAATATATTTTTATCAATGTACTAATTAATACAATAGAGAATAGAGAAAGGTTTTTGTTTATAGAAATAAATTAGGTATCTTTCCCATCTTAACATACATAATACTTTTACAGTACGAGGAAGTAAAATTTTAAAATTTAGTAATCTTATTAAGTAAAATCTATAACTATAATCACGTTGAAAACATTCTAAATTATTATAGACATAATTTTATTAATTGTTTAAAAAAGTTATATTAATAATCAATATTAAAGACATATGTTTATTTTTTTGTTTAGTTGTATGAACATGTAAACGTTAATTTTATTTTTAATACACAAACCGGTTAATTTATTGATAGATATTCTCAAAAATTTAGAATTGAGCAGATAATTGACAGTGTTCCGTAAGTACTGTCAGTACTAAAGTACTATCAAACGCCGTCAAAGTAGGGATAGAAAAATGTTTAACGAGAACTAATATCTGCATAATGGAAAGAGTTTGTTCCACACTCTTATGGGTACATGGCTTGATCGAAATTCTTACAAAAATATGATTAATAATTTGAAAACAGAAAAATAAAAATTTGTTATTTTTGAAAATTTTGAGTAGTTTTAGGGCCGAGCTTTAAAATGAAGCAGGTTTTAATTCATAGTTAAATTTGATAGATAGAACATATAGATTTAACCACTAGTTAACGTAACCAATACAAAAAAATACAAAAAATGTGTCATTTTAATCAATTATTCAATTTGACCAACTACCGAATAATTTTAACCGAAATTTAAAATACCGATCCTTAATGTTAGAGGGGATATTTGCCCAATTCACTGTTGTCAATTTATACACTGATATTCCTTATAAAGTAAACATTGAAACTCATATATTATTTCAGTGTTTGCGAATCGTTTATTTATTAAATTATAATTAATTTAATACACCGACATTTTAATATACTGTCTCGCTTAAGTGGTAACTAATTACATTAGTATATAATATCTGTATATAGATTCAGCGCGATAACTTTATGTCTCTATATTGAAACGATACTTTGATTATAATGTTTTAAATGTTTATTGCTCGAATAATTTTTATATCTATAATTTTGCATTTACATTCGTTTATTTGGTTTAATTAATGAAGTGATTCGAACTTCTTCGATGCATATTAAACTGTGCAATAATTATATCGTTGATTTCACAATAAATGAGCTTTGAAATGATTATCTCATTCAGGTTAAATGGAGCATCTTGCGCGGTTTTATGTATTAATTACCGTACTTTCAATTGAATAAAAATACTTTGAATATTGTTACTTCTATTATTATATTTTTTAGTACATATTTGATGTAATGTATGATATTTGATATTTGTTTTACAACAATTTTATTGTAGATATTTTAAAATACACGTGTCTCAACAGTCACTACGTAGTGAAACATTTTTAGTATTTCTTTTAGCAGATGTTTTACCAAATATTTAAAAATGTTTATTGTACAGTAACTTTTGGGACATTCTGTATTTTATCTTATAAATAACATGAAAGAGCGTACGTATAACCTGCTTAATGAAGCAATTTTTACAAACCAGCAAGTATTACATAAAAGATCAAAATCATTAGCGTTGTCTAAGACATTAAGTTCCAATATTTTCACAGATTTGCATAATCAAGCTAGCGTTGTAAACAAAAGCAAAACGTAAACGATAGATTGATTGATATCTGAGCATTATTATCGGCAAAACGGGGGGTGGGGGTGGGTGATCACAGCGATCGTTGTCGAACAAATAAGCATCAAACAAGACGATATATTCTAACGTTATGCGATCGAAAATATGGTGAAAGTGAAACTATAACCTCCTATTAGAGAAATCAATTCCTTTTTGTGATGGTAGTTGGCTTTGTTTTTTCGAAAAAAAAAGAAGTGTTTGTTTCGCGTTGTTGTAATGCATATTACATCATTGTGTAGTATATGTATGTGTGTGTTAGTATAGAGGGAGTAAATTATTTAGGTAATCGATAATAAAGGAAAAATCTAATTAAATAATATGTTTTGCAAAGAAATTGCGATGTAGCAATGCTGCCTAGGTTTTATATATAAGGATTTGAAAGAAATTAAATGAAATATAATTGAATACCGATAATTATTTATGAGGAATTTATGTCTTTTTGTTATTACATAAATTGAATAATTATTGTATAAGTTATGAATATTGAACAATAGTAACATTTTTTACCACTATAAGGTGGCGCAAAAGTCATCACTCAGGTAGGGTGATGCTGTAATTTTTGCAGACGGCGTTTCATGTCATCGCGACTTTAAAATTTGTAAAGATTTAGAATACACGTAGATGAACCGTGAATTGCTATACGTCTCAAGAACGCGATATAATTGTGTCAATGTTTTTGACAAATAATAGGTCGGTGGTTTTGGCTCAACGTGAATTTCATCTTAGGAGAACGAGTGAAGACTTTTACGCCACCTTGTACTTGTAAAAAGTACCATCTTGTTTTTAGAATTTTTTTTTATCTAGATTGATAATAATTCTTACTAGTAAATAAGAGCTTTCTTCAAGCTGTCACGATCATGCGCGGTTAAATATTTGTGTTCGTGCAATATTCATATATAGTAATCTTCCAGCTGTAACGACTGGTATCCATTGAATTTATAAAAAAAATTGGGCTGGTATGTCGTGGTCGATCTACTCTTATCGCAGATGTTTCGTCATTTATCGTAAGTTTGCAAAATAGTGATACCTACTCGTATTATGACAAAAACTTATAAATAAGAAGTTATTTGTAAATTTCTATCGAAACAAAACTACACATATCATTAAATTACTGTTATCATCAACACTTTAAACTTTATGTCTCCTCCCACGGCCAAAACTAGCGCTATAATAAGACGAAATTGATGTATATGAACGCCGGAAGATATTGACATAATGCTGCTGAAGTGAAGTGAACTCCGAGACAGGCGTACATAGAGAGTTGTGTTTCCTAGATATTTGTATCTGTTTCTCTCTGTGAATCTGTGAATGCAAGAAGCGTTGAACAGGAGCCAGTAGTCAAGTTCTCTCGTATATAGTTTGCTGTATGCATGTTGATTTGGTATGTAGTTGCGGTAGCCCCAAGCGGCGACGAAGCTTCGCTCATTAGTAAATAGCCAGCGGCGCGTCAAACGTCAATCACAACATACGAGGACTACTGATGCTCAGCAGCAAGTTTCACTGTAGTATGAATATGTGGAGAAGCTCGTTGCTCCAAGAGATTTAAATTAAATATCAGAAGAAGTAGTTTAATAACATAGTAAAAATTCTTTCAGAACTAGGATTAGGATTTAGTTCTGTAATAATTTTTATTAATAATGACTTTTTGACATACTCCACGTACATCATCATGTTCAGGAAAATATTATACAAATGACATTTAAGTAAATAAACAGAACATAAAAACATGTTACTAGGTAGCAAAATATGTAACTGGATTATAAAATTTATAAATTTTTAATTAAAGGCAATCAAATTTTATTTAATTTTGCTTTGAAATATATATTTATGTAGTTATGTTAATGTATATTTGTGATTAAAGAAATAAATAAAAAATGTGCAACGACCCCATTGTCAAAGCAGTTCGTGGAGATACCAACAAGACAATTCCAAAAGAACTATTTGAATGCACAACGTTTAACATCTAAACACCGAATAAAATCCAAACCAAAAAGCTATACATACGACGGGGCGACGGTGTGAATGCGGTGTGGCGCTATTTTGGTATTCGGTTGCCACTTAGCTGCCAATCAACGCGTGTGTTCTTTTACACACATACATACATACACATGCACACACTATTCGTTCATAGATGCAGTCTGTGGATACCATACATGCAGCAGTTACGCAATGCGATCCCAACCCGCTTTGCCTCTCCGAGAAACACATCTGATTCCGAAACGATCGAGGGACGCTAAATTTAAATTTAAACATATGTATTTTGCTTGTGTGCAGTGACTCCTGCCTTACAGCTAGTTGCTGCCGTGTTATGCTACACGATAGGTGACCAGATGATGCTACTGATATTGCTACGCGTTGTTTAACATTGTTTTACGAATGTTTAGTTTTATAATGGTTGACGAAAATTACTGTCAGATTTAATGTACGAAATGGTTTTGAAAGTAACTGATATTTATGGAATTTATTTAGATTATTTTTTCAGTAGTTATAATGGTAAACAAAAAAATATTTTTGTAGATTTTGGATTTTCAATTTATTGACAATTCGTTACAAATTACAATTTTAGTATACTAAATTACTATATCTGGCAAAAATTTGAACAAAAACAATTTCCAAACTTTTAAAAACCGCAAACTCAATTAAAAGTAAAGCTAAATACGTATTTAGGAAGCTAAGCTTCTATCATCAGTAGCAAATTAATAATAATTAAATAGGTATGCATTAATATTATTTAAGCCTTAAAATGAAATAGACCTGAAAAGTTTAGTCAGCAATGCATGTCAAAATATGATTTAAACTCAGATGAACAATTTATGAACTGATAAGGAAACTAGATAAATCTATATTTTTGTTGATATCTAGTGTCTTGCATTTTTTGGAAAAACAAAATATTCTCTCAGTGCACCAAATTCAGTCTAATTTAACCGACTTCGTACCTGTTAGGTCCATGATATATTTTATTATAGAACTAAATATTAAACATAAACTAATTGTAGTTAACTGCACAGTTTATTGGCCAAAAATTTCACTCAGTCCATACTTATTGTAAGTCCGAAATTTTGGACTGAACGTCACTCCGGTTTGCACACACACGCTACGATTTAACTGCGCAATTTCGGCTTGTGCGGTTGTGCGATAAACTGAGCTTTACGGTTTTTGAAATTTTCATGGTGAGTTTTTTTAGAAATTCTGTATATGCTTGCATTATTAGCACTGTACAATTTCATAATGTGCAAGATCAGTGTGAAAAATATTTAGTAGCATAAATAAATCAAAACAAGCAATTCATTCAAAATTTCCACCAGCTTAAGTACGTCAAATTTAGCAGCAATTTACAGTGCCCACTACTACACGCCCAAAGGCATATTTCATCTGAAAAATAAACACGTCAAATAAACAAATTTAATATTTTTATCGCATCGTTTAAAGATGAATAATGGGTTTATTAACACAATGACAATTCATTGTTAAAATAAATCGAGTCGTTCAGCGCGCGCGACTAAAGATCTCTCCATTCGCAATTCGGATCATTGCGTCTCGGCCGACAAACGTTCATTCGTTCGTTCGTTGTGCGGTCCAAATCTATTTGTGTTTCACGTGAGCGCCGACGGCTACAATTAATTATATTCTCTAGTCTTTGGCCCGAGTTTTCGTTTCTTTTCGCCGGCCGCGAAGATACCTATTCGATGTATACGTATCTCTTAGGCAATTTTACTTTTAACTAGTTGGTTGTGTTGTTCTTTTAACTTCCTTCGCAGATTGAGTTCAGTTTAAATCAAAATGTTTTTCAGGTTGCGAGTGATGATGAGTAACACAGGTTTATTAATAGTTTAGAGGGCTGATGCTAAATAAATGGAATAGTTTTCTTTGTATGTGGAATTATGAAAATAGCCTGGATATTTTTTAATGTATTCTTACTCACAGTTTCCAAAACAATAACAGAATCTCAGCGGAATAATATTCAACTATTGCAATTACGAATTATCGACTAGAATTGATATTCTACGAACTTAGACAACTTAGATAGAATCGGAAACTTTTTTATTTGGATTTTATACTATTTTACAAGAAAACATCAGAAATAACATTTTTTGCTTGTTTTTACGAAAGTAATAGGTTCCTCTGCACAACTGAAATTTTCGGAAAACGTGTGTAAATATCATTTATATTGCGTATGTATTAACACGCGTTTTTCGAAAATTTCAGTTGTGTAAAGGAACCTGTTACTTTCGTAAAAACAAGCAAAAAATATGATTACTGATGTTTTCTCGATGTAAAATTATTGATTTTAGCCTTACTGGATAAATTTATTTTTTACGGACACTCTAATATATATATATAAGTTCATTAAAAATTATTGTTTAACTTATTTTACAAAAAAAATTGTTTTATCATATATCAAAATATGCATTGTGTCAAAAGAAAATTTCAAAATAAGTTTTCTTAATGTAAATGAATTTTCCAAAATCAACACCTAGCTAAATCGCTTTTCCTTACCCGAAAACGTAGATTCACCAAATTTCATCAAAATCGTTCGAGC
Organism: Clivina fossor; assembly: GCA_963966155.1. Taxonomy (NCBI): domain Eukaryota; kingdom Metazoa; phylum Arthropoda; class Insecta; order Coleoptera; family Carabidae; genus Clivina; species Clivina fossor. The sequence continues at coordinate 7,211,475 of OZ014565.1, read as the reverse complement.
CGTTTTCAATATAAATTTTACATACGAACAAATAGATAAATAAATAGTAGTATATAATTTTGTCTTGTTTAATAATATAAGTTGTTAATAAATCAAAATTTGTAGTTAAAATTTTAACAAACATGAAACTGTGTTTAGTGTTCCGTTCGATAACATATGTAAAAAGTAAAGCATTACATATGTAAAATAAAATATAACACACGACAAACATATATATTTTCTTCTGACAACATTTTAGTTTATGACCGAAATTATGTTACCATTATCTCTTCGATCCAAACAACTTAATTCCGAGCGATATAAATTTTTTCAAACATTTTATCTGTTAGTTTCGCTCAAAAGCCGCCGATTACAGCAAAATTTCTTCGCTCTATAAATATGCCTTAGCTTTGCCACTTGATTTATACAACAGGTCACTTTACAGCGCCGCAACGCACAGCGTCCACCCTTGACACGCCCGCCTTTGATAAATCAAAACACTTAATCGGTGTTTAACTTTCGGGCTTGTTTTAAATCCATTTGCAATCTGATGATCTATGAATGTTTTCCGAAACGAAATCGTTGCTATGTCGTTTGTTATTTCGAGACTTTTATTTCGGCGTAAATTTGCGCACAGTAACGTATGCGAACGCTAATTTAACGAAACGTTACGGGAACTATGAATCTGTTGAGAGGCTAGCAGACAAATTGTTGGTTTATGTTTAGCGGATGGTATAGTTCTTTTGATGTGATTTATTAATAGAGTTATACATTTTTTTCTTAGATGATAAAAGTATAAAGAAGAGATTAAGTATATTAGAGGATAGTTTGTTCTTTTAGTATTTTCTTTTTTTGTAGTTTTGTCGGCTGGAATAAGAAATAGTCGTGTCAGAAAGAAATTTATTAATTTCTTTGAGTTCTTAACGGATATATCATTTTTTATTTGAAGTTGTTTAAAATTGTCTGGTTTTTCTCACCAAATAAATAAATGTGACATAGGTTTGCATGGTAAATAATTTACTAAGCTTATGATACATTAATATTTATATTTGATGTTTGTTATTAATATATTACTTATTACTTATTTTATATTTCATAAATTATAGTTTTATTTGTAGCCATGGTACTTACGTTTTCACACAAAATTAATAACAAATAATTATCGATCATATAATTAGAGAATAACATATTCTGTTCAAAATGTTGTTTCACTAAATTCTTGTACATTTTTAAATTTTTCTTATTTTATATTGACAAATAAAAATAATAGATTCAGATTTTTTTTAAATCAGTTTTTTTCAACATATACATATTATCAATAAAACAGAACAGAGCTTTTAGAAAATAAAATATCTTTAACATAAAGATAAAGTAAAAAAATTTTTAGAACTCATTGTATTAGAATAAAACGGCTTCAGGTTCTAGCTCTGTATTAATATTTATTAATAATCGACATTTCGACGAACTCAACGTGCTTCTTCATCAGGAAAAATGATAGAAAATAAAATATCTTTATAAAATATATTTTATTTAATTATAATTTAACTATTTGTATAATTAATCAGTAATAATTTATATAGTGAAACCAGTTAATATGATTACACAATGTTGTCATATGGTAATGGAAACATTACCAAATTTATTTTCATAGCAATATAATAAAATATAATTATTTTTTAATAAGCATTAGTTGAACAAATCAAGTAATAATTTTTAATGTATGTGTTATTTTTTTTTAATTCTTTGAATAACAATAACAAATTATTTAAATAGATTTAAATTATAAACTAAATCATATAAATGTTTCTTGTTTTTATCTATTTAAGTCCAGTCTTTCTTGAACTGTAAAAGCTTGATTTTTCCGATATTTTTTTTAAATTCAAGCTACATGCATCATTATAACAAAATTTTTGTTTTATTCAATCAACTATTCTAAAAATTTAAATTTTTTATATAACTTCTTTCTCGTTTATATTTGTGATGCTTCTCTTACAATATCTTATATTTTGTATTCAAAAATATTTTAGATTATTTATCCATAGTATGCTTGGAATTTACGTTAACATTACTAGAAATATTCTATTAAAAATTATCTATAAATAAAATAATGTAATATGTGAAATAATTACAATTATTTTCTCATGATTTATCTTCGTTTGCATTAGGCGTTATTTACCAGCTGATTAACCTGTAATTTTCTACGATCAACTCGTGTGCTGTAGAAAAGTCGATAACAACATGTAACGTAAAGATTATTTCAGCTTTCTTGTTACGTCTCGACTATAATTTTATGCAGTTATAATAAACTGGAGTGTAATACGAGTTGTGTTGCGAGGGACAAATAAAATCCCATAACACTTTCTAATTTTTTCGCGACTGCTCCTATTTGTTTCTTTTTTTAATGACAATTGATATCACGCCGCCGGTTACAAGTAAGTTGCTCCAAGTTGGCTGTGCATATTTCCGCAATGGATATTGCAACTGTTACGATCGGCTTTTCAGGCTAATACAATTAGATGTAATGAAAATTCTAGAAATATAACTGGAATAAGTTAGTTTATATAATTGAAAGATTATTATTTATTATTACATTTTCACCACTTGGCATAAAAAGAGAAGGATTATAGTAAAATGTAAATTCTTCATAATAGCCACTAGATTGAATGACAAATTTAAACTTATGGTATCTTTAAATTTATAGCGTTATAGATTGTTTTGTCTCTGTCTGAATGAAATTTGTCACTTAATAGAAGAAGATATGAAGATAATATATTCTGTAACGCTATAGATCTTACAGGTTTGTTTTAGAATGTTACTATATGTGTATGCGTTTTGAGTTTGGTCTCATTGTGGTTCATTTTTATTTTGAAACATAAATTGTAAAACCATTATAAAATTATTTTTAAAAATACTAGACTGCAAAGTGTTAAGGAAACAGGCAAATAAGTTATTATTAAACTATTACTACTATTATTTATTTGAAATGTTCACGCCATTTATAAAAATCTTTGCTAATTTATTTAATATCATAGAAAAAAAAATTCTAATCTGACCATTTAAAACAACAGTTAAACGGAAACATCTAATCTTCATATCAAATTCAAATCCGCCACTTGGGTCAGGCCTAGTCAAAGTCGAAACGGCTGACCAAACTAGTAAAGCGAAGCTAGGCAGCGGACCTAGCGATGAACGATAATTAATTAACGCAGTCATCGCGTGCTGCTAATTACAAACGTGGGTCCAATGTTTGCCGCCTGCAGCAGCAACAGCCGCCGCCGCCAGCGTATCCTGCCGTCACCTTGGCCAAAACGTTATTTACGTATGCATCAACAGCCGGAGATCTATGTATGCATATGCAATTTGATACTTATTGCAATTGTGTTGGATGTATCTATGGATTTGTAAATTATTGAAATGGTTGTTAATTGGAATATGAAGTTATTGAAATTGAATTAAGTAATTGTTGAATTTTATCGAAAAATTAATTGTTTTTAGAAAGGAACGCGCAACTTATATTTTTTCTTTTAGAAATTTGTGTTACCAGTGGTGTATATAGAAACAAACTGCTGTACAATAATTTCATTATTGTACTAATAACAATGGCCTTTTTCTACATAGGCAAGGTAATGTAATATTTATATTATGATACGCCTGAAGAAAAAATAAATGTGTATAAACAATAGTTTATTCTTAATTTGTGTTAATGTTGATTAAAACAATCTTTTTATTTTATATTTCTGTAAGTTTATATTCTTTCTAAGTAATTAATCATTATTATTTTATTTGCTATAATCATATCATACATTGACGACTAATTTTTAAATAATTACTACTTTAAATTATTCTTATATTTTCTGTTATTAACAAAGAAACAAAGCATAATATAAAATATAAATAATAATAATACAAATACAGTGACTAAACCTATGTAGTTGTTTTTCATTTAAAATAAATAATAATAATTATTACATTTATTAGATATTTTATTAATTATTCAGCAAGAAATTCAATTTAAATAATTTATTATTTCAATTTCATGTTTACTAAAAAATGAAAAAGAAGTTAATAGTATATATTATTTGTAGCAATTCATTTACTTTTGATCCTACTTCCAGATAAATCTTATTTGATTAATTAACAGTTAACTGTTAACTGCCGGTAGTTTTAAATAAATGATCAAAAATAAGAAAATCAAATTTCTATTTTATGATACATGTACAAATACATAAATAGAAAAAAAACTTTTTCCAAAAAAAAATTAATGTAAATCTCATTAAGTATTCATCGTTTTCAAAAAGACAGGATATAAAATTTAAACTCACATACCTTCGTACAAGTTTATAAAACACGCTTTCGTTCTTCAAGTAGAAAAGCAAATGGAAAAACTTTTCATTTTATTGATTTAACAGAAAACTTTATAAAGAAAAACAATGTTACTTGGAAAGAAAAATAGTTTACTGTTGCTACAAACAATATATTCCACTTTTTTTTACACTCTTAAGAAGAAAACTTGCTATTTATTTGCTCATATCATAATAGTAAAAGTTAGTAGAAAAAAAAAGTAAACATTAGTATTTTTTATTAATTTTATGGAATCGACACTGTTTTTAATTTTTTGCTATCAGTTGTATAAAAAGGTGCACTCAGAAATACATTTAGAACATTAAAAAAAAAAACTGGTATTTTGGTTTTGATATTTCTTATACAGTTTTGTTTTAATTTAAGTTCATATCTATTACCCTATTACAATTACAAATTATGTTTACTACCCTCATTACCAATATATAAAATTTTTGAATAGTATGTGAAATGAGGTAAAATATTAATTATATGTTACTGTTAGAGTCCAAATTGAAACAAAACTTCTTATTCTTTGCAAGAAATTAAAATTTTTTGCATGTCAAATTTATATGAACGTCAAATTTCAATTTGTAGTCCGGAATAACTTCTAAATATTTAAACTACAAATTGTTTTAGACGTTGTTTTGTCATGTTATATATTCAAACGTTCTTTAAATTACTAACATTTTAATTGCATTCAATCTAACAATTTTTGTTGAATTTAGTTGTAAAGAAACTCGTCCTGCCTATGAAACCACGTAAAACTATTACAAATAAATCTTTCTAAATTATCCTACTCAATAAAATAAAAAATAAATTTAAACCAATCGGCAACAACATCTTTACAACCGCATTAATCCAGTTAGCAAATCTTATAATCTTGCCTCCGTACCTTCTGCCCATCAGTCAAGTGAGCGGCAAACGCTTAACTACAGAAAACTGATCAGCCGATAACAGTTGGTCGCTTCGGCACCATTCTATATATCAGGGTAATAAGCGCTTTTGATTTTTCAATCGGTGTGGTTAGAATGATTGTAGTCTCAGCCGCTGAATAATGAGACTTACCTAGCGCGCTCAACCGATCGTCTTATTGAATACTGGTTGGAGGGAGAAGTTGTAATATTGAGACAGGTTTTGCATTTATTTTTATGTTTATAGTCTGAGCATTTTTGCCTTTGATCTATGTATGTAAATAACGTGTCATAAATGATTGAAAAATATGTTGTGGTTTGTAATTTTTTTTTTCGAATTGACATTGAATTAGTATTGAATGTTTTTGTAATCGTAATGTGAATTAATTCCTAAATTAATGTTTAGTTTGTTTTATTTGCTATATAAAATAAACCAAAATATAGATGGTTCTGCAAACAATGACTGGATTTTTAACTTATTGTAGATATAATTCCATTTTTTAATTATTTGTTTAAAAATAACTTAATAGATTGTTTGTTCCATTTTTGTATTTTCTTTAAACTTATTTAGAACATGTTTTATATAATGCAATACTTTCATAACATTATACTAGCATTTTATGACATTTATCACACATGTCTTCTTTCCATACCACCTCATCAAAAGAAAAAACCCCAAAAAAAGTCCAAACAAAACCATGACTACATTTTGCAGCACCATCTCGAAAAAAAAGTCTACAAATTGTTGCACCTGTCTGTGGGGCATGTTTTCATCGCAGTTACGGTGTCCGTGGTGTGTGCTAACTGGCGAAGACAATGCGGGCCTCAGTTTGTGTTTCAGTGTGTTTAGCGTTTGTTTATCAGCGCACACGCGCTGATGCAGATGAGCCGAGTCGCGGGCTGGATGAAATCAAGGGTGCTGTGGTGTGTTGACGATAGTCACACACCGTCACACCAGGTGATAGGAATCTGTAATAGCAGGTGCTTAATGTTTGTGTGTTTGTGCTGGTAAAAATAAAAATAGCAAGTTTTATGGGTTAGATGGGGAGTTCTAGTATAAAGGTGGAAAATTTGATTATTTTACTTTTTATTAAGCCGATTTCTCAGTAATATTGAAAAATTAAGGGAATTATAGGCATTGTAGCTTTAAAATAATAAAATAAAAAGGCGTTAGAATTTAGTTCTGTATTAATTTTAATTAAAAATCGACATTTCGATTTATGTACATTGTACATCATTAAGAAAAATTATATAAATGACATATACAATAAATAAACGGAACATAGAAACAAGTTATTATGTTTTTGTTTATTTATTGTATATATCATTTGTATCAGAAAAGAAGAAAAAGAATTAATATAATTTTTTTGATAAGAATTAAATTGAAGATCAATTAAATTAAATGAATAATTATGAAAACCTGAATACAGTGACTATCAGACGATGTATTATAGTATCGTGGTGTTACTCTATATGAAAATGCATATATCTATTAATAGTTCTTAGCGCGGAGTATATTTTTTTACTGACACCTATTGATTGATTATAAAATTAGCATATACAGTTACAAATTTAGTCATTGTTTTTCTAATGTGCGCTTTTAACCAGAATATTATAACTGCAGCAAATTGAAAATAATTGGATGTATAATGGACCATTATGAAATTTAATTCATCCTATTTACAGTGTATTTAAACATACATTTCATTCTCTTTTATTACACATACCAATTTCACCTGCACTAGTCTTCCACCTCATAACCTGTCTTGCACCATACGTCCATTTCTGGACCACCCACAGACCTCATATCTTAGATATTTCAACTCCGATCATAATTTACAACTTACCCATTTTACGCAATTCATATCAACCTACTTTATCTACCTTATTTTTGTTAATCATTAGATGAACATACATAACTAAAGTTTAAATTCATAATTAGTACACAATTAATTGATATGGCGTATGCATAAGCACCTTGTCGATGTCTTGCGCTGTTGGATTCTTATGCACTTCTTGCTGCAGATATATGGATTAAACATTATAAGATGTACAGAATATGCGGGTTTATATTTATTAGGTTTTTATATAATTATTCTACTATTTTGTTATTCGTTAATCTTACATTAAAACCTGGGGGCAATTGTTTTACACCAGTTTAATATGTAAATTTACAGACGTCACTTGAAAATTTTTACATTATATACATATAAAATACGTTTTTTTTATGTAAGTTTATCTACTTTTTCGGTAAAACAAAAAAACATATATAATAGGTATGGTAAATTAAATATTTTACTTAAAATTACAAAATTATATTATTTTTTTACATAAAAAATTTATGTAAACCATCGTTTTGCTGAAATAATATGTAATTTTTTACTGTGGTTTTCATGTAAACTGACAAGCTTTTTTTTACAGTGTAGACTATAGGATAGTTGAATAATTGTAGTATTATGTTTAAATACTAGTAACGTGTTTATATATTTTTGTTTGTTTATTATTTATGTCATTTGTATATTTTTTCGTGATTATGATATACATGTAGTAGGTATATCGAAACGTCGATACAGATATACAGAACTTAATCCTAAATTTTTTAATTTTATGTTATTCTAAGTTTATATGAAACATATAGAAGAAAAAAAGAAAAAATACATGTGATTACTTTAATATTATGCAGAATAATATATAAAAGATGTAATGTCTTCATTAAATTTAAGACCAAACCAATCATATGAATAATTTATGAAATCATTGCGTACAAGATAATATGTAGAGATATTATAATGTTGTATAAAAGAATTTAAACAACAAATATATCAGCAAGTATATTATTGATATATTAATTGTTTTATTACCATTATCATATATTTTTTTGTATTAGGTAATGAAAAAATTGTATTTTAGTTTTAATAAAATTTATCTAATTTATCTAAAAACTTTAGTAACAATTTCGAAATTATTATTGTTATTTTTATTATTTTTTATTATTATTATATTATATATTATCATACATATATATTATTATTATTATTTATTTAAGTAACAAGAAAGCGATTAAGATTTTATTTTACAATTAGGTACAATAGAGCTGATTTGTACATAATAAAAACATATACAAACATCTAAATTTTTACATATATAATTTATAATAATTAAAACTCCAACTTCAGTTTTTTTTTAATTACTTCTAATTACAACACAACATATTTAAATAATTAATAAACATTTGTCAAAACTCGAAATTAAAACCCAGAACTCCGACAATAACTGTCTTTCATACATCTTTATTATGTCTACCTGTAAATACCTCGCGATAATAGATTACAGAGGCTATATATCTTACAGTTAATGATATCTAATGCTAAATCAGTATTTACACTGGAAGTTGTGTCTGTAACACGCAATTGCGTATATGTATATGTTTATAAATCTTTATACGTAGATCTATTTTAAATTTATTCGTATGTGTCAGAGCAACAAACTAATTTTGTGAGAACTGAAGATAGATAATAAGATAGGAATTGTTATGCCGAATTTTGAAATGTCATGGGCGAAATATAATCTGGATTTTTCGAGTGATTTATCTTTGTTATAAAATTTTGGAATGAAGGTTTTCTTAGAGAAATGCTTATACATATTAATTTTTGAGTTCCAGATCATTCTATTTATTGAATATTAATGTTTATGTGAAATATGATGTTGATATTTTAAAACTATAAATATTGGAATAACATATTTTTTTAAATTTGATTATTTTGGAATTATTTGTTTTTTGTTTCATGGCTCTTACTAAACATAAAATTGTTTTAATCTGTAGTTAATTTTAAGAGTTTTGTTGTCAGCGAATCTTGAACTGAAAATCTGTACGTACCCAATTAAATACTCAGCTGTATGTATAGTCATTATGTTTAAACCTGATCTATGTTTGTTAGCTAACTATACAAATGTATATTTGTATATTCTTATATCTTAAATTTGATTTAAAAACTGACGTGATAACATAAAATGTGAAATAATATTAATGCCTGACAATTTGTTAATAAAAATATTTAACATATTTATACTATTAAACTAAAATTTATATATCAAAAATGTATTTAACAATATTTTGAAAAATATTTTATTATACATAGAAAACATTTTGGGTACCACAAGCATAATCAATTGCCAGTTGAATTTCATTTGTTTCGTGTCAGTTTTATTGATTAGATCTATTACCTTGATTAAACGTAACTTTTTCGCGTTTGCTTCAATCTGGTTTTCTTTGTTTTGAATGTTTCTATATATTATAATAAATTCAACCGAAATAAAACTTTGAATTCTGATACGTGACTAAATACAAATGCTGTTTCATATTGCGCAATATTATTTCTAATAATTTTGCAGAAAACAAAGAACGCCGGCAATTTTTATTAACAATATTATATAGTTGAAAACTTCTCATGTGAACAAATTCTGATACTATAAAAGTTAGAACGCATTGGTGAATATATTACGCTTATTAATATATGTTAATTTATCATAGTTAACGATTAATAAAATAAACAATAATTCATTAATGTTTGGTTTGGAGAAATAATTACGGCCTGTATTACGAGCTCGGTTTTAAAATTGGTTTTAACTAATACAGGTTATACGGCAATGCAACTGCTATAAGAGCAGGACTAAATATAAAACATAAAACACTAAAATACCCAAAAACCGAACTTGTAGTACTAGCCTGTGTGTGTGTGTGTTTAAATAAAAAGTATGTGTGACTTTTATAATATTTATTAGGATTCCTATTACTTAGGTATATTATATCAGTGTATTTACGTAGTTTAATTTTCATAAATTGATTCTTATTTGAGAGTCATTGTTTCATTAAGTTGAGTGCTCGGTATATAAAATTGTACTACTTGAGTTAACTATCAAATGTTTTACAATTTTACATCTAGTACCGTTGTAGAAGTGTTTAACATAAAATTTTATATAATATTCTTATTTTAAAATTTTTTTTTGTTAAAATTTTGACTTGAAGAAAACAAATATATTAGATAAATATAAAAATATATTTTTAAATAAAACACAATAGTTATTACAAAAATATGTAATAATTTTTTCTGAATAAAAATTTTTGTTTTGATTTGTAAGAATAATTTTTTATTAATTATTATAATCAGTTTCGTAATTCCAAAGCCGAAGAAATATACTAGAGAAACTGGTCATATTGATTCATATTCTCACCTTATTTATAAAAGTGATTTTTGTCAAAAATTCTATTGACATATGTCATAAGTACTTGAAATAATTATTAAGTACTTTAAAATAATTTATATAAATTCAAAATAAATTAAAATGAAACAAAAGCAAAAATTATTTTGAAATTCATGATAAAATTCATGACAAAAACAAATGTGGTGAGGGTAATTGTTTTTTAACAATTTTTACTTACATTGTTAATGGTATAGACTGTTCGTCCACAGCCAAACAAAAAACTTACAGCTTATAATGGGCTCCAAACTACGCAAACACAGCCGGTATCAATTTAGTGTTTCTAAGTTTTTAATACTAGAAATAATATATTTCTAAACTCTACATTCTGGTGCAAATCAAGGATCTTTTGGAATCTGAGTCTGACTAGCTACCAGTGATTTACAACTGCCTATATTATTTACTTTTTTTAATTAATTAATTATGAAATATTTTCTAATTTGGAAAATTTCTCAAAAACATTTTCGAGAATTTTCTCTTAAAATTTGTGATTTTTTAAACTAACAATGTAGTTTGTGTATTTAAAATAAAATTAGTAAAATTTAAGAATTATTACTTGCAGATAGTTTTTGTTAAAAGTCTTACTTTAAAATTGCATAAATATATTGTACAAACATGAGGAATTTAGATTGCCAAATAAATTAATAACAAAAAAATAATAGTGTTAATTAATAACTGTTTATAGAAATTAATTTCTCAAGTACGATTGTAAAAAATTGAAACTGACTGGTTAAAAAAATTATATTAATATTATCGATGAAAGCAATCAAACACGATTTACTTTTTGCCGTTTGAAAAAAGAAAAAAAAAACTAGTTCTAATAAATAGTTATATATTTTGATTGAACTTTCATCTCATAATTTATATTTTTATTTCATGTGATTGAAACTCTTTCACGAGATGATGTGATAATTCACGGTACTGTTGGCAATAGTTCTTGGCTTAATACGATGCCATTCTATTTAGTTAATACGAGTAATATCAAAATACTGTGTTTCTTACTATAGAAATTTTACTTTGAATATTTACAGTTGTTTCTTTTTACTAATGGGTTTATACGAATCACATCTGTAAGATTCGTCGCCTAACAATTTTAATTTTGTGAATGAAATTCTTGTTTCAATAGAAAAAATACTGTATATTCTGTAACGCTACAGGATTTACAGAAGTAAACAGTTAAAAAACATAATTATTGAAATTGTTTTGGTGAATTATGTATTACTTATTAAGTTAGTATATTACTATTAATAAAACTCTTCACTAAAAACTTTTATTAATTGTAAATACATATTTCATTCAACCATCAGAGTGCAGACTTTTTCCACAACTGTGTGATCGTTTCTGATTGGTTTAAATCGACTACGCTTAATAATTTTGAATTTAGTTCACATACTTTCCGGAGTTTTAGTTCGCTTAGAAGCACTATTTGTGTACATGTAAACATTTTAAAAACTTAATAATATTTTTTAACCAGTACTTATTATTTAGTCATCTATGATATAGAAGAACTTTTATTTTGTGATCTATTATCTCATCTAGATGATAAAAATACTATATCTTTATTTTTATCTATATTATTTTAGAAATTCTGTATTACGAATTAAACCAAATTTTAAAATACTATTTATTTAAAACGGCTAACCAAAAATATTTGTTAAACATGAAACATTTCTGTAGCGTTTTGTAAAAACAATCTGTTGAAATCTTCGTGTTAGATTCAATCCCAAAGCAAAGCTAAACAACAACGCGTATACCACAAGAACCACTTTTCAAACCAAACTGTACATATGTAATATTTCGTGAACCGGAACCATTCTCTTTTCCGAGTGCAACTATACTCCGACGACTCACCTCACCAAAAAAAAAAAAAGAAAGAAGAAATCGTTTGTACGCGTAAACAAACAATAGTTTTCTTCTCTTTCACATACATGGATACACATACAACACAGGTCTTTCTCCATGCCTGTGTCAAGTCAATATTTCACAGGAACTTACTTGACACGGAGATTTTGTTTCTATATGTTTGTAGATATGTGTGTGTGTGTGAGTGTGTGGAGGTATACAAAGAATTGAAAACAAGAAAGAATATTCTTACATTGGTGCTTGCACACAAAATGAAGATGATCGTCTTTTGTTACGTAAATTGTTGATGGTAGAAACTGACGTAGTATAGGTTTGGTATATGTATACGCTGTTTATTATTTTGTTTCTAATGGGATTTCTATTTTGTTGTTAAAATAAACTGGGTGTTGTGTAATAGAATATTTTGTATATAGCATGTATGTATTATAATTATTATGATAATATAAGGATTTAAGTGTGTCTGACACCACTCGTACCTGTGCGGGCTCGGGTTCGAATCCCGCTTGGGGCATGGATGTTTGTGATGTCTTTGTACCGTCCAAATACACTTTGAAAAGTGATAGGTATCCTAACATTAATTGGTTGATGGTTTTTGCTACCGAATCCATTTGTGTAATAAAAAAAGTTATTTTTCAAATTTGTTTTTATTTTTATATTTTGTTCGTACCATTTTTATTTAAATTGCGTGTATCACACAAGGCTAAATTGAAAAGCTTTCTATTTCGGGTGACATATACAATTTTTTCTTCAAGCGTTCTAAACGAAACTAAATTAAAAACAAATAAAAATACATGCCAAATAACCTTTACCAGTTACTAACAGCTGTAGAATAGTATGTATGTATATGTATATATTATTTATATTATTTATTATGTGATTTGTGAGAATTAATCTTCGTTAGGTCGAATATACAATAAATTGCTGACAAATTTGTCAGTATATATAATATAATGCATTTCTTGCATTTTGTCACACAATTTCAATAAGTAATCAAATTCAAGCGAAAATAAACAATACAATTATCAATTAACTTGACTTAATAATTTTTAATATAGCCGTTGGATATGTCAAATTAAATACAGTTGACCATGTTTCATTGGTCGAATATGCAGTTTTTGACCACACTGCACCGGTAAACATTGCATTTTTTACACTTTTTTACACATTTTCAGTAATCAAATTAAAATTCAAGTAAAAATAAATTAAATACACTTGACATTGTGCCATCAGTGGTGTATGTAGTAACTAACTACTGTATAATAATGTCATTATTGTACTAGTAACTTAATGACCTCTTTCTACATAAGCAATATCGTAACGTAATATTTTTGAATACAGTTGCGTACGATGTTTTGAATCTCTGAATCCGGTACTGTACTCTGTGTGTATGTGTGAGTAAGTGTTTGTATGTATATGCGGCACTTTCTAACGTATTGCCGTAACCAATGCCAACGCTTCCGCCCGGGTCATGGTTCTGTTATCGAATCCATGGCATGGCACGACAGCACAACAGTTCCAGCAGACACACAGCCACACAACTGTTGTCGCTCGCTCGTTCACTTGCAACTTATGACGGACTGACTGCCCTGGCTCGGTACGGGCACGGGCTAGGTGAAAGAGACGACGCATTGGAATCTGGTCACACCGACACTATTATAACTATCACAGACTAAACTAAACAGTTTTTTTTCTTCTCTCTTTTAATTCTATTACGTATTACGTTGACTTGTTTCACTCCCTGCCTACTTACTAGTTATGATGACTTTCAAATAGCTCACATACTTTGTTCTTATTTCTTCATAATGTATTGAGGAATTTAATTTAGAGAATAAATTTCATTTATTTATTGTAATTGAAATTGTTTTATTGTTGCTTATCGTATCTACAAAACTTGTTGATTTCTGTAAGGTCTACATTACATATTAAACAAACTAGATACATATCTAATTTGAAAAATTTTCCACTCTAAAGTCAAAATTTGTAATAAAATTACGAGTATGTATATAAGATAATATCTTCAACATAGTAAAAAATCTTTTAAAACTCTTTAACAAACATTAACAAGCATTAGTGTTCATTTGTTTTTCTGTTATGTATAAATATCTACTATTTGCATTTATAAAATACAAATGTATTTATTAATTATTGTAACAGCTTGTTTATTTAAGAACATAATTTTTTCTAGAGTTTTAAAAACGAGATAAGCCAGCTCTGATTTGCATGAAAAAGTAAATAATCTTATATTGATGATCTAAAGCGACTATGTTTTGAAGGTTTTAATTTTACTTAAAAAATTAAAAATATATAAATGTTACGTTAATTTTTTTTCTCGGATTGAAGAATTGCTAGAAACAAATAAAAAACCAGGAATTGTTTTTGAATTTTTGATAAAAACATATCCAACACGGTTTTGAAGGAATAAGGTAATAAGTAAATAATTTTAAATTAAGAATTAAATAAAAAATCAAGGCGTAATGAACATTGCAATTTACTGCTAATCACTTTATTAGGCAGACTGATAATTGTAGTTCTCACTTATCAAGTTTCTATTTGTGGATAGTAGTCATTGCCTATACTGCATAGAATTCTCTTAAATAATTAACACATTTGTAATATATCAACCATAAAATTACAGTTTTCCTCAAGAATAGAAGTACAAAATTGAATATTTTGCTTTAGTTTATTTTGTTAATTTATTTCAGAGTTTTGTTTTTATTATTAAACTACCTCTATAATAATTTTTTATTATAATTGATTTTATTTTATAATAAATAAAACACAAATAACTTTTGAAACGAGAGAAATAAAATATTTGTTCAGATTTTTCAGCTAAAAGGAGTAATTGAGATAGTTAATGTATTAGGAATACAGAAATGATTATACACAATTCTATTCACTAAGATATTTCTTTAATCCTAACGATTTATTTCATCCAACAAAATACCCACAATTCTCGTCAATCTATAAGTTTGAAAAAGAATTAGAAATAAAAAAAAAACAAAATTTCATCCTGCTACTTCCACCAGCCGAGATATTCATCGTGAATATTTGATGGCACGGCCGACTAACCGAAAGCTCGCAGGCAGCAGGATGAATTTCAGTGTTCGCTCCGGTAAAGTTGTCCGCCGCCGGCGTTCGGCCTACCTGCACGCCGCCGCGGGGTGGGGGCAGGACGCCTCTCTCTCCCTCTCTCTTTCTCTCTCGCTTGCTTGATGGGAACCGCGTTTCGCTCACGCTGTGTTTGTTGCCTGTGACTCGACGCGACGCGACACGACTCGAGCGCACGACGCCCGCTTGCCGGTTTCGGGTCGGACCCCCGGTTTGGCTTGGGTTTTGGCTTGAGCACGCCCGTACCCGATTCGGTTTGCCGTTGACTTGGCACACTCTTTCGGGATACACCGGAGCGGGATACGGGATGACGCGGTGTATTGATCAAGGACAGTGCCGGGGCGTTTCGACACGTAGATTTTCGGATTTTCCACTACTGATTTCAAAATTTCACTGTATTAAATTCAATGAAAATTTTATTTGATAAGAGACTACACAGGGAGAATAATATTGAGGCAGCAGAAATTATAACCGCCCCGTGTTTCAATTTTCCAATTTAGTATACTAATGTGTCATGTGACTATTAAATTTATGTCATTAATACGTCATCAATTCGGATAGTTAGTATTTCAGGTTTAGTATTTTACAATGCGAATGCACTCTAAATATGGTTACTAGATACTAATTTGATGTCTGACAATTTAAATACAGATATTTATTACAATAAAAATCAATTTTTTTTTATTATTATTCAATGATTTTTTTACTTTTCAGGATATAGTTTTAAGTTTGTTTGCTTCCGGTGATGTATAAATGTGTTTGTTAAAAAAATAGTACGAGCAAAACATTAAATACTTATATTGAAACAAAGTGTAAATATTATTTAGCTTTTGATTGACAGAAATTTTACTGAATTTAATTTATGATATATTTCATAATTTTTTTTTTTAAATTTACTGTCATAAATTTCTGATTTAATGCTATATTATGTTCCAAGGAGTAGAAAGCGATTTATATTGTGTTGAATTCAGATATTTGTAACTGAGGCAGAGCCGAGGCCAGTCAATCTGTGCAAAATACAATAAAGATCGCTTTCTATTCTGAGTGACATATGCTCTTTTTTTCTTCAAACATTCCAAACGAAACTAAACTATAAATATATACCAAGAAACCTTAATCTTACTAATACATAGTTGTAAAACAGTATATTTGTTACGTGATTTGTGATAGTGAATGTTTCTTTAGTCTAATATGTAATTTCTGACAAATTTGGCGGTACGCACTGCAATTCTTCTACTTCTTCACACATTTTCAATAATTAAATTTAAATTTAAGTGGAATAAAAACACCTCAATTGTACTACATAATTGTCAATATGGCCGCCGGAGATGTCAGATTAAATGCAATCGACCGAGTAGTCATGTTTGGTGCTGCCGACAATAAGTAACTATTGTATAATAATGTTCTCATTATTGTACTAGTAACATAATGACCTTCTTCTTCATAGGCAATATAGTAACGTCATATCAATATTTTTATACGCCTGAAGAAAAACAAATATTTTTAATATCATAAACACTTTTAAAAATACAAATATATATATATATATATATATATATATATATATATATATATATATGACTTGCTGATAATCATTTTACATTTTAGTAGATACAAAATGTTAGGATTTCAATTTTCATCAGTTAACCTCACACATTGTTTACTTATATTTGTCTGACAAACAAAAAAATTCCGCTGAATCCTGACCTGGCGCAAGCACAAGTTTGTGATTGATACTGTTCGCCCATCGCTCCTGCTGCGGCGCGGCGTTCTTATTTCGCGCGTCCTTCTCGCTTCGCCGACTGAAAAGGGCAGCCGGCAGGCAGGAGGCTGGCAGGCAGGCAGGCAGGCAGGAGGCAAGCAGGCAAGTTTGTGCAGTCGCCGTCGGCAGGCGTAGGGCCATAGCGCGGGTACTTCTCAACAGTCACGTTTACACTTTGCCAGAGAGAAAATAGCACTACATTTCATTTTCAATATCTATTTTTTGTGCCGCGGGAAAATATATATATATATATATATATATATATATATATATATATACCGGGTGTAGAAATGAAATGTGAACCATAGGGATTTCAATGTTATTTTGTAAATACGGCTGTATCTCTTTCCCTATTGACTTTAGAGCAAATATTTAAATACAAAACTTGTTCAAAATGTGAAAATGCATGGTATAAAGTCATTTTTTTTTTACATAAATATTAATATTTTACGATATACAGGGTTAACCACTAAAAAATGAGCTATAACATTGGGAAACGGGAATGGTATCGAAAAATGCGGAATAATGAGTTCTATAATTCGGTGAAAAAATCATTGTTCTACGTTACTTCGTTTAGGAGAAAAAAATTAAAAACTGATTTTTTAAAAATTTCGTAAGGGGGTACCCTTGTGTTTTGTTTTAAAAAAAAAAAGGATTTTGGATATTTTAACACTGGCTTTCGTTGTCTACTCTTTTATCCTACTCTTTGTACCTGACACTTTTTTTTCTGTTCTTCTTTAATTTTTTATTCACGTTTTTTTGATTTTTCGAAAAGTTGATAAGGGGGGACCATTGGCATTTTTTTTCAGAATAAGACTTTTTTATTTTTTTCTCCTAAACGAAGTATCGTAGAACAATGATTTTTTCACCGAATTATAGAACTCATTTTTCCGCATTTTTCGATACCATTCCCGTTTCCCAATGCTATAGCTAATTTTTTAGTGGTTAACCCCGTATACCGTAAAATATTAATATTTATGTAAAAAAAAATGACTTTATACCATGCATTTTCACATTTTGAACAAGTTTTGTATTTAAATATTTGCTCTAAAGTCAATAGGGAAAGAGATACAGCCGTATTTAAAAAATAGCATTGAAATCCCTATGGTTCACATTTCATTTCTACACCCGGTATATATATATATATATATATATATATATATATATATATATATATATATATATATATATATATACAACACTACACCTACCAAACAGCCACTGAAATTTGTTTTAAAATATTGCTCAGAAATATTTACGGGTTTCATAACATTTTTTTCTTACATTTTACCTTTCTTTTGTTTACATATATTTCAATTTATATCAGTATTAATAAATAAAGAGTTAGATATTAAAAATATTAAAATATTTTACACAAATTTTTTCATTAACAAAAAAATGTGATGAATAATTTTCAGATATTTATTGTTTTATTTGATTTATATTTCATTAAGTTTCAATTTTGGGCATGCGCATTAGATTACAATTCTGCGTAGTACACTCGTGCGTAACCTATATTTATTTGTTGATATTTTGACGTACTGTACAGGATCTGATTAAAAAAAGTTTCGAATCTGTATAAGTTTTTTTTTTTTAATTGTTATATTTTTCTTTGTATTTAAAATAAAGGACTTTAGGTTGAAATTTTGTAATAAAAAAATGACATATAATAAACAAACAATATAATATAAAAAAAATATTATAAATTATGAATCAAAGGAATTATGTTTTTTTTTTAAGATTTCTATTGTTTGTTTCTATTAATATTATTAGCTTGCACCACAATCTCAGGTTTAGTTCATTTGTTTAGTCCTGCTCTTACGACCGTTACGTTTTAAAACTGGTAGTCTAAATCTACTCAAATTTTATTTCATGTTAAGATTATATGTACATTTATTTATGGTTAACTGCATAAAGAGTTCTTGAATTAATTACTAACGATAAGTTAACTAAGCAACTTGATAGTCAACTATTTTTGAAACGCGTCATTGATTTGTCAATTAACAGTCTGGTTGTTCAGTTAACTTATTGATAAAGTCAAGAACGTCTTATGTAAGGAACCCTTTACATTAAGAAAAGAATTATTAATAAAAACTATGAAAGAGATTGTTCAATAATACTACAATTTAAGAGAAAACAAGTAACAAGTTTACTATAGTAAAATCTGTTTAATATTAATATTCAGATGTTTAGAACAAATTGTAGCAGTCTGTATTTTAATATTTTGATTAGTATAAATTTACTTTTGGTTACCAATTTTAATAGATATGAAAACGAAATTAAAATAAACACAAATTAATCTATAAAATTTAATAATTTCCCTAAAACTAATTTTATTCTAAATAAATTCTGTAACATAGTTTATCTTTTTTTATGCAAAATGTTTATCTCACGCAATACTTGTAATGGTTGTATCAAAGTTTCTATTATCCTAAGGCCGTTCCTGTAGGGCAGAGGGCACCGCAAGGGATCGATCTCATTCCTGCTGCGCATGCGCAACTCCCTCCATGAGCTTTTATTTGCCCCCCCCCTCTCTCTTCAACTACATTTCCCATCCCACTCTAACGCAAGCTTCACTTCAGAGGAAACACAGCTTTCAGCGTACGAACCGCGTGTAATAAACCAAGTAACCATTTTGGGATGCGCGTCAGCCAAATGAGTTTGAGTTGGTTTGGTTCGTGCGAGGGGAGCGAACGAGGTTGTGTGAGCTTTTGGAGAGTGGGACAGAGAGAGATAGAGAGTGAGAGGGTACTAGCAGCGGGAGAGAGAGGGCAGGAGAAAGAGAGAGAGAGAGGCCTTCTTCACTAGATTAAGAAGGAAGTTCGTGCGACGATGCGCGCGCGAAACTCCTGCAAAAGTTTTACCAACAATTTGATTATCACGGAGTGTACGCGCCGCGTACTGCAGTAATCTTAACGCTGAGCGGTTGAAATAAAGGATGGGGTTGTTTGGTTATTAAAAAAATTATAGGTTTTTATTTATGTTTACTGTTTTAAGCTTTTTTGTTGCTCAATATTTTATTGTTTTTATTTTGATTTTTAGACTGTTGAGAGTTGATAATTAATAAATATTAATACAGAACTATAACCTAAAGCTGTTTTATTTTAACATAGCTGTTGTTAACAGAATATAAATTGTTTACAATATATTACAAACTAGAATGCTTCTTTTTTATTTTTACGTTTTTTCATATGTTCAACTTCTGAGATAAGATAAATTAGATTTTTGTTATTGCTGTATGTATAAAATACAATACAATACAAATTCACCATACCCATTTACAATTTACACTGAGCATTCCTACCAAGGCATGCAATTTTCACTTCATCTACTTTTTTGATACTTTTTTTTATTTTTACGATTTAAATTTTTTTAAATGTTTTGTATATAACTTTTTTAAATTCATAATTTTTATTATACATAAAAAATTACGTCAAAAGCATAATTAATAATACTGATCTAAATTTCAACGAATAACTTAAGGTAAATCAAACGTCACTTAATTCTTAAGTAAAAACAAACAAAAAATTATTAAAACTGACTGCAAAGCAATTATTAAAAATTAATCGTTTATTTCAAATTAATTTCAATGTTGCAACTCTATAATGACCTTTATACGAATCACATGTAATTAAAATTAGAAATGTATATACAAATTTACAAACCGATATCACACAACAAAAACCTAAAACACTACATCAAATATAATAACTAAATAACAACAGTAAATTTGATCGTGAGAGGATAATTTCTATTTTCACCACTAATCGTTTCATTGTTTGCTTTTTATTATCATTTCAAATATATTTTGTACTACATGGTATATGTGGGTGGAATACGAGAAACTTATTAAATAGTATGTTGAAATCCACATTCTTTCTTGGCGAAATAGTAAAATAGATTTGCGTAAAATTTCAAATGTAATTTTTACTTTTACTTTTCAGATAATCTTCAAGATGTTATGACTGTATTGGATTTTGAAGTACCGAATTTGAAGATAGGTAAGTACTTTTAAAAATTTACGATTTTATACTGTTAAGATTTTTGTTATATTATTATTAAATTATACTTTCGAATTTTTATTTAAAAATATCTTAAAGCGCCTGATGTTTTTTATGTTTTACCGTTTTATATAATTATAAAAATCATAAGTTTGTTTTATAAGTAATATGTAAATCAATTTTTACTTTATATTTTATGATAAGCTTGTAATTCAACAAAAATAATAAAAAATATCGAGAAAGAAATAAATAAGATTCACGAAAATATTAAAAAAAAGAAATAAATGAAATAATTATCAACTTTTGTCGGTCTGCCGCAGATGCACTTGGGTGTTGTCTTGCATTAAAACAAATTTAGATTCAACAAAATTAGTAATAAATACGACATAACAATTTAGGATCTGTTCGAGGCTTTTAATCAAAGAATAGCGATTAATTTTTTGCATTTTATTAAAAAATCTGTATATAAACAAGGAAAATTTCTGATTATATATTTTTCATTTAGTTTGATACATTAAAGTTTTGTTTTATGTTTGTTAGTGAATATAAAATTTGGCCCATTTCAGTAACAATTGATAATCTATAAAATACTGCAGAATTTTTGTAGAAGTCCATAGTAAATAGACTTGCTAACACATACATAAAACTATACTAATACTATACTATACTTTACTTTACTAATTGTAATTTGGACCTGTTTCTCTACATTTTTTACGTAACGACAACGAACCTTACAAGTTCTACTGTAATCAACTACGTATGTGGAACACTGGCACACACTTTTAATGATCAATTTTCTTATCCGGACGGCATATCCGTAATTCAAATCAACAATATAAAATATAATAATAACAAGATTAAAAGTATATGGATAAACCCATATATAGACTACTTTGATATTATCACATAAATCGGTTAAATAAAGTGGTCATAATAAATTTTTAAAAATTTTAGTAATTTTTTTCTCAGAAAGTTGGCAACACAGTACTTTTTTGAAATTATCTAATTTATATGGATACCAAAAGAATCTTTTGTGAAAATTTGAACAAAATCGGTTAAACAACATGGCCGTAATAAATTTTTAAAAATTTTAGTAATTTTTTTCTCAGAAAGTTGGCAACACTGTACTTTGTTGAAATTATCTAATTTATATGGATACCAGAAGAATCTTTTGTGAAAATTTGAACAAAATCGGTTAAACAACATGGCCGCAATAAATTTTTAAAAATTTTAGTAATTTTTTTCTCAGAAAGTTGGCAACACTGTACTTTGTTGAAATTATCTAATTTATATGGATACCAGAAGAATCTTTTGTGAAAATTTGAACAAAATCGGTTAAACAACATGGCCGTAATAAATTTTTAAAAACTTTAATAATTTTTTTCTCGGAAAGTTGGCAACACTGTATTATATTAAAATTACGTAATGTATGTGGGTACTAGGGGAATCTTTCCTGAAAATTTGATCAAAATCGGATAAATAATGTAGCCACAATGAATTTTTAAAAACTTTAGTAATTTTTTTCTCGGAAAGTTGGCATCACTGGAAAAAACCAAAACCACATGACCATCTTGGGCACTAGACAAATTTATCCTGAAAATTTCATTAAAATCGGTTGAACCGTCTAGGAGGAGTTGCGATCACAAAATTTTGTCTGAGGACCGAGCGAGCGGCGAGCTGACGACGCACATCCATACACCCACATAAACTAAGTTCAGATTCGTCATCTAGAGGCTATATGAAGGATTTCTATACAATTTTTTTTTTTTTTTTAAAATGTTACAGACACCGTACCAAACGCTATACTACTTTTTCCTTGCAGTCAAAGTAGTAAAAATTAACATTTAGTAAATGAAAACACATTAAACATCAAAAAATCATATACATTTTTTTATTATAATAGCTATAAAACCGTCAGCGATCTTTATATTTACATCTGATTATTCAGATATAGTTCGGCGCCTCAACAAGTAGTCGAGAGATTTTATCGTGTATCGCAGCATCAAACTCAACAAACAAATAAGCCTATAGCCAACCATTACCAGCATCTACAGCCATATCCATCTTGCGGTCCATTTAGTAGAAACTCATAAAATCCAACGCAACAAGCTCCTCATAGCCGTGCTACGCGGTATTTTCTGTTTATGAAAAATAGCGATGCTTCCTTCGGAGGATCGGGAGAATAGGAATAGATTGCGGAGAGATGCGTTATCTTTGGGGTTGCGCGCATGCGCGGTTGTGAGTGTGTGGGCGACAATAATGGTGAGGCAATGTATGTACATAATTTGAAAGTCGTCTCTTTCTTCGGATTGAAGACAAATATGGAGCTAGGAGTACAGGCCAGACGACGACAAGGCGACTAGCGTTATTTGGCTTGTTTTATTCCATACAGGGACGGCGTGAACGTATTTCATACGGATAATGTTAGGAAAATGGGTTCAGTTTGGTTCAAATGGTTCATATATATTTTTAAATAATGCAAGAATAAAATTAGTATATATAATAATATACAAATTATTTAATTAGCGTTAGTATATAGTTGAGCTGGTATAAAGATATTACTCGCACAATAATTTTTTAGGCTCAAGGCATTTTAAATACTTATTAATTAAAAAGAAAATTGCGAATAAGATAAAAATTATTTCTGTAAGGGCTTGATTGTAATTATCATTAAGATAAATTAATAATTATGTGTACGTATATGTTGTATTAGGCCTATGTTGTGTGTCCAAGATATTATTGCAAGTTGTCTACTTTCAGTAGAAATTTTTTATCTTTCCCTCTTTAAATTAAACTTAAGTTTTTTGAATGTATGCTTCTTATATAATTGTTAATTTTGCATGCAAGTTCTTTTATTTTTATATAACATAAGATAACTTAAAATTAAATAAAAAAATAAATAAACGAATATTCCTGCATGCAAAGCTATTTATTTAAAACAAAAGTGATCATTAAGAATAAATATTATTAAATTGTTTTATAGTTTTTTTTGTTTAATTTATCAGAGGTTTTTCAACGGTATTTCCATAAAAATATGTTATCCTCAATCCATATTTTAATATTTTTCTTCCAACTTCAAATAAAACAATATATCGTATAATTAGATGAAAAATTAGATCATAAGGTGCCAATCATCATCTCCTCGAGACGTCTCTGTTGATATAGTATCGGTTACCATGGACAACGGCGCGCGGCGTGGCGCATATATATACCATACGGCGTGTGTCTTTCGAATCTGTAATGTATCGGCCTTGACTCGATATAGTCCAGTCAGTTTTGTTGTTGCGTCGTCGCATACCGTTTTCGTATATATCGTTACGCTTCGATTCGTTGCATTACGATTAACTCTGCCGTTAACGCTAAACGTTGGAATTAGTTCTCTCTCTCTCTCTCTCTCTCTCTCTCTCTTGATGATGCGTTGGCGTCCAATTTCCATTCTCGATCTCAGACTTTTTGCTGTTTGTTTGTTGCTCCATGCTGCTAAACTAAGATGCCTTTAAAGGAGTTTAAAAATTTCGCGAGATTTTTATTTGTTATATAATATGTGGAGTAGTGAATAATTATGGAGTTTTATGTGTCAGCCAATTAATAATTTATGTTGAATATATTGAATTAAATACTCGTTTTATATTATATGTTCAGTAGTTGTAAAAGAGAATTTATGGTCTTGTATTTCATGTAATTTCTAGTTTTTTAATGTATTGAACTCGATATATTTATTGAAAAGTAATGGAATTGTTACATGACTTTAAAGTTATTCTTGTTTTTAAAAATGTGAAAATGCCTAGATTTTAAACTTTAAACCACATCAAATCCGTGAAGTCATTATATTAAACGCTTCTAAACTAGTTAATTCTTGTATTTATCACGAAAGAACGTCTTATATAAAGAAAAGGTTACAAATAGATATCAGAAGTTATTTTAATGAAATTTTAGAGCTGCACAGTTGCACTTGAGTGTAGATGCAAAGATTAAATGCTTTAACGAAACAATATTTATTGGAATATTTATAATTTAAAACAAATTTAAAATAATACAATTAATGGTACAATAATATAGAAAACAATATAACAAACAATGCAAATATATATATATATATATATATATATATATATATATATATATATATATATATGTATTTAAGTACTGCACAAAGTAACTTTTAAAACTGCACTTTTGAAAGTTAGAGCTGCACCAATAATTTAGAACTGCATAAATAATTTAGAACTTTTTCTGGGCTGGTATGCCGTAGTCGATCTATCTTCGTTGCAGTCGTTCCGCCATACATCGTAGATGACATCCTCAGTGCTTGGTGATAGATCAGCCACGGCATACTAGCCCAAAAAATTCTATAAATTCAATGAATACTGGCCGTGGCCGTAAAATTCTGAAGATTACCACTGTACATATTTTCAAATCTACTATTCATTAAAGTCCTACATACAAAACTCATGATACAACACAGACTTATTTCAACTTCTGACATGCAACGCGTTATAAGCCTTGTTGGGTCGTTTTGAATTACCGTATCGTTTAGTAATTATGTATATGGATTCACTATTTTATTGGTTGCTCACTTCCTCTTATTGCTACTAGAGACGCAAGCTCTTCGTCTTCTAAACGAGGCAAATGTTAAGCTGACCGGTGGATCGTTTTACAAGTTTCCAATGATAAATTCCAGTCCTCGACTATCAAAGAAGACACGTTTTGTTTGGTTATGATATCTATAAATAAAATGTGTTGGAGGTTAGCTCGGCGATGTTTCAATGGAATAAATATAGATTGATGTTATGGATAGTTGTGGTTTATTAATAAGCTGGTGGTATTAGGTTATAAGTCAGTTTAGTAATTTAAGATTGGATATTTAAATTTTGGATGGTAAACTTGTAGAATTAATTTGTTAAATTTTGTATTAAGTAATAAATGACTTTATTATAAAGTTGTAGTTATTAAGTTTTAAATATTTTATTTTCTAAATTAAAATTTGCAATATTTGAGTTTTCGTAACAAGATAAAATATTGACATAACTGGTGATGAGACTAAATAATTGTACGAAGTTTTTTATTATTTTACATTGTCCAAAATTATCTACTAATTATCGTGCTACTTTAACAAAATCAAATAAAAAGTGAATAAATATAAAAATTAAACGTTGGTAAAAACAAATAGAAATTTTAATCCATGAAAGAAAAAAATTAAAACTAACTTACGCAAACCTAAAATTTGACGTTCCCACCTAACGCCAACATTGCGAGACAAATTCATTTACTTTTAATGCTGCTTCTGCTCTTGTATATAGTCAGAGTGAAATAATTACAGCACTGTTTTTACATTTTTGACTTTTTTTACTGTTATCATGAACACATACTTCACACACGAAAATAGTGAAATAAAGTACAGCTTTTATACAATTATACGAAAAATAATTTCTGTTTTTAAAAAATAAGATCTTTAGAATATGCTTCTTTATTTTTTATTATTTATAATATGTTTATAGTAGCAATCTTCTGATAATTTAAAAATATTTATTTGATAAAATTATAGAACTACGAGTAAATATGCATTTGTAGTGTTCTATAGCCAATTGTTTCTACGCAGATAGAATGACATGTAACTGTACCATATTGCTGCTAATGAGATATTTGTAACGTTATATGTAAATAACTGTTTAGAACACGGCCATAACACAACGCACAAACGCAACGTAACACAACGACAATTCAACGGGAATTTTATCCGATCACCTGACATGCTCTCTCATTTCAGATATGCTCGTATTTATAATCCTTTGCCGTATATGTATTTAGAACGTAAATATCCGTCAATGTTTTATTCAGGCATAACTGATCGCTGCTTTTTGTTTTCCTCTCTCATTTGATAAGCATTCTGCGCTTGTGTTTTTAAATTTAATTAACAAGCGACAACTGCATTTATGTAGTTTATATTATTACTAATATAAATACTGCATCTAATGATTTGAAATTCTAAGATTTTTTTTTGTATGTAGGTATCATAATTATTTTCTAATATTAAACTCGTTTTAGACGGTTATAATTTGTAAAGAAATATTCATCAATGCTATGTTCACTATGCGTCATTACGTTCGGAAAACATTGTCTGTCTTTCTCACATGCGTGTTTTTTGGTAGCCATATTTCTTTTTTCATATATAACGATGCATAGTGAATTGATAAATATTTGTTGACATATTACGTATTTCGTTTATGATCAATATTATGACAGCCATTTGTTTTAAAATACAAGGCAATTATTTATTTAAACATTTTTGTAGTTTTCAAGTTGAATACAACAGCAAAATTCTGTCAGCAACCTAAATTGCAATTTAAGACAAAGTGGATGATGGACAATTTAAGATTTTTTGCGGGGCAACTTAAAATTTATTATGCCTCTGATATAATTACTTTCAGAACTGAAAATTTTAAGCTAGAAGTAACGCTAAGTAATATTATATACTTTATTTTTATTTTTTGAAAAGCATACAATGAAACATTCGGGATTATTTCTCTATAATGAAGGTTACGAACATGACATTTCACATCCGTCCAAATCAATGACACCTCTCTCATCATACTGCATTCTAACCTCAACTCTCTCTTTAAAATCCAACAATATAATCAGCCATCAAATAAGTAACAAGACATAAATAATTTAGAAAAAAAGAAGAAGAAGGAAAAAAAAAACGCATAGAGTAGAACGAGGCCAGCGGCAAAACAGACGCAAGCAAGCGTCGATGACATAATCTCTCTCTTCAGCAAACGGAACGCAATTGGAAAGAATCAGAAGACGCAGCAGCGATGGAGGACGCGACGGACGAGTTTTCTAAGCACGCGAGCAAGGTGATCATCATTGTCGGTCACACACATACACACACAGCCATCTTTGCTTCTTTTTTCTAACAGCTTAAATTAATAACAATTAATAAGGACTAGTCGATAAGTGAAGCTACGGTGCGAGCACGTAGGTTTTGGAATGCGGACTTAGCTGTGGCTGGCTAGCTGGTTGCTATTGCTGTCTTTTTCTAACGCGTATCGTGTCGTATGTGTGAACATGTGCGTTCGTTCATCATACGCTAGTTACATTAGATGTGTGTTAAGTTCTAGTATAGTTATGCTATATGTTTTCTTTGTACAATGATATAAATTCTAACAGTAAGTTAGTTTCAATATAGATACTTAATATATAAGTATTATGATAAAAGATATTCCAAATCATATTATTTAATATTTAATGACAAATATTTTTATTAATATTAAATTAAAAAATGCATATTAACCGACCAGGATTTGCACCTGAACCTTCGGATTACTAGTCTGTATTCTGTAAATTTAAATAAATTTTATTACACTGGGAAGATTCTAATGTAGGCAATACCAAATTGATATTATGAGAAAATAGTACGCACTTGATTTCACGTTAGGTTAGAATTCTCTTCCTCTGAATGTAATTTCGTACAAAGAGAATAAATACAGAAAAGAAATTATGTGGATAGATATACATAAATGCAGGGAATATATTATATGGTGTAGTATATAAGTTGCTTCTTTCTATATACGCATACGAAACCGTACAGAACGCAGAAATATTATTGCAATTTGATGTGTTTATTACCGTGAGAAACGGCTAGGCATCACTTTGAAACTTGTATTCAGAGATGTTTTCTTTTTGTATTTCATATTATGTGATAGTTGTTATGTTAATTGCATTTCAAATAACAGTTTTGTATCATAAAATTGAGAAAAGAATATCGGAGGATAATATTTCTTAATATTACATTGTTCTTTTTCATATATTATAAGTAATAATAATAAAAAGCATAATTTTTAACTAAAACAATGTGAAATAAACACTATAAATATTGGAAGTTAATATTTAACTATTTGGGAGATTTACCGAGTGAGAATTTTAAAATTTATCAAAACAATTTTCAATCTATTCAATAACATTTTTTAATAGTATTAAAAAGGACTTGAAAATGAATAAAAATCGCGAGAGAGGTAAAAACTACACAGAATCTGATAAAGAGAATTTGTTAAAGAGAAATAGTTGATATGCTGAACATAATACTGAAATAACATTTGTAGGTTATATGAACTTATTTACTTCTAGAGTAAAACTTACTACCAAGTAATTTACTTGGTTAGTTTATTTTCAAGTTAATTTACTAAATATTTACAGTACAGTTACTATAGGAATAAACATTTTTACAAATTTACGTTGTTGTTTATGAATCTGGACCCTAACCAGTTATTTTGATTGCTTAAAATCTACTTTAGTTAAAGTGTTTATTATTATGAAAACGGGCTTTAGATTGATTCAATTTTATATTCTACAATCTCGCAGAACTGTTTTATCATTGACTTTTCTTTTTAAGTTAAATAATTACGTTTAACATATGTGTCACTCATTTCATAATACTCGTATTTGTTGACATCAGTAAATTACCATTTCTGGTTGAAAAATCTTTACCAAACGTTGTTAAAAATAAGATATTCACTTTCAAAGCTTAAATATGAAATTTTGTAATAAATTCGTTCAGCCGTATTTGCTCTACACGTGTTCACAGACCAACAGACGGCTATCTGTATAAATCTCGATATGTCAAATTTGGTATGATTACAATAACTCCTGAATCATATGTGATAGGACGGTCTGTAAAAAACTTGAAAAAGAAATACAAAAAAATTTTACTTTGTAAACATACGAACTTATTAATTAAAATTTTCAGTAATAAAGTAAAAAAAAAAGAAGTAAAATAGAACTGTTATTTATTTGTCTGGCAGCAAAATATACCACTGCTGCTGAGTGCAGATGTACTTCATGTTGTCAATGTATTTGTCTGTATATCTGTATACGTATATGTACGTATCATTAGACGAAGAATTTGTCGAATTCAATGACCGATCATAATAGATGCTACATTACATCATCAGTTGGGTGCGAGTTATGTCTTTGCTTGTGATATTTGATTAGCAATACTGTAGATCGACGAATCTGTTTTTATTATGGGAGATTTTTTTTATATTGAATTTTTATAGTGAAATTTATTCACATTATAAATTTGACTTTCTATTAATATTGACAATATCTAAATTATTTATTTGATTTATTATAACTGTTTTGTTTACTTAACTACATGCGTTGTTGTTATCAATTGTTTTATTTTGTTTTTCTACGATAACTTGTTGTTAAACTCGTAAATTTATTTCTATTTAAAATCTACATCTTTCTATAATCAAATATATACGTCTACATTTTTTGTATCCGCGTACTCCTGTTTGAATCCGACTTGATTGGGAGGTATATTTATGTACATCGATAGACTTCGAAATCTGAAGACAATGAATTAGGCTCTGACATGGCTTCTAACCAGCTCGTATTGTTCAAGGCATTTATTAATGGTAACTGTTTCGGTTTTAACTCTTGTAATAAATGCAAACGGACTTGATTTGAGACGAGGGGTTTATGTAAGGTTTAACGTCTGTTATGATTCGAATTATTATTGATTAATAACTTGATTTCAAATCGTTTACGTTTTGACTTATTGTATTTGCTAGTATTTGTTATTATTAATCATTTAGTTTTTTATCGTATGCTACAGAATTGATTGTACAAATTTGAAACAATTTGGTTACTAATTTTTTGTTTGTTCTACTAACATAATTTTACCGAAATTATTATTGTTTTTCTCCTACAGCAGTGGTTGCCAAACTGTGCGCCTCGGCGATTTGGGGAACCGCGACTTTTTATAAAAAAATTGAGATAGCTATATTTTCAAAAATTAAATAAAATTATAGGTATTTTCTATTAGTATAAGTTTCGGTTTGTACTTTATAATTTTATTATTGTGCAGTGTTGCCAAATTTTAGAGAGAATTTTTCTTCTTCTTTTTTGAAATTTTTAAAATTTATTTTGGATACACAATTTATCTAGTTTTAATCTAATTCTATTTGTGAATAAAATAGCTATTTTAATTTATTCAAATTAGATTATTAAATTTTAGGGATTTGTTTATTGAATTAGATATTTTCCATTATATGAATTATTTCATTCATATATAAATTAGTGGAAATTTTAAATAAATTTTATATAAATAATCTAAAACTTTAGATAAATTAATAAACAAAATAGATAAATATACGACAAAGTAGAAAAATATCTCATTACATTAGCTAAAATAGTCTACTCTTTAATTAACTGATATATAATTAGAAGGATGAAACTAATCTATTTATTTTAGATAAAACAATTAAAACAGAAAAATAATCTAAAGATAAATTTTACAATATTTATAAATAATTATACCTAGATTTGTTTTTCATTGAAATTAAAAGAAAATTTTTTAAATATTTTTACTTATTACTTCTTCATTTGAGATATGATATGTTGTCAAAGTATAATTATTACAATTATTAAATAGAAAAATAAATGACTTCAGAAATTGATTACATTAAATTATTATGAAGTAAATATCATCAAATACAGATAATTAAATATGAAAAGTCTTTACCAATCTATACAATAATAAAATAATATAGTTTAAAAGTCGAATAAGTTAAAAGTTGAGCAAGAGCGAATATAGTTAGTTGGGGCTAATGATCGAGATTGGAAAACGTTGAACTTCGCCATCGTTCATTACCTTATATTACCTTCTTAACGTGAACGTTGTGTTTGAACGTTAGCCTAGCCAGGTACGTTTACTACACGTTATGTTACATCTGATTAAAAACGTGGGTTACAACCGATGTGTGACGTCATTGAAACGGTCCCCGATATTGTACAGTTACCAAACGACAAGAATTGATTACAGAATATTAGTTTTCTTTCGTTAGCCGCCGCCGCCATCGCCGCGTTAGATCAACTAGTATTTGCTTAAATAAATTTGTATTGTCGAATAGATTAAAATATTTAATTGATTTATCTGTTGATTAAATATGCTAAACATACTAATTGGCATATTAATATTTGACAGTTATAAAACCAAGGCAAAATTTAAACCGGTTTGGTTTTCGTTTCGGTTTAAGATAAAATTAAATTTCAATTTCTATACCAAAACTTGAGATTTTTATGTCCGAAATTTCTTAAAAAAATTTTAATTTGAAATTATTACATTAACAAAAGTTTTAAATAGGAATAGAAATATAAAGTACTGATAATATATATATTAGGTCGTATTATTATTTTATTTTGCATTTAGACACGATCAGATATTTTAAGTTTCGAGATATTTCAAGCATTTATTTGAGAATTGTTTTAAAATTAGACGCACAAACATATAAAACGCCACAAAATGATTTATTGCTTAAAATTACGTAACGAAAAGTATAAAAAGTATATTCGGTAACTTCAATTTACAATTTTAAACTTTGATATTTTCGGAAAACTGTAAAAACTTCGAACGATATTTTGGTATAACTTTTATATTTTAGTGGATTTTATGTATGTTGAATTTTATAGCTGTTTGCTAAATTGTAAACTAAATTTAAATAATGGAAATGCATTTTTATGTAGCAAAGTACATAATCATTATAGTTGAAAATGCAGAAATTAAAAAATTACAATTTTGTGATATATAATATTAATTTTGGTTTTTTACGAGTAACAGTTATTATATTTCTTACGACCTCTTGATAAATTGAGTCGAAAATTTTTTTTTTTTATACCATACATGTCAAAATTAGGCAATTTTTTCTGCGGGGTGTGGTAGGGAACGGAATGATTCAAATGGTCCCTCATCTAACATGACCTTACAGATAAAAAAAAGTCATTCAATGTCGTTCAAAATCGTCCGAGTTATACCGATTAGACGATTAGTGGAATTGGTAATTTTTCTTATTTTTCTAGTAGAGCGTTTTTTTTACGAGTATATATATATATATATATATATATATATATATATATATATAATCACGCTATGTATCCGTAAGGGTATGGCACAAATTTAAACAGAAATTAGTTTCCATCACTTGGAAACATTCGCTGACCCAAATTACAATCAATCACACCTACATATCATTTAAGGAATTTTATTTAAATTTGTCAATTGATAGATGCAATTTTACGAATACTACTTATTTTTTTAATTGTTCCAAAATTTAAAAATATTTTTCAAAATTTTATATAACATAAAGATAATTAATTTGTCAATTTAGAGACTGCTACAGTTTTAAATAGATATGCTTAGTAAATGTTATCTTATGCTATGATTTTTGGATTAAAAATATAGATTTTCTGATCTAAAATCAACAAATTGAAACTATGTTAAATAAAAGAAAACCTATAAATGATTAATTGTTTATAACTAATAAAAATATAACTTAATCGAATATCTTTATCAAACATATTGAATTTATGACATTGGTGTTCGTCTAGAAATTCCCGTACGGTAGATACGTGTAAACACAATACAAACACGAATAGATATCAACAAAAGCGAGACATATTCCATGTATCGCTAAATATAGTCCCAACCAGGATCAATATGGTTGTTCAGTTGAGCGAATAGTGTAAAAGTATGTCTGTCTGTGTGTTCCAGTGTTGTATGCGAATATGTACAGTAGTGGAGTGTAATGGTGACGGCGGAATCGTTTCGTCACCCGAAAAGGTCATAGTGCAAGTGTGTATTATTGAATTAGCGATCCGCGAGCGAGCGAACGAACAAACGAGCGTGTGCGCAGGGAAACCTTGACGAAAAGCCGGGCAGGGTCGGACCTTGTCCCATTTGCATTCGGACTAAACATTGGACCGACTACCGCCGACTTGTCTGTCTATTTGTTGATCGTTGGTATACATGACTGCGCATGCCCAGCCGACCAGAAAACACAAAATCCTACTTGAATTTGATTGTAGATGCTAAAAATTAGATTAATATTCTTGTCTTATTAATTTTCTTCTTTATTTAAATGGATTATATCCAGAGTTGGGTAAATGTTTGGTACCGATTTAGTACTTTAAAAATTATTTAAAAAAAAGTTACTTGAGAAATCTATTAAATGTATGAATGAAGATTTTTAACAAGACATGCATATTTTTGACATTTTAAGACTTATGCAAAATGCCGTTTTAGTTTTACGCACAAGCACAAGAATTCGACCAATCCAAACACTTGGTGTTAAAACTAAAATTTTGTTAAATGTTTGGATTGGTCAAATTCTCTGGTTGTACATAAAACTAAAAACTAAAACGGCAGTCCAAATAAAGCTTTATATGTAAAATTATTTTTGTAATATTAAACCTTATTCAGATTATCTTAATTATTTAGAAATTAGTTTTTTAATTTTAATCGTAATGCTATTAGTTCTAAATTATACTATATTAAAAATTTGTTAAACGACAATAATCTTAATTGGATAAAATTAAAATCGTTCATTTGTGTTGTGTTTTTTATGAGTTAATAACACTAAAACATAACACTAATTTTGTGATAAGAGTAGTCGAAATGTTTCATTGCGGAACAAATAATTAAAGTATTTAAATATATTTTGAACAAAAATGCGTTAATCTTCTAATGTATAATTTAAATATTTATTGAAAAAAAAAAATAAATTTTTTCAACCAATTTGTTATGTAAATAAAATTTAAATAATACTAATAATAAATAATGTGAACTAGAATATAAAAATTTGTTTTGTTTCAAATGTTTTTTTAAATTTTAAATAATTACTTAATACATAGTAGAAACGCTTTAAAAAGGTATTTAAGATAATTAATTGGTATAATTATAAAATTTAGTTTTTATAAATGGTATAAAAATCGCATGTAACTCATTAACACTTATTTCCAGTTAAAGAATATTTAGAAGAAAAAAAAAACTTAAATAATTTTATCACTGTCAAACATGTAATTTGTGCATGTAGAAACATTAATTTTTATTTTCTAGTTTACCTTAACAAATCAGACAAACAAACACCTTTCATAAAAATCGATTTATTATAATTTTATTGATTGTAGTTTTTCTTTTTTGATAGTTCAATGTAATGATTAGTATATTTGGTTTAGCGTAGTAATAATATGCGGAAATTCTATGTTCTTTTTAGTTACTGTAAATCTCATTTGTATCTTTTTTTCTTGATGAGGACATACGTTGAGTTCGTCGAAACGTCGATTATTAATAAATATTAATACAGAAATATAAACTAAAGCGGTTTTATTTTAAGGAAGAATATGTAAAGCAACTTTTATTTTAAATTGTACACGAATATTGGATTATGTCTTAATTTAATTTTGTAATATGTGTAGTTTCAATTGATCGCTAGTTGAACAGTCATAATCTACATCATGTAATAAATATATACAAACTTGTAATTGTAGCTGACTGTCTACACTGCACGGTGGTACATTTCGATTTTAACAATGAGTATTGATTTTTTTTTAAATTTTAACAAAAAGTAAAACTGATTTTTCGAAGCTTTAAATTTGATAATAAAATAAAATTATTTCCTTTCAAAACCCGAAAACACGGAATAGATAAATACATCAGAATCATAATATCGTATTTCCCGTAATTTTATAGTAGCGATAAAAACAAAGTACAGCGATAAGTACTTAATTGATTAAACAGTTCCCAATCAAAAGCAAACTAAAGTTAAAAGAAAGTCTTATAATAGACCGACGCCGTATCGTTTTTAAACTTTCTACTCCCACCAAAATCCGGCCACGAAACAGTTCAATTCTAAACTATTCCAAATGATTCGCCCTAATTATTCTTTCACTGAGACTGTGATTGTTGTACGGTGATTGCCAAATGGAGTTCCGATGGTTTATCAGATCGTAAAACAGTGATTCTAATGTTTTGTTTGTCTATATATGTAGATGTGTTACCGTCAAAGTGTCGTCCTTTCACTGAGAAATCGTTATTCTTTTCTTATTTTCTAAATAGGTATTCAAGTAAACTGTTCCTACTGTTATTATATGTTTTATTGTCGATTTGGACACAATGCTAGCGAGAGAAATTAACTCAAATTGAATTGTAAATGTATTATGTATATTTTGATGTATTCTTTTTAGAAAAAAAAATCATATATCACATTTGTGGTGGAATTCTGAACGCAGCGATGTAGCATAACAGAATGTTTTGTGTCTCACTATTGAATGACAAATTTTAACATAGTAAAAAATCACTGTATTTATATGATATTATTTTACAACAAATAAAATTTTGATGTCTGAGTTATATTAAGAAAAGGGGCACCTATAATTTATATTTAAATTAATTTAATGTTAAAATTACCAAACTATATTTAAACAAAAAAAAACACATTAATAGAAAAATTAAAAAATTAATACAGAAATAAATCCTAAAGCCTTTTTATTTAAAAAAAAACACAAATTAGCATTTATGATTGTAAACTTAAGTACGTATCAATATTATTGAATAATATATACCGTCGATTAAATTTTATAAATATATATAAATTTGATAAATCTTTCTTATAAAATATACCATTTACGAATAGTTAAGATAATTTTTGTAAATTTTACAAAACTTTCATTTATTTTCTTAATTTTATACATATATTTATTATATAAATGTACTTTAAAAATCGTATTTATTATTAAACAAAAAAATTGAAATTATATTTTAAAAATAAAATATCACATAAAAAACTTGAATAATTATTGTTTTTTTATATATTTAGAATTAGCCTAAAGAAGATTTGTATAAAAATGATGTAACAGTTTTCAAAATTATATGACAGTTATCAAGGTTAAATACTAAAAATTAATTTAGCAGAAATAATTCAGATTTGTTTACATATTTTTCATTAATGTTGCGATTTAATGAAATAATTAAATTGTATTCGTATGTTAGTATTTTAATATTAACAAATTTTAATATAAAATTCAATGAGCTACGTACTAGTACTTGCAGTTAAAAGACGTTTGGTGTATTTATTTACAAATTGTGTTTTTACTTTTTTTATTTTATAAATTATATTTAGTATTTTTTATATTAGAAATTATTATTATATCTGATAATTTTTAATCTGGACAAAGTTAAATAAAACCCTGGCAATTGTAATAAACAATTTGAAATATAGTGTTTCTAAAATGGGCAAAATATTTTTAATTGTTTTTATTAAATACACAAAATTATTATTTATTATTAACAGGTAAAATTTGAGTTATTTGTTATATAAATTTCAAAACGAAAATATTTAGCAATTTACTTTAGAAATTATAATTCGAAGAAAAAAAATAAATAGTACTAAATAAAAATTGTTATTTATTATCGCTAATTGAACAGGTTACTTTAAACTGAACGTCATTAAATTTGTTTAAAAAAAATATATAAAACATTTGTAAATTGCTCATCTACTATTACATAATGAGCAATAAATATTAAACACAACAATATCAAGTACACTTTATATAACAATAAAATAACAAAAAAATATCGCTTTCAATAAAAAAAATCTTGATTTACAACACGTGTATGTCATTAGCAAATATAGTTAAATAAATCATTTAAAACATTTTAGTTTTTTGTAGAAAAAAATTAGAATAATGTAAATAAAACACAATTTATTGTACACCGATAATAACAAAAGCATTTTTCTTTTTGCGTAGATAGCTTTTTCGTTGTTAATTATTAGTGCAAGAGGCGAATAAACATGTGTAAGTCAATTATCCGTTGACAAAAAGCAAGTTAAAAAAAAAGAAACAAGCTAAACCATAATAAATAGCTCATTTCGTGAGTCATTTGTAAATTGGTTGTGACAACTTGTCGAAATTTAAGTCTAGTCAAACCTACACGCGTTATATATGCATATGTTTTTTAGGTATATGTGTGTGTGTGTGTTTGTCACACCTATTTTGCTGCTCATTTATAAAGAACCGACACGGTTTTAATTAATCATTTAATTGGGATAAATTTAATTTTGGGATCGAAAGCAACATTACAAGAATTTGTTGTGCTTTATTGAATTTTCTATGGTACATTAATCGAAAATATAAATAATTTACATGGCTTGTGCATAATCAGTGGCGTATGCAGAAAAATATTTCAGGGAGGGCTATTGTTTGAATTTGCAAAAATAATATGGGAGCTAGACGCAAAAACTCAACGTACCGAGTTGTTAAAGATCACTGAGTATTTGCAGGGCCGGATTAACCTTTTGTGGGGCCCTAGACATTTTTTTTCTCCGGGCCCCCACGGGGCTGAGGATAATTAGAATTAAACTTTTACCAATTAACAAAAAAAAAAATAATAGAACTTTATTGCGTAAAAATACATAAAAATGAAATTTGAGCGACTGCTGGCCGGGCCCTTTGTATGCGGGCCCTAGACATTTGTCTTTTTTGTCTAGGCCATAATCCGGCCCTGAGTATTTGTATAACCTTAGATAACTGATTAGAACTTTAGCTTTATCTTTTGCTATTGATAATGAAAGCTCAGCTTTCGAAATAGGTATATAGCTTATTTTAATATTATTGTTTGTGGTTTAAGGGAAATTATTTTATTTTACTAATCTATTTCATATTATAAACGATGTAAAAAAATATACTTGGATTATAAGTAAACACAATCAATGCGCAGCGTTATTTACAAAACACATTTCATGATGAGTCAATCCTTGTGCTATATCATACAGAAAAAACAACACTACTTGAGAAACTATTTACTGTGACCGGACCGCCTCTTAAAAACAGAAATAAATATAGTAAAACTCGGCGTTTAAACCGCTTGACAATAAATCAGAAAATAAATAAACAGGCGGGCGCAATGGATCGCTTAGTAGCCGCGTGCGGTGATCAGCCAGAGTCAAATAGCGTATAATCGGGCAGTTAGTTGTCGGTCCTGGTCTGCGCTAAACTACTGCGCAATGAGTTTGTTTTTTATGTATATTTCTTTTCGAATGGCGCGTTTTTTAAATGAATCATTCGGAAGTTTGTGTTTTTTTTATTTTTGATGGTGCCAGACTGGTCGACGGAGGATGGTCCCCAAAATAGATTGGTAAAAATAATGTAGATATTTTTGGAAAGAAAAAAGTTGGGTTATGAGTGATTCATGAAAATGTTTTTTGCGTAAACAATAACAATAGGTTACGAGTATAATAAAATTATTATATGTTGTTATTTTTTAAATAAAAATATACTTGTGCGCTTTAGTTAATTTAAAGATATATATTATAAAAATATAATATAAAAAATATACTACTATTATATAATAAATATAGTCAATTAAGATTTGTGTTTACGTGTTTTTCAAATATTATTAGCAATCGGTTATTGTTTTCAAAAACCTCAAGTCCCGAAGTGATCACATTAAACGATGTGTACCATATTTAATTTTTATATTGTTTATTTTCTAAATTAAAACATTAAATTTCAAAATTCGCCAAAGTAATTTCAGTTATGAAATAAAATTAATTACAAAAAATTCTGTTGTATTACCTGTATAAAAATAGCCAACTTGAAACAAAAATAAAAAAAAAACACCTACAAACAATTACCGACTATTTACATATCAGATTATAATGGCTGTATCTTAAACGAATACCTAAAAACAAATTAGCATTTTCACACACACACATACATACATGCTTAAAGAAGCCTTTAAACGCTGACTAATTTAAAAACAAAAGCGCGTCGAAAATCTCTCATAATAAAAACAGTAAAAAAATGTTTTAATAAGTCCGACACAGATTCGTCACTTTCACTAACAGATGTCACCTTGATTTGACTTCGTCAAACCGTGGTGCGACAAAGACGACAGGAGAGCAGCGACTTTTAGAAACAGAAAGGAGGATAAAAAAACAAACGAACATCGACAAGGTTCATCATCCACCCAGACGCGACAAGATCGTCGCAATAAAAACAAATGAAACCACGACTAAAGACGCAACGCGAAATAAAACAAATGAAACAAACACACGGGTCGGTCACAATGAAATGGAAACAAATGGCGAGCGATGTATTGAGGTCTCTTTATGTAAATATTATAAACGTGTTCTACGAAATTTAACTTACCTTGACTATCATCGCCTAGACGGGTAAACAATTGTTTATGAATACCGAATTAACTCGCAGCTAGTTCGTCTACTAACTAGTGTGAGGTATACTAAAAACTTTTAAATGGTTTTTTGTTAGGCATTTGTCATTGTGACAGCTTTTTGTTGAGATTATTAACTATTCGAGTTGCTTATAGTTTTTAGACGGTGTATTACGAGAGTATATTTATGAGTTGAATTTTTATAGTAGAAAATTATGAATAACTAAATATTAAGCAGGTTGTAAAAAAATTTGAGATGTATCAGGATATTTTTTAAATATACATTTATTTATATAGTCAAATCATTTAAAGATGACACTTGAGAGGTATTGATATACGAAATAATATGCCCGCATTCTCACCTTACTTTTTTCTAATGATGATGATGATGTACGTGGAGTATTATTTAATTTATTTTATTATATTATTATTATAAAAATTAATACAGAACTATATCCTAAAACTGTTTTATTTTAATATAATGAGTTCTGGATGATATTTTACTATATTAGAAATTAAATAGTTTTTGTTAATGTAATAATTTTTTATTTATAAAATTACCTGAAGAAAATATAATTTTACTGCAAGACTTTAATCATAAGATTTCAATGAAAATATGTAATTCGAAAGGTTTATTTGTTAAAATAAACTTAACAGTTTAATCATAAAAAAAACTGACAATCTGAAAGTGTATTCTCTTTATTTTAAATTCTTTATTATGTACATACTTTTACTTTCACTTTAGTTATGTTACATATTCTTCAATTTGTCAATTGTACTTTTACAACTCAATTTATTGCTATCTTTTGTATACAGGATGTTCACTATAACCGGATATTTGAATAGGCACAAAGTCGATTAAAGTGAACAAAAT
Source organism: Clivina fossor (assembly GCA_963966155.1). Lineage (NCBI taxonomy): Eukaryota > Metazoa > Arthropoda > Insecta > Coleoptera > Carabidae > Clivina > Clivina fossor. Next base: position 7,170,365 of record OZ014565.1, on the reverse strand, counting down.
AATCCAAATTACTTTTAAACATAAATCATATAATTTTTTTCCAACTAGTAGTTCTGGAAATATTGATTACTGGCTTGGCTACCATAAAATAAATATTTTCAGACAATTAAAAAAATCTGTTATTTTAAAAACAATTTTGGCTCGCATCTACAATAATATTTTTTAAATAAATTCAAAATAAAACTGACCACAAAAGTGGCATTTCGTTGACTTTATATGATAGTTATAAATGTCTGAAAACAACAAAAAAAAAATTACTTCAACTAAATAAAAATAATAAAAATAATAAGAGAATGCATGCAGAACATCGTCAAAAATGCAGCAAAACATATTTTTTCGACGACATATATATTTATAGAAGGTGGACCATATGTATAGCAAAAACTAGCTATTGCTATAATAGTGGTGTGCCACTGTAAGGTAAACGTATGGTGTATGGACGATATGCTTGCTTTACTTGTATGTAAGTAAGTGTGTATTCGCGTTACATTCCGCAAAAACGTATTAATATCTTTCAAAGTTGATCCATTCGCCAGTTTTGCTAAGTTTAGATTTTCTGACAAACGCTTACATTTTACACATCAACAGTAAAATGTTAAACGTGTGAATATGCAACCGAATGGCGAATACAGTGCGTTTCATATTAGAAAAGAATCTTTTTATTGTTCCAATTAAAATATATTAAAGTTATTAATAATTTATTGATTGATAGAAAGATAACATAGTAAAAAATTTTTCAGAACTTATAATATAAAATAAAACTGCTTCAGGTTTAAGTTCTGTATTAAAATTTATTTATAATCGACGTTTCGACGAAATTCAACGCTTATTTTCATCAGAAAAAAACTGACACAAATGATATTACAGTAAATAACAGAACATAGAAGGAAAATCTATTTATAGGTACAGTTGAATGATTTTGATGGTATACGTTTGCGTGGACGTCCGATGAGTAGTTGGAGTGGTATGATTGTATGATTGTATGATTGATGAAGTAGTAGGAATAAAAGAGCATGTATGAGAGGAATTATGAATGTGGATGAAGCGAAAGTTGCTTGTTTGGATAGAAATGTTTGGAGGCGACTGATTTCGGAATGATGAAAAGAGTTTGTGCCACACCCTTTTGGGCACATGGCGTGGTTGTTTATGTATGTATGTATCTTGACAAATTTACCGATATATTTAATACTTATATAAATGTACATACCTAAATTATCTCATCATATATCCAATTGAATGTGGCACAAACTCCTTATATTCAATTGTAAATCAAAACAAACCTATTTTCTCTATATAAATCAACTTTTAATCATACGAAAGATATGTTGTCACATTAGCAATACAAATATGACACCTATTAAATTAATCATACTGTATAACGTGAAACTGTAGCTAAAGCATGGTTGAACGATTTGCAAATGATAAGAAAGCATAAACGTCATCAGAAACAGTGATTGTATTAGTGTATGTGGTGTTTGGAATAATTCCCGTTTTACGTAGCCGAACTAAAGCGATTCACTTTCGCGAAATTTCATTGCCGACATATTTAAATATCGGATCGTTCACCTCTCCGTCGACATGTCTTGTCCGTCTCGTCTCGTGCTCAGTTATTTGGAATTCTATTTCAGTTTTCGAACATATTTATGACATAGATGAAATGTACACACGATCAGCGATACTAAAACTGTTAATCCATTATTTTATCATTTAACTTAGAAATAGTTTTTAATAAAATAAAACGGCCTTAGATTATAGTTCTGTATTAATAATAATAATAATAATAATAATAATTTATTTGCTTAAGAAAAATCTTATACAAAGGATTGGTAACATATATTATTTAAATTAAACTATTTCGTTAGGTACATATTTACAGTTTTAGTTTTTGTATGTTTTCAAATGTTTTGTGCGAAAGCTCTGAGTTTAAGTGCTGTAGTTACAAAATTGTATATATCATATATAATGGTTAAGTTTAGGTCTGCTAGCAGGTTCTTATTGTAATTTTCGGGATTGGTGTTGTCCAGGTATTTCGATATAAATTCGCTTCTTGGACTCTTGTAAAATGGACACTTGAACAGCAGGTGATCTAAGTTATCTTTTTCATACATGTTGCAGATGAAACAATTCAGTTCTGTATTAATATTAATTAATAATATATTGCACGTACCTCAACGTACGTCTTCATCAGGAAAAATGATACAAATTATATTTAAAGTAAATAACAGAACATAGAAACAAGTTACCAAGTAATAAAATAAGTATCTAGATATTCTAGATTATGAAATTAATCACTGTGGAGGCAATGATTTAAATTTTAAAAAAATTAATTTCTAATTTATAAATTTTATGATCTAGTTACTTATTTTGTTACCTAGTAACTTGTTTCTATGTTTTGTTATTTACTGTAAATGTCATGTATATAATTTTTCCTAATGAAGACGGATGTTGAGTTTGTCTATACGTCGATTATTAATAAATATTAATACAGAACTATAACTTTATATTTTAATATAATGAGTTTTGAAAGATTTTTTACTATAGTTTTTAATGTTATATATAAATCTGGACTCAAACTCTACCAAATTAATAGCAGCTATATTTTTAATTTATTAGGTAATACAAAAATGGCTGTTTTATATAGTACAAATTAGGCCCAGTATTTCAGTTCTGCACTTAATCCATAGATTACGAAAAGGGACAGTTAAATTTTAAACTTTGTTTAAAAGTAAATGAGTATTTCACTGTAAGTAAGTGTATTGGATTAATTGAAATTCAGATTATCTGATTTTTGTTTATGTTGGCAATGTTGATTTTAAATGTTTTTGTTTTGGTTAGTATTTTTCTATCATAATTGTCAAAAATACTAACCAAAACAAAAACATATAAAAACTATATTGCCAACATAAACAAAAATCAGATAATCTGAATTTCAATGAATCCATTACACGTACTTATAGTGAAATTAAGATTGATATCTTTAAAAATTAAAAAAAAAGAGGAATAATAATAAAATAATTTTTAAAATGATTATAATGATTAATATTAATATATTTAATGCGTTTAAATTATTACTTTTTGTTTATTTATTTCAGTACTAGACTTTGCGTAAATAATGTACCATAACTCTTGAAAGTAAAACGATATCTGTGGAATTATTTTCGAAATCTTACCAACAGCCAAATTTGTGATCGCGCGTCCATCAAATACCAATCTGTTATTAGTACAACCAAAAACCTAAATTATTAATGAGGGTATATCTCTTTGATGCACTAGTATCTATATCGCAGGTAAAATATCTCTACCTGTTCTATTGTCGAATGTTTTAGACGATAATTTTATAAAAGCGACCAAAAGGCGAGAGTCTTAGTTTTCTTTATATGTTCGCAACCTACCGCATTGGTAAGATACACGTTTGTAAAAACGATACGTGACCAATGATGAGAAACCAAATCAGATTAAATTTATTTTGTGAATCGGATGGGAGAAAAAAATTGGGATTTTTAGAAGCAATTTTTATTTGTCACTATGAAGGCAATTCAAAGAAACTTAAATCGAATGTATAAAAAATGGTTATATTACATCTGTAGAATAAATTTATTTTTTAAAAAATATTAAACGAGGGAATATTTTTAAAGAAGTATTATTTTATTGTAAAACAATATTAAAAATATGAATATATTTTGGTTTTAAATCCAATTATTTTTAAATAACATCGAACAAAATTGTTCATGAATGTCACTTGGTGAAATTAATATAATAATATTCTAAAGTTGAGACATTTTCTCAAAATTTCACAAGCAACTGATCAAAGCACCATACTGACGAGGTCCTAAGACGAAACACGTGTCTATGGTTAATCTGGCCAGTTATTGATGCATAGCTTAACAGCCGATTCAATGACTAAGTAACTTGTGAAATTTTGAGAAAATGTCTCAACTTTAGAATATTACCAATTATTTTTGTTTAATTTTAAATGAATGAATAATATTGGTACTGAATTGATGTTTAGTGATGAGGCTACATCGACCACGACATACCAGCCCAGAGAATTCTATAAATTCAATGGATAGCAGCCATGAAAAAACAATGAACACAGAAAGATGTGTTACAGTGTTATTCTATTTTAAAATGTTTTGTAAAAGAAGTAATCTTACAGTAGTCGTTCAACACCGGGCATTTTGGCTAAAAAATAATAAAATATTTTCTTTTACAAAATTTACAATATCAGTTTTTGTTTCTTCTGGAATATCTCATTTTCTACTATAAACAAAACGAAAAAGAAACAATATTGCAATTACTCTGTATGATTCTCACAATACAAATTTTCCAAGCTTACAATGCGTATCAAAATATTTTCGAACAGAATCAAAAGAATTACAAGGTATCGCTTACTTCAACAACAAAACAAAAAAACACATACACACAAATAAAAACACATCTTTAAGTAGCGAAGGTATAAATGCTTGTATCATTTTGTGCGTGCGATTACAATCATATTCTCATCATCAAACACATTTTATACACGTTAATACATATATAGCCTTACGTTTAAAGATAATTACCTCAAGTACTCAATGTGGAATCTAACATGGAATAAATTATACATAAATAAACTGAAAACAGAATTGCTACCGTTTGTCTGGTTGAAGAATTTATAGGGCAGTGGTTCTTAATCTTTTACAAGTTTGTTCTAACCAGGGCTAGAAACCGAAATTAATTTCGATTAAATTTGAACCGGTTAACGGGTGTATTCTGTATTATTTCCGTTAAAAATAATGGACCGTTAAAATACAAATTCTGAGATTCCGTAAGAAATATCGTTGCTATATAGAAAGATTTCTTACGGAATCTCAAAATTTTTATTTTACTATCTAGTAGTGCGTGTTTCCCTAGTTCGGAACCTCTGTTATAGGGGAATATAAAAATTATATCTGTTTTAAAATCGGGTAAACAAATGTATGAACATGGAAATTAAAATGTCCCTTCAAACAATGGAATATGATAATAGTGAATTAATTATATTACCTGTTGCAATATAATATAAAAATTAGTATATTAATATATTCGGCGTTGTTTTTAATTGCTGTTTCTCATTGTTATAAATGCATTAGTTCATTCATAAAATGTGGACAGTTGTAATTGTAATTTGTGGGAAATATACATTTTTTTAAATTATTAAAAAATTTAAATTAATATTTCAATCTTAAACAGTTTATACAGTAAATTTATTGGTATTTTCGGTTCGTACGTCTATGTTCAATTAGGTAAAAATTTGTAATATTAATTAAGTTTTAGTCAACAAGTATTGATTCGTTCACAAAAATAATCCTACATTATTACCATATAAAAAGAATACGGCTAGACGTTTTACGTAACTCAATTATATTCAATATAAATTATTTCGACTTTTGTTGATAAAATTTATCAGTTAGTCGTGTGTAAAGTGTCGGACGTGTTACAATGAATTTATTTGGAGCTAGTTGTGAGGTAATTAATTCAAAATCTAATAATTTGCAAATTAATAATAGATACAGTGTCTTATTGTTTGTGCAATTTTTAAATGTACAAGAATACTAATGAGAAGCAGTAGGACTCAACAGAATGCAACTGAAGGTTAGAATTTTTTCATTAATTTTTGATTTTCTATATATTCAGGGCATATTTATATAAAAAAATGAGAAACATTATATTTTTATTTAGTTATAAATTAAAGATTACACATTTGTGATATAAGATTATTTGTACCTACAGTACCAAAATACTTTAAAATATTTTTTCACATATTGGCACATATTCGCAAGGTTCTGTTTACTTTTCACAAATTTTTACAATATTATATCGCATACAAAATGATTATTTTAAATTAATTTTGATGCTATAAATTACGGATAATTTATTAATAATACACTCAAAATATAACTTTTAAAATTTTAATAACAACTCTCTCGTCTTTTGAACGATTCATTAATTTTAACTGTTTAAGCATTTAATAATAACATACATTATTTGCCGAAGTACAAATCCAAGCAAGAGTTTGTACACAGTTTATTTCCTGTATTAAATCATTTTCTTAACTTTATTATAAATGATAGTCTGAATTCAAGCAAACTACATGGTCTATTAACTTGTTACTTAATAATTATTTATGAATTAGATCATTTAGAAAATTGTGCTGTATGTCTCTTTTTCTTTGCGATCTACTTAAAATCGGGCCAAAGAAATTTTTGCTAGATATTCATAGCTTCATTAACTATGTGAAATTGTAATTTTATATTTATTTTATTTTGAAAACAAATTAACAATCTCTGTAGAAAAATAATATGACAAACTACATTTTTGTAGGGAGGGTCATCTAATGAGCGATTAGTTAATGAGTAGATAGAGCCGTATGATAAATAATAGGAATAGAAGAGTATGTATGAGCGGTATCATAAATGTGGATAAAACTAGAGTTGCTTGTGTGGATAAGAAAGGTTGGAAAAAATAATTTCATGATAGTGGAAAAAATTTATGCCACACTCTTTTCAGTACATAGCGTGATTTTTTAAAGGTTAAAATTTTTTTTTGTATAACTAATAACTTTTATTTTATTTAGTTAAATTAAATTTTGTATATTTATTTATCTAATCTAGATTAAATAATATTTGTTTTCGAAGTTATTTAGTAAGAGAATCAAATTTACTCGTCAAGTAAATTTATTTATTTTCAATTTTACTAATTTTTTAATATTTATTAAAATGCTATAGAACTTTTATTTAAATAATGGCAAAAGCTGATATTATAAACTCAGTTTTTGGGTGTTCTAATTCATTTGTTTAATTTAACTCTTATGACAGTTATATTGTCTTAAAACCGATATTACTCAAAACTAATTTTAAAACCAAACTTGTAATACTGATTGATAAATTGATAAATTATCGAATACAAAATAAGATTGTATTGTAACTATAATCATACGATGTTCTAAATCAGTTATTCATAAAATTTCTAGATGCATTATACACAGTTTAATTGTATGTAAACATCCAAATGCAAGTACTTTTTGTAATTGTACCTGTATTATTAGTGTATACGTACAAACCCTAAGTACTTATTGTTATGTAGGGTAGCACAAAGCGGAGAGAGAGTAGAATATAACTGAAACTTAATTCATTAAATACGATGTACTTGTGTTTTAATTTACTTAAAAGGTTAGTAGCGGGTCTGCATGCAACATGTCATGTACATATACAAAAATTATGTGCACTTAAAAGTCATGTCTAACAAGCTTATGTTTTTCTACTGACTACTTACATATATTAGCGTCAGGTTATACAAACACATTTTCATAATTTTTCTTTTAGTTTATTTAACTATTCTATTTATTTTTTAGAAATATTGAAACTATTGTAGAAAAATTTGAAAGTTCTAGAATATTTTAAATGATAAAATATTCTACACGTATTATTGTCTGGTGTGAACTTTGTTTATTATTATACAACACATTTTCGGTATTTTAATAAAATTGAGGAGTTTGGTTATCTGACAATTGCATTATTTTTAAACTGGTATAAGTTAAATCGAGCTAGCCGAGCTAGTATACATGCTATTAAAATAAAGTAATTATTATTATTGTTATTGACATTTTCTGTTTACTATATTTGACATTTATAAATATACACAGAGTTAAACACATAGAGCTTAAACAAATATTTGAAGTACACATGGAATAGTGCTTTTATCTAAAAAAAAATTCTAATATAAACCAATCAGTTTCTAAAAAAAATTTAACAATAATATAAAGAAGATATTACTGATGTAAATTTATAAGCAGTTAGAAATAATGATGGAGAAATTAGTAAACAAATTTTCTTCATTTATCTTCTAATTGAAGCACTAAATATTTCGTTACCGCTCATTAAAAAAATCTAGCTAACATAAATAGAATAATAATAACGATATAGTAATGAATTCATCAGCTAACCGTTGAGTAGCCCATATATTTAACACAATACTCTAACAACACTAAACTAATTAATTCAATTTGCTTACAGCCATTATAAGCTAACGTAAGCTGAAAGCTTATTATAATATATTTAAATAAATACGATTAGAGCGAAATGAACTGAATAAACACTATATAAAGTACGTGCTAAAGTGAGCGTATTTGTCATTTGATTGTATGCGAGCGAGCGTATGTATTTATGTGTATGATTTTCTATGTGTTGATGTTTGTTGAGTATATAGTAGTGGAGATGTTGAAATTCATTTGAGCTAAGTTTCTCTGATAATCGAAAAGTTTTTTAACATTGAACTCCACGGTTCACGTACATCATCATCAGGAAAAATTACACAAATGACATTACAGTTAATAGACAGAACATAGAAACAAGTTACTAGGTAACAAAATAAACAACTAGATTACAAAATTTATAAATTTTTAATTAAAGGAAGCCAAAATTTATTTAATTGTGTCTTCAATTGTTAAAATACGTTTTTGAATTATAACAAAAACTTATGATGTTGCGATATTTCAAATGAAAGGCATAACAATAGTACATTTTTGGAACTCAAAAATAAAGTTTCTATAAGTTTCTTATACATATACTAATACAATTTTTATTTTGGAAATAAAACTAAATAACTACCCCCCCCCACTGCATTATTTTTTAAATTATTTATTTTTCTTATAAATAATTAAAAATAAAGTCTATTTAAATTTTTAATTTTAACGTAACTGATAAAATGAAAGTTTGACGATATTGAATTTTTTGGAATAATCTAATAAGATAAAATTTTTAGATATTGTAGATGGACTTTTTACACAAAAATTCCAAATTCTTTTATAATTGTAATGATAGTAGTTGAAACTAGATCACTTTATATAATAAATTTTAAATTTATAATTAATAAATTAGTGAACTGTTCCTGCGATAGGAACTCATTCGAATTGACTTTAGAAAACAGCATCGCCATCATGATAGACTCTATGAATTTCTATAAAATTATAATAAGTGTTTATGCACGGTTCGTATTGAATGAATCCCAACCATCTAGACAAAGCGCCGCGCGGCTGCATGATTTTATCGTATCCCGATCTGACTAGAGTGTGTTACTTTTGCTTCGGTCTGTTGCTATATTGAGCAGCGACCAGCGTGAAAGACACTTCACTTGGAAAACGAATCAAATACGGGGCAGAACCTATGTAAAGTCTTTTGACCAGTGGCGGCGGTACGGATCATTACCCCCTCGCACGATTAAAACATCTTTATAGAAAACCATATTTCATATTCGCGCGCATATTATCGCCGAGCAGAACTGAAATATTGAGTTGTGGTTAAGTTAGGTTAGTTACAGACAATTGACTGGTAAATTAGTATATGCTTTAAGTTGAAAAGTATAACGAATTGATATTGATTTTTATTTTTGAGTTATTGCGTAAGTAATTATTGTAGGCGGATAAACATTTTTATTGCGTTGTTATATTTTAGATTGTTAGTGATTTTATATTTTAGGCACTGTAATGTAAAATTGCAAAGTATTTTTAGATTTCAGGCTTGAAAGAATTTAAATAATTTACTTTATGTTAAGGAAATCGTTATGGTAGTTTGGTTTTGATATTGTTGTTTAATTAGTCTGCTGTTTTGTAAAAATATAATAAATAAATTTAACTTGTTAATATATTTCAAGTTCTATAAATAACTACAATGGTCTTAGGGACGAATTCCAAATGTTGGAATAATTTTAAAATTAGCCAATAAAATGTTGATATTTATTCTGAGGATACATTTTCAGCCAATCACAAATGATTTTATTATTTATCTTAAAGATAAAAAAAATTGGCAATACTGGCTCTTATCAAAATAGAAGGCTGTTGTATTTGTGCTTTTGAGGCGAAGATCATGGACAAATAATAGTTTTTGGTAACTTTGAAGTATGAAAAATAGTGTAATTTATATGGAACTAATGCTGCAATTCTGTTTACGTCTTGTAAGACTCGTAACATTACAAGATATACAAAAATTATCATAAAAATTTATACATGTATAAAAAATGTATTTTATGTTAAATTGTATCTCATACGGAAAATGTATGTGATGAATCGTAGTTTCTTTATTGGCATTTTTAAATAAAATTATAGATTTAAAAAAATATTTGTCCTTTAATCTTAAATAAAAAAATAAAAATTATGTTTTAAAATACGTATCATCAATAGCAAATTAGAATTTAAGATAAAAACTATTACTCACAAATCAAATATTGGTATTTGATTAATATTAATAACCAATTAATAAATAATTGTCTCAATTTTTGAAAACAGAAAAAATAAAATAATGCACTTGTCGCATAAATCATAATTTATTCAGTCACCAAGCACTGAGGATGCCATCTACGATGTATACCGAAACGTCTACGACAAGGATAGATCCATCACGGCATACCAACCCAGAAAATTCTATAAATTCAATGGATACCGGCTATGAAAGCTTAAAGATTACCATAATTTATTAATTCTACAAAATTTAATAATAAAGATTTGTACGACAAGTAATTGTGTAACTTTACAGCATCCTACTCATAAATAATTAGTGATTTTTCTAATCTCCGCCACTGGTATGGCGTAGACAGACGTGTCTAAGGAATGCACTCGCCACCGAACCCTGAGATATGACGACTTCCGTTGCTGCCGCTGCCGCCACCCCCGCATATAACGTCCTCGAGTCTAACCCAGGTCAAGGGTGTCTTTCAATTCTGTGCGCGCTCTGCCCTTCTTGGCGAGGGCACATATATACATATCTACTATTTATAATATGCCCTATTGGAAAAGACTGAACTGTGGAGCAGTTTTTTGTGTGGATCATTCGATGTTGCCAAACGTTCCCATAATGCTCTGAGATTTTTTATTTTTTTGGGTTAGAAATATGTTTTTTTCGATTTTTTTTTGTTTGGGGTTGAATTGACGGATATCGCAGGTAGCTGGGAATATTATTTTTGATTTTATTTCTCAAGATTATGTGTTCAATTTTTTTTTATGTTTGATTCTCTGAGTGAGAAAGTTTTAGTAATCTCAAATGCTTCATACTGAATAAAACTGGTGGAAATTCAAATGATTTTTCTTGTTGAGTCAAACTCATGATTCAAACTCATCATTTTAAAATTGATAATTTTTAAAATATTATTAATGTGACTTACAATTGTGTGCAACGTTAATCAATAAAAGCTAATTTTTAAAAAAAATATTTGTCCATAACCATCGCCTCAAAAGCGTTTATAGTAAATAAATTAGTGAGCTATCTTTTTCAGTTAATGCGAAATTAGTGATTTATCAACTATGTTTTCTAAAGTAATGATATTTTAGCTGATATTTTACAATGGTGATTTTAAGTTCAGCTTTAACTAATAATGGGTTAAAAACAATACAATTGTCATAAAGCCTAAGACTAAATAATTAAACTAAATCTTGGAAAAACAGAATTATGTTTGTAGAAACATTTCTTTGTATCAGGCCGGATATGTTAATTTGATAAACATATTAATAGTTTTTTATCTATTAATTATTTCCTTAGCGTTTTCAAAATTTTATATCACTTGTTTTATTAAATTATCTTAACGTACAAATCTGTTTTCCAAATCTGTTTAACAGAAATTATGGATGGCATTATTCATATATAAAGAAATAAGCAAAATTTTTAAAAGTTATATGAACATCATTTTTATTATTAAATTATTGTATAAAAAAATTGAACTGATGATTATACATGAAAACATATTAAGTTATTTCTGTATTAAAAAATTTAAAATAATTTCTTGAAATCTTATTTAATTCAACTTATGATATTATACATGTATAAGAAATAATTATGCATGTGATTTGTGTATTCCAAAAATAAAACAGGAAAATAATAATAACCCGTCGCGTAAAGATTTCAAGTATACGAGGTAAAAATATTCGTATAAATTCATAGAAGAAAATGCAACCGGAATGAGTGATGTTGTTTGCATATAATTTACATATTCGGCCACGTAAATATGCATGTATTAAAATACATAACATTTTTGCAAGAATAATTCTTGATTAAAAATAGAAACACCAAACACCAACGAGAACAAAATCTGTACTGTTTCTTTACATATGAGAAAAAAGAAAAATGATAAAAATTACTACTAAATATGGAACTGCATTTTTTAGTTTATCATTTGTTTACGTAGCATGTTTCCGACAAATTGTTTCTTGGAAATGCGACTAATCTAATGCATGATTGGTGGATTTTAAATCTTTCGATAAAATATTTTATGCGATTATGATTATTTGACGAATTATGATGTTTAATTTTTCTTTAATATTACTTCGCTATTGATAAAATTTTTATGTAAGAAATTTTTTTTTGAAAGTTATAAAATTATTTATAAATATTTGTTATAATTTATAATATATAATCCTTATCTTTGAACATATTTTATTTAATCTAGTTACTTTGCATTTAGTAACTTGTTTCTATGTTTTACTTGTTTATTATTTATGTCATTTGTAGTAATTTTTTTCCTGGTGTAGATATACGCAGAGTATATCGAAACGTCATTATTTAAATCAAATATATTAATATAATGAGTTCTCAAAGATTTTGTAATATATTCTTTTTTTTATAATATTTTTAAAAATGCAAACAACTGTAGAGAAGTAAGGTTTTATGTTACTTATCTCTAAATTAATTTTATGTTTCAATCGTAATTACGTATTGATGCTAAACTATCTACTTGCTTGTGATTTGTGTGCCATAAAGATTTGTTAAAGTCATTATATAATAATCTGAATTTTTGCTTATAATAAAATCAACTGATATAAAGTTTGAAACGTAAACGAGGCTTAATGGTTTTAAATACTGTATTATTTTTCCTTGTTTTTTGTACGAGATATAACAAAGCCTTATTTTGATTTTCCTATTTACCACAAAATTAGTGATATGTTTTAGCGCATGGCTAGTTATTCTAAAACTGCTTAAAAACAACGATAAAGTTTTTGAAAGAATCCGTTTTTTTTTCTGGGTCGGTTTTTATTACCTTATTGTCTGTATATGGTTTTTTTTTTTTAATTTGATTCATATTTTTTATGAGCAAACATGCGAAGTAACAAAGTTTCATCGAATATTATCTTGTAATATTTAGAACTACATTTAAATTGCAGAAACAAATTACAGTATATTAGTTCTTGTACTTAATCATCAATTAAAATCAATCATACATTAAAAATTTACTCAAACTAAACATTTACCCACATTCTTTCATACCTACATTTGCATTCATACAAATACTCTATCACTATACTCATTTTTATGTTATTTAATAACGTATAGGCTGCTCTAACTCTTTATTCATTTTCACTTAGCTCATGTGTGCTGAAGTGCTCAAATGTTTCGCGGTGTTGAACTGACATTGCTGCAATCGCAAACGCCTGCATTTGGCCACTCGTATACATTGTTGGGTTACATAGCAAATCTTTTGCAGTAATAGTAACAATTAATTCTATGACATTATTTACAGCTCTTTCAAATTTGCTATACAACCACAATACATGCAACTCATAATTGCTCTTACAATCAGAACGTCTGGTTTTAGCACTGTTCAGACCAGAGCACCCACATTGTAGAGTCACAAACACATTGTAAAGTCCCTACCAATCACATTCACATATACATCTCGGCAATCACACTTCATGAACATCATCTCTCAAAAACTATTCGTACTGAACATTCGTTACTCACTACATTCAAATTGCAGATTTGCCCTATGCATTCATATTTTATATTATAATGCACTGTAATGTTGCTTGCATATTTGTATATTTTAAAAATTTATTGACACTTAATCTAAGATAGATAAAAACTACGACAAATGTTTGAAATAAATAAAAAAAAAATTATAATAACAATTTATATTTTTGGTTGCATAAGTTGGAAAGTAGTTTTGTTTAGGATCACAAATTTTGCGATAAAATGTAACACTAATTTCATGATAAATAGAAAAGTCTCTTGTTAAATAACCTTGAAAACAATTTCAACAATTTATTACCAGATTATTATTATTAACAATAATAACAATTTCTTTAAACAAATAAATTTATTCATCCTATTTAATTCGAAAATCTACAGAGTAAATGTTTTTACTTTTAAAATAAATTTAACCAGTGTTTCTGAAACTGGGCCAAATAATAATTAGTATTTATCAATTGTTATAGTGTAAGAATAGTAATTTTGCTCAGTTAATATTATATTAAAATGTTTCATTAGTTTTGCAAATTTACAAAGAACATAGATTTTGATTTCACGTGAAAAATATAATTTATATTTTTAATGACAAAATCAATTTTTAGAAATATTGACTATTTTGCTGATTTTATTAATGTTAATTATATTATAAATATTATTTGCATTATTTAAATTCAAAAAACAAAAAGATAATATACTTAGAAATTTCTGGGCTGCTATGCCAATCTTATCTTCGTTGCAGACATCCATCCTCAGTGGTTGATGACTGAATGACAGGTTCTGCAGGATAATTTGGTGTAATCTAGTTCATCCCCTCCACTGCTCCCCACCACTGCTCCCCTCCACTGTTCATCTCCTCTACATCATCATTAATATTGTTTTAAAACATATAATTTAAAATATAAAATAAATAAAATAAATAAAATAAATAAAATAAATAAAATAAATAAAATAAATAAAATAAATAAAATAAATAAAATAAATAAAATAAATAAAATAAATAAAATAAATAAAATAAATAAAATAAATAAAATAAATAAAATAAATAAAATAAATAAAATAAATAAAAAAAATTAAATAAATAAATGTTTTATATTAAAAAATTGTTTCATTTCTAATAAAAATCTCGTAATTGATGTATTTTCAAAAAATAAATACGTTTTGTTAGACTCCGTAGACGACATGCATCCTCAGTAGTTGATGACTGAATGACAGGTTCTGCAGGGTAATCTGGTGTAATCTAGTTCATCCCCTCCACTGTTCATCCCCTCTATATCATCATTAATATTGTTATAAAACATGTAATTTTAAATATAAAATAAATAAATATTTTATATTAAAATACAAACTAAGTAACCTTAACTTTATTAACAGTTGTAGAATAGTATATAAATAATATATTTTATTGATATCACACAAACACTAATAAGATTAGTTTTAGAAGTTTACTTATATAAATTTCAATAGGAAGTAAAGTATACTTGCAGAATTTAGTATACGTTGGACTGCTTTATGTTATTTTTGTTTAAGTTGGTAATATTTAAACAATTTTTTGTCAAAAATGACAATGGAATTGTATTTTCATGGATAAATGTATTATAAACATTGTGTTGCAAATTGTCTATATACAATTTGCATTAAAGTACAAGTCATTAAATATGATGGACAGAATGATGGGCTATAGCGCAATTTGTCTTTCTTAAGTCATTGGTTACAATTAGAAATTTGTATTATGACTTTTTCAAAAATGCTTGTAACACGTTCTGGCTTTGTAAAATGCATTGCGGCTACATGAATAAACGTCCACAACGTGTTGTGTTTTGAGAGGGCCACAATACAAATTTGACATATGGCTGAATCTGAGAAGCCAGAACGCGCTGTGATTGTTTTTTTCGTTTAGTAAGCGTTTTTGATATTCGAGCCTACACGCTACACACTACCGTAGATGTACGCTAGCAAATCGAAATGCATTCAATTATATAGACAGTGGTTATAAGGTCTTTATACAATTGAATACATGTCTGTTTTTTAGCGCTAGTGTGAAGGGCCTCGTACACATATAAAAATTATGTATTTATTATTGAGTACAAATATTTGTCGCTCCTCTATTTTTATAACTTACTTTCACATAAATCAGTCTCATTCGCAAGCAACAATTTGTTCTGAATCCGGTTCTGTTCGTAATTGTCATTTCATTCCATGACCCACACGGACTAAACACATGACATCGTCGACTTCGGATCGATATTCATTCCCCCTTGCGTCCCGCAAACCGTTCCTTCGTCAGCCAGCCAGCAGTTCACTCTAAACTACAATCATTTGTGGCGCGCCCAGACCCCAACCAGAGTGAGCAAAGGGTCCGGATACCGCTCTGTGTTTATGGGTGGTTTACCCATCCACCATTCACGAGGGGTGCAAGGGACGCGGGAACTTTTTAACCCTCTTTCCCCGGCTATTCTCACATGATAGGGGGGAGCCTCGTACGGTTGTTCTAGTATTTTATCAAAGTTAATTAGCGCACGATTCACGGATTATATGCCTCTTCACATTGTTTATAAATAATGATACTTTATATATATAATTCGTTTCTTTGTTTCTTGCTAATGTGGGTGAAATAAATTTTTTGTTTCAAATGTTTTTATTATATTTTTCTGAAATGGTAGTGGTGGTTGAGGCTTTGTATAGGTGTTTGAAGTTTTTGTTTAGTATTTAGTTATTTTACTGTGCTATTAGTAGGAAACGTTTTTAATGAATTGTTTTGTATACTATGTGGGTTAAGGGATTATTAAAACGTACTGACAGGATTGGTTACAGTATTTTTTTTTTTATATTAACTGTTCTTTTTCTACAACTTTATTGTTGTTATAACATCAATAACTTGAAAACAGAATTTTTGCGACAGTTACAAGTTGGAACGGCAGTATTCACGTGTTAGATTTTATCTAACAATATGTAAATGTGAATGAAAAAATTAAGACAATATTTGAAAAATATTATATTTAATTAAAATAAATCGGCTGTAGGTTATAGTTCTGTATTAATATTTTTAAGTATTTTTTCTTATACTTTTTTTTTTGGATTTACGTCAAGTTTAGGCAATAATAAATTTTTTCGAGTAATTTGATGTAAGTTGATGAAAGTTTACCAGTGATCATCAGCTTGTGTTTCATTAATGTTTAAGCGTTTTGGTATTTTCGTTTTTCACCATTCTAAATCTTGATAATAAATAAATAAATTACATTATTTGAAAATTAAAGAAAATACATGTATGAACATTGGCTTCAAAGAACATTTAAAATAATGAGCATTTGCCGATAAACTTTTGCAATACAATTACTGAATTATAATAGAAATAACTTTCTACAATTGATCTTTCATACGAGTATAGTGAAGTTTTTTAAAAAGTAATGTAACTTATAAATTTTGTTTATTTTAATCTTATTATTAGTGTAGCTAACTTTTAATCGCTGTAAAATTGTGTGAAACTCTCAAAATTAAGTTAAATTTGGTTACAATATGTTTTTCTATTACTATTAAATAATTTATCAGTAGACGAAAGTTTTTAAATGGTAGGAATAGAAGAGCATGTATGAGAGGTATTATGATTATAAATGAAGCTAGAGTTTCTTGTCTGAATAGGAATATTTTTAGGAAAGTAATTTCGGCATAGTGGAAAAAGTTTGCGCCACAACCTTTTAGATATATGGCGTGATTATATATGTATGTATATATAATTATATAAGTTTATATTTATATTAGTCATGTCTGTCAGTTTTTTTAATTATTACTCAATATCTTTTGAGTAATCATAATTTTTACTTTATTATCATTTTAAAGTTTAGTTCATTTATATTTCACTAAAACATAACACTAATTTTGTGATAAATACAATAGTCTAAATGAATCCTTATAATTTAATTTACAAATTTTGTGCCCTCATGTTATGCTATCTCCTGTACCTAAATAAAATTAAAGAATTTTTTTTTTATAATAATTCTAAATATTTTTCCATTATTTTCCCATCACTGTATTCATGCATAAAATCGCACGCAAATATAAAACTGCATCAGTGTTTCCTGCCCTTG
The DNA here is from genome assembly GCA_963966155.1 of Clivina fossor. NCBI lineage: Eukaryota > Metazoa > Arthropoda > Insecta > Coleoptera > Carabidae > Clivina > Clivina fossor. Next base: position 7,152,538 of record OZ014565.1, on the reverse strand, counting down.
TCAACAATTAATTACGCATTAATTATGTTTGATGTTGAATCGCGCGCATTTTATTCTCCAAATTCGCATTGCTCGACCGGCGCGGCGTATCGGTGGCACCGCTTATTACAGCGGCGACGTTGGTGCTCCTGCCATCTGCCACAGGTGGACCGTTGCCGCCGTTCCGGGAACGCTTGCGTCACTCCGGGTATTTTGGCGGGCGAACGGGACGGCATTAAACAACGGGTAAACGTATCACATTTGCATGTTAATCAATCAGAGGGTTTGTCAACGTCCCAGTGCCGGAGGTTGTAGGGCAATTTCGAGTAGGAGTAAATTGGATTTTAGGTAGGAATTAAAAACAAAAGTATTAAATTTTTTTGTGTATAAAATACTCTACTTTTTCATAGTAAAATATCAAAATTTTCAAATACGAAGTAATGAATAAAATTTATTGTTGTACAGAATTGCCATACTGGCAGTATTAGAGATTATTGTATAGAATAAAATTTCAGATTAACTCATAAAAATGTTAGGCGAATATCATAGAGTGGTTACATGACTATTTATTATACTGTAATGCGTTTCGTTCGTCTTTTTACGAGATAATTAAATAAAACAAAATATGCACTTATTAACTAGATATTTATTATTTAAAACGATTAAATATAGAATGTAAATATAAAAATATAAAAGTATGAATATAACTATAAACTAAATGGTTATAAGCTTAAACACTAGTAATCAAACTAACACTAAATATTTATTTCACTATTTATATAACTGTTGCACTCGAAGTGAACTTGTTTCAAGCTTAAGGTTTGCGTAAGAACTGTCTTGACTTTAGCATTCGCTGTGTTTTTATATGGCCATCGTGTTTTCGAGAAAGCAACTCTGGTTGCCTGTAGAATATTCCATAGCTGGCCCGATCGTAAACACACATAGAACTTTCTGGTAGGCGTCGCGCGGTCAAGGTTATTCATTTGTGGTAAACAGACGGGTCCTGGCTAGCTTACTTTGCTACATTGCCCCCTCCCTAGAGTGTTCCGTCCCGGGACACTCATAAATTATTGGTGAGGGGCCATGGCGAAATCGACACGTGGTCCCGCGAGCGCAGTGGGAGGTATGATAAAAGTAGCATTCCACGGTCTTTTCGGCTTTCTTGTTTTCCAGAGGATTGAAGCTACAAACAAGAATGTCAATGCCGGTATGCTGGAAAAGAGTTTCCAGCATATTTCTAATAATTCGCCAATCTAAACCGTCAAGGCCACAGCCTACTCTGGGGATCGCCAATTTTAGGATATTGTCCCGCAGGAGTAGCTCGCGTAACGTCTGCAGTGTGTTCCACATTGATTGGTAACTGGGCTTCTCTCGAGACAGTTCCTTTGTAACCAGGTAGTAGATGTTGCGGTGTTCCCTTTGCAGATGTAATGCGGCCCCAACAGCAGGCAGCTGTTCCCATAGCTCGGTGATCCCACCAAACTTCTTGCGGAAAACGGTAGCAATCCCTCTGGACATTTGCAGGTCCTGAGCGACGCAATGTGCAAGTGCATAGTCCTCGGGTACGGTGAACAGGTCCTGTTGAACTTCTCGGGTGACGCCATGACGGGCCTTGCGACCTGCAGCGTAAGAGGACATAAATTGCTCGAAGTCCACCTCTTCGCTCCGTAACTGGTGGACGTGGCCTTCTTCGATATTAGGATCTTCCTCGTTTTGCCCAGCGAACGGGGCTAGACGATTATAGTGGATGACCCTTGGTTTTCCATTGGGCGTCTTGCGGATCCGGTATATGACATCGTTAATCCTTTTTATGATTTGATACGGCCCTTCCCACCAGCGTTGCAGTTTAGGAGACAGTCCCCGACGACGTTGCGGGTTGTAGAGCCAGACTAAGTCTCCTGGCTTATAACCTCCCATATTAGCATTAATGTCGTAGCCGTCCTTCATCCGATCGCTTGCGATCTGTATGTTGGAACGAACCTGTTGATGTATTTCATCCATCTTCTTTCGTAGGTTGTCGACATAGTCTTCTCCGGCCAGGTCCTCTCCAGGTTTACAGCCGAATTTTAAATCACAAGGCAGGCGTAGCTCATGTCCAAAAACAATTTTTGCAGGGGTTTGTCCAGTGGTTTCGTGCACGGATGAACGATAGGCCAATAGAAACAGATGAATGTATTGGTCCCAGTCTTTTTGATGGTCGGAGACGACTTTTGATAGGTATTTACCCATTGTGCGGTTCATCCTTTCTACCATGCCATCAGACTGCGGATGTAATGCAGTCGTTCTAGTCTTCCGTATTCCTAGTAACCGACAAACTTCCTGGAAGATGTTGGATTCAAAGTTTCGTCCCTGATCGGAATGTAATTCCATTGGTATGCCGAATCGACTAAAGAGCTCTTTCACTAGGACTTCGGCAACTGTGGTAGCTTCTTGGTTTGGTAGTGCATACGCCTCTACCCATTTACTGAAATAGTCCATGGCTACCAGGATAAATTTGTTTCCTTGCTCACTCATCGGGAAAGGACCAGCTATATCAATGGCTATTCGCTTGAATGGGCTGCCAACGTTATATTGTCGCATTGGCGCCTTACGTTTTCTATGCGGGCCATTACTTGTAGCGCATGTTACACATTTTCTGCACCACATTTTCACATCTTCGTGGCATCCGACCCAATAGAATCGTTCTCGCACTTTCTCGATCGTTTTCTTGACTCCTAAATGCCCGCCAGAGGTCCCGTCGTGGAGTTGTCGCAGTACATCCGAAACCTTGTTTCTCGGAACCAGTAGCTGCAATTTTTCCTGGGATCCCTCTTCATTTTCCAGAGTCCTCATTAGGAGCCCATTCCTAAGTACGATCGAGTTCCATTGCGACCAATACGATTTAAGGGTGCGACTATGTGGTGCCACTTCTTCCCAAGTTGGCCGTTGATCTATCGTTTTCCACCGTTTTAAGTGCTTTAAATCAGTGTCCATATCTTGTTCGTGGCTAATATTCCCTATTTGCCAGTCGTCATCAACGGCGGTCGTCCTAAGGAGAGTGGTCGCTTTTTCCTCAATTCGGGAGCAACTTTTACAATCCGGCAAGCATGGTCTTCTTGACAAGGCATCGGCATTACAGTGACTTTTGCCAGCGCGATGTTCAATGTCGAAGTCATATTCTTGTAATCGTTCAATCCATCGTGCCACTTGTCCTTCTGGGTTCTTGAATCGCAGCAACCATTTGAGGGCAGCATGATCGGTCCGCAGCAAGAATTTGCGGCCGTACAAGTATTTGTAAAAATGCTCGATGGATTTCACTACTGCCAGTAATTCTCGCCGAGTTACGCAGTAATTGCGTTCGGGCTTTGACAGTCCTTTACTGTAATAGCCGATGACCTTTTCCTGTCCTTCCTGGATCTGCGACAGGACTCCGCCAATGCCTACGTTGCTCGCATCCGTATCCAATATGAATTTGCCTTCCTGAAGAGGGTAGCTTAAGACTGGTGCACCCACTAAGGCCTGTTTCAGGGTATCAAAGGCATTCTGACAGTCTTCATCCCAATTGTATTTACGACCATCTTCGGTTAGACGTGTAAGTGGTTTGGCTATGTTGGCAAATCCTAGAACATACCGACGGTAATAGGAACACAAACCAAGGAAACTTCTGAGTTCGTGTTTATCTAGCGGTACTGGCCATTCTTTGACAGCTTGTGTCTTTTCCGGATCAACAGCTACTCCTTTTCCGGAAACAACGTGGCCGAGGTAGTGTACTTCTTTCTGGAAAAGGTAGCATTTCTTGGGACTCAGCTTTAAATTGGCATGTCGCAGCCGTTGGAACACTTCTTCCAAATTCTTCACATGATCCTCGAAGGACTTTCCAATCACAATTATGTCGTCTAGATATACTAGACACGTTTTCCAGGATAGTCCATTCAGGACATTTTCCATCAGCCTCTCAAAGGTTGCCGGAGCATTACAGAGTCCGAACGGCATTACTTTGAACTGCCACAGTCCCGATCCGACACTAAACGCTGTTTTCTCACGATCTCCTTGATCCATGGCAACTTGCCAGTAACCGTTTTTCAGGTCCAGAGTCGAGAATATTCTTGATCCGGCCAGCGTGTCCAAGGTATCATCTATTCTTGGCAGCGGGTAGCTATCTTTCTTTGTTACATTGTTCAACAGGCGATAATCAACACAAAATCGTGTTGACCCATCCTTCTTTTTCACCAGAACCACTGGCGACGCCCATGGACTGTTTGAGGTTTCTATCACATCATCCTTTTCCATGTCTTGGATGATTTGTTCGGCCTCCTCACGTTTCGCCAGTGGTAGTCTTCGCGCAGTTTGGCGTATAGGTCTCGCATCACCAGTGTCGATTCGATGATGAACAATGTTGGTTCGACCAGTACGACCACCCTCGGTTTTGAATATATCTTGGTAACGACACAATAGATCTTTAACTTTGTGTTGTTCTTCTTTGGTTAAATCTTGACAAGCACTCATGACCGTTTTGTTCAGATGTTCCGGAAATTTAGTTAACGTGGTTGCCGAGCTATTAATTTGTCGGACGATAGATGACGGTGACGAACAGTAACCAATCGACGTTCCATTACGTAATGTTACGGAATAATTGTTGATATTCATCAGCCGTACTGGAATGTTCTTCGTATTTCTAACTATAGTTTTTGCAATCAGCACTCCTTTATCCGGACCCCACACCTGACACCAATTGTAATGCGTTTCGTTCGTCTTTTTACGAGATAATTAAATAAAACAAAATATGCACTTATTAACTAGATATTTATTATTTAAAACGATTAAATATAGAATGTAAATATAAAAATATAAAAGTATGAATATAACTATAAACTAAATGGTTATAAGCTTAAACACTAGTAATCAAACTAACACTAAATATTTATTTCACTATTTATATAACTGTTGCACTCGAAGTGAACTTGTTTCAAGCTTAAGGTTTGCGTAAGAACTGTCTTGACTTTAGCATTCGCTGTGTTTTTATATGGCCATCGTGTTTTCGAGAAAGCAACTCTGGTTGCCTGTAGAATATTCCATAGCTGGCCCGATCGTAAACACACATAGAACTTTCTGGTAGGCGTCGCGCGGTCAAGGTTATTCATTTGTGGTAAACAGACGGGTCCTGGCTAGCTTACTTTGCTACAATACTAATTGTAAGAGCTAATTGCATACAACTTTGTTAACTCAATCAATATCTTAACTATAAATTTTCAACTATTTTGATACGCCTAATTTATTGGGTAATCGACAATTTAGTTGCCTAGTTTACTTATTGATTATGTTTACGACGTTTTTTAACTGGTTTTTCAATCGCAAAGCTAAATCTAATTATGCAGTTGAAATCATTACAACTAGATTTTTAAAATGAGATTTACATTACTTTTAAAAAAATTTAGGCTCGGTTGCACAAAGCATTGTTAACTTAATCAATAAGTTAGCAACTGATTGTTAACTGTCTTGGAATCGTTTCATTGATTGATCTGTTGGCAAGTTAACGAATTGGTTAACTTATAAAGCGTTCAACAATACTTTGTGCAACCAAATCTTGTTCTTTTTTTATTTTAGATCTGTAAATTTTGAGTAATGTCTTTGTCTTGGAAAATAAAAACAAAAAAATATTTTTCAGTTACTACTTAATATAACACGATTGTTTTATTTTTATGCTCTGCACATAAATTCTTAGACAATCTATATATTTCTTCTAAGTAATATTACGGGTATACTTCTACTGAACGTTGACGATTTCGGTAACTTATAAAACATAGTTCTGCCGGAGTCGGTGCCGACGCGCCGTATCGTCCTGCCGAGTCCGGAGTGGGCGTGAACTCTCGGTGTGCTCCGGCAGGTCCGAGTGGCGATTAGGGCGTAAGGAGTCGGCCGCCTCTCGCCCTGACAGATAATCAATATCTGTAGCCTGCGGACACTCGCACACACATACACACTGCCAAACAACTCGACTAATACACATATGGATGGCACGACTGTGTAGAGAGGTGTATACGTACACGGTCACAGATGGATATATCTACCGGGAAGCTTTTGTGGCTGTAGTTGAAGTTCACGTGAGATGGAAACTTTGAACAGGGCTGGATTAAGAGCGGAATGATACACGGATACTCTGATTGAAATTGTGGATCAAATAAAAATTTGCACACTGAACGCTTTATTAGCAAAGACTGTTTCAAAATTTTTGTTAAAAGAAAATTAGCTTTGCTAGCATATTATACGGATAGGATACATATGAGAAACTTTATTTTAAAACTTTAAAATAAATTAGTTTTTAAGTTTTGAGAAAAATAAAATATATTTAAAAACTGAGGAAATATAGTTATGATTTAATATAGTAATAAATCTTTCAGAATAAAAAAGCTTTAAGATTTAGTTCTGTATTAATTTTAATTAAAAATCGACATTTCGTAAATCATTATTTTTTTTGTCAATATGTCGATTTTTAATTAAAATTAATACAGAACTATGTTTTGTTTAAAAAATATAAAAAATGCAGGATTTTTTATTTGGGGGTCAGAGAATAATAACGTTTTGAAACAAAAGTTATATTTCAGCAGCCAAATTATGAAAGTAAATTTAACTTTAAAAGAATATTTTTGCTTCTTTACATTTGGTATCATTTAATGCATATAGTGGCATCTACGGTTTATTTTAGATAAAAAAAAATAATTACGTTTTGAAATTGCTCCTAATATGTTTTTAATATTTTCATTTTCATTATAAAATTAAAATAGTACTTTTAAAACAAATTATTATTTTCCTTTCTAATACGTACAACCTAAAAAATATGCAGTTAATTTAATATCAAAATAAAAGATTTGTAACGCAAACTGTAAAGAATGAATCTAAAGTTACATTGATAATCATAGAATTGTAATATATTTTTAATTGTAATTTGATATGTTTTTGGTAAATTTAACTATAAAAATTACAACATAAAATATGGTAAAATTACTATAATCATCAATGTAAATTTACATTAATTTTTTACAGTGTATTTATTGAGTGAGGAAATTTAAGAGTCCAGCCAAGATATAAAGGACTAAGCAATGTCTAGACTAAGTCCGAGAAAATATACAAAATTGATAATTACTATCAAAAAAAAAGGCCATTTGTCAGTTTATTGGTCACCGAATGTGTTAATTTGATCAGAAAAACAGAAAAACCCCGAAACTCATCGAGAAAATGCTTGTCACATTTCCGCTCATCTACACCATCTTTTGCCCGCCTAATTCCGTCCGCCCCTAGGGGCTAGAGCTTCACCAACACAATCTATGTATAGAGTATTCTAATGTAAGCCAACCATTAACCCTTAAAGCTCGTAAATCGACGCGCTACACCCTGCACGCTGCGCGCCAAAAGGGATGCTGGAACCATGAAGTTTGTTTCACAACGCCAACGGTTGTTCCTTGGCTCTCCGCTCTGCTCGCAATACTCGCTTGGTTTGCGCGCAAAATACAGGGAGGGGTGAGTAAGACAATGAAACTTATTGAATTTGCGAATAAGCAAACGATTGTGGGGTACGGTTGTACTGGTTGTCTGTCTGTCTCTTGCCAGGCACCAGTGTATACACAACACGGGAAATGGTTTGTTAGTTTATAATGATTGGAATTAGTTTGAAGAAGAAATTATTTTAGCATTTAGTTTAGTTGTAATGTAATATAAGATGTAGACATTTATGTCTAATAAAAAATGATGTTTTAAGTTCAACAATATTTTTATTATTTAGATTGTTTAAAATATATTTACTTGCAAGAAAATGTACTGAACGTTTTAAAATTTATATTTTTAATCATAGATACTGCAGAATCGGTTTTATAATTGGTTTCTTACAATCTGATTTTAGAAATAGATGAAATATTAAGGTCACTTTTTCCACAATTTTTCTTTTACTCTGATAACTGATAACAGACTTGTAAACAAGTTCTGCTAGATTTGTTTTTGTTTGTTTTAAAATGAAAATTATTATAAATATTATAAATTTAAAAAGTTATATTGAAACAGCAAACCGTACAATGATATGTTTAAATTTAAAATGGAAAATATATTTCTATCAAAAACTGACATGTAATATAAATAATTAATAAAATAATATACTGATAACTTTGTCATTTAGAACACTCGATAAAATTTATTAAAAACCGTGAAATTCGCATAAAAGTTAAATGAAATTTTTAATTTATCCCCGATAAAACTAAACTTTTTATTACGGAAAACAAAAATTCATTTACAAGGTTTTTGTTTCGAACGTTTCCCAAATAAAAATCAATACATTTGTTTCAATAAACATTTGAAAAAGTATTGCCATTTTGTAGGTTTTGATTTTTGTTTTTATTTTATTTTATTCGCTTCTCTTTGATTTGTTTTTTTTCCAAAGAATTGTTTACATTTCCAGTAAATAAAAAACTGAATCATTTATAATATTTAATCTACTTAGTTTTTGCGAGTATATTTTATTAGAAATAAATCGTTAAATGTTGTGATAAATGTATAATAGAACTGGTATAAAAATAAATAATACTTAGTTTATATATTAATATTACAAATAATATTTATCATAGAATTTTTAAAAGTTTTATACATTCTTTTTAAATGCGCAACATAATAAAAAAACAAAAACAGTTAATAAATGAAAATTCGAAAATTAGATTTTCTACCTGTATTATTCCATTTATCGCTAATTTCTTTGTTAAACATTATTTGTTTCATACTATTTAGCTAATTTATTAATTATTTATGGTTTTATTGTATAGAGCTATTATTGTTTTGACAAATAATGAAAATTATTATATTTTTCCATAATATAAGCAGTCATAATACAGTAACTGCGTGTCTGATACGCAATTCAAAGGTTGTCATTTCAAATTGTTTTGAACTACAAAAATTAAATAGAAATATTCTGATTTGTACTGATCCCAAATTTAAAATGTATTGATCTATTGATCTTAGTAATCTTCAGTCTTTTACGGTATCCATTGAATTTGTAGAATTGTTTGGACTGGTATGACGTGGTCGATCTATTTTCTTTCCGCCATACATCGTAGATGGCATCTTCAGTGCCTGGTGATTGATATTTTCTGCAAAACCGTTTAATAATAAACATATGTCTGACTTATTATAAACATATATTGACATTTTTTATTGATTACTTCAGTGAAAGTATATTTATATGTTTTTTAGTAATATTTGATAAAAGATGAGGCAATATGCTTTAGAAACTGATCATATAGTTTTATTAACAAGTTTTATTTGCATTTGTCAATGGTGCGGGTTGTTAGTCCACAGCCAAGCAAGTGACTTTTATCAATTCAATGATATAGAGTTCTTTAACACCAGAAATAATTTTTTTTATTTAAATTCTATATTTCCAGTCTAGTGTGCTAACCACAGACTGCTTGTGAAACAAACGTGATAAATATTATAAATTAATATCACGTAATTTTGCGGTAAAAAGTAATCAATTACCAACATCTCATTACTTCCATTACCTATAAACATCCATCCGAAATAATTTCTCCTTTCCCAATCATCACGCAAACCCAATTGGACTCTAATCAAATTCTCAATACCGCTAATTATATTTACCTTAGACATACAAACCATATAGACGTACGCATACAGGTACAGCACAGCCATATTGCATCTTTCGCCTATATCTAGTACCTACTAATTACTTTGATCATAGCTAATTACACTGATCGTATGATGTCATACATGACGACAGTACTGCGTCGATTATATAATCTCTGTATATAATATCCATCCCTTTATTTAGCTTCACATAGAGACATATTGTATATAGGCTTTATAGATACATATGAAACAGTAAATGCAGATACAGAGTGATTCAATGCAATGGAATTATATGGGAAAGTTTTTTAATTGATAAAATGACAATAAAATAATTATTTTAATATCTAGTATTGAAAATATATTTCCAACTAAAAAAACAAAATATATTTTAGAAACGGTTTGTTTCCAGAGTCATGTTTATTAAGACTTTTTCATTTATTTTTGTTGTACTATATGCTTTTAAAAATTTTGACTTTTAAGTACTATATATATAATTTTTCAATAATTGTTATTGGGTCAATTTGACCCATAACGCCATAACTTATGATGTAAGACATCAGAAAGAACTTTTCTAATATTTTGTCAAATTGAAAAAGGCTTGTCATACGGAATCTTTATTTATTCATTTATTAATTAAAATATACATATGTATTGTAAATAAATATTTTTATAAAAATTAGCTTTGACACAAGTAGATCATTGGAGAAAAATAATGGATGAAATGTTAGAAGCAACTGCAGCTCTAAATATGAATGCTTTTAAAATAGAATTATTTTTATACTATAGTATGCTATGCTATAATTAAGGACAGTTTTATAAACCATTTTTAATTGATAATGTGGTTAACTACGCGTTTGATTATCAACTAGTTTCAAAATATTTGATTGATTGGTTTGTAGACAACATCACGCTATTAACTGAAAATAAGTTTAGCAACGTTTTATGGAGTGTTTTCAGTAGTCATTGTTCAGTACTTAATGTTATAAAATCGATACTTTTGTTTATTACTTGGAATCTTAGTCTAAAGCAAGATTTTTTACCTAGCAAAAAAATTTTTCAGAACTTATTATATTAAAATAAAACGGTTTTAGGTTGTAGTATATATAGTATATATCGACGTTTCACCGTACTAAACGTACATCATGTTTCAGTTTCTATGAATCACGCTGTATATACATATGAAACAGTAGATACACGTATATATAACTCAACCCCTCTTTCAAAATGCTATACTAGAGGAGTATTATAGTATACTGTTATTGATTAACTATACTGTTGTTATACAGTACGAGTAACAAAGACGGGGTATATAGCAATGGTTATGGAGCGTATGAGAATAAACCCCCACTAGATGTACTGCGAACAGAGAAGTGTGTATTGTATAGTGGCTGTAATAACTAACTATAGAAGGACCTGATAGGGATTAAAGACAGGACAGGAAATTATGTATTCAATTTGCAAAACTGTACTACGATTATAGTTTTTTTTTTTTTTGCTACTATCGAGTGTTACTGTTTTTTGTTTTTTTTTTTTTCATTTAGAATGGCTTTTCGTATGTAATTGTTATAGTTGATGAATTGTAAAATTAGTAGTATATAATATAGGTAATAAAAATTTTAATATTAATATTACAATTAATTTTGATTTACATCAGGGAATGAAATCGGTAAAAAAATCGGTTAACCAATATTTTTGTAAATATTTTGCGAACAAAAAAATAATATCAATAACTAAATTTGATTTTTGCGTGGACGTCCGATGCGTAGATGGAGTGGTATGATTGAGAGTGTTTTGCGTGAGCGAAAGTTTCCAAGTAGCAGAAATAAAGAGCTAGATCATAAAATTTTATAGATTTTTAATTAATGGAAGCCAAATTTTATTTAACTCAATTCTTTCACAATGATTGATGTTTACGATCTAGTCACTTATATGTATCAGTTTTTCCTGATGAAAACGAGCGTTAAGTTTCGTCGAAACGTTGATTATAAATAAATTTTATTACAGAACTTGAACCTAAAGCAGTTTTATTCCAAGAAGTAAATAAATTATAGTTACATCTACCTAGAATTATTAATAAAAGATGTATGTACTTGTATGCGTAATATTGGATAAACTTTTATAAAAATGACTTCTATAGGAAATTTTTTTTGACACTGAAATTACTACGTTTACTTACACACTCAGATTTCAAACTAAGATTCAGTAAACTTTTGACAGCTGTAATCAAATGTTAGTAAGTAGTAAATTACAGTTATTTATCTACCAATCTATTCTAACTTTAAAAAATTGTTGTCTATTTTATTTATTTATTAATCTTACATTACTAACTTTTAATATTACTTATTTACATATCAAATCTGGAAGTAATTATTCCTGGTTTAATTAAAATCTTATTAATTTGCATAAATAATATTAATATACTTGAAATTAAAAAGTAAATAAACAAATGGTATACAGAATTAATAATGATAATCATGTTTTAAATAATATAATTATATGCTAAAACGTATGGGTTTATATTGGGAAATAAATTTAAACTTAATTATTATTCAAATTTAATAAGCAAATTAGACTTTGTTTTATTTAAAAACTAAGACAATCACACAAAGGCTGTTTCTTAAATTAGAATAACACAGGCATGGTCAAAAGCTTCTGTTCGAACCGAGCTAAAAATTCTTTGATTATAAAAATCATAAAAAGTAATTACCAATTAATCAAATTAACTATATTCTACATATTTTACGAAACAATCTACTTAAGTTGTAATTTAAAGAAAGTTTTAAGGTAAGTTTTTAATATTTAAAAATCAGAATAATTTTAATTTTTATTTTATTACTTTATTACTTTCACATAAGTACTTTAATAATATGTGTATTAATAATAATATTAATATATTTGCTAAATTATATACATTTTGATATTAGGTATACATATATTTTTTAAGTTTACTGTAACAATATTTTCAAATACATATTTCAAATATTAGACATTTATTAAAAATATATAATTTTATTCGATAATAAATTAATTAAAATCGCATTACAATATCCAATAAAAGATCAATAAAATCTGAGACAGAAAAAAGTGAACAGCATATAAAAACAAAATACATGCAACTAGTGTCTATTTTTTTTACAAAAAAAAGAGCAGAAAAAAAACTTGCAACAAGCGTAAATAAGATAATATAAAAGCCATTAATAAAAACATATATAATAATATTTTTTTATCGGAAATAACAATTTATTCTCCATTAAACTTCGCCTACGCGTCAAACTAGAAAACATTTCAATTTGCCATAAACAGTGGGATACAGATAAGAAGAATAATAAAGTAACAACTCCGTTATCACTACGATAACAGATAATAAAATGATTACAAGAACCAGAATTAACTATCAGATACGTTCTCATATACTATACAGAACAATACGATGCATTATAGTAATTTAAATAATGTAAGGGTTACAGTAAATGAATTAAATTTGTCAAAAATCTGTATAGCTCTGTCCAGATGTACAGTTTTTTTGCAACATTTTGTCTGCACAGTATAAACGGTGGTAAACAAAAATTATTTAATCTTTCCACTCATTATTAATCGAACAATAAGATGAATAAAGTTTTGAATATACATATATCATACGGTTGAATCTACAGAATTTTTTGGACTGGTATGTCGCGGTCAATTTATCCTCGACGCACACGCAGATGGTATCCTAAGTGTTTGGTGACTGAATGACAATTTCTGTTCCGTAATTTGCTATCTATACCTCTATTTAATTCAAATGTTTACGTAGTCAAATATAAAATAAAATGACATTTCAACAAATTGAAAAAGAAAGAGCTTTAATAAAAATAAAAAGAAAATAAATTTATGAATTTTTAATAAATAATTATGTAATTAAAATCAGAAATTAAATTAAAAGGAAAAGAAATAAAACTAAAAATAAAACAAAAAACCGTAAATTAAAGTTAATTTTATTTTTAATATACAAATTTTTTTTAAATAGTTTATAACAAACAGATTGACCATTTCTTTTATCAATCATAGTTCTAACTGCAAATATTTATAATGAAAAATAACTTTTATGATAATAATAATGCTCTGACTATATTATTAAAATTCTCTACATTTTTCTCAATAAAACTGAAGCAGAAGTGTCATTTTAATCCAAGCTTAAATTTTAATTCCACCTATGTAGATTAATTAGCGTAACTCCGTATTTAACTCCGGGTTTAATTTAACTCTCTCTTGTGAAACACTTTTCCAAATTTAATCTTGAGTTAATTATTTTAACTCGCGTTTATCAAACCGGGAATAAGTCACTTTTATCTTCTTAAATTGTAGTCATTATAACATGATTGTTGAATAATAAAATTGAGTGAACAAAGTTTCTAGGATACTCACTACAATCACACAAAACATCAACCACTGCTTTTAAAATAACACATACTCTCCAATGCTGATATAATACTATACAACCTACGAGTACATCAAACAACATTGAAATATCAAAATATCAAAACAGACCAATCCATCGAACGCGGTATCCAGGACCCATATAATAATGATCGATGGTCAAAATATGCATCCATCGCGGGGGGGAGGGGGTTTGTAGGTGTGTGGACATCGTTGCATTCGCGGTCGGTTAATGTGACATAAATCAGCGAACCTAGGGTTAAACATAATTTATGATTTCATCGCGCTATACAGAGAGCAAAACTGTGTGAATTGTGTGCGCTTTGAGCTGTGTATGTGTGCCTGTGTGTGCTAGTTCGGGTTGGTTATAGGCGCGCAAATGAGCTGACTGCGTTGGATCAACGATTACTGGTTACAGAAGCACTCGGCTGAATTGCCAGTGACGTAGATGAGGTGATTTTTGGTGGAGGTGCTCTTTCAATTTTGGCGGATTAATGCTGATGATTATTATATCGCTTTTATTTATAGACTTGTATTCAGTATTGAACCTTAAATGCATATCATTTTATAATATAAAATAAGCAAAATTATGTCGATTTAGAGCTGCAACATACAAACTTGTCAAGTTTACATGAATAATCAATTTTATTCATAAATTTTTCGATTACTGTAAAATTTGATATATTGTACAACGAGCACATAAGGTTGTTCATTTCTTACAAGTGGGAAACGATCATTTTGTGCTAGTTTTATGGTATATTTTTACTACAACTATAAAGTAGATAATTGTACGTTTCGATGTGACATGAATGAAATTCTAAAGTTATCTTATCCGATATTGCATATGTAATGTTTCGATTGGGCAGAAACTACACGTTACCATAGTAGCGGCTTGCTTATCTCAAAAACAATGTTGTGATTCGTTAAAAACATTATTATAGGCCATTCTTATTTCGCACGAATAAACGGAACTAGTTATATATTGTGGTTAAGTTTATCAGTGGATATTTAAGTGACACATCTAATTATAGTCGTGAAACAAATTATTTTAAATTGTTCTAGAAAAAAATTTAACATTTTGGCAAAATTAAAAATATTGTTGCGATATTGTGCCACACCCTTTTGAGTACATGGCGTGATTATGTATATATGTTGCGCTATTTTTTAAATTAGCAGGATGAAGTTAAATAATTAATTTTTTAACAGTGATCCTACAGCTCTTAAAATCTGTACCTGTAAAAGTTTACCATTTATTTTACTAATTTTTATTTTATTATTTTCTGCAGAAAAAACAATTATTTTGAGATTCATTTTGTCTTTATCCGCATTTATTTCTGATTTAATTTTTAATTTTTATGAAAATTCTATTACATACATTTCTATTTTTGTTATTTGAATTTATTGTTTTATGAATATAAAAACAAATCTGTATTTAAATCCAAAATAATATTAGTTATTATTTTAATTTTTATAAAATATATTTACGGTTAATATTTTTTTTACATAATTACCTGGCATTTATCTTATTTTTATATTTAGTACGTTACATAATATATTTTTTTTATAATACTTTTGGATATACGTTACTACTTTACTTAATTAAAGTATTAAAAAAAAATGTTTTTTATAACTTTGACAATAAATATTTACAACTGATACCAAAGTTCACAAATAATTAAGTTAAATGAACAATTTTATAATGAAAATTCGTTATTATGTTTACACATTTTCGTGTTATTATTTTACATATATGTAATAAATTGTGAGAATAAATAAAAATAATGTTCAAAACATATAATTTTACATATTTACGTATCTGATTATTATTTTTAATTTCTGTAATTTACATAATCATGATATTTTTACATATAAATATCTTCGTAATGGTGAAGCTCGTAGGTAATCACATTTTTATGAAACACATATAGATAATATCAGAAATATATTTTAATTTACACAGATATTATCTTAATATTTGCGCACAAGATATGCTTTATTTATTGACGAAAAAAAATTTTTTTTCTGTTAACTATTTTTAATATTAGGGTATAAAATGAACTGTAAATTTGCTCCATACTCACTCCATGCTTTGTCTTTTGCACTCTGGATTATAATGATGCATCTTTTTTCGACAACTGATGACTTATCTCTTCAGAATACTCAGTTTAACTCCGGTAATGAAGTAGAGAAAGGAGAGCTAATCTATGACAGGATTTTATTGGATTTTTCAATTTTGCTACTGGTTTCGCAAGCAGTTGAAAAAAAAAGTAATGGAATGCATAGTTGCTTCTATTAAAGCTTTTAAATGTTTTTTATAATCTTTTGCATAAAGTCTGAAAAACACACAAACTATTTTAATTAAATTTTATACAAACATTAAAAAAAAACAATGTATGTAGTGTTTCCGAAAAAATGTTAACCTTTAAACTGGTCAATATATAATTCATAAGGATGAAATCAGCAAACAAAATCTAACAAAAAATGTATGTCCTACATCTTTTGTTTTGTGTATATATTTATTTATAATCCCAAATTAAAACTGTAATTTTGGGCAAAAAATTCTGTGTACCAACGCCGTCTATGTTCATATCCAGGAACTACTGAAACAAAACACAGTGGCAAATGACCAGTTCAGCGAGCTACTATATGAACAACGAGGCAATGAGGACTTCAAACATTGTGGCGCACGGCCTGCTAGATTATAAAATGTTGATAATATTGATTTACATTCACGAGTGAGTTTGTAACAAATTTACGCACACATACACACACCGATTTTATTGAGAGAGTATGTGTGTGTGTGTGTGTTAAATGTTTGGGGGTTGATTATTAATTTAGTGTAAAACTATACTAGGTTGAATGCCGAAATGGAATGGGACTGTATTATGATTTTGTGTATTTATTAATGAGTTAATTAAAAAGGTTTAGAATAATAATTTAATAATAAATGTCTATATGAATTTTATGGATTATTTTTGTTATTTGATAACACATAAAGACCTTACAGGAAAAGTGACAAATACGAGATCTTATTTTAAGATAATAATGTTTAAAGAGAATAGCTATATATATATATAATATCTGACAAATGAACTGCAATATGTGACTGGACATTTTTCTATTAGTGAAACAAAACAAGAAAAAACAAAAATTCTTATCACTGCATAATGGAATAGTTTGTGCTAAACTCTTATAGGTACATGGCGTGATTGTATATGTATGCATGTATCTATATTTTTTTTTTAATAATTGTGATTTTTACATACATAAAAATATTATTTTCAAATTTTTTTAAAAATCTTTAAAAGTTTTAACAGTGGAACTGGATACTCGGAAATATTTTTAACGTAATATCATATCAAAAATCTAAACATAATATAAAGCATATATATATATATATATATATATATATATATATATATATATATATATATATTCTAGGTAAACATTATTTGCATATCATTGAATAAGAAAAAATGCAAAAAAAACATAAATTTTTCGACGAACGTTGATTTGATGATAAAATATTTAGAAACTAACTGGAATCCAACTGTATCACAGATTAAATTTATGCGTTGTATTTAATATACAAAATAAAGTATATTTTTTATGTTTAAATGTATTTGACAATTATTTTTACATTTTTAAAATAAAAAAGTAAAGAAAAAGATACATTAGAATAAAATGGCTTTAGATTGTAGTTCTTTCACAAAGTTTTGGCCACCCTGTACCTAGTAACTTGTTTCTATGTTCTGTTTATTTACTATAAATGCTATTTGTGTTATTTTTCTTGATAAAGATGTATATTGAGTATATCGAATCATGAATTATTAATAAAAATTAATACAAAACTACCATTTAAAGCCATTTTATTTGAATGAGTGTTGAAAGATTTTATTTTTACAAAAAAAAATATATTAAAAAGATACATACTCGTATATATGTAAATAAGAAATAATTGCGTATATACATAATATGTATACTACCTCGTTCTATTTATAATATTTATGATTATTTGTACTATCATAGAATGAATATTTTTCTCTTTAATTGCGGTTAAAATTAGATTCTGTTTTAAGCGTAAACAGGATAAGTATTTGTTGATAATTCTTTGAAAAAAACAATACGTTTTGATAATTGTTTGTTAATATACAGAAAAATGTGTTCTCATTGCATATATTTTCATTTTATTTTTTTCCTAGAACCTACAAATTGAATGTTTACATTGTTTTGACATATTTGTAATATTTATTCTTACAAATACATTCCGTATTTAAAAAGCAATACTACAAAAATCAACTGAAATTTGTCTATCTTCATTAGCTAATTACATAAAAAAAAAATAATTTTGATAATTTCAATAAATAATTAATAATTTCAAAAAATATTTTATCATAAACCGTCTTGCAATTTTTTGGATTGGGACACTGTAGATTTAGTGAGGTTTTCAAGTTTGTAGGGTTGGCAGTACTGAATCTAATGATTTTTTGAGTTTGGTGCGATTGGGATATCTTGGATTTAGTGACCTTTTTCAAGTTACAAGGTTGATAGTACTGAATCTAGTGACATTTTATCTTGCACCTGATTGGTACCGCGAGCATTAAAAACACATTTATTTTGTTTTCCAATAACAATTTCTTTATTACGGACAAATTTGCAACAATATCATTTACCGATAAATGCTACAAAAACAATTGATAATAAATCAACTTTTAATATCTAAAAAAAAAAAAATATTTCTGAAAACATTTCCCTAGCTCAATAGCATTTATAGTACTATAGCTTTACTCGCTGATAATTCTTCAATTTTCTAACGAGCTACTTGAATTGTATGTTTCAGTTTCTTATCAGCATCTTGCCTTGTTCCTCTTATCGTGTTTGATAGTTTCGTTTTTTTTTTCTTTTTTTTCGTATTGTGTATACACCACCATACGGCCTTATCGGTTGCACTTAGTACTCAAATGACTCCCAGTCACACGAAGATGTAAACTTGTGCGTTGCAAATTATGCACACAATGGATGACTATAGGACGGGAAAAAGAAAAACAAAATTTCAATTATTCGACTGTTTAGGAGTATAAGGTTTGGTCAAAAATATTTTAGAATTGATTGAATCGTGATGAAATAAAAATTTTACTATTTGATAGATAAGAATGTAATAATTGTATTTATTTGACTTGAAAAAGCAAAATAATAGTGAAATAATCAATTAAAAATTATTAAGTCAGGTTAAGTGAATTGACAATTGCATTGCTTATTTTTGCTTGTATTTGTATTTGATTATTTGTGTGATTATTAAAAGAAGTGCAAAAAATGCCATGTATTTATTTAAAAAAAAATGTTTGTGTTTGATACAAAAGAACAAAAATATTATAATAAATGTAACAAAATTTTGTAAACAAAAAACGAACTGTATTTTTTGAAAATAATTATTATGATATAGTTTAGAAATCGGACAAATAAAATAAATAAATTACTTTACTGTTATCAGTCGCAGAACTTTATGAACATATCTTACATATGATCAGTTTTGAGCTTTTACGATGTACACAAAGATACAGTTTTCAAATTGGACGGTTTTATTTCGTTTATTGGAAACAAACATGGTTGCATTCTTCACATATCAATACGTCTCAAGTGCTGTTGTGTATCAAGCATTCAATATAAAGAATCGGAAAGAACTGGTTTACAAACAACTTTCATAATACAGAAATTAATTATTTTTCTCTATTTAAAAAAAAAGAGAAAAAAAATCTGTTAAGTTGAGATTTTGATTTTGCTTTTAGCTTCGAACAAACAGATTCATCATTTGGAAATTTAATAAAACAGAAAATTATGTAACATCTCTTCTTTTTGTAATCAAAATAAAATCATAAATTCTTAGAAAAGATTTGTTCTACATTTTAGAAAACTTTATATGGTATAATTTTTTAACTAATTTGATAATGGAACACAATCAACTAATTAGTACAAAAAATTGTTTATATGCTATTAAAATTATTTCTTGGAAGTTACATATTTTTTAAATTGGATATTTGAACATTTTTTATTTAAAAATTAAAATCAGCAACAATCCAAAATATTAATTAGATTCATTAGTATTAATTATGATTAAAATAACTAATCAAATTTAAGTCATTTACTATATTTATTCTAATAAAAAGTTTATTTGGTATTTACATAACACATCTTTAAGAACATGACGTTTTGTTATCATATAGAACTCTTTCATATTTTTGTGTAAATTAAAAATTAAATGAATGTTTTTTTTAATTTTTAAAAAATGCGAATAATAAAAAAAATAAATGTAAAATAATTTAATCAATCAGACATTTTTATTTTTATATTTTCAAAATTTTACTTGTTCTAATTTTAAATGTATATTTTAATTCTTGCAACCATTTTTTTCTTTAAACATATCATGTAAGATTCAAAATAAATTTTTAGTCAAACAAATAAATTTATAAGTATACTTCTAATGAAATTTCCAGATCTAATCTCAGACAGAAAAAATTAAATAAGCATTTAGTAAATTTACAATCTTCCAAGTAAACTTTTTCCACACCTTTTTCTCTAACATATCCGTACAAAAATCTTTTCCGAAAAATGAAATTTCCACACCTAACCTCAGACAGCAAAACTTTTCAAAACTCTGTCCAAGGTAATAGTTTTCCATCTGCTCTCTTTCTCTTCTTACCGTACATCCATATTTTCCACTCCGAAACCAACTGTTTGTGCCTCAATCGTGATATGAATTTCTCATTTACCTCTCGACAACCTCTTTTGCCGCTTCGATCGATATATAAACTCCGCACATGGTTACAAAAATGAAACGAGAATTTCAAGCTCCCGTTTTGCGATATGCCCGGTTACCAGATATATATCACATGTAGACTATCGAGAAATGTCTTTTGAACGATATTAGCATGAAGAGATATTAAACGTACTGTTCATAACTGTTTATTTTTGTTGTGTTTGATTTACCATACGAATGTGTTAGGATCAGTGACTTAACTACTCACTAGGTATTCGTAAATAATTGGATGCGCATATGAATAAAATAATTTGATTATTAGTATTAAATTTGTATGTTATAATAATTTATTTTCAATTGAATTTAAACATTGAACAGTCAAGAGACTTATTTCGATGATCTAAGTCTTTACAATACTTATACAGAAGTTGAACGAAGAAACAGTTTTCTGAATAGCTTTCAAAGGTGGGTGATTTGATGTTTATATACATATTTGAGATATTATAATGCATCCATATGACATCCCTTTAATATTGTATGCAACGCTGCAGGGTGTTACAGAACTGTGTTAGGGTGAATTTTTTAGGGTGGAAGACGGATTTTACAATATTGTTATTTTTGTACATAATATATTTTGATAAATGTTGAAATTTCATAATATTGTTTGTTGTTTGACGTTACATTATGATGATTTTTGATTCTGAAAGTATCCTGGTATATCAATTCGCATTGAAATTTAAAATTTTATTAATTTATACAATATTTTGATATTTGTCTGAAAAAAATACCAACCTACATAAATATGCTTCAGTACCATTGAAATTTTTTTGAATTTAATTTAAAAACAAATCAGTTTTTCTTAATTATTGAATTTACTGAATTAAATTTTTGAAAAATTTTGTCTTTATAAATTCTTAAATAAATATTTGCTAATGCAACCTCCTAATTTAAATAACAAATCATTCGTTTAATTTTACATTAAAATCAGATGTGCGTGTGTAATAAATGTATATTAGTTGTTTATTATATTAATAACAATTATTAACCACATGTTAAACGAAGTTCCGTAAACAAAACCACACATGGCACATGCGATATTATATTGTTTAAATCAACATTAAAACAATAGAAGCATTTAGCGAAAAAACGTAGTTTATTTATATTCTTCGAAGATGACACAGTTTTAATTAAATAAAATAAATATTATTGTAATGTAAATGCAATTGTAACTCTCTGTTTTCAAATGAATGACTTCATCTAATTTTCCGCGGAATTTTATTATTGTTTTTGTGGAATAATAGTGTTGAATGACGTATTTCCGAAAAGTATTTGTAATTGTACATTTTTTACAAATGATGATACTGCAAATTTTGTTATTGAATGATTATAATGTAAATAATTCGATTTATTATAAATACATTTGTTTGATTACAGTGATAATGGCTATCTGTTTATGCTAATAAGACATTTTTTCTAGCTAACATTATCAATTTAGTTTTTATTTTATATTTTTAACAAATAATAACTTTTTTCTACTCCTGTTGAATAATACGTTTATAATATGTGTCTATTATATTAAATTGTATTTTACAAAATTTAAAACGTAAGTTATTAAATTATAACTAATGGTTTTGACTTTTACAATTCTTAATTTAACTATCCAGTTGTAAAACAGATAATCCGAAAATTGGCGCCGTTGCTAGGATACTGTGTTGACAGAATACAGAATATTTCATACAATAATAATTATCTATTCATAATTATTTTGAAATGTTTTTTCTATTGTATAGTCGTACAAAAAATATAGTGTTCTACTCGTATGTTACTGCTATAATGCACTTTTTTAATTTCAATTACAAATTAAAATAGTGTTTATTATAGAATAACAAAATATTTGTAAATTTTGGACATTTATTTTATAGATTTTTATGTATTTATTTTTAATATAATAAAAATCTTTTAGAACTCATTATATTAAAATAATTAGATTGTAGTTCTGTATTAATATTTATTAATAATCGTCGTTTCGACGTACTCAAGGTACATCTTTATCAGGAAAAATGATACAAATGACATTTACAGTAAATAAACAGAACATAGAAACAAGTTACTAGCTAACAAAATAAGTAACTAGATTATAAAATTTTATAAATTTTTAATTACAGGAAGCCAAATTTTATTTAAATCAGTGCCTTCATACTGATTGATGTTATATTTTTTTTATTTATTTTTTTCGAAAATATAAAATAAGTGTGTGGTATGAAGTTTATCTACAGATAAGTTCTATTTTATTGAATTTGCAATTTGTCATTGTAACAATTACAGTAATCTATAAAATAATTATCAGAAATCTTTTTAATTAAATTCTTAATTTACACGTTTACACCCTTATTTATCACCCCCTCTCTTCAGTACCGTTCAATTAAAAAATAATTTACCTCGTCACCCTAGTTCAATCAAACAATATCTAATAAAACTACAAGCAAAGCTTCGTGCATCAATTTACAGGATAATTTGCGTTTTATTAAGTCATTGAGACATTTCAAGCTTTCAATTATTTACTTAAAGCTTGAAGCCAATAAATTCATTAGAGCAGCTTTTAGATATCGTTTATAATTGATTGTTGTGAGTTTGTGAAAATCTTTAAGCTTACAAATAAAACTTTTATCTATGTTATTTACAATTTTTCCAAGGTAATTAGATAATTTTGCTTAAATAGATACTAATTTGTTATGGCTGTATTTTCTATTTTCATATTAGATTGATGTTATAGATATTCTATTTTGGTATATAACCTAACCTCAAACAACTTCAATTGAGTGAAATGAAAGTGTGGCCAATAATTATTATTATAACTATTAGCAGCGGATTGATAAGAGAAGCAATAGAAATTTATAAAGAAAAGGATAACATCAATCACTGTGAAGGCACTGAGTTAAATAAAATTTGGCTTTCATAAATCTATAAATTCTACGATCTAGTTACTTATTTGTTAACTAGTAATTTGTTTCTATGTTCTGTATTTACTATAATGTTTTTGTCCTAATGAAGACGTTGTTCGTCGAAATGTCGATTTTGAATAAATATTCATACAGAACTTTAACCTAACCTTTATTTAAAAAAATATATATATTAAATTATTCTGAAGATCATAATCAATAATTTTATATACCAAGATTTAAAAGATTATTTAAAAAAAAGTGGCAACAAT
Source organism: Clivina fossor (assembly GCA_963966155.1). Taxonomy (NCBI): domain Eukaryota; kingdom Metazoa; phylum Arthropoda; class Insecta; order Coleoptera; family Carabidae; genus Clivina; species Clivina fossor. The sequence continues at coordinate 7,128,578 of OZ014565.1, read as the reverse complement.
TTTGTTACTAAATTAGTTAAAGGTACTGTCGTAGAAAGTAGGCATAAAATTGTAGTTTAAAAATTTAAATTTTGAGTTAATATTCTGTGATGCGTGTATACAATTTTTGTGAATAAAGATTGATATGTTTTATTCATAAATGACTCAATACTATGAAAAATAAAACAACATTTTTGTTAATTATAGATATTTTTTTATTAGCCGATTAATTATTCTTTGAATAAACTATTCTGTTAATAATGATGGAGTAACTTAACTTGAATTTATTCTAGAGTTAATATTTATTAATCTCTTTTTTTATTACTAGGATCTGGTTTACATTACTATTTTTAACTAATGTTTTGAAACAATGTAGTTATCATAAGAGTAACACTAAAAAGTTGTCAGCTTATATCTTAAATAATCTTAATTCATTTACGAACAAAGTATCTGTATCTATGTACAAGTAAACTTTGAATTACAATTAATTTAACAAGCTGGCAATCACGTTGATTCACCATGATGACATATCTTCATAGAATTAAACATTGGGATCGGTACGTATCAAGCAATTTCCATTTCTTAAAGTCATTGCGTCATTGACTGCAGAATGATCCGCTTATCGCGATAAATTGATTAGAACAGCAATTTAGCGACCATTTCAAACCGTTCTCTAAAAGCATGTGGCTACTAGATTTTTACACTATCATCTCCCTTCGTAAACGCAGAATTTGATTCTTCCGTTTCATACATTATTTATGAATACACGTACAGTTTCTCCGTTCAATAGACTTTCTATAAAACTCAAGCGCCTACCCGTTACCCAACTGTACAGGGTGTCCTATTTTATTTGTTTGCTTCATGTAAACTAGTGTTCAGAACTCTCATTATATTGAAATAAAAAGGCTTTTGAATTTAGTTCTGTATTAATTTTAATTGTAGACGGACTTTTCGAGCTACATATTAATTGCAATCTTCAGGCTTTCACGGCTGATATATCCATTGAATTTATAGAATTTTCTTGGCTGGTATGCCATGGTTGATCTATTCTCGTCGCAGATGTTTCGCCATACATCGTAGTCACCAAGCACTGAGGATGCCATCTACGATGTATGGCAAAATGTCTGCGACGAGGATAAATCGACCACGGTATACCAGCTCAGATAATTTTAAATATATTACTTTTTACAAATAAATATATTTCAATTTTTCCGGAATATTTTTTATAGAAAAAGTAATAACCGATTTCCAAAACTAATTACCAAAATTGGTGTTATAATATCTAAGTTTGTTTTGTTTTTACCGTATTAAAGAACACTGGTTTTCTTTTAAGCCAGCAAGTAAAATAGGATACCGTGTACAATATATTTCTTTGGCCGCCCTCTCAGGCTGACCAGGGTGAACCTTTACGAACAACGGGGGTGACTTTATCGTTCAATAATGCAAACGCAACCCTCTAAGGAAAGGGGTTGGTTCGGTTCGGTGTGTGTGTGTGTGTGTGTGTGTGTGTGTGTGCCGATTTTAAATCCCTGTCGCCTTGATGCTCTTGATACAATCTGATGTGATGTATGGTTAAAACTGTGTGGAGTTTATGTAATTTTTTCCCTTTTTGTTTCCTTGGATATTTTCCTGGGTGTAAAATCTCTTTTGCGTTGTGTGTGGGTGAAACACATGAATTCCAAACTAACGTTTATTTTTTTTGCTTTTTGTCTTTTTCAGAGAACTCAAGCCGGTGCTGACGAGCTGTGATGACGTGCGGTGAATAGCAAGTTTTTGGTGAGTCGAACATTTTACTAAAAAATATGTTTTCTTTCGTTTTATTGGTGGTAATTTGTCTATGAGATAATTGCGGATTTTTCCACATTTTTTCGATAATAAATAACAATGGAAAATCAAATATATATGCATTAAAATTAATATACCCTATTTATAAAATATCTTAATCAGAGAATATTAATACAAGTTTATGTTTAATATTTTAAAGTCGAAATATTAAATGGAAAAATTACGTCATTTGGCGGAAATCGAACCCACCATCTTCCAATCTCCGGTTAAGCGCCTTGCCTGTTAGATCATTGGTGATGCCAATTTTCAGAATTAATTTTAAGTGACATCATCGCACTGTTTTCCCTACCAAGTACAGATTTGAAATAGGAGTCATTATCGAAGTATTGAGATATTTTGAATGTATCCTGCTTTAAATTAATATATATGATGATAAATACGATTTAGTGAGTCTATTGAATAATATTAATAATACAAGTTTATATTTAATATTTTTGAAGTCGAAATATTAACTATAAATTTGTAATATTAATAATATTCAATAGCTTACTTAATCGTATTTGTCATCATATATATTAATTTAATTAGATTATATAATTTCGAATATTATACTACATACCAGTGGGATAAGTTTTAGACACGAAACCCCACAATTTGGGGGCTGCCAACCAAAATAACTTAAATACCACTATCACTATTAAATGATAATAATACCACTACAAATTATTATGTTTCGGAATTTAGTTTGATAATGACCTGGCGGTTAAAATTGTAGTAATTGATTCTGTTCAGTGTATTTTTAATAAATATTGTGATATTTCCAAAGTAAATATGTTTTATTTATGATTTTATTTGAAATAAGGCAAAATCAGTTATCGCATTTCAATTCTATGTAGTAATTACACCATCATCCACCATCTAAAATACTTCATCTACATTGCGGAACAATACCTGTTGTACGTAACGCGCAAATCATTCCATTCGCCCAGTACAAAGAGAGACGCCAAACGCGCGCGTTACTCCATTAGCAGCAGCGGCGGTGGCGCATGCGCATTACGTAGCGTCGGTGTTTGCGTTTGCGTTCGTCTGACACCTTCATTTATCAGCGCCGCACGCCGCCAAAGGATCATAATTAACTAAATAATACGTTCGTACTTTCAGCTGTCAGCCGACTTACTATTATCCACTCTTGATGCTGTCATTATTAAAAATAATCACATCGCTTCGCTTGACTTTTGCGTCTAGTGGAACGCGCGCGGGCGCCGATATTAGTGTAAAGGTGCTATGTAGTTTGGTAAATGAAGATAGGTTTTTGTTTTAAATTTTTTTTATGCTAGTGATGCGCATTAAAGTCTGCCATGATCTTTTAACTATTAATTATTTAACAGGACTAAAAAGAGAATTATATCAGGTGAACCGAGTTTTACTCATTCAGGAGGAAGGGAATTCCTTAAATAGTTAAAAATTACTTATTACTCATAGAGGTTATATTATGATGATGCTATTTATATATTTACTGGTTTTTCACATTCATTTTATTTGGTTTCGAATTGATATCGCACTATTTGAATAAATTCTTTATTGTTATTCAAAAATTACCTATAACTTGACTTGTTTTAAAATATACTACTATTTAAAAAAATTTAATTATATTTTATCATATTTTCATGAAAATAAAAACGCGTGTAAATACATATATCATTTATATCGTGTATGTATTTACACGCGTTTTCCGAAAATTTCAGTTGTGTAGAGGAACCTGTTACTTTCGTAAAAACAAGCAAATATATTATTTCTGATGTTTTTTCGATGTAAAATTATCAATTTTAGCCTGGAAATTTTTTTTATGGACACTTTAATATATATACCTAATAAGTAATGCTATTTATTACATACGCCAATAAGTTTTTTTTTTGTTATTACTCAACATATTTTGATCATTTAAATTATTGTAAGTGCATTACTCATCAATTTGTGACCAATTATAAATTCACATTTGAAATATTTGACGAGTTAGAACTGTTGCTGACACTAATCAGCTATCATATAAAGCAAAATCATAATTATTTTTCTTATATCTTCGTATACGTCCAGTCTGTTTTTCGCGAAAGTGATACTAATATCCAAATGATAACATTATGCGTGATTTCAATAAGCGGCATGCACTTATATTTAGCGTGTTAATTTGACAAATTAATTTTTATCCAGAGTCCAATTTGTTACACTCTTAATTTAAGGAGATAAGAACGTATGTATCATCATGATTAGAATATTGATTGGGTACAATTCGAATTTTGTCTATTCATTGTTATTGTAATATCGTCATCTAGATAGTGAATAATGATTCACAGAATATAAAATTTATTAGTTAAATTAAAACGAATTACGAATATACAATACAATATGGTAAAGTCCCCTTAGCTATTGCAGCTCTGAATAAGTATGTTTCAATTTTATCAATAAATTAAAATATTATTATTTTTAAATGGAAACTTTTATGTGTAAATGTGTAAAAAAATAATAAATACAAATTATTATTTATTTATTTTATTTACTGAATTATTAATAAGAAATTGTTTTATTTATTCATAAATTTCAGTGATTTAACTGTTTTAATATAAAATAATTTAGTAATTTGTCAACTGCAATAATGTATATTTTTTATTTTATTTTAGGTTTTAGGTTGTAATTCTGTAGATACAAATGACATTTACAGTATATGTCATTTGTATCTTCTTTTTCTGATGAAGTCATACGTTGAGTTCGTCGAAACGTCGATTATTAATAAATATTAATACAGAACTACAACCTAAAGCCGTTTTATTTTTATAATAATTCTAGTTTAATTCATTTTGTTAACATATGAAATAATCAATTTGAACTTATGAAGTATAGTAGCCAATAGTAATAAAAACAGTTAGCTACCTACTGATAATACGAACATTAATATTATTGCAATTAATACCACGAGCATAATAAACGTTATTTTGTGACCATGAAAATTTACTTTACGTAGAGTGGATTGCATGCATGCATAATAACTCTTACCTTTGCTAAACTACGTTCGTATAATGAATCAATTTTATATTTCTATTTCAAATTAGGTAAATATTATTAAATATAATCAAAAGTCATTTTACAACTATTAAACAATATGAAATTTTGAATTTAATATTTTTTTTTTTTTTGTTACTAACAATTATGTAACTTTTTAAATCTAACATTTTATTTAATGATTTTGTAGTTTATTCGAAATATTTTTAATATTCATCAATACATATTAAAAAGTTATAACAATGTGTACAGGATGATTTATATCGTATGTACCAATTAGGGAAGTTATTTTGAGTGAAAATTGTCTTATGAACATAGGACCTATTCTATCCAGTTGCGCAACTATAAGAAATTAAAGTTTTATTAGTGACATAGTAAATTTACGACTTTAATAACAAAATAAAATTGTCGAGAGGCAAGTAAAACTATTTTTATATTTTACAACAAAAAAATTATATAAACTATATATAATACTAAATAATTTTTATTTGATCGTATTTCTAATATTATTATTTTACTAAAAATACTATCTGGATTTTGCAAAGCCAAATAAAAAACCATCCTGTAAAAGATTTTTTTTAAATTAAATTTCAAAATGCGAAGAAGCTAAGCGTCGTAACATATCCACTTACAACAAAATTGGTAGCGATAACACAAATTTATAATTGTGTATTATGAGAACAAAGTCATTAGTGGTTTGATTAAACATAATTATCAAGTTTTTACGTAGTTATCGTTTGCGTGCGTTCAAAGTCAAAGTCAAAATGTTTAAAAATCATCAGAACAAAAAAACCTTCATCATTTAACTACCTTTCAATGTACCTAAACAACATTGCTTAATTTATCTGTTTTTGTCTCTGTAAACATCGAGTGAGAACGAGATATGAAAAAAAAAAAAACACACACACAGTTTAGATGACAAGAAATCACGGAAACCTTTAACTTTAATATCTTAAATGAAATTAAGCGACGATGAAGGAGAGAAATACACTCTGAAATGATATTTTCGTGTTCGCTTCCCACGACCGATGTTTTTCCAACATTAGCCACTAATTTGTGACTAGGTTAGCAGTGCTCTTAGAGGCAATTGTCAACAATAATCGTGAAACGGTGTCCTTCGAATGAATTTATTATTCTAAATGTACACACTTTTTGTCTGAATACACGTGCTACTTGTTTCAATTCTTTTTGTTATATGTTTTTTTAATGTTTGATCTCAAATTGTAGTACATATTTATATTGTGGTACGTTTTAAAAAATAATATCGCATCACATGTTACTTTTAATATTAAACTGTTTATTTTTTTACTTGATTGTAAACTAACAAGAATTTCATGTAACTTATAATTATACATTATTATTAGTTATAAAGATAATTATTTTTTTTTTGGAAAATAGTAAACAGGTTTAAATTAGCATAACTTTTATTATTTATATATTTTTTAATGTTTGATCTCAAATTGTTGTACATATTTATGCTGTAGTATTTTTTTTTAATATTTTAATAAACAGTATTTTTATCTAGATAATAGATAATTGGGATTAATTAAAATTTTTTATTTTTCTTTAATTTTAAAATATATGCACATATTATGAAGGATAATGAGAAAAACACAAATATGAATGCATTGTCTGGTCCAATTTTATGATAATTTTTAAATACGAAAACTTTATCTAGATAATTTTACAATATATTATAAGGAAATTAATCTAGATTCATAGTAGATTTTTAAAAAAATTATTTATGTAACAATTTTTATTCTAGATGAACAAAAAACTAAACCAACTCAAATGAAAATTTTCGACTATTATTAAAACATATGTAGTGTGGATTAGCTTTACCATTCATTTAAATCCAGTCAGTCAGTATGTTGTATAGAAAATATTTGAAAAACTTGATGTAATGTTGAACAAGTGTAGTAGTTACGTCGCATAACAGTGTTTTTAATGGCTTACACAGAAACAACAACATACACACGATTTCGATATCTCTCCCAACGCAGGACGCATGCATTCCATAGCTTGTTTTCATATATAAGCATTCATATCTGTTCGGTTTAACGTTAGTACATAGGGTGATATAGTTTGAATCAAAACCGCGCAGGCGGCGCTGAATTTTGTATTATGTATGCAACTTCGTATTTTGCTGTGTTGGTTGTGTTGCCTATGCAACGAAACCAACCCAGCAAAATATAAAGTTGGTTTCAAACGATATTATTTTTGTTAGTTATGTAACAAATACGAAATAAAAATATAAAACATCTATTTTAATTAAAAAATAACTATTATTTGTTTATATTTATTTTCCATAATTAAAATAAGAAAACAGAAATGATTATTTTTCACATATGTTTTGATGTATTATAACTTTTTAATATAATTTTTATTTTATTATTTATTTAAAATTAAATAGAAATTGATTTTTTTTTAAGTTTGACTTTTATGTATATGAAAATAATAATACTATTATAATTTTTTGATAATTTCTCTAGTTATGTGTAATAACTAATTTAATTTTGTGTTTTTTTGTAATTTTATTATAATATTTGTAATTAAAAAGTATATAAACATTTAAATAAATAAATTTGTCTGCAAACTTAAGAAATTAATTTTTTTTAATTTATAAATAACGCAGTAGTTCTAGTTACTGTAAAGAACAATAAGAAAAACATTTAAATTTATAGAATTTTCTGGGCTGGTATGCCGTGGTCGATCTATTCTCGTCGCAGACGTTTTGTCATACATCATAGATGGCATCCTCAGTGCTTGGTGACTAAGCACTGACAACGTCATCTACGATGTATGGCGAAACGTCTGCGACGAGAGTAGATCGACCACGGCGTACTAGCCCAAAAAATTCTATTTCGTTCTATTCGTTAAACTTTTGTGGGCAAATATTTATATATATATATATATATATATATATATATATACATATATATATATATATATACATATATATATATATATATATATATATACATATATATATATATATATATATATATATATATATATATATATATATAAATATTTATTGTACATTTTATAAAATAATTCAATAAAATTAAATATAAAAGTAACAGGGCAATACAATGTATCATTCGCAATGACACAAGATGTGTACGGGGTAAGTGAGGTAGAGGGGTGAGAAGTAGAAATACGAAAACGTAGATAAGAATGGAATGTTTGTATGTTTCAAACAGGTAGCGAAATTTTAGGGTACGCTGTGTAACGGTTAGGTCTCTAAGTTGCTAGAATTGTATACGAAATTGAATACCGAGCGAATAATTATTTATAGACATATGTACATATATTATTTTAGTCAACTCTGAAATAAAATTCGTATTATTTAAATTTCCGAAATGTCATACTAAAAAATTGTATTTCAGTTGAAAATAATTATACTCATTTGACATAAATATATGACAGATATATTGTCTAAATTTGTTGCTTTTTGTAATTATACAAATTAATATATAAATAATATTCTCGCAAAGCGAGAATGGAGCTAGTCGAATGTGGTTTGATTTTATAAGCTAGTTTTTCGACTAGCTAAAATACAAGATTAGAAGTATATAAACCACTTTGACATTATTAAATTATTATTAAAATTCATTTACATTCCATATGACCCCTAAAAAATTGTAGGCCCTTCTGGCTCCGACCAAATAAATATTATTCAAATATTATAAGGATTAAAAATAAGCGTCAATGAATAAACACGATATAGCAAACAGGCTCTTATAATAAAAATTGTTTTTGCTACATGACAAATAATACATTGTAGCAACCCAATAAACATTTTGCATAAATTATATCTCTATCTCGCTTGCAATGTTTGTTTATATGTAGATATCTATATATGTATACAGATATAGAACAAATGAGAGCGAGAAAAAGAAAAAACAAAACTTGTCTTACTACAAAATCATGCCTACAATAATTCTACAAAAAAAGTTTTGAAATATACACATATTTTGTTTCTATTTGAATGGAAAATGTAGCGAATGTCTAGTAAAATAAATATTTATTTAAACTTATAATAATGTAAACTTATAATAATTATTATTATTTGCGCACAAAAGTGTAACGAATAAAACGAAATAGAATTTTTTGGGTTGGTATGCCGTGGTCGATCTATTCTCGTCCAGACGTTTCGCTATACATCGTAGATGACATCGTCAGTACTTAGTCACCAAGCACTGAAGATGCCATCTCCGATATACGGGCGAAACGTCTGCGACGAAAATAAATCGACCACGGCATTCCAACAAAAAAAATATTTTATCAAAATATCAATATTAGGCTATAATAATCCAAGATTTCTTCTCATATGCTCTTTATTAATCATATATATATACCATATATATATGGTGTATATATATATATATATATAAATATATATATGGTATATATGTATATATATATATATATATATATATATATATATATAAATATATATATATATATATATATATATATAAATATATATATATATATATATATATATATATATATATATATATATATATATATATATATTACAATTATAGTAAACAAAAAAATTTTCTTTGTATTGATAAAAATTGAAAAATTAATAGAAATATATTAAATTCTGAAATAAAATTCATATTTTTTTCATTTTCTGAAATGTCATAATAATAATGGTCACAAATCACTAAACACATCGGTTTTTCGCGAGATACAAAATTATAAAATAACATAACTTGACGTAAATCATACGTCAATATCATTCCACGCAAAATAAGCTTCAAAATGTATTATTATTTTTTTATAATATTAAAAACTTACTATTATTTCTTAGTTTCTTATTAAATTGTTAATATTATCTTTATCATATATAAAAGAATAAAATAAAATTAATCTATTTATGATAATATCATAATACTGTGTAATACTGGCTTTGCCATTTAGTTTGCAAATTTGCCGTATGCGTCAGCACCTGCTTGAAAATTTTGCTTATGAAAAAATTATAAAATTCTAAAATTATAAAAATCTGTTAAAACAATAATTAAATAAAAAAAATAATCCTAATCATAGTATAATATAATTATGAAGCATATATAAAAATTTTAAATTTTTCGGGGATATAGTTTGGAAAATAAAAGCAATAAATGTGTTATTTTTTGGAAAAAAATTTTTTTTCTCTATTTCCCAAAACCAAAAAATTTCAAAAAAATTCCTATTATTCTACATAGGATATTGCATATCAGGTATTTTTTCGGTACAGTAATTATCGTTGGAGTAGAAACTAGAGCCAGTTAAAAAAATTTTTATTTCTATTTCTTTTTTATTTTATATAAATCAATTAATAATATTAAATTTCTTATTGAATTATTAATTCAACATTCATTATGTAATTTTCAGAACAGTCAGTTACAATAAATATGTTGTATTAAACGAACAAATTCAATATGAAATTCAACATATTTTTGAATTTACGTTACGCGCCATTTGAACCCTGTGTACTAACGTTAATAGTTTTCGGTTCTTTTTCATTTAGATTTTAAGACTTATGTTTTGTTACAACACAGGACCGTATTTATTCAAATATGATACATTTTAAGCATCTGTATCTCATTTTAATTTATTTTTTTTTATTTTTAGAATTTATAAGTATTGTCTCAAAAATTGTGATAAAACTACGAGACATCATAAAAAAATCTTTCATAACACATTATATTCAAATAACACGGCTTTAGGTTGTAGTTTTGAAATAATTTTTTAATAATCGACATTTCGACGTACTCAACGTACATCTTCATCAGAAAAAAAATGATACAAATACAATAAATAAATGGAACATAAAAACAAGTTACTAAGTAGCAAAATCAGTAACTAGATAATAAAATTAATAAATTTTTAATTAAAGGAAGCCAAATTTAATTTAAATCAGTGCCTTATTTTGTTACCTAGTAACTTGTTTCTATGTTCTATTTATTTACTGTAAATGTCATTTGTATCATTTTCATTCATGTAGTTGTACATTAAGTACGTTGAATCGTCGATTATCTATAAATATTAATACAGAACTACAACCTAAAGCCGTTTTATTTTAATTTAATGAGTTATGAAAGATTTTTTACTATATTATTAAATTTTCTATTTAATTTATTTACTTATAATATTTATCAATAAATTTCTTTTAAAAAAATTAATAAATTTGAAGCCAACCAAATTTTATTGGCTACTACTACAAGCTCAGTTTATATTTTAGTTCTAGCTAATATCATCGGATTTAAGACAATATAACTGTCATAAACTGTCACGAACATCGAGTTTGTTTTAGGCATATTTTAGTAATATTTTACAATTAAATAAATAAATTAAACCATTTTCTTTAATCCTAAGTACCTATAATAAATTAAATCCATTTTATTTGAAATGCATATAATCTAAATTGAAACCTATCTTCAACAAAGTATAGGTATAGCTCTCAGCTTAATTTAATCCTAAACAATCAACTCATTGAAATCGACACTATGATATTTGCGATCGGTATCTGTTTTATTTGACAATATCTTTTGCGATTTGCAATTGTTTGTCGCCTTGAGCGTTACGCATAAACAACAGATTATCTACGTATAGAGAGAGAGGAGATAAATGTATATATGTTAGTTATATAAAATACATGCAAAATTCATATACGCAGTTCATGTACATGTATGTATTATTGTAATTCGTAACTGTATTCGTGTGTATGTGTTTTGTTTATACTGAATTGTTTTAACATTTTAGCGTATGCGAAGGTTGTGATTGGTCTTGAATTATTAATTTGATATCGTCTGGTGTGCGTCTTTTGTTTTAGTTGATGTTAATAAAACCACGATAACTTTGAGATTTTTTCTTTTCTTGGTTTTTGTAAGGAATTATAAGTAGTTTTTAAAAATAAATAAATTAATAATTTTGTTTAAATTTGTAGATGCGTTATCAAAATAATTACTAAATTTGTGGCGTATGGATAAACAAAATTTGATATTACAATTAGTTATTTCTACATTTTAATGCATTGTGTCACACGGGCTTTAGATAGTGAACTCTCATTAATAAAAATTTATATTTATTTAAATATGGAATAGCCTTAAAATAATACAACAAAAAATCGTTAGTTTTCATTTCATATAAACCATAAAACACAGAAAGTTTTAAAATATTAAATAGCGACTTACTTAGCGTTAGATACACGTATTCGCAGTAATATAAGTAAACTTAATAAGTTAAAAATTAATGTAGGGTTTTGTGTAGATATTCATATTACATTTTCGTGTTGTACACTTGTAGAATGTAGAAAAGGAACAACACCTTAAAAAATTTTAAACAATTCTATGTATATATATATATATTTAAAATTAACAATAACAATGCTGAATAAAATGTACAAACTTATACGCAACGTTGTATTACATTTTTACAATTTATCTGTACCTAATTTAAAAATGAATACGGAATTAGTAATCTTCAGGCTTTTTATTTTCTATTCTATTTTCTTGCAAAAAAAAAGCAAATCTCATTTCTTTTTAAAATTTGCAAATAAATACTTTGGTTTAGTTTTTATTATATAATTGATTTTAGTTTGTTTACTCTATGAATGCAATTTTAATTTTATTAAATTCAAAATGTATAGCTTAGTAAAAAAACCTTTCAGAACTCATTATATTAAAATAAAATAGCTATAGGATATACTTCTATATTAATTTTTTAGTAATAATTGACGTTTCGACGTACTCCACCGTACATCATCATCAGAAAAAAATCATTATGATATATGTGGAGTACGTCGAAACATCGATTAATAATAAAAAAAATTTAATATAGAACTGTATCCTAAAACAATTTTATTTTAAAATGTTATTGATTTTTATTGAATTTAAAATATATTCGTTTTTATCCGGAAATTTTATTATACGTGCCGGATATCAAAGCTTTTACTATACTATAATAATGAATCTGTTGTATTAGTAGAAGCAATTGCGGCTGTTTTGCGTTTTCCGCTTTTGTACATATGGTCCCTGGGTTTGGGCACGACAGAGTACTGAATAATTTATGTCATACGTGATGGAAGTACCATGGTGCTGCGGCTGCGGGTTGTGCGACTCACGCACTTATTCGTACGTGCGTAAGAGTGATTTTTTTCTCTCTCTGCCCTCCGCAAACGCGATGTCCCTTTTGCTAGAATTCCGTTTCGAAAATATGCCGTGAGAAATTTTGCTGCCAACAAATGCGTATCACACATACACACACACATACACAAACACACTTGCAAATACCTACTCATGCATATCAAATGCGGCGTATCAACTTCGTTCAATAATTCCGCTTACTACATACGTTTCAATCAATATTTAATATCGTATTAAAAATTATTATAATTTATGAGAAAATTTTAATAAAATTTTCTACTGTGTCAGTAAGCAACACAGAAGAAAATACATAAAATAACCAGAATTCGTTTAATTCTAATTTTAGATAATTAGTCTATATCAGTGGTTTTAAAAACTAAAAGAATAATTATTTCGTTTATGAAACGACTTTTACTAAGGCGTTTTAAGGTTTATCGACTCCTATTGAGGCGTACTATTGCTCCCTAAAAACACCCAGTATACGTACTAAAGGTACTTATATATTAATTCAATTTTATTTTATTTTTTCTAGAAAACTATAAAATAAATTGCAGCAATCTTCCGGAGAGATAACAAGTCACTTATTTATCAAATCAAAAGGTTAACCTATTTGACTAAGATATTATCATCTAATTTATTTTCTAATCTAATTAATACTTTTCAAAGCGTTCATTTCTCAACTACAATAACATTTCTACGTCGACGACTAAATGTGAAAATCATTCCGCGATTCTTTTAATGAAAAATTACATATCTCGGTGCATCGGTATTATAATATTTTTCTTCAGCTGTATGTATGTATGTTGTTATTAAACACACGGATATGAATTAATTACAGTAGAAAGGCTTGTTACATGGCGTTTGTTGGCTGCAGTTTTAATAAGAGTAGAGACAGCCCTAGTTACACCGTTTAAAAAGAAAGTCATATTAGAAAATATCAAAATAATCGGAAGTGCTAAATAATTCGTACTTACTTACTTTACTTACTTACTTAGATGCAATGCAATTGAAATTTAAAAAAAAAAAGAAGAGGGATTTGTTACTTTCGCTTTATACTCTATTTGTGTTAACAAAACGTTTTATTTTGCACTTGCGATGAATGTGTAAAGCTGTACTCACATTGAGAATGCATTAACAGCGATGATAGAGAATAATTAAAAAAAAAATTGTATCATAAATTATTTATTTATTAAAAACTTCATTCAACAGATTCCAATTCTAGAATAAATTTGAAAGTCAAAATATAACTAAATTATAAAATTACATAAAATATTACAATATTAAAACTAATATAATTAATTTAATAATTACACTTAGTTACTATTGTATTGTGTTGCGCCTTGAATATATTTGGACTATGATGAAAAACATTTGAATGCGATAATTTAGTTTGATATAATGCACACATTTGATGAATAGAATAAACGACGGAAAAATTATTAGTATTATTAGTATTATTAATTTAATTTAAGAAATTAAATTAAGTTAAAAGAAAAAATTGTCTACAGAAAATTATTTGATTACTAGTTAGTGTTTCAAAATATTTAAATACATATACATATAAAAATAATATAGTTAGTATTAAAATGATAGTTTTAATGTGAATGCAGCTTACTATGCATGTGTTTTCTATAATTGATCGAAAAATTTCTCTGAAGTGAAATGATAGCAGCAATTTTATGTACATTCTCTCGTCTCCCACAATTTCCGTTGTCATAAATTTGTCACTTTATGACAGTTTCAAGATGCCGACTGTTGACAGATTCATATAGAAATAATATATCTATCGCAATTATTTCCTTATAAATTGTTATTACGTGATATGTATTCTAATATTCTACCTAACTAATATATAAAATTCTGATGACTATATTTTACTTCCTTGAAGTTTCGATCTTTCGGTTGATTGAAAATCATTAAAAAATTTGTTTTTATTTCATTATATATTTTTTTTTAAATTATTTTTATTGTTTTTATGTATATACTAATATTTTTTTTATCAATTGATATTTTTTTATAATTGTTGCTTTATATCTAGTATCTATATTTTGTATTTATGAAGAATAACTTTATTCATGAAAAATTCAAAATTTAAATTCAAATGTAGTATATCTGTTAAATTATAATTGTAACATTGGTATAGATTATTTATCTATCAAACATATTCGTAATAAAAGACTGAAATTAAAATTCTGAACAGCGGCTGATATCAACTATATGCTAGAATATTGGGTAACAATAATGAACAAACAAATTTTTTACATAATTTCATATTAGTGATACTTTTTATTATATTTTATTTTAATTTAAATATTCATTAGCTGGAATTCTATAACAATAGCAGGACCTGCTAAAGTGATAGTTATTACAGCTTTTTTTAGCTACAGGTTTTTTTTTTACTTCAACCACTCAAACTTGAAGCTTTTTATTTTAATAAATATTTTTTACTATTTAAAAAATTCTTATAAATGATTTAAAAAATTAAATATGAAAAACAAATTTTCACAAGAAGCTTTTCGACTGTAAGAGTGCAGTGAAAAAGTTGTAGCTTAAATTCCAAAAGTGATTCAGAATACCATAATTACTGATGTAGAAGTAATTAAAAAAATATATGTGATGTCATGTACAACAACTATATTAACCAACAATATTTTTTTTATGAAAAGCTTTAAAAATAAAATTATTCGTTTTTATTAGGAGTACAATTTAAATAACACATATTTGTTTATAGATCACAAAAGGTAATAGCGATTTAAAAAAATCGAATATAAGAACAGATATAAATTTTAATATTTTTAATAAACATATAACAAAAATACTAATATAATAAACAGTTTGAAATGTCAAGCAGATTTCAACAGTGTATAATATACGTATATATTTTAATATTAACAAAAAATGTGACACTTTTATATACGAACTGCAAAATCACAACAACCCTGCATTACGGGTAGCATATAAAATACTAAAAGTCAATGACCTGCCAAGCTTTTCGTGTAAACACAACACTCATATTTAATAAATGTGTTTTTTTGTATATTTTATATAATATTTACTTTGTGAAAAGTTTTTCTACTTATATATATACATATATATATATATATATATATATATATATATATATATATATATATATATATATATATATATATATGTTTACTACGTTTCTTTCGAAAAAATGATTTTTTTTGTGTATGAAAGTTAATAAATAGAACAATATACCTACATGAAATATATTTTATTTGTGAAATATTAACTTTATCAGTATATCTGAAACTGGAATATTATTTAATTATGATTTATTTTACAATAGAAAATTTGGTTAATTGCGGATAAATAATGTAGCCATAATACATTTTTAAAAATTTTATTAATTTTTTTCTCGAAAAGTTGGCAACACTATTTTACCGATATTTTTGCGTACGTTAACCGTTATTTAAAACCGGTAAACTTTAACCGATAAAATAATGTTGATTTTTATTGGAAATAAAACCGTTATATGAAATTATTTTTATATAAAGAATACTAAACGAAATTGGATTTTTATTTCTAAATTAGAAGAGAATATTTTTTTTGTTAATTAATTGTTAATAATTTTACTATTTGGTTAAAAAACAAATATTTTTAAAAACTATAAAAAAAAACTTATACAGTTTGACAACAAATATCATTATTTACATAGTCTTATTTTATAAAATTAACCGATTGAAATCAGTTAAAGAACGAAAACCGATATTAAAATTTAGTTCTGGCTACTGGTTAATCGTTAACCCATATTATTAACCCTGTTTGAAACAAATCATAAACTATAAATTTTTGCTTAGCTGTGGACTAACAACCCGCACCATTGACAATTCAACTAAAAATTGTAAGTAACTGTATGATCCATTGTTCCGTTTTGGAACTATGGGAACTGATAAAATACAGCTTTTGTAATGACCTTATTTCAGAATTTACAAATCTACATTTTGTACTATATCAGTACAGCTCTTTTACCTCATCGATAGCCTGCATGTTACCTATTAAATCAAAACAAAACAAAAGTGCACCGGATTGATTTTCAGTGAGGTTTTGACATTCGCTGTAAATGAAAGCACATATCCACATTTCTGCTACAGCTTTGTGTATCTGTGCGGCAAATACTCGTGTGTGAGTCTGTTTTACATCGACCACAATAATAACCTGAATACTAGTTACCGGTTACTGGTTATCCATTCAGTTTTAACCGGTCTGGGCTTATTGTGCGAGCGGTTATTGTAATGTTGCTCTTTCTGTTATTACCGTGTTTGTGTTTTGCTTTGTTTATTATCTGTTTCTCTTTTTTTGGTAAATTTGGTGAGACTAGATTTTGTTTTTTGATGATGTTGCGTGGGTGATATGATGGAGGGAACAGATGAGGAAGAGAATTGTTTTTTGCAAAAAATGAAAATCTTTGATGAATATGTGATTAATTGTACAATGTTTGAAGTATTCGGAACAGTCTTTTGAATTTACAGTGACGGCGCTATACTTTAAATTTTGGGGAGGGGCTTGGAAGGACTAAATATTTTTATGAAATTGAATAATAATTTTTGTACAAAAAGGTAATAAATATAAATTTTACTAGTATCTATTTTACTAGTATTAAATTTTATTTTATATAAATTTATAATTATTATTTCAAATAAAGTTTAAATTTGAAATTCTATATAAATGACTGAAAATCATAAATTTTGGTTTTATATATAGTACTCACAATATTAGTAAAATCATCTAAAGATTTTTTTCTGTGTATTAATAAGTTTGAATTGAAGAAATTGCTGAATTTTCAACGGAATATTCTAGAAACTATGTGGGAAAGAATATATATAAGTACCTATTATACAATGTGTAACATATATGCATATATATAGTTAGTTAATGTAATCATATAAACAAAATCGATTATGTTCTAAATATTCGTAATCAGTTTATTTACGACAAATGAACCGAACGTTAAGTCATGCTTATTTTTAACAACCGCTTCATAAAAATTACAAAACGATTGATAAATCATTATATTATAACTAAATTCCAATTGTAATTTATAATAGCATTTAAATTGCAATATTATCGAACAATTAAAATTTTCTTGGTATGTTGTCCTGTCACATTAAATGTACTATTTGAAAACGTAACATTTTTATATGCTATACTATTAGTAATTTACAAGTATGTTAAATCATACCCCGAAAATTAAATAAAAATTAATTGTTCTCCTGAACTGGCTATGACCATTAAAATTACAATTTACTTTGTTAATTTTCTATGGTATAAGTATTTTTATAGAGCCAGTTTTATATAATGTTGTTTAACTTAATCAGTGAGTTAACTAGACTGTCAAATATTTTTAAAGCTTTTTATGCATTTTAACAATTTATCTTCAGCTTATACTAATTCTAATCAGTAGACAACATTAATTATAATATGTATGTTATAATCGTCATTTTATAAATTCTAGTATTGTACGATATAGAAAGTTTTATCAATTTTATTTGTATTAGAATTTTAATTTATTTCTATGTCTTGTGTGTAAGTTAATTATTTTAATATAAATTTTTTTTTGGTTGGGTTAGGTAGTTTAATCTTTAAATTAAATTAAAAATATAATGTAGGAATTATGAACACTTAAGCGAACTCTTCTGAATAAACATTATGTAAATATTAAATTTTAGTGATTAATTTAAATTTAGTGAGCAGCAATAACATCGGCGTATTCGTTGAAAATTCAAAATGTCAAAATGCAAGAAAGAGACATGCAATAACAGACAGGCGACATAAAGCAAAAATTTGAGTGTGCCGTTCGTTATTCATTTATTTCAACGTTCATTTATCATGTATGGTGACAGATGATTGAAAATTAACTTAAAGGTGCAATTTTTTTGAATGTTGACAGTTAGTTTGTTCTTTTAACAAGCGCATATTACAAACTAATTTGTCTGGTTCTAGTCAAATAACTATAATTAAAACTTGGCATTGATTTTCTTATATGTTTTTGGTATATTTTTTTTCTAAAATAAATAGAAATAAGTAATGAAAAACTATGGATTAGTGGTCGTTAAAATATAACTCCGGGTTATTCAGTTGAAAATAGTTGGACCGAATCACGAATTTTATGTATTGATAAGACTGAAGCTACAATACGAAGAGTTTTTGTTTGCTTTTAATTAATGTATATTTACACAAATATTTATTTTCTAGACAATTTGTATTAGAAGGTACCTCATTATGTTCCATTTCTTCAGTATTGATTGTTTTAGATACAATGTGTTCCATGACATATACTCTATAGTCTATAACTTAAGAAAATATGTAATAATTTGAAAATATTTTTCAACTATAGCAATTGATAAATAAATTCCTAAAATGTACTCTAAAAGATATTTTCCAATTCTTATTTTCAATGCAAATAAACCAGCTGAAAAAAAATCCATTGCACTCGCAAGAGTAGAAATAAGCGTGTGTCGGTCAATCGATAAAACAAGAAAAGAAATAAATTGTTTTTGAATGTTTCGGGGTTAGTTTACGGGTTACATTTCATTTGTGTGCGCAGCCACCCCGTATTATACGCCACCGCCTGTCATCTGTTCTACCCGCGCGCGTACTATTCGCCCCCGCATGCACAGCAATAGCTAAATATCGCGGATGACGCGAACATTGTAGAACACAGTTTGGTAGTCTAGTGAATGTTTGTGTGTGTGTGGGACGGAACGACGACATATGTGACGTTATTGTTGAGATGCGCGCGCCGCTAAAGGGGATGTTATTCCTGAAACATGTAAAAATCGTTGATTTTTATAGAAAAGTGAAAAGCTTAAGACAATTTTATGTAAATTACAATTCAATCAGAAATTATTATTATAGATATTCTGTCTGAACGAATGATTTTAAATGATAGCAATATGGCAGAATATAACAAATACTTGTAAAATTAAATTATTGCCCCCTTTCAGAGAACTTTTAGATAAAAGTGTGGACATTTTAAATTGTTTATTTGAAATTTTTGTAACATTATTTGTGTAACGCAGTAAAATAGAAAATAGAAATTTATAAAGAAAAAGATAACATCAATCACATCATTTGAAAGCTATAACAGCAAAGTTATTTCATATTGTTACTGCGTTTTACACGCATAGTTATTTGTCTTGAGAGACGTTATTTGTGTTTTTAATATAATTTATGCCGTAATTTGGATAATATAGATGGGTGACTTTTAGCACTTAATTGTAGTTTTGATAGTTGAGCAAGACTTTACATAAAAATATAATACAATAATATAACTTAATACACATATAACGTGTGATTTTAATGCCATTTTATTTTAAATAAAATAAGCCTACTAATTTATTTTTTTCAAAATTTGCATATAAATATTAAAAAAAATATCAAGAAACTAAATTAGCAAACAAATGAAAACTTGGCTATTGAGAGCCGCTGTGATGCATCCAAAGCTTGAAGTATTAATTCCCAGTTTCAAATTGTGCGAAAATCGCGACTAGACATGCGCACTACTATAAGGTCGCGGTGCTAAGGTGTGCGTGGTCGTAGAAAACCGGAAAATTTTGACGCTGATTTTTTTATCGGTACGGGCGTTTGAACTATGACGTTATAAAATACCTGCGGCTGCCGTTTGTCAATAAGAATATCGCAACGGGGGGGGGGGGGAGTAGCATCGTCTGATCGATTCTTACGACAACCAAGCAAAGAGTGCTCTTTACTTTGATACTTAGATTTATTTGTTTGACTTACACATATGGCATTATTGATTTGATTCGATTCGATTCAATTGATGGGTTAATAGATTGCATTGATACAGAGTTAATTCAATTATTATATTGGAAATAAATTAATATTGTTTTGTATGATATGTTTTTTATCTATCGTTTTGATCGTTAGATTGGAAGGAGAATTACTTTTCCTAGAAACATAATTTTGTTTCCAAAGAAGCCTGTTTAGGTATATACAATACTGTTTTAGTGTCTAAGTTGATAGTGAATGTTGGGTTCGACAGTAAAAGCATAAAAGGAAAATGATTGCTGTGGAAATGAGATTTTTACGTGACGTATGTGGTGTAACTAAAGGAATTGAGTACAAAATAGATTAGTGTATGAGAGTGAAATTGAAAAAATGTTTTTGCAAAATTTGGTGTTATTTAGTTAATATGATTCGGTTCTTTTGAGCGAATGTCTAATGATCGTTTGATTAGAAGAATATATATGAATAATTTGCAATCACTTTTGTTTCTAAATATGTATATCATTTTTCTTTCAATAATATGTAAGACATATTTGGATGAAATAGTCTTTCAGTTATGTCAATTTTCCAAACTATGTATATTTTATTTAGTGACATTATTTTATGAACGCTAAAGCACTTTATCACTATGAATATCATCATCAAAAAAATTTAAATAAATAAAGTAAAATAATGAAAATTTTACACTTGTTTAAATTTTTTATTGGAGTTGCGATATTATCAGTGTTACCACTACTAAATGTTTTAACATATAAATTAAAAACAAAATAAAACTAAAAATTAATCATTATCTGATGACAGCATTCTGAAACCAAATCTATAACTTGAAAGACCAACCAGTTAGCTTTTATTAGTAAATATAATACTCAAATAACAAGAGGGTGACACTCGATGTCCACATGAATTGAAGCAGTGTGTATGTTTTGCTGTGTATTTGTGACCAGCTGTACTCGTATATAGTGGGTGGCTAGTTTCTGTGTAATATGGTGACGATGACGTCATTCAGCACGTGTCCTCCACGACCATGACGTTGCACCATATGGACACCATGAGGATAAAACCATGCATATTGTACATTTATTGATTAATTTGGTGGCTTTTTTTAACTGTTATTTGTAAATGAAAGCTTGTTTGCATTTCCTGATAATACTAAATAGATAACAGAAGTCAATGCTAATGTTTTCATTTCGTATTTATGTTAAGATTAATAACTGCATAATGTATATATTCTAAAGAAAAATTAAAAGGCTTTAGGTCTAAATTTTTCTTGAAGAAGTAAGCAAATTTTTTATTACAATTCTGTAATTTTTTAGATTGCAGAATCTTGATTTTTGCATTATTTTAAAATTTGAATTGAAGATATAGAAAAACATTGCAACAGGTATTTTTCAATGTTATAAAATAATGTAATCAAGAAAAATTTAGAATATTTATGTTATAAACTCGTTATTAATTACTGAAGTATACTAGATAACAATTTTGCTGAAACAATATTGACTTGTAAATTTGATTTATAAATACATATTTGCGTTAAGTAACGCGGAACAAATGAAAATAAAATCATTGAAGTGAATTTTCGGGAAGATGAAATTAGTTAGATGATATAGGTTATGCGAGATAGAGTGAATCTAGTAAGTTTAACATGTTGACAAGTGAGAATATCAAACCTAATTGGGTGGTGAGTTATTTGGTGGGCGGCAAACGGCTTACTACCGAACTCCCTCTTATATATCTAGGGATAGAAGGGCATGCACGTCAGCAGTTCTCAAATTTTCCTATTGCTGTCGCTAATCTCAGCAGTATTGCTCTTCATTTACTATTTATTCATGTAGTACTTTATGTAGGATATATTCTTTTTAAATTATGTCAAAATATAATTTGCTGTAACTTTATAATATAAAATTAGCGATAATAAATCAAAATATGATCTTATTGTGGCGAAAAGTTAATAAAATATAAATATTTCCCTTAAACAATAATATAAAAAAGGGAATATATATATATATATATATATATATATATATATATATATATATATATTTGAATTATAATTTTTGGTTTAGGGAAATTTTTTATTTTATAAAATTAGCAGTTTGTCGTTATCAAATATATAGCTGAAAAGTTCATGGATAAATAATGGATAAAATTCATAGATATTTGTTATTTTACAAACTGTTGTAACTCTAAATAAGTATGTTTAGTAAGACTCAGTATTTTTAAATGGTGGAATAAATTTTGTCTTAGAACAATTTCAAAATTAGCCAATGAAATGTTGTCTTTCATTTGGTACAACTTATTTTTGATTAACAACTTCATTTTTATTTAATTGCATATTTTCTGAAGTGTGCTACAATAAAAGCCGAAAATTTAAGAATATTATAATAAATTTAATTGACTCATAATTTATTCAATCAAAATTTCTAAAGGGCCATGAAGAATAATTCGCAAACTATAATTATTATTCTATAATTTGTCTGAATAAAATTATCCACTTTAAAAAGAAAGTTTTTTTTTTAAATACATTTTTTTATTTTATCTACAGAAAATTATATTTCATTTATAAAAACAACTATAAATTTATCAGCAAATAACATACGAAAAATATTAAGTTACCGACATCAAACAAATTTCATTTCACGAAAGAGAAAAACTTCCAATAAATTACGTTATCACAAATCTCCAACACTTGCGCGTACATTTACACAAATTCTACAAAAAATTTAAATGCAATAAACAGTTACACGAATATGGTTTGAAGAATTTATCACTCTATAATAATGTATACAAGCGTGTGACATTCATAAGACCTGTTACGTAGTGAAAGGTATACGCATACGGCCGCTAATTTACGATATTAAATCGTTTTAGTTTCGAATTTTACTCCACAATCATTAATTTAGAAAAGTATAAATAAATAAATAATATAGTGTTACTAGTATATGTTATCTGCTTGCGGCCAATGCCTGAAAGAAATATTTTGCTGTATATGTTAATATTTATTATTATATAATAGAAAAAAATAATTTTATATTTGTAGTTACTGGAAAATGCTAGTAATAATGTTATTTAATAGTTGTTATTTATAATAAAAGTTAATAAAATTATACTAGATGTATAATAACAATGTTATTATGAACATAATTGTTACACATTCTATTTGCTTGCAAATAAATAAATCTCAGAGATTAATTTTTATTATAATTATAAATATCTTGACTGGAAGTACTGTATCAAGGTATTAGTTTTAATTCTAAATTATATATACATGAACAATGTTGTTACAGACTGATAGATATAGTTGATAAAGACATGTGTGGTGTTTAAATAAAACAAATATGTTAAGAAAAATCAAGATTTAGTGTAGAAATTAAGATAAGAAAGCAGCAAATTATATAAAATCATACACTGAAAAAATATTATTTTAAAACTAAAGTTTTTACTATTCAAATGTAAACATACTTTTGGTCTGTAAAATTGGGATTTTATAATGGAAATAAATATTAAGTTATCCTATTTTGAAAGTTTTGAATATTAGGTTTGGATACACAGTGTTTTCTGGAAAAATTTAAATTATTAATAATTTTCAATTCAAATATTTATATATGTTCAACAGTAAAACAGAGTTAATAATTTGAACTGTCGATTTTTATTGATAATAATGATAATAATTAAGCTATTAAAAATTTTAAAAATTGATTAAAAAAGTATCGTTTTATTGATAAATGTTATTTATGTTATTAAATTTTTTAAATCGAAACTAATTTGTCTATTTAAAGTCGACTTTAGTGAAATTGTATATTATGAAATTGATGACCGATTTCATAATAAACACTTTAACTAAAGTCAACTTTAAACCGACCAAAAAGCATCGATTTTAAATTTTACTATAATAATTATTATTGTTATCAATGAAACGATGCTTCTTTGTCAACTTTTCACTTTTTTTAATGGTAAAACTATTTGTTGTTGTCAATAAAACAAAGTCTTTTTGAAAGCTTAAAATCGACTTTAGTTAAAGTGTTTATTATGAAATTTAATCTGTAAAAAAAAAAACCGATTGACATCCACTGCTTGCTATCCTTTTTCCGGAACCCCATCTTACCGAAAAACCCAATCCAAGCAGCCATCACTCTCTCATCATCATCGTAGTGGCATGGCATTTGGAACCTTGTCCGCTTGCTTCATCATCTGTTCGTCCTGTTAGCAGGCGTTCTCTCTCCCTTTCTCTCCACTCTCCATTTTCCGCTCACTCTCTGTCTCACCGCTCTCGATTCGCAGTCAGGCAGCTGTCCGTTGGCGGCGTCGGTGACGCATCATCCTGCCGACGCGACGCCTGCCTCCAGCTTTGTTTGCCCGCACCAACAAAGGACGACTCGCTTCTTGTCGACTTTGATCTCAACGACGAGGGGGCGACAGGGAAATTGTCGTTTCGTTTCCATCTCGTAGTTGGCGGTGAGACGCGACGTGATATCAATATGGTATTTCTAGTATTGTGTTCGTGGGTTGTGCAAGTGTGGGGGTTGTCAAGTTAGTTAAATGTTTCGTTGTAGGTTCAGAAACTGGTAAGATTGGCAAGGTGGTTGGTTATGCGTGGATGTACTGGGATTAGAATGGAAAACTGTTGCCATTTTAATGTAGGTGGTTGGTGGTTGGGTTTCAATGACTGAGGGTGCATTTAATTTAATGGAAAGTTATTCTTATCATTACTTAATTTGTTTAATATAAATATTATTTTTGCAGAGTTTTGTTTTTAGTTTTTTAATTTACAAACAAATTAGTTAAGACGATAGTTTTGTCAGAATAGGAATACCGAACATAAACTAATTTCTATTTGACTGGGTTGAGTTTTTTATACAACTTCCCTGCGAGTCTGTATATATAATTTGAATTTAAAAACTTAAAAGTTTGCAAAAATATGATAATCATGTAAAATTAACATACCAAGACAAATATATGTTTCACATTGTGTACAATCTAATTTTTAGCCTTGCTTTTATTTTTTCATTTTTTTCCATAAAATATATCATTCTTACATAAACAAAACAAACAAACCAACTTTATATTTTAATTTTGAACGTGTAGATGGCTATAACGTATTAGGTACACTTACAGTAATCAAACGGGGTTATTAAATTTACTTCTAATTATCTCAAATTGAAAATAATATACTTGGTCTGCTATAGCTCGGAACACTCCATATATCAATATAAATAAATAAACTATTTTAAGTCTAATGAATCGAAAAATAAAAAAGACATTTATTATGTATGTGTTTAAACAAAAATTTAAACAATTTCTGCTTTAATATTATACAGAACTAACATTTATTGAATTCAATAATAAATTCTCAAATAAATATAATACCTATAATTAATTCACCCCTACCCACTTTTACCAATTTATTTTCCCCCTTTCTCCTGTCTCTTTGCTTTATCCCAATTTCGTTGTCATTCATTCGTCCATGATCCATTGCGAGGCTGGCGCGTACAAATTCACCGCGGAAAACCGCACGACAACAATCTGGATCAATTTTCGAATTTGCCGTCGAGATTTGCTCCGTATTATTATACCACGTTGCGCTTATATACGTCGACCAACAAAATGACAACTGTTTATATACAAGCACGCACCGCCCCTCTGATCAACGATCAACTTACGTTTGTTTAGTTACCACAGTCACATAATGCTTTTTTACTCTAATTATTTTTGGTTTTTGAAAGAGGAATTTTTCTAGATTTTTTTTTTATACAGATTTAATACGAAATAATTGATTAAATTTAAGATGATTTGTTTACTTACGGCCAGTTTTATAATAAACATTTTAATTTATAATTTTTTTGTACTAAAACAGAAACGAAATTTGAAATTTATCTTTTTAATTTTTTTTTTTGACAATTCTGTAATATTGAACGATTTCGAATCCAATTCTATGAGAGAATGTCGACATCGAAATAAAAGAAAGGAAGTGCTTCAGTCAGCAGAAAAATAAAAAGACGCGTAAAGCAGAAAATTCATATGAGAAACGGCTCGGCTCTTAGTTGATGTGTCCACGTACGTGACATCCTGAATACGTCATAGGGAAACTATTGCCTAGAAAGAAACAGCTAAACACAGTCAGTCTTCCAACGAAACACGCACTGCAAAATAAAATACATTCGTAGTTCTAGTATGATACGTAGTAAGATAGACAAAGTAAATATGTCTACATATAAGGATATGTACTTGCGTATCCTATAAAGAGATATATACCTACGTTTTAAAGATGCGACAAATATAACTTGCCAACGTCTATAAATTAAGTGGAGGAAGTTGGCACTGAATAGATATGATATATGGTTGAAATAACACCTGCATTTTCTATCTGATGTGTTTGGCTGTGTTAGATAGAAAAGATTAATGAAATTTTCATTAAATAAATTTGTTGCTTTTAAAGCAGTTTACTTGCAAAATTAATTTTTATATTTAATTAATAAATTTATTTATTTTTGTATTTATTTTTTTTTTTTAGTTGTAATATAATATATTATTTTCGAAGGCAATAGGAGCTTTTTATGTTAGATAATAATATTTTATTATTATTATCTCATTTATTGACTTATCGAATACTTCATTTAAATATATTATTTATTTTTTGTCAAAAATTCGATAGTTAATTGTTGGGAGGTTTTTTTCAAATATGCAGTATATACAAGCTGGACATTTTTCTGAGCTATATTAAAAAAATGGATGTATTTTTCAATTAAACAAATGAATGGTAAGTTAACTTTTCAAAAAATAATCTTTACATTCTGTTAATTAAACAAGCTAATTAAAAATATCATCAATATTTTAATTAAAAACATTTTCGTTTTATCCAACAACAAAAATAGTAAAGAGGATTGGAACTTCATAAAC
The DNA here is from genome assembly GCA_963966155.1 of Clivina fossor. Classification (NCBI taxonomy): domain Eukaryota; kingdom Metazoa; phylum Arthropoda; class Insecta; order Coleoptera; family Carabidae; genus Clivina; species Clivina fossor. Next base: position 7,100,949 of record OZ014565.1, on the reverse strand, counting down.
AAAGCAGTTTTTTTTTTCAAATGATATACACCTATATACCAAATACATTCAATTACATTTAAAAAATCATATCCTTTATTAAATTTACATGTTACATCGCATTTAGATAATAAAAATATCACATTCGAACAACAACAAAAAATGGAAAACAAAACCATTATTTTCATATTGTACGTTATACAACTCAGGAAGTGCACCTAATTTATGTTAGTGTTATATATACAGACGATGATATATCGAAATTAATTTACCGTACACCAAAAATATGACGTGCGATAGCGTTGGAGCATGCGCAAACCGCGTTAACGGCAAAATTTAATAAACATAGTGATTGTGACATACTGGTGACAGCAATTATTTTCGGAAAAATTTTATAACATCGCTGCATCTCATGTGGGTCAAGTAATTATTGCTAACTTCTCATCTAACTAATAAATTATAGACTTGGTTTTGTCGCTTGTGTTTTCGGATTTTATTTCTTGTGATAGATTGATTGTGAAATGAAAGTTGTCAATTAAAAGATTTATAGATTACCGTGGATCGTGTGATATTTTGAATTTATTTATAATATGGAATTTCCAACGAATCGATATTTACCTCTTAGCGATAAAGCTTAGCTTTCGAAATATGTATTTTGCTCTACACTGTAAAAATTAGTGAAAATTTACATTGATAATCATAGTAGGTAATTTTACTGTATTTTTGATTGTAATTTTATAAATTATTAGTAAGTTTATAAAAGTACAACAAAAAATATAGTAATATTACTATGATTATCAATGTAAATTTACAATGATTTTTTACAGTGAAATCTTTTAAATTATTTTTGTTTAAAATTAGAGTCACAGTGGATCATATTGAAATTATAGTTCATAATAGAACTTGTTTAGAGCTCCATTTTAAAGAGCTTTGTTAATAAATACGTAAGACTATATTGATATTATACAAACACAAATAAGCGTCGCCCAACAAATATAACTCTACTTAGAAAAGTAAATTGTGCATTAAAATATACACTAGATGAATCCCGATTTCCTGCTCTCGCGGCAGACGAGCCCATGACGAATTATATTGTGGAAATTAAATAGAAATTAAAATATTTGTAAAACTCTTAGTCTCATCGCAGAAAAAATACTTTATAAAATATAATAACACGCTAAATTTAGAAAAAAATGTGTTATAAAATATTATCGCATATTATCTTTAAAAACTTTTCGTATTTTTAAATTTATTTGTTATATTTGAATAGACTTTTTTGATATGGTGTTAATTTGTAAATTACATAATCGAACTCTATTTATATGAATTAGCTTAGTCATTCATTGAAAATTATATTTTATCAATTATACCAACAAAGTAATTTTATAAAACCGAATAGCATCCACGCATTATCAAAACTCAAGGCTAGATGACAGCACAGTGAGAAGCTAGGCGAGGGCGGGCCCCATACGCACCGGAAACTACGTAATCGTGACCTTTGGTACCATTTCGACACAAACGCCTAACCTAACGACACACTAAAGCAACATAGAGCACATAGGCGCACCACTATACGGTGGCAAATGTTTACATATTCTAATAGACGCGTATGATAAACCTTCAACATGGGAGCCACTCGCCTGACCTTTAATTACGCGGCCCCGGGTACCGCCCCCGAGGCGCCGCCTATGGCAGCGTGATTGCGAGGGTGTCTTGAGGTGGATACCTATATACCTACGGGGTTGCTGCAAGGTGTTTTGAGTAGGTGGAAGAAAGGTGAATATTGTTAGTGAACTCTTATTGTTATGTTGAATGAAATATTATTTATAGTATTTTATAAACCCAGTCACATATGTATTTTGCTGTATGTTGGACAAAATATAAAAAAAAAAATAGTTTCCAAGAAATTGATTTTTTTATTTTTATTTTGTGATATTGGGAATTTCTGCTAAAAAAAATTATTAAATTTTAATAAAAAAGTATTTAAAAAAAGGAAAAAAAATGCTGTAACCATAATAAAAATTAATACAGAACTACAATCAAAAGCCGTTTTATTGTAATATAATGCATTTTGAAAGAGTCCGAGTCCAATACGCTACCACTGGCCTACGGCTGCCGTAACTATTGTCAATTTACTTTCAAAATCGGCAAATAAAAACTGTTTGAATACTTTATAATTACAAACATTTTTATTTAACTAACAGAAGTACTTTTTCTTTTAAAAAAGTGATTTTTTTTAAATAAATTAACATTGGATTTTCAGGACGTATTACAATGAAATCATACATATTTTTTATTATATTAGTGTTTGAACTATTTAATATTTAATAAGCAACAAGAAAAGAACAGGAAAAAAAACGATTGACACAAATTCCAGTTTGCAATAAACCGTTAACGATACCACACGGCCACCTAAACTTTATAAATTTACTATTACGTTCCTGTGCTTATTGGATATCTGTAAAATCCTGCAAAATATATTTTCAAAATATTATTTCAACGGTGCGTTAAAAATGGTTAGTTGCTTCAACAACAACTATATATATCACGTATTTTTACAAGAGTATGAGTGCAAATTTTAAATTTCGTTATAAATCAGTCAAAAATAGTAAAAAATATTTCGCTTTGGTTCTGAAATGCGGACGCGAAGTAAGTAGATATTGTTAATATTATTATTATTTTTACTTTAAGCGTATCATAATATTAATATTACGTTATCATATTTCCTATGTGGAAAGAGGTTACTATGTTAATTATTGTACAGCATAACTACAACATCAAGTGTATTTAATCATCGTTTTCTACTCTTTGTAACATTTTATCAAACTCTACTATCTGTTTATCTGTTTCAAGCTTTCTTTGCCGGACTTTACCTTTTTACCCTTTCCATTTTCCAAGCCCACTAAAACTCAGCAGAAACCGTTCCTACTTCACTCTTCAGTTTTCTCCAGTTTCTCATCGGTTTGCGCGTCCGAGTTCGTCGCAGTTGCAGGTCACGCGACCGCTGGAAAAACTCCTCGGGGACTCGCGCGTCGAAAAGGGTTGGCTCCTGGAGAATATTTCTCTGGCGGAAGCCGGCCCCGAAACGAAGCGACTCTATGCCTTCTAGATCAATATCTTCAGGTACGCGCCAAGAGTTCGTCGGGAAGTTTCAGGACCTAGTTTAGTTCGGGGAGATTTTGCGTTACGAAGTTGTTTGGAACGTTAGATGGTTTCTCTCTCTTTCTCTCTCTCTCTCTCTTTCTGGTTAGGGTAGATAGAGGGGTTAGATGTTGTGTGACGCGAGATGGTTTGTTTAACTTACAGTTTCAATCTTCTGGGAATTGTGATTATTATAGAAGGCTTTTAGGTTATCAATGCTTATTAATTTGTTTTCAATTTTACTGGGAATTGTTCTCGTAAATGCACTGAATGGAAACTAATAATCTAATTGGGACAATTTAGAAAATAGTATCTTGTTTTATAGTAAATGCATTTGATATCTTAACAGTGTTTTAATTATTGCAAAGTATTTTGTTTGTTTTGCATACATTAATATATACACAATCACGCCATGTACCCATAAGAGTGTAGCCCAAACTTCATCTACGTTTATAATGCCTCCTATACATGTTTTTTGGAACAAAAACAAAGAGTTTGCGACGTGTAAATTAAATTTTATAAATTTATAATCAAATTACTTTGATTCTGAAAAAAATGTTTTTAATAATTTTTTTTTTAGTTTTTAAAATACAATATGTATTACATGTCATAATCAAAAATTGCTTGTTTGTGAAAAATTGGTTTTTTTTTTTTTTTTTTTTTTTAATTGCTTTATAACATCAATTTTAATGTTTTATTCTTTCAACAAAAAGTAATTGCACATGCGCAGATTTTTTGGTAATATTATCTCGTATGGCTATCACGAGAAATTAACAACTTTTAATCTTACTAAGTAGTGGTTTTAAAAAATATATTATTTCTTTGGTTATTTTTAACTTAAGGTTGGATTGCTAGTGCATATTAGGAATCAGTTTTAAATTTTGGTTCTGATTTAATGGCTCACAGTATTAAACAACGTAAATAAAAATATTTATAATTTAATGTGACTTAGAATCTAAAATGCATAATGTCATGTTTCTTGTAGAAATTTCTAAACTAATATATATTAGGTTACAGTATAAATTTACAATATTATGTATAATATTTAGTATCGTCATTTGTATTATGTCGTTTTTGATCTAATATAAATAAAATTTAAGCATTATACATATACAGTGAAATATGCAAGTAAATTATAAGACTTCTTTTCGTATATAATGAAACTAGGTCAAAAGTTGTAATAAAACATTTATCACTTAAATGGGTTATACTAAAAACTTATTAACTTAACAAATGTTTGTTTCTGTATTTATTTAATTATTCAAATAAATTAATTTGTTTCAGTAAAAAATCAATAATTGTATCGGCTGCTTTATTGAAATTATATTCTTAATTAGAATCTTTTTATTATCATTAACAACGGCAACATGTATTTTTCTATATATTTTGTAAGGTTCGCATAAATATTGTTTTTGTTTTAAAATTCTCGTCTTGAAATAATACAAATACAATTTAAGAAAGTTGCTGAAATTTGATGCGTCTTTTTCCACTTTTAATATCAGATCTGTTGATTTTTGTATTACAAAAAATTAATTTAACAAATATTTATCTATTTAATATAAAAAAAATTTTGTAGATTTTTATGTGTCAAATTTTTGAGACATGCATACATTACAGTATAAAATTTTGCTAAATTTATACAACATTTACAAATATGGTACGCGAAATTTGCAATAATTATTTTTGTATATATTTACAATTTCTTCATCATCTTGTGCAATTTTTCGTACAATTATGTATTAGCACGTTTCAAACTACAAGGTCTCGTTCGACAGAGATGTATAAAAATGTCTTACTCATCGAATTTGTTTTGTTGTTTGGCTGTGGTATAGTTAGTTGTTGATGCAATCGCAATTTCAATGACACTTTTGCAATAATTATTCCAAAACAAACCTATATACCCATTAATATAATAAACTATATAATTTTTATCATTACGTCATAGTATATTTTCAAATCGGTAAACTATTTGCCCCACTTTTAACGAAAATGATCGTATCACGATCATAAGGGCGTCATCGCCCATGAATCATCTTTCGAATTTAAAATGACACCAATAAATCATTTTATTTGCTGATACATTGCATTCCTAGTGGAATTCTGAGACACCATGTATTTTACACTGATAAGATGTACTTTATTTCATTCACTGGTTGGTTAACGGTTAGGATATTATTAGATTTAATCTATTTTTATGAAAATGTAGAATGGTAACATTATCACATAACTCACTCACGACTATCTCCTGATTGAAAAACAATATATAATCGGTAACTATTAAAATGAATAAATTAAATAAAAATATTTTTAAATAAATTGATTTTAAAATTTTACATATTTTATCCAACTCATTTACTATCTTACTTTTAAGTAGATATTGTAAACTTTTGAAATAATCGATAAAAGCTCACTATATGACAACGGAAAGTTGAGCTATAAAAAAATTTGCAATGCACAAAAAATGATGTCAGATTTTTTAAAAGATTTTTTTTAATAATTCAAATAATAATGAGTAAAATGGATTGTTAATGTTATGTTGACATCTTCTATATCATATTGATATAGAAGACGTCCCATAGCTATGTTTACTAAATAATATACAAATGTCCATTTGTATAATTTTTTTCTGATGATAACATACCTAGAGTATGTTGAAACGTCAATTTTTGACTAAAACTTATACAGAACTTAATCCTAAAGCCGTTTTATTTTAATATAATGAGTTCTAAGGGACTTTTTACTATATTAATATATTATTTAATATGCGAATAGATAAATAAAAATTATAAATCATCAATTTTGCAGTGTAGACAATTTACTATACGAATATTATGGTGCATTTACTTATCCGGCACCGTTTGATCGAGGTCAAGAATCGTGGTCTGTTTCTGTATGTTTGTTTCGTATGTGTGTGTTTGTGTGTGTGCCGGAAGCGTTTGTGCGCGGTTACGCGAAGACCGTGGGACACACAAAGCCGTTTGTCCGTACGTACTTAGGCGCGCTCATCCGCGTCTGTTGCGCTAGGCAGCACTGCACTGTACCGAGTACACTCTGTCTCGCTCCGGCTTCTTCGGCAATTTGAGTACTCTGCCTGCTTCGGCTGTTAACAGCCGCCAAGCAATGTATTTTACATGTCACTATCTTCCCGCTGTTGTCTTCAGCGTTGACTGACAGTATTGTGTCAGCACGACTAACGAGCCACTGGCTATGTCAGGCCAAATAAGATGCCATGCCTCGCGTTTTACTTACTTTGAATACTCTAACTGTTTATGGATATATGGAATTTATTTAGAAATAAAGAGAAAAGAGAAATACCTATTGTTATATATGTTTTATTACTTAGGTTGCGTTCTAATATTGTTTTAATATTGAGTTCAAATGGGAATTCTATAGCAGATGATCGTGGTAACCTAAATTCTAAAATATTTGTATTCAAGTTTGCTATATCTATAATTTCAAATCGTCTCCACACCATTTACAAAAATAAACTATTTAAAAAGAATCAAATAAAATAAATGCAAAATAAAACAACTTTAGATTGTATTTCGGTATTAATATTTATTAATAATCTACGTTTCGACGAACTTAATGTACGTCTTTATCAGGAATAAATTTACAAATGGAAATGACATTTACAATAAATAAACAAAACATAGTTACTAGGTAACAAAATAAAATTTGGCTTTCTTTAATTAAAAATTTATAAATTTTATGATCTTGTTATTCATTTCTATGTTCTGTTTATTTACTGTAAATATCATTTACATCGTTTTTCCGGATGAAGATAGACGTTGAGTAAGTCGATTATTAATAAATATTAATACAGAACTGCAACCTAAAGCCGTTTTATTTTAATATAATAAGTTCTGAAAGATTGTTTACTATGTTACAATAGATACATTTTTATGGAAAGTTTATATAAATTATTATAACACATATATTTTTATTTTTTGTAAGGTATTAAGATTTTGTTTGCAAACACTGTTTTTAAATAAATTGTGAAAGAACACTAAAAAAATAAAAATTCAATTAAATTTTTACATCCGACATATGACACGAATATACATGTTGTAAATGAAGTAACTATTTAACCTAAGATCTACATTTTATACCAACAAGTTTATTTAAAAAAAAAAAAAAAAACCAAAGAAATATTTCCATAATAATAATAAAAATACAACAGGTAGCATATGCTTATGAATCTGTTGGCAATACATAAAACACACCTGGTTTTCGTGATGTCATACCGTTGTTATTATTATCAACAATCAACAGAATCAACAGCCGCAGTAGCAGCTTCAAGCTGCAGTATTGTTATCCGGTTCGGCTCGAATTTACGTGCACTCGAAAAACGGCCCAGCCTGCAAACTGAATGCTGTAAATAATCACAAAAATATGTTGTTTGATACTCTGATGCGGTTTATTTCCTCACTAAACATTTTGGTTTTGTAATTGTTTGTGGTAATAACTTTACTTTCACGGCATTTTTTTCTAAGAAAATTTAATGTATATGATCAACGAACAAGAATAGATAAATATATGACAAACTAAAAAAAAAAATCTAATTAATTGTAAGTTAAACGAATACACCAAACATAATTATTTATGTCGCTCTTCTGATCATGAAATTTAGTTTAAATCTTTAAATTTAAAAAAACTTTCAGTAAATTTCAACAATAGAACCCTTTTCTGTTTTTTGTCTTCGGTAAATATTTATAATTTAATACGATTTATCACCGGGCGTCATTTCGATCCAAACAACTCCATTAGTATCTGGAAAGTATGAAAGCGTTACAATGTTCAATCTCACTCAACTCAAGCCGCTCAACGCAAAGGCGCGCTTCTAAACACCTGGCACCACCCACCCGACGCCTAGCGTCGCATTGTACGCGGCGACGGCGACGGCGCCGCCTGGCTCTACCAGCACACCTGCAGCACACCGCCCGATCGGTACTCCTGCGCTCGCAAAATCGGTCGCGCGCGAGGCAGCTTCGTTTCTCGATTTCACATTGGCGGTGTGAGTCCTACGATGTGCTAAAACTGTTAGGATTCATTCACATTGAATGCTGTTTTTGTTTCCTTTTGATAAACATTTTTTGTTTTGTTATTGCAATAGGTAAAATTTATCTTCAAACTGTTGAACAGTAGTTTCAAATGTTGTTATGACTTTATTTTTAATTTCTGTTTTTCGCTAAGTAGTAATTTTAACATATTGAGACGTCAAATTTCATTATAAATTAAACAGAACTTCAGTCGAAAGTGTTTTTATTTTAGTTATTTTTTTATGTCTTCTGATTGCAACTTCCTACTGAATGAATCCTAATCATCTAACTCACAGTGTATACCTGGCTTTGCTCGCTCAAGTTATCCACTTCCGGCACGGCGAAATGATTAACCGTTTGCGTCGCGACGCTGCAGGATAGCGCTCTAGACGCAAGAGAACACAGAACTGGTGGTGGCGCTGATTTGAAAACTTTACTAATTATTCGGATTTGAAATCCGTTGTTAATTTGTTGTATGAAGAGCGGTTTTGTTTCCATTTCGTTTTTTTTTTTTCATTTTCGTTTCTCAGATTCTATTTCGCATTATGAATGAACGAATGTGTTATAATCGGAGTAATTGTTTTGTTCTGTAGTCGTATTTTGTTTGTGCGCTACTGTTAAACAAATGAATGCGAAGGATTTATTACTGCTGCTTAAATCAACTCTAGCTGGGTGGCGGACGACCTAATTCTAAATGTGAAGAGAATTAGAATTATTACTTTGTGTTACAACTGTATAATGGAATGAAATTGACTTTTTTTTACAAAAATATTTTTTTTACTAAATTTACCGCAATATGCATAACTAGACAATCAAATTTTCAACTATCTTTGAAATTTGTCAGCTAAAAATTTGGCAACTAAGTCATGTTCTTAAGCTGACAGGTGTTTAAAACGAGATACACAGAGGTTCAAATCAATACCACTTACAATATTCTTTTAACCAAATTATTAGACATTTTAATACACTTTAATACAATCTAATGAAAGTAAAATTGTATTTATTAACTATTAAGCTTTCATATAACAACTTACTTGAGTTCTATAACAAATATAATTCGTAACAAAATCATACAATTTAAGATAAATAAATTGTAGTAAACATTTCTATGGCAAGTCGAATAATATCTTGAGAAAATGAAAGTACCTATATAAATAATCGTATATTTATATATATAACTAAAACAGGATATGTTACTAAACATGAAAATTATCTACAATCATCTTGATTTTAAGTCCACGATTAACGTGACCAGCACGTCGATAATTAGGCGATTTCAACGCGTAGTTTTACAAATACGTCACGATTCTTTAACTCTAAACTGGAAACCTATCTAAAATGTAAAATGCTTCAAGTTAAATTTCTCTTCTTATTAAAGAAAAAAATCAGTGTTTCGCTCCCTTCGTTTTTATTTCGTATTATAATTTCCGTCAATTAAAATCAGAACAAATAATAATGTAGAATATCACGACGAATTTCTTAAACTTTAAACATTTGAAAGTTATGAAAAAATTATTTAAATTAATTGAATGTTACACAAATGAATTAATAAATATTGCAAAATATTTTTAATGAAAATGTGGGCCAGTTTTGGTTGAAATATGTTCAGATGAAGATATATAATTAAATGTGTTTTCTAAAAATTTATACATTTGAAGTAATTAGTGATTTTATTTGAAAGATTAGTGTATAATTAGTAGATTTGCTTGTGTTTTGACTTATTTTGCGCTTTCATATTGCCGTAAATAATTACAGAGTTTTGTTGAATATGAGAAAGTTTAAAAAAAATTAGATTTCTGAACGTAAATGAAGAAAAGTGCTACATTTATTGTTAATTTTAACTTTTTTCTCTTATTACATAAATTCGAAATTTCTAGAACAATATATGTATAATCAAGTGTAAGATATAAAAACATTTGAAACTTATTTTATAAAAATACGAATGTTAATTTAAAAGTATTGTTTTCGATCATCGTTTTTAAATTAATTAAAATTTGGATATTATACTTACTACCGTGTTAGATCAAAAAATTCACAAGACCTTTTGCTGTAGCAAGGCAGAGCTAGTTTTCTTTCAATCTCTTCAAATTTGCTTTAAAAAATAGTGTAAATAAACCTGAAACTGAAACACAAACTGACATAAGTAATATATGAGAAAGTATTTCCAAAATCATGAAATATTGTTTATTTCAATTGTTTTGTTAGGTACTATAAAGTTACAGAACTCGAAACGTTGGCTATTAATAAATATTAATTTTATTTTACTATTATAATTTCTGTGACGTTGGAGATATTTGTATCCGGTAAATTCCCAACGTGAAATATTTTCATCATTACCATATTTTTTATTTGTCATTTTATGTCATTTTTGTTTAAGATTCTACTCGTTATATTAGTTCTATAAGAAATCATAACAGGAGATAGAAAAAAGAATTCCTGAAATAGAAAAAAAAGGTAACCGCGCAATGCCCTTGAGTTGACTGACGTTCGATTTGAATGATTTGTCATTCGCAACCGAAATGCGACACGTGAACTAAACTATAGAGATTTATTATAATAAGTGCGTATTAGTACATTTATGACTGGTTTTACATTATAGGTATCTTACCTTTTAAACAATGGATGTTACATTCGTATTAAATATGATGCAATTTGCAAAAAGTAAGCAATTTTACGTACTAATTAGGTGAGTTTTACTTACTTTATGTGATTATTATGAATTATGTAAAAATTACAGAATTTTGAGGTAGAAATACAGAATATTTATGGTAAAATGATATTACAGATTTTTTTATATTAAAATCTTACTACTATTTTTTTGTAATTTTGCAAATTTTTTTTTACAGCGTACATATTACAAATATTCTCTTTTTTTTTACCTTACTACACAATTTAATAATCACCACTAGTACTTTGTCAAAATTTTTAATTTGAATATCAATATTGCGAATAGAAGTGAAATACTCCATCTTCCGTATTTATATTACGATATCGTATACTTCTTGGCACGTCTCGTGGTGGAAGGTTGTTGACACGGGGTGTACCATCTAGCGCCCGCGTTGCGCAGCAAGTGGTAATCGCGCGCTCGCGCGCGGTGTATTGGCTCTTTGGCTTTAGATCGCAACCGATGATTATTATTTTATTATTTTTTTTTGTCGGTTTGGTTTACTACGGTTTCAGGGCAGGCAGGCGTCTTTTTATTGTTTCTTTTGCGTCAATTTCGCTGGTAGTCGACGATGTCCGGGCGATGATGTTTGAGATATATACAGAGAGGTGTTTTAACGGTTATAAAAATCAGGTTTATTAGTTGTTGGAAAAGATTAGTCGAGTTTAATAAGTTGCTTCATTCGTAAATTGTTTTAATTTTTTTTTTAAAAAATATTGTTGAAATTTTTATTTTAGTAGAATGTGAATTTTAAAATATCGTATTTTTCATGAAAATGTTGTAGTTAATTTTAACCTAAGAATATAAGTACATAATAATCAATCATTCTATTTTGTTTTTGTTTTTGTGTAAAAATACGTTATTTAGATATTAATAATGGTTCTATTGCATGTTAATTAGAAAATAAATATTTTTGTTTACCTATGCCACAGTGCTTTTAATCTGCAAGTTTTTACAATAAGCACGTAAAATTATTAATTAAGTGAAACAAAAAAATGTAATATTTTATATAAATTTCAACTATTATTATAAAGTAAAGAAAAATATTCCAATGCACTTGCAAACTGAGCAGCGTTTGTTTTGTGTAACTACGATTTTATCGGAAGAAAATTATACATGGCTTATAACTGCCAGAGGATCTATTTTTCTTTTTATATAAATTTATCGATAGAATACTTGAATTTCAGCAGAAATTAAGCCATATATTTTATCATAAATCTGATTTGAATCTGATCTTGTAATTGATAAGAATAATAGCAAATTTCCGTGTTCAGTTATTTTTATGTAATTTATATTAGAGCATAACTTCTAGCCTAGGGTAGTGCTTCACAAACTGTGGGTCGCGACCCCATATGAGGGATAAAATATCTAAATATGGGAATTTTGTCTTTTTTTATTTAACTATATTCGGTGGTCACGTAATCATTTTCCGTTGTAAGAAATTGCAAATAGTAACGAAATCCTGACTTATGTTATTTTATATAACTCTGTAGCTCTATAGTACCTGGTAATTCAAGTTAAATTTTTAATTATAGCCATCTTTGCAAAGTAACTGGTTATAACCAGTTCTTGTTAGAAACATCAGGTTATCTCTTTTATACCAAACTACTCTTCTCGTTTCAAATTTTTAAATCTGTAACCAATATATCTGTCCTTAACAGGATTCAAAATATTGAGTTTATTAAATATAAAATTTAATTCAATAAAAATTCAACATACTTATATAATATACAAGCATACGCAGCTTGGTTCTTTGGTCTTTAGGTCTGGTTGACATGATGTCAAATCAATCAAAACCGAAACCAGAATTCGTGAAGACGGTTTATATGATCAGTATATAATCTTAAGTTCTGCTTAGAAATTACGACAACTAATTACACATTTATTAAAACAGTTATAATAAATATGATCGCATTAGTACTTTGTTAATGCAACCAGAAGGAATATGTTGAAAAAAAAAGTTGAAACGGCATCAACGAATAACGCGTACCAAGGAAGAAATTCTTAGAATCTTTAAACATTATCTGCTTTTAGAATTTCCATTTGTGACAGAACCTGAACGTTTCGCAAGGGTCGATGTGTCTCTGCCATGTTGCCAAGTTTCTGCTATATGCTATGGCCACACAGTTCAGTTTGTCCTTCTTCACATCTCGCTCTGATACACTGAATTTTATTCGTCTTTGTCTTCGTCTTGTTCCCTTGTCAAGCTTTAACCCGATTGCGTATTTACATTCACTAGTTTGATTCGCTTCTCAATTCTGTTCTGATTAACATCAAACGTAAATGTGTTGCAATATGCACTATTATTACGGTCTTAATGATTGTGCACTACAATTACATCAAATTAACTCGTTTTTTTTTTTAGTTAATTTTGTTGTGTTTTTGTTGGTTGTCTTATGAAATGATAAATATGTAGTTATAATAATTATAATTCTATTACTTTTATGTTTTATTTGCATACATAAGAATATGTTAATTTATAAATTACGGTTTGCAGCGTAATTATTGTTTTTATTAAAATGAAATTATTATATTTATTTTATTCTTGTAATATTCTACTTAATAATTTGTACTATTTATTGATCTTTTTATGGATATTGTAGATAGATGTTATAATTTAGTTATTAGTAATTAACATAAATCAGAAAGCAAAGAAAATTTAAAAAAATATAATATATGTAAACACTCAATAACAATATTATTATGATTATTTTAATGTACATTATATTTTAAATTTAAAAAAATTTAAAGTGGATATATAACTATTGGTTTTTTAATTGTAATGTATTGAGTTATCGATATTTATAAGAGATTTTGGGTAAATTTCAATGTTTTTCCAAAATTTAAATATTATAAATATAATATAGGTAAATGACCTAAATTTGGAAATGTACCAAACTGACTTTTTTATAATAGTGTGTTATTTATTTAATTATTATTTTCAATAAGGCATGGTTTATGTTGTTTTCAGAGAAGAACTTAAATACTCCTAATAATTTTTGATTTATAATTTTCTTACCGATATTACACCCTAATTGTGTAAATGATTGTGTAAAAAGCATATTTTTTATGTATACATCTAACATTAATTTAAAGGAATAAAACAGCTTTATGTTCTACTTCTGTAATAATTTATTAATAAATTATCGTTTCGACGAACATAAAATTTGGCTATAAAACATAAAATTATTTTACTTTAAAAAATTACATTAATAATAAGACAATTAGATAAACAAAAATATTTTATTATGAATGGAGACTTTTTTCTTATCTTGGTTATAAATCAGAAGTTATAATTGAGCGTAACAGCCAGCACGTTAGTATAATATTTCTTAATTGAAGTGTCCGAACACAGGTAGTAGTTGAAAATACGATACGGGTCAAAATCACTATTGCTACGAATCTACCACGATTCCAATGGCACCGAGACACAAGCCAACACGACCTTCAGCTATTCAGGAAAGCTTCAGCATTATTTGAGCGAAAGAAGAGAAACGAAACGAAGCCTGTTTTTTTACACTCACATATTCCAATTCTTCAATCCGACGAACGTGAGCGCCACTATACCTAATACGGTGAAATGAGGTATCTACTTGGAAAGAAATATACAGATGAAAATATTTTTTAAAACATTTATTTTTTATTCATAATTTTCCTAAATATGTTGTATGTATGCGTCAAACCATTAATTTGCAGTAACGTATTGAAAGATTATAAAAGTTATATAATTTTATGCAATTTTGCTGAGTTAGCAGAAAATATATGAGATAAATTGTATTTATGAAATAGTATTATCCATTTCATACATAAGCCAACTTTTAATATATTGCAAAATTTTAGAGTAAAATTAATATAAAATTATAAATTATATTATTAAATCGGTTCATAATTTTAAATAATAATATATAATTATATTAAAGTATAGTTAAAGATTTCTATATATCTTGTACATGTTTTTTCTTTATTTTATTATTTATTAATTCATGTTTCTTGCTTATTTCTTTTGAAAGAAAACATACATATATACACAATCACGCCATGTATCCAAGATGATATGGCATAAACTCTTTCCACCATCCCGAAATCCGTTTCCTTCAAACATCCCTATCCAGACAAGCAACTTTAGTTTTATCTACATTCATAATACCTAGTACTTGGGAACTTTCGCTCACGCAAAACACTCGCAATCACATCACTCCAACTACTCATCGGACGTCCACGCCTGAAATACATTATCATAAAAAAAATTAACAAATTAGATACCGAGATTTTTTCAATACTTTACGAAGTATTATAAGGTTTTTAATTTGCTAACAATCTTATGTAGTAAGAACCGGATTTAGTTTCAGTTTAAACCAGTTTAAGAAAAATAAACGGAAACGATATTTTCGTTTTCGTTTCTTACGAAAACAAATAGTATTTTTTCATTCTTAGTCCATAAAAAAACAGAATATTTCGTAGCGCCACAACTCTTACGAAACATAGAATTGTAACATAAATTAATTAATTAATTTATTAATTGTAACCTCAATATTTCAAAAAATAAATCGTATCTGCAGTATTGCAGAATTAGAAGAATTGATATAAGGGACGCATCACTGTCTTATACGATTCGTGCTGTTCCAACAAAACGGGAATTGACTACCTCGGGCAAAAATCGGTCCACGATTTCTGCAAAACGTAAAATGCACTTATTGTTCTGCATTCGTTATTCGGGAATATACGCAATTTGCTGACAGACAAACTGGTTACTGAAATTTTCTTATTGAAATAATATTTAAAATTTTTTCTATTTTTGTCGTTCATGATTTAGGAATAGGAAATATTTACTGACCAGATTTTTTTATATGCTATAAAAAATTGTTGTATTTATTTTATTCATTCAATTAGATTACAATATTATATAGACCATTTTTAATTTTTGTCAGAATAGAGTAACAAAATCTGACAGCAATTTACATATGTCCACTGTTTGGCACTGCACTCAAACACGTCGGTTCGTAAACATAACACAGAGATGCATGTATGTCGATAATATGTAAAGAAATCTAGAACATATACAAAACTTTGTATGTAATTGTTCTGTATTTCCTTTTTATCTAGTTTTCATTTCAAATTAAATTAATTTTATAATAAAAAATTAAAATTAAAGTATATTTTAATATTTATTTGTAATGTTTAAATGACAAAAATATTCTTAAGTAACACGATTTTATTTAAACTTGTTATTTTTTATTTTAGTGCAATAAAATTCTGTTATGTAAAAATATATTTTGGTGATATGTTTATTTCATATATTTTAATTTACAAAATATTGTAATCAGGTTTTTTTATAACATATTGTATTGTAATCGAAGATAATAATGTATTTAAAGTTAAAAAAAAAAATTGGTTTGATAATAAATTTTAACGAGTAACAGAGGCCCGTATTCTTACCTCATTTATAAAAATGATTTTTATCAAAAGTACTTTTGACGTTTACTTAAAATTATTTATTAAGCATTTTAAAATACTTTATTTAAATTTTATAATATCAAATATAATGAAAGTTATTAAAAATAGAAAAACTATTTATATCTGATGAAAAGCAGAAGCAAAAAATTATTTAGAAATTAATAAAAAAAGCACTTTTTCACAAAAGCATTCTATTCTGAGTGATATATGATATTTTTTCTTTAAGCGTTCCAAACGAAACTAAACTAAAAATAATTGAAAATATATACATACTAATTGCATTTCTTGTACTTCATTAATTAAATTAAAATTCAAGCAAAAATAAACGCTGCAATTATTACTATATAATTTTTAATATGGCTGCCGAAGATGTCAAATTAAATACACTTGATCGTGTAGTCATGTTTGGTGCTGCCACCAGTTGTGTATATAGTAAATAACCACTATATAATAATTTTTACTGTTTGCATTATTTTACTAGTAACATAATGATCCCTTTCTACATAGGCTATATGATCATGTAACATCAATATTTCGATATGCTCTAAGAAAAATTAAATTTACATTAATATTTTTAACACTGTTGTAAAGTGTAATTTATAAACAAAATTAGTATAATTCATTGCATAGAAATATTTACACGAAGAATAGTGTTATTTTATTTAACACTAAATCCAAAAACTTATTATACATTTTCAGTTTTGTTCTTAGGAGATTTCATTACCTTACATTTTTGTATAGAAATAGAAACACTATAAAAAATTAATATACTTATTTATTTGTCAAAAAAATTATTTTTGATTTCGAAAAACTTACAAATACGTATTTATAAAATAGGTTACACACTGCATTAAAATGATTTAATATTCTAATTTTGTTTACAAAACTTAACCAACTTCTAAATCATTTTGAGAAACTAAGAATTTTAGTTTGACAGAATAATCAATTTCTGTAATCTATTCAAAATGCAAGTAAATAAATATTTACATTTTGCAATACAATATTAGAAAAAAAGTCGTTATGATGTTTACGAAGGGAATTATATGCTAATTAAACCTTATTTCAATTACCTAAAAATAATTTACAAATTTTTCCATTCTCATACAATGGCAGTTGGCAGAAAATAAACTGTTTGTCTAATTAAGATTATTAATTCAATTCAATCATTTAATTCGATTTTATTTTTTCAGAGTTGGCGTCGCCTATAAACTATTATACATTCCATTGTTACACTACGAGTAATTCCAATGCTTGATATTTATTATCTTATCGCGAAATTAAAAATAGAACAAAACTCTTTCGCGGACTTTGAATGTATTATAAATTCATACATATTATATATACAGTATATTTTGAGTTTGAGAGAGACAAAATTAATTTCACAATAATTATATAATGACAAAATAAAACGACTTTAGATTATAGTTCTGTATTAATGTTTATTAATAATCGACTTTTCGACGAACTCAATGTACATTTTTATCAGGAAAATATACTAATAACATTAACAGTAAATAAACAGAACATGGAAACATGTTACTAGGTAACCAATAAGTAACTAGACCAAAATTTTTATAACTGCACTGATTTAAATAAAATTTGGCGTCCTTTAATTAAAAATTTATAAAATTTTATAATCTAGTAGTACCTTGTTTCTATGTTTTGCTTATTTACTGTAAATATCATTTGTGCTATTTTTCCTAATGAAGATGTATGTTGAGTACGTTGAAGCTTTGATTATTAATAAATATTAATACAGAACTACAAACCTAAAGCCGTTTTATTTTGAAGTATAACATATTTCAATGTGACTTGATATTTATATTATGTGTTTCGTATGTGCAAATACACTAAGGAACACACTGTATATAAATATGTACGTATATATATCGCTTGAAGCAGGAAATTGTAATCTCTTTACGTAGTATTATATAACTGTAGATGGCACGATTGTGTTCCGCAATTTATTAAATTTGTTTTTACAATATGTACGTATAATACAAATAAATTTATTTTATTCTACATTTATTAATTATATGCAGAAATGTTCATTTTTATTTTCGATTTTGTTTTATTATATCTATAAGGCAATAAAAATTAATTGTATAACAAATAAACATGATAAAAACTTTAAAAATATGTTTTATAGCGCATTAATGATATTGTACAATAAAAATTTGCAAATCATTGTAATTTTTTAATGAAAATGTTGTATATGCCATTATTTATCATTTGTAACTCTATTGTTATGGAAAATTATATTTAAACTTATTTATTTTGTGACTGATATAAAATATTTGTGATAATTGCCAATTATTTACAAGAAATATTTTAATAGAAACACAAAAATATTTTACAAATTTAAATTTTTTTTATAATTATAACTACTGCATTTTAATAGTATAGGATTAGTAGAAATACTTAAAAACGTGTATTCTTAAGAAAGTTATATTAGTAAAATTCTAAATAATATTTGTCAAATAATTAATTTTTTTATTTTTAGCCAAAAATCGAAATCTTAAAATAAAACTGCTTCAGGTTCAAGTTCTGTATTAAAATTTATTTATAATCAACGTTTCGACAAAACTCAACGCTTGTCTTTATCAAGAAAACTGAAGATGAGCGTTGAATTTCGTCGAAACATTGATTATAAATAAATTTTAATACAGAACTTGAACCTAAAGTAGTTTTATTTTATATAATATTTTATATAATTTTAGATTTTTACTATGTCGAAATCTTAAAAATAATTTTGTTAGATAAAACTAATTTAAATTATATGATTAATACACTTTAATAATTAACAATGTAAATAATATGTGTATATAATACCATTTTACTACAAATTTATTTATCTAGAAAAGAATCAAACTATATAATTTAACACTGTTATTCATAGGAAAAAAATATCAATAGCACACGATCATATTCATTGACCATCATCACAATATAATACAGAGTCAGTCATATCAAAACCACACACACACACATATATACTAAACACATCATAACCGGTGTATGTTACAACTAAACACCGGAAGTTAGCGGCTCATTCATTAGACTTCCGTTTTCCCTGTCACGTTCATACCTTCCGCTGCCCCCTCGCTGACTGCACTACAAATGTTATTCGGTTACAGAACTACGTTATAGCCACCCGCACACACACAGACACTCTATTGTAAAGCGATTTCTATATTATTAATAATTACAAGGTAATTTTTTGGAGACTGTATATATATATTAAATGGCTGTTATTATTCTGTCTTGTAAATGATAAATTAACATTACAATATTAATAACATAAATTTGACAGATTTATAGTGAATGATTCAAAAAAATATTTTTTTCTTCAAGTGTATCATATTGTCTATGTAGAAAGAGGTCATTATGTATAATGAAATTATTATACTAATAGTTCGTTACTATGTACACCACTGGTGACAGCACCAAACATAACTACAACGTCAAGTGTATTTAATCTACAATCTTCGGCGGTCATATTGACAAAATATTTCGTCAAGTTAAATTCATTGACAATTACTTTCGCTTGAATTTTAATTTGATTATTGAAAATGTGTGAAGAAGTCCAAAATATTCAATGTGCGTCGTTGGACTTGTCAGTGTATTTAATTTGACATCTCCGACGACTATATTAAAAATTAATAAGTCAAGTAAAGTTAATTGACAATTGCATTGTTTATTTTCTCTTGAATTTGAATTTGGTTATAGAAAATGTATGAAAAAGTGTTAGTAACTGGTTAAGATTACTTGGCATGTATTTTTATTTATTTTTAGTTTAGTTTCGTTTAGAACGATTGAAGAAAAAATCAATTATGTCACTCGGAATAGACAGCTCTTTTTGTGTTTCGACCACAAATATCTGAGTTCAACACAATAATCATTGCTTTCTACTTCTCGTAACATAATATAGGTACTATTGTTTTTGGCTAATTTTGATTGAAAAAACAAAAAAATTCGTATATTCTTATTTAGAATATTTGTATTCAAATTTAAATAAGTACAGAGAAAAAAAAACAGATTGCATTTACCACTAATAACAGATTGTCAGAAGACAGTAATAACTTGACTTTGAGAAAATTAGTGACATATTATTATTATAAATTAAAGTTAATTTGGTAAAAATATGACATTGAGTTTTACTATGTATAAAAACAAACAAAATTAAAATTATCTGTAAACTAGATCGTAACAAAACAAAATAATAAACATATTAGAAAAGACATTTCCTT
The DNA here is from genome assembly GCA_963966155.1 of Clivina fossor. Taxonomy (NCBI): domain Eukaryota; kingdom Metazoa; phylum Arthropoda; class Insecta; order Coleoptera; family Carabidae; genus Clivina; species Clivina fossor. The sequence goes on along the minus strand of OZ014565.1, from coordinate 7,080,418 downwards.
TGCTACACTTTCAAGCTAATACAGCGCCCCCATATTGGCATACACCTTTCCCGCGAATATAATTTTCCTCACATCCATCCACGTCTTTCGTATTCATCCTGAAAATGGAAGCTAGCAATATTGTCAACAGCATGGCGGATAAGCGCAAAGACATAAGTACATCCCGTAATATATATCTACACACAGTTCTCTAAGTATATGATGATACCACGGACTACACACTCACACACATACACAGTTCCAAGGGCCCACTCGCTTCTTCCGCATGTTGTATGTATTTCAATTTCTGAAAGTGCCCCGAGCTGTAAGCAAGCATGGCTCTGCGTGCGTACAGACGTTTTGCGGTTTTACGAGTCTTCGGGGGCAGACTACCCCATACTCTTGTCCTCCTATGACATTGGTGAACAGTGAAAAGAACAGTGGTTCTTAACCAGGACTACCATAATCGTATACCCCCTCTAAAAGTACGTGAAAGTCTTTCAAAGGGTGTGACGAATAGCCAAATAGTTGAATTTTAAAACAAATATTCAGTCGAAAAAACATGGCCGAATATCCAATAATTATTCGGTACCAGCAATGTGATGGCGCAGTGACATTAATCTTTCTGGTAATCGTAACAAACATCAAATATTGACAGTATTTCCAGTTTGGGTAATAATACGATGCTAATAAAAATATCAAAATATATATTATTTTATTTTCATGATTATCAAATATATTAAACGAGTCTATTTTAACCAAACTAACTAGGAGGAATCGGGTACGAAATAGATTAGTGTATGATGAATGTGAAATTGAAAGAAATGTTGTAGCAAAAGTTGGTGTTAATTAATTAAGATGGTTCGGACATGTTTAATGAACGTTTGGTTAAAAAAATTTATGTGAATGATTTTGTAGATATATATTTGCGTGGACTTTTGATGAATAGAAGATGTGGTAAATTGAGAGTGTTTTGCGTGAACGATAGTTTCCAAGTAGTAAAAATAGAAGAGTATGTACAACAGAAATTATGAATGTGAATGAAGCTAAAGTTGCTTACCTGGATAGGGATATTTGGAGGAAACTGATTTTAAGATAATTGAAAGAGTTTGTGTGTTTGTGTGTTTTTGGATACATAGCGTGGTTGTGTATGTATGTATTTTAAAGAAATTTTACCTTAAAAAGTTGACAGATGACATTCACATAATATAAACAAATTTATGGAAAATTCCTGAAAGCAAATTCTGTAAATTTACTAAAAAAAATTGTAATATGTATTACATACATATGTACTTTCCCATAACGTTGGTAATATTATTTATTTATTTATTTATTATTTAGTAAATCAACGGCCTAAGCCAATTACAGATTTACAATAATATTACAAAATTTCTTAATTATACAGCAAAATAACAAAATAACACGTTTTTCAAAACAAGATACAAAATATAAACAGTTTAATATCAGCCTAGTTGTTGATATTGTTTGTTTGACAATAAATCTATAATTTTTCTTTTAAATGTATTGAATTCCATATTAAAAATATCAGTTTCACTAAAGTGCAAATTATAAGTAAACATTAGTCTATTTAATGTTGAGTTTTTACAGTAATTATTATGAAATGTATTAAGATAAAATAATTGATTAGTTCTAGTTGCTTTTAACGGTACATTGAAATTAAGTAAATGTAGAAATTTAGATGAATCTAAATTATAATTAAGAATTTTGAACAAAGTTAGCATATCAGTTAATACTCTTCTATTTTCTAATGTTAACATTTGTAAAGTGAGAAGTGCTGAATCATAATTAGCAAACCTAGTGTTTAGTTTAATAGATAACAAATAAATAAATCTTTTTTGAAGTGATTCTAGTGCATTAATTTGATGTTTATATTGGGGATTCCAGATTGTGGAAGAAAATTCGAGTTGCGATCTGACTATAGAGTTATACAATAATATTAAAGTTTCTGATGATGTAAAATTTTTACATGTTCGCCAGATAAATCCTAAGAGCTGAAATGCTTTTTTAGTAATTTTTTGAATATGTTCATTGAATGTGAGTTTAGTATCAAATATAATGCCTAAATCTCGTATCGACTCTTTAGTTACAAGAAAACCATTATTTAATTGATAATTAAAAAGAATTTTATTAGTATTTCTAGTGAAACGAACAATGTAGCATTTATTAATATTCAAGTTTAAATAGTTTATTTCACAATAATCTTGTAATCTTTGGAGATCAATTTGGAGAAGTATGCAATCCTGTAATGATTTCACTGGTTTATAAAGTTTTAAATCATCAGCGAACAAGGTAAATTCAGAATTTAAGAACAATTCATTAATATCATTTATGTAAATATTAAATAATAACGGGCCCAGGTGAGAACCTTGTGGGACTCCTGATTTAACAACAATATTTCTTGATTGATACCCTCGAAGTGCAACAATCTGACACCTATTGCTAATATATGATTCAACCCATCTTAACAATGAACCATGTATACCCATTTGTGATAATTTCTTAATTAATATAATATGATTTACACGATCGAATGCTTTGCTAAAATCTGTATAGATAACGTCTACTTGAATTCGTTGGTCCATGTTTGAACATATGTTTTCATAAAAAGGAATTAAATTAGTTAGTGTGGATTTCTTTGCACAAAATCCGTTTTGTTCTGATATGATAATACTTTCAAGTTGAAATTTAATTTTTATCACTATAATAGCTTCGAAGATTTTAGCAAAGATTGATAGTTTTGAAATAGGTCGATAATTGATTACATTGGCGCTATCTCCAGATTTATATATTGGAGTTATATAAGAACTTTTCCAATAATCAGGAAAAATACCTAATTTTAGAGATTTATTAAAAATGATACATAATGGTACAGTTAAGTAATATGCACATGTTTTTATAAAACTTGGAGGAATTTTATCTGGCCCTGGTCCAGTTTTAATATTTAAATTAGATATGTAACTAAAAATTTCATCTTCTGTAATTGTAATTTCCCCCAAATTCACAGAACTATGTGCATTGTTATAATTGTTTGTATTATTGATTGGATTTTCATTAGTATAAACAGTCTCAAAATATTTGGCAAATAAATTACATATGTCCTGTCCAGTTTTTGCAGTTTCATTATTGTAATGTAAAATATGTGGAATATTATTTTTATTATTTTTAAGTAAATTTGTATATTGCCAGAAAGATTTGACATTTGTTGTAATATTGTTTTCTAAATATGTGGTGTAATTTTTATGGTCTAAGTCTAATTTAATTTTGATTTTTTTTCTTAAATATGAAAAAGAGTTATAATCACTAATATTTTTGTAATTTTTCCACTTATTGTGATATTTATTTTTTTCTTTAATCATTTTTATAAGTGATTTACTGAACCAAACAGGATATTTTTTGTTATTTCTTTTTTTAATAGGTACAAATTCATTAAATAAAGAATACAGAATACTATAAAATGTATCTACATTCACATTTACATCTGGATTTAGTAATCTATTTTCAAAATTAATTTGTGATAATTTTATGATCAAATTTTCATAATCACATTTACTAAAATTATAAGTAAGTTCTTCGTTTGGTAAAAGAAATTTATATGTATTAAATTTTAAATTAATTTCAACTGCTGGATGATACTGATCTAATTTGGTAATTGGATAATCACATTTATTAATTGTAATTGTATGAGATGATAAAATTAAATCTAAAATTTTGTTATTGCAGTTTTTTACATAATTAAATTGATTTAGTTGAGAAAAAGACATTAAATTGATAAAATCTAGTGCAATATTTCGGTTACATGATATATTAGGTTCAAGAATATTTGTATTTGCTTTACTCAGCCAGTTGATTTCAGGTAAGTTGTAGTCGCCGCAGATCAGAAAAATATCTTCCGGATAAGTAGTGGTTAGTTCAGCTATTTTATTGATGTGAGATGTGTAAACTTGAATATCCGATAATGGTGGAATGTAGGCACAACATATATTAATTTTCAGCTGCGGTGTGTATATGGTTACCCATAAATCTTCAGCCATTGAGTTCCAACTTTGAACTTTAGTTTTGAATTTATTTGCTGTCATAATTAAAACGCCACCACCTCTATTTTTAAATTCACTGACACGATCACGTCTAAAAACTGTATATTGATTTAAGTTGCATAGTTCTGAATTTAACACCGATTCACTAAGCCATGTTTCCGTTAAAATGATGATATCATAATTATTTATACTAACTTCATTATAAAAGTTTTTTAATTTAGAATTAAGCCCTCGAACATTCTGATAATAAATATTTAAATCCATTTTAGAGTGATTTTAATTTAATGTATTACATATTATTTTAAATTATTTTATTTTATTGATATCATTTTCATTGTTTATAATTAATATTGGTGTTGTGTCTGATTTGCGTACAAAAATTTTAAAATTTTTTACCCAGACATATTTACAATTATTTTTAATAGCAGCTTCTTTAGATTTTCTTAGCAATAACTTGTAATGTGGACTTAGATGGTCATTTACATATATTTTATTTGTTTTATCCATATTCAAACTTCTCGAGTTTAGATTAGAAGTTTTACGCGCACTGGCAACAAAATTATCTCTTACTTGTTTTCTTGTGAAGCGCACAATAATATTTTTTGGTATATCCTTGTTATACTTAAACGATGCAACGCGATGAACTACATCGATATCTTGTTCTTGTATTGGAAATTTAACAACCTCTCCAATCTTTTCAATAATTGTAGTTAAATTTTCGTTTGATGACTCGGGCACACCAGATATTTCCACATTATTGAGTCTTGATCTTTGTTCCAGATCTATTAATTTTGTTTTTAATATATTACATTCATTTTGAAGTGGTTCAATTAGTTTAATTTTGTCAGTAATTGAATTTAATTTGGCTTCAAAATCATCAATTTTGTCGCAGCAGAACTCTACAGATTTTTTAAGATCTTTAAGTATATCCATGATTTGTAAAAGGGATGGTTGCTCATGCTTTGGAATGTCCTGATTTTGTTTATATTGTTTACAATCCCCACATAACCACGATAAACTATCAGATGAAATTAGCGCATTTTTAACAGACTCCGATATATCAATGCAGTTAATGTGAAAGCTTGCTGCGCATTTGCCTGCACACAAAACACCAGGATTTGTTCTACTTAGCTTAGAATTACATACTTTGCAAATTGACATTTTATTTATTTATTATAAATTTTTTTTTTTTTTTTAAATAAATGTAATGTTTCGTTTTTAAATATATTAAAGTAACAAGTTTAAATTTGTGTTTTTATTAAATTTTAGATTACTGAAGTAAACACACTTATGTTTGAACCAGTTTGAACACACAGTTTTTTAAAGACAACACGTTACAAATTTTAACTTTTATATGCAAATAAAGCACTACATATATATTGATATTATCAAATATATGTTACAGTTTTTTCAAATACGATATGCTTAATATGTTCACTGAATTTCAATTTATATATTTTACTTAAAACTAAAATTTAAATATGGTTTTTTATCACTGAACACTGCTAAATGTATCGAGCAAAAAAAAACACGTGTATACCGTTCACTTCACTATACTATACTAGTATGTATGTATGTATGTATACTAGTACTACTATTATGTTTCATAATGTTGGTAATAGTTCTGATATTATGTATTATTAAACAATTATGTATTAAATTACAGCAATTGAGTAATTATACCTAGAAATACTGGGCATCATAGTGTCTCATGGTTTTTAGGTAAAATTACATAATTTTTTTTAGAGTGTACTTTGTTGTATATTTTATTTTTTCTTGTTTATGTATTATAAATATTGAAATATTAAAAATTAAATATTTTTTATTTTGTTTTAAGTAAGACAAGGTATACGTACGTAGGTATAAAAATGTTAGGAGCCACTGCTTTCGACATTGATGAACATTGAATAGAATAAGGGCCAAGCAACAACTAAGGGTGTTCTAGCATCACGTCATTGTACGATTATCTTCGTTTCGTTTCTGTTCGCTTCTATTACTGTTTCCTCTATTAGATAAATAACATGAAACTTGATCTTTGCGGGTGTAATCGATATTTTCTAATTTTCTTTTTATTGGCTCCAACCGCGGTTACATTACAATGATGGTTGAGTTGGCTGATAGTTTTCGGCTTCAAATGAATGAATGAAATGTTATACTCTTACCGAGGGAATATTTCGATTGTATCGTTGTTGTTGTATATTCTTAATTTTACAAATATTGGGATATTATGTCAAATATAATAAATTGATATAAAAATACAAAATTTTATTGAAGATCAGTAACATCATTTGATGTTTACATAATATGTAGCATTTGTTTCTATGTATATTTTAAGCTAATGTTGCTAAATGCATTTTTGTACAGTATTGTTTATATAAAATTAGTATAGAGAATTACACACAGTAATTAAAATAAACTATATAAATAAAGGAACATCTCCTGTATGTTCGATTCCCAGATGATAAATTTGACAAAACAAAAATTAATTTAATTTTCAATTTTAATCAATAATATTTATTCATTCTTATCATTATTTCTATATATATATATATATACAAATCAGTTCTCGTAGTTTTTAAGTGAGAAGCTGAGCATTGAATGATGCGAGTCATTAGCCCACAGCCTAGTAAAAAACCTACAGCTAATATAATATAATACACAAAATATAATATAATAACAATAATTGGAAGATTATAAAAATAAACATTGTTTATTAATATTTACTTCTAATAATACTATTTTTGATTAACAACATTAAATATATAACCAATAAGTTTATTGTAATAGCCACATGCAAATAAATTGCAAATATTATTAAAACAATTATAAAATATCCTTTTAAACAAACACCAAAAACCAAATACAGCACCATAGGCAAACATTTCAAACACCAACAACTGAAGCATATATATCCCTGGGCAGCGTTAATTCACACGGTGCCAAAGAAGAATCCCTCCAATGTCCACGTGCCTTCCCCTCAAACTAACCCGCACTACATCCCCTCGCCCACATATTTCTTCTATCGCCTCACCAAGTCGTTTCCCACGCAATGCCGTTGTTGGAAATACTCATCGTAGCCGATCGAATGTATGGTTGTGTGTGTATGTGTGTGTGTGTGTATTCTGTTTTGTCTGGGCAAGCACAGCGATGTGCGGCTGTTGAAAAGTTGTTGCAGCTAGAAGTTATGCGCGTGAGAAACGTGGAGGTGGTAGGTAGTGGACACATCGAGACGACGTTTGGTGTTAACTCTATACCGGAAGGAAGTACCAACGAACCTTGGCGGATGGCGCGTTTACTCGTTGAAGGGAGAGTGTAACCGCAGAATTGTCGGTCGAATACTATTTTTTTTTTTTGGTAATTTTTTTTTTCGATTTTTGAAATTGGGTATTGTCGGTTAAATATTCATAAATTTTATATAATTGTAAGCGTATGGTTTCATTATTATTAAAAAGGTAATGAGAAAATAGTATATTATTACGTATACAAGGATATAATAGTAATATTAAGTACCTATATTACAAGCATGTTTTGATAGATATTTCACGTGTAGTTTAAACTATGTGTAAAAATTGAGAAAGTGGCTATTTATACATACGGAATGTATACGCAATTGGCTATTTATACATACAGTATTTTTACGCAATTGGCTATTTAGGGTAGGTTAGGTTAGTATGTTGGTTTAGGTTTTTTTTTTAGTATGTATAAATAGCCAATTGCGTATACATACCGTATGTATAAATAATAGCCTCATCCAAAAATTAAACAATTAAACTGATGAAGATTAACTTAAACTATAATAAATAAATATAAATTAATGACATAAGTGTCGTTTATAAAATTACAACTGGACGTCTTCTAGTACTTTTTTAAATACTTTTTACTATATTTTTTATAGTTTCTCATTTTCTGTGTAAATACATGGGTTGATTTACTTTCGAGTGTGTTAATAGTTGAATTTAAAAATAGGAAAAAAAAATATTCTCCTTTTTCTTTCCAAATATACCTGACTGATTTTTTATTTTTTTGAGAAAATCTGTTTCATCTAAATTTACAATTTTGAACCCAGTCAGCTAAAACTGCTACATGACTGAATTTACAGGTTTATCTCCTAAACCAAAACCTTTATACAAAGAAGGGAAATATTTTGAGTTGTATATGGCGTGTTTCACCAATTGAATGAGTGACTAAAATACAGAAAAACCTTACTAGCTCACTCACTCGATCGCTCGTTGCACGAGAAGCTGTATTATATAGCCTTGTATACACTTCCACATCGTTCGATGTCAAACAATAGCTCTTACAAGCCGTAACCCTTCCCCGACGTGTCACAACGATTTCTGCCGCCTTTCAACGTTTCTCAATCCCCTAATTTTCGGATCGATTAGACGACCATGTGCGGATGATTCTGTTTTGTTTAACAGCAACGACCGGCTTTTGTTTGCGCGCCCAAGCAAAGCACACTCGCTCATGCAATTCGGTTCAGGGTCGGGGAATACAGAGAGAGAGAGAGGGAGGGAGAGAAAAAGAAATCGATAATGTGAATCGGAATATTTATTCATTAGCAAAGTTGTTGTTGTTAGGTTTTGGTAGACTGGGAAAAAATTGAAAGTAGGGGATGAAGAGTATAAACTCAGACACCATTGTTATCTGGATGGTTTCATTTTTAATTAAAGGATAATTATTTCAGATTTGTTTTTATAATAAGTTTGGATTTGTTAGTAGATTGTTTTTTATTATATAACAACTCAATAAGACTTATGAATATACATTATCTTTCTAAAATCAATAAAATATCTTTTTTATTTAATACTTAAACGTTTCTATACAGAACTTGTTCCATCTTCAACATTAAAACAATTTTAAAATAATTTTATAAGATCAACATTTTTATATTTCTTTTATTTTTATTAAAGTGAATTTTATAAATATTTAAATATCTATACTGAATCTCAATGAACTAATATATAATTAGTTGATTTTAATAAATTGGAAAAAATTGTATTGGTTTTGCTGGGATTTTAATCCGATCTCCTTCTTTCGCTTTAATACGTTCAGAATTAAAATGATGTTAAAATTTATATTTTTTTAATGATAAAGTTTAAAATGTCACACATGAAATGAAGATTTAGACATGACGAAGAACATTACTTTGAAACGAATATATAATCAAACTTTTTTTTATGGAGAAATTGAATTTATCATTTTATTTGTCTTAATTGCCCACGTCTTACGTCATAAGCGTATTAGCTGGCAGTGTTATGTTTACATATTTTATCCGATTACATACTGAAATTGAGAGATCGATTCTGCCTGCCGGCATTACTAGTACCTAGTCATAAATAAAAAAAAATTCATGTTTAGTATCAGCTTGGACATACAACTTGAAGAGCTAGTTTAGTATTATAAACAGAGATTAACAATTAATTCAAGAATAAATTAAGTTCAAGTTAAAAATGTTAAAGGAATAGAATTATACCTGAAATATCTTCTCAGAGAATACAAAATTATTATCAGGATTGTTTAATGTTAAAATTAACATTTAAATTATTTTGTAATCTTAATATATTAACGATCTATTAAAATATATATTATTCAGCAGACATCATAACCGTATATTCTAAATACTATGTTTTAAATTTTTCACTCAGCCTCAGAATACAATAGCCAAAATATTGAAGGGTCCCCACATTTAGCGTCACGAGACAACTGTATACAAACAGGGGCGGTTCCACTTAACACACTATTATTAAGTAACAACTAAAATTTATTTAACTAGTGAATTTGGGCTAATACCATCCTGAAATATCCTTCCCTCTTTTCGACATTTGGCGCGGAAATCTAATTGTGTTTATAACTGGTTAAATAATGAAATTTTTCAAGAGAGCTTACAATGTGTGTGTGTGTTTATATATAAACGTTTCAATGCTTATTTAGTTTAATTTAAACGTGTTGGATTCGAAATAAGTTTTCGGTTAATGAATTTTTAATGGTGGATCTTTTACAACGTAATTATGTATTTATACGATGGAAAATAATATAGTTGGTTTTATGGTGTTTATTCTGTGTGTTTTATTTCGGCCACAAAAGTCAAATATTTTCTATTATACATGTGATTTGGGAAAAGAGCTGGCCCACATATATTGTCTCTGGAGGATCTTGAAAAATTTATTCGGTTTTTTTATTTAAATTTTCGTTTGTTTTTCAAATTTAAATGGTGCTGTTTGTGGGAATTTAACATGTTAATTTAGAATGAAATATTTATTTCAGTAAAACACATGAGTATTTCAAGCTTTCAGTTTTTTTTTATCTAGATCATTTCATCAAATGAAAAATAAAAATAATATTAATGAAGCTAAGTATAAAGAAATATATTTTATATATTTTTTTTTATATGGCTAAGGGCTGTATTTTCAACTCTGAATAAGATTTGGAATAGTTAATCATGGAATAAATGTATGTATTTATATATATTTAATTTATATATTTTTACATTTTAGTACGGTTAGCTATTCCACATCTTATCAGTTTACATAAAATACAATATTTTTAAATTGTAATTGAATATAATAAGTTACCAAATAGTTTTAAGAAAAAAAAAGAGTTTAATCCAATTTCTAGTTTTAAAAATGTTCAAAATATATAACAAACAAGGTAAATTATTTTATTTTATTAACTTTTCGCCACAATATGTTCATTATTTATTACTCATATGTTGTTATAAGATTATTTTTATTTTAATTGACTATGTTTCAATTTTGTATAAATAAGTTTGTTAAAGCTAAATTATTATTAAAGTATTATTATTCTTATCAGCCCTTAAAAGAATACTTTTTCACATAGTATGCAGACAAGTTACTTTTCCAGACATTGCTTCAATAGAATAGAATAGAAAACTGACGACATAGCTAGAAACTAAAATATTTCCGACGAACTGAGCTAACGATTGACAGTTTGTAAATTGTTTTCTTAATTCCATTTTATGAAATAGATCATTTATTTATTAAAAATTAGTAAATATTTATTAATTTCTTTGCTATTGTATTAGAAAATAATAATTTATGCACGAGTTTCATACAATAATTAACTTACACAAACATCAAAACATAAATTCAAAATTTGCAAAGATTGCAAGACTTGTTTCAATTGTTTTTAATTCATTTTTTTCTGCAACGCTAGAGTGAAATAATAACACGTTATCGCCTTTTTTAAGTTTTTTTTTTTGCACTATTATCAGAAACAAAAAGTTTATGTAGGAAAAATAATGGAAATAAATTTTTAACAGTCATAGAAAAAATATTGGTTGCATTACTTGCGGAAACTCTCAATGTTGTCCTAGTGTGTTCTTTTCCACCTTTGATATAATACAAAATTTAATGATCATTAAGCTACATTTACATTGTGGTTTTAGCAGTAGCAGTATATTTACTACTGCATCCCCACACTACTGCTACTGCTAAAATCGCAGTCTGAATGTAGCTTAATGATAATAAAATTTTATCATTTTTTTTATTTCCAAAAGTTCGAAGATTTAGTCTTAATTTTTCATTATGAGAAAACTAGAATACTAAAAAAATTAAAATAATTTATAAACATGTAGTTTGTTAAAACATAATTTATTTAACTATGTCCATGACTTGTCAAAATACTTGATTCAACAGCAAGTTAAACAACTTCTTTTACTAATCCGAATATCCACATTGTAAATTCGAACAAATGAGTTATTCTAACGCAATAAGTAACTCGTTTTTCTATATCAGTTGAGTTAAACTGGAACGAGTTGATCCATAATTCATAATAAATATTTTCTATCGTGATTTTGTTTCATTGATTTGCTTCTGTTTTCTTTTTTCTTTTTCGCTCCATCTTTCTTTATGTTTCGCGTCATCTGTATAATCTGATCGGATCAAGATTACAGTTAAACAGTTTTATCTCATTCATTTTCAATTACTGTAAATTGATTGTACAAGAAAAGCAGTCGGACAAGTTTTACTTGCAAACTTTTGCTTTAGTTTGATCTGTGTGCATGTGTGTGTGTGTGTTTGTGGTGAAGTATCAAAGAAAGAATTTACTCCTAACATCTCATTTGCCATTAAAGATGGCTTTTATGTATCTGTATTTACTCTATTAGGTTCATTGAAAAAATTCAAATGTAATCTGTTCGTTTAGATTGCTTACTATATTTAATAAATATTTAAGTTTAGGTACAGTTATTGTGTATATATATATATATATATATATATATATATATATATATATATATATATAAATAATTATTAAATATTAATTACGTTTTCTTGTATTATAGGAAGTTTCAGTTAAAAGTGATCACCATATTAAGGTAAACATTTAATAATAATATATACAGAATGTTTCAGAATATCTATTTGTAACTGCTTTGGTGGATATTAAACAATTTCTCGTAATGAAGTAGTATAACTTGTCTTAAAATACTTTTTTATCGAGATATTGAGACTTAACACTATTCATATACTGTTATTTTTGTTATTAATTTATTTTTATAATTTTTTTGGTTTGTTATTGTGATAGAAATGACATTACAATAAATAAACCGAATATAAAAACAAGTAAGAACCAAAAGCCGTTTTACTTTAGTATAATGAATTCTGAAAGATTTTTTTATTATGATATTAATAATATTTTTGTGATTCATTGATATTTTTGTGATCATAGCAGTTGGTAGGAGAGTTATTACTAAACAAGGCAGGCGCCATGATGAAGCCGTAGAATGTACAAGGTAATGAAATGTGTCAATTATTTTTGTTATTTCATTGGCCAATTAATCAATCATTTGCTTATAAACATATTATTACATGTTATGTAAGTGATAATATTTAATTTAAAAAAAATTACAAAATTATTGAAAAATATAGTAATTAATGTAATAATGCTTTTTTTAGACATTTTAGGAAAAATAGTGAAATATATAAATTAATATAAATTAACCCTTTCGACTCTGCCGGTGCCATTTGCCACCAAAACATTTACTATTACTTCGAATGAACAAAAAGTACCCACTAAGCGTAATTTGTATCTTTTGCCACGACTTCCTAATTTCTATACCCATCGAGCAAATCAGTCCAAATTTTGTTTTGAAGTTGTAGAGTTTCCAAGCAATAATTAATAACAAAATAATTTTTGTTTCCAATATTAAAAATTCAGGGCAGAAAGAGTTAAAATAAAATATATTTCTAATCATTTTCTAGTTCTAGACACATAACCATTAATTCTAACCGTATAGTAAACACAAGGAAAACTCAACAATTTATTTCCTCGCCCAGCCTTTAAACTTATCCCGACTTAAACAGCGATAAATAATTACGTTAACTCGACAAAACACACATACGTACAAGGGTGTTTTCTAACATACTCCTTCGTCTAGCACACACATGTCCTCCTCCTCCTATCGTTCCGTTTTATTTCAGTCTTATACGTTGTAAAATTAGAATCGCGTCACGCTAATTCCGTACGACGGTGTTGGCGTCGCGAACGCTGACGCCGCACCGTCGACGACGACAGACACACAAAGGGGGCGTCGAAGCCCGGCACGCCGTGGCGTAACACTAGCACGCCACTTGCGGGGCTTTAAAAGCTAATAATATCATCTGTCTCCGAATAGAACTTTTTTCATTTGTGTTGTTTGTTGTTGGTTTGAGGGGGTGATTTGAGTGTAAATATAACTGAAGACTGATTAGTTTATGTCAATGTAGTAGAAAACTTCGATGTATCTTTGTTTTTCCGCATTTTTACCACTTCAACTAAAACGAGAAATGGTATAGTAATTGGTATGGTGTTTGTAACATTGTTAAAAAATAAAAATTTATAAATCTTTTATATGTTAGCCTGGTTCGTATGCGATTATCAGGATGGATGATTAGGAAAACTCACAAAACGTATGAAAGTATTCATAAGTATTACACTTTTTGATTACTACACTACACAGAAATATTCGACTTATTCTTATGGAGGTTTCTTACAAATTTTGCATTATAGGAGTTACATCATGCAACTACTCGTGCGCTGGTATTTAAAATTTATAACTGTCACTAACATATATAACCTGTAGATGACGAATCTGAACTTAATTTGTGGGCGGTGTATGTGTGTCTTTGTGTGGGTGTGTGCGTTGTTAGCTCGTTCGTTTAGATTTTGTATTAATTTTTTTTCTCCAACAATATAAATAATTTATATAAAATTTTTAGGGTAGACTCTGTTAGTGTTTAAGATAGTCACCTGAAATTATTTTCTAACGTGTTGCCGAAATTTGGATGAAAAAATGTAAAAGTTTTTTTTAAGTACACAATTAATCAATATTTATTCAAATTCTCAGATACCATTTTTTGTTTTATCCAAAACATTACATAATTTTTTTTTGCTAACTTTCAAATAATTTTTTTTTTTAATTTTGGCTACACTATTTTCATGAAAGATTTTCTGGTGCTCATATTATTCAAATAATTAGAACCATTATTAAATATTAGCGTTGTCTATATGCAATGAAAACGTTTTAAAGATATGAATGTTCTTTTTACGTGAATTTCACTATAGTACAATAATAACGTCATTATTTTATTAATAATATAATAAAATAAAAAAGCTTTAGGTAGAAGATCTATTTATTTTACATGTGTTCTAAAAGATTTTTTTAATTTTCGTATGTTACTTATATATACTGGGTTTCTTAATATAATATAAATATTTTGATTCGCTTGAAGAAAAAGAAAAATCTATTAATACATCACTATCTAAAGACCGAGCTAGCTAAAATCAATCCCATTTGACTTGTGGGTGTCGCGATTTGATCTTAGCGTTGAATCTGAAGCCTGGCAGACCAACCGGATCAGTGTTTGATTGACAGCATGTCGCGTGCGGTGACTGGGTCACGACATGCCATCGGTACACTCACTCACACACACACACATCCGCTCTTCTCTGTTACTCGGGCAATTTCTCCGCACTGCAAAATGCTAATGTGTTCTTATTTGTATCATCATCTGCGTTTTCGTTTTCGCCTGGAACAATAAAAGTCCGGGCGAAAGCTGGCCGGGGCCCGGCTGTGTCGATCAGGACACCACACTGTGGCAAAACTGTGTGATAATGATGATGGTTTCTACCAAACTCTTACTTAGCTGAATGTATTGTGTTTTATTGTACTTGAGCTGTTCTGGTATTGTTACAAAGAATGTAGGTTTGGATGTGTGCATATCATTTACCGGTGACATACTTGGGTTTATTTACTTTTTTGTTTTATTGTTGGTTTGTCGGTACGGTTTCTCCACTTTAGTTTACACTGAAACGAAAGTTTAGTTTTAAAATAGTAAAAAAATCTTTCAGAACTCAATATATTAGTATAAAACGGTTTTATGTTCTATTTCTGTAATAATTTATTAATAAATCAACGTTTCGACGAACTGAATGTGCGTCTTCATCAGGAAAAAAGATAGAAATGACATTTATAGTAAATAAACAGAACATGAAAAACTAGGTAATTAATTTTTATTTTTAATTAAAGGAACTCAAATTTTATTTAAATAATTGCCGTCATACTAATTGATGTTATCCTTTAATCAAAAATTTTCGTATTACTCTAGATTTATTTATATCAGTTTTTAAGATTTTTAATTTGGGTAATGGTCTATCTTTGTCAATAAATAACTGTTTATTTGCACATTTTGTTAATTTATAATCTACATTTTCATGAATTTAAATCATTTTTGAACTCTTTTATAGATAATAAATACGTAAGCAAGATTATTATTTATTTGATTTCGCAGATCTAACTTAGCAAATGATTTTTTTACAGTTTGATTGGCAAGGGAAGCACTGGCTTTCATTGACGCCATGTCACTGTTTAAAACTATTTAGTTTAAATTTTTATTGTGTGTGGTAGCTTATTATACAATTTCAGGCCTTTGAAAAACATAGATATATTTTATTTATATTGAATAACTTATTTTTTTTTGATATAGTAAGTATGTCTTGCATTTACATATGAAATATTACTCTTTAAATAATTCATATTATATACCTAGTAACTTGCTTCTATGTTTTGTTTATTATTATTTTTTCTGATGATGATATATGTTTAGTATATCGAACTATTGAATTTTATTTACAAATTAAATAGAACTAAAACTTGAACCTTTTTTTTTATTTTAATAAAATATTTATACTAATA
The DNA here is from genome assembly GCA_963966155.1 of Clivina fossor. Taxonomy (NCBI): domain Eukaryota; kingdom Metazoa; phylum Arthropoda; class Insecta; order Coleoptera; family Carabidae; genus Clivina; species Clivina fossor. The sequence continues at coordinate 7,064,188 of OZ014565.1, read as the reverse complement.
TGTTATTAAAATACAATTAATAATATATAGTATAATGATTAATACATTATTTTAATTAATTAATTAGGGTAGTAGGTACATTACAAAGCATGCATTTACGTAATATTATTAAAATCACGTTTAGTTAACAAATACTCCAACTACACCCATCTCCAACATTTCTAGTCATAAACAATGCAGCAACGAGTCCGCGTAACAGCAATTGCAAAACAACATTGCAGTTGCAGCCAGGCTAGTGTTTCTATTGCACAATATATTCGAGCAAGGTTTATCCCGATAAGTGATTTTCCTGTCGTTTCATACACATACACACACTCGCAAATTGATAGCACTAGAATCCACACGGCCAACCAAGACACCGAAGCAAGCAGTGCAAAAAGATGAAATGGAAGAGAGAGAGCATAAGGAGAATACAGACGGAGAGTATAACTGCAATGCTGTCACCAACTAGTGGAACATTTTCAATGGAGAGAAGCGTCCAATTCTTGGGGGCGCTCCTAAAGGTTTCCATTCTCGTTTTGTGGGAGTATATGAGATGCCTGCGCTCGCTTACCCTTTACAATGATACCCCGAGTTAACTGAGATATGTAATATGTAACGTGGATACAGTGGCGGCTCGTTAGGAAGATTACTAGTTTGATAGAGTATGAGTTTGGAAACTGGTGTAGCTTTGAAATGGATTATATAAGTAATTTGTATTTTTTTTAATCAACCTTTAATATTACACGTTAATTTTGTGTTTTAGAATCTTGAAATTATTCAGTCATTCACTCATCGGACGTCACGCAAACGTATATTTTATTCATTTTAACAATTTAAAAAACCGAATTGTGTATGTCTTTTAATCTTCTTTACACAAAGTAACCACCACCAGATTTTTCACTTCAAACTAGTTCATAGACTGAACAATGCCTTATCCATTAAATTTATAGAATTTTCTGGATTAATAGGAATGTCGTGGCCGATCTATCCACGTCGCAGACATTTTGCCATTCATCTTAGATGGCATCCTCAGTGCTTGGTGACTGAATGACACCACAGCACTGATCTACGATGTATGGCGAAACGTCAGCGACGAGGATAGATCGACCACAACATACCAGTCCAGAAAATTCTATAAATTCAATGGATATCGGCCGTAAAATCTTGAAGATTACTAATATTTTTTCTAGTTTGTTAAAATTTAAAAAAAAAAACAAAAAACATTTGAAAAGTTAGTTATGATATCATGTTAACCAATTGATTAACTTTTTTTTTAAACAAAAAAGCTGCTTTAGTGTCATAACCAAAACAGTCAAAACTTGATTTCTCTCCCACATCTACGAAATTCTAAATTCTAATTCTCAACGACACTGAATCATCGAATAAGCGACGAAGCAACGATATACAACCGATCTCACAGTTTTGTCCCCCTTCTGCGTTTCAATTCCGGGGCGAGGAGTCTTTGTTGGGCGACTCGTCTCGTGGCTAGAGCCTGTGAGACGAGGGCGCTTTTGCTCTCTCCGTCAGTATATTTTCTCTCACGAACGGAACGGGGGCCCCCCTTTTGTTGCCTTGCATTGCTTACGTTTTTCCTTGTATTGCCTCTGCCTGGCTGCCAAAGCTTTGGCTTGTCGCTGTCGCATACGGGGTGTTGTTTGTACGGTTGCGCACTTGCTCGCGCGTACACTGGCCTGCAACGAAAATGAAATGATAAAGCTTATTGTATCATTACGATTTTATTAAGTACATTTTTTAATGGAAATACTTATGTCTTAAATGAATTAAAATAGTATAAATGATTTTATCAAAAATATGAATAGACACTAGTCTAGCTTCAGAATTAAATTTGTAATACTAACTTAAATATTATTTGTTTATATTTTTGATTATATTTGACTCTTATAATTTATAATTTAAAAAGATGTAGTTTGGTTTTCCTAATGAGTCACACTTTTTATTTTAAATACAAATTTTCATTTATAATTTTCGATCAATCGGTTGTGGTCCTCTTCAGCATATTTTAAGAAATTTAAAAACAAAACTTAAAAATTGGTTGAAACTACATTTTCTTAACTTTAATATTATTTTTAATGACGAAGAAAAATAGGGACAATTAAAATTACATATTTAAGAAGTTTAAATACTTAATAAATTAAAATAGGACATGCTCGTTTTGGCAATTATATTTTTTAAGAGACAATTATTGTTAAAAACTAAATTGAAATATGTTTATTTTAAAAACTGAATTTAATTCCGAATTGATTTGGAACATTTTAGACTTTGCAAAACATGCTTGGAATTGGACAAATATAAATTTTAAATAGTTATCTCTAACTGTTAATAAATATGTTTATATGGTTTATTGAACCAGTATTCAGCATGCGCAGTATGAACGAATGTTTTCAAGCAATAGGAATAGCAGAACATGTATGAGAGGCATTATAAATGTAGATGAAGTAGAACTTGCTTGTCTGGAATGAAAAGTTTGGCGGAAACTAATTTCTGCATAATGGAAAAAGGTTATACTACACCCTTATGGATATATGGTATGATTGTGAATGTGTGTATTTACTACTGTTTCTAATTTCGATAGATTCAGTATCAAAGCATTTCTAAAAAGATTTGTAATTAATTTAATATCAGAAAGGACGAAAAGGATACTTTATATACTGTATATTTTGTGACATTATTAATAAGGTATATAATATCGACATTAACCAACAAAATAAATACATAGGTCATGAACTATTAGTTTTGTTGTTATAAACTTTAAATTCATTAAAAATTAAAATAAAAAGGCTTTAGGATTTAGTTCATCATAATGGGGTAATGTGCGTCGAAACGTAGATTTTTTATTTAAATTTATACCGAACTTAATCCTAAAGCTTTTTTATTTTAATATAATGAGTTCTAAAAGATTTTTTTTAATATCATTAAAAATTATTATATAATTTCTAAGAATAATAATCTTGCATTATACATCTACTTCTCCTAATTCAACTAAATTCAGATGTCTAACATCTTTCATTTTCCCTGCACCTAACAGTACACCGACCGTAAACCGATCGCGAGTTCACATAGTCGGTCTGGCGATATAACACCACACCACACCACGCCACGCTAACCTAACCCAACATATCCACATTTCTTTCGACGTGCGGTTGTGCGCGCGTTTTAAACGTTTTGAGCGAGTCGCAATTCCTACAAATACGATTGCAGACAAATACACACATAGAGAGGCATTGCACTACACAACTGCAACAGCCAATATCCACTTCCCCAGCATGCATTGCGAACCCGACTGAATACAGTCACAGGCAGCTAGCAACCAGCCCAACACGATACAGTTGACTCTCAGATGCACCTGAATAGAGTGGCACTTTTCCGTTTTGTCGAGTGCATACGTACTTATATGCACTCGGACTCGGTTTTTTTTTATATATTTTGTTTAGGTTAGGTTAGGTTTGTATGTATGATAGTTGGTTGTTACCGAGCGGTTATCATGGTTACCTCTGGTTGGTTTTTCTTATTGTTCGGATTTTATTGCTGCACTGATTATGCTACTGTTATTATGTACTTGGATTTCATTTGTTTATTTGCTAATGATGGTTTTTTTGCATAAGTAGGTTTTATTAATAAATGAAATTATTTTTGTTTTTATTTACTTTCGTATGATATCTATAATTTATTCGATTAGAGTGTAGATTAAGAGAACTGTCAAAATGAAAAAAAAAATAGCAGTCTATAGCAGTCTTTTTTAATACTTGTAATAATTAAACGGTTTTAATGTTATTGATGTCAGAGGACGCTAAAGGATATGAATTATGTAATATGGTTTTAACAATGATAGAATATATTTGGAGGGGGTGAGTCTAGATTATAAAATTATTAAAAGTACTGGAAAGATATTTAGTTCTAGTTTAACTTTAAATTAAAATAAGTAAAATGGCAGTAAATATGTTGTCTTTGAATAACTTACTGAAGTGATCTGAGTTGTAATGCTAATAACTTTATTATATATAAGTAATAAATTAGAACATGATCTTACTGTGGCGAAAAGTTAATTCTTCTTAAACCACAAACAATTTAAAATAGCTATATACGTATTTCGAAAGCTCAGTTTTCAACATCAGTAGCAAAAGATAAAGCTAAAGTTCTTATCAGTGATATAAGGTTACACAGATACTCAACGTACCCAGTGGTCATAGATCACAGCGAATTAGAATGAATATAAAATTATTATGATGTTCCTAGAAGAATAGATATGACTGACGTCTATCTTGACCACATATCTAATGGTAATAAACATGCGAGAGTATTATTTGATGAATTAATATGGTAAGAGTATTGCGGCGTACAGTAAATGGAAAGAATCTATATGAGAAATATCATAAATATGGACCAGACAAAAGTTATATAATAAGCTACACTTGATATACAATAAATGATTGATAAATCGCACAATATAAGTTACATGGCGTGACAATGTATGTATTTCAAAATATTAAAATTGAAATTTCAGTATAGTAATTGTTAATATAAAAAAAATATAAAATAACCTATTTTTAAAAGAACAATAATTTTAAAAGTTTTAAAACTCGTGAAATAGATGTTTACCTATGTTAAGTTAATAAAAAAAAACATCGTAACTTTTTCAAAATTATGTTCGTTCTGATAAAAGAATTAAATTGTTCTCATTTTATCAAAAAGAATTTACTGCAGTTTTTACTGTTTCCAAAATATGTGCCTGATAAGAATACATTTTTTTAGAAATAGTAAATTTAAACTCAATTTTGTTACGAGAATAAAACTTGCTATTTTTATTTCTATTTTTACTTATCAATATAGTTACTTATAAGATTTTTTTCTATTATTTTTATTTTAATTAAATAATAGAGAAATAATTAAACATAATGGCTGTTACTAAATTCGGTTTTTTTTGTTTTGTTTGTTTTTGTTTAGTCCAGCTCTTATAACAGTTACCTTGTTTTAAAATCATGCCACATTTGAACCATTGAATGCACTTTACAATTTGCATATAGAATAAAAAGAATTAATTTTTGTACATTAGTAACTTTCTTATTGCAAAGTTTTACCCCAGATTATGGCGTGCCTACAAGCTTAGCGTGATTTTTCTTTAATATAAATATTTATATGTATTAAGATACGAGTATTTGAATTTTTAATATCAAATCCAATATATTTTTATCAAAGTAAATTTAATTTATATGTAGTGTCAAAAATTTTGATTTATACATTCTATAAATGCTTTACAAGTATCTTTACAAAAAATTTGGACTATATAACCATTGATAAGAATAAAAGTATGAACACAATCGAATACAACAATAGTTTGCATAAACAAATATCAGAGTTAGAATCAGCATGTAACGAATTTCCTCTAATCAATTCGTATACACACCGAATTGCTATATCATAATACTCTATAAAACTATAAAGTGACACCATAAATAAACAACAAAAACATAGGTTTCGTACACCTACAATCTAATTCCCGCGCGCCTGCAACAAGCACAAGAAATTTTCACGTTTTACGACACTATAAAAGGGTGTTTGATATTAAATAAAGGCCTCGTTAGCTGTATTACATATTGTTTGTTTTGCGTTTTATTTAATTCTGATTATTATGTAACCGAGCAGAAAATTCGAAATTAAAATTTATTAGTGTTGAACAATGCGGAGAATTACTCGGATTTATTTTACGTTATTGCAAAACGATTTGATTCGTTATTTTATTGTTTTTATTAAGAAGAAGAAGAAAAAATTATTTAGGTTGTTTCGTTATCTAGAATTACACCGTGTCTTATTGACAAAAATTTAATTTTGTATCGAAAAAATGCATTTGAATTTTTAATAGTAAAGATAATCGAAAAACATTTGTGAAATGTATCAATCAAGATTGTGGTAGTACACAGGAAAAAAATATCCGTTCTTTTAATTAGATTTATCTCTGTATTCATAAAACTTTTCATTAAAGTTCACGAATTATTAAACAAATTCTGGGATTCTGTGCAATGTTTTGAGTTTTTTTTATAAAATACAATCATGTAACCATTTTACATAATCTCATAACAATTATTTTAAAGATTCGTCATATTTAATGAAAAGTTTTATGAATTCGGGGATTAGTTGACTAAATTTTAGATGATTTATCTATTTAATTATGTGATATTTACAATAATATTAGTTGAATTTATAAAATTTGTATGACTTGTATGCCGTGATCGATCTATCATCGTTGTAGACGTTTTGCCATATAACGTACAAGTGCTTGGTGACTAAAATTCAGTCACCAAGCACTGAGAATGCCATCTACGATATGTGGCGAAACCTTTTGCGAAAGAATAAGGATAAAAATCGTTGCAGCTTGAAGCTGCATTTCTCACTAACAGCAAATTGTGAAAATATAAAAATAGTTGCCATTAGGTGATACAAAATATTTTGTCTATTGAATGAAAAATTTTCAAGTAAAAGACAAAACATTCTCCAACGCTACAATTTATTCTTTTCTTTTTTCTAATCGAACCCAGTATCTAAAACTTCCTATATCAAAATTTAATCTCCTTATTTATCTCAAATTGAAGCACTGGTGTACATCAGTATGAAGACACATTATGATTACTTCATATTGTAGCTTGGTTTCGGACACATTTTCCCTTGTCACACCCCCCTCTGCCGTTGTTATCCAAAAACTCTAGGCCATATGGCCGAAAGGGAATCGATGGCAAACAGGAAGAGCGCGTTGCTCAAAAGTTTTGTCAGAGCCAGTTTTAGGGAGTCAGACAGTTGTACATATCTACATACACGTATATATACCTCGAGCATACATGTGTGTTTAGGTTACGAATGTGTTAGTGTCTACCACCTTTTTAACCGTAAAAGATAGGGGATTATTAGGCCAATGCCGGGTTTGATACTGTAGATTTTAGGGTATCTAGATGGGGCTTTAGTTATTTAGTGTTATTTAGTTAAGGATATTTGTAATGTGGCTTGTCAATGTAGAGGTGTTGCAAATTTAGTAATCTATGATAGTTATTATGTCCTTAAGATATAATTTTTAGAAGATAATTTGAAGGGATGTTTTTTTAAGAGCTTGATTAAAATATATTAAAGTGTGTCTATAGAACATAAAGTTTTTAAATATTATGTGTTTACAATATATTTTATGTACAAATTCCCTTGAACAAAATACGACTTTATAAAAAATCGACAAACTATATTTAATTAATTAAATTAAATTAACTACATTTATTTTTATTTGAAAATAGAAATCTTTTTCGGTAATAATAGACAGAGGTTAACTGCTAACTCGCGTAACTGTAGTTAAACGCGAGAGAGTCAATCGAACAAACCTAATGAACAAAAAACTGACAATATGAAGTTAAATTATTATTAAATATCATTTCAAGAATTTGCATTTTTCTTTTCATTAAAGTATTTCAACTAGTTTTCATAAATTTTATTAAAGGTACATGTTAACATGAAAACAGATATCATCAATTTATAGCTAACTATTATCAGATATTTTTTTTAATAGAATATTTTGTCCAATGATTAACACAAAAAATTTTAATGGTTCTATTGAAATCAATCAGGTGACCACACAATAGATTTTTAACAATCGATACAAGATATTAATTAACTAATATAATTATGAAATGATCCAACTGAATTAATATCATAAATATTTACAATAGAATGTCAGTACATTCTATCATAAGTATATAATATGTCTATATAAAACTTTTATAGAAATGTGTGTCGATTTCGCAATAAAATACGAACGATTTATAATATTGGCAAATATTAGGTTATGTAAAATTATTACCTAAGCTACAACTATTATTACAAATGAAGTCAATAAATGTTAATATACTGCAACAGAAAAGTTTGTTTAGTAACAAATATGATCATATATTTTCAAAATTTTTCATTTTTTTATGTATATATTTAAAATAAAACGGCATTAGGTTGTAGTTCTGTAGCTAGATTATAAAATTTTATAAATTTTTAATGAAAGAAAGCTAAATTTTATTTAAATCAGTGCCTTCACACTGATTTATGTTTTCTTTTTCTTTATAAATTTCTGTTGTTTCTCTTACGAATCTACTATTAATATTGATGAGTCTTATTATGTTATTGAAAAAAAACTTGATATGTTTGTCTAACAGTTTATTTTATTGATAAAAATTAATACTTAAATAAATTTCGAGGCGTTAAAATTAACAGCAGCGCCTCGTCAAATTCATAAAGCAAGAGACCCTAACCTAAACAAAAGTTATGTCTGTACAGTGAATAAGTTTCAAGTCTCAACCATTTCAACCATTAAACCATTACAAATAATAATAGTTCATACATATATTCACGCATCTCGAGCACAATTCCATTGTTCAACCGACTGGTTATGGGTATATGAGGCTATAAGCACATACAAACAACTTAGGATCCATTCACACTAAAAACTAAATTTTTAAATTGAAATTATAATACTTTTCAAAACATTAATTAAATGAGTAATTAACAACAAGTTCTTATTAATTTTCTTTTTATTTATACATTTTAAAAATGAGTTTAAAAAAGCACTGCATAGTTTTATCGTAATTGTAAAATGTTAGCATCCATAGAAAAAATTCTCCCTTCCTCTGTTCTCTAACACCACCTTAACAAACCGTTTCGATAAAAATAAGTAATATTATCGATAATTACGGATATAATAATGCAAAAAAAATATTTTTGTTGTTTAAGTCTATAATTGCATAAGATCTTTCGATTACAGTAATAAAAAAAAATGTGTAATAACCCTGTTTCACACCACCAATTAATTCCCACATGTGACTAGAGCCTAAATTCGCTCTTCTCTCTCACCTCTCTCTCTCTCTCTCTCTCGTATGAATAAACTAGTTGGTGTGTGAGCTCGTGTGCGTCTTTGGTATTTACACGACGACGCCGGGTTATACGGCCTTCGACAGATCCTGTCTTCGGTTTAACAGGCAAGTGGGCAAAGCAGTAAGCAGGGCGTGCAGAGAGAGGCACAAGCAAACCAAGGGCCCTGTGCGCACCCGAGCAAGCATATGCCTATAGAGTGACCTATACTATACTATACCACCAACCCGCCACCGCAATCGAGTTAAAAGGTATTTCTTTGTTTGACACTCTTCCAACGATGGAACACATTTTTCTTCCTTCGTTCGCTTAATTTATGTTTAACGGGTTTACTCACAGCGCACACAATATAAGAGTACTTTTCAAGTACTCGCTGAAGAAAATTAGTGTTACAGTTCAATATTTGTATTTATAAAACATGGGGTTGGTTTTAGGATTTTTTCATTACTTACTATCAATATATAATATTTGACTATTTCAAAGCCAAGTAGTTATTTCTTTTTAACTTGAAATTTTAAGGCAAGCCAAGATTTTGAATGCAATGAACAAGATACAAGTAGCTTGAAATTTGATCAAGTAGCTTGAAAAAGCTTGAAATCACACATTTTTACTTCAAACCCAAATCAAGTACCAAATTTTAAATCGCTTGACAAATCAAGATAAGCCCAGCTACTTGGCTTGGTGAATCCCTAATTTTGAGTTGACGAAACTCATCTACTATTTAATATTTTCGGATACGTATTATACACATCGTCAGAATTAGAGAGTATGTTTTAAAAATAATGTAATTAAAAAATAAAATAACATTTTGAAAAATTTTTTCGTATTTAAATACATTTAGAAAATGCAAATAATCATAAAATCGGCGGTTATCTATTGTTTTTTTTTTTTTTATAATTGTATGTTTTTTATAATAAATTAAATACAAAAGCAATAAATTACAATCATTATTTTTTTTATAAAAATCTTGATATGTAAGCAACTTGTTTATTGTTCTGTCAATTTAAAATTTATTTAATACTTCAAGCATTTTTCTTTTCTTTTAATCTTGGTTTCAAGTTAAAATAATCCAAGAAAATAACATTTTGATGGTTAATCTACGCAAAGAAAAAACATCACTTGTTACTTATAAAATAAATAAATAATTTATAATGTATCGATTGTGAACAATTATTTCACCTACGTTAAATTTGTAACAATTTTGCTGTATATCTATATTTTATAAAATTAATATGTATGTAGGTATACGATAGTGATATTTTCAAAGTTTAACCACCTCGAAACATCGGGAAAATTTGGATATTTGTAACGTGATATCATAATAAACTACACGGTATGTATCTAACTTGTTTTCTATTGTATTTTAATTAAGACGGGCCAAATTAAAAATTTAAATTTACCGAAAATTGTCACTGAACTATTTTACGTTTCAGTGAACTCGAATTGAAACAATGCTATGATACTTTAATAATTTGCATAAATTTTCGACGTTTTGTTTTAAATAATGTATTGAGTTAAATGCTGGAATTTACCACAAGCATTGTTTAAAGTTTTGTAAAGAATTTTAGAAATTACTAAAACAAAATATCAAGAGCGAAACTTGTGCGCTATTAAGATGTTGGCTTTAAAATTAGTAAGACATTTAGAATATTTTCTTTTAATCAAATTATTAGGAGTTACATTAAGTATAAAATATAAATATTATTTTTTATCAACTACATATAATTAGATAAATACTTCCCTGAGAAGTTAGCAATAAATTCTAGCAATAAATCCTATACCTCGCCATACTAATGCTTTGCTTAAGAACTAAAAAACTAATTAGCGAATTTTAATTCAGTTTACAGCATTCGATAGCTTACATTTTCCTCTAGTTTTGTACTAGTTTTGTTTTACGAAATATTTATTAGAAATATGAAAAAAATTATTTTGAATAAAGCGCTTTAAAAAATTTACAATTTTTACTAATTATTCATATTACCATTCAATATTTTTCAAATCTCTAGTCCTACAAAACTCGTACTCAATAAAAGCTATCAATTGATATATTATTCATCATAATTACTTTCTTAATTAATTACAATTTTAACGATTTATATTAAATTCACCTGTTTAATATATTTATATATTAAATAAATTTAATAAAAATATAAAAATAATAAAGAGATATTTATTTATTCAACTAAATAAATAAAATTCTATGTCTGGTACTTGTCTGGCCTGTTGTATTTTTACTTAATTAATATGCGTAATCTTGTTAAATTTTGTCTGTTTTGTTTCTATAAGCAAAACAATATTTATTTCTGTAGACAAAGCATTACAAGAATTTCAAATAATTGAAACATTAGCCAATCAGAGATGAGCAGCGAATGGATACAAGTTAATTTATGTTTTTAATAAAATTTAGTTGTGAAAAATTAGTGTAATCTGTTGCATCAGATCGTGAAAATTTCGTGTTTTTCATAAAAATATTGTATAAAATTTAGTGTATTAATGTTTTGTGACCAAGTTTAATAAATATAAATGTATTTTGTTTATAAGAAGTGCAACAAATATCGGATTCTAAATTGATACATTTAACTTTGTGGAATTTTGTATGATAAAAGTGGACAGACAGTATTGATGATTGGACAATTTTATGTATGTATTTCATATTATATAGACATAATTTTGAGTGAAGAATATTACAATTGAAGCTATAATAATTCTGCAATTAAAGGTAAGTAATAATTTTGTAATATCATCATTTTATTTAAAATATATGAAAATATATAAAATATTTTATGAAAATTCTCTTCAGCATAACTAGTTAATATGATTTAGTATGAACATAAATTTTGTTCAAATTAATCATAAAATTAATTCTTTTTTTTTTTTATATTACAAAATCATAATTTAATTAAATAAACTGCTATTGTTGCCAATAATTTTTTTGTATTAAACATTTTGACAGTATTTATTTCAAACTTGTAAGATACCGACAGTCATAGCCTATTCTGATTTCCTGCTTTCGTAACATGCAAAGCAAAATAAATTAAAGAAATACGTAATTCCTAGCAGATCAAAAGTAGAAAATTGTATTCAACACGAAGCGCATAATACGCCGTTTTAAAGAGATGAAACGAAGGAATGAGAAAAAAAAATAAAATAAAATAAAAAACTCTCAGCCAGCAAGAGGAAAATATTCAAAGAAATCTCGTACGCGCGCTCGATCCTTAACGTAACTCTCTCTCTTTCTCTCCGAGAGAATAACCCAACAAGAGCAAAAACGTATATTACAGCGCAACCGCACACAACACTCTCCTTATCACTCTCAAACTCTTCTCTCCGTCCTCTCTCTAACGACGGACAAACAACAGAACAACACGCTCTCCTCCGCACAGCCTGCCCCCTGATCCGTATGGTAGTGGATTCGCTTTCAGTTGGACGCGCGATCTTGTTGTTTTATTAATTCAATTAACGGAATGTGGCCGCCGCCTGACAGGTCCGTACTGGGGCGAAATTTTGTCGCCGCACGCGCGCGACCGTCAAGACTTTATGATTTTGAACTAGAACCAATGACCTAGTTTTAAGACTGTTTAATCGCTACTTTTGTTCTTGAACTGGCCGGCTGATTAATCGTTTGTTTTGTTGTCAATGGTTGCCATGGATAATGTCAGATGAACTAATTTTATTTTATTTTGTTTTCTTCTTTCTCGTTGAAGTTATTATCATGTATTTGTTTACCGAGATTATTATATGGGAATGTAAAAGTCAATAGATCGTTTTGTGGAGTTAAAAATGTTGGGTTGCTAATAATATTCTGTTTTGAAAAGAAGGAAGTAGATCAAGGTAAAATAGAATAACGTAACAAAAAAAAAACATCTGTGGCAATTACATATTTCCGAAGTTAGTAACGAAATATAAATAGACAAATTATGTGTGTGTCTACGTGATTTCAATTCATATTTAAATTAGATTATGATACATTTAATGTAAACGCAATCAAGTCACTGATTTTGAAATATAAATATTGAAATGCTATATATATTTTTAAATAAAGCAATTACATATATTGGATACTATTCATGAGAATCACGCCAAATTTAGGAGATTTGATTTTAGTTAAATTAGTTAAGAATAATTACGTTACTCAAATACCATAACATTGATATTACGTTACAATATTGTTTATGTAGAATGAGATCATTATTTTTCTAGTACAATACGGTACATTATTATACAGCAGTTAGATACTATATACACTGCTGGTAGCAGCACCGAACTTGATTACAACGTCAAATGTAGTTAGTCAAATTAAGTTAATTGATAAATTGCATTGTATATTTTCGGTTGAATTTTAATTGAAAATGTGTGAAGAAGTGCAAGAAATGCACTGTACAACCGCCAGATTCTATACTATACTATTCTACAGCTGTTAGTAAAGTTAAGATTATTTGGTATATATGTTAAAAAAAATATTTTTTATTAAATTTGTAATAATAAAAGGAATTAATTCAGTACCATAAATCAACAAATAAACATTTTTTTTAAATTATTTGTTTCTCTAAACATTTTTACCATCTCAAAATATGAAATAGTTCAAACATCTAGCAGCTCGCATTTACTTCTGTTCACCTGTTCGTTTCACGTGAAAAACAAAAACCAAAAACAATAACAAAAAAAAAACAATCGTTTCAAAACCCGGACGTACAGACGGCTGTAGCGTTGCGCATTTCTCTTTTCCCCACCGATTCGCTTTTGTTTCCTGTTTCATATTTTCATGGTTGCGTCGAAAATATTGTATATGCTCGCACTTACGAAATGCTTGGCCGGTATATGATTTACGGAGAGCGAAAATTCACAGTTACAGGTGCTTGGTGGATAATGGTAGGGCCAGATGACGCGTCAGTAGTCAAATATTATAATCGCAGTAATATTGAGTTTGGTGCACGTAGACTGTTCTACAATTATTTGACTTTTTTTTTAATAAGGTTTACAGAAATATTTAGTTTAAACTTTACAGGTTAAACAATTTTTAAGTATAAAGTTACAACTGATGATTTTTATGTAAGCTGAAAAAAAGGTGACTTAAGCCAGAATAGAACAATGTAGGAACCATGGTATATGAAATTAGAAAAAATATGTGGTGAACATAGTTTTATTGTTAGCTGTAACTTACATACCTACTAATAAATATATACAAATTATTGACACGCGGTGGTCCGATTCTTATCTGGTTTTAGGTTGAAATCGTGATTCCTTAATTTTTTTGGAATTAACCGGCGTGCAGTTTTGCTATGCAAAATTTCGGTAAGAGATTAAAACCCAATCGCCGCATGCAGTTTATATGTACCCATAGGCATTACGTATCTACAGGGTGTAACAGAATAACTATTCCTAATTTTCAGAAATGGTAGAGTGCACTTAGAGAAACATTTTTTATTAATAAACTAGTGTCCGGAAATTTCTCGGTGCCAAGATACACTAGATATCGTTAAAAACAATTTTAATATAACGTCAAAGAGTAGTTAAGTTAAGGAACATTTTATTAGAAATAATAGCGCGCATTAAACTTTATAAAAATTGTTCGAAGTTACGACCACCATTTTCGATACACAAGTTGTAACGATGTACAGGCTGGGCAAATTTGGACGTTTTCATATGGGAACTCGAAAACTATAAGAGATATGGAAAAATGGACCGCGCATCCTCGATCGCTTTTTTTGAGAGAAACTCAATTATGAAAAAAATTAGCTATCGTTTTTTTGTTTTCGAGTTATGGCGAAAAGTTCGCTTTTTCCGTATTTTGATAAATGGCGATATCTCGATGGTTTTTTAAATTAGATGAAAATAATTTTCACATTTTTAAGGCACTTTTTTGAGTAGAATGAAATGGTCTTAACGGATATTATAAATCTCCGTTAATTTTCGGGTTATAACATAAAGTTGTGTTTTTTACAATCGACTGCCGAAAAAAAAAAAAAAAAAAATTTCCGGACACCAGTTTATTAATAAAAAATGTTTCTTTATGTGCCCTCTATCATTTCTGAAAATTAGGAATAGTTATTCTGTTACACCCTGTATATGTTGATCTGATATTACATCGAATATAGCTAAACTTTTTAATCATTATTTTCTACTAAAATTTGACCTTAAATCATGAATTGAAACATCTTGAATACAATTCGAAAATTCTTCCTGTAGCTTCTTATCGAACTGGTTGTCAATAGATTTCCTGTTGGCTTGCGATGTGCGTCTTCCTTCGCAAATGACCGGACGGGTCTTTGACCATTCGTCGAATAGTGTTTGTGTGTGAGAGTGTGCGCGGGTAAGCGGTGAACCGTGACGCGCTTTACTACATAATTCTCTAACGTAACTAGCTAAGCGATCGCCGACACACCGCCTGCCCGCTATTCGCTTCACATTTTGTTTAAACCATTGCGATTTAGTGTGATTGGATATTGAGAATACCTGTTCCGACAGTGAGGTAAAGATATTCATGGATGTATTAGGTTATTATAAGAATTGTTCTTTGGTTGAATATTGGAATTATTCTTTAACCAGGACAGTGTGATTATAAGAAAATTTATCTAGATTAGATTTAATTAATTTATTTGATTAAAAGAATTTATATGAATGATTTTGAAGGTATGATTAAGAGAGTGGCTTGCGTGAGCGAAAGTTTCCAACTAGTAGGAATAGAAGAGTATGTATGAGATAAGTTAGATGAATGCGGATGAAGTTAAAGTTGTTTGGATAGGGATGTTTGGAAGAAAATGGTTTCGGGATAGTGGAAAGAGTTTGTGCCACACCTTTTTGAATACATAGCGTGATTGTGTATGTATGTAAATTTAATTTATTTTAACTAAATAAAATAGGAGTAATAAATAACGATATTTAATATACGTTATACGTTATACGTTTGCTTGGACGCCCGATGAGTAGTTGGAGTTGTATGATTGAGAGTGTTTTGCATGAGCGAAAATTTCCAAGTAGTAGGAATAAAAGAGCATGTATGAGAGGAATTGTGAATGTGGATGAAGCGAAAGTTGCTTGTTTGGATAGGAATGTTTGGAGGCGACTGATTTCGGGATGACGAAAAGAGTTTGTGCCACACCCTTTTGGGTACATAGCGTGATTGTGTATGTATGTATGTAATATAGATGAATTATCTAGATAAATTCCAGCAATGTTTATACAAAATAAATAAAAATTTATATAATTTTATCAATCTCTAAATTTATCAGAACATTTAACTCTAATATCAAGTATTTTTAATTTTCATTTTATGACACGTAATTTAATACCGATTATTTTTAATTATAACCAGAATTAAACAAAAGGTAAATATCAAAAATATTTATAAATTAGATAAATAAATATTGGTGAAGCCAGGCCATATATGTATCTATTCAATAGCAACAAATTATTTTTCAACTTTAAATACAAACACAATTCAAATAAAAACAGTATAATTCCTAACCAACAAGTATCTTCACTTAACTTAGTATATTTACGAAAATCCCGTACGATTTTCATTCAAACAATAATTGCACTGTGTGCTCCGTACGTGTGTGTGTGTGTGTATGTTTGCTTACGACAGTTATCTCGTTAAGTTACCGGGATATGTGCTTATGTTTTGATTGCCATTAGCACATTTCCTCTTGAACCGTTTCATATTTACAATTACGAAAGCCGGCACCATTGCGCATGCGATTCTATTACGTACCTATGCTATGGGCACCTGCGCAATCACACTGCGCGATGTGTGAGCGTGTGTGTATGTGTGAATGCTTCTCTGTGTCCAACGACGCATGAATGTGACACAAAATACCGGTTAAAAAAAAAGAGTTTTATGTTGTTAGAGAGAATTACGCTGCGCGCTGCGCCGATTATTGTGATATTTAACTGCTTTGCGTTACGTTTTAGTGGAACAACAACGGTAAAGCTAATTTTTTTTCTGTTTTGCTCGTTTGTTTGTCTGTTTTTTTTTCTTTCTTTCTTTCTTTTGTTTTTAATGTAATTAATATATATTGTAGGTAGATGAATTGATAGAGGATGTTGAACGAGATTTAAGTGGAACTAAAAATCTTTTAGAATTTTTATTTCATTAATAATGCGTGGTATTATAAATGTAAGAGTATACTAACTACTTCTTAAGTAAGCTTACTTCCTAAGTAAATTACCTTGATAACAAATCGTCAGTCGATTTTCTTGTTTGTTCCGTATACCGTTTTTAGTCAAATTGAGTTATTGATAATTTTGGCAATATTTGTTTTTAATAGTTTCGGAAATATAAATTCTAATTGGTTACATATCCTTACTATAAACAATTTAGTTCAGAAATTTTAAACAACATTTTCTCGAAAGTAAGCTTTTGTGATATAGAACAAACTAGAAATCAACTGACGAAGTTTTACTTTACACATTTATCAATGAAATGAATGTATTTGCTCTATAAATTTTTATATTATAAAAAAAAAAATAATTTAGTGGCATTAAATATATAGTTATTATTATTAATCATAACAATAACAAACAATAAATTGCTGAAATAACTTTTGTTTTTAAAGTTATTTAAAAAGGAAGTAATATTTATTTAAATTAAATTTAACTAGCGTTTATGTAACCTGATAGAAAAAAATCTAAAATATATTTTACTTTTTTAAAAATTAGGCACAGTATTTCAAATTTTAAAATGAATTTATTTTTGGAATAATTCTAATGATATATCGTAATTTATCCTGAGGATACATCTATATTATAGTTGATCTGATATAATACCGGTCTTCTATTTAAACACTCAGTATACAAACAGTTCTTGTATTGCAATGTTATATGTATGGATGGCATCAGCCAACACAACATGGAATTGCCATCATACTGGTAGACGAAGGCAACAAGAAAACTCGCAATCAGAAAGGTGATTCTGTAACTTGCGTGAATATTTGCGTGAGCGCAATATATGACGTCACTGTTTTCTATCTAGTGACATTCATAGGGAATTTTGTTAATGCGTTATGTTAGTGACTATAGATTCCGATAAGTTATAATAGAATATGTGTCAATTTCACGTAAAACATGATAATAATTCAACAAAAACAATATAGAAATGAATTAAAGAAAAGTTACATTACTGTCTCTGTAAGTTGATTTAGTAAATATAGTCGTATAATGTACTTACTGTTGTGAATAATTTATCCTAATCTAATTGTAAACTATCTAAAAAAAAATTGAATGGTTTACTGTATACATGTGACAAATCTATGTTAATATAGGTGTCGTAAGTGTTCACGCAAGTTAGAGAATCACCTCTCAGACCATCAGCATTTTGATTTCTTATGCAGTGAGTTGCGAGTCGAAAGCAATGGGCGCGCGATGCCTCCGTATATACGTCCTCCTTTCAAAACGGCGCGCAACGACGGACGAAGGAGCATCTTCCGCTTATCGATCCGGGGCGCGCGCGTGCGGTGCGGAAGTCGCGCAGTTGTTGTTGCCTGGGCAACGTGGAAGTCAATCTGGCCAGGTTGGGTAGGGGGGAGGTGGAGGGGGTGGGGGGTTAGTACGCCCAAAAGATGCCCTACCATCGCTGCTGCTACTACTACTCTCGCTCGCTCGTACCTTCACGCCGACCGCTTTTTTATTTATTATCCTGCCGTTATCCTCAGCGAACTGCGCTGCTATGCGATCCAGTATACACGGTGTGGACTTGTCGATGAGCCGAATGATGGAAGGATGCGGATAATGAAAGGTGTTGTGGGAACTTTTGGGCGCGCAATTTGAAAATATTTTTCGAAATGACTCAATTTTTAAGTCCCTTATTTTATAATAAAGAATTAAATTCATAAACAAGAAAGTTTATTGAATGATTGGGAAAATAATTAATATATCAAAATTTTACGTCAATTATCTAAAAAGAAAAATGTATACTTACTTCTATAACGTATTATTAGAGTAAAATAAAACGGATTTAGGTTATATAGTTCTGTATTAATATATATTAATAATAAAAATATTTATTATTGAAATAGTTTTACTATTTATAGATCGTCACAGGCAACTAATCAAAAAATTTTCTAAATTTTTCAATATTAGAAAAATAATTCTGGTCACGCCCCGGCAACTACTTCTCGATTTTAATTACGAAAAATATGCGGTCCATTACACTACACAATCGCATATACGCGCGCACGGCTTTATATACTTCAAACTCGGGAGCAATTTTCTGCTAAGTATTACCGCGCTAAAAAACTGGTCTATACCAAGCGACGAAGCATTTCGACGCCAGTCGGGTGGGGTGGGGGGTTAGGTCATACGTCCGTCGTCGAGACGCCTACCGGGCGGCCGAAGTGATATTGGATTAAAGGGCGCCAACGGAAGTTCCGATCTTGCTGCGAGTAGTTATGTCGTTTCAAGTCTAACCACGTGCCCCATATTTCATCATCACAACGATATATACAATCTTCCCCCCTTCTACGACGCCCGGAAAGCACGAAGAGGGGGTCAAACCGATTGTGGACGATGATGGCCGATGATGGTCGAATGATGAAAATGGTTTCTAGCCGGATGTTGTATTGTTACTAAAGTTTTTTGTTTGTTTTGAGTTTCTGAAAAGATGTTTGGATTACTAAATATGTGTCATAATTTCTGTAGTAAAATATGTTTTTTTTTTTTAATTTAAATTAATGTAATCAATACGGAACTTTAGTTATTTTATTATTAAAAATAATAATAATATTTGTATTTACAAATAAATGTAAAAAAATGAAAATAATTACCTTCACAAATGGAACTATTACTGAACATTTTAATTTTTAGTTTAATACTGGCATTCTGTGTTATTTTATATGATCTTTTGTCAATTTTAATAAATAGAAAATTTCATGTTAAAAAAACAAAAGATTCTATAGATAGAGCTATACCAACGTAAACTAGGAAATAGAGATACGGTACCCCTATTGCTCGTGGATGAAAAATATTCTATAAAAAAAAAAAAAAATAACATAAAACGAAATTATGATTTCTATAAAAGTTGGTTTTTCTGTATATTCGTATACCCCGGTTCATTATTTATAAAAATGATAAAAAATATCCAAATACTAACATTATTTCAATAATAGGTGTGTGTGCACTGTAGTTTATTTTGTAGTAAGGTTTGTCCACAGAACACATAAACTTTCATAAACTCATTCAATAGAACTTAATTATCCGAGAATGTTTTTAAATATTATGGCCCGTATTACAAGCTCCGTTTTAAAATTGGTTTTAACTAATATATTAAAACAAATAAACTAAAACAAAATATTTTAGGTACAAATTCTTTTCAAAAATAATACAATACAATGAGTTTATAAGGAATGGAAAAATTATAATAATTTTTAATTTTAAATATTTTCGATATTTGCCATTATTATAGTTAAAAATATACTCGTATTAAATTTTAACGCGGCCCAAGTGATATATGAGCGTATTTTTCAAGAACGCAAAACAATTTATCACACGAGAAAAAAACTGGAACAACAATTTAAACAACAACAAAATCCCGCAAATAAACTGTAAATAAATGAACTATTTGTGTGACAGTTGTATTGCACCAGTGACAATCTATTCCGATTTTATTCTATTCTCTATTGTATTTATGTTTGTATTAGTCTCTCGGCTCGGTAGTGCTCGTTGCTCCGCCAAGCTTGGCCGTGTGTACGCAATCTGTTTCACCGTGCGCGCGCGAATTTCTCGCCCGATAACGGAACTACCAAGCGATTCGCTGGCGAGAGTTTATGAAATCAACACATTTAGCCACTTAAAAACGGAGAATTTTTCTTTTTTTTGTGATCATCGAAAAAAATATTGTTGTTATTATACCAGAGAAGTTGGACGATGAGTTCGTTCAACTGAATGAGCTCGACTGTTTTGTTTATATAATATTATATGCAGCCAGATGCATACAGAGTTTCTGGAAGTAATAAAAATGTCATAGAAATAAGATTAAACATGATTGACAACGATCTTCTTACTTGGTATTTGTGGTTCATTGTAATTATAAATAACAAAATTGATACATATTTTTTATAAGAATTATTATGGGAGATATCTACTACGTTTTATTTGTTACTCTATATTAAAAATTTGAACATTTTAAAGCTCGCTTTAGACTTAGTATGTTGCAATAAATTTATCTTTGGAATAACTAAAATTAGCCAAATCACAAATGATTTTTTACTACTCGTATGTACCTATATGCGGTTAAAAATTGTGGCGGAAAGGACATGTATTCGACAATTTGTGGGCGAAGAATGTTCCTAGATCAAATTTCAACATATGTACTTCATGAAAATTTAATTTGTCAAAAAATCGAAAATTCAATAATATAAAGATATATCTATTAATTATTCTTAATATAGATTTTACTAATAAATTAAAAAATAATAAATAATTTTTATGGAAATTAATTAGCAAAATGTATGACTACAAAAAAAAGTTGACTATAGAAATGATATATTGTAACAATAAATTTAGAAAGTCAAAAGGTAGTTGTTTAAATAGACAAGACGGTAAGCTAGATGCAAAATAGTGAATTATCGTATCGTAGAATAGAAATATAAATATGTTTTCCTAACGTTGATTGAAAAGGTAAAGGTGTTGAGATATTTAATGTAATTATAATTATTATTATAAGAAAGTATAACGTGTACACAAAACCAACTATAATTACTATTACCAGTCAATTATAGTTAACAAATGTTAACATATCTGTAGCATGTGTTTAATTATTATATTACAGTTTAGTTTATCAAATTAGAAGTTTAGTTTCGTGTAATCTAATATACGGTATTTGCAAAATGTTTATATTTTTTACACTAATGTGTATAGTAGTAATAATATGTTTAATATTTATTGTTATTGTTTATATTGTTATGTTATTTACTTTAATATATCTTATATTATTTTATTTAATGATTTAAAACAAAAAACTAAAAAAAAACTACTGTGGCCACAATAGAACTGACCCCTATCGTATTAAATAAAATGCAACAAAACTGTCAAAAACAAAACTGACATAAATATGACACCTATTTACAGAATTATATATACAGCCTGATTCAGAGTAAGCGCCTTATTTTTTTTAGCCACACTATGGGTTCTACTTTCAAAATATTTGGCAGTAATATGTTTCAGGACATTCTCTACACGATGGTGATATCAGATTTTCAATTGGACGAATTATTTCAAAATGGCGACGTTCAACTTTTTTTTTTAAATGGGATGCCATAATTTTTTTTTTATTATTGAGATCCTAAAAACATTCTTTTTACGATAGTATTTCGTTTTTCTTAAAAATTCATTTCTTTCCCTATCAAAAAGCAAACTATCATTTTAATCTAGTAGCGCATGTTATGTTATTTTTGTCCAAATATCAAGTAGCGGTAGACACAAAAGAAACAATTAAACTTTATTTTGTCATCTAAATCTACTTTTTGAAACTCAAAATTAAAAATTTACATCAAATAAAAATTAAGTATTTACAAAAATTGCTCGAAATGTTTTCTTTCATTTTCTATACATAAATTGAAACGTCGTCCAATGGTGGTGTTTGACGTTTGACAACTAGTTTGTCTACCGCTACTTGATTTTTGGACAAAAATAACATCGGGTGTAAAACATTCATACGCTACTAGATTAAAATGTTAGTTTGCTTTTTGATAGGGAAAGAAATGAATTTTTAAGAAAAACAAAATACTATCGTAAAAAGAATGTTTTCAAGATCTCAATAATAATAAAAAAATTATGGCATCCCATTTAAAAAAAAAAGTTGAACGTCGCCATTTTGAAATGATTCATCCAATTGAAAATCTGATATCACCATCGTGTAGAGAATGTCCTGAAACATATTACTGCCAAATATTTTGAAAGTAGAACCCATAGTGTGGCTAAAAAAAATAAGGCGCTTACTCTGAATCAGGCTGTATATATATATATATATATATATATATATATATATATATATATATATATATATATATGAATATATGAATGATTTTGAAGGTACACGCTTGCATGAACGTCCGACGAGTAACTGGAGTTGTATGAATGAGAAAGTGGCTTGCGTCATCGGAAGTTTCCAAGTAGTATGAACAGAAGAGCATGTATAATAGGTATTATGAATGTGGATGAAGCTAAAGTTGCTTGTGTGAATGGAGATGTTTGGGGGAAACTGATTTTAAGATAGTGGAAAGATTTTGGGCCACATTCTTTTGGGTACATGGCATGATTGTGTATGGTACATAGATTTTTTCAGTGATTTTTTATGAATGACTTATTTTCAAATAATTACTTCTTGTAATAATATCGGTCAAAGCAATAGAAATAAATTTATCATAAATATACCATATTTCGTTGATCGTATCGTAAAATCCGAAAACCACTACACGAAAAATCTCTATTTTGTGGTAAAAACAATGCGCGCACGAGAATCAATTTGAAGCGAAAATGAGTATATACAGTCAAACCACTAAATAATGTGCCATTTTACGATCGGCAGCCTGTTACCACTTGCCACCGAAGTTGCGAGTTTCAACCGGGAAAAGAATCGAAACACAAAACAAGCAAACAGTAAACACACACACACACACATATATATATATACCGGGTGTCTACTTTTTTTTTGTTACATAGGGAATACAATGCTAAAATTTTCATTTGGTGATAAATTTTCCCCTAATTATTATAGAACAAAAGTACAAATACAAAAGTTGTTTAGAATTCAAAAATGCATCAAATGATGCCAAATTTATCAATATAGGATGTTCCGATCAAGAATTAGAAGCAAATTAAAATTTCCATTTTTGCGCTCTTTACATCAAAGTGCCATGGAAATTAAACAAATAATTTCATTTCTTCTGGAGTTTGAGTTTGACAGATCGTATTTATTTTATTGTTACGTTCTGTATTATTATCATTATTATTGAAAATAATGAATAAACTTAAGGTAAATGAAAAAGTTCAGTGCGTAAAATGGTATTTTACTGGAAATTCGATACGACGAGTAAGAGATTTATTCAGCGCTTTCTTTGAAAACCGTCCCATACCTTCCGCTATGACTATTCGTAGGATAATTAAACAATTCGAAGAAACTGGAAGTGTGTTAAAACGTTGTAAAAATTGTAGAAAAATCAACGCAGAAGATCAGGAGGAGAATTTAAATCAAAATGCAATTAAAGAAAATACATTGAATATACTTTTGTGTGTAACGGAAAACCCAAATGTTAGTGTGCGTCAACTTGGTGCTGAATTAAATTTGCATCCTTCAACAATACATAAGGTACTAAAAAATGAAAAATACCATTCTTATAAATATTCCACGCACCAAGAGATATTTGAAGCGGATAAAATGGCTAGAAGCGAATTTAGTAACATTATTATGGAAAAATCCAATTTAGACAGAAACTTCTTGAAATCTATTTGTTTTACTGACGAGTCTACGTTTACTTTACACGGCGAACCTAATACACAAAACTTTAGAATATGGAGCCAAACAAATCCTCATTTAATGGTAGCAACACGTACCCAATATCCAGAAAAAGTTAATGTATGGGCTGGAATTTTTGGCAGGTGTATAATTGGGCCATTTTTTATTGAAAATAATTTAAACAACGAAAAATATTTGGATATGTTGCAAAATCATATTGGTCCGCAGTTAGAAGAGTGTGCAACTCAAGATAATGTTGTCTGGTATCAACAAGACGGATGTCCGGCACATTACAGCTGCAACATTAAATTATATTTGGATCAATGTTTTCCAAATTCATGGATTGGTAGAGGTGGTCCAATTAATTGGCCAGCTAGATCGCCCGATTTAGCACCGTGCGATTTCTTTTTATGGCCATATTTGAAGGAGAAAATTTATAAACGACATATCAAAAATCTTGTTGATTTGAAAAATGCCATTGTTGAAGAGTGCAATAATATAACACAAACACAATTAAGCTCTGTACGTCACGAATTTTATAACAGATTAGGTTATTGTTTGGCAGTTAATGGCGATTTATTTGAACATTTAATTTAAATTGTTAGTTTCGTTTTTGTTCTCCTATATCTTGTATTCATGAATTTTTCTGTTTTATAGGTATATTGAATATTGTAATAAATAAAGAAAGTTTTACGGAGTTCAGCTATTTACTATTTATTAAACTCTTATCCGACGTTTCACTGCACAACTTACAGCATCCTCAGGGATAAGTTTAAATTATTATAATAAATATATTAGGCATAATGCCAGTCATCTAATTCAAATGTATTGTTTTTATAACTTGAAGTTAATAAATAAATTAAACAATTACTTAAAATTATAATGGAGACATTCACAATTTAAAACCACAGCTAGTACGTAGTGTACAGCCGAGTAAAATACCCTTTCATTGTAATAAATAATAAATACTTAATACTTTTTATACTTAATAGCTTTTCATTTACATTAAGTTTATTCATTATTTTCAATAATAATAATAATAATAATAATAATAATAATAATAATAATACAGAACGTAACAATAAAATAAATACGATCTGTCAAACTCAAACTCCAGAAGAAATGAAATTATTTGTTTAATTTCCGTGGCACTTTGATGTAAAGAGCGCAAAAATGGAAATTTTAATTTGCTTCTAATTCTTGATCAGAACATCCTATATTGATAAATTTGGCATCATTTGATGCATTTTTGAATTCTAAACAACTTTTGTATTTGTACTTTTGTTCTATAATAATTAGGGGAAAATTTATCACCAAATGAAAATTTTAGCATTTTATTCCCTATGTAACATAAAAAAAGTAGACATATATATATATATATATCTACAGACACACACACCTACACAATCATATATATATATATATATATATATATATGTCGGGCTGGGGTAACGACGCACATCTACTCCACTTTGCTGGCGCTCGTAAACTCACGAATTTTCCCAAAGAATCAATAGAAAGGTTTTTACTGGTTATGTTTTTTCGATGGCGGGTGTGTGTGTATGTGTGTGTGCAGAAGCATTGACGGAAAGATTGTTACTATAGAGTGAGTGCCTTGACCGCTGTGTTTTAGCTATTTACGATGTGAAATGTTTTTATGTGTTAATCGTAAACGTGCGCATTTTGCTAGAAATAATTTCGTTATTATTGAAACTGAATTAAAGATTTCAGCTAAAGTTCAACATTTATTAAGAGTTTCCTATGATTTATCTAATACTTTACTATACCAAAATCACTGTAATAATACATCCATACATAGTTTGCATAAATTATTTTCATAATTAATAAATTGATATAGTTTTTGTAGATCTCATAAACAGATTTTTTGAAGGGAATTTGTACCTAAAATATTTTTCAAACATATAGGCCCGTATTACGAGCTCGCTTTTAAAATTGGTTTGAACTAATATCGGTTTTAAGACAATGTAACTCTCATAAGAGTTGAATTAAACAAATGAACTAAAACACCTAAAAACGGAGCTTGTAATATCAGCCTGAGTATTTAAAAACATTTTTGAACATTCTATTGAACGAGTTTATTTGAGTTTATGTTCTGTAGACACACACTTTACCTATTAATAACATTAGCATACCTAAACTGCTAAAAATAGATTTCTTTGTTTAAAATCAATCTATATCAACAACAACAAAAAAAACTCGACACATCGAATGACAATTTCAAATATATCGAATCGTAGTGTTTGCCGTTCGTTCAGACACTGGGAAATATTAAAGGGGAGTTACAAATCATATTTGCACCCTTCGAAAAACGGGGGGGACCCTGTCTCACCATTTCGGGACCCCTTTTCGTATTCGAACCGGGCTGGCTGACTGGTGAATCACACATCCCAGCATCATCATCAATGAGTGTTTGATTGAATATCGTTTTTGGTCGCATTGCTACTGCGTATATAATAACTAGATTTAAGGTTCATTCACATTGCTGGAGAAAATTTTTACTTTAGATCCGAAGTTTTTACTTTTATCCCAATAGTAAACGTGTTTCTGAACCGTAAACTTATGTTTTTCTAAAGGTAATACAAATTTTTAATTGAAAAAATAATAATAACTCTTATAAAAACTTTATATGAAATTAGTTAATATTTTGTTTAGAAATAAAACTAGATTTGAATTGAAAATTATCAATAATTTTACAATTACATTTATTACAGAAAAACATTTTGGTTGATTTTAGTTCATTTGTTTAGTTTAGCTCTTATGACAGTTACGTTTTCTTAAATCCTTTATTAGTTTATTTATGTAGAATATTATTAATATTATTAAGAGTTAGAATATGTTTACATTTTATTTGTTCAAGTTTGCAAGTTCTGTCTTATTCAACACTTTGAACTGTAATTCTATATTCTAATTTATTTAATTTATATATTCGTAGTTTTGATTTAATTTTTTAATCTATGTTTTTTAAGAGCAGTGTGATAGGTTACACATTAAAACTTTCGGCTATGTATATAATGTGAATGCAACTTGAAATTGACGTGTCGCTTCGTTGTGGAGCGAAATATCAACTATAATAAAAGTATGTGGATGGTCGTACCGAGTGCGTAGATTGATCTATTGCGTGAATTGAGCAACGCATATTTTACGCATCTACCCGCATAATGTGATTAGGTTTTGAGTATATTCTCAGGGTTCACCAGTTTGGTCGAGGCGTACAGGGTAGATATTCGGGATGGAGTAACTTAATTTTCTAAAATAAATGGGAAATTATATCAGTTTTATTATGTGTTATTGAAAAATGAATAATAATTTCAACTGGGAGATGGAATACGGTTTGTTAATCTGTATCAATTTGTATTTAGTACTATTTTTTAATTTTATTTATTATTTTAAGGGTCAGCATTTCCAACTTTATATAAAATGTAAAATAGTTATTTTACTATTTATTTTACAGTTTATCTACAGATTTAAATAGAAAAACGTAGACAGTTTGCTTTATACTGAAAGTAAATTCGATAAAAAAAATCAATTTGTAAATTAATTCTGTGAAATATACTGTGTATTGTATTCAGTATTTACTTACTGATTGATATTACAAATCTATTTACAATTAAAATTAATTCATCACAATTTACTTAATAAAATTTGAAATATAATTTACAATTTTAATTCTTCAGTTTTAAGAAATTAATGAACAATTTTAAAGAATTTTTTATTAACAAACACTTTTTAATTTTAAATTTAAATTAAGATTAAATGCCTAAATTATAAACTTTTGGCATATTTCTATAATTATAAATCAACTCTCTTTCCATAATACGCGATTCATTTTTGTATTTTTAATTTCGCAATGTCCTACCACCAACTTTTTTGGCCGTCCTCCTCTGTTTTTCATTACTTCACCGCTTTTTAACACTTTTCTTAAACAACTATTTTCTAACCTTCCCATTACGTGTCTTATTTGTCATATTTTTTAAAAAGGCGTAATTTAATACATATATATATATATATATATATATATATATATATATATATATATATATATATATATATATATATATATATAGCAGTTTTTTTAGAAATGCGTATGTAATTATTTAACTTTTTTTTATCATTATTATTTCAAAATTAAAACATTGTTTTCCTTATAGTTTTGCTATATAATTTATTTAAGTATTATTTTAATTTTTTAAAAACCGATTAATTTTTATTAAACCATTGTTTTAATAATAAATATTAGTAATAAGAAATGTTTATTGATTACTAGTGAATAATTTAATTAAATAATAATAATAATGTTTTATTTTATTAAAAATAATGTGCCTAGTTATTGTTTTGTTTTTAATTTTGCAATAACTATTAGAAATATGGTAAGAATAGAAATTAGAACAAATTTCTGTGACTTTCAACGGAAAATTGTTCAAGAACAACAACAAACTAGAATATTATCACATCAACGTAGACATCTGTCACTCAGAATTCGCTCACAAATAAACATATCACATACACGTACATCCTCCCACAAGATATTCTCTCTATATCAACAACCGTCTCTGTCTTTCTCTTTAATACGAAAACGAACTAATTCGTTAAACGTATTTGAAACATTGTCCGTTTATTGCTGCTTCTACCCACTGTGTGTTATTGCTATATTATTCGTAGTCACCGTTGACGTGAAATGCGTCAGGCAACATCGTCTTTCATTAGTGTCACTCATCGCAAACGAAGAGGGACGCCTGCGTCGCGACACTGATGACGACGACGAAACACTGGGTAACGCATTTCTGTTGAAATGGACATTTAAGAGTGTTTATTTGTTTATTGTGATTTTAATTATTTTATTGGTTTTTTTTTTTAATTTTTTGTATAAAATAATGTTGGATTATTTGAAAATATGAAAATAACACGATAATTAATTTTTGTATAAAAAATTAAAAAATCATTATAATTTGATTTTAAGAATTGGAAGAAAAAAATTTTTTATCACAGTAAAATTACAAAATGTTTTTATTTTTACTATTAAAATTTATATGAAATTACATAAATTTAAGATATATTTTTTACAGTGTAGTTTTCGTCGACGTTGTACAATTATTATCATATCACTGAAAATATCTTCTTTATCTACATCTACATACTCGTAGAATTCATTCCGTAAATATTTGCGTTTCTTTCCTGTTTCCTTATTCTTCTAGGTAAAAATTTAAAGCTTCGTTTACATTATGGATTTTACGGTGTTTAATACTTGATTATTATGTAATTATTATGTTACAATATATTACTTAATATTTTTTAACATTTGATTTAATATAATATCCTAAAAAAATTTATAATTCTGCACAACAACAAATGTAACTCGATATTTGAAATTGGTGTCCTAATATTTTTATATATTTTAAAATTATCTGCAAACAAATATACGAGATACAATTGAATAAAATGTATAAATTCATGTTGAAAAACACATTCTTTTGGGTAATTAGGAAATTTATAATTAAAAATTATGTATTAAATGTAGATTATTTATTTTTGTAATATGGACGATTAGTTTAGAATATCTCGTTTTCAAGTCCACATCATAAATTTAGAACAATGCAATAAGTAATAGTTTTTTAACACAATCTTTACAGCATTCACATGGAGTTCTAAATACCTGAATACGAAAATTGTTTTACTTCTATGACATCACGTCTAACCAGTTTGACTTTTACCATAATTACATTAAATTACCAGTTAAAAGGAATTTGTTGTATTTTATCTAATTAAAATTTAGAATGATCTAATACGAAAATCTAATGTTCAAGCAAACGTACGTCGATACTAACTCTTAAAAATTATATCTATAATGTGACAAATCCTAAGATGTTGCTTTATCTTTCTAAACCATAACACAACCCAAACTTTAAAACATTTTGTACCAACAAAGACACGAGCCCAAACGGACAGATGCACCGGGCAATAAATAGACGTACACCCACCCGTTTTTCGTTCAAGAACGTAGAAGAAGAAAAACTTTAAGACGTTTACGACATTTTTGACGTGGAGAATTGAGCCGACACTGACCTGTGGTAGTGTGTGCAAGAGCTGGTCGGCTACGTGTTTGTTTCTCTCTCGACGCTAGTTTACCAAACATTTGTCCTATGATTTATGGGACCGTTTTAGGTTGAAAAGTTTTATAGTTTTCTTTCTACACTTCCACGTAGATCAGTCTCAGAATTGGGTGTTGTAAATGAGAAGAATTGTTGGGTTAAATAGAAAAAAATATTGTTCCAAAAATATGTAGTAATTGTCGACAAGTGATGACTAGTTTTTAGTTTTTCTATAAATGTATTTTAGTAAAAAATTATTAGATTTATAACGTTTCCAAATGGTAGGAATGGAAGAACATGTATGAAAGGCCATTATGAATGTGGATGAAGCGAAGGTTGCTCTTCTGTTTGGCAGAAACTAATTTCGACATAGTGAAAAGAGTTTGTGTTCTACTCTTTTGGGTACGTGGCATGATTGTGTATGTACATATCTAAATGAAACACTTGATTAGTATTACAATTTTGTATATTTCTATAATTCACAGCATTTTATAAATAAAAACTTCACAAACTAAAAAAAATATTTTATAATTTTTTAAATGCCAGTATTGAACCGCAATATTATATAATTAATTTTTAATAGAAACAATAATAAAATTTAGATGGTTAATTTACTAGTGGAAAATTTAAATTTTATTGCCAAATAATTATGCATTATATATACAAGAAACAAAATTAATATTATATAATTTCTATTTGAATGTACGAGTATAAATTTTCAGTCTTTAAGAGATGAGAGTTTCGTTAGTTAAATAGTTTTAGTTGCTTTATCAAAAAAAAAAAAAACATATCTTACAAAAATATTAGTTAAAACATCCTAATTATCATATTTGGTGTATTATTAGATATCTTTTTCTAGATCGTAGTACATTTCTTTATTCTAGTTCGTCAATTTATCTAAAGTTTTAGATTATTTATATAAATTTTGCTTGAAATTTTTATTTCAATTAAATTATATATAGATGTAATAACTAATGTTGTTAAAAATATAATCTAATATAGACAAAAATCTTTCAAAATTTTGTCAATTAATTGAAATAGGTATATCATATTTTTTTATCTATACAATTAATATCTTACTTATTTTAAAACGTTTTTGTCAGATTAAAATTGCTAATTTAAATGAGTTTTTTTTTTTTGAATCTTAAGTTAGATAAATAGGATATTAATAAATAAATTTTAAAATTTACAAACACTACACTTTGTGTCGATAATGCATTTCAAAATAAGTATAATACTTCTTAAAATACACTTATAACCATATCATGAGCCGTTAAGTAAATTTAGTCTTTTTCTGTACTTAGTGTCATAAATACCTGAAAATTTCCAAGGTAAAGTACCTACGAAGAATAATATATATCCTCAATAAAATAAGGTATGACAACTGTTCATATACAATACATCAGTTCTATACAGCGGCGTACCAATATTTCACTGCGTTTACTAATATTTTACAAACTGGTTACCCCCAACGTTTTGAAATTCTGTACACTTTTAACCGGAGAATTGGCAGTAAATTTATGATATTTTAGATTTTCATAAAGTAATAATGTTCAATAAAATTTATTTAGGTATACAATTCAAAATTATTTATGTCTCAAATGATATAAATATTTAAATAAATGATTACTATAAACGAGGTTTTTCTTATAAAGTCGTATATGCCGAATCCATTTTTTCCAAAAGTAATAACAATACGAGAATGTAACATTTTCCATGGTTCTAATAAACGGCGTGCACTATATAACATTATTTATGATCTTTTATATGTTTTGTCAAACAATTAATTAACCCATTTGAATTAAATATGTGTTAAATTGAACAAACAGATACTAAATACTTTTGAAATCTCTAATAATCTTTTCAAGTCCATTTGAAGCCATGACAAACAATCCCCTACTGTATTAGCGTAAGTAAAAAATTTCCACTTCACTAACTCGGTAAGCCAGTGCACAACTTGGCAACCTCGCATCATAAATCCGCAAGATGCTACCCTCGAAGAAATACAACCTTCCGCCACCCTGCTGTGTGTATCGACACTCGGGGATGCTCTCGCATCACGCATTGAGGTAGGAGATCGGACATTTGACAAGAGTGAGACGAAGCAGTACCACCGACAAAGTGCCCAGCGAATTATAGGGGGGTGTACGTGTCGATACAGCGTACCGCATTCTGTCAATACCTCGGCAAACAGTAGTGGAGAAGGACAATAGCCCGGGAAAGCCCCAGTTGGATTGGTTATGGACGTGTACAGAGCAAGACAGAGAGGATAGTTGCATTCTTTTAGCTGCCATAGGTTTCCCGCAAGACAGCTCTTTATAGGAACGAAAAAATGTTATAATGGACAGGAATTTTTAGTTCTGCCTCTTGAAGCATTGAACTTTTAAAAATTTTGGAGAAATATAGAACTTATTTTTTATTATTTATAGTTTTTTTTTTAAATATTATGCAAATGTTATTCACCAAAAAACATCTTTAGATAATTCTATACTGTGTTTCAAGATCAAATCTATTCTAAACAAAAATATGTAATTAAATCTAAAACACAAATATTTACCTGAACTTCAACGTCTCAATAAAAACAATTAATGTTACTAATTTATTATTTTATCACGTGTCACTTCAAACTAAGGCCAAAACAAATTTTATTTTTTATAAAAAAAAATGAAAAATTTATTACATTTACAAATTTAAAACACAAATTAGCACCTAAATTAATTAGCTACTAATGTGTGTACACATGTAAAAACATTGAACTTTTTTTTCAATTGCTATATTTTATTTATGTCAATATCGTGTTTATTTTTGTGCTTGTGTTGAGTGTCCTCGAACATAGTTTGTTTTGAAAAAGAAATTTCGAACGAGAAATATTTTGAATTGTATATACGCATAGAGTAATATTTTATGTTCTAGTTATGTTAATTGTTTATTACTTCCTATTCGCGAGTATGTTTGATATATTGTTAATAAATTTTGTTATGTTAAATTGTTTGTACTTTTGACACGATGTTTTTGACATTTTTAATCTCAATTTTAATGTTGATTTAATTAATTTTAAACATGCATTTTTTTCTTGTATTTATGCACTTTAATAAATAGTATGTGGTTTTGTTATTAATTATGTAATTTAATGTTACTATTTAAATTATAACAGTTTATTATAATAATAAATTAAATATTAAGATTAAGATACACTAAGGTAAGAATTCTGTTATGTTCTGTAAGATGTAATTAGAGATGTAGGAAGAGTATGTTGTGTTCAGATTAATGCGAAAACTTTTATCTTCTGTTCACAATTAGAATTTATTTATTTACTAAAAAAAAATAGAAATCAACAAGTTATTGAACAACACATAATATAAATATTAATTCTACTACTACACATTATATTAACCACGATATGCTTAAAAATTAAACATTTTATTCCTATCGTATTAGGGGTAAAAATATCCGTAACAGGACTTCTTTTTAAAGGATTCCAGACAAATGAATTACAAACTCTGTAAATAAAAATATACCTATACATAATTTTATTGGATTTCTCTTACATCATATAGTATATACAAAATAGTCAATATGAAATGCAAAATCACATTTAATACTTTTCCCTTATCACTCAGTTAGCAAATAAAATATTAAAACTTCTTTAACCATTTACAAGACGAATTATCACAGATACTTAAGCAAGCATAATACCCTAACCTAACCAGCTCTTCAGAACCTTACAAACTGTACAACGTGTATATATGAACATTCATCTTTTCACCATAAAATCATCCCATCCTTGACCTCGGCAACAAACCACTCAGGTCATTTGTCATGTGCTGGGCTGAAGCCACAATCACATACACACACACACACTCGAAGAACTTAACTGACCCGAGTCGCATCGGAGTCATTCCAAGAAAGAAATACAACACTTTGAGCCCCCATGAGGGATGCTTGCTGGGACGGATTGTCTGCAAATATACACAACGTTGTGACAAGGTCCTGTACAAAACAAGTGAGGAATCGGCTGTGAGACACACACACAACTGTGGCAGCTGTCACAACCATTGTTTGTGCTAATTGTTTTGGTGTTTACCGTGAATTTGTAAAGGTTTGCTGCACGGTAATTTTTCTCCGTAGAAGGGTAATAATATTGATGAAATTATAGGAAATTTGGTAAATGTGGGAAATTTTATGAATGGCTTGTAATTAGAGTTTTCTTTAGAATGTAATAAATTTTTTTGAAAAAAATTGATTAAATATTTTAAATATTAACAGTTTTTCGTATTCTCACCTTACTTGTAAAAATGATTTTAAACACTTTGAAATAGTTTATTTGGATTTTATAATAACAAATATAACAAAGAATATAATAACATAGTAAAAAATCTTTCAGAACTCATTATATTAAAATAAAACGGCTTTAGGTTGTAGTTCTATATTAATATTTACTACTAATCGACGTTTCGAAGTACTCATTGTAAATCTTTATCAGGAAAAATTATACAAATGACATTTACAGTAAATAAACAGAACATAGAAACAAGTTACTAGGTAACAAAAGAAGAAACTAGATCTATTTACTTATTTTGTTACTTAGTAAATATGTTGATAAATATTGATACTCTATAATTTCATAGAATTACATCAATTATCTGTTTATTAGAATTTACTTGAAATGATTTAACATTTTAAATAATACTTTATTAATAAATTTTAAAAAAATTATTATATTTATATATAAGTTAATATAAAAATAAAAAGTGTATTATATGAAAATAAGCGATAAATTTAAATTTCATATTTCCTTTACGCCCGGTTATTATAAACAAATAAGTGTGTATTACAAAAGTCGACATACAAACAACCATCGACAAAACATCAATGTATTGCTTGACTAAAAATGTGAAAAATTGAATTTCACACATGGCAACATAATTTAACGTGGCGCGTGCCGTACAAAGCACACTATAGTTTGTGTCACTTTCGAATGTTAACTGATATTTACAAAATTTAATATTTCCAATATCAAGTTTACATAAATAATCAATATTATTCAATTATTGAAAATATTTTTACAATAATATATCTAATATTAAAATTTTAATTGTTTTTGGTAACGGTAGATTGATAACAATTTTATAATATACAATTACAAAAAATATATATTTTAAATGTTTCTTGAAGAAAGTAAGATATTTTGGTACGATTTCAATAAAATATTATTTGTATTTCGTACAGAAAGTGCATTTTCATTACTATGTAAGTACATATAACATAACTATTTTCTGATTTTAAATTTAAAATATTTTATTATTTACAATTTTTTATGTATTTGGCAAACTTTTATACTTACTTCAATTTCATATTTACATATACGCAAATTAAACAAGAACAAAATGATTTCTCTGAAATCTTAGCTACATAATGAAATTTTAGCAACATGGCGTAATTGTGTATATATGTATGTACGTGTATTAAGAACTAAAATTAAATTTCACATTTCTGCTTGAATATGTAAATTCAAGCACATGTACTATTTTTTCTACGTCTATTTAAAAATTAGTAAAAAGAAAATAAAAACATTTAAAATTTCTTCATTTTATCAATTTAAATTCTGTTCCTTATGCTAGGACCTTATCCGAAAAGCTTATATTCCGCTTGACAAGCGGCAAAAACTTTATTTTGCTCGATCAATTGCAAACCTCAACTTTCTGTTGTCAGTTGACTGTTAGAAAAGCTTGCTTTTAAACTGATTGTAGAAGAAATTAAACCAAATACAAAATACGAGTATTATTTAATTTTATAAATATAATAAATTTGATACTAATTTAGATATGTCATACATTCTTTCGCTGAAAACATAAGCATCAGAAACATTAAACACTGAATCAGCCCGTACCTCTACAATCCTTCACTGCGTAACAACCGCCGAAAAAAAAAAACCCGCCAACCAGTTCACGTATAACCAAACTGGCCAACTAGCCAGGGCTAGCAAGTGTCCATCCATAAGGTGGCATAATAATGTGAGCGCACCTGATGAAGCGATGCGGCCCCGAAGTCGCGCGCGAGCGCTATCAATCTGCTCTTCTTCGGGTGCGGGTAGTCGCATTTTCGGATCCACCTGTCTGGACGGCGCGGTGCGGATAGCATTCGCTGACAATCAGCTGCTGCTGCTGCTGCTGCTGCTGCCCTAGCTCTCTGCTACCGTCTGGTGCAGTGCCGGGTTTGCTGCTGTGGGCCACGCCAGCTGGGTCTTTACGGCTTGCGCAAAGAAGAAAAAATTATTGTTATTGGGCCGTGGTGTTGTTCTTATGGATTGTTTCTATTTGAAAGTTTTTCGTTGAATTGCTGTTGAAATTTTCGATTTTAAAACACTACTAAATCTGAGCATGAATTAATTCAAAAAAAAAAGGATTTGAATTGTGAATGAATTTTTTTGGCGGAATTGAATTAAATGTTTGTTTATAACTTAAGCTTTTTATTGTATAAGTTGAATAGAAATTATGAAATAATATATAGGCAAAAAATATAGCATAGTTGAGGAGCAGACTTTCAAAATGCGTTTTGTCCAAATTCCATAATTTTCAGAAAGAGGCAAAACGTTTTTGACTAAATCTGAAAGTACATTACGTGCCCATTGGACAAAACGCGTTTTGAATGTCCAAGTATCTTTCAATATTTATTTCAGACGGGACAATATGCGTTTTAAATGTCGAATTTGTCTTAAAAGATGCGTGTTTGCACATAGAACGTAATACCATCACTAACTAAAAAATTTACATTTTGGACAAAATGCATTTTGAAAGTCTGCTCCTCAGTTATACTATATTTTTTTGGATGTATTCTTAAGATGTACTGAAAGCCCTTTATTCATATGAAACAAAAGTGATTAATTAAAAAATAGGAGTAAAATTTTTGTTATAAATTATTGTTCAAATTATTTATAAAAATAATTGTGTTTATTTATTTTAAAAGTTTATAATAAAGGTTTGTAAAATTAATTATTAATTAATTTTACTAGGTGAATTGTAAATTTTCTCAGTCCTAAATATTAGTTTCCAAAATCAAAATATTTATGGATATCTAAAAATATCAAACAATATGTAATATACACTTATTCGGAAAATTTTGTTATCCGAAACCACACCGGTCACATGTGTGTCGGATATTAAAGCTTTTACTGCATTATAAAACAGTTCATATTATAAAATTAGTAGTCATTTATTTTAGTTTGTTTGTCCTATGAATTAAATACAAATTTTATTAAATTCAAAAAATATGTAATATTTATGTTAAACTACATTTTTTATTGAACTTAAACTTGTGCACTCTTTTATTCGGAAAATTTTATTATTCGGAAACTATAAGAACCGGGTATCAAAGCTTTTAATGTACATTGTAAAAAATGAAATTTATGTAATTTTACATAATTATTAACAGTAAAATAGCAGCATTTTGTAATTTTTACTATGACAATTGACGTAATATTACATTTTTTCGAAAAAAATACATTCATAGAATATATATAAATTTATATCAATTTTTTACAGTGTATTACAAAACCGTCCATATTATCACTATACTTCTATAAGTAATTAACTGTCAATTATTTAAATATATAATAATTTTATTAGCTTGAAATAATGACCATATAGATACGAAAAAGCTCATACATTAAAAGTTTTAATATTCCCACTTAAAACGTTTTACAAATGAAACAACAAGTTGACTGATTCTCGTAACTGCATTGAATTGTAAAGTCACGATGCGCGCGATGCGATGTTGACATACAGATAATAAAGTTTTATTGACTGCGTTTATTAGGACATAAAAGAAAAATATTATTATTTGATTCAAACGTTTAAAAATAATCCATTTATCAATTCAGTTTTGCAGGCTGATGCTCGCGAGTCCGAGTAGAAAAACTTTACACATAGTATTTATTGTAATTGAGACTTGAAAGTTGAGACACATCTGTCAAGTCGAACAGATATTAAATTTGCTTGATCTCTGTGGTCATGTATTGTAAATCATTCCGATGTCAAAATAGTTGTTGTCGAGTTTCACTTCACGCAATTAGAATTGTGTTTTAATACGCTTATTTTAAAGTGAAATGATCGGCTATTAAAAGAATAAATATAAAGCGTGGTTATGAATATTGTTTAGAATATTTTTAATGGGATTTTTTATAGAATATTTATGTGTCATTATTATTGGTCTTTGTATTGGAATCTTGTGAACTGTAAGAACTTTGGTTAAATTCGACAATTTATTATTCTTTCGTTCTTTCGACGATAAGATTTATAGATTATTATATGTTTCTGTGATATCTGTAAATTTACATATTAAATTGATGTAAAACAGTTGCCCCAGGTTTTTATGTAAAATTACCGATTTTTTTACAGTGTAGGTACGTACACACAACTAACTATTAGTATAATAATGGTACATTATTTTACTTGTAACATAATGATATTCTTCAACATAGGCAGTATAGTAATGTAATATTATTTTGATACGCTTGAATAAAAAAAGTATTGTTTATATAAACTATTGGCAATTTTAGAATTTGTTGCAGTTCTAATTAAAATAATTATTAAAAAAGTTTTCTTTTTATTCAGCAGTATGCTATGATTTCTTGTTGGCGTCATTGTAATACCTACATTTTGAGATGATTAAATAAAGATGTTTTTATAGTGATAGATATCAAAAGTGCATAATAAAGAAGCTGCTAAAGAAACTAAATTTACTTGAATTTATTCAACATAAAATAAAGAAATCTATTAATTAATTTCTTATTGGTAAAAAGCGAAATATAACACAATTAAAAATCAGAGCAATATGTCGACTATAAATAAATTATATCTATCGATCAAACTATATATCAACATTTTAATTATGATAATATAAAACTGGTGCAGTTGCATTTATTAGTGCGTAATTATAAGTCAATATTTATTTACAAGTTACCATCAATGGAGAAACACGTTTTAACTATGACAAATGGTGTCGAAGAAATATGGGCGTGTTAACAGCCCGATTCTCGACAATATTAGTTAGTTAAAAAGATTTGTTTTGTCGCACGTTCGGTTTCACACGCGCGTCAAATAGCAAAACTTACGAGGACACTACACTACAAACCTCTAGTAGCTAAGTAAATAAGTGGTAATTGCCTTGTATGGACGAAGGACTCATTCACAATGAAGAATACTTTTGTTGAGATCGAGATCTAATAGTGGAATTCTATAAATAAACTTATAAGAATTGAATTTATAGAATTTTTTAGGCTGGTATGTCATGGTCGATCTATCCCCGTCGCAGACGGTTTACCGTACATTGTAGATGGCATCCTCAGTGCTTGATGACTGAATGTCAAGCACTGAGGATGCTATCTACGATGTATGGTGAAACGTCTGCGACGAGAATAAATCGATTATGGCATACCGCCCAAAAATTTTTATAAATTCAATGGATACCGGCCGTGAAAGCTTCAAAATTACTAAATTAAAAATTATTTAAAAAAAATTAAAAGTAATATTTTAAAATTATGGTCTGTTCAAATTTGTATTATCATCGGATCTACGTATGCATGCAAAGCTTCAAGTTGATTGGATATGGAAATGAGTAAAACATTGGAGTATAATATTGGATTTGGATAATTTAGCTAACCAGAAAGTGAACTTAAATAAAAATTTGTAAAATGTAGATGAAATTTATCAGGAATTTTGCGATATGCCTGAGACTGCTCATTTATATTAAAAGGTCTTATATTTACAACACCTTTTGGTCAGTAAAAATATTTTTTAATAGAAGATTACTTGAGAAATATTGTTATGTCACCTTATTTTCATGTAGTTTCTCTGAACTTTTTTGTAATATTTCTTCAATAAATATACATATAATATATTTATTAGAGAATTATATTTATTAAGTATTTTAAGTGGTACTACTTGAACTACAAATAAATATTCAATCTAGAGGTATTGATAGCGTATATTTAATGTGAATGAACCCTAACCGGCTAGCTTTGTTTCACTACCCGCGTTTAAGAATCCCTCATCCAGGTAGGCCATGATTACCAAGGTTACGACAAGAGAAGAAAAGACAAACCAAGGAGATGGGACCAGAACGGACGTGGTATAGTAAAAATGAAAGATTTTTTTTTTCGATGATTGTTATTTAGCTTTTTCGGTTTACTTATTTTCGATCAGTCTTCGTTGGCCTGTTCTATTCCGTTCTCGTTCATTCTGTCGTCTCTTTATAACAGGACTTTCGGAACAATGACGGCCACAAAGAACCCGAGGGCCTTGCACGTTAAACTGGGCACTTCAAGGTCGATTCAAGGATATATCGTTTTCGGAAAAATATTTTCACTTGTGAAGGAATTTGTAGACAAATTTGTATTTGAGAAATATTTACGATGCTGTCTATTAAAAGTATTTTTGGTAAAACCATACTATAGGTAACTGATTTATTCAACTTTTTTTAAATAATGCATTTATTATATATGCAATTCTACATAATTAATGATTTTTTATTATTCATGTCAGTAAGTTTTGAATTATTACAAAACATCATCAGAATATTATTCAACTAGTTTTAACATCACAAAATTGCATTTGAAATAGCTGAGTTTCTTAAATTATTGTTTTGTAGTTTAAGGAAAATTATTTTATTTTATTAACTTTTCGAAACTTTTTATAATAATAAGACTGATATTAATAATTAAAAAAAAGTTAATGAAATAATACTATATTTACTAATAATTATTATATTATATAGAGACAATTATCTATATAATATAATTTGGTAGAATAGATTGTGCTTGTAAAATATAAATTAGGTGGCTAACTTTAATATTCTCAGAATTCATGCTATAACCATCCATATGTTACCTTTATATATATATTTTTCGTTTGTGTGTGTGTGTGTTTCTTACTTTGATAACTTTGTAAAATTTTAATGAAGAATTGTTATTTTCCGTCGAGTTAAACTACGTGATATGAATGGAAATTTTTTTAGTGGCGTCTTTAGGTGTGTTTATCATTGTGACGCTTGTGTCTGTCTGTAAAAATATTGATACAGTCATTCTATTATTGATTATTTTTATTATTATAATATAATAAGGTGAAATATTAGGTCATCGTGGAAAATTGATAGAAATTTGTTTATATAAAAATGTTATTGGAATAAATTTTTGTATTCTAATAACTATTGTTTTATTTTATATACATTGTGAATATATGTTAATAAGATCATTTATAATTAGACGTATCATTTAAGTAGCTATGTATGAAGATATTATCTTAAAAAACATAAGTTTATAGCTCAAAAACTTGTACTTTTGAGTTAAAAGTAAAAACCTTGAATCCAAAACAAAATTTGTCTCAATATACTATCTGTTGTAGGTCTTTTTTTTGTAAGATCTGATGAATACTTCATATTTTATTTAAAATTTAATATTTTAGTTTTGTTTTGTTTCGGTAATTTCATTTCTATTACGAATGTAACAAAACTTTGTAAAAATTACTGATAAATCGATCTCAATATTTTAAAATTTATTTAAACCAAAAAGCTAAATTACCAAATTTCTCTTTCTTATTTCCAATCATTAATATATCAACAACAAAAAAATTACCATTAACCCAATTGCGTCACGATACTAACTTAAACGGCAAACGATATTCTTACCTACCACCCATATCACCCGACCAAACATTGGAGACCAATTATACACCGACACAACAGAGGCGCATATGTGAATGCTCTGTATGCATACGTGCACAAAGAGCAAACCAACACACGCACACATACAGAGCACAGCGCACATTGAAGAAGCCAGAGCCTAGCCATTTCTTCGCAGCTGTCGGCCTTGTGCCCCGTGCCCGAATCGGGCACCTGGTGCTCCGCCAGAAGGCACCTGCGTGACCGCCGACACCGTCTTCGCGTCATCCGGATACACCCGGATAATTAAACGACGGACCACTGTATGAAAACGATGTGTCTTAAGCTGTAGTAAGCACACCGACAAATTACATCGCGCACCCAAGATGTTTATTTTTTAGTTTTGTTGTGGTTCAGCTGATTGGTGAAGAGTATCTGTAAATATAATTTTAAAAAATTGACATAAACTGATTCAATAGAACTTAGAGTTATGCGAAAATGTTTTTAAATATTATGGGGTAACAAAATATTTTAGGTACAAATTCCTTTCAAACATAATAGTGTTGTTCAATTGACTTTTTTGCGTTTTACTGCAAATATAGACGCAAGTGTTCGAATCGAACAGAGCTATTACAAAACAATGAGTTTATAAAGAATGAACCTTATGATGAAAGATGACTAATTAGTAAATATTAAATAGTGTCTAATCATACATACATTCTATATCCATAAAGGTATGATTTAAAATTGTCTCGTTCATTCAGAAATAAATTATTTTTTATTCTAACACAGAATTTTTGCTTCATTCGCATATAATTTTAACTAATACCTCAAAAATTATTACCGAACATTTTGACAAGTGCTTGTATTGATTACCATCAACAAAATGAAGAAAAAAAACAACATTATATCCAATTTATTTTCGAAGGATATTACAATAGAATTGTGTGTATATATTGCAATGTGTTAATAAACAGAGCAAAAAAATCAATAGACGTATTATTTGAAACTCATCTGTTTTTCTATTAGATTTTGCGAAAAACTGACAGTTAGTATTCGATTAACCGTAGTCGTGACATTGTTGTCAAAAATTACATTTCGAAAATATATCCGGCCTATGTGCAGTAAATGGTAAACAAACAGTATTAAACGAATTGTGTATGACATTTCATCATCACTTTTATGCCCGTGTCCCACTGTAAAAATTTTTATAAAAACTTTTTATAAAAATTTTTATAAAAAGTTTTTATAAAAATTTTTATAAAAATTATTTTAAGGTATGTCCCACTGTCAATTTTTTTTTATAAAAATTTTTATAAAAATTGATCAGCTGTTTGATGCAATACTGAAAGTGAGGTTGATGTTGTGAGATTGGTGTTTAAAAGGTTGGTGCTTAAAACTTTAAAAACTTTTGAAAAAGTGTGCTATTTTATTATTTTTTATCATGGAAAGTTTAAATACAAACCAGCATTTACTAGTGAGTGCGGTTATCATAGGTTTAATTGGATATGTTTTGGTTAGAAGTTTCGCGCGGCAATTCAAATCTCTAGAAGTTTGACCGGCCGTTCAACATCCAATCAAATGCTTGTTTTCGTCAAAATTATAGAAACGGTTCTATTTCAGAAGTTTTTATAAAAACATTTTACGTGACGTCAGTAAAATAGAGACACCATAAAAATATTTTACCGTGACGTTATTTTTATAAAACTACGAGCTGTCACACTGTAAAAATTCTTTTTATAAAAATTTTTATAAAATTTTTATAAAAATTTTTACAGTGGGACACGGGTTTTATACTCGTATGTACGCCATAATGTAACAGCAGTCATATAAATTTACTAGTT
The DNA here is from genome assembly GCA_963966155.1 of Clivina fossor. NCBI lineage: Eukaryota > Metazoa > Arthropoda > Insecta > Coleoptera > Carabidae > Clivina > Clivina fossor. The sequence goes on along the minus strand of OZ014565.1, from coordinate 7,020,248 downwards.
TTATATTAGTAAAGTTTAAACGAAAATTGAAATAATATTGGCACATTGAAATAATTGTCTATTTTATTAAATCTTTCTCTCTCAAATAATATTAATTGTATTAATTTCATAAACATCAAAGTAAATTATAAGTAAATTTAATAAACTAGTAAAACTACTTTATTCTTAATGAAAGTAAATAAATAATATAATGAATTTCAATATATTCAATACAATATTATAATATTCTGATAAATTTACAATAAAATTTTTAGTAAATTTACTATGATTATTAACGTAAATATACAATTATGTTTTATTGTGAGTCTACTCACATACATTGCTGGGAAACGCTTATTTGTGCAAGGTGAACTTATCTGCTTATATAATGAAATAATCAGATATACTTACTAATTGCATGATTTAAAACTGTATGGAAATAACAGTATCAAATTTTGAAATATTTGGCATCAAACTTAAAGTTGCCAACTGTTCTTTGCAACCAAATTGCGTTACTATATACCAATAATTATTGTTAAATTTGTGAGGAAAATATTATACTTCACAGAAAGTTATTCCATTTGGCATAATAAAGAAAAGGCTGACTAATTATATATTTAATTATATCATAATTATATTAATATAGCTGTTTTTTTTTGTTTCTCCTTAAATTACTTATTTAAATAGAAAGAATCAATATAAAATTGGAAGAGATATGATAAAGAAAATAAAAAATTTGCGTGTTTGACTTGCATTTCGAGAACATTTGTACGTGACAGGTGTCAGATGTCATTAAATGAAATGTGTTATTATGTTCACTTATAAATATTCAAATTGCCAAAAATATACTGTATAATGCAAAATTTCTTTGTTATAAAATTGGTAAACTTATACAGTTGCACAAGGCCATTATGTTTTACATAGGTACTTCATTAAAAATTGTATATACGTATTAGAATATATTAAGGAATTCAATAATTATTATATTTATTAAAATATACCGGATATTTTCTGTGTTTTTAGAAATTTTGAAAAATAACGAAACAAATATATTTTTTTTTCCAAACTTAGATAGTATTAAAGTAAATATTGCCAAGTCCAGGCTACTTACATTAAGTTAAGTACATGATTAAATTGTTTTGATTGATGTAAATTTACGTATTCTGTGAATGTATTTTTTCAGAAAAAAAATTAATATTATCATATTATCATAGTAAAAATTACAAAGTGCTGCTATTTTACTGTTAATAATATGTAAAATTACATAAACTTATATTACATTTTTTACAGTGTAGTATAGTATTTTTTCTATTAGATTACTGAATATTTTCAACCCTAATTTTCATGTTGTAAAACACATCTTTTTTCATATATTAACCACGCTGATGACAGAAAAATGATTGAAAATCTCATATCGAAGCTGTACGTTCTTCGTCTACCACCAGTTAACGGTACATAACATAATAGATAAACGTTTTACACAAATGGAATGTACATTTTGGAACAAAAAATTTCTGAGAAACTCAAGCAACGTTTGACAGGCCCAGACTTGGGCTAATAATAGATCAAGATCGGGATTTAGGGGTAGTTGTACGCTTAGGTTTGTTGCTTGCTTAGTTGCTATGGGAACCGAACTGACAAAGCTTTGAATAACCCAACGCGCTACAGGAAATTACTACAGATTTCGCCTTATATAGACACACACACATATATAGATACTTATGATGGGAGACAACAAAACGATGTTTTTTGTAACATTTATTACTAATAATAGTCTGCTTTAGTTTTAATCATTTCAGGCTTAGTTTCTTTGGAAAAAGATTTATGTGCAGTAAGGAATTTGATAACAATTTTATTAAATTTTATAAAATGAAATAAATTATGTTGGGATGATATAAAATAGTCTAATTCATTATTAAGTTAAAAACATATTGATTTTTAAAATCTTATATAACTGGGTACATAAAACGTAGCTAAATACATTATCCGCTAACAAGTTATCAACTGACTAATAAATCAAGCGTTTCAAAGATAGTAACGATTGTCTAGTTAATTACTGACTAAGTTAACAACCTTTTATGCAAGTAGCCTTTAAAATTTTAAATATACTTTTTTAAATTTATACTTATTTTCTGGACTACTATGTCGTGGTCGATCTATTCTTGTCGCAAACGTTTTGCCATACATCGACGATGGCACCAAACACTAAGGTGGCCATCTACGATGTATTGCAAAACGCCTGCGAGTATAGATCGACCACGGCATTCCAGTCCAGAAAATAAATATAAATTCAATGGATACTATAGTTTTTTCGGTTAAATAATATAATTTATTATAAACTAAATTTTAAAATTATAATAAAACAAAACGAAAGCATTTCACATAAAAATAAATTTCTCTCTTTCTCGTATTTCCGTCTTCATCGCCGAATTAGCAAGCACAATAAAATAAACTTTCTCAAAGCGCAAAACGCACACACAGTAAAACTATTGTCGGAAAACAATTACGAAATCCGAAAAGCACGAATTCATTTAAAGAAAACCGGCTTATAACTTGAGAATAACGAAACGCAAAGATCAACAGTCCGCGAATTGTCATTTATTTTCTAATGTTGTTGGAAGTTAGGTTAGGTTAGGTTCAGTTCAGTTCGGTTAAGTAAATTGCGCAGTTGATAATGTTACATGCGGCTGAACAAGATTCTGTCACCGATTCTCGACATTATTTTCTCACACACATGCTAAAGACGATGAATTCAACGAGTAACTGTTGTAACTTTGATGGTTTAAATGTATGTTTTTACTTCGGTAATTGTTCGGCAAATATACGTGTATTTTGTTTGGTTATGTACCGTTTGATTTTGGAGATCTGAATGTAATTTGAAGCAGCAAGATTTTTAGATTACATTTTCACATACTTTTTTCAATACGATTATTTTGTAATTAAATTTCGAATCTATTAATTTATTCTTATTATCATTTTGGAATATCATATACAAAAATCTTATTATTTAAATATGTTTCTAGGCAACTACATTATTGGTTATATTTTTCTAGTGACCGGTCACATTTGTAGTTTATCATCTTGTTTTTTTTTTAACTTAGATTATTTAATTATTACTATTATTATTATTTTCTACTAACCGAAAATAGAATGACCAGTTATTTAAAAAATACAATAAAAAATCAATATTGTTTTCATTGATATTTTTGTATGTATTAACTTGATGGAAAATTCTATTTATTAATTCTAATAATTATATAATAATATTATAAAACAGAAGTAGAAAACAGAATAGAAATAGTGTCATTTCTTAAAGAATTTTTTGAGATAAATTTGTATAAGTAGGTAGGTAATTCAGTACAAGAAACAAAATATATCTTTTTATTCAAAAAGTATAAAAAAATTAGCTTCATTTTATTTATATTAATTGTTCCTCCACAATAACAGTCAGAACGGAATCATTAAAAGTCTTTGAAATTACAATTTTATATGTTGATTACAAAAAATAACAAAGCAACCTTAATATAGGTATAATATTTTTGTAATTTTTAAGGAATTTATATAAAAATAGAAATTACTGTGATATTTTGCTGGTATTTAACAATAATATCTATTATTTGATAAAATGATTCATCTTTGAATTAACAACAAATATTATGTTATACGCGAAACAGTGATTTAACTATTTATAGAATAATTGAAAAGGATTTACAGCTTTTTTTATTTCGGAAAATCCATTATTAATACATATGAAAAATAGGGATTTTCCAAAGACGATTTGCTTTTGAATTTATAAGTATTAGATATTTTTGAATCATTTATTATTAATCAATTAAATTGAATAGATATCTTTAAATATACACTGGAATAATACTGTTTATTTTTATAAATCTCAAAATTTAATATAAAGGCTAATACTATAAACGAAAACTATATTCTGCTTGAATGAATAGGATTTTTGCCACACCCTTATGGGTACTTGGCGTGTTTATGTATATTCCATGACCCCAAAATTTTCCTCAAAAAAACTTTAGTATACTTTATAATTTATATAATAATATGATCTTATATATTCATATTTTGTTTATAATTTCTGAACAAATTTTTATGAATGCTGTGTCACGCATAGTGACACTAGCATTGATAAATATTTATTCATAAATTGTGAATAAATCTAAGACGAGCTTAGCGCACTATAATATCTTCAAACAATTGCCTATCTATCTAATCTTCAATTTTCTTCAGACAACTCAATTCCTACGCACCGGCCATCCAGCAAAAATAATGCAACTGTTGGTAGACAGCGAAAATCTTAAACGGGATATGCATGTTCCCGTTAAAATAAGTCACCTACATAACGCAGTTATGTGACTCCGAACATATTGTTCGGAAGTATTCAAACGCTAACTTCAGATTCTGCCGTCCGTCGTCTCGTTGGCACGGTGCGCGGATCACTGACCCGCGAACATTTTAGTCGTTCATGCAGCCGTGCTATAGCGGCGCTTTACGAATTCAAACTGTACTTATTGTTTATTTCCTGATTCGCGATTCTAAATCGAATGATGGTATATATGATGATGGTATGCCCGATTTCTACAAGTTTACTATTTTGTATTCTACTATTCGATTGGATTCGTTTTTCTATATGGCATATATTGCATATTTCTCCATTTAATATTTGCGATAACTGTTGTGTAATTATTTGTGTTTTGCAATTGGAATTTAGACTAGATTTTAAGCTGAATATGTTCCTGTATTGTATTTTTAGCTTCTGTTAAATTTAGTAAATTTTTCTATCAAGTAAATTGGCGTAATTTATAATTAAAGATGTAAACTTGGCAAAGCAGTAAATTATGCCAGTCAATATTAAGCCTCATTTGAACTACCCTGCTTACCACTACTATTGAGGTAGATAAAGAAAAAATAATCTAGATAGATATAGAGTCGTAGCATGTACCAACTCAATCGCGCTACTAAGAGGCGATTAGCGCCGTTAATCACCTCTTAATCGCGTGACTAACTTGGTATTTTATTATCTAGATGAGATAATAAATATCAGAAAAAGTTTATCTAGATAATAATTATATAATTAGATAATTGTTATTAGTATTAGTATTCACAGTATTAGAAATAACAAAAAATAAAAAAATGTTAAAAAACAATGTTCTTCCACCTAGGAATTACGGGAACTAATGATGATTCAACAGGAGTAGCAAAAATACTTATTATTGTTTAATGAAAAACAAATTTATTATGGCAATTTAGGGAATATAATTTAAAAATTCTATTATATTGAAAATTAACTTAAAAATATGACATGTCATAAATAATATTTACTATTTGTTATATGATTACGACAACTAACTTTCAAATATACTCATCATCAATTCTGCATTTATTAACCTAAAATTTTATGTATTATTACGATACGAATAGCGTTATATAAAACGTCTCTCAATTTGTACAGAAGAGAGAAAATATTTGTCTTATGACATGTCATAAACGAATTTGCAATTCTAGATTGTTGTAATGCGTTTGGTGTACGTAATCAAAAATCACAAGTTTGTTTTGGCAACTTTCTCTGTTTTGTTTCGATTCGTATTGTTTTGTCAGACTTTATTTAATTTCATAAATCTTAAAAGTTTTATTAAATTACTTGTTTCTAATGTATGGTTACTTTTATTATATTTCAGATGATGTTCGAAATAATATGCAGTTATGGATTTCGAAGTTCCAGATTTTATGAACTTCACGAATGAAGAGTAAGTAAAATTTCTTTTTTTTTTATTATTTTTATGTTTGTTTTAAAAATACTATACTTCTATCGTTTCATTCGAATTAAAATTATATATTTCAAAGTTTTTTTTCGACCAAAATACAGAAGACTAAAGAATTTTTTGTTAAATTTTATATAAAAATAAAAACTCTAAGTATACAGTAAAAGCAGTAGAATAATTACAAAACATGCAAATACAAACTTGGGTGGTCTAAAAAACGCTAAACACCATGTCGTTAATTCATGTCTAATTATTTCGACCTTCTCGTTCAATATAATAAGATTTCGTCGAAAATCGTAATATGTGCAAAGTAATGTTTGCGCTATTACTGAAAATTATAGTTTTACGATATCACCTTATCAGTACGAGCGTAATTCTAGTATTAAGAAATAACATCAACTTGCACACGAGCGGTTAATAAAATTTTCCAATGTTTTTGCTTTTGATAAGAACAAAAAGACGTATTTAATCGATTATTTAACATTGTTTCGATTGATTTTCTAATCGCAACTTTGCTTTTAAATCCGAAGTTATCTTTGCAAAAATACCTCGTTGTTATCAATTTATCAATTTTCTGTTTGTTGGAAATTTTTTCATAGTTTTACGGTATTAGATAAGTATTTATAGGTTTCATTTTTTATTATATTGCTTAAAAATTTTATTTGTATATTTTTTGTTATCTTGTAAATGTATTTAATTTTTTTTATATTATTATACTTGAACATCTTACACATATATCTAAAATTATTATTTTTTTACGTAATTAAAGAAATGTGTTATTAACATTAAATAAAATTTAACGCTGTTGTTGGTAGATTCTTGATGTAACATTTTAAATATTAACATTTTTTTCTGACAATAAATTGTAGATTAATTTTTATAATGTAGGTACAAATTATAAAAAAAAAAATTATTAAATATATTTTTTTTGAAAGTAGTTTAATATAAAAAGTATATATTATAATTTATTAATTTGTTTTTAACATTTTCAAAGTGTAAGAAAAAACTAAAAAATATATTAAATATATTTTTTTTAGAAAGTAGTTTAATATAAAAAGTATATATTATAATTTATTAATTTGTTTTTAAAATTTTCAAAGTGTAAAAAAAAAACTATTATTAATTTTTAAACTCTTCAAATTTATTACTAGTTTTATAATCAAATGCTAGGTCTTAATTTAAAATGTAACAAAAAACTAGCTAGTAGTATTAATAGTAAAATATTTAAAAAGCAATTGCTTGTATACATGGTCTTTAAATAAAAGAGGCTTTATACAAAATTATTTACATTTCTATATTTGGTATTTTTTATTACTCCATACATTTTAAAATCTAAATAAAATCTAAATATAACTGTTTAAAGTGCTTAATAAGTAATTTAAATTAAACATTAAAATTGCTTTTAAATTAAAAGAGCTATAAACACTACTGTTAATAGTAACTGGAACTTTCGGATGTTCCGCATAAAAAAATTTAAATAAGAAAAACTATTGAAAAGACATTTATAACAGTAACTATAACTTATTATTGTAAATTATACAATATACGGATATTCACTTTCGGCTCGTTTTATAACAAAAACTCTAACTAAAGTTGACTTTAATCCGACAAAAAAATTATTGTTTTATTGACTACAATTAATAATTTTGTCATTAGAAGTTTAAAAAGATGACAAAAAGCATTGTTTTATTAACAGTAATAATTAAATTAATTACTTAAAATTGACTTTAGTTAAAATATTTATTATGAAACTTGCCGTTACTTATTTATTTCTCCACATTAATAGAAAATAAATTTTTCTGAATTTTACTTTGGTTAAAAACGTTACTTTCTCACATAGCATGCAGAAAAGTAACTACAATAACTCTAAAATAGAATATATCCGATTGAACTTGCGATTGACGTTTGCAAATTATTTTGTTAAATTGTTTATTTGAGAAAAATAAGTAAATAATTATTATTATTTTTTGTTCGTTTTTTTGTATATGAAGATGAGTTTTATGACATGAATTCGAAAATATTTTTGCAGTTCATTCATAATACGTTGACAGTGCTTTATTTTTATCAGTCATTGTATTTGTGTTTTTAAATCGAATTAATTTTTTTTGAATGTTTAAAAATAAGTTTAACATTTAATATTACAGTTAGGTATGGCAGCATCATTTCTCTTCTAGCTAAATAAATTAAAATAGATGACATTTCAAAATTACGGAATAGTATCATGTAAAAGTGGTCAGTTCTACACTAAAGTGCCAATTTTTTTAAATAAATTTTGACACAAATAATAACTTTTTTTAATATAAACTAGCAATTTAATAATTTTTAATCGCTTTGTAGATTTATTAAGCAAACAATAGGCAATTAAATAAAAACACAAATTCTTACAATCTTCAATCATTCGTATTTATAGTAATTAGTAACAAAAATAAATATCAACATCTTTATTTCAACGAATAACATTACTAAAAACAAACACTTGTATGTTTCTTTCTATTAAGTGTTAAAATACATTTGTTTATTTGCAATTATAAGATATCTCTCACACGAAAGATGATTTAAATAATAATTAATTATCAAACAGCTGATTGATTGATTGGTATTCGGTGAATAATATTTGGCATACCGATAGATATATGCACAAATATCTAATTGTCAGTTATGGGTCAGGTTGGTTATCACTCATATAACCGAGAGTGTTAAACCGCATTCCCCACAAACACGTGTAGCATTCGATATATTTGGTTTGGCAGCCAAAACTTGTACAACTAATATTGTAATTTGTCAGTGGTAAATGCATTCTTTGTCTTTCGTCAATGGCAGATTGATGGTTTAAATATAATGTTACTTAGATTTTTTTGTAGCTTTTTACATATTTATATATTACTACTATAATATTAAATAAAATTTATTGAGTATATTTAAAAGAATATTTAAATTGTTTAAACAAATTAGTAGATGAGGAGATATAATGAAGAGTGTTTTGCCTAAGCTAATGATTCCAAGTGGTAGTTATAAAAGAGCATATATGAGAAGCATCATGAATGTTGATAAAGGAAAAGTTGCTTGTTTGGTAAAGAATGGTTGACCGAAACTAATTTCTGCATAAATAAAATGTATTGCAGGTTTGGTCAAGTTAAAAGATTACAACTGATTTTATACTAAATGCTTTACTAAAAGTCGACTTCAAGCCGGTAAAATAACATCGATTTTAAATTCTAATGGCATGATTATTATAGCTGTCAATAAAACGATGCTTTTTTGTCAATTTTTCAAATTTCTAATGGCAAAATTATTTGTTGTTGTTAATAAAATAATGTTTTTGTCGACTCAAAGTTTACCATAGTTAAAATGCTTATTATGAAACCGGCTGTTAGTTTGTTATTGTTTAGAGAAGATTAGGACATATGAGAATTTGACTCTTTTAAATTGTTAAAACAAATGAAACAAACTAACAGATAACTTGCATATTTTTACTTAATTTTATTTATCAACAAGATCAGAATGTAACACGTAATTCCTGGAAAAAAATAAATAAACGAAATTATCAAAAACAATCATCACTAAATCGCCATCATCTTATTGTTCCTATCAACCATCCAAATCTAAAATCTCCGAACCTAATTGTAAGCCAAACAAAACAATCAATTTCTCCTTAGCAGCTCGGTTTGCGCTCAATTCCATTTCGGAACAATAAACGAAGTAGGCGTGGGAGATGTTAAACCTCACGATCAGTCATGCAGGGCCCGGCGATGAGATCCGGCAAAGGCATACAGCACAAGAAGAAGTATTGTGACAACAGCAATCGCGCGCGACCGGAATGATATCTGTCATCTAGACCATTCTGGAGGCCGTAGTGCGATGGTGCTGTGCTAACCGACTACTGCATATAGCTTTCACCGGAGTTGTGAAGCCCATTGTTTGGCTGAATGAGTAGGCGTCTGACCCGCCATTATAAAGGTATTTCCGGTTGGTTTTGGGCTGCAAGTATTTGGATACAAATTGGCTTGTTGATGCAAATATGGTAGAATTTAACATAGTAAAAAAATGTTTCAAAACTCATTATATTAAAATAAAAAAGCTTAAATTGAAGTTAGCTTAAAATAAATTAATATTTGATGTTGTTTATTTATTTGGTTATATTTACAACCAATACAGACAGATTATATTTGTATAAAAACAAAACAAGAAATACAAAAAATTAATAAACAATTTAAATGCACAATGCAAGACAATCGATCATATCATATCATAATAACTGTATTAAAAGTGCAGTCGTGTGTCGTAAAGGGTTATAGTATACGACTACCGTAGAGACGCGTAAAATTAGCGAAGGTTGACACGTAAGAAATGTGATTTAGACGGCGCAAGCAGCTTGATTGAGTCTGTGTGCTGCACGAAGAAACATTAGTGGCTTAATTCTCAAAACATTCGATCATTTAAATTAACTAAATTTACCATTATTGCGAAACAAACAGTCCACGTCATCAAAAGCGGTAGAGGGGATGATATGAATAAACCAATATCGACATTATCACATCAATACTAAGAAATAGAAATAATTAAATTTTTTTTTCAAAAGTTGCTCACACTGTTCGAAAAAATAATTATGGTGCATATAGAAGAATTTACCCTTAAAATTTGTTTCAAATCGTATAAATAGTATTTAAAATAAATTTTGAAGTTTTTCTGGAAAACACTGAAGTTTTTGGGCACTATCAGAACATACCCTAAAAATTTAGTGCAAATTGGATAAATATAAACTAAATTTATATTCGTCATCTAGAAGCTATATGAAAGATTTATATCCCTGGCAATTATAGGTATTTTCTTATTCTCCTATTAGTTATTCTAGTAATAACTATATTCTGTTCTGATCGAGTAATTTAACCTGAATTTATTCTCGAGTTAGTAGTTAACCTCTATTAATTATTACCAAAGTATATATTCTTAAAAAAATTTGAAAATATCACAGACGCAGTCAAAGTGGTAAAAAGAATATCAAAACAAACAAAACACATCACAATTTTTATAAAGAAATATATGAAATAGTTATATTCTATTATTTTTTTAAAAGATTTGAAAATTTCTGATTACTTTACTAATATTTTATTTATAAAAAGTTAGAAATTAAGATTTTGTTTTTATTTTTACAAGAGATGCTAAAAGTTGAGGTTAATATCTATTTTTAAAATATTAAGGTAATAAGTGTGAAATTATAATAATTATATATTTATCTAATTCGCAACTTTTGCAGATCTGACTATATGGTTGCATAAAATCTGGGACAGTCTATGTAATTACCTACTTTTGCGTACAGTTTATAAGATTTCTTTTTGTTAATTACTTTCATAATTTCGTTTAATAGCACAAGTTTAATTTATTTATGTGTTTTATATTTACTTGTATTCTATTAAAAAATAATTACCGATGTTCTTATTTGCTTGTCAAACTATATAAAAATTATAATTATGATTGACAAAACAACGTTTTATTTTTTATATCTAATGCAACGATATATTTGGTTTTTGTCCAGTAAATAAAACTTTTCTTTTAATAGAAGAAAAAATTATGCTATGAGTCTTACGAGATGTGAATAAAATTGTAACATAAATATCTTTAAATAACGATATATATTTGCAAATAATATAAAATAACTAAGAATATGACCAAAATTTAAATGACGAAAATAATTATATTGTTATATAAATTTTACTAAACTCAACAGTACATAGAATACTAAAAAAAACTGTCCAAAATTAAATAATTTTAAAACAAATTTGGACAATATTATATACATTACATATAAATTTGCTTTCATAACTTTTAACTAATATAATCTAAATCAATATCTCCCGTTGCTCAACTCTTTCAAGAATTACATCCCCAATCTCTCCAGCACACCCCCAAGACATAGATAGGCCGTCCCTGCTTTCGTATATATCTCTTCCACACCGTACCGTATGCGTTACCTAAGAGCAAACGCGAACTCGGCAGCCAAGCAAACGCAACCCAAACTCATTTGCATGGAGATGAGACTGTCAGAGACGCTGGCGACGGCGACGCTACGGGTATTGTAAGCGCAACGCGACGCCCGCCGTCTTACCGGGGAGGCGGTGGATAGCGTCCCCACCTAACCCACTTTATCGTGTGTTGTGTTGCACCCTTCCCGACACTGAAAGGAGGGTGGCACATTGAGGAAGTGTACAGGTGCTGAAGATTAAGATACAGCTTTGGAATGGGTTGGAAAGCTGGAAGAAAATGCTGAATTGATATGGTTTTAGTTGAATGATTGTAGGGATGTATATAAAGTGTGAAGTTTTATCATTAAGAGCATGTATGATGATGATGTTTTGCGTATTATATTACTAGATTGATTACATTAATATATTTGGAAAAACGTATTTGCCTTGCCGGGATTTGAACCCGAGACCTCTTGCTTTTGCGTCAAAAGTTCTAACCACTAGACCACTGCAAAGCTAATACTTCCCTCCAATTATATTGTCATAAGTAAATCATGCATTAATCCAGTCGTTTGTATTACAGTAATATTGTTTTTAAAGCAGTTTTTTCGGCGATAACACTAAGAGTTTCACAAACGTTTGCAATATGTAAAAAAAAAAACATTTTTAAACAAAATTTATAGAAAAATTTACAGCTCAATATAAAATATTTTGATAATAAATGTGTAATAAATTATTGAAATACTTGTTTCAAATTTTGAACTGATTTGTTTTAACACAATAAGTTGCATTCTACTTTAATAATACTAAGGTGTCAATTAAAACATACTTAACATTCAATTCACAGTAATTTAATCATGACATAATCAACAAACAATGATGCTATTTATCATTTCTATCACATATTGAAACTATACCTCTATATTTTTTTCCTTAATAAAAAGAATCAATAAATCAAAGGGGCGATTAGCGATTTTTCCGCTAGATTTTCAATCGATTAAGTAATTTAGTTTTGCGGTCAATAAAAGCGTTTACAACCTAACATAAATGAGTCAATAAGGTCTTTGAATCATTTCAGTTCCGTTCCGCATGTTCATCGATATAAATTATCCCTACATATATACGTATGTAATACATATAGTACAGATCAGTGGTTCCCAACCAGTAACAAAGTTGAGCAAATTACTCAAAAAAGTATCTAATTACTAATTAATGAAAGTTATATGAAAATAAGTAAATAAGTAAAAATCTTCTTATACAGGAGTGAATCACTCTTTGTCACTCTGTTAAATAAAACATGCGACTAGTTTGGATACTGAGTATCGAATTAAGTAAATTAACCTGTTTTTTTTTATATTTATATTGGAAGTAATATCAGTACTTCCAGCTAGTGTATCCGGATCCAATGTTTTCAAATATTGACAGCACTATTTTTTAGTAATTGCTTCCATTTGGGGGTTAAATTTGACCGGGGGCGGGGTACGTCGGCAGGAAACTGTTAAGAACCACTGGACTAGATCGTATGTATCTCTCTCGCCAAATGTATATAATATGTGCCCGGTATATGTGTATATAATACATACAGCTTGCAAGTGCTCATAGCCATGTAAGCGAACCAATCATGATTGCACTGTGTGTATCTAATTTACACGTTTCAGTTCCGGTGTTATGTTGAAAGCGCGCGCGCACACACACATACACACACACATACATAGAGATTCATGTCAAACTTACGGAATACAAACACAATCCCGTATAGCACTATGGGACCTCAGAGTGGCCAGTTATAGAGTATATGGTTGGGGAGATTCCTACTTTGTGATGAAGAATTTGGATCTTTATTAATCAACAAGTTGAGATATTCAAACAAGCAATGCTCATCATTATAGAATATTGACTTTTGAGTATTATAATTAATATATACCAAGAATAGATTATTTATAATATTGTAATTTTAACAGATGATATTTTATCAGTAGATTTCTTGTTTATTCCGTACGCCATTTTTGAGTTATTGCTAATTTTGGCAATATTTGTTTGTTTTCTATCTATTTTAATAATCGTGCAGATGTTATAATTTTAATAGTTTTGGAAATATAAATTCTAGTTGATTCCATATCCTTACTATAAACAATTCAGTTCAGAAACTTTAAACAACATTTTCTCGAAAGTAAGGTTTTGTGATATGAAACAAAGAAGAAATTGACTGACGAAAATTTGTTGCTTGTTTGAGTATATACAGTGTGTACAAAAAGTAACTTAACGTGTCAATATCTCGTCTTCTGATAAATTTAAAAGAAAAATACGTTAAAATATCTCATTTGAATATAGTTCAACTTAAATATGTTAAGATATATCGTATATTATTTTATTTTTACGGAATACATTGTCCCCGTATTCTCACCTCACTTTTAAAAGTGATTTTTGTCAAAATTATTTTTGAATTTTATTTCAAAACTAAACTAGCGTTCTCCATATCAGTAAACTCGCTGGTATCCCTAATATCGATCTGTTAAAATCAGGCGAGTAACATTATTACATCGGACCGAGTGTGCCTGTGCGTTGTATTCCATTTCCACTGAGAGCACAACAACACACACACACACACACACAGAGATACAAACACACAAAGAGTACACATACAGCCACATTGAAATCACCTCATTGCTCACATTTACTCCGCTCCGGGTATACACTCACACCAGCGAGAGCGCAGTACGCACGCAGGCGGCTGTGACAGGTAGAGCACGGTCTACGCTTCCGCGTTCCGCGACATCTCGATAATACGTAAATCAACGATACGATCCCATGGTCACACCGTCGCGAGGCAGGGGGTTGGGAGGGGGGCAGGCCGGGGGAATAACGTAAAGGAATCGCGCAAGTTCTCTTGTGAACTTGCTTATAGGTTAGGTTTACTCGTACATATATGATTAGATTATTATAATACAGGTATAGAGTTGCTTGAATAAATCTATTGTGTATTAGAATATTTAGAACATAGTGGGATAAAAAGCTAGTCTGCTTATTTAGTACTAATATAAATAAAATTCGATTAAAACAATTTTGGAAAAGGTTACTTTTAAAAATTATTTAAATAAAAAAAAAACTAAATATATTACTTTTTAAAACGGACTAAAAAGTATAAAATAATTTCTCCTAGCCCCATACAGATTTATAACCCCATACAGGTTGTCCTGAAAATAGGGAGTAGCTGTCTTAAGACAAATAAGTATAACTTAAGTTATACTTATTTGAAATTGACAAAGTTTTATCATTTTTACAGACACATGTATATAATAACTAACTGTGACAGGTAGCATCACTAAATATTTAAGGTTTTTTTTGCCAAATTTTTGTAATTTAATTCTAGTAAAATATGGTATTTGTACGCTTTTTATTGACCGTCAAATCATGTTTGATACGGGAGGTATTGTAATCATACCAAATCTAATATAGAGAATTTTTATAGATAAGCACGAATTAGGCTTATAGTAATACGAATCAACTGTTTTTAACGTAATGTCCGTCTATCGGTTATAAAATATTTGAATGTGACATTCTTATAAAGAAAATTAGATAGTTTTACATAGCTATCTCTTTCTTGCAATGTCTGGTTAACTATATCTGATTGTGAGTCAAAAGTTTTGGTGATGCAAATGTTTGACGATACCGTAAAATTGTGTAAAGCTGTGTGTGTGTATATGCTCATACGTTTATGTAAAACTGAGTAATTTTATCGATACACAAAACTGTGTAAAATTAAAACCAGAGCTGTGAATGAGCCTTGAAACGTAACGCGAAAACATAAGAAAATAGGTGCTTTTAATACTTTAAAAATAAGTTTAAAAAAATTAATATCGAGCATTTTCTCATACATTACAAAATTTACATTTGATGTACTAATAATAATAATCGATTTTCAACTTTTGCCATTCGCGGTCATTTGCGACAAACCAAATGATTTATTTAAAATTCTTGTAATTAATCAAGTTCTATGGATGAAGAAGAATCAATGCCGTTTTCCAGCAGATAAAGATTGCTCGCGGAAGAACAAGAAAAAGACATCACGTGATTTATACGGATGTTTATTGCGATCAATGAACCATACAATCAGATAAAAGATCTTTCCTTTTCTTTTCTATCTTCCTCTTACATTTAGTAAAATATTTCATCTATGAAAAATTCAAATCTATAACGCTGGATATATATTATTGGTTTGGCACGTTTATTAATATCGTAATTATCAGTTTGTTAACTTTCTTTTTGTTTATATATTTGGATTTTTTTCTGTCTGTATTTGAATAAGTGATATATCTGAAATAGAAAACTATGATGAGTGTGAAAAAGAATGTAAAAAATGTTTTGTTGATTTAAAAAAAAAACATTATCTTAATCGTTTATCATTATTTTGTATAAATTATATGAAATTTAAATAATGATGTCATTATAAATATTTTTTATATGTTTATTAATAACTGTATAATTTATGGTCTGGAGATAAGTATCAAAAATAAGTTAATTTTAAACACATAAAACAAATATGAATTTATGTACAAACATATGCGAAAAAAGTAATACCTCTAAATCTTTATTATAGTTAAGTAATTGATTTGGATATTATGTGGAATAATCATTCGACAAAAATTTGAAATTGGCTTAATATCTATTAATAAAATTTATTGATTTGAAACTAATATTTTAGGTTATAGGTTTAATCAAAATATATATGTTTTTAGTTTTATTTGTCAATACCATAATACTTTCCATCAACTGTTCACGAGTGTTTGTTTACACACTGTACACAAGCTTTTTTAAATGTCTCCGAAGGATTTAAATATGGGGATTTTGTTGTTCATTATTAATTAGTTATTGTTATCAAAAATAAAGTTCCAAAGTGATAACATTAAACAGTACTGTTAGTGTATATATATAAGAGACAAAATATCAATACACACGTTATTTATTTACAAATATTGTTAAATAAATATGACAAATGTAATAAAACATTTTCACATAATATCTTTCACTTCTACAATATATTATATCTGTGTAAAAATATTTGCACAGGTATTGTGCTCATATGCAATATATATAAACTGTACAAAACAAAGTGCTGTTGTGACACACTTTCTTATGTCACATCTTTAATAATAATATTCCCTTCGCTTGATTATCATTTGAAAATTTTACGCCGTCGTGTGCCATATCATGCCGCGCACTCGTTCGCCAACCAAGGACAATGTAAATTGCACATTAATTACTAACGTGTTACGTGAATTACGTATGCACCTATATGGCTCACGGTCTTTTGGATGTCCCCGCCTGATAAACGTGCCTTCAAGCGTCTTTTTCGACACTTTATTATTCCATAAAAGCGTTAATTAGATTAATTTTCTTGTTGTAAATTAGATTATTGAATTTGTTTGATTGTACTAAACATTGAATATTATATGTTAAACAGTAGTGGACTAACAAAATTTGAGATCTTGCTTCTGAAAACTGGACCAGTACTAAACAAATATTTAAATATCAAATACTAAATACTTTTTAAACATTATTTAAAATATAAGTACCAGTAGTACTTTAAATATATTTTTTATTAAAATTTATTTTTATTGCAGTAAAAAAATATTTATAAACATTTGTTTTTTAAATAATTTGATTTATCATTCAAATAATTTACTTATAATTTAAATTTTAAATATCGGTTTTTAAAAATGTTAATAAAAATTATTTCGCAATTTTATTTTATATTTGTAATTTTTTTCAATATTTCAGTCCTTTCGAAAATGAGGATTCGAAATTTCACTGCATTTTAAATTAAATGAGAAATCTGTTTTTTAAATATAAAATTTAATAATTTAATTTAATAATTGAAATCAGAAACATACATATTTATAACATAGTAAAAAAATATTTCAGAACTCATTATATTAAAATCAAAAAGCTTTAGGATTAAGTTCTGTAGATATTTTATTTAAATATCAACGTTTTAATATAGATACTCTACATATATTTTCATCAGAAAGAAATAATACAAATGACATAATTAATAAACAAGTAAAAATTTAAACAAGTTACTAGGTGACAAACTAACTTGATTAATAGAAATTTACAAAGAAAAAGATAATATTTATCAGTGTTAATTAGTAATCTATAAATTATTATTATTTTTTTTTTAATAATTTATAAAAATTTTAATCTAGTTACTTTGTCGGCTAGTAACTTCTTTCTATGTTTTTATTTGTTTATTATTTATGTTATTTGTATTTTTTTCTTGATGAAGATATACGTAGAGTATATCAAAACGTCGATATTTAAATTAAAATATACAGAACTTAATCCTAAAGATTTTTTTATTTTACTTATTTATATTTTGGAGTAATCATTTATGCTATTCATAATATTAAGATATACGTAGAGTATATCAAAACGTCGATATTTAAATAAAAATATACAGAACTTAATCCTAAAGATTTTTTTTTATTTTACATATTTATATTTTGGAGTAATCATTTATGCTATTCATAATATTAAAGCAAACATCCATGTTTAGAACTGCTTGTTATTTAGAAATAATCATTTTAAAAAATCAATAAAAATATTTGTAATTAAAAACATAAGACAGATTAATTGAATTTCAATATTTAAATAAATTAATATTATCAGAACGATTTAAAACAATATTTTTTAGGGCCACCCCATTCGTATATACATAAACCACTGACACACTTTTTACAGGGCATCGTCTCTAATGGTTACGCGATCGTATTTTGTCTGTGTACAATACAAATACATAAATACAGACACGCATTTTATCGATTTTCCGAACAGACTATAGGTATACAAAACGCACGCACACACACACACACACACAAACCTATTTGTATACTCGTACGAAAATATTTGTTTTGCACAAAGTTGTTCAAATTTGTATCTACATAATAAAAAAAAACGATTTTTGTTTCAAGTCAATGTATTACGTTTATTAATTATTTAAATTGTAATTTAATGGCAAGTAATTATTTTATTGATACATTACATGATTTAAGTTGGACAAATAATTGTTTCAACTACTTGAAATAAAAAAAAAAATTACAACAGATGCCCAATTTAGAACCTTTTAATATTTAAAATATTGTTTTCTGTTCTTTTCTCATAAGATATTTCGTCTTTCTGTAAAACTGTAACAAATAAGAGAAAATTATATAAATTATCTATATAAATATAGGAACAGTTTATGTATACTGTAAAAATTTATGTAATTTTACATGTTTTGTGAATATAATTTTTCATAAAAAATGTAATATTACATATTAAACTGGTATAAATTAGTTAAATAAATTAGTAAAGTTAAATATAACTATAACCTAAATTCATTTTATTTTAATATAATGAGTTCTGAAAGATTTTTTACTATTCTATTACACTATTAAAATTTTCATTAGCAAAAGTATTAATTCATTTACAAATATAATTATAAAGTTTTTCGAAGAATACTATTTGATTCTTTCGCATAACTCAATATTGTATTCAATTAATATTATATTTCTCATTTCGATTTTTGTGGATAAACTTTGTGCATCTGTAAAATATTGACTTCGTAAAAAACTGAAATAAAGAACAATTTTATGTTTAGTGAATGCTCAATTAAATTTTTTAGCATGCAAATTATTTTTCTTAATAAGGTCCCATATAAAAATTGATATTGATTCCCGATCGCCAATTGTCTAAAATATAGCGTGCGATGATAAATACAAATATTTTTTTATCGCGTTGTTTTTATTTTGTTTACATAACTTAACATACTACGTCATTTGTCTTGGCTATATTGATCAAATACTTTTAATTATATGACGTCAAATGTGACGTTAAATAACAATGCACTTTGCACATCCGATATTAAAATGTCTTTATTACTTTATAATATACATTTTTTTTTTAATTACAAATTTGAAACGTTTTTGTAGTAAATTATAACAATATGCGTTCAATAATTTAGAAAATTTTATCTTATGGTGTTAAATTGTTATTATTATCACATTAGTATTTTCGAAGGTAGTATAATTAAGTAATCACGAGTTATTTTAACTAATTTTTACTTTGTATACTGATAACCACAAGGTTTTACTGTTTATTGGTTTTTTATTTGTTCATTCTCGAACAAAATTGATAAAGAAAATATTTATATAACGAGGAGGACGTATTTAATGCTATATTGTGATTTAAGAAGCTATAAAATTAAATTTTATCACAAAAAATGACTTGAACGTAGAAAGAAATTAAATTATTGTTTTTTATTTTTTAGAATTTTAATTTTAGTTTGAAATATATTTTTATATTTCTAGTATCTGAATGGCCAAATGTCAAATATTAAACTCACAAATATTTCAGAAATCTACTAAAATATTGATATATTTTAATTCAAGCTTTTTTTTAAATATGTTTGAAAAGTATTTGAAATTTTTTAAACTTATGTGCGTACTGAAATTATCTGTATATTAGAATAAAACGACTTTAGGTTCTAGTTCTGTTATTATTTATTAGTAAATCAAGGTTTCCACGAACTGAACGTGCGTTTTCTTCAGGAAAAAAGATAAAAATGATATTTATAGTAAATAAACAGAATATGGAAACAACTAGATCATAAAATTTATAAATTTGTAACATAGTGAAAAAAATCTTTTAGAACTAATTATATTAAAATAAAACTGCTTTTGGTTGAAGTTAATTTAAGAGTGTTGTGAATTAATCTTGTTCTTTTTCAATTATTTTTTTCTTTTATTTTGTCGAGGACGATACATAACAATTTTCCCGGACTAGTTAAATATACCAGTCCGCTACTGCTTTGAAAATTAACCTTTGGAACGAATCAAATAATCGTTTAATATCTTGTACTTCTTTCACAATCTTACAAAAACAAATTCAATTATTAAAACTCTCTTAATCTACAGGATGTATCAGAGAGTATTCTTTACAAATCCATAAATTAATCAAACCAATCCGGACCGAGACCGAATTGAAATTGTCCAATCATTTATGATAAATTAATTACGGATTTTCGGTTACGATATCGACCGCATCAACTGTCACACAGTTTCGAAGTTTTGCGAGGGAAGCGAGATTGTATATTTTGGTCCGAAGTGTTTGTAAACGGCGTCAATTTAGTTCGAGAATTCCACTTCCAATTCGGTTTCGGGTCCAGTTCGTGAGTGTCGTATTGAGATTTGCTAGACCAAAATCAAATTGGAAATCGGATGGCGGTCGAAAGGACCAAAGGATCATTTCTTAGTTTACACGCAAAACTAATCACACGCACCAGCAAAGAAACTTCTATACTACAGGGGATGTTCCAAAACTATATCTTTAAATATTTAGTAATAAATAATAATAATAACTTTAATATAAAAACTGTCAATCTACCATTACCAAAAATACAATTTAAAATGTTCAGAACTAAAATCAGAAATCTGTCACAAATATTTGATAAAATTTATTATTTATTGTAAATTTCAAGAAAAAGATTATTTTACAGTCAACTATTTATATTATAATATATTATACTATATAAATATAGTGCCGTTAAATAGATTTTATTTTTTGCTTTAAAATAATTTTTTAATTCTACCTCATCAAATATTTTTATTTTTGATATATTTATTTTTATATCTAATATTATAAAATTCAAATCAACTCATTAAAATTGCTTAATTTTAAGTAAACGTCAAAACGACAAAATTCATTTTTAAAAGTGAGATGAGAATATGGGCCATAATTTTTTAATTACTATGGGACAATTTAATACAAGAGTTCGTAATCTATCGTTTTGTATAGAAAAATTAAAAGTATATTATTAAGTAACTTCAGTGATTGTAAATGTTTTTTTAATGAACTGTTAAATGAATTATACTAATCGTTATTAAATCTTGCCTTATAGTATCTTTAAACTTATGAAGATAATATCCATTCCACCCTGTATAATAGTGTGTATGATGGTATGTGAATAGGAAGTAAGTTTGCGCTTTCGAGAGCGGCCGGCCCCCCGAAAGTGGTGGGCGCATAGGGCTCCCATTGTCGCCCATCGCCGTATCGCTCGAAGAGGAGCGGTTTTGATCAATACCGGGGTCGGTCACACTACTACCGTGCTATGCTGTGCTGTGCTGCCTCCTCGTGGAGGAGCTACTATTGACCTGGTGTCAGTCCGGCGACCTCGCGCTCACGCACTCCCGCGTGACGTCATTGCGGCAGGCATCCACAATCATCCCTCCTCCTCTTCCCTCCTCCCCAACCATCCTTATCCCACGTCCTTTCAGCCGAACGGTCCCTTTCAGTCCTTTTCCCGTTCGTGTTGGGCGCCCTTTTCAGTGCCTTCTGCTTTTCCTACTGACTCAACTGTAGCGGGATTCTACAGCATTTTTTTGTAATCGTAATCGAAATAGAAAAGTTCACTAAAAAAAGATCTATGTTATTATTACATGTAATTTTTATATGGACGGTATATGTAATATTACATAGATATTTTTTTTATTAGTGTAGTTTACGAAAATGCATGTGTCAAGAAATCCGTTCATTGCCGAATAGAGCTAAAGTAATATGGGCTTCCAAACAAAGAAATTTGTTCGTAAGTTGCCTGCTAGAATATTAATAAAATAAAGTCCTAATCAGTAATCTAAGGTTACACAAATATTCAAATATTCAACGTACTTTGAGTATTTGTATATTTCTAAATCACTGATTAGCTTCAAAAGCTTTTCGAAAGCTTAGCTGTCGATATACGTATATAGCTTTTTTAAATTATTGTTAGTGGTTTAAGGGAAATTATTTTATTTTATTAACTTTTCGAAACAGTAAGATCGTATTTTAATTTATTATGCTAGAATATTGGTGAAATAAATAAACAAGCAAAATTTCTTTTTCTGGAATTTCGTGTACTATTTCGATTCTATTCGGCAATGAACGTATTTCTCTAAATTTCGTTAACTGCTTTTCAGTTTCGATTACGATTACGCGAAATTGCTATAGAATCCAACCACTGAACGCTCCCTCGCTTTTGCACTGAAGTTTTCCGTAAGAGGGACGCGCGACATTTATTCACTCTACTGTTCCTGTTCTTGTCTTTCGTTACGTTTTTGAGTCTTTCGCACGCAACTGATAACAGACTCGGATTATTTGGAAATTATCCGAACGATGTGTGAACGATATTGTTATTTTTGTTGGAGCGGAAAGAATGATTATGACGCCAGGCCGAGCCGCGCCGTGCTGTTATCTTGTTAGTGTAAACTGTAAAGAAATTATTAAAAAGTATTTACAGATTGTAAAGATAAAATAACTTAAATATTTAGTAAATTTTTTTGATTACTATCTATAAGTTGTTTAAAGATGTTTCAAATACTTACACATATTCCGCATTATATCTAGTATAAAAATCAGAATTATTAATTTTAAGTATTTTAGTTGCAAATAAGATCATTAAAAAAATGTTATTAATACTTACAACTTTATTTAGATATCATGTAATTTAGAAATTTGTAAAAATTTTATATGCGCATTCTACAATTACAATTTTTTTTAGTATTAACAATTTTTAAAAACTAATATATCAAAAATAAAATTTGCTATAATTGTGAGCAAATATATTTTTCCAAATAATAAATATTAACGACTAATTGATATCAAATAACAGAGCATTTAAAATTTTCAACTAGTTTTACCGTATATCTGAATGAATGTGATATCATTTCAAGTTAGTTAATTAAGCAGCTCTAATAAAACATGATTACATTAGGGTATCGCAAAAGTTATTAATTAATCTAAAATTGGATTTGATATTGTTTGACTAAACCGCTAAATTAATCGATTTTTCATTGAAGTGTTTATTTTATCGTAGCTTTTATTATTTCGTTCGTTATTCTCACTACGACAGGACTTTTTTTCATGTGGTAGCGAAAAAAAATTATATTAAAACAAATTTTGTAATCGTTTATTTAGTTTGAGTATATACAAAATGACTGCTGTGGAAATGAAATTTTTAAAAAAGTTATCATTTTACATAAAAACTATTGTTAAAATATTATATGTTATTTCAGCAATAAATTTTTTGTAAAAATAATATAATTTTATAATTTATATATGTTTTTTTACCGAAAAGTACATGAAATAAACGTATTTTATGTTCATATTATGTAAAAATTTTCCTGTGACGCCTGTAAATTTACATATTAAACTAGTGTAACCCAGTTTTTATGTAAAATTACCGAATATTTTTTAGAATGTTGGAGGAATCGGGTACGAAATAGAATTTAGAATAAAATACTCTTTCGAAGAGACTAGACATTGATCAAAAAAAATGTTTCATTAATATACCCAACCTGGTAGCCTTTATAGTTCTAGAGAAAACAATAGTGGAGCACTTAAATTCAATACTGTATATTAATTTTTTTATAATTTTATGTATTTAAGCACATCTTATAAATTATATAAAGTAATTTCGTTATTTTCTAACTAAATATGCAATGATTGTTTGAATCCGTTTACAAATTACTGTTCACTATTCAACCAAATAGAGTTTCGGTACATTATCTTAGAACATATCAAGGAACTGAGATATAATAAAATGATATTAATTACTTCTATTGCAATTTATAGAAATAAATTAGTTTTATTAATTTATTTAATGAATTAAATACTACATTCAACTTGCAATAAAAATGATATTATTATTAATACTGGCAATAAAAAAATCACTAAATTTCAATATGACATTTGCTACAGGCTTTCCAACAGGAAGTACCTTAGAAGCAACTTTACCAATGGAATCTGGTACTACTACTACGTTAGTACTAAACTTATTCGACTTGTCGAGAAGTAAATAAAAAAAATTCATTCTTTCTAGTTGTTCTTCACATAATATCATAACAGTTACCCGGTGTATCTAAGTGTGCTGTGTTAGGTACCGAGGTCTGTTTGTGACCTTCGATGATTACTAAATCGTTGTTGTTCGCGCTAGAAGTGCACGTCGTCGACAGTATTTTGTTTCCAAGCTATCGGTTGTTGTTTTGTTTCGAGATTTCACCTCGTAAAATGGCGCGCGCTTATAAACAATAAATAAAAACATTTGAGGCGGAACACACGTGCAAATATACGATTCTAGTCGACCTAACCTAAATAAATGTCACGATGGTGACATCGACTATATTAAATACTGTAATAAGTTTATTGTTTTTCATTATTGCGATATTGTCTTTAGATTCCATCTGGTTGTTATGCTGTACAAATAAGTTGATGATGGAAATTATTTCAGTGAAAACTGATCTTTAAAAGAAATTAGTATATTTTCTTACTAAGAGTAGAAAGCGATGATTATTGTGTTGATATTTGTGGCTAAGGCCAAGCAATCTGGACGAAACACAAAAAGAGCTTTCTATTCCAAGTGACATATACAATTTTTTTTTCAAGCATTCTGAACGAAACTAAACTAAAAATAAATAAAAATACATTTTATTATTTATTAATTCAACTACTGTACTTATCACAAAATTAGTATTATGTTTTAGCGCTAAGCGTAGCTCTAAACCAAACTACTTACTAACTTATGACAAACATTGTGAATGCATGATTTTTAGTGTTATAATTTTGTAATTGATATTATTGATGTAATTGAAATTATTAAATATCTTTTAACAAATGTTTACTATATTTTCTCAAGCTAGTAAATAGTATTACGACTAAAACAACACTAATTTTGAAATATAAGTGAAAAAAACTAAATCAAAATGGGCCTTAATAATTCTTACTTTAATATTCATAAATACCAAGTATCATATTATTTAATTTAACATGTTATATTTATAGATTAGTTTCTATTGTTAAAGTATTTACAATATCAGAAGTACTATATTATTACCAGTCTTTTAAAAATACCTTTTATTGAATCAATCGACAGTAATGAGATGTCGATAGAAAAACAAAAATAACTTTATTAGAAAGTAAAGAACCGTCTAAGTATGGTAGTATTAGAACTTGTTGACGCGATAAGAACTTAGAATGGTACATTCTGATGATCATGGTAGCGTAACCATTGATTTTATGTTTCCTATAAAACAACACGGGCTTCCAGAATCTCTTTTAGAAAAAAAAATCTCTAGTGATCTAGAATGGTATAAATTGTGCTATAAAATAAATTGACATGAAATATATCTTATGCCGTCAAGGTATTAATCTCGTGTGAGTTAATAAAAACCTCTATGAAAAATTAAACTTAAATTATATTTTTAATTAATCTTTTTGAATGTATTAGTTTTAATATATATACATATATATATAAATATATATATATATATATATATATATATATATATATATATATATATAATGCCTACTTTAAAATAATGTTTATTTTTATTTGTAAGTATATATTACCAGTATAATCCTCTTTCAATAAATTATGATATCAAAATACGTATACTGTCATAACATATTTTAAATAAGATTTATTTTTAATTCGTAAGCTAATTAGCATTATGAAGTCATCACTAAGTAATATACTGTAACATTAATTTAAATATGTGATATATTAAATATTGCATATACACATATAAAACCTTCATTTCATTTATTGTTCTATAATAATTTATATGTGTGTTTCTTTTGTAATCAATTTCAAAAAATTGATAAGTATTACGATAACCATAACATTTTTTTTGTAATAACATAGTAAAAATTTTTTTAGAATTTATATTAAAATAAAACGGCTTTAAGATATAGTTCTGTATTAATTTTTATTAATAATCGACTATAATTTCATTTATGTAATTTTTCCTGATGATAATGTACATTGAGTACGTCGAAACGTCGATTATTAATAAAAATTAAAACAGAACTAAATCCTAAAACTTTTTAATTTTTTTAGTAGTAGTCTATTTTCTTCATCTAAATCGTCTAAAAATCTTACTTAAGAAAAAATAAAACTCACATTGGATTTTGCCCCGATTTCGTTTATTAACAATTTCATACCATAATTATCCTATGTATTCATATCTTATAACCCACAAAAAAATTCTGTGGCCCGTATTCTCACCTCACTTTTAA
Source organism: Clivina fossor (assembly GCA_963966155.1). Taxonomy (NCBI): domain Eukaryota; kingdom Metazoa; phylum Arthropoda; class Insecta; order Coleoptera; family Carabidae; genus Clivina; species Clivina fossor. Next base: position 6,993,445 of record OZ014565.1, on the reverse strand, counting down.
AAGTGTTTTTCATCAAAATCACTTTTGACGTTTACTTAAAATTACTTATTAAGCAATTTCAATTAGTTTTTTGAATTCTATAATATTAGATATAAAAAATATATCAAAAATAGAAATACTACTCATACTTGATATGAGATAAAAATAAAAATTTAATTTAAAGCAAAAAAAATAAAGCACTTTTTTATTAACAAAAGAGATGGGAATACGGGCCTATACATTTTACGGACAAACAAGCATTGATGTCAAACAACCGATGATAAACAAAGATGATCGGTATCAAATAAAAACGTACATAAATATCTAAAGCAATGAACCAATTGGTATGTAATAATAATAATATTAAAGTGTGCCCCGCCGCTCACAGCGCAATCGTATCATATGATACTCGTATCCAGTCCGATATTACAATACTGACGTTCTCCTCATATAGACGGCCTCGTTCGCTTGTCCGATGTCCTAGTGCCTTTCTGTTACCTTTCACTCCGACACCAGAACGTTTGCAGACAGAGTTCGGAAGAGACCAGACGTATGCGCAGCACTTGACTGACCGAGCAATGATCACACACCACCAAGCTGGACGCAAACCTCTGTGCTTTCTCTTCAAGTTGGAATTAAAAAGTGTGAAATGTTGGTTTATGTGCTATAGGATTTTCTGTGCTGCTTTTTATGTCACACACACTATTCGGTAGATCTATAAGATCCTGATTTTGAGAAGGTTTTAAGGTCTGATATTATATTAATTATATAATAGTTTAGCTAAATTAATATTTCTGTTTTCTACGATAACTGTTCATTTAATAAATAAATGAAATATAATAATCTATCTTGGAAAGTTAGAGATTCTAAATCTAATACGAATTAGGGTCAATTATATAGTAAAAAATCTTTCAAAACTCATTATATTAAAATAAAAATTTTTTTTTTTTTAGTTGAAGAATTTTATTTACTAAAAGAAAACAAAACATATTGTAACATTACAATCAAATTTATACTTTAAGATGTATTTACTTAAAGCATTTAACAATATAGCTAAATATATTCATTCACAATTTAAATAAATTATTCGAAACAAAGCGAAACAACAACAACTTACTTATGGTAAGTTGAACATCGGAGTCATTCCCTAAAACCGGTACAAGCCCAAATGTTTTCAGAAGATGACACGTTTTGGTCACTAAGCAGGCAGGCAGGCAGAAGCAGACTTATTCGCTGACCACGGGTATTTCACTGTGGTTATTTGTCTGTGTGACAAAATGACCTGACTTGTATTCACATGACATCATCCATACCTACTAAGTATTTTTGACAGTAACAAAGACTTAAACATCTCAAATAACATATTTCCATTTAATGTGTGTGACTCATTTATTCTTTGATTTCTTCTTTACTTACATTAGTACGAATTATTTGATATATTTCATAATTATGGTAAATTAAAAATACGTATAACAAAATTATCAGTGTAATATTATACATGGGTTTGTTCCAAAAAACTTTGATCGGTTTGAGATTGTCAGCAAATTTGCGCAACATAAAAATTGTGTTTCAATAGTACTTCAAACTAATAAATTATAATAAGATCTAATTGTAACGAAAAGTTAAGAAAATAAAATAATTTTCCTCAACACAATAACAAACAATAATTAAAATGTACGTAGTTCGGAAGCTGAGCTTTTATAATCAGTAGCCTTAGATCACTGATTAGGACTTTGCTTTATCTTTTGCTGTTGATGATGAAATGAAATTTCGAAATATGTATATAGCTTTTTTTAAATAGCAAAACTACAGTTTTTTAGTTTCCCCGATTTTATTAAAAATATTTTCTGAACAGTGTAGTTTTGGCTTTTATAGGTTGTAATAAACCCTTACATTTCTCCTCATCATAATTTAACTATGTTTGGGCTATCCCAGTTTAATAATAATCAAAATATCAAAATTTTTACTTAAATTTTATAAATTATTTGCAATACATAATACATAATTGCTATATCTGTATTCATTACAATCATATTGTTCTAATTAAACAAATCACCGACTTCAGTACCGAAACTTCTATAAACCTGTAAAACTAAGTGAGTTGCGATCGTTCAGCGTTGATGGCTCTTGCATCCCAGTCAAGAGTCCGTGATAGAGCAAGCAGGAGGGGGTGGGGGGGAGGGACTTCTCTCCGTATTTGTGTCACGTAAATCTGAAAGACAATAACGTTCGGTCGCGCGTTCCGTGTGTCTGCGGCCTGTGAAAAAACAAACACGTCGTCGCCGCATTGAGAGAGAGAGCGAGGCGAACCGAGAGATGATGCTGCGAGTCGCGGCTCCGCTCCGGAGCGAACTCAAACAGACGGTGAACTAGAGCGATGGGAGGCAGGCAGAAGCGACCAGAATGGTCAGAACACCGTGGTGGCTGCCTGACTGTGGCCAGTTTCGGAGTTGAAGTTTCGGATCGATAAACGGAGATGAGAGAATCTCCTCACTTTGTACGTACTTGTTACTCGGGAACTTGCAGAGGAAGATAGGCTGGGAAATTACTGTGCTGTGTTCGGAGAAAAATGAGATTTGATTTTATAGTACGTTATTAGGTATGAAAAACTATTGTTTTTCACTCTCTCTCTCTCTCTCTCTCTCTCTCTCTCTCTCTCAATCACACGTATGGTTTTTAGTATCCAGCTTTGGGACAGATAAAAAAAATTAATCTAGCTAAAGATATAATACATCATTATCTACACTATAAAGCAAAATCGATAATTTTACATAAAAACCTTGAGCAACTGATTTACACTAGTTTAATATGTAAATTTACAAACGTCACACAAAATTTTTTACATTACACTATAAAAAAATATATTTTAAATTTATGTAATTTTATTTTGGGTTTAACAGTAAACATAACAACATTTTGTAATTTTATTGTGATAATTTACGTAATATTACATTTTTCATAAAAAATTATATTCCTAAAACATGTAGAATTACATAATTATAAAATACGTATATTTTATTTACTTTTTTGATAAAAAAACATATATATAATATGGTAAATTAATTATTTTACTTAAAATTACGAAATAATAGAAAATATATTTTTTTATTTATTCATTTGACAAACTAAATAAAATAAATTTTGAAATTAACATAACTATCAATATTATGTTAAAAAAATTTATAAATAAATTATTAGAATCTCAATAAGATCAGTTTTCTTATAGTAATATCTTCTTTACACATATTAGATTAGTAAGTAGAAATTCAGTGTTAGAATGTTCGATGTCTTTATTTTATTAGTGAACATAGCATAGTTTAGCTAACTTTGAAGCCCTGTAATCTCTTTGCTCTTTTCAGCATTGATGCTGCGCGCCAGTGAGATGTTCTTTTTGGTTTTGAATGCAAGTTGCAACAGCCAACTCGTTTACTTTGCTGGATTGTACACGTCCATTCTGTTTCGTTTCAGTTGCTCATTTAAACGTACACTGAATAATAGAAACCAACACTCAATGGTTACTATTTGAATTTGTTCATTTCGATTCGATGCAATTCTTGCTCGCAACTTAAATGAATATATTTTTAAAATAAAACGAATTTATTATTAATTTATGAATAATTATCGTTTCTACGTACTCAACGTACATCTTCATCAGGAAAAATGATATAAATGACATGTACAGTAAATAAACAGAACATAAAAAGAAAATAAGTAACTAGATCATAAAATTTATAAATTTTTAATTAATGGAAGCCAAATTTTATTTAAATATTAATAGAGAATTACAAACAAGCCGTTTTATTTTAATATAATGAGTTCTAAAAGATTTTTACTATGAATATATTTTTATTTACTCTTATATGGGATTTAATCTATTTAATTATTGCTGCGATGTACCAAATTTGTGTGTTATTATTGTTTGTAGTTATTTCTAGTTAATGAGAGAGTTTACTCTATTCTTGTTGTAACTTAAGATCAATGGACTTGAATCTTCTTTTGTTGGTTAAAATGTTGGGTTAAGTCTATTGCTTTAGAATTAACGTTTTCAATGTTTTAATTGAAGTTATTGGTTGAGTAAATACAATAGGAGTCTCATTAGATACCATGTTCGACTGAATCTTTTTAAGGAATTTTAACCGTTCGATTAGTTTAATTTAAATTGGTATAGTAAATCGTGCATACGTTAAATCGTGTTATTACTTAATGGTACACGCATTTTTCTGTATGATCGCTGAAGATGTCAGATTAATAAATACACTTGATGTTGTATTTATGTTTGGTGCTGCCACCAGTGGTATATATATATATATAGTAACTAATTGCTGTATAATAATATCATTAATATCATTATTGTAGTAGTAACATAATAACCTCTTTCTATATAGGCAATATAACATAATACTCTTAAAGAATAATTAAATTATTAATTATAAATCTCATAAAATGAAAGACAGACAAATAGTTTTATAAAGAAATCTTCAATGTCATTCAATTTTCGGCATCGTATAACACAAATTAGATCCACCCAAATAAACCTACAACTAAATTCCAAAAACAACAAAACCAAGTAAAATAAAAGCAATCGACCAGACAATAGCGCATGATAGAACCACACACATAGCAACTTCGTCCTTCCCCGTACTTCCAAATAAAATCAACCGAAATTCAGAGTCTGTCAGAGACCGATAAACTGTCACAGCCGTAACCGTAGACGACACGCCAAAAGTTGCGTTTTTCCCCCTTAACCACTCACTTAATCACGATTGATATGACGTCATACCGAGCAAGAAAGGTAAATATCGCATGATTTAAGTGCGAATGAGTTGAAAAGTATTCGATGACATCATGTCAAGCTCTCAGGGGCGATCGAATGAAAAATGCCAGTCGCGGCACAGGCGAGAGCAGGTGACGTACGGGCGCTCGGCGACGAATTCGCCCAATTTAAACTGTAAGAACGACGGCGTGGCGCGGCGCGGCAAGGTCATCACCACGACCGAGCACGTGTGAGCAAACCAAACAGGTTCGTAACCCACCGATACGGTGTGCTCACCATTGGCTGGGATGAGGATGGCTCTCCAAGAGAGAACACCGGCAATGCGCGCGACAACTAACATGCCCAGCGTACACGAGCCCCCATTAAGTTCTTTGTCCGCGCATGGACCGATGCGTGCGTGCGTGTGAGATGTGTTTTGTTCGGATCGGAGGATGAACATGTGGATAACGTTGATCATTGGCGGGAGCTATACGCGGATTCGATTGTTTTCGTACATGAATTGGATGGTTGATAAACCTTAATGCAAAACTATCTTAAGTCCATTTTTTTTTTAGTTTTTAATATCTATATTGATGTAAAGTTCTACTTTTTGTATGGAGAATATTTTTACATAAACCGGCATAAACCGAAATTAAAAACTAATAAAGGCTGAAGATAGTTACATGACCCGTATTCTCATCTTTTTTGTTTATGAAAAAGTGCTTTTATTTTTTACTTTAAAATAAATTTTTACTTCTACCCTCTTATGAAATATAAATAATATTTCTATTTTTGATATATTATTATATCTAATATTATGAAATTTAAATAAACTAATTAAAATTGCTTAATGAGTATTTTTAAGCAAAAATAATTTTGACAAAAATCACTTTTAAAAGTGAAGTTAGAATAAGGGTTAATGTTTTAATGATATTTTTCCATAAATTGTAATATGACAAAAAAAAAATTGATTTAGTTTAATTCTGCACTAAAATGGTGGTATATTTGCAACATTTTTTTATTTTAATTATTTTTAAATCAATTCAAAATTAAAAACAGAAAACTCATATTTCTGATTTTAGTATACTTTTCGATACCAAAGTCTAAAAATATCAATTGCTGGTACAGCAACCATAAACCAGTAAGATAGCGTATTGGACTTGAAAAGTGTCTGGCTCAAATCACAAAATCACCAAAATTTAAATATAATTTTATTTCTGGTATTGCCAATCGCAAATGTGAAATTAAAAGCTGTCCCAAGTGGTACTTTCATTATTACATGTCTATTTATCACCTGCTTGTAACATTTACAGTTTGATAAAAAATAATTAATTTTAATATATTATTAAAATTAAATCACTATATTACTAATTTTTAATAATTATGGAGATTGAAAAACCAAAAAAACAGCCGTGTAAGCTGTTATGTTTACAATTGGAAGGTACTCATTTTAATACGTAAAAAATACATTTCTAAACAAAATAAATAAAAAATTAGTTTTAATATAACAAAGAGAAAGTTTAAATTTACTCTTCAATATAAAATTTTAGACTGAAAATATTATTAACATTATTTATTTGACTATAAAAGTATGAAAATTTACACAGATTTATGACAGCATTTTGACAGACGACTTTGCCAATCTGGACATTTTTGTCATTGAATTTTATAGATTTTAATTAAATTTTTTATAAAAATATTTAGTAATCTAATAGTTAAATGTGTTATAGAAGAGCATGTATAAAAAGCATCATGAATGTGGATGAAGAGAAGGTTACTTATCTGGACAGAAATGTTTGGCGGAATTTAATTTCGACATATTGGATAGAGTTTGTACCACACCCTCTGGATACATGGCGTGATTGTTTACGTATGTTAAAACCTATAAAATTTAATATTTCTGTTTGTTGAATGATTTGAGAAAAACTAATAATTAAAATAAGAGTGAATCACAAACCAATCTGTGTAAAAACCCACGAAACCAAGTATAGCTTAAACTCTGGTTCAGCATTCATTCCGTTCCCACTTGTCTTGTTGTATAGCGATGCTCCCGCAAACAGGTTCCGCGCGAACACAAGATCAACTCTCTTCTCGGTGAACTCCTCTTCTTCCACAACGGCAATCACAATTCCAATCCGAAGAAGCAAAGCAGCAACAACAACGAAACGAATAGTTATTCATATCTTTGTCTCACCTACGTTCCTTGTGTACGATTGCAACTAACCCATCTCGCAACAAACGAAACGCCTTCTGTTTTGTCTCACGTGTACGTTTGTGACCAAACTATATACATATATAGATACGTAATGCCTATACATTGATTGTTTTGTTATATACATTAAAAACGAACGAATATAGTGTTTGCTTACATTTTATAACTCGGATCTTACCAGCTAACACACAGATGCATTGAAGGGAATATAAACACAAACGTGTTTATAAACAAAACTACTCTCTCTCTCTTATTAATATAACAAAACATTGTATTGTGTTTCCCATCTATATTATGGTTGATCTGATGTGCTAACTGTAACGTTGTGCATATTTGTGTGTGTGTTATTAACCAGCAGAAGTAGCCGAGAGAACCTGGCCGACGAGTTCTGCTCATGTTATGGACTTACACCCTTGAAGCAAACGGAGATTATAGCTGTGGACAGCCGGCAAATAGTACCATTATTGATGGATGCACTTATTTTCTCCTGAAAGAATGCAGAAATTAGTATGGGTTACTGGAATTTATTGCTGTGAAATCAAGCTCGGTTTTATTTATAAATTTTTACTGGGGATAATTAACGTTTTTTACTGGTGACCAATGTATAAATGAATAAAGGTAATTGAATGTATTCTTTGTGAACAAATTTGAAGTATGAAAGATTTTATATAGCAAATATATTGGATTAAATATAAGCAAAATTTAATATATAGTAGTTAACTCGAGAATAAATTTGGATTAAGTTACTTCGTCAATGTTAACAGAATAGTATTAACTTTATAATAACCAATCATAGATTATGAAAATATTTATTATTATCAGAGATAATGTTTTTGATACTGTCACTACCAACTAAATTAATACTTAGTATTTTACTAGACATAACAATTAGTATCTAATAGAGTAATATTTAATTTTTAATGAATCGTTAAAATTTTTAATTAGGTACTAGCACGCAGCTTTCAAGGGCAAATATTCTCAGATCAGCTGATGTGTTTGACATAAAAGTATTAATTATGGCATAATTTTTATGTGAAATACATCAGTTAATCCAGGAATATTTATTCTTGAAAGCTGCGTGCTAATACCTAATTGTGTAATACATAATTAGCAGGGATATTGTGCGAAATAGATTGGTGTGAAACTGACAAAAATTGTGTAATGAACGTTTGCTTAAAATAATATATATGAGTAATATAGAATGTATACGTTTGTGTGCAATTCCGATGATTAGATGGCGAGATATGATTGAGAGTATATTTTGCGTGGAAAAAATTAAAAGCATGTATGAAAGGTATCATGAATATTTAGATAGGAATGTTTGTCGGAAACCATTTTTTATATAAATGGAAAGAGTTTGTTTCCACAACCTTAAGGTATATGCCAATTGTGTATGTATTTTATTTTGATTTTAAATTCTGTTTAACATATTGCAAGAAAAATTTGTCATTGATTGTAGGATGTTTTCAGGATATAGGTGTATAACAGAACAAGCTCTAACATTGGACAATTATAGTCTTATACTAATCAACTTCCTCGCAATATCAGATAATTTTTTTTACCTTACTAACCATTCCCATTACAAACGAGTGACATAGTAAGTGACTTAAAGGCTATATTATACATGAGATCGTACTGAAGATCCAATGCACATAATAAAACCTATAGTACAATGATCGCATTCCGGGCATTGCTCGCTTCTTACACACACACACACACGCACACACATACACACAAGGAGAAATAAGAGATAGAAAGTACCTCAAGAGTATGGCACGCACCAATACCACATAGTCGAAACAGATACGGTGATAATGAGGCACCGGTGAGAGAAACAAAACTCGGGAGAGCTAAGACACGCAGAGGAAGACCAAGAGAGAGAGAGAGAGAGAGAGAGAGAATAAAACGAAGAAGAAGCGTCAATATGTTTATATGGTGTTGTTGGTGTTTTGTTTTGCTTGGCCTCTGGCCGGTCGCGCGCGCACTCGTTCAACTCACTCGCTCGCTCGCCTGACTAAAGTCAGCGACCTCGATGAGAAAACTCTTGCAACTATTCCGTGAAGTAGCCTGGCCTGGCGGCGGAGAGTGCGCGCGGTTTCGGCGCTCTCTTCTCCTTCGTTCGATGAATACTCACTTAGTCTCTCCGTGGTATGGACGATATGGTGTGCCCCAAGAACTGGTGTTTGTACCAATGGCGACATCCTGAGAGTGGAAGCGCTGGGATTCAGCTGAAGATGGAACAAAGGTTCACCAAGCAAAGTGCATGGATTCCGTAGATCATTGACGATTTGTAACAGAATTCCTTCGGACTGACATCTGTCGTTAAGTATCGAGTGTATTCATCAATGTTCTTACTTTTTTATATGTGGAGGGGTAAACAATGTGTGAGTTAATAAAAGAGTAAATGGAAATTAAAGAGAAAAATATTGTTAAAAGAGCAGGATTATCAAAACATAGTTAATATGCAAATTTTTATTAATAAATGATAATTTATGTTCGAATATAAGACCGTTAAATAATTTAAGATCAAATAAACTGAGATTAAAATTGACAGCAGCACATCAAACTTGTTTTATGAATAAATATCCATTGCTGTTAAACAATAATTGAGTTGATTATATATTAAGTTAATCAATAAATATTAAATACTATTTCCTTTATAATTATGTTGTTAACTTTACACGTAATCAACACCAGTAAGTTATTACAAACACATTTACAAAATCCGGTATTAATTTAATAAAACGTCTGCGTGGATAAAAGTTATTTGTTGAAAGAAATTAATTTCTGCTTGAATTGAAAAGTTTGTGCTCCGCCCTTATGGGTACAAAGCGTGATTGTATATATATGTATACATGATAATTCTTATTTCAGCAAAACTTTAATAAATTTTTCCAATTTCAATAAATAAAATCAGTACAAATAAACTGTTTACAATAAATTTTGGTATTATTTATGCTCAGATTTCATCTAGTTTTAATGATTAAAAAAAAATAAAAATTAAAAAGAAAAAGTTTTAGATTAGGTATAGTTCTGTTTAATTTTTATATTAAAATTCGACATTTCGATATACTGAACGTATACCATCGTATACATACAAATGACATGAATAATATTTGTAAACAATATATGAAAAAGTTACTATGTTAAAGTTTTATTTTAGTAAATCTATTTGGTGATATGAACAATTTGATAAATATGTAAACTGTTAACCGTATTGCCTTTTATATTACCTACTGAACAAATCCCAATCGTAAATCGAGTTTAGTTTCCCAATAACGATCATTAAGCGAACAGAGCGTTAAGTGACCGTCTCACGCTCATTTCGATCGAATTGAACGGTGCGGCACGGCGCAATGCAACAAACCGACGAAGGCAGCAAGCGCAGGGCAGCCCCGACTGAGGCAAGCAATATGTGTGTGTGTGTGAGTGAGTGAAGTGAAAGAATGCGCGGTGCCGCGGTCGTGCGGGGGGCGCACAATGTTGTGCCGTGGTCGCGGCACCGCGCGCACGACTCACACATCGGAATGTTGTTGTTGTGGTGCTGTGTGAGTCGGCGGTTGCGGGAGGCCGGGTCAGTGTCGGTCGGCCGTTAGCGGCTAACGCGACTTTGCCTTCATTTATATGTTGTTGTTGTTGTTTGGTTATTGCACTTAAATCTGGGTTTAACTAAGCTGAGATTTACGCACAAGAACGCATTGATATTGATACAGTGTGTGATCACATAAGCTTGGCTTTTCAGGTGTTTTAGTTCATTTGTGTATTACTGCTCTTATGACAGTTAAAACCGAGCTCGTAGTATAGTAGTACTAGCCATTGAATCTAGGGAGTTTTTGATAACAATAACCGATTGATAATAATAAACGAAAACAAAACATAAACCCAAATTGTTATTGACTATAAATAGGAAATAATTATTCAATATACAAAAAAAAAAAATCTAAAAATAAACATAACATTTTTTTATTTACATTTGAAAATAATTATGTAATACATATGTAAAGCGTGTCCACAGAACATGAACTGACAAACTTATTCTATAAAAGTTATGCGAAAATATATATTATATATAATAATTTTATGTGTTTACAAAATATTTTAGGGACAAACTCCCTTCAAACATAATAAAATACAATTAGTTTATCAGAAATGGACAAACTATAAAACACTATAACAAAAAAAGAAGAAATTCTTCAAATAATACTAATAATTTTGCAATTCAATGTTCCTTCGACATCGATATACAAATATTTAGCTAAACAAAGACCAGTGTATATAGATAATGTACCCAATGGGTAATGATGCAGTCAAAGCTCACCCATAACCGTGTATACAGAGCTGAGTGGTGTGCGCACTCGTACTGTCAATGCATCGTCAACTATTGACTGGCGGTCGCACGCAAATCACGCGATACTATGCTACACTATATTTATATTTATACATTTACCAATCAATTCCTTACTAGTCTTAAATAGATACCACCACTGAAATATCATCGCTTTACTTTGGTTGGCGTAAAGAAACGAACCTTACATGGACTGTTAACATTGGTTAAAGTGTCAGAAAGATTCCATAGACATTCTAGAAATTTACACTGTTAGAAAAAATACGATTTGCTGCTATGAATTTACCTGTAATTTAACATAATTTAAGTTTTCAATTAATAATCGTTTAATTTAATTATTGCATTTAATATTACTAATAAAATAAATAATATTTTAAAGTAAATTTCAGAAAAATATATTTTTAATCAAGTTTTAAAATCTGTTGAAAATCAAAAACTCAAATAAATTACAAATTATTTTACGTAATTTTACATTATTTTCTAACAGTATACATTAAAATAGCATAAACGTACCCTTAGATTTTAGAAATATTAGTAAGAAAAACGTACTAATTGTAAGTTGTAATTAGATTATTAATTGTCTTTGAAGTGTCTTATCTTTACGGTATTTATTAGAAACTTTTTTTGATACACATACACAATTACGCCATGTACCCGAAAGGGTGTGGCACGAACTCTTTTCATTATCTCAAAATCAACTTCCTCCAAACATTCCTATCCAGACAACAAGTAACTCTCAGTCTACCAACTTTAGTTTCGACGAAACTCAACGCTTCATCAGGAAAAAACTGATACAAATGTCATTACAGTAAATAACAGAACATAGATTTATACGGTGTTTAATTTGGGACACATCACAAATAGTGTAAAATTCTACTAGAAAAAAAAAATACATTTTCTACTTTTACCAAATTGACACTAAATTAAATTAACATCATCATTTGTTGACACTGTTTTAAAGTGTAATTATAAACAAAATTAGTGTCATTTTTTTAAAAAGGAAACGTTTATTTCTTTTACATCAATTCCAACAAACTTTTTATTATGTTGGTAAAAAAATCTTGATTTATACATTTTATAAATACTTAAAAAATTTGTTAATAAATTTATTTGTTTTGTTCTATATGATTAAACGAGCTACAAATATATATTTCGCGTGCGCAAAAGTTTCCAAGTAGTAGGAATAGGAGAGGAGTATTGCTTGTCTGGATAGGGATATTTGCAGGAAACTGATTTCGGGATAGTGGAAAGAGTTTGTGCCACACCCTTCTTGAGTACATGGCGTGATTGTGTATGTATGTAAATTTTAAAATAAATATTTGGTGCTTAATTTTAAATGTATTAGAACAATCTGTATAATAATGTCTTATCAGATTTAGTATTTATTTCTTATATAATAACACCAAACCAGGTCCATTTCCAAAACATTGAATATGTATATATATAAAAAAAGAACCCTTGCGGATATAAAAAACGCGGGAGTATATAAGTAATACAAACACAAAAGAGATTCGTATCTATCACAAGATCGACGTTCTCGGGTTCACCTGCCGAAGCAAAAGAAAAGGGTTCAAACTTCGCTAGCTGCCTTCTCCCATATCATGAATGGAGTCATGGACACGCTCGGCCAAAGCTAAAACCGTACAACAACGTATACATACACACACTCGACAATCTGTGTTGTGTGTGTGTGTGTAACTATGCTTCAACGTATAGTCACATCAGATCAACCACAATTATAGATACGTAATATCTGAATAAATTGATTTATTATATACATTAAAAAAAGAATGAATATGACTGAAATAGAATCGCTAAGCTAGCACAGAAACACAGAAAAACAAATATAACCAAAACATTGTGTTGTGTTCTATTATCTGTATTATGGTTGATCTGATGTAGTAACTCACACAGGCGCACAGATCAACTCTTCTCTTGCCTTGGCGCATGAATATATGAATAACAAACAAAGGAAAACAGATCAGACCAAACCGAAATGGTGCCTAGATGAAAACGGATCCGGGGCCCGGAGAGCGACGGCCATGAGTGATAAGAAGGAATAAGATACTTGGCTACATTCAAGGGGCTGTAGGTGAAATGGTATTGGGAAACAGAAGCTAACGCAGTACCGATTGAAAAATAAAGAGAGTTATGTATTTCTTTCATGCACTTGAGAAGAAGTAGTGTTAACTAGATTTTTCAGTTAGTACTTAATGAAATAAAAATGTTTTAGGTTATAGTATTTTGTTTTTGCTTAAATCGCAATTAATTTATTTTTAAATAAATAAATAAGACTAAATTAATTAAATAAATAAATAAATAATACATTAATGGCAATTTAAGCAAAAACAAACACTTGAAAATGATTGTAAGATCAAAATGCGTCGTAAAATAAAAAATTTATCAATATATTTTAAATGAAAACTAGATCCTACACTGAAAAAATATTACTTTAAGACCAACGTTTTCACTATTAATTCAAAAGTAAACATACTTTTTATTTGTAAAATTTGTTTTTATAATAAAAATAATTTTTTCTTCAATAATAGTAAGCTATGGTATAGCTATTTCGAAATCTTTTCATAAATTTTTTTACTATACAATTTGGGAAAATTTTTTATTTTTTATTTCAATTTTTCCAAAAAAAACACTGTTTCCAAACCAAATAGTAAATAATTTCATACAAAACTTTCCAAATAATTATATTATAATTTACTATTATTTATTTTTATAAACAGATTATTTCTATTATAAAACCTATTTTTGCAAATTAATAGTATGTTTACTTTTGAATTAATAGAAAAAACTTTGGTTTTTAAGTAATATTTTTTTTCTCAGTGTATCAAAGCAAATAATTTATATGTCCCGATGGAAATAACCTATCCAATTTTAGTCACCAATCTGTAGGCATCCAAAGCAACCATACAAACGTGAAGAAGTCACCACGGCGACTGGGTCGTCATGCTCTCCGAATCAGTGGGTGTGGAGACATCAATTGTCTGCGTTGCGTATCCATCTTTGTGTGGGCGAGATCGAAGGAATCACATCTCTACGGTCTCTCTCCTATACGCTCGCTTCTTCATATATAGAAACTCTCCCCGACTGTGAAGGCACGATGTGATCAAACCAGTATAATGTGAAGATACATTTGTCTTTTGCTTATGCCTAACTGCCTTGCTTGCGCACCGCCGAATGGCTTCACCGGATTCCGAAACCTGATGCTTCTTTTGCTTGTTTTGGTTTTGTGGCGGGTGTATTTGGAAGAATGGTTAGCTAGAATGGGCAGCAGGCACCACCACTGAGATAGTTTGTCTTTTCTTGGTATTTTATTTGAGGCGTTGGTGATGCTTTGATTGTTGAACTTTTGAGAGACGTCATACAGGTTCCACTTTGGTTAGTTTTAGTGGACAACTCAGATAAGAAATGCTTCTATACGTTTACTGAATGGTTTATGAAAATATGCTTAAGGTCAGTTGCAAGAAACATTATTGAATTTATCATTTACGCAATTAAATTGTTAACTCTTTTTGAAATGCCTAATTATGGATTTAGCAATGTTTTATGTAATTGATTCTTATTATAATTTTTATACAATAAAGACTTATTTAAGCTTCTTTCGAAATTAATGTTATGCCTTAGTGCACAGCTAGTGATTTTAAATCAAACCATTTACTAATAATGTAATTGTATCTCTTGTTGATTTTATTACAGCCAAAAATTGAAATTCTTAATATATTTCAATTTCAAGATTGTGCAGTCCGTAACTAATGGCATTGCTATTAAAACATAAAACTAATTTTGAGATAAGTAGAGAACTATGAATGAAGTTTAATATGAACTTAACGTAAAACAAAAATAAGTTTTTTTTTTGTTTATACGATTTATCGATATTTTTTTAAAAAATATTTGCATAAATAAAAGCTTTATATAATATTTGCTATCAATATTAACAAATTTTTAATTTTACATTACGTCATCAGGTATTTATTAATTTGAAATAGTGCTCCTATCGTGAGGCATTACAACTATATTTGTGGCAAATGATATTATAATTTTTGTCAAATGTAACAATTTGACTTTTTCACTAAACCTCCTTAGAGAATTCTACACCAATGCTAATAATAAATTACATCACTGATTATTTAAATATAGATTTTATAACTTCATTTATTTAAGTTTGAATAAATATACTGTATAGTGTATACTGGTTTGTATAAGCAGCATTCAAACCATCTTCACTTGAGCTCAAAGTAAAAGAGTAAAACCAATGGAAAAAATTCTCTAAACCTGTTTGCTATTAGAACAATACTTTTATTTGTAGCACATCTTTCTCACACACAGTCTAGTAGTAATGAATGGGATTATTCCAGACTGATTAAGTTAACAAGGTCAATCCGCTAATTAGTTTTTGGCGCCGTTAATGAGTAATTAATGATGTTTTCTCCTTAGGAATTTATGAAATTTTGAATATTTGTCATTTCTAACTATGGAACTGATAAATTTTAGAAAGTTTGTTATGTATTATTGAATTTTTGAATATTCGTCATTGCTTTTCCTAAATATTGTTAAGTTTCTATTTAATTACACGTTATTGAATAAAATTTATCTTTTTGCAGAGAAATATTTTAACTAATATATTTTTAATTATGTTGGAATATTTTAAGAATGTTGTAAGAATATTAAGGGAAATTTTTTCTAAGATTTATATTAAATAACCTTGTAATTTATTTCAATTTTAGTACTTTCTTATTTTAAAAATAACAAATTGTAAAAATACATCATTTACTTAATAGAATAGAAAAAATATTTTTAAAAATTAAAATCTTAATTTCTCTATTTATGTTTTCAAAATACTTTAACGATGTAACAGAATATACATTAAGAATTTTGAAAGTGCAATGGAATGTTAATACAAGTTGTGGCTCTCTTAATGACTAGTATTCAAAATTAGTCAATGAATTTGCGCATATTTGAACATTTTAAAATTATTTTAAGATTACAAAATGTATAGAAATTGAATGAAATAGAAATATATTTAGTATACTGTAATTAACTGAATAATGATGTTTTCTCCTTAGGAATTTATGATATAAAACTGATAAATTTTAGAAAGTTTCTCATGTGTTTTTGAATTTTTGAATATTCGTCATTGATATTCTTAAATATTTCTAAAATTTTATAACTTTCTTATTCTATAATTAGATTCAAATTGGTATATATAAAACAGGATATTTTTGTTATATCATATCACTTTTGAAAACAAAGTCATTGTAAGAACTTCAAATATATTCAGTAAGTATATTATTATTATTATTATTATTATTATTATTATTATTGTTATTATTATTATTATTATTATTATTATTTATTGTTATTATCATTATTATAGAATAATACAGTTTTTAAATATGTGTATATTTTCTTTTTATATAGAAACATGGATTTAGAAAAATTGAACGAACTTGGCCAGATGAAGAAACCCCTAAGAAGATTATCAACATTGCCATTTAATGAAAATTTTTTAATTAAATCTATCAGACCTGTAAAAACAACTTTTGGCCGAAAAATAATAGCTGAATTCCAAGATTTTAAATCCTATCTACCAGCCCGTTTTGATGAATTAACAAACGATGAAATATCTGCATACTCAAAATACTTGGGCAAATTAGCCCTTAGGTATACAGGAACGGAAATTCAAAGGGGCAAGGAAGTCACATTAATTGAATTTGTTTTGATATAACAAGGAAGTCACATTAATTGAATTTGTTTTGATATAATTTTTATTTTATTAACAATCTGTACATAATAATATATGAATAAAAACAATATATATATTTGAATTATGAGTTTTATTTATTATTAAATTCGTATATACAATAACAAAATTAAAAATATATTTTAAACATTTGTGTTATAAGAAAATCATTTTGTATTACATTATTATTAAAAACTGATAAAAAGTCATTCAATGAACATCCATTAATTCTATATAATAAATACAATAAAGAGTAATGTCCACAGACTGAAGACAAATCATTTTGTAAAGTTTTCATATTGTATGTCCAAATTCGTGTATTTCTTCTTAAAAAAGTTGCATGTTGTAAAACCGTCGGTGGAAATCCATAACTATCAAAAAATTCACCGCATCCATTACGATCAATAAATATAGCAACCCAATGTCTTCCTATTCTGAAATCTGGATCAGTGTTTACAATTAGAGCACATGGATAGTTCACGTGAAGAGGAAGTCTATTTGCAGCATAGACGCCATATTGACACACGTTCCGAAACCGTCTCTGCATTATTGTCTTTATGAATTCGGCGTCCATTTTGCACGTTATCAATATACCAATTTCTTATATTTAAAACATTTTCAGTAGCGCACATCATACCAATATGTGAATAAGGAATACAACATATTGTTTTACTATCATAAATCTTACGTAATGTTTTTAAATTCGGACACAGTAAATCTGTAATATCACTGATTTTTTTATCATTCAAAATTTGTTTGAGAATTTTTTCTTTTTCTTTTCCTTTAACTAAAATGTTTTTTATTTTTGATGATGTAATTCTAGTTAAAATCGGCACTAAACATTTGTAATCCACAAATCCGTGGTTCCAATCGAAGCCATGATGATTTTGTTTTAACCAATCACACTGTGAGATATATTTATCTGAAAGGCACGACTTATCGTATGGCGGTTTAAAAAGAAACTGATGAAAAATTTCATTATCAAGCGAAAGTACAGCAAGTTCTTTTATTATAAACATATGACTGTTATCATAAAAACCTTGAAAATCGACAATGAGATCCATTCTGTTTACGTGTTTTAATAAAACTAAATATATTTTTAAAATAATCTTTATTTATTATAAAAAAAAAACAACATATACAATTAGCCACCATAATCGGCAATTACATTTCTATTTTTATCTATTTCTATAATATTGTCAAATTCAGCATAAATTAAACAATTTAATGTTTCTGTAAGTGCACTTGCAAAACCAATTTCTACACGTAAAGAACCGTGTTGAATGAGATTCCAGTGGTTCATCGAATTTGCAGAAAGATCCGGTGTTAAGTCAAATGCGCACAAGCAAAATCCATCCGGATAATCGATACGATCAATCTGGTTACCATCATTTGAGAAACTGATGCCCGTTCCCGAAAATAAAGTTGAAAACATTTCAATATAATTTATTTTGCCAGTAAATTGCGGTTGTAATGCCTTGGAAGGCATCTGACGTCCGTTCACGTATAGTGATAAATAATTAATATTATTATGTGCAAAATTAAAAGGATTTTTTTTAAAATCGCCATTAAATGTTTTATTTGATACGAAACCAATTATGCAACGTTTTGGTAATTGACCAAGAAAGATATTATCTAAAGATTTTCCCTGAACCCCTGAGGGTATGGTAATCACTTTGCATTCAGCCCTGGTAATAGGATACTTAGCAGGTGTTAATTCTAACGCTTTACTGTGTGCTAACAATATACTTGGATTTAATTTTACTCGTCGTATTAAAAGAGTTGCTTCTGTAATCTGTACTTTTAAATCAGTAGCAGCTGTCATAATACTAAAACTATCTTTTGATCGCACAAGGCGAATTTTCATTTCCACTCCGTTAATTAAAAATTTTTCTTGATTGAATAAATCTACATGCAAATGTCCAATCATATCAATATTTTTACTAGCGGCGGCAAATTTTTTACGAATAGCATAACCACTATTATCAGTTTCTTGTGCACTATCCATTTTACCCGCGCTATCTGAATACCATAACGATCCGGTAAGATGACTATCTTTAGCATCGGTTCCATAATTTAATAATGTTTCTATATATGCACGATATGCGTAAGTATTGTTCGGAGGAGAGACAAGTTTTTGATTTAAATAAACATCAACTTGACTAAAAAGAGAATGTAACCAATTATTGACGGGTGCTGCGTCACTATCTGCTCCAATAACCGTGTTATCATTTTTCACAATTTTTGCATTTAAATATAACATTGTTTGAGATAAATCTATGTATTCATCACCGTGACCTGGTATACAAAATTCTAGCGGACTATCTTCAGTTATTGACGCTAAAGGTTTATAATGAATCCATTGCCCGTGTTCAATACTTGTTTGTGTTGGTGGAATTGTAAATAAATCTAGCTCAGTTTTAACACATTCACACGATTGCGCATGTAAAAACGCCATATTTAATTAAATATATCTTTCTTATTAATTTTTCTTTTACGAGAGTTCTGCTTACTAGCGGTACTTGTACGTGAATGAGTTTTAATTATTTTACGCTTCTTTTTATAACCGCCACCAGCCATTACTTTATCAATTTTTTCTTCAGCTTTTCGTTTTAAATTTAAACCTGCTTCAGATAGACGTTGTTTAATTGACTCTTTTGCTGATTTATTTTCATTAAGATCTCCTAAAAAGTTTATTCCTGTTTTAATAGCTTCTTTTCCTACAGCGCCGACACCTTTTTTAATTAATGGCATAATGGTTCTAAATAACCCGCTAAAAAAGCTACCTATACCGTGACCCCTCTGAAATGGTGACCCCTTATAAATTTGCCCACCAATTCCATTACCAGCTTGTACAGTATAATAATGTACATAAGGACAAGATTTCATTTTTGACGCTCTCTGAAATGTAGTTTAACACACAAAGTTCCAAACATAAATGGTATATAAGAACCCGATGTACTCCTTAAATCAATTTCTATATTGTCAAATTCTCGGCGAAGAATCGGAACATAGTGTATTTTTGAAAACGTTAACATTTTCTGTGAACCATATGTATAAGTACTATTATCAATATTTATTATTCTTAACAATTGTGCAACAATATCACCAACGAACTGCGGCTCGATTAAATCACAATAAACATATATTTCCGACGGTAAACCCAGATAAACATTAGGGGGCCTAACAGATTCAGATTTTGTAATTATATTAATATCTGGTTCATAACCTAATTGAAGAGCTAATTTTGTAGATAATGTTATTGAGATAATTGTTGCACTTATAGCATTACACTTAATCATTTTTCTTTCTTTTACATACTCTAGGCTAGCGTGCTGTTTCATAATTTCACCATCATTTACTACTTTTATTAACTCGTATATATTATCATAATTTCCAGGCATTAATTGTTCTTTACTGACAATAAAGTTTGTATCATCTTTAACATCAGTAAACTCATTTTCTAATATTTTTTCAAATTGATTATTTTTCTTATTGTTAGCTGATTTATTTACAGTAAATTGTAAAAAACATTCTCCAGCGCTAACAGTTAGCATAGAACATGGGAATTGTATTTCAGAAATTCCGACCTCCCAAAATCCGGACAGATTAACAGTTCGTGGAAGTTGTGTCGTAAAATGTGTTGTTTTGTTATCAGGAAAATAATTCATTGAGCTATTGCTCAATAATGTAATATAAAACGATTCACTATTATTCATTATGTTTTAAATATCTCACTTCACTTTCACGTACCCACGAATTAAATTTATCAGAATAACCTTTCCATTTCACTAACAATTCTTTTCTGTTACGTTTACCGCGAGAGTCGATTATTTTATCTATTTTATATGTAGATTCCGGAGTTATTGTTACATATTGTAATTCATGCGTATAAAATGTTCCTTCTATATCTTCACCGTTTAAATCTTGTAATTTATATACCATCGGATTTCTTTTAATTACTTTAGAAATTTTGAATATTTCTTCAGTCCAATTAGATTCGTACCCTTTTTCAAAAAATTGTTTAGTTTTAGAAATACGTACTAAATCACCTATATTCAATTTTTTATCGATACTTGAAATTTGTTTTTTCTTCTGATTTCTCCAAACTTGTAATATATTTTTTTCATTTACATTTACTGGCGCTATTTTTATAGAACTATGAATAGTATTATTATACGCGTTAACGAGTTTTGGTAATACATCAATATAACGGTATGTATTATTGTAAGTAAAATACCTATACATTCTAGCTTTTAATGTTCTATTTAAACGTTCAGCAAAACATGCTTTAACATCGGGATTGTTAGTAACATAATATTTAACATCGTTTTTTGTTAAAAATTCTCTCACTGTTTTAGCAATAAACTCGCTTCCTTTATCTGTACAGAGATAAATAGGTTTACTCTCTGTAAATATAATACGAAATGCTTCAATGATAGTTGTCGGTTTTTTATCTAATAACGAAATCGCCCATGCATATCTACTAAAGCAATCAATGACAACTAATATGTATTTATAATTATCATTATATTTACTTAAACTTCGCATGTCATTTAAGTCGGCTTGAAATAAATCATTAATATTATTTATATTATATGAATTTCTTGGAAATCGTTTTTGAATAGATTTATGTAAAGTATACGCATTTTGCGCGCTTAACCATTTACGAACATTTTTTGATCTATATTTGTTTTTTACAGCTTTAATTAAATTATTAGCTCCAGAAAAACTTGCGCTATTAGAAGGATCAAAATAAATATTTGATAATGTTTTATTCATTTTTCAAAGTTTAAAATCTTCCCAATCAATATTAGCTTTCTTAATTAATGATTTCTTTTCAGTGTCAGCCTCGTATGAGTCTGAATCTGAAAATTTTAATTTTTTACGTGTTTTTTTAATTTTTATAATATGTTTATTATCAACCGATTTTATAAATTCTTGTCTGTTAGGATTACCAATAAATTCTATAGGAATATTAATTTCTTTTAATGCTAGTGCAAATTCCCGCCACCCTTTTGGACTTGAATGTTTTCTTGGTCTTATTATATCGCTTATCAGATCTGTTATATTTGAATTTGCAATCTCTTTACTATATATGCTAACTATACCTTTATTATTCCAAGTAATTATTTTATCTGTTTTTAATTTTAATAATAATAATTTAGCTTTCTCACGAAATGTTTTTGGCAAAGGTTGTATAATATTTTCAATTTCATTAATATTTATGAGATTATTACTATCTGATGCATCATTACTGTCTGAGTTAGAAAGTTCGGCTATAGGTATTTTAATAGGTTCCCGTAATTGATTTTGAAAATGTAAATATCTTTGTAATGTATTTTGGTAAAGTGTCCATTTTTCAGAATCAGGTAAATTTGATTCTAAAACTTTTTTCATATCATTATCTAACTGTGATATTATATTTTCATTACTTTTTTCTGAATTTAATTGAAATCGTTGTAACGATTCAGGTGAAATAAGTACCATTTTACGTGCATGTTCCATTTTGTATTTTTAACTTTTGAATAAACTACTTAAAACACCAGAAATTAACGGAGCCAAGAGAAGCGGAAGAAAAGCACCACCAGATTGAACTAATACCTTTTTCTTTTGTTGCCAATTATCACCACGTTGAATAAGTTTTCGCAAAACTTTCTTATGACGTGTGAGACGCGTATGCTGATTTTTATTTAGACGAATTCTACCATTCAATGTGTTATACACACATTCACAAATACAGTGAACTATATTACAGTCTGCTGATTTTAATATTGCTTTACGTTGTGTTGGTTTTAATTTTTGCAAAGCTCGCAATAATTCCGCATTATTGATTACGGTTTTAGACATGATTAAGGAATGATTTCGGGTAATTGTTTGTCACCATATTTATAATTCTTTTTAGGAATGTATATAATTATTTGGCCGTCACGTGATGTTCTAAATCGTAACCAATCAGGCGTTGTCTGTTTTAAATCAAAAATTAAATAACCGTGTGGTTCTGACGTTGCATCTCTATAAGCTTCTAATATGAATTTAATATTCTCAGGAAAAATTTGACGTGCCAGATGTTGAATTTGTGCTTTGTCGCGAGGGTTTTTAAAATAAATAATATAACTTGCATTTAATGATATATCTCTCATCCCGCGACCTTGATGAAATAAATTTTGTGTTAAGAAGAAAACAGATAAATTTTTATGATGTGAATATTTTGTAAATAAATCAATTATTCGTTCGTCTGATTCCCGCATTAAATCATCAACTATTATTAACTGTGGATTGCGACCGTCAAAACTGTTCATATCAGGTAAACCTTCGATAAAATTTACTTTAGAAATTGTATTAAATAAACTCTGTTTTACACCATAATGCCACGAAATTTGAGTAAAATAAGTATTACATAATTCTTTTATATTTTTTAAAAAATTTATAAGAAAATATGATTTTCCACTTCCACTAGGCCCAGCAATTATTGCTGTAAAAGGATGAATAAATTGGTGTTCCATTGTGATTGAAAATTAAAAAACAAATGATACTGTTGATATATATGTAATTAATATATATATAATAACTTTTTCGTTTTATGTAATTTTTTTTTTGTGCATATATTCATACAGTAAAAATAAATAAATAATTCAATAATTAACAAAAATAAATTATTTAATATTTAACAATAATAAATAAATAAATATAATTAACAATAACAAATAATTTAATAACAATAAACAAATAATTTAAACATAACAATAATAATTAATTAATTTGTGTTGGTAAATTTTTAAATTTTTTAATAATATTAGATGGAAAAAAAATTTTAACATCTGATCTAAATATGGCTTCGGATGACTTTTTGTTTCATTTAATATTATTAAAATATTTAAATATTAATTGATTAATCTTAATTTTTTTGTTCCATAAGGCACGGATATATTGTCGTCGACTAAACGACGCTTCATAAAATTAACTTTAAATGCTTTTGTTTCAGTTTTTGTAATGACAGTGTGATTTATCGTGCATCTAATATTATTATTTTGAATTTGTATAAATTTATTTCTATTTTTAACAAAATCTTTTAAGCATTCAAAGTTAATTTTCTGAGAGTTAGCGAAGTTTAGCCGAAAACCTTTCACTTTACACACCTCGCCTACTTGATTTGTTCCAGGAGTAATAAATTTGTATGCGTAGCATTTAGGTCCCCCTGATACGAATGAAATGATATAAGTACCAGGCCCGTAGCTCTCCAGCTCATCTGTTAGATCTCCAAGATAATTACCGATTGGTGGTTCATAATCTCCTGGTGTATAAACATAAATTATTGAATCAGTGTCGTAATATAAGGCACGGTGCCCGAGGGGTTGTAAAAATTCATGTAAACGTAGTCTAGCCTGTGCAGTTACGTATGCTGCAATTACTACGTTAACGGTACGAAGCTGGTTTGATGATTCAGTTTTATACAGCCAATTAGCATACACTAATTCATCACCGGCAGGAATTATTCTGTTTACCTCTATTGACGGATTAGAAAGTAAATCATATAATTCCTCAGCTGATGAAATTATTGTAGTCTGAGATTTATTTTCAGCCTGTGCAAATTTACCTGTAACAAAATAAAAAAAAAATAATTAGATATAATATTTATTAATTTAAAATATGCAACTTACCCCAAAAACTATTTAGTTGTAGTTTTGCTGCAGATCTTTTTCCGGGATTTATTTCAATCTGATTAGGATCTAATTCGATTCCTTCGTTTTTGTGATAATCTGACACATATGCTGCTTTGCTGACATCATCGATACATTCAGAAGGATAACCTGTAGCTTCTTGTTTAATCTTTAAAAATTTATCAATGTATTCGGCAAACAAACCACCAGATTTAGTGTCTTTATTGTATTTTGTAACCGAATATTGCCAAACCTCGTGCACTCGTAAAATTTTATATCCTAGTTGAATTGCACGCCGTAATTCGTCTGCTACCCATGTGCCCGTAAATTGTCTCTCTACATCTGAATGAGTACAGATAGCCTGATTTAACGAGTCACAGCAGGTACGGCATAATACAAACATCAATTTTCCATGTACTTTTCTCGGTAATACAGGATGAAATAATTCCTCAGGCGGTAACACTGTACATTTTATTAAACCTTCTACTTGATCTAAATTATTGTTGGGACAGATTTTATTACATTCGGAATCTACGTATACTGTAGGGTGTCCGACAGGAAATTTACCATATTTACATACGTATGGATAAAGAGAGCATACGTCAACATACTTAATTTTTTCATTATTTTCGACATTTTTAAATAGTTGTGTATTTCCTGTACGGCCTCCAAAAAATGCATCGCGTGGATTTAACGGTAATTTAAATAAATAATCTGAAATATCAAGTTCTTGATTTAAATTTTTATTTTCTTTTAAAATTTTTCTAAACCTACATTCCCAAATAAATTCTACAGTATAGCCAAATTTGCGTAATTTTGAAATTTTTTCTATTGTATAATCATATCGCGATTGTAAAGTTTGTTTAGTTCTGTTATAAATTTGTTTCTCGCGATTTGTTTTAAAACACGATTTACATCCATGATAAAAGCAACCAAAAAATTCAAAAACTAGCTTTTCTGGTGCGTAATAACCATCTACTTTATATTTGTTTTCAAGAAGCTTCTCCCCTCCGCGACCAGCATGCTGTATTTCGATTCCCCGTTTATTTTCTTCATAAACCAACCATTTTAATGCAATTTTAGATTGATTATCTTTTTTTCTATAACCATTCTGTGGTATAAGACCAATGGTGTTTGGTTTTAAAAATAAACGTCGAAATAATTTATTGCATGCTGATGCAATAGTTACAGCTTCTGAAAACGGACAAACTTTACATTCGCTAATAAAATATTTTTTAAACTTATCACAAGCGCGACGCAATATTTGAACATCGGATATGCAATAGTCAACTATTTCTTTTTTCATGTCAAAAATAATGTTATTATTAACTTGTGACGTATGCCATTCTAAAAATTCTTTACGTGTCTTTGAATTCATAGAATCTGCCCCAAAATATTTTACATCAGGTAAAGATCCCACATAACTTTCATTTTCTATTCTATTGAAAAAATGAGGAAAATAACCCTTTTTCAGAGAATCCTGTAAGCCGAATGCCTTAGGTAGAGATGAAAGTGGTAATGGTAAATAATTGATTGAGTCAATAAATCTTATTTTTTCATTAATTTTCATTAACAATATTTTTGAGCCATTTAATATTAATGCTGGTTTAAGTTTTATTGACTCTACTAAATATTTTAAGATAAATTGGCAGTCAAATGATTTTGCATTATGCGCAATACAAGTTATTGTAGAAAACGAATTACGGGGTAGCAATACATACGATATAAAATTTTCAAGCGGCTTATCTTTAAATACGTGCTGCCTTACACCACAAATTGCACACAACACTTTAATGTCATCAATGTCTGCACAGTATGAACAAGATTGTTCTACAACACACAAGTTCACTTCGTGTTCAAAAATATTATTATCTAGTTTTTTGTCCTGTCGTGTTTCAAAATCATAATAAATAAATAAGTTATTTTCTTTCACTTTACGATTATCTGTCTTAATATAACATAAATGTTCCTTAGGTTTATATGTTTCACAGATACGGCAAAATATTTCACCACACACATGTACGCGATTATTCTCACGCAAAAAACTTTTTAAACACTGCTTGCACTTCTGTAATTTATCACAAATTTTCAAATTAATATGATTTTGAAAACACGCTTCTCCTCGAAAGTACCTATTGCAACTATTACAAGTAATTAATTGCCGTGTTTGAGAGCATGATGGTGAACTTTTACAATAGCAGCAAATATTATCGCAATTATGATGTAATCTATTACTATATCCCTTATGACATTTTTCGCAAAAATAACTACACGCAAATGCTGCAGTTAAACTTTTTATAACATTAAAATGATTTTCGTGATATAAAAGATTTAATCTAGGAAGATTACTATCTTTTCTACCTTCAAAAATCACTTCTCCTTTATTATTATATTGATATACGCAAATGTTATATTCATTATAATAAGACTGGAAATTTGTTAACTCATGAATACCCGCACCATTTGCGTTTATATTTATCCCGGCTTTATTAACTAAATCACATGCTCTTAACCATTGCATATTGTTTTTATCACTCACTAATTCTTTTAAACAAAGTTCTTTTTTAACACACGCTTCAGCCACGATTAATGCACGAGGTAGGCATAAGTTGTCTTGATTATTAATTTCTATAATGCCGTATTTTCTTCGGCAAAATTCAGCGTATGTAAGTCCCTGATTTTGTTTGACGTTCTTTCCTTTTCCAGCGGGCATGGATACTCTACAAAGCTCAATAATAAATGGAGCGTCAGAGAACAGTTCGGCATTGCTTTGTAGAATATTTGTAATTACGTCCCACACAACGTCAATATGTAGTTGATCTGTTCTCCGAAAGCTGAGCCAGGCAGGCCCGCTTATTAGATTTTGACTAATAAACGTAAATCCTACATAGTCACTTGGCTCAGCAGAACTAACTACATATTCCACAACTTTTTCCATACCGTTATGGAACCACAAGATCTGATTTGCACCTTCAGGAGGATTTGATATTCGGAACTTAATTCGTTGTCCTGTAATACCAAATCGTTTCACAGTGTTTTCAAATTCTTCAACTATCTCAAACGGAGGTTTGACAGCATCGTTTGAAATTCCACTTCCTTGTTGTACGGCATTATTGTCAAAGTGTTGTTGGTCTTGTTGTGTCTCTTGATCATTTTCACTATTAAGAGCATTATTGATCATGTTATGACAAATTTCGAAAAAATTGTCAAAGTGTTGTTGTGTTGACTCTTGTTCATTTTCTCTATTAAGCGCATCTTCAATTATATTTTCACAGATTGTGAAAAAATTATTAAAATTTTCATTATTTGAATCCATTGCACACAAAAGTATACTAGTAGCTCGAAACTGGTTACAAGTTACTGAATGAATAACTAAATAAACTGAATATATATATATATATATATATATATATATATATATATATATATATACCTAACTGAATGCTATTACTAATTGTTTTTTAATGTATACTTTTTCTAAACATTGCAAATGTAAATTTTGAAAAATATTTTCATATTTATTACTTATTTAGAAAAGAACCAGGATTTGCTAATTAATTAAATTAAATAATTATTTATATTATATTTTTTTCTTTTTTATATCTATACTAAATTTGTGATAGTACATATTATACATTTCTAGCCATACATCTATATAACAACACATTCTACTTGCAATTCTAATATTGAATTTTTACTTATTTAGGGAGAAGTATAAGGATTTGTTAATTAAATATAAACATTTATATTATATTTCTTTTATTAGCGGTCATAAATCTTTTTACATTTATTAAATCATAATAAAATTTATATTGATAACAATTGAATAAATCTATAAATATTTCGTTATAAATATTATTTATTTCTATAATATTTATTATTGTAAAATTTTTTTTTATATCAATTCTATCAATTTTATTTCTAATGTAATTCAAAGATAAATTTTGAAGAACGTTTTTGTATTCTTCAAAAACATTTTCATAATTTTTACATTTTTTTTTATAAATATTAATAATATATGGTTTTGAATCTACAATTTTTTTAACATTTTCATGGGTTATTGCCATGAATATGTTATTTTGCCGGATTTTTAATTGTTTTTTTGCTAAAACAGACATATACACATTTTCACTGCTGGTTATCCACCTACTATCCTGTATTGTCACTTTATCTTTGAATTGAAATTTTTGTAATTTTTTACAAAAATCGGAAAAATCAGTTAAAATTATTCGTTTGTTGTTTTTAACTAATGCAATAACATTTTTAAACTTTATATGCGGATTTAAACCCACCACTAAATATAAATTGTTGTCCATTGGCACACAAACTGAATTTAATAACTGACAATTTTGGTCGCGAGGATCCACATATTGATTAAGTATAAATTTTCCGACAGGAGCAGCACCCAGCAGAAAATTAAGTTCATCACTTTCCCGGATAAAGTTTTCTTCTTCATCTACTGCTTCTTCGATATCCTGGGTTGTAAATATCTGCCCGTTTTCTTCAACAGCATCGTCATCATCATCATTTACAATGATGATCTCCTCGGAAGATACAGAACATGCACTTGTTCTTTCTTCTTCTTCTTCTTCGCGTTGTAGAATAATATCCGGTGTCATCGGTATATCGGGCGTTGTAATTAAATCGAAAGAGTCCCAAGCTGAACGAATTAAAATATCTTCCAAAATCCTAACACGTTGTTTTTGAGCCATAATATTAATATTAGTAACTATACTGACTAAACGAAAACGAAAGATGCAGTATGAATGACTAAAGATTTTTTTTCCAACATATATATAGGGGTAGAAAACCAATTACGTGTTCAAACTTTTAATATACCTAAATAATAAATTACAAAGTTGTCTTAGAAAAATTTCCAGCAATGACGAATATTCAAAATCAGTAACATAATTAGAAATGACAAATATTCAAAATTTCATAAATTCCTAAGGAGAAAACATCATTATTCAGTTAATTACAGTATACTAAATATATTTCTATTTCATTCAATTTCTATACATTTTGTAATCTTAAAATAATTTTAAAATGTTCAAATATGCGCAAATTCATTGACTAATTTTGAATACTAGTCATTAAGAGAGCCACAACTTGTATTAACATTCCATTGCACTTTCAAAATTCTTAATGTATATTCTGTTACATCGTTAAAGTATTTTGAAAACATAAATAGAGAAATTAAGATTTTAATTTTTAAAAATATTTTTTCTATTCTATTAAGTAAATGATGTATTTTTACAATTTGTTATTTTTAAAATAAGAAAGTACTAAAATTGAAATAAATTACAAGGTTATTTAATATAAATCTTAGAAAAAATTTCCCTTAATATTCTTACAACATTCTTAAAATATTCCAACATAATTAAAAATATATTAGTTAAAATATTTCTTTGCAAAAAGATAAATTTTATTCAATAACGTGTAATTAAATAGAAACTTAACAATATTTAGGAAAAGCAATGACGAATATTCAAAAATTCAATAATACATAACAAACTTTCTAAAATTTATCAGTTCCATAGTTAGAAATGACAAATATTCAAAATTTCATAAATTCCTAAGGAGAAAACATCATTAATTACTCATTAACGGCGCCAAAAACTAATTAGCGGATTGACCTTGTTAACTTAATCAGTCTGGAATAATCCCATTCATTACTACTCAGTCTATGTAACTATAACCATATAAGTCCATATCATCCCATACAGCCAGCCAACACACAACAAATATATCGAAGGAACAGAACCGCATCACTGGCTGCTTCTTCCAAGCAAAGCAGACATAAAATCCAACAACCAATAACCACGCATCTCTCTTTTCTTTCGGCCGCGCGCGCGAAGAAGCGGCAGCATTAAAATCCGTAATGACTTAAGCTGAAGCGAGCAGCGGCAGAAATAATATCGACGTGTTGAATCTGCCGCAATGTGAACGCATACCGCATAAATTACTTTAAATTAACACCCGTAACGATGGCATTGCACTGACTGGTCTTTGCGAAATAGCCTAGACTGCTCTGCGCTGTGTTGTTATGGAATAGAACTTACTTAGGACGTTAGTTTAGTTAAGTATAGAGACGGGAGCAGCTAGTGTAACTGGAAACTATGACTGCTTAAGTAGTGTTGTAACTAGATGTAATTGTATAATGGTAATATGGTTGCTTTTTACTCTGTTTAATGATCAAAATAATACGCTTCAAGGAAAAGGAAGGGTTGGCGAGATTATCTGATAAGATTCAAAGCGTAGATCACAATGATACTATTTTTATTTTTCTCATTAATGGAAGAAAATACTCTAATTGTAAGAATTATCTGGAGACAGAACATTGATAGGAAGAAATAATGTATAATAATGGCCAGTTGCATTAAACGTAGTTAATTAATAGTTAACAATGTGGTTAAATTATCTATTGTTTTAGAAACGACCCTGACTGATTTAATAATGCTGTTAGCTGACAACCAATTTATGCAATTAACTCATAACGTTAATAACTTTTTTTTTTTTAATTGACATTTTAAATTGTCCTAGAAACGTAAGTCTCTATCACATGAATATTGTTTGTATTTAATTTTTGTATAATTTGTTAAATTTAAAAACATAAGTACAGTTTTGTAAAACATGCTATATGTTAGATATTTTTTTATTAAAAACATTGGTCATAGCTTTTTTTTTAGAATAATTTTAGTTAAAAGCAGTTATAATTTCAAAATTAATTTTTACATTTACTTATCAAATGTAAACGATTTTTATAAATTAAATACTTTTTATTATATTTAACATTTTAAAATATAAATAAAACTTAATTTTTTTTAAAACAAATAATATAAAATATACGTACTTTTATCTAAAAGGAGCTATAAATATTGACCACAGACTTTTTGTAATATTATGATTTTATTATGTCATATTTAATATATTCAATTATTCTATTTAAATTTTAAGTTAATCTTTTAAAAACAAAGTAGTTTTTCATTCTTTGCGTACAATCACATCATGTACTTAAAGCAGAGGCGTACCTAGGGTAAATGGCGCCTATGGCAAACACCGATCTTGCGCCCCTCTCTGACGATAGGTTGCTTACGTTTTATTTTCTAAAAAACTACTTTAAAATTAGGTAAAAAAAGCACACAAATTAAATCTATTAATTCTTTATTAAAAATGTATCTTTCTTGCTTTAGCTGACGCAAAATGTTTAATTATATTATCAAAGTCAATTTCTTCGGTCATTTCTCGTTCTACGCTCTGTAATGCAAGATCACATAATCGACTTTGGCCCATCGGGGCTCTGAAATATGAATGTATCAATTTTAGTTTGCTAAATGATCTTTCGCAACTTGCAATAGAAAACCGCGATTGTCAGCAATATTTGCAATACTATACGCATATTGGGAAAAACGTTTTCATCTCCATACTGAACTATAATACCCGTTTTACACGACGCAATTTTCTGTGGAATTTTCTTGCGCAACAAAATTGCACAATAAAATTGCTCGTGTAATACAGAAATTGCGCAAGCAATTTTGTCGCGGCGACGAGTTGCACGGATTAGAACATGCTGTAATTTAATTGCATGGACTTGCAAATTTTAGTTACTTTTTAGTAACTTTCAGTCTTACCAACTTTCATATATATGTGTCATATATTAAAAAAATAAATAACAATAAAAATTATTTATTTATTTTATATATTTCGTGTGTTTATTTTGAAGTAAGTAAATCATAGGTACATTTAATAACTTACATTTCTTCGTGCAAAAGTTTTTAAGTATTTTATACAGTTATGATATATTTTGATGTTTGGTTATTTTATTAATTATTTGGCATTTTGGAATGAAATAACCAAAATCGTAGTGCAATTTTCTTGCATCGTGTAAAACATACATATATTTTGCAATTTTGTTGCGCAAGAAAATCCCACAGAAAATTGCGTCGTGTAAAACGGGCATAACAAAGAACATGGACAAACAAACGAAAAACAAATGTGTGCGTTATTTCTTGGGCATTTGGATTTTTCTTTTTCCTACGCAGTCTTTTATTACACATATTTATATCTAAAATATTTTTAAAATTTTCACTTTAGTATTTATACGTTAGGCGCTTTTTGCGCCCCCTTCAGTTGGCGCCCATGGCACGTGCCATGCCTGCCATACCCTAGTTACGCCACTGACTTAAAGTATATGCCAGAAACTCTTTTTTTATTCATACTTTATTTCAACTAAAAAGGTTCTAGGTTTGCGCAGCAGGTGGAATTTAAGTGTTGAAATCAGCTTCACACAATTTAAAAGAATAAAAACGTAGATATGACAATTCATCTGTTTGTGTTCTCCATAATGTTTTTAACATATACAATTTTGAATTTATTAAATAAAATCAAAATAGTACTAATATATACCTAGAAAAATTTTACTTTTTATTTTTAACTCACAAGTAAAACTTGTTTTTGAATTTTAAAATTATGTTTTTCTAATAAAAATAAATAATCTTAATAGAAAAAAATAATAGTAAGTAACAATATTACTATTTTCAAAGCTTTGTATGAAATTAGTTTAATATTTAGTTTAAAAATAAAACTACATTTGAACTGAAAATTATTATTAATTTTGCAATTACATTTATTCCAGAAAACAACTATGCTTCTAAACTAAATAGTAAATAATTTTATACTGTTACTTACTATTATTATTTTTTATTAAAAAATGTATTTCTATTAAAAAAAAAAAACATAAGTTTACAGTTCAAAAACATGTTTACTTTTGAGTTAAAAGTAAAAAGTTTGGATTTAAAGCAAAAATTTCACTATAGCGCTTATAGAATACAGAATATCTGTATTAATAAAATTTAAATAATCTACTTCATTTGCTAGTCTAACCAACCTATTTCCAAAATAAGCATCGTAATAACAATTTTAATTCTAAGTCTCACTAATTACAATACAGTTACACCGTGGCGCTGAGGTCGCTTCTGTGTCCACCACTTTTAACCGTCTATATATATGTATGGGCAAGTGACCCAAATTATTGGGTTGTTGGGTGCCTATGTTTGTTTGGGGGTGGGGGTCCCCAATGATGGGATGATACCGCACCCGATTCGTGCGTGTTCCCACTATGAGAGTAACGCGCTAGAGAGGTATTGATTTATGGAATAAAAAGGGTTTTTTTTTTCGCCGCTGTTTTCAGGATTTGCTCGTTGAAATGAAATTGTAGAGAGAATTGGTAATTTTTTTTATGGAGTATTTTAGTATTGATGGGAGAGGTAATGTTTCATGTTATTTCTTGGAAATGATGAAATTTTAATGAGTATATTTCTAAAAAAAAAATTATAATTTTATTGTGTTATGTATAGGTCCATTAATTTTTTTTAACTTGTAACTTAGAATCTACTGAATAAAAAATTACGGATATTTTTTGCAAAATTTATTTACTGTATACCTTAAAAATATTATTAAAAATTGCCAAAAACTGTGGGTACTATTCGCTATTTCTCGTAGTTATTCGTAAACCAATAAAATCAAACTATACTTTACATTTCTTTACATTCGCACATCATACGTTTATTAATATAGTGTAGAAAGAAACAACTTATAAGCAATATAATTTTAAAAAAATATTTTTTTAAATTATATCGTTAAAATACATAAAGTGATAGCAGAAATAAATACATATGTAAAAAATAATTTGAACCTTATCGACTATACTAATTATAACACCAATTCTGATATACGAACGCTATTTAGTAATATGTTGACAATTATATATATATATATATATATATATATATATATATATATATATATAAGATAAGAAATAATTAATGTACAATAAAAACAATATAGTTATTACATATGTACACCTATAATATTATAAAACATATACACATACAGAGTTTTATAAAAATATTTTAAAACGATTGTGATAAAATATTTGAGAATAAATTTTCTTCATTCGTAATCGCAAAGTTTAATTTACTAAAATTTAATTTGTTATCGTACGTATTCAATAGCCAATTATTTTTATGCAAAAATATATAGTTGTTGAGAATGTGAGAAATGAAATATAGTCTTTCAAAAATTGTTTAATTTTTTTTTCTCTAATAGTTCTTTCTTATCTGAAAAGTTAATGAAAATTTAATTCAATATTTTTTATCTGAATGAAATATGTATTCTTTAGATTTTAATGCATGATTTCTTTGTTGTTTTATTTTCTAAATAAAGGAATGCTTCTCAACCGGTGGCATATAGAATTCTTGTGTAAATTATAGCAAATTTGTAATTTGGCTAACAAATAATTCGTACTGCAAACTGATTCATAGAACAAATTAAATTTGTTGTTGAGACTACTGTAATATTTAGCATTATTTTCGTCATGTAACTTTTTTCGCTGCCATATTTCTGTGATAAATACTAGCAACGTTAAAGTATGTTATATGTTGTTTAATTACACATGTATCTATGTACATATTTTTTTTGTTTTGGAAAAAAAAAGACTAATGTAATATAAGAAAAACGACAAAATCACAGAATATAAATAAGATGTAATAACTTAGATAACAGAACATCGTGCTAGTGATGCATAACAAAATGAGAATCAGTAAAATAAATTTACCACTTAAGTTTTTCTTTTTCACTTTTCTTATTTTGTTGTACATAGGTATATGTAAGTATACGTACATTGATTTGGAATGAAATAATAATTACTTGTAGATTTTCTTGTTCACTGTAAAACTAATGTACTGTTAAATAGATGTAATAATTTTTATATTTGAAAATTTACATAATTTCTTACTTTATGCAATGACAGCAAAATTGATCTGAGAATAAAGATTGAAAAACGGTTTTATATATTTTCCTGTTTGCACTCGAAACAAAGGATTAATACAAAAGAATGGCTAGTTGCATAAAACATTGTTAAAAACTTTGTAAAAAAACAAATTAATTGTATTTTTAAATATAAAATCAGATTTTTAAATTTAACATGATATATGTATATATAATTTAAGTTTTCGAACTACTACTTTCAAATATAATTTAAATCATTGTCAAGGTTTTGATACATATTGCACTATATGAACATTTGAAGAAGTAAATATTGTTTTGAAAAATTTGAAAATAAAAATAAAAAGTTTGCTATCATTTAATTACAAATTTTTATTGCAATTTTGACAAAAATTATTTAAGGCAATTTCTCGTAATAGTGGGTAATCTGTGATTAACTTAGTACTTAACAATATAAACTCCTTTTAATATATATTATTAAAAAGAGTAAACATGATTAATTAGTGAGTTAACCACAAATTGCTTATAATTTTGTGATGTATACTAAATTTAATTTTAAAAAAAAGTACTAATGAACGTCCTCCACAATAAAATGATGACACAAACTATTCGTATCATTTCCGCAATCTCTAACCAAAGCATATCGACTAAAGAGCCGACCGGCAAAATCAGTACGGCCAGTACAATGACCATCGCAGCGAAATTCATCAAACATCACGGACACAATTAGAGAGAGAGAGAGACCTCTTTGCTTTGCTTGTGCTGTGTGGCCGTTCTTGTTCTCGTTCCCGTCTGCGGAGCACCTCGCTGGCTAATCGGCACAAACGCAACAAGTCGAAGAACGGCCACGACGAACGCAAGAGGAAAAGTGAGTGCGAACAATCCGCGCTGCTGCTGCTGCTGCCCAACGATGCGTCGTGCTGCGTTGCGTTGCGCGTTTATTGCACAGGCCACGGTCTGTAAATATTGCGGCTGTGTTAGGTCGTTATGTATTTTCTCACACTCTGCCGTCGATGAAGGGTACAATATGGGATCAGGTGTCAAGATGAAGTTGTACATATTAAATTTTTTGCGTACGTAGTTGTTTATTTGTTTAATTGGTGGTTTTTTAGGATAAATTATTTTCAGAAAAATTTATTTTGTTTAAAATGTGATTCAAAACATTTTACGGTATGTTTCTACCAACTATGTGACTGGATTGCAACTGACAAAGCATGAGCCGTATGATAATTTACAAGCTAATTTCACATTGCGTATGGCCTATACAAGGAATGGCCGGGTGCTGTAAAAAATGCGGCCCAATATAAAACCGGAAACTACCTTAAAGCATTGAGATATTTATGTAACATTGATTTTTTTTGAAATTCGCGTAGCGTTGCAATACTTTCTTTTAAAAAAGTTTTCCAAAAACAATATCTCACTAATAAAGGAAAAGAAATTTATTTCATTTTTGTACTATAAATATATTTAAAAAAAAATAATGGAAATAATGATGTTTATATTATTTACATGAAATACCTATATTTTTTCTATTTCTTAAAATATTTCTTATATCAGTGATTAAAACTTCTTGACCTGCTCAATGACTTAAAAAAATAAGTCAAAGGTTATTTTGCTATGACATTTTTGCAGGAACAGGAACGTATTAAGTTCGTAATTCGAGGCACCACTGTCTTACTATAGTCTAAATCAAAATACATTTTAGCTTATGGAAACACAATGAAAATTTATAATAAAAAACTATATTAGCAAAATTTGTAGATTTCTTGTGTTCTTATAAACTCTGATTCATAACTACTAGAGCAACGATTATAACTGAATAAGGTTAAAACAATGAAATAAAATTACAAAAACTTTATGAATTGCCAATTACCAAAGGCTCACTCACACACAAATATATAAATTAGCAAGCAATAATTCATATTGCTCTGAATGAAACTTTAAACTCCTGATTTGCAATCTCTAGAAGCCGATTATAATATCAAGCAAATTCTGAATTTCTGTCACAATTAGCAATTACGTACAATTGGCAACGGGTATGGCGGGTTGTCTTTGGCAGTCGACCTTCTCTTGGTGTACGCATGCACACACGCGCACACACACACCATACGTATAGCGTACGCTCGATGTCGGTGGAATGAATGACATTGAGTAGTCGGGGGGCCGAGGCTGGGCCGGCCGCCCGTACACCGGACCTTGTTCTAACGTTCAGTGGGTCGTCCGTTCCGTTCGTCCGTTCGTCCGTCCGAATCTCCCTTCCACGGCCTTGACCTATTACCGCCGCTACGCCGTCGCCAACGCTGCGCTTCCGACACTCATCGGAGCATAATGCATAGATAGAGATAGCTATTGAACTTATAATTTACGAAGTATTTGATTAAATATTGTAAAAATGTTTGACAACGACAATTTTAACACTAGAACTATTCGTAGCGGTCAATTTTACTGATATTTGGAAAAGCTTGTTATTTGTTTGTATTTTCAATGTATTTAATAATTACATTAAATGCAATTACAGATATTTTTAATCTTTTATAATAATATAGTATAAAAAAGAGTTCTAATAAGAAGTAGCCGATTTAGTTTTTTTTTTGTGCTAAATTTTGAAAAGTGACATTGTATGTTTTGTTTATTAATTCCAAAAACAAATAGTTTGTGTTATACTCTTATGAGTATATATTCAGTTTTTTTTTTACAAAATAATTAGTATTTTTTAAAGGCTTAATGTAGAGTAACTTAGATAAGCAATGAGGAAACAATCTACTTATAAACTCATTGTATTGTATTTTGTTTTAAGAGAATTTGTACTTAAAATATTTTATAAACACATTTTCGCATACCTCCAAGTTTTAATGAATGAGTTTATGTCAGTTTATGTTCTGTGGTCAAACTTTAAATAAAATCTTTTAATTGATAGAAAAAGGCAAAACAGTCTATAACGCTACAGATCTGTTCAGAATTCCAGAATAAAATTTAACACCCGATCCTGTCTAAAAAAAAAAACTAAAAATTTATAAGAAATTTATTATAAATTCTAAGACAGTAGACCCCACATTCTCTTCATCCAATATTGCACCAAGTACGAAGTCTTGGTAATGCAGATTTACTCAGGGCCACTGCAATAAAAACCTGCCAACAGCTCTCTATAGCTATCGCATGATCTCTACGCCCTATACGTGCTACATGCGTTTGGAAAACGTGAGTCCTTGTCACGGGATTTTTATATTACACACTTCGATAACCACACAATCATCGCCGTTGATTCTGTCTCGAATATTCGGTTATGATTTTTACGAAGTAATTCGGATTAGAAGGGATGGATTTGTGAGTGATTGGAATTCACCAAAAAATCCAAATTAAAATTATTTTGTTTTGATTAATATTTTTTAAAAATTCAGTTGAAAATTGATCTAAAATTACAAATATATTCTGTCTTTTGAGAAGTTTTTTGTGTGTTTATATATCGTATTTTATTTGTTTAGTAGCCATATTTATTTGCATTACACTAAAGAAATTTTTAAATTGAAATTGTTGACCTACAGCAGAATTCGTATAGAGTCATATTGTAAAGAGGCCTATTAACATATATCTAAGATTATACAGATACTACATAAATATAATACAACGAAAAGACTTTATATCATTATACTATTAATTCTAAAAGTGATAGATCAACTTAGATCAATAGAATATTTCGTTACACCAGCGAGGGCGATAAGGAAATTTCCGCCAGTGGCTCATACAATGTATTTTCTAACACCTACAACCAACGTCAATAAATAAACAAGTTATTGTCTAAATTACAAGTATGCATTGAAATAAACAAAAATACGACAAAGTATTATTTTCTTACAAAAACAAAATGCAGAAAATTTTTGTTTTCTAATAAGGTGTTAGAAAGAATACATTTCCTTTTAATCTTTTTTGTTTAATATTAAATTTTACGAATCAATAATACAACAAAAAACCAACAAAATCAACAATATCATTATCTCATTGATTGTATAAATAGTTATTCATACAATTTGGCTAAGAGTACGTAATTTTTCTATAGACCATTGTTCTGTTTATGCACTTTCAATGATTTTACGTTCCAACAAACAGCAAGCGCAGCCTTCAAAGAAAAATGAAAGTATGTGAATGACAGAGGAGAGAAGAAAAAAAAAACAAATCAAAACAAACTAAACGTATAAAACACAAACACTACACATATGCTAATAAATAAATACGTTATATAATAATTTACACACCTTCAAGCCACTATAAATATTTTGGCTGAAAATTCCGTGTCCGTTCCGTCGACAAATTGTTATTGAAACAAGTTGTGTTTGAATTAAACGCAATCAAAATAGCTTTATCGAATATTTATGGTGACAAAAGGATTCAGGATAATTTATTAGTTGTAAGAGTTTGCTGACTGCTGGTTCTCCGGTATAAATAATTCAGAGCGATGCACCCAAGACATTGGTGGTATATTGGTGTGTAAATTTTTTTTTTATTCTTATTTTGAAAAACTACTTGGCATTATAAACCGAAGTGGAACTGACTATGTGAAGTTTAGAATCTGACTAACAGGTTATAAATATGTCATTTGTATAATTTTTATTTGTTTTTTTATAACTGTTCACGAAAAGTTATTCCGTGAGGATATAAATCTATGTTTTAAAAAACCCAAATCAAATATATTTTGTTTTTTAAAATATTCATTAACGAAATATTAAATTCAAAATTATTAAATTATTATTTTTTCAAATTTTTAAAATGTTAGAATAAATTTATTTTGGGAATAATTTTAAAATTAATCAATGAAATATAGTCATTTTTTTCTGAAGACACATTTTTAGAAAATTACGTATGAGTTTTTACTTATCTTAAAAATAAATAAATTGGAAATATTTTCCCTTTAATGTAATTTTAATATATTATAGTGCACGTCGCTTAGCGATTTATAATAACATACGAAGTTAATAAAAACAAAAACTTTTGTTGTTATATAAAAATCGAACTACAAACCGGTTATATTTTTACAAAATATCGGAAATGAAATTTTGACAATAAAACAAATACTCATAAGTTACCAATCAAGGAAATAACATTTAGCACAATAAAATATTTACTGAAACAAGGATTTTAATTAAATAGAAAAATTTAAATCTATAGAGTGAAGGCCGGATCTGCTTATTAAAATCTAGCTTGCAAATAATTTATTAACTAATTTAAAATCACATAACTTACACTGAAAATTAACGCAGGAAAAACAGAAAATAAATATTGAATTTAATACCATTTATTTATATATATATATATATATATATATATATATATATATATATATATATATATATATATATATATATATATGCCTACAATGATAATATAGTTGAAGGAACATTGCTCAAGCCGGTCCCTGTCAGGGTTAACAACCATGAAAGAAGATGAAACTATATCTATATCGCTGTGTGTGTGTGTTAAGTTGCGTTGAGTGAGTTTAAATCCTACACACTTCGTATATTATAGTTATCATATAATATGTAAGCAAAACACTTATATAGACTTAGATGTATCAGTGGCGTAACACTTTGATACCTACCTACCTTACCTTACAAGCAGGTGGTATACCTTGTAAAAGAGGCAACTATTAAAATAGATCTTTTAGATTTTTTTCATGTTTGACTTTAGGCATTTTTAAATTTGTTGAAATTTGGATAAAATTTTATTAGTTAAATTGCCAAAATAAAATTATATGAAAAACTTTTTTATTAAAGAGAAGAAATTAAATTCATATATTCAAAGGTCGTTCAACTCAATTATTATTTTTTATTAAAAGTAATATTAATTCATTTTTGCCAAGTATTTCCAAATGTAAGAAAAAAAATATTTTTTGAATAAATTAAAAATTAGACAATAAAATATTGCCATTTATTCTAAAGATGCAATTAAATTCAAGCTAATCTTCCATTTTTCGGTTTTATTATACATACATATACAATCATGCAATCTTTCCGCTATTCCGAAATTAATTTTCTCCAAACATTCCTATCCCGACAAATAACTCTAGCTTCTTCCTCATTCATGATACCTCTCAGAAATGCTCACTTCTACTTCTATAAGTATATATTATACTTCTATTTTTATAATTCAGTGTTTACGTGAAATAATTATAATTTTTAAAATTTTTAATCGGGCCAGTATTTTAAATTTTATTTATTCTTAAGATAAATAAAAAATAATAAGTGATGTATTCTCAGAATAAATGATAATATTTTATTAGTTAATTTTATTTTTGTCCGACCACTGTAAAATAATCAATTACATTCAAGATTTTTTTTAATATATCAGTTTACAACAGAGTTAACTTGCAAAGTGTTGTATGCAATCGGCCTTTAATAATATTAAATAGAAAAAATGTAAATATTTGTCAACTTTAATAGAAATTTAAAATTAGAATTTTAACTATTTTTTTTACTGTTTTCTTATATTTTTTCATACGTATTTACAATCTCACGACAATAAATAAAAAATATTCTACGCTGACTGAATTTCTGAAGCAAAAATAACGTAGTAAAAAACGAAGAGATAATCGTGAAACGATACATTGCACATGCGTACAATGTACATGTGTGAGTATGTGAATATGTATATTAGCAAAGAACTTTCTCAGTGGCCTTCGCGCAACGAGGTGCTACGTCATCGATCTATCTTATTTGCTTTCAATGCATATGTGTATGTTATGTTCATACGTATAAATACATATGCAAACTTGTATATTTGTATATGGGTATATGTGTGTATAGGTTTTTAGAAGTGTATTTATTGTACGCTTGCTATCTTTATATTATATTAAATATTCTGGAGTAACACTTACTGGTTTATTGTATTTTAACTTTCAATTTGTAAAGTGCATATGATAGAGTGGATGGATTCCGCAAATATGGCACTAGTGCAAAAAGCAAAAACAAAAAGAAAAAACTATTGTAATGTTATGCAAATACATAAACCGAAATAGCTGAATTACTAAAGTGTATTGAAAACAATTGAAATTTCCCGATTTTGGTGTTTGTGTAGATTAATTCTAATTGTAACAAGTAAGAAAAATATTATATGAAACACATCTATAAAGTGTCTTTCTTTTTATTCATAAGTTTCTATTTTTGAAAAAATACTACCTTATTCATCTGTTAGTAACTGTTCATTTATTTTTAGTTTAGTTTCGTTTAGAACGCTTGAAGAAAAAATCGTATATGTCACTCAGAATAGAAAGCTCTTTTTGTGTTTCGCTTAGATTGCTTGTATGTTTCCTAAAAGCAATATTTTTAAAGAGGCTATAAATAATGATAATGAATATGAAAAAATTGTTGTTGCAAATTATTATTCTTACCTATATTTATCGCATTTTGGCAATAGATTAGATAGATTAAATTTGTAATAACACAAAAATAAGATTATAAAAAGTAATAAAACATTTCCATTTTAGAGATAAATTTTTTTAATAATTTTGTTAAAATTGCGAAAAACAAAAACAGTTGTTAGTAAATATAGAAAAACGATGGAAAATCTAATTAATTTACGAATTAAAAAACTTGTGTACAAATACAAAATTCTTTTAATAATTTATTTTATTTATTCACCGATATCTTTAGAATCATTATAAAAATAACAATAATATTTTTTTATACATTTTACATACAAAATAAAAACAAACAAGCAAATAAAATATTTAAAATAGTAAAAAGTGTTTTAAAACTCATTATATTAAATTAAAATGACTTTAGGATATAGTTCTCTATTAATTTTTATTAATAATTGACGTTTCGACGTATTCACATAATATCATTAGGTAAAATTACACAAATGACAT
Source organism: Clivina fossor (assembly GCA_963966155.1). Taxonomy (NCBI): domain Eukaryota; kingdom Metazoa; phylum Arthropoda; class Insecta; order Coleoptera; family Carabidae; genus Clivina; species Clivina fossor. The sequence continues at coordinate 6,950,097 of OZ014565.1, read as the reverse complement.
TACAGTAAATAAACAGAACGAAGGAGCAAGTTACTATGTAACAAAATAAGAAACTAGATTACAAAATTTATAAATAATATTTGCAATTATTTATAAACCAAAAATACTACACATTCATCTAAATATATCTAAATAATTTATGAATTAAAAACTTACACACGTTTTTAGTACATTTTACATACGAAATAAGGACAAAAACAAAGAAATAAAATATTTATTATAAGTTATGTTTCTGTTTCAAATCTAATAATACCTGCAACTGTTTATAAACGAACGTATAGACATCCCTCTAAAAAAAAGACACCAAATATCATCCTACCTATTTTTGTCGATATAATTAGTTAGTTAAGATACCAAACACTGGTTCTACTATCATTTTTCTTTTGCGTTGCAATACGTCGACAATTATAGCAGCCAATAAATAATTTTGTAATGTAGCAATTCGAGAAATCCATCTTGTAATTTTATTTTTTTCCTTCATCGTGTCTCTTCAGCTTCTATTGGAATAGCGGGTGTTCGTTTTAAGTTTATCCATTCGCTCTATAATTACCCATGAACTCACACACACACACACACACACACACACACACACACACACACACACACACACACACATTAATAAAAAATGGTATGCGATAGTAGTGCCATCTATTCCGTCTGGGGAACGTTAAAAATGAAGCAGCAGAAGGCTAAGTAAGGAGTGTATCGCCATATAGTATTTTTACACACACGCATTCACACACACACTGCCTGTCATGTTATTAATAGCCAACTAGATTCATTTGCTATCCTGTTGATGTCGTCTTTTTCACTCTACGAAACCTTGTTACTCGACTGTGGTAGCTACTACTGCATTTCTGTATGTATATTTATGGGTACACAGGGTGATCCAAAAAAGGTATCATTTGGAATTTCTAGTTAGGGTGAATCTGTCGACAAAAATAACAGTTTATTTATTTTTGTACGTGTATTAATACAGGGAATAATGTTGGTTTGAAAGTCAAAACTTAGGTAAAACGCTTTTTTCTTCAATAGTTGTAAATGATTAATCTGTAAGTATAAATATGATTTCAATTTCGGACTGATATGGACATGAGGTGTCAGAAGTCGTTGTATATATTGATATTTAATCCAGAAAGTAATACATACATACACAATTACGCCATGTACCTAAAAAGGTGTGGCACAAACTTTTTCCAATTATCTCGAAATCAGTTTTCTCCAAACATTCCTATCCACTAATTTACTTTGTTATCCAAAGTACATAAATACATGAAGTTGCGCGTTATGACCGTCAGGGGGCCCTAAAGAGAATATAATTTTGGGGCCCTATTGTAGTTTTAATCTGCGACTAACGAAAACGATGCTTTAATGCTTCAATAATATTAAAATTTAGCTCAAAGACTTATGTATGTAGTCTATATATAGAGATCGTTTTGGACTACCATTCAGGATCAACATCACTCTGAACCTGTTGCCTGCTGTGTGCTAAATAAATAAATAGATAAACATATGGATGCCTCAATTCGACAAGATAATATTTCAAAAAAAAAGATTATATAACAATTAAGAAACTATAGTAATTTTTTTTTTTGCAAATTTATTCATAACTTTATTATAATCACTATCTTTTGAGTATATTTCAAGTCGGGGTCCTAGATAGATACCTAATGCCTATTGTATAACGCGTCACTGAAGGTATTTGATTTAAAAGTATTTGACCAATTTGCTATAGGTTCGTTTTTATTTGTTTTATTTTTTATTCGACATATAAACAATTATTAGCAAATTAATTTTATTTTTTAATTTATTCTATTTTAAAAACAAAATTAAACATATTTTTTTAATCATTGTGTTATAAAAATTAGATTATGGCAATTCATATATTCAAAAAGTATATATATATATATATATATATATATATATATATTATTTCTATTTAAAACATTTTTTAAAAAATGTTATCGGTATAAGATATTATGTACTTCCTGTTATCGAACAAAAGCCAAAGTCTATTAAACAAAAATTACTAAAGTAAGATTATTTTTTGTCAGACACACGGACACCAAACTAATTATAAAAATATTATCATAGAAATTCAGTTTTAGACTAATAATTTCAACTTTAAAGTTGGTTTGATTTGAATACCTGACTAATAACTAAATAAAATAAAACTAATAAAAACAATTTTTGAAAAATTGTATCGATTAAAGCTAAAAAATCTGCAAATTTATTCTATATATATATATATATATATATATATATATATATATATATATATATATATATATATATTTCTAATGATTATTTGAAAACTTTAATATTTTGTAACAGGAATATATGGAAAACTACAAATAAAACAGCAATTTTTGCATTATGCATTCTTATCAGATTTAATAATTTAATATAATTTAACTACAATGCTGATACTACTGTAATTTTCTTAGCAACTAAATATAAACTTTTGTTTTGTAACCTTACAGACAAAATCCAACAAATTCAAGGATTACTACGTTTCAAATTTGTACTATTAAAGTAACTGCAAAATTTCAATCATTATTTAAAGTAGATAATACAAATTAACTAAGTTTATACAACACTTATTCTGTACAAACTTCATAGTGCGTTTCTAGCTTAAGTCTTGAGTCATTTCTCTATTTTTATTTTTATTACAAGTTTATCTATTTCAAAAATTAGATTGACAATCTTATTACAAACTTATTCAATTTGTATATTTTTCTGTGCTACATTTGTAAACATTAACTGTTAAAAATATAGTTTTTCTTATTTTTTTAAGAATATTTTAAGAACTAAACCTTGGAATTTACGATAAAACGATTATAAATAAATACAACATATTATTTTTTTTGTAAAATAGTTAATATTGTAAAACAAACAGTATAAAAATACGACTTGTTAAAAAAATATTTTTGAAATATGATTACGTCAGAAAGGTAAATATATTTCTTGTATATTATTAGTGCATTTTAAATAACGAAAATTATAGTAGTAAAATTTTAATTTACTATTTAAGATATATTTTTACAGAAAAGTAAAAGATCTTTAAAAGAAATAAGCGAAATATTAAGATGTTACTGACACCTTCGATATTTTCTTCCTTTTGTCAATAAAAATATCCATTATTCGTTTCTATAATGAAGCAGAATTCTTTCAGGCCAACAATTTTGAATCGTAGCCAATGCATGAAAATTTGTTGACCTCCATAACAACGAACAAAATGTTTTGATGTTATTTTTCGTCGACAGTATTTGAAAACTTTACTTGTCGTCAAATGAGTTTGCGTTTTTGTCTGAACAAGTACATCTAGCCAAAAACCATCCTATGATTTTTTTATTTTATATTTTTCTCCATAATGGAATATAAAATTTGGAAGCTGAATCTATTCATGCATTTGTATATTTTTTTTGTTTGTGTTGGAAGCAATTTTGGTGACAAATAGCGAATGGTATTTTTATTATTATGAGTTAAAAATATACTTGCGTCTTTATTTTCACACATGTATGTTTAACAGAAGTAATCATAATAATTTGATATAACTCAATTTTTATGTAAAATTACTAAAGTTTTTTTACTGTGTATTTTGCGAAAATGAATGGAAAAAAATGATTTTATATACGAGGCATTATGAATGTGAAAAATGCATAAATTGTGAATCAAAGTAATTGTGTATGATATATTGAGAATTGGAAAAAAATATCATTTTTCTTAATCAAATTATAGAAAAAAAGATATTTTTTAACAGCTTTTATTGTTCTCATAAAGTAATATATTTATATTTATTGTGTTTTTAAACTTTTATAACTGTCAATTATAAATTATGTTAAAGTAGTTGTCAATTTGAATAGAATAAAATCGTATTGCAGTCAAATATTATATCTAAAATGCTGACAACAGAAATTGAATTTTACAACAGCAGTGAATTTGGCAATACTGTGTTCTACATCTCAAAATATTTATCATTGACATTTATGACTGAACTACATTCTTTTATATTTGAATTTTGGACTCAATACAATTTGTGACATCAGCAAATTGTTGATTCATATAGAGAACATACACACACAAGTAAAATTTTACGTCATAATGACATCATATGCTTGAGCATATTTCAAACTGTAATATTTATTAATAAAACTTGGAATTTTAACAAATTATATAAATAAGTGAAGCAAATTTACACGTTAGCATATTTGCAAAAAGGACAGGAAAATAAATGATTTAAATTGATGTAAGGTGAAAAAGAAAGCGAATTTTTTTTGTTTAGAAAATAATTACCTGCATTGACATACTGTCACATATAACTATAAATATTCTATTTGCATAAATAAACTTTCAACTGTTTTATCAGTTTTATTGTTTTCTGTTTAAACTATTTCACTATTTTCACTTAAATGTCACAAAATTTCTATTTTTTAAATATGTCATGTCTATCTTTTCAAAATTATTATTTAACGTGGTTATTTAATACGAAAATTATTGTCATTATTTCAGTATTCTTGTTATTTTATATAAATTAAATCAAGGATTAAATTTATTATAATTGAGCGAAAGTTTCCAAGTAGTAGGAATAGAAGAGCATGTATGAGAGGAATTATGAATGTGGATGAAGCGAAAGTTGCTTGTTTGGATAGGAGTGTTTGGAGGCGACTGATTTCGGGATAATGAAAAGAGTTTGTGCCACACCCTTTTGGGTATATGGCGTGATTGTGTATGTATGTATGTATGTATAATTAAAATTTTTATTTTTACATTTTGTTTTTGGAAATCATTTTTTCACCAACTTTTCACGAAACAATTTTCTGCAATTTTATGTACATATTACATAAAAATCTAATAGTTAATTTAAAAATTTAAATTAAATAATTAGCAAAACATTCAACCGATTTCAAATTAGGTTTAACCTGTATTTTTTAAATAAACTAAAACTAATTGATACTGTTGTATTATTACATGGCAAATAGTTGAAATAATATCAGCAAATCCATAACTTTATTTAACGATATCGCGATTTACACAATCAAATATTATTATTTTAAAAATTATTTTCTCACACACAAATAAACATGAACACAGACATAAAACAAACAATTGCCATGGACACGACAATAAACAATTTAATTGAAAAAATAATTCCAGTTGCAATAACCCGGAAACGTACTAACCTTCAAAATTAATACGGACAAACAAACAAATTTTACAAAACTATTCATAACACACCATAACTGGGAAGCTTTTAGCATTTCAAATACTCGATTGAAAAAATATATACGAACAAGTAACCTTCATATTTGTAATAAATATAATGTTTATAATAGAACATAACCTATTTGAGCGTGTTTTGTTTTTCGGATGACGTTTTTCGCTTCCGGTTTGCAAGTGAGAGAGAGAGAGAGAGAGAGAAAGATAGGCGCGTGTGGCCTGATAATTCAGAGCGTCGCCAAATGCGACGCAGGAAAATGCGCATGCGTCGCGCTGACACCTGTTTTAAGTTACGCGAGACGTCGGGATGCCGAGAGATGGTGTGTAACGACGCTGATGTATGCAAATTTAATGGATTATTAAATATGCTTGTTGTAGTAAAATATTTTTATTTGTCAGATGTCAGATGACACAGACGTTTATTATGATTTGAAAAATAAAAATGGAATTGAAATTTTTAATGGAAAGCCTATACATATTTATTATTTTATTTATTTTATTTTTTTGATAATGTACATTATCTATATAATTAACTTATTTATTTTGTAAAATATATATACCGGGTGTTCGTTCGTTAAGTTCGTATGGGCGTTTAACATACAATTTCGATAATTTGCGATATACTACTTTCTCGAGTAAAATTCGAAGAAATACTTAGAATACTTTTCGATAGGGCATAAAAAGTTCTATAATTTGGTTTTAGCTTTAATTTGCTAGCATGTGCCGTGTGGGCGCTAGAATTTTTTTTTGATTTTTTTGTTTGTGTTTTTTTCTCAAAAACTTTGAGGTGTAGGAAAATATACATGATATGGAAAAATGCGGAATAATGAGTACTATAATTTAGTGAATAAACCATTATTCTAGGATACATCGTTTAGTAGAAAACAAAAATAAGACTATTTTCAAAATTTGCTCGCAAAAATCTAAGTATTTCTTCTTCTTCGAATTTTACTCGAGAAAGTAGTCTATTGCAATTTATCGAAATTACATGTTAAACGCCCATGCGAACTTGAAGAACAAACACCCGGTATATATATATATATATTTTTAAGTTGTAAAAAATCTTTCAGAACTCATTATATTAAATAAAAAACAATTTGGGCGAAAAACAGAAAGAGTTTTCTGTTCCTAGTGACATATACGATTTTTTCTTCAAGCGTTCTAAGCGAAACTAAACTAAAAATAAATAAAAATAACAGTTGTAGAATAGTATGTATACGTATATATTATTTATATTTGTTACGTGAAATTAAATACACTTAACTGTGTTTCTTTTTTAAAATTCAAGCGATAATAAACAAAGCAATTGCCAGTTAATTTAACTTAACTTGACGTATGTTTCTTACTTTTTTAAATTGACAAAAAAAAAATGTAATATTAAAATAATCAATATACGTACAAAGCTATAGTTAGTAACTTGAATCCATTACAATAATCAATTGTGAACATGATAATATCGCAATAAAAATATTAATATTATGATTTTATTAAATTGATTTCTAATTATTTATGTATGTAATTGAAATGATTGTAATTGAATTAATAATTAAATTACAATTATTTTATTATTCTACGATGTAACATATGTATGTTTGTTGTATGAAACATGATTATATTATATTGTATTTCACAAATTAATATTTATCAATTGCATAAGCATTTTTGATATGTTTTTCTTGAAAATTACTGTTGTATAATTAAAATAATTTAAGTTTTTAATATTTTTAGTGTTTTATGAAAATAAATAAAATTAAATAAATAAAATTAAATAGTTAAAAACTTGATATGACTCATTATATTAAATTTAAAGGCTTTAGGTTAAAGATATTTTAATTAAAATCGGACGTTTTGATTCACTATACATAAATCATCATGATGATTAATGTGTAGTAAATTGAAACGTTGTATTTTAATTAAAATATCACAGAACTTTAATTTAGAGACATTGGCTGGTATTACAAACTCGATTTCATTTGTTTAGTCCTGCTCTTATAACAATTGCATTGTTTTAAAACCTGTATTAGTTAAAATCAATTTTAAAACCGAGCTCGTAATACGGGTCTGCATATTTAAATAAAAATTTTATTTAAAGAAGAAAACATCGTGAAAAGTTTGTTGGATTTATAGTAGTAAATTAATCATTTATTTTGTTCTAACAATAAGTTGCATTGAATATTGGATACGTATTTTACATCATTGATTTTTAAATTTAACGCAAAATTCAAAACTGTACATTTATACACAACTTATATAAATAAAAAAAATATTTCGAGTAGCCCCAATTTCGTGTACGCCGGGTATATAAAATAATTGTATTTTTAAAATTGTATTTCGTCTGGACCGACTTTGTAATCATTTACACACTATAAAATTTCATTTATAACAATCACTCATAAACATTCGAATCTTTCGTCTAAATTATGGAATCATATCGACTCTCCTATACCTCTTATTCTTTCTCGTCAATTCTCTATTTCCACGTTCAAAAACATCAAAATCATCTTTATCAGCAATCTCTGCATTATTCCTGGTGCCTACCTACCTATTTGCCGTGCACGCGCGCGCTAAACCGAATATGCAGAGTGCCGAAAATAGCTCATATAACAGCGCACGACCGCGATTCCCAATCGACGTTGCTAATAATAGACGCCGGCGTCGATTTGACAGCTCTCTCGCACTACGATGTTGAAACGGGGGAACCGGAACGGAGGCCTGCGGTACAGTGAGTGTCGTACCGCGATGCTGGGGTCGCGCTTCCTACATCTGCTCGAACCGATGTAACGTGGTGTGGCTGAACTAACTGAGGAAGTGGAGTGTGGTGTGATGGTAAAATTGACACATCCGGTTTTTTGGTTTTATGATGCGAGGGTGGTTTGTAAAGATGGAGATGAGAAAAAAATGTTAAATGCGGTTTTAGTAATAGAATTATTAGTTGTTAATTATGCTTACACTTTATTTTTTCAGTTATTGTACATATCTTACATTTTTTTAATAAAATATAACATATCCCAGAAATATAGGAACAAAATTACAAAACGTACATTTATACAAAAATACTCCATGTACCTATAAGGGTGTGGCACAAACTTTTTCCATTATGCAGAAATTAGTTTCAGCCAAACATCCCTATCCAGACAGACAATTTTTGCTTTATCGAAGTTTATGATATCTCTCTTTTATTCTTTTTACTTATAACACGTAAAACACTTTTAATTGTATCTTTCCATTTACCCTTCCAACTTCCACGCGGACGTATACCGTCAATATCACAAACATTTATTTGACATTCGCTCAAGATGGCTGAATCATTTTAACTGGTTAACACCAACTTTTGTAACATTTTTACCAATTTTACACTGTTCGTATACAATCATTTATTTCATACCCGATTTTTTTCTAATTGAGTTACACCATATACTCCATTCAAAAATCTCATTATACAGCAGTCATTTTTCTGTTATGCTACTACAGTCAAATATTGTTATATGATATTGTATTAGAAATTATAACTTTATCATAATTATAACGTTATCAGATATCATTACTTTTTCCATTTCTAGTTTGAATCACAATATAATTAATAAGTTACGCCCTTTATTTAGACACTTTTAAAGTTGACAAATTGTATATTTCATAGTATAGTGCAATTTATCCGAGACTTTTCAAATCCTTATTTTCCTCTTCAATTACCATAGATACTTATGTCGTTTGTAAAGAAATCAAATGTATAAGGTGAAGAAAGTGTTTCTTAGCTTGATCCTACATCATACATTTATTTATTAATAATATACATACTCTCCCTCTCTCTCGCAAACTATTTAGAATCGCATTCTCTCTCATTCTTTCTCTCTCTCTCTCTCTCCATGAACGTGTTGGAAATTCTCTCTCGCACGCGCTTATACATACCGACTCTTGATTCGGTTTTAGATACACGCAGACACGAAATTATTATTTTTGGATTTCTAGTAAATGTTCGTCTTCCAAGAATAAAACACCGCTGAGTTTTGAATCGTACGCGCATGCGTTGAGTTACTCTCGCCATGCGAAAAAAAAAAAATAGAAACACAACGACGATAATATAAACAAATCCTAATTTTGTCTCATCTGTTTACATGACGTTTTAAACAAAGTTGCATAAAAAGGTATTGATGTTAGAATTTTAGATATTTGAATAGAATGAGTATATACAGAATTTTGTATCGAATTTTATTTTTAAAGATTACTAATGTAGCAATTTTAAAAATATTCGTTGTGTTTATTGTAATTCGGTTCCGTAAAGAATGAGTTTTATTTGAAGTTTATTTTTATATATTTTAAATATTTGTGTCTTGAATAAAAATTATTTCAATAAGAAATTAGAATTACGGTAAGATAAAGTTCACAATGTATAAACAAAAACGGATCAATTTTTATTACGTTACGAGTCAGTTATTTTTACTGTATATTGTTTTATTTTAAAAAAAGGTATACTTTTATTATAAATAATAAAACAACATTTAGATTTTTTATTCATTCTTTAAATATTAAGTTTGTCTTAGACGCAGGAGCTAATTGAGCTATTGAGAGATCAAGTAAATTCTTGGTGGGCCGATTTTCAAGCAGACCTTGCATTTTTTGATTAGTAATTCTGATAGTACTGCTAATAAATATCTAAATAATCGAATATTCTTCAATACTTAATCGTACACGATCAATAATACTGTCAATAATTTTTAGATACTGACAGTATTACTGATCGTATAGGGTCTGCTTATGCCATAGATGGTCAGTGAGACCAAATTATTAACTGGTACAAATAATTTTTGCTTTCGTTATCTTTATTTTAAAAATCTTTCGGGCTGACTTAGGCTCTCATTTCGCCTTTGCTTGCACAATCATAATTTATGAACAAATATTGTTTACTATGTTTATTATGCGTCGTTACGTATGAAAAATAGTATTTGTCTTTGTTGCATGTACATTACACATATATTTTTTTACAAATTATGGACGTCTAAAACGGGTTTTATTTTTTAAAACCATTTCTAAATCAAGTAAGTGACTGATATGTTTTGACATTAACAATTAAAATTTTTACGAAACATCAATTACAATTTTTTTTATGTATTTATTTTGAAATGTTTAACTTTAGTTCATTATATCTTTTGTGTTTCAAATTTCAATTATTTGTTCAATTTATTATTCCATTTCGTTTTTAATTATTTTATTGGATCATTTATTCGCAACTACAATATATAAATTTGAAATAACAATAACTATATTAATTATAAACATTTTACTAATACGAAAGAGACAGCAAGTAAAAAGATTGTTATTGACCATTTTTAGTATAACATTTAACACTCAAAAAAATAATATTGATTTATTGGTATAGCTTATCTAAAGTTCACACAGTCATTGTATGTAGTTCAGTTTAACAATAACTTTTTTAGAGAAAAAAATATTGTTTATATGAAAACTTTCAGTTCATTTATTATTGCAAACACCGATTTCTATAATTTCCATTTCTTCATATATAGTTACTAAAAAAAAAAAAATTAAAAATAAAGAAAAATAATCGCTACATCCGCGAAAGAAACTTATTGTATTAGCAATATATAGCGACACGAATCTTTAACAAAACTAACATATATTCTACATATAAATATTAGAAACGTCGATATGATTTTGAATGTATTATGAATAAAGAGAGCACTTTCTATTCAATTGTTTTCATACACTTATATGTTATGTATCGTAAAATATATTTCTTCTTTAACTGCTTTTCATAAATGAAAGCTAAGCCACACGTTCAAGAAATTTCATTTAAGATTTCTTTAAAATTAGTATAGAGAAAAAAGCATATATTTCACTATTTTTAGCTTACTTTTATATTTATATTTTATACGTATGCATTGTGAAAAATTTGCTGTAAATGGAATTGAAAGTTATACTAAAATATAAACAATAATGTTTAACACAAATACGAAATACTGTTTAAGATTTATAGATTCAGATTGTTGAACCTATACTAATAACGTAACCACCGTTCTTCAAGTTTACATACCTACAGTTTCCAGTTTTCAACTATTTGACACCACTTTTGCTATAATTTCGCAAAGTTGTCCTAATCGATTTACAACATTAATGATATAATAGTTAACATACTCATTATATTAAAATAAAACGGCTTTAGGTTGTAGTTCTGTATTAATATTTATTAATAATCGATTTTACGTACATTTTCATCAGGTAAAAGGATACAAATGATATATACTGTAAATAAACAAAACATAAAAACAAGTTACTAGGTAACAAAATAAGTAAAATTTTATAAATTTTTAATTAAAAGAAGTCAAATTTTATTTAAATCAATGCTTTCACAATGATTGATGTTATCTTTTTCTTTATAAATTTCTATTGCATCTCTCATTAATCTACTGTGGATCTAGATTGATAAGATTCGTTAAAATAAACATAAATAGTATAAATTAAGTGTTACTGATATAAGTAATTTAATGCTTTTATTATGACTATTTAAATGTGTTTTAATAATCACGTAGGTAAATTAAATAAAATTTGAACTAGTATCCGAAATACATACGTCAGCGGAAACAAGCTGCCTTACATTAGTCAAATTTGTTAAATTTCCTCAAACAGAAACAAAACATTTCGGGTCATAAGTGACAATAAGATAATAATAAAAATACTCCCACAATTCGTACAAACACCATTATCAAACTATTTCAGCCGTCGTTCACCATCAAGTTGGTTGTCGGGAGTCGAAGAACCGAAGCATCAAACACATTCATTGTGTGTTGTGTTGTGTTGTTGATTGTAGATGTGTCTTATTCTATTTATATTGCCTGGGAATGAATTCCGTCACATTCTCAACTCAACTTTACAATCGGTTTGTCTGGCTTGGCCCATCACCCGTGTATATGTGTGTGTGTGTGTAAGAGCCGAGAGTGCATGTATGTATAATTACTCCACCGACCGATTCGCTTTGTCTAATTTGCCGTGGTAGTCCGTGGGATAGTCGGCCGCGTCCAAGCACAATGGTGGTCTCTTGGTTCACTGCGGTTTAACTCTCCGTCTCCGCGGTCCATCACCAGATAGATATACGTATATGTATATAGATGTACTTGGACTTGTTTCGCTGTTCACACATTATGTTTTTCTGTACTTGCTTATATTATATACCCAGTACAGATACGCATTCCATGCCCACAAAGCTGTTGCTTGCTATTAAAGTTTGCTGATGGAATTGAGAAGGAAAATTAACTTGAAGACACTGGAAACGTTGAAGAGATGAAGATGGAATAGTATAATGATTTATTAGTATTTGCAATTAAGATTTGATTACATTGTTTGTAGCTAAAATTATTTATTATAAAAACTAAAAACAAACATAATGAGTTCTGAAAGATTTTTTACTACGTTAACTTAATTTAGTTTTATAAGACATTTCGATAATCATAATATAATATATTTTTACGTATCAAACAGAAGACATTTTACTCAATAAATTGTAATACGTTAAAAGTTACATATGCATTGTTTGCCATAAATTATTATAAAAATATCTTACAACGCAGAAACTAGTAAACTCAAGATCTAGAACATGAAATATTTAAAATTAGGCTTCATCGGAATTGGGCATTGTACCTGAGATAATCTCTTGCAGTCGTCAGGGTAGGCATAAGAAGGTCTTTCAATTGGGCAATTTTCCATCTATATCTGTTTTTATTTTCAAATTTAAATTATCATTCGAGCATCAACTTTGTGACACTATTAAATAATTATTTTTATTTTTTCAACGATATAACACACATATTTATTTCAATTAAAATCTCTATCCTTAACATAACTAAACAACCTTAACCTAACCTAACCTAACTTACCCTAAGCCATATAGTAAGTGGAATAAAAAAGCACTGTTTTAACAACATATATATTTATATATAGGTAATTAACCGCGTTTTTTTTGTACACCGCCATCGTATTCCATCTCTTGTTGTTGTAGATATGCAAAACTTAAAATTGTTAATAACTAGCAATTCACGTCCCATCTAACTGAATAGGCGATTTACTTCTATGATCAGTAAAAGTTAAATAATTGATGTTCACCTTTCAGTTATTAAAAGAATATTAATCCCTAACTCAGGTAAACCCGATGTCTGCACTGTAAGGGATGAAAATCTTTACCGAATGCCCAATTCGACTGCACCGTAAAATTAAACTTATAGCACTCGAGCAACGTCAAATACTTTAGTTTGTATTTAATTAATATTAACTTCTTTCATTGCAAGGTAATTTACATTTAGAAGATGTGATAATGTAAAAAAGTATTATATGACTTAGTAATCTTAATGTTGTTATTATTACAAAATTTATACTGAAATTAATAAATAGTATAACCTTAAAATACAAAATTTATTCTATAATCTAAAAATATACAAATTCATTAAGCTGAACGTTTTGTTTTGTTTCGTATTGTTATATGAAGTATTCTCAGAATTTCATACACGTTTAATTATATAAATATTTCACACATTTTAAGCAATTTCACAGCTATTACCATATTATTTCAAAACTATTCCGCACCATTCTAAATATTGCTTCAAGTTAAAAATAAGTTTTCTTCATTTAGAAATACCTCTATTTTTGAAAATCTGTATTTTCTTAATATTATATTACTAGCTAAAATACTCGGCTTTCCTCGGTTGCTATGTGATTAATTTTTTAACCTTATTTTGTACTTATTACTCTTTTTTATTTATTTGGTTTCATATTTAATTGTACTATTTTTGATATACTGATAATACTGACATTTTAATGGAATAAATAATCTTATATTGTATTTTTTTAAATTTATTTATTCTCTTTATTATCAATTATTATAATCAATTAAATTACTAATGCATAAAATTAACTTTAATTATCTTAAATAGTAACACGACAGATATTGACTAAAAATAACTAGCATCTCTATATAGTAATAGCCTGAAACTAATATTAATTTTAACGGAGGAAACTTCTAGTAGACCGATTATTTTCAACAGAAATTTATTTCTGTGTATACTGCTACATATGTTTATTTTATTTAGCTGTGTAGAATTCATATGAGTCTATAGTTAGACATCACTGTTTCTGAAAACAAGTTAAAGTTGAAAATATCTCGAAAAATATTTCTAAATATAGATATAGAAAAAAAATATATTAATGATTCCTTTCAACTCCAAACTCAAAAATTATTTAAAAAGTATAAAAAATGCAGACTGTTTTTACATCCATTTCTTATTTGAATTTAAAAAATACTTGTCCATATATAGATTTTACTGAAATTTGCAATTGCAACAAATGTAAAATGAAATAAAAAATTTCGTTTATTTGTTACAAATAAAGAAAAATTGACATAAATTTCCAAAAAAAAAAAAATTGGAATCAACTGTTAAAAAATTGAACTTTGTTTCACTATTTTTTCTACAGTTATTTATGTAATAAGTGTGTAAAGTTGGGTTTTATGACATGAGTTCGGAAATTTTGTATCGAGCAAAACGAGATACCAAAACATCCAAACGAATGTCATAAAACCCAGTTTATTACCTAGTTTAAATAATATAGAATCATTATTTTTACTCTGATTACCCTTTTTTTTCAAAGAGAAAAATGTTAACGCAGTTAATAATAAAATAATAATAAATCTGATCTAATTTCAATTGCATCCTTGATATTGGCAACGCTGTTTATAACATCGTTTGGTAAACGTTAATTTTGCACAGTGTCTATAATATGCAAAGTGTAAACTTTAGAGGCGGCCGTAGATACAATATATGTATACAGTAATAGTAAAAAAAGTCAAAAACTTTAAAAAAAAGTACCACAGGGTATTATTATTTCATTCTGGCTTTATGGAAACAAATGAAGTTGTTTCGAGATCTTACGATAGAAATTTGAAATTACAGATTTGTATTTTAATATTTGTGCAAGTTAATCTAAGCTAAACTAATCTAATTGCAGACAATCATAGAAAAAAATGTTGCATGAAACACGTACTACTTTAAAAACCAGTTAAAAAAACTACTATTTTTTTACACAGTTTATTACTTTTATGTGTATTTTTCAATGTAATTGTCTTTACTTCACTTATTTTGCTAGTATACTTTTTTTTTATTTTTACCCTTTATAATGAAAAATTATTTTCTTTTTTTAGTAATTTAACAACATAAAAAGTATTAACTCCAATCCATTTTGGAAGTTTTTTTGTCACAATTTTAAATCAAACTACTACGGTTCTTCTTTGTATATTTAATATTATTCAAATAAAATTTCGTTGACCACAAAATGCATCGTAGCTCAATGTCGTCATTACCATCAACTGCATAACATTGTGGATGCATTCCATTGCAATGTGTGCAATGTGCATGCGTGTATCGGAGTGTTGGCGTCTGCATCGTCGTTGCGTCGCGTATTATAGACGCCTCGCCGTCGTCGGCGTCGTTCTAATTCAGGCCGCGCGTCGCCGCTAACAAGCTTATAAAGCGCGTTTGCTTTAGCGCGGCGCAGTGTGGCGTGCAGTTGCGCTTTTTAACAGCACTGCATGCACACCGTGAAGCAGTTGACAGATACAGCTGTACTGAATATTCGTCTCTGATTTAGTTTTGTAAAAAAAAAATAGACTTTTAAGAATTTGAAATATACCACAAATAATTAATAAAATCTTTAATTATATAAATTATGCTTGGAACCAGTATCGAAAATTATAACTGTAACCGGTTTTTTATATTGTAAACCGGTTTAAATCGGTTGACTTTATAAAATAAAACTGTGTAAATAATATATATTTTTTGGCAAACTGTTTTTGGTTATGTAACCAGGTAGTAAAATTATTATTACTAATTATTTATTTTGAATAAATCAAAATCATGATAAGGCAAAAATGAAATTATAAATTACTGCACTGGGTGACATCAACTTTAAAGACGCCATTGATTATAAGTAAACATAATTATAATAAAAAATAATCTGTGAAAAACTGACATAAAAAATGTCAATATTTCTATAGTATAGATTATGTCAATTTTTTTTAATAAACTTCAATGAAAACACTACCAAATATTAGTCATCTTATTTACACTTACGTTAAAACTATAATATCTATGCTTATATATTAAAGAAACACTTTTAAAAATTTCCACATGAAGCTTATATTAAAAATCAAATGTGCAAAATAATGAAAACAAATTACATAAAGTTACAACAAAAACGTAAGTTACAATTATCTCCAGTTAAATGATTCATAAAAAATGGCGCCTAAGTGACCATTACAACTCTCTGTGAATATATATACGGATGCAATTAATTTCGTTCTCTTCCGTTTTTGTTTATAACTTCATACAGCATTCACGAATTGTAAATTATATAACTACCAACATCAGTATCGTAACCAGGAGATTCCTGACAAAACCAGAGTTTTTAAATTTTATTATCCGTAACTTATTCATTTACGTATTTATTTCAAAACTTATGTGGTTTTTTTTTTACAATGATAACAATAATTTTCTGGTGTCGACTCTTAAAGAAATTAATGTATTAAAAGTTTTTTGATTAATATTTTTATTAAAGTGTCAGTAAATATGGTTGACTGTCCTAGCTTACTTGAAAAACTAAATTTTTCAGTTTCAAGACTTTCATCTCGTTCTACTCGAACGTTTTATTCTTCTTGTAGAACAAATATATAATTTATATAACACACCAAATAATTTGATTATTGTATCATTTTCTAAACCAAAATAAAAGTTAGTAAATATTTTGTTACATATTTTTTGTTTCTCAATATTTTATATCATAATAAAAATATCATTTTATTAAAAATATTTCCTTATATAGTATAATAATTTTGAACTATTATTTTTAAATGATTTAATCTTCGCTACTAGTCACTTGGTCAGTGCTTTATTATTTTAATTCGTGTTGCACGCAATAAAAAACTATTTTTACAAATGATTATCAGTATAAATATTATGTATAATATTATTTTTATTTAACTATGTTTTTATTTCAATAATATTATTCATTGTTAATGTGTAAAGTAACTATATTCACAACAAATTTTGATAGCTATTTTTAATTAAAAAAAACAGCTCAGGATTGTTAAATTATAATTGCATGAGTTTCCGTATTGTTCTCGTACCGATAAAGTCATATCATTTATATTTTGATATCAAATTTTCCTTATACGTATATTTTATTTCTAAATTATTAAATAATACCAGTTTTATTACGTCATATAAATATATAATAAAATTAGAAGTGAAATAACTTACAAAATATTTTATTTTAAGCTTGTTTTTTCAATAAATAAATAAAAAAAGAATATTTCTTATCGAAAAAATTACATTTTATTAACGTTATTAAGTTCCTGATTACAATATGTTGATAAAATAAAAAAATAGTAATTAAAATTCATGAAATTAATTGCCATATTTGTCTTATTAAGTAATTTTTTTTTAAATACTTCTAGAAATATAATTTAAAAATGCAATAACGTAACAATAGAGAACTGGCAGTGAAAAACGTACGAAATTTTTTTGTCAAAATTATCGCTGATTGTTATAAATATTTATAATCGGTTATAAATTTTCATTATCAGGCAATACAGAAACAATGCCTTATCAATTAATAAAAACGATTTTGTAATGCAGAATAGGAGCAAAGTGCAAAATCACATTTTCTAAGCACGTACATACAAAATAAGTACGAGATTTAAAAATAACGAATTACTTCATACATGTTCGAGAAAAAAAATTATTGCTATTTTAGAAATTATTTATATTGCGATTTTTTTTATAATGTTTACAACTACTTTTATAATTAATGATACTTTAATTTAAAATAGATTATAAATCAACAAAAACACATTAATTTTAATAGAGCTAATTATTTTTCAATAAAATAATGTTTCTTTTACACTTCAAAACAAAGTTTTGTTATAAAATTTGTCATAAATTTTGTAATATATTTATAAATTTTTTTAAATATGAAACTAATATTAATATTTACGTAATACTAACTTTAACTACCATCATTTAAATCATGTTTTCAATCAAAGAAATAAATTTTTCTTCACCTAGGTCAATTAATTTTTTTTTCTATTAATAAATATTAAAAACAATTGACATCTGTCGCCTTTTGAACTTGATTCCGAATTTCACTCATATGACAGGCCATAATGAAAATAAATATGGTAAAAAATAACTTCTAATGGTCAATCGAAATTTATTTTTTGTCATATATTTGTCAAATATGTTATTTACTTTTAAAATTATTTAGTTGATAAGAAAAATTTATTTGTAAAGATTTAACCAGCGTTTATAATACCGGACCTTATACTTGAATATTTAAAAAATAGGATAATTTTCTTTGAAAATTTTATCAGTTCTATACATTTGGAAACAAACAAAATATAAAACAGCATTTACGAATAATGTACATATTATGTTTTTTGAATGAAAATAAAAATTCATAGTCATACAAATTTATCAGACAAAAAATTTCAAATATCGATTTGTTTGATGTTTGATCAGAATGATTCGTTGCATAGACAAAAATTACTGTAAATGATATGTTTTGAATAGTGAGTAAATGATACAAAATATTTTTCATATCTTTTTTTTTTTTTCATTCGCATTTCTTGTAGTTTTACGTCATTTTGTAACACAGATATATCAAAATACATGTATGTGTTTACTATTTTCCGATGTTAGCCTTTCATTTAAATAATATTGGAGACGTACGTAATAAATAAAACATATATATTTTTATTATATAATTTATTAGTTCTTATAAAATAAAACTGCTTTAGGTTCAAGTTATGTATTAAAATTTATTTATAATCAAAAATCTGATACAGTAAAAAAAATCTTTCAGAACTCTTTTTCATTTTTCTTTTCATTGGTTGATTCTGATTGGTTCATCTCTTTCACCGTCCTTGATGGCGTGGATTGTTTCTTTGAACTAGCCAGAATCGGCCAATGGTACAGGTATATATACCAGATTACGGAATAGAAACTATTCAGTCACCAAGCACTGAGAATGCCATCTTCAATGTATGGCGAAACATCAGCGATTAGTATACAATTTTTAGAATTTTCTAAGCTGGTATACTACGGTATACCAGCTTAAATTTTTTTATAAATTTAATGGATACCGTTTTTGTCTTGATTATTGTAAAATAAACCATTTTAGGCGATTAAAAAAATAATAAAAAAAATTTTTTATGAATTTTTTAACATTAAAAAAATGCATAAACATAAAATATTTTAAAATATTTAAACTACAAAAATTGAAAGGAACTAAAAATTTAAATTAAATTATTCTAAATATTAGAAACAATTTAAATTACACGGTAAACAGTTGAAGTTAAGTTGAAAATAATGAACGGCTATGACATTCATTTCTCTCGCTGCATCTTGACATCATAGTGAATTGTTCATTGTCAACAGCTGTCATAACGTTTCGCTGACTCGAGTCTCATACCTGCTCTCTCCCTCTCTCTCTCTCTCGCTCGTTCTTTCTCTCACCCTCAACCGGATAGCTCATTTGGACGCTAAAACGGCGGCTAATCGTCGCGACGCCAACACCGTCACACACCTCTTAACCCCCCACCTTCCTTGCCAAACACGTCAAAATACACTGTATTTAAATGTAGCGCAACAAATATATTGTACTTGGATTCGTTTGAAAATTTTGAAATCATTGAATGCCAAGAGAGTGGAGAAATGCGAATATTGACCAATGGAACGAAAGTTAGTTATTTGTGATAATGAATTTAATTATATGTAAGTTATATTTTATTTTAATTTAAAATAATAATTTAATTTAAAATAAATCAATATAATTTTTTATGTGATAATTCAAGCCTATATTAAATTTTTTACAAATATTGAACTTACAATTAGTCACTTTTAATAGCACTCTGACTAATTTTTAGAAACCATTAAATTTAGATTACATTAGTAGAGTTAGTGGTAGAGTACATTTACAAACTTTTTTTCAAATCACTTTACTCTACTAAATTTGGTAGAGTAACTATTTTTACAATGCCAATAGTTTGGTGGAGGACAGTTCAGTTTAAAGTAGTCATTTTTTGTAGGTATTAAAACAAAATATTAATTAACGATGGCAATTATTTGGCAGTATCTACAACTCCCATTCAAAAATACGTTTTGCACCAGACAATTTTACTCTACTGCAATGAATCTGTTTTCACTGGTAGAGTATAGTACATATTTTGGTAGGGAAAGGGCAAGTAGAGTGTAATATTTCACATATGCTATCCACTCTATTCTCGCCGTTACTATTTTTAGTAGTCATCTTTCACTATCTCAAAATGTTTACATTGTGCTAGTAATGGAGTAGTACTCACTCTACCACCGTACTGCACTATTAACTCTACCAATTCACGTTACTATCAAATTTTATATTGTATTTATATGTACAATAAATAATATGTAAATTTATTAAAAAAAGTTTTTCACAAAAATTCTCGCGAATCAGGAATACATCTGAAAAAATCTTGATTTTTTTTTAAGATTGAAAAATAATCAGAATGACTCAATCTCGAGATCAAAAATAATCAAGAAATTAAAAGCTCTAGTTCCTATAAGTATAAAACTATAAAGTAATATCAAGTAATATGTAACTAAAACTTAACGTAGACACTACTAAATCTAAAAGTGATTTCAGATTTCATTTAAAGAAATTTTTCATTGACAAAAACTAGTATAAGTTTGATGATTATCTTAGTGACAAGTTTTAATTGTCAATTGTAATGTAAATTCTGTACTGTGTACTCGTACTAAAATTTTTATATATTATTTTTTTTTTGACTAACTTTTTCCTATACCATGTATTAGTTATTATTTTTATTATTAAAATGAAACGGCTTCAGGTTGTAGTTCTGTATTAATATTTATTATTTATTAATAATCGGCGTTTCGACGTACTCGACGTACATCTTCATCAGGAAAAATGATACAAATACATAGAAACAAGTTAGTACTACATTTTTAAGTATTACGAATTGTAAGTGAAAACTAATTTATCAAATCGTAATATTGAATAAAATTAAATAAAAATCATATCATATATCGCAACTGGCCGATTCACTTCAATGCTTGAGCTACTGTCATGCTGTCAAGGTGAGCCCGGGTGTCACGTGATGCGCACGCACGTGCCGAATTGCCAATGTCATATATACATACATACATTCGTATAACCGCTGTTTCATCCATATACGACTATATAGCATACACATGTCTTATACACAATATATGTAAATTGCTTTATTATAAATATATCGCGTATGTATTTGTTGTGTTTGTTTACATTTATGACGCGCTGATAATTGTTATTTAGACATTAAATTGTACCTACGGATTGACTCGTATATTTAATTTGACCGATTAAGGTTACTTTGATCAAAATGGAAATTTTTTATTTTATAGTTTGTTTAATTATTGTATTTTGTATTTAATTAAGAATTATTATACTAACATCTATCACTAGAAAAAATATGTTTGAAATTTAAATAATGTGTTGTTCAAATAGGACACGAGTCGCTTTTAACTACATAATATTTAGAGCCAGTTGCATAAAACGTTATTAATTTAATCAATGAGTTAATTGTCAATTGTTTTTAAAACGCTGCAAAACAGTTATTTTAAAAGTATTTAACTATATTTTGTGCTACCGTCCCTTACACGATACAAAAAAAAATCAATAGCATCTTGGTCTCATTTTGATAACACAGCGCTAAAATTTACTCTAGATTTTTTTACGGTGTATGAAATAATAAGAAATATAAAAAAAAATAAAATTTCCAAATTATTGTCTGTCTATGGACACGCGTGGAGCAAATTAGGCTGAACAAATTGTTATCAAATTTTATATTTAAGCAGGTGATTATTTATTTCAATTTAATTAACATTTGATGAAGATCTATCAACTGGAAGTGATAATTTACTGATATCACTTTTATGTGTTTTACGAATATTTTTCAAAAAATATATTTAACAAAATTTGCTAAACAAGTTATAACTAACAACTTTTATTTAGAACATTTTTCGATATGGCTAAATATTTTTTTTATAATTTTTCATATTTTTATGATACATATTTATGATTCTGTAAACAGGTGGCATATTTATGTAAAGACAGTTTTGTTTTTAATTAGCATGATTACAGTAATAATTTTTCTATTCCATAAATTTATTTATCACGATGGTTTTTTTTTTCTATTGATTAAAATGTCACATCTCGCCATAGCCACTAGAAGTAGGTCCAAATTTTATTAGTAATTAAAATAAAATTATTACTATATAATAAATATTTTCTGCGTAAATATCTTTCTAAATTATAATAAATTATATTCTCTGGCTAGACAGTAAGACCTTGATTTTTTCTATTAAAATAATTGTAATACAATAATAATATTGATAATCAATGCAAACTAAATTAAAAATAATTTATTAATTATTTCTTCGGTAATTTTTAATAATTTAATGTAATGTAATTTAAATGTACATATTTAAATTTTAAAAATATATAGAAATTCTCTCATATATTTATTTCTTAACATAATAATATAAATTGTATTGTAATGTGATATTATGGGTGTATGTGGTTCATCATCTGTAAGACCTGTAAAGTCACAGTACATTTTATCCTTTTTGAACAATAGAAGAATTCTATTTACTAAAAAGAAACCCATTAGTTTGTAAAAATTAATGTCACATTTCTGTTCACAACTCGTAAAACTTGTAGCGTTACGAGATATTTAGTTTTTTCTATTAAATGATATTTACTCTTTTGCTAAAACAAGACAGAATCTTGTAAGATGTTAAAATATGAAATAAATTCTTCTAATCGATTTAGTAAAAACGTAAAAAGTAATAATATTTTTGTTTTTTAACTTTGAAAATATTTATTTTAATCCTATGATAAATAAATACGTGATAACAGTATCAGTGATGATAATGAATAAATTTTGCAAAATAAACCAATATTTTTATTTTTTAATCTGCGTTTAAGCGAAGGGACATATGCTTTTTATCGGCACCCCTGTATAAGAGATTATCTTATCTCTACTAATAAGTAAACAAAATATGTTTGCTTCATATCGATTTTAAATTCGATGAAAATGAATATACATTGTAATTTTACATATTCGATTTATTAATCTGCCAGATAAAAACTGTAATGAATTATTAATATTTAGTTTTCTTGTTTGTGTATTTAAGAAATACAAATAAAAAATGCATCTCTTGTTTTGTAGTGGCCTAAAATATGATTCTGCAACTTTTTTCAAAATTATTACAAATATAGTAAGTTAATCTGAATTTTTGTTCATAATTATTTAATTTGGCCTACACTGGAAGTGATATAGACAAATTTTGTTATAATACCCGAAACAAATAATTTTTTTCTCATCTATGAAAAACTTTGACAGACACTGTATATAAAATACTAAAAAAAGTAGTCATAAAATCTATAATATTTGAATGATGTTACTTTTTATACAATTTATTGAAATTAATTGTTAGCTCCGTTAACAAATAACCCTACTAACGAATAATTCGATTAAACCAATATTTTTCTATATAGTAGAATAGATTAAAACATCGTGCATTGTGAAACAAATTAAATTTGTTAACCGAGGTATTAATGTATTTGTGTTTTAATTTTTAATTTACAAAAACTCAAAAAATTGTTTGTCACATTATTATAATATTTTAAACACTAGAAATGCATATCATACTAAATACATCAACATATTTCTATTTGTTACAATTTTCATTATTTAAAATTCAACCTAATTTTTTACTATACAAAAAAATTCTATATTACAAAAAGTTAAATAGCTATAGAAAATACAAAACATGTGACCACATTAATATTATTATTAATTTATATTTTTTTGATATTATCACTTGATAATAATTCAACATAACGTTTGTTTACAGTTGTCAGTATGTTACACACACACACACACACACACACACACACAGTTACACATATATTTATAAATATAAACATGGAAAATATTGAATTTGGCCAACGTTCTGATTAGGTAGTTTATAAATAGAGAACTGTGAGAAAATAAAACTTTTAGTTATTTTTATTTTAACTAAATTTCTTCAATAAAAAATGTTTCTAATATCGAAATTAAATATATTATTTCAATATAGACTTTAATACAATAATAATAGAAATATTTAGGAATTGAAATTTAAAATTTTACCAATTGGAATTCAAAATTATTTCCCAAACACTGTTCTTTGAGTCTTGGAAATATTACAAGCAAAAGAATATCTTTCGAATATGTACTTATGTAGTCTTAGGTACTTATGTAACTTAGGTAGTCAGGTTCACTACGATTGGAAAGTTTGACTACACGAGCCGTAGGCGAATGCGACAATCTCGGGAATGAAAAAAGACACTTTATGAATACGTTTCTTACACAAACATCAAAATACAAATCTGAAATTTGACTTTTCTAACTCCAAGATAGTGAAACTTGTTTCAACTGTTTACAAATGTACATATTTAGTGTTATGTATTTATACAACGCTACACTGCAAAAAATTAATGTAAATTTACATATTTTATGACTTTAATTCTTTCATAAAAATGTAATATTACATAAATTATTATTGTAAAATGCTGCTATTTTACTGTTAAAAACTATGCACTCTATAAACGGCGTTATGGCGCAACCTGTCTTGATATTAAGGCAGTTTGGTAAAGTGTGTCCACAAATGACATAAACTCATTCTATAGAGAGTTTGCGAAAATGTTTCAAACATAATACAATGAATTTATAAAAAATGGACAAACTATACAAAGTTTTCTTAACAATCTTAGAAAAAATTATTATTTATGTCTTTATAACTACCAAATTTAACTAGTACCATTCCAAGTTAAAATTAAATAATGTATAGACAATAGTTTGCCCAACTCAATTGTCGAGTCGGCAAAAAAGCATTAAATTAGTTAAATACATCATTTGAACCTAAAAGAATATTATTTCTACATGTGTGTAAAATCGGTATACATGGTACACTATGATGCCTAAACTCAAGGTGACACGTTTACACGAGCTACATATACATACATGCACATACACAAACAAATAAAAAAACACACATCGTAAATACATACACACAAATACGTCGACATTTTCCAAGTGCGCGTTTATTTTCCATTTTCAATACAATCAGTGACGTCAGCCGACTAATAAAAACCGAGCAAAACGCTTTGCCGACGTACAGAGAGAGAAATCAGACGAAAATTGCAAACTATCATATATATATATATATAATTTCATACCGTCTATTGTTTTACTCTGGCGGGGCGAGGGACGAAGGTACAAACACGCGTCAGGTGGGATTACGCGGGTGTTGGCGGGACAAGGGGAGTGTTACGTAACCTTATATTGCGCTTTGAATGTGCATAGCAACGAACAACATATTTGATTAGAGAATTAGACGTACTTAATTTATTAGGTTTTCTGCCAATTGGGCATGTTGCAATTTTTCGTAGATTTGTTTTTGATTCTTATATAGGTTAATAGGACGATATTTCTGTTATGATCCGAACAAATTTTACTATCAGCCGGTTTCATAATAAATACTTAAATTAAAGTCGACTTTAAGCCAGCAAAACAGCATCGTTTTCAAATTCTATCGACATAATTATAATTGGTAGTCAATAAAACGATGTTTTTTTGTCAACTTTTCAAACTTCTAAAATTATTTATTATAGGTAGCCTATGAGAGAATGCTTTTTGATCAGCTTAAAGTCGACTTCAGTTAAAGTGTTTATTATGATCAATATTCTATATATGATACTCAAGTTCTGTTTGTTTGTTTTAAAATCAAAATATTTACATTTAAATACAGTGCACATCGAAACTCGGGATTTTTGGTCAAAATTACCGATTGATATAATAATCAATAAATAATTATATATATATATATATATATATATATATATATATATATATATATATATATACAGGGTGTTAGGTAAATATGCGTCAAAAATTCAAGGAGTTGTTCCTTGACCTATTCTAAGAATATTTTGTCTTATGATGATTTTTGAAAAACCCACTGAGTTTATCCAGTGAAGAATTTGGACGACTTGCAAAATCCGATAATTGCTGGGTGTAACTCAATTAGAAACGATCCTCGTGTGTTTGAAAGAGTTCGGCAGTCAATGACGAGAAGATTGAATGCTGGAGGAAGTCATTTCGAACATTTATTGTAGATTGAGCAACTTTACATGTACTTTTTGATAATAAAATGTTGTTACTGTCGCAAATTTTGTTCACCCTGTATCTTCGAAACAAAGAGGTTTTTCAAAAATCATCATAGGACAAAATATTCTTAGAATAGGCCAAGGAATAACCCTTTGAATTTTTATCTAACACCCTGTATATAAACTAGAAATATTGATGTAAATTTATATATTCTATGAATATATTTTTTCAGAAAAAATGTAATATTACAGCAATTATCATAGTAAAATTTACGAAATACTGCTATTTTACTGTTAAATTACATAAATTTATTTTATATTTTTTACATAACAGTACAGTACCCACTACTCGTATAAGCTGTAGGTCCCTTGCTTGGCTGTGGGATAACGAACCGCACCATTGACAATGCAAGTGAAAATTGTTCAGCTCATCAACACCATGGTTACCACCTTTAAAATCTTAACTAGAGGTTCTGTTGTCGAGAAATTTTGATTATTTTTGTTGAGTTATCATTTTTATTCTAATCTACAAAATGAATGTTTACAAAACCAAATATAAAAGAAACCGATAACCTAAACACCATATAACATAAACACCCCATAACGTAACAATTACTATTTGTCACCTGCTTTAATATAAATTTTTTGATAAGACAAAAACGTTTAGAATATTATGTATACTCACTCTTCAGATAGCTGTTAAAGT
This sequence comes from Clivina fossor, assembly GCA_963966155.1. Lineage (NCBI taxonomy): Eukaryota > Metazoa > Arthropoda > Insecta > Coleoptera > Carabidae > Clivina > Clivina fossor. The sequence goes on along the minus strand of OZ014565.1, from coordinate 6,922,868 downwards.
AATCACTGCTTAATAAGAATAAAATATCTCTACTATACTTGTGTTGTGTTTTATTTAATTAAATCAAAACCCATATCCCTAACAATTTTTAATTCCCGTTTTTCGAGGTTTTTTCTCATTTATTTCAAGATTCTTATTTTTCGAGATTTTTGCGAGAATTTCAAGAAATTAACGATAATTTAATCCGATATTGAAATAATAAGAATTATCGCGTTGATTAGCAAAATAAATTTCGAAAAATCAAACCATTAAAATCTAGTGCGCGTATTCTATGCCGTGTTTCTTCTACCGTACTCATATTGAACCCATAAATAGATTACTGCACAACTCAAATAAAAGTAAAAAATATAAAAATGTAATATTGACGTCAATAAAAAGAAAATAAATAGATTTATTATATTTAATTGCCATTAATTAAAAAAAAACAAAAGTTTGTATTTTGTTTCATTTCATGGTATTCAAAAAAAAAATGTATAAAGTAGAATTCTTTTTTTACTAGTAAAAAATTGTAAATATGTTTAAACACCATACAGTTAAGTTTCATTAGTTTTTCATGATAATTTTGTTTTTTTAAAGTTGTATAAGTTTCATGTGCTTGGTACATTCATATTTGTTTACATAAAAAAAATTACAAATACAAAATATTGTACAATTACCAGCTGATCTTGAATTTAAGTGGACTTTGTTCTATGACAAATCTAACACAATTAGCTGAGTTACAATAGGATCTGTAAATAAACAAAAAAGCCAGACATCCATATTGTTATTATAGTTGAACAAAGCTTAGTGAAAATATAAACACAATTATGTTTAGTCTTTTTTTTTTTGTAAACTATATACTAATTGTTGTTTATGAAAATAAAACATTTGTAATGGTATAGGAACAGGTACAGTCAGTACCTAAAAAGTATTGGTAAAATATTGAATTCAGATTTTTAATAATATAAATAAAGACAAATGCGAGATTCAGCCAAAACTGATTTTCCATCTAACCAATTACAAATATGATTATAATCTTTACAAAATATACTTATTAACATAAATTATTTATAAAAACAGATAAGAAAAAAAAAATATTAATGCAAGATTTAGGCAAAAATATCAATCATATATCTATTTTTGAATGTCCGTTTAAACTATTTTTTTTTATATGCATTCTGAATTAAATGTATATAAGGATAAAGATTTTAAATTTTCAGGTAAAGCATTGTGTAGTGTGAAAGCAAGATAAGAAAATTAATTTTTAAATTTTGATTTATCAAAGGATGACATGGATGTACTTTTAATAAAGTGCGTATATCAAAGTTATATATTTTTCCAAATATTTTATTATTTCTATTCAAAATGAAAATTTTGGAAAGTGTTCAGTTTTAATGAATATAAATAAAATTTATCAAAATGTTTACGTTATTGATGAAAAATGTGCTATTTTATAAGAATTTGTTAAAAATAATCAACTGTAATTTTCAAAATAATTTTAAGTAATTATTTATAAAAATAATATTTCATAGTAAAAAATTTTCAGAACTGATTAAACTGTTTTAGGTTAAAGTTCTGTTTAGTTATTTATTTAAAAACGATCACAAGATAAAAAATACTAATGACATTACAGTAAATAACAATTCATAGGAACAAGTTACTAGGTAACAAACAAGTAACTAGATCATATAATTTATAAATTTTTAATTAACGGAAGCCAAATTTTATTTAACTCAGTGCCTGCACAGTGATTGATGTTATCCTTTTCTTTATAAATTTCTATTGCTTCTCTTATCAATATGCTGCTAATATTAATTGGTCTAGCAATCAATATTGCGTTGAAAAAAGTTATATATTAGTTTATTTTATTAATTAAGCAATATGTTAATAATCTAAAAAATACATATCATTAGCAACTGAAAATTAGTTTCAGCAATTTGCCATGGAACATCCTGTACAATATAAATTTCGAGACATTACTTTCTTCGTTCAGTTTTCATAACGTAACATTTCGAACAAGGTTATAATTTTCCTATTATCAGCGCAAACTCTTTCCAATATAAAGTCATATTATGAATCTATAGACCAATATATCGAATGATTGAGGGGTGCTGGGTACGCCCACGCATTTATAAACACATTCATATATAGAGAGAGACAGAGAGAGATATGTACACGCGACCCGATACCTATATAAGAACGAATCGAAACGGTACGGAATAGGAAAGGGACTAGTTTCACGTCACACATCATATCTAATCGGTTTCCAACATGAACTTTGTTTACATTGTTCTATGCCAACGAGATTAATTTTAGCTTTAGACACACACATACACATACACACACACACACACACACACACACGCACGCAGATAAAATCAATACGAATTTTTACTCGATTCAAAACGTGGTACTCATCACAAGAAAATGTACAACATACAGCACAATATCTAAAAATTCTCCATATTCTATAACATAAATGTTAAAATTGGACAAAATTTCTGGGATTTTGTAATGTGTTAGATTAATGAATATTTTGTAATATATAGTATACGTTTTAAGGACAGCTACTCCCTACACTCCTTACTATTATCTATTGCATGGAACTATAGCACCAAGCCCCATACTTGTTTAATGCTGTACAATTACAATTTTTTTTTATATAAACATAAATTTTAAAATTTTTAATAATCTTTAGACTTTCACGGCTGGTATCTATTGAATTTATAGAATTTTCTGTGCTGGTATGTCGTAGTTATTCTCGTCACAGGCGTTTTGCCATACATCGTACGAGTAGATGGCATCCTCAGTACTAGGTGACTGAATCAGTCAGTGCTTTCTACTTCTTGTAATATAATATACTATTTTTTAGTGTTGCCAATCTTTGTATGATAAAAATATGGAATTATAAGAGAAATAAAAGTTTTGCCTAGTTCAATATTGTTCATTAAATGATAGAAGCTTTCACACACACACACACACACACACACACATACACATAAATACACATACAGGTAAATTTACAATTACTTCGAAACCAATGGTGTAGTTTAGAAAAGATATTTAACAGAGCGTAAAAAATCAATAAATTGACTGAAAAAATGTTATTAATTTAAGTGTTCGTTACTTTAATATGTTACTTTTTATTATAAGAGAACATAAAGAGAGACAAAATTATTGTGTTTAATTAAATTAAGATATAGAATATGAAAAATATATGTGTCAATTTAACCCGTTATGCAGAATCATTTTCGTTAAAAATAACAGTATGTTAGAATGAAAATTCTTGGATATCGTAGAAATTTCGTTTCAATATTTTCAATATTTTAGTAAGTATTTATTTTATATATTGTAATTATATATTATTTATCACTTACAATTGAAATAAATAATTATGTTTATCAACTGCATTTTAAATTTCTAGCAATCACAAAAAGACGCTTTTAAAATTTAATAAAAATATTAGTTAGTATTTTTTGATTTTATTTTATTATTCTGAATCTAATCACAAATTTATTTTCTTAAAATGCATTTTCTTTTCTAATCGAAAAATATCAAATAGTTTCTTTATAATTATTTTGTTTTGAAATTATTTTTTATGGTTTAACGAAAAAAGTATTCAATAAATACTTTAGAAAAATTGCATTCTTTCAATTATTTCTTATTTACTCATTATTTTTGCAATATAACTTTGATAACAAATTGTTAAAAAAATCTTTGTACAATAAACAATATATGTATAATGTTAATAAAAGAATTCAAAAATTTGATTTTTATAATATTGCAAATTTTTTTTTAAATATTTTTATTTAAGTGTTTATGACAATTAGACAAAAATTCTTATAATTATTAAGTTTTTCATTAACAAGTGGAAAGAGTTTCTGTCATAGCCTTTTGGGTACATGGCGTGATTATGTATGTAATATAAGTAAAATGTTAATAGAATATTTTTAAATATAATATAATCTATAAGTATAAAAATTTATTTATAATATTAATTTTATATGTTTAAAAATAACAAACATCGATCTTTGCACTGAAACCAACGTAACTTTTTTTTATAGAATATTTTAACTATTTATAACTTTATTGTTATAATACGTAAAAAGGAAACAAGATTTGTGTTTAGCAGAAAATAAATATTATTATCTTATCTTTTTATTTCCCTTTATCTCCTACACGAAAATATTTTGCAAGTGCCTATAACAAATGAAAACAAATTTTAAACAAAGATTAGCTAAATAGTGTAATCTAATCTTTGAAAAAACCAAAACTAAAGACGTTGCAACGCCGCATATAACCAAAAATTTATGCTTGCTTTGTTTAGAAACTGATAAAATTTTCAATTATATTATTACAAATTATTGTTAATTTTTCGTAATATTATCGACAAAAAATTCAACTAAAAGTTGCAATTTCACATAAAAACCATAGTGAAAAATTTACGATAATAAAGTTATATAGCTGGACTGCGCACGTATTTCTATAATACGAAGTTTTAAACACATGTTTGAGATATTAAAACGTGTATCTGCAATTTCTAAGATAAATAGTGGAAGCAGATTTTTAAAAGAATATTGATTGGAACTCTAAACAGAAATTTGCTATTTTACATAGAAACCATAGTAAAAAAATACATATTATTTCAGCAAAACGATGGTTTACATAAATTTTCTGTAAAAATAATATAATTTTGTAATTTTAATTAAAATAATAAATTTACCATATTATATATGTTTTTTTTATCGAAAAAGTAAGTAAACTTACATAAAATATACGTATTTTACATTTATATGTCAAAATTCTCCTATAACTTCTGTAAATTCACATTTTAAACTGGTGTGAATCAGTTGCCTTGGGTTTTTCTGTAAAATTACAGTGTACGCCTTTCTATTATACAATGGCACCAATGCAATTAGTACAATATACAATGTGTCCAAATTTACCGAGAAATTAATATTAGGGATTTTGTATTATTTGCATTTAGCTGGATATTTTGTCAATATAAATACTTAGTTTGTGTATTTTGTTTGAAAGTGCATTGTAATTTTTCATGTACTTAGACTTGTAAAATTTAAAGAATTTTACCATTTTTTTTGTGAAATAAAGCAAATGTTTACCTACTAATGTCTTTTTTGAATAAACATATTAGTGGTTAGTGTTACTGAAAAATATAAAATAAAATATTTGAATTTTAATTATTATACCTATAGTTCCTGGTAACAATAAACCAAGACCTATCTTGTAATTATAATAAATTAAAATATTATTTGCTTCTTACTTACTATAAAAAGACAAATTATTTATTGTATTTCTGAATCCAAATCAAAAGTAGAATTAATTTGTAAATAAAAGCAATTACTTGCTCAATTCAAACCAACACAGCTATCATTTAATATCGAGTTGCCAAGGTTGTTAAATTTTCTGAAATTCTTATCTAAGTGAATCGATAGTAAGTGGATTAAATGTCAAAATAGGTAAAAATAAAAAAAAAATATATCATATTTGATAAACACGTTTACATAAATAAATAGTTGTTATTATGCTAAGTCAAATTATGTTAAAAGTAATCGAAGAAAATAAAATGAGGATTAGCGCTTACATTCTTTTGTTATCTGTTTATAAGCATGGATTATAATTAAAAATTTGACGATCAGCTGGTGAGAATGTGAATGTTTTCGAATAAGAGCGTTTTGACATTTTTTTAATTGTGATATGTGACTGTTTTTGCTCTGATATAAACGTGACAAAAAAATGTAATGTTTAAACATTTATGTATTTTAAAGAAATATTGCTGATATAATAGCAGAATGTTCATAATTATGTTCATAATAAAATTAAAATCGAAGAGAAAAATTATCTTATATGGCTTATATTCTATTTCGATTATAATCTTTCAATTTTGCAGCACAAACATCAAATTTGTCTGCTGATATGATAATTAACATACATACACATACAATCACGCCATATACTCACAAGGATATGGTACAAATTTTTTTTATTCAAGCAGAAATTAGTTTTCGCCAAACTTTCCTATCTAAACAAGCAATTTTTACTTCGTCTATGTTTATGATATCTCTCATACATGCTCTTTATTCATACCACTTGGAAACATTCGCTCACGTAAAACGCTTTTAATCATACCTAAGCCGTTCACTCATCGAACTGTATCCTAAATTTTAATTGTAAATCAAATAAAATTTGTCACTGTCGCATTGGAAAAAGTACTAAAGTTAATATGCTAAGCTACATCTATTAACTATATTAAAAATATTAATTATTACTGTTATAGCTGTATATTAAAGCTGTTGTGATAGATCAAACGACAAATCAATATCAACATTATCATTACATTGAATAAACCTAAAAACATTAAAGTTAATAATAAGCTACATCTAATAACTGTACTAAAAACGATAATTAGTACAATTATAGCTGCATATGATTGATTCAATAAAGTTGTTTTGTAATATAAGCCTAAAGACTACAGCAAATAACTGTGCTAGAACAATAATTAGTACATCAGTTATAGCTGCATATAATCTGATAAATTTGTTACGATAAGTTAGGCGATTAACTATCATTAACATTACCGAGCATAAACCTAAAATCATTAATGTTTATGCTAAGGTATATCTAATAACTATACTAAAAACTATAATTAATACAGTTATAGCTGCATTTAATCCAGTATAGTTATTGAGATAAATCAACTTCTACTTTAACATTTCGTAGCATAAGTCTAAAAGTACTAAAGCTAATATTAAGCTACAGCAAATAAGTATACTGTAAACGATAATTAGTACAGTTATAGCTGCATATGATCCAGTTAAGCTGTTGCGACAGGTCAGGCGGCAAATCAGCATCAACATTACATTACTTTATATTCTTTACGTTCTCTCTCTCTCTCTTGCTTCGTTTTTGGTTTTCAAAACTGAAACGTTGCGCGACGTCCAGTGTTGCTGGCGTCGTTTTGCGTCGTCGGTACGAATGGTCGTATGCTGGATAGAAACCCTTCCCGTATTTAAACCAAACGAAGTAGACAAAGACAAGACGAACCAAAGCAGAGGGTAAAATGATTATAGCGCGTGGACGAGCCGCCACGTTTATATATAATACGTTACTTTGCTCTAGAAAGGGATATGGCAATGGGGGCGAAAAGTATTTAGGAATAAAATGAATTTTGAACTAAATCGCTGTTTTGATCATTCAATTAATTCTCATTTGGATTGCGGCTTTAGCAGTAGCAGTTGCAGTTGTAGATGTTATTTTTAATAATGTATTTACATTTTATTTGTGCTAAAAATAAAAAGTACACTGATAAAAATATTGCTCTAAAATAGTGATTACTGTGATTAGTGATAAAATAGTAAAAGTATTTACGACTAAAATAGAATTTGGTCTAAATTTAACAACAGGTTATTGGAATATTTATTGATATATGTTAGTTTTAATAAATAACCTGTTTAAATTTTATTTCTGTTAAAGGTGTGAAATTTAGTAATAGCATTTTTGACTAAAATAGATTTTAGACTAATTTTTTTTAAAAATATAATTTCTATTTTTTTTTTGAACTTTTATTTGATAATTTCGATTTCGTTGAACAGATATAATATGGTAATTTAGTACTAAAATTATATTAATTAATTAACATTATTATTAATAATCGACGTTTTCACGTACCTACTCGACGCACATCATCGTCAGGAAAAATGATATAAATGGCATATACAGTTGATAAACAGAACATAGAAACGAGTTACTAGATAACAAAATGAGTAACTTGTTTCTATGTTCTGTTTATTTACTGTACATGTCATTTGTATCATTTTTCCTCGTCGAAATGTCGATTATTAATAAAATTAACACAGGACTAAATCCTAAAGCCGTTTTATTTTAATATAATCAGTTCTGAAAGATTTTTTTACTATATTAATAATATACTTTCAAAATATATACGTTAACGATTTTTATATTAATAATATAAATAAATCTGACTAGTGGGTTCCAAACCTGTCATATACAGTAATATAATGAATATACCAATTCATTTTTATAAGATTGTAAACGGCAGAAACTATTAAATTTCAACATGAACGCAATTTAAACTGACAACTTTATGTATAACAACTAAACACATTGCAAATGAACAAGAATTACTAGTATATTTGTGCAAAATTGTTAATATTTCTTTGTTTAATTTCAATCAGTGGTTTTCGAAATAAGTATAACTTAGTTGAAACAATGCCTAATTTATTAAATATTGTTATTAAAAAAATTTGTAATATAGTAATTAGGCAATTATTTTAACACAGTTTTTAATGAATAATAATTTAGGTCAAACAAACATTAGCATCATTTTCAATAACATTGTACGATTAACAAATTATAGTATACGGCTGTTATCAAGTTGACCTTCGTCTGCATTAACCAATTGAAATCGTAATCCGTAAGATTTTTATGTGGGAATAATTTACATATTTTCTAACACATTAATAGATATACGCATGAATTATTAACAATTTTTTTCTTATTTTATGTAAACAATATTATTGTTTTATTTTAATAATTTCTATATATACGCATATTTCGTGAATATTTTATTAAGAATTAAAATTAGAAAATTGTCCTTCAAGATGGCCTCATATTAAAAGATGTCGGTTTTTAGTTTTGTATTAATATTTATTAATAAAGCCGTTTTATTTTAATATAATGAGTTCTGAAATTTTTTTTACTATACATACTAAATGTAAATAACCATTTTTTAAAACATAGTTATAATTTGAAGAATATATATGAAATATAAATTAAACAATTTTATTGTAAAACAATAAGTTTTGGATAAGGAACATAGAAATCTAAAACTTAGCCAATAATAGCTCAACAAACACATTCAGAGTGCTTAATTAAAATTTTAGATAAATTCATAAAAAAATTGTCAATATCGAAAATCATTATATCATCAGAATTTTAATTATTGCATATAAAAAAAAAACCGAAAGATATAACATTTAGGAAGAATTGCATTTAGTCCTCGTAAAACGACGCCGGGAAGGCAAAACGCAGCACACCGAACAGTACAGCGGTACAGCTAGAGACTCTGTACGTGTGCACACGACCAACAGTAGTACAGCACAGTAGATCGGATGAGTGGAGCAGGGCAGAGCAGAGCAGAGCAGAGCAGAGCAGAGCCGAGCCGTACAGTACAAAGCCCGTCCTGCTATATAGTATTGCTGTTGTAGCGTAGCAAAGCAGCCGGTGTGTTGTGCGGTGATATAGTATCGAGTAGAGAGCAAGAGCAGCTAGCGGCAGGAAAGTGTAGGAGCGACAGAGGGCGACGCGCGGTAAGCGCGACGCACCGCACCGCGACAGAGACAAGTGATGTCGATGACGAGCGGAGACGCACGGGAGTTCACGCTCCACCCACAGACACGCTAGATAGATCTGGCAACGTTGTGAACCCGCTCGCTATAACCGATATTGTGGCCGAGGATGGAATGAAGGGGAAATTGAGCTCGGGTCAGATCGTTCCTACCACCACCACCACTACCACTCGTTCGAAAAGCATTCGCTCTCTCTGTCGCGCGTGCGACGCTCGTCTCGTTCTCCTCGTTTTCAGTGCTGTTGTTAGCCTTTAGTATGTGTGGTCGTGCAGTTTGCTTCGGTCCGTTTGTCGTTCGACATCGTCGTCGTTTGTTCGACACAAGTCAGGAGTAGTACGCGACCTGTCGATCACCCACCTATCATCATTTACAACTCTACGCGCTGGAATTGTGTTTTTATTAGTGTGCTTGAATTAATAATACACGGAGTGTTGTGGCTATACAGCGCTTTGGAACAAACTTAGCCAACTTTTTCAAACGGACCCTGAATTCGTCGACTTAGTGTTTTGTGTATTACTGGTTTCTCCAGTACAGATTTTGTACTTTGGTGTGTGAGCGGAACATAAAACATTCTTCTCGTATGTCTGTGTGCCAATGCTGGGTTATACATCCTATAGGTATATATCAAATCATCATGGGATTATTTCTTTCATATACATACAAAAATCTTGTACTATATGAAAGTCTTGTGTCTATGTGTGCATCGTAAAGTTGTGATTTTTTTAGTGTTCCATCAATTTCATTTTGTGATTGTTCAGTGAAATTTTCTCACTTACTTTGGATTATAATTTGTGAAAGTGGCATCATCTGTCAACTTAGTCAAACTTGATTTAAAAAATATAATTGGAAATTACTTTATTATGAAATTTTTATCACCGATTCTATTTTATGTTCATTGATTTCGTTCGACGAACACATTGTCAATATTTACGTAATTATTCATTCAATGCCAAATTTGCATCGACGATGACAATATTTAATTTCGAATGAAAAAGAATTTGATGTCTACCAGCGAAATATCAATTGTGGTATCGAAAAAAACTAAATGATTGTAATATCCAGCGAAGTTCACATGTAATACTAAGAGAAAGGAGTTTGACAACAATTTGTAAACCATCGACTAGAGTAGAGTAAATAAACGAAAAAAATAAGGTGGTGACACGTGTAAAAGTAAGCGAGCGCAATTGATATTCGCGGTGTCGGAAATTTCGCTGGTGGTGCATCAAGTGTGTTGTGTGGCTGTTGTTATTCGTGTGTTTTGATCTCGTTGGACGTATGTTTGCATCCGGCCGAAGTAACACTGGACCTGGTGTGTGTTTTAGGGATTGGTCGCCGGCGGGCGCCACCCAGCAGCAGTTGTCTGTCGTGACGACAGTTTGGGGTGTCACTACGTCCACCCAGTCAGGACCGCACGCTGGTAATTTTGCCACCGCTGGTAACGGACCACCGACTACCAATATTACCGCTGCTTACCAACATCAGCCAATTGGCAAACAAACACCGAATTCCTTTCCCGGAGCTTATAGACAATCAGTATCTGGGTGAGTTAATTTTTTTGATCATTGCCTAAGTTCTAGTAAAAAATATCACGAAATATTCAATGAACAAGAACCAAGGAACAAGATCTGAGAATGTAATAAAATGACATAAATTGTATTAAAAATTGCTATATTTCTTACAAAAACAATTACAAGACGGTTAATTAATTTTCTTCATAAATGTTAGGTAAATTTCTAAGATTCATGCACAACATTCAAATTAAGGCAATATTGATGTGATCTACCAAAACTCAACTATATTTCTTCCTATAATAAATTTTTAAATAGGAAAAAATTTTATTTTCAAATATTAAAAAAATAAGGTATTTTCAATAAAATCTAAGAGAGAGTGTTTAATTCTTTATATAAATGTATTATTATATTTCTAAATTAAAAAATTATTTGTAGTCTTTTTAGACCTCTGGAAATCTTAAAAAATCAAGAATTACCAGAACAAAGTTTGAAATTTTCTTAAATATTAGGAAACTGTACACTTCTAAGATCTGTAGGTAGAATTTCAAAATTCAATTATAAATTTTCTTCTAAGGAAGATAAAATGTTTTGAAAAATAATTTCACATATTATAATTTCTTTCCCAACTGATACAAAAATTTGTAAAAAATAAATAAATAAAAAAAGTAATCTAGTTTATATAAATTACAAATTCGATACAAATTATTTATTGAAAATTAAAATATTTGATGAAATAATCATAATATTTCAGGTTTTATGTAAAATATAAACCTTAAGAACTATGATGTAATTTTAATAGCTTACAGATTATAAAGGAACCGGTATTATTGCAACTTTAGGAAAATATCAATTATTTAAATATTTCTTACAAAAAATAGTAGAAAAATGTTGTAGGTATTGTAAATAGACTGAATATCAATGAAATGATAAGTACAATATTAGATTATAAAAATTGTTGCACGAACAAATATACTTGACCTCAAGCTTCTAATTTTTTTCGGCTATATGATCCCGTTAAAAATTCTCAATTTCACGGTACTTGCTATACGTCAACTGTCGTGTTTACACAGAGATAACATTGTAAGCATTTTTCTGTGGCTTCGTTCTTCATCGTCTAACAACAGCACATGTCCGTTGACTTTTTCCAAACTTTTCAAACATTGGGGCAACTATTTTATTATAATATTTCACAGTTTATCGTTGAAAACAGTGCGTTGCAATTAGGGTACGTTTTGCTATGAGAACAAAGCTCGTTCGCAGTTAACAAGGGAAAGGGGTTTACGAGCAAAAAAAAAAAACATTCATACATATGATTCAAAACTTTTAGGGTTGTCGATAACGGTTTATCGAAGAGTGGGGACAACCGAATACTCAATATGGCCGTGTGAGAGCGAGCATTCTACTTGTTATACTGTCAACGATATGTATATGCACAGAAGTTCGATGTGAACGGCTGGGTAAAAAAGCCCTTTTCGGTTTTGTGCCTACCACCGCCCTCCGACAGGGTTTTTCTTTGTCGTATTTCAAAACTATTATTCTGTCACCCTAGATGTGAGACCCTGTCAATCGTCGAATCCGACAAACGTTCGTTTGTTTTCTCCATGGACCATGCGATCTATCGTTAACGAATTCGTATCGTAGCACTGTGCAATGTTGTCAAATAGACGCACTTGGTTTTCTTTTTTTTTTTTTAATGTAAGAATTCAAGATAACGTTTTCTACCGATTTTAAAAACTTGCTACTTATCGCCTCTGTTTTGAATGCAAATTATTGTATTATTCTAGCTTACAGAAAATGTTTTTCAATTAGAAAATATTAAAAAATAATTATATCAATAAGTACAAGAAAGTTACATAAAATATAATCATTTTTTTAAATATTGTAGGAATGGCATATTTTGATTCCTAATAATTTTATGATAAAATTTATGGTTGCCTTTTTATAAAAATTTGTCAATTAGTTTGGTGCTCAAAAAATCATTTATACAGAAAGCGACCATACAAAATTATTGTCATGTAAAATAGATATCGATTACAGCAGTTATTTTTAATTCATAAATAAAATTTATAAAGCACGCAAATTTGTTGCGTTTTTGTCATATTTTTTTTTCATATAATTTGATTCTAAAATATAAAAACTAACAAATAAATAAATTCATATTCCTATAATAAATTTACTTAGAATATTTAAAAAACCATGAATTTAAATAATATTTTTATATAAAATAAAATCAAATAATGTTTAAAAACTACATAAAACTTGAATTTTGAGCTTATTAGGTTAAATAATAAAATTTAATATTTTAAATAGACCGTGACACATATATCCATAATTATTATTTCAAAATTTTAATATCCATTCATCAATACTTATAAAAAATGTTGGTTGCAGTGATTAAGGCGTTGAGATATTGACATTCTACAATTAAGATTGTGTAGGTAAATTCATAAAAAATAAATTATTACGGATATTAATTTTTAAAGAAAATTTATTTTTATTTAATCAATAAATACTATTACAAAATGCAAATACGTAATTTAACTATGCGACTAGATTGCGCGCAATTACACTGACTGAGAAAATAAGTATTTTTATGTGATCTATTTTTTTTTTCTGCGCTGACAAAGCGTTGAATTTGTGTATATGCGTTCGGTGCTGGTCTTTACTGTAGTAGTATTTGATGATACGCATTCACATTTCCGTATGTCGATACATAACCAGGAAGTAGCGTTACGGTGTATTTATAATATCTAGGCTACCTTATTACTAAATAAAACAACTTTGATGAATACGACGACAGAGTATTATATTTTCTCTTAAAATGTTTGAATCGCTGATTTGAAAATTAATTTATAATCTATAATAAAAACTAATCTTCTGCAGATTTTTTAAAGATAAATATTCGCTATACTTGCGAATAGAAAACCCGAAACTAAATATATGATATAAATAACTGTATCTCTGTAACGAAAAAAAAATAATTTAGTTTTATATCTTGTGTTTATAACCTGTCTAGACTCCGAAATTAATAATTTATATTTGTTATTTTGATACACGTTTTAATTTTATCGTATATTGACACTTTTTTTATCATAAACGCCGTGCTAAATAAGCAAGTATTTCTAGAAAATTGTAAAAAAAATGTAGTAAAGAAGCAAATGTTTCTTGCAAATGTAAATATATTGTAATACTAACAGCAAATTTTACTAATAATAATTGTAAGATTAATTGCTCAAAATGTTTATTGATGCTCCCATACAATTAACTAACTATAAAGATTCTAAAATATAAACTTAGTTTTTTCCCCGTAAATTATGCTCTAATAAATATAAAACAATTGCAGTTATAAAATGTGCAGTTAATTTCATTTACGAATTTTTGTAAAAAGCATAGTCAGATTTTTTATGTTTAATTTTACTTTATATTTCTAAAATTCTTATAAAATACCATAGTTTCATGTACGGAAAAACTTTTGTAAAGTATTTCAATTCATAGGAAAATCTATTTGAAAAATAGATATAAGTATTTTTTATAACGCATTATTATGGATAATTAATTTTTGAATTTATAATATGTGTCACAAATATAATAATTGAAAAAAAAAAGAAATTAAAAATAAAAGAGAGAAGAAATATATAAGTATTTCATTATTTATTTATTACTCTCTAGATTTCATATTACAAATACATAATTAGATGAATTGTAACCTAAAAACCGTCAGCTCAATAAAATCAATTCAATTTATTTAGGTTTCTGTGTTATAACAATGGAAACGTCTGTTTTTATGTAGCCAATACCGGAATCAATTAATTAATAAAAATATAATATAAATTTTATTTAAAACTAAAGTAAATATATAAATCATTAAGTAGTAATTTTTTTTCATTTTGGACTTAATATTTTATACCCAATAATTATGATAATTTTTTCTCGAACTTGCATTCAGACCATTAGTATGAGTAACGGTAAATAAATAAATTGCACAAATATTTACTCAAATATTTGTTTGTTAAATAAATGAATATGATACGAAAAATATTCGTATAAGTTTTCATTGTAATCTAAAAAATTACCATTTAGTTGATAAAAATATGTGTTGTTGTTGTAGGGTCGGTGGTTATGGCGTGGCAAGTCCGGGGTCCGGAATGAACGGAGCCCCTGGCGGTGGGCCGGGAGTGACGGACGTCGGCACTGGGACGCAACAGTACCACCAGGGCAACGCGCTCAACACGGCCGCGATGGTAGCTGCAGCCACCGCAACTGCCACTGCTACTGCGAGTGTGGTCGCTTTACAGGAGAATAACCAGTTTAATCAGGTAACAGAACGTACCTCTAGTTGTAGCCATTATTCCGGCCGTATTCTCTATATTGATAAATTCTTTTGTTGCGAAAATTATGAATACCAAACTGTTTCCACATCTGCTTTAATTACTAGAATTTATTGTTATTGATATGTATAATATTAGTTTGACTTATAATTTGTTAAATTCTTTTATTTTGTTAATACCTGCTTGAATTAACTTTACTAATTTATCACAGACTTATTAAATTTTGACTTTAACTAATAACTGAAGAAGTGAAGTTACATTGAATCGATAAATTAAACAAGTTAAGTGTTGTTGAAATTAAATTGTGGAAGCTTATGTTTGATATTCATGTATAATTTACTAGAAAAAATAAAAATGCTAAACATAATGAATATGTATTACTATTATTGTCAGGTTAGTTAATATCTTTGCACTTTTTTAAAATTTTAATTAAATTCGAACAAAATAATATAAAGAATATGAATTGAAGTTTTCTATATATTTTTATTATATTTAATAGTTTAAAAAATAAACATTAAATGTAGAACTAAGTAAAAATTACTAATATTTACTGCGATATTGTAAACCCTGAATCTAGTATTCGTTAAAAATTTGTTGTTGTTGAGAATTGTCTGTAAAAGTCTTCTGTCAGTACAGTAGGGGTTAATATCGTAGTATTGTTTATTGTATGAATCATTTGGCGCAAATGTGGCCACTTACACCGGTCAACCACCACACACCACCAACTGGTATTTAACAAAAACGTGGTGGCGACACCGTGACAGATGTTTCACTTACAATACACGCTTACGCTAACCTTTCTATATCGATTGCTTTTCGACAGATGCAACAACAGCAGTATGGCAGCGGATACGGTCAGCAACGAAACCACGGCCCAATGGCCATGTCCGGCATGGGCATGAGCAACATGAACGGCATGAATCCAATGAATTCAATGGCAAATATGGGCATGAACGCCATGCACAATAATATGATGGGCGGTATGGGCCCTGGTACCATGAACATGAACAAAATGGGCATGCAAGGCCCAGCCACCAACGTCTATCCGCGTAGATTGGCCCCATATCCTTCCCCCGCGATGCACATGTCGCAGAAACGCGGCCAACAGGGTTACCCCAGTACTGGCCCAGGTCCCGGTCCTACGATGCAGCCTGGATTTAATCCTAATAGTCCCCAATATCCAGCGGCGTATGGAAACGGACGCCCGAATTTCTCCAATCAATATCCCCCTCAGCAAGCGTTGATGTCGAGTGGAACTTTTGGACCAGGAGGAAATGTACGTGGTGGTAGTGCAGGAATGCGACAGACCACGCCACCTTATACGACTTCCGGACAGTATTTTCCCAGTGGATCAATGGGTCCCACCCAGTTTCCTAACCATTCGTCGAGTAGTCAATACGGAGTGAGCACTACCACTGCTCAGTATGGAGCTCCAACTAATCAGTTCCAGCAAGATGTTAACAGTATGAGGAATAATATGAATTACCAGCATAGTCCCATACCGGGTAATCCAACACCGCCATTGACGCCTGCTAGTAGTATGCCACCGTATATTAGTCCTAATCCCGATGTCAAGCCAAATTTCAACGATTTGAAACCTCCTATGCCCATTCAAAGTAAGTATCTTCTTAAAGCTTTTTTTTATTTAAAAGATTTATCAAATTGAGAGTTTAAACAAATTTTAATAAGAAAATATATTAATAAAAATTACAACCGGGGATTATAAGGATATTGACATTTTTCTAAATAATCAAGTTAAAGTTTGGACATTCAATCGTTTGCATAAGCTTTTATATTTAATTAATTTCAAACCTAATGATTTTATTCATAATACATAGTTTTAATATTTAAATTAAATATCTATAACATCTTATTAGATTCATTTTGAATAGTACGAAATTGAAAGTTCCAGGATGTGAATGTGAATGTTTGAAATGCTGATTTTATTTGTTATTTTAACTTTCAGACGATGAATTAAGATTAACATTCCCTGTTCGCGATGGCATAATCCTACCTCCATTCAGACTGGAGCACAACTTAGCCGTTAGCAATCATGTGTTCCAACTGAAGCCCACTGTTCACCAGACGTTGATGTGGCGTTCGGATCTCGAATTGCAACTAAAATGTTTCCACCACGAAGACAGACAGATGAATACGAATTGGCCGGCGAGTGTACAAGTTTCGGTAAACGCAACACCGCTTATTATTGACAGAGGCGAGAATAAAACCTCGCACAAACCACTGTACCTCAAGGATGTTTGTCAGCCGGGAAGGAATACGATACAAATTACTGTATCTGCCTGTTGTTGCGTAAGTATTTTTAGGATTTATTACTTAATTAATAATAGTTGTATTGGATTTAGAATGACCATAGAAATAAAAGGGCTAATTTCACATAATATAGATTTCAATAAGAAATACATGAAACTCTTTATAAGAAAATTAATCATTTATTTTGAATCGTCACTACTATTAGAGTTGATTAATTGATTATGAAATTCATATCAATTTTGAAATACACTATATTATTTTATGTTTTTTTATTAAAATTGTCACAAGGAAAACGCAGTTATTATATATTTTTATTTAAAAAAAGTTTATATAAATGTTAACTATTTGATAATTTATATATAAATATTTATTGGTACTTTTTTGAAATGTCATGTTTATCATTGGCTGTAATCAGTTGACGTCACTTTATGGCCGTATTTCACAACATTTTAATGTTTAATTTTCGGATTTTTTCAAACTTTATTAATTAGATATCGTTTTAAATTATTTCATATAATTGAAAAATGCTTTTAAAAACTGTATGAATTTTTTTTCCTAATCAATTACTTTTTTTTCCAGTCGCATTTATTCGTGTTACAATTAGTCCATCGACCGAGCGTTCGCAGTGTGCTGCAAGGCCTGTTACGGAAACGGTTACTAACAGCCGATCACTGTATAGCAAAGATAAAACGAAACTTTAGCAACACGGTGAGCTCAGGACCGAATCTGAGCTCGGACCGAGACCGGGATGCTGTTGAGCAAACGGCGCTCAAAGTCTCACTCAAATGTCCGATCACGTTCAAGCGCATCACGTTACCTGCACGAGGCCATGACTGTAAACACATTCAGTGCTTCGATCTCGAATCTTATTTGCAATTGAATTGCGAACGGGGCTCATGGCGATGTCCTGTCTGCAAGTAAGTTGAACTCAGCAATTGCTTATTTCAGATTTCGTAATGAAGACAATTTTATACTGATTTTGTTTGTTTGGTGGTTTTCAGCAAACCTGCACAATTAGAAGGCCTCGAAGTGGACCAATACATGTGGGGCATATTAAATACGTTAAATAGTTCAGAAGTTGATGAAGTTACTATAGACAGTGCTGCTAACTGGAAACCAGCGAAGAATTTAGCGCAAGGCATTAAGGTAAGTTCAGAATTAATTAATTAATAAAACATACAGTTTAATTCTTGATCATAGCTTTGATAATCCTAGTTAGATTCTAGGCTTTTCAACTGTGTCTTTCCATTCTTTACGATGTTTTACCGTGTTTTTCCAAATTTTGATATTTATTTTTCTTTTTACACTTCCATTTTCATTTAGTTTTCCTTTCCTTTTTATTCCTATATTTCACTTTTCAATATTTTTCAAATTTTTTGTTTATCACTCATTTTCCATCTAATTTGTGATACTTTTTTAATACGTTCTCAATTCATTTTACTAGACCAGTCAAAGTTTTAATTTCTTTCCTTCCAAATACACTAAGTAAGTTTATGTTTCACGTCTATTGAAAGTTTAGGCTTCATGTAAATCAATTTAGTTATTTAAGAAATGTTTTAGAAGATGAATTTTAATTTTTCTCTATACAAATTTCTAGATGGAAGACGAAGGTTCGGATTCGTGTGGAGCGAAACGGTTAAATAAAGCAATGTCGCCGGGCAGTATGACGCTACCGACGATGAACAACTGGGACATGTCGCAAGCGATGTCACCGTACATACCACCTGATATGAATAGCATCGCCAGCGGTTCGATGATGAACAACGGTCCGCCGCCGTACAATACGAGCAGCAGCCGTAACGGACAGATGTCGAATTCATACGATTTCACTTCCGGTTCGAATCCCGCTAGCAACGAATATAGCAGCGGTAACGGACCACTTTCGCATCTCAGCGATTCCGTTAACTCGCTCGATCCGTTAAATGCGATGGAGAAGTCGCTCAACGAACAGGTACGAATATATAGTTTTTTAACTTTCTCAGTACAATGTACAAAAATTATAAAAAGGTCAATATCAATAAAAATAACAAAAACTAACTTTGAATATCGGTATGATAGCGACGTGTTTCACGTTATTTTATGTGGGATTAAAAAATAGGTATAGAAAAAATTTTATTTATGTTTTTTTAATATTGTTTTTGGAAAATGTTAACACAATACTATAAATATAATGGCAATGTGTTGACATCGACGTTTTTATAGTTTTCTAATCAACTTATATTAACTGGATTTTCGAAAAGTAATAGACTGTTATTGTCAAAAGATATATAGTATTATAGAATGACTACACGTATATGATCAAAACTGATTTTGTTTCCAATGTTGTTTACAGATGCCACACACACCCCATACTCCGCACACGCCGCATACCCCGCACACACCTGGTGGCACGCCGGGAAGTGCACATACGCCTGGCGGCGGTAACAGTGGTCCACCAAGCGTTCCCCCTGCCAACGAGAGTCACTTAAATGGCAGCAATACGTCGACAACGACGGAGAATAATACGTCGGCGTCGGAAATTCCTTCGGATCTCAACTTTGATCCGGCAGCCGTTATTGATGGCGAGGGAACCGGACAGGAGGCGCTCAATGTAAGTTTTTAACATTTTCATTACAAGGTGGAACTATTAAACGTTACACAATGAAGTTTCAATATTATATATAAACTTTATATAAAAGACAGATTTTATTTATTCAAAAATTAAATTCACTAAGAAACAAAAGAATTCTACAAAAATTATCACATTATTAGAAAGAATGTAAAAAGAAATACTTCATTTTTTTATTGCATCTTTTAAGTCATTTACAATCTTAAAATAATCTCTTGAGCTCGTAGACAGTGAATATGAAGAACATCTTTTTATTTTGTAATAAATAAAATATAAACCTAGAAAATTATTGAAAAAATTCACATACAAATATTCAGTACAATGTAGGAATTGTAAATAAATATTTAAATTGCAACTTTTGAATGCGTCATCTGTATATATTTGTGTCTTAAACTTTTGTTCCAATCCACATGAATGAGACGTCGCCGTCGCCGTCTTCATCAACGTAAACATTTATTTTTGTTCTTTTCTCAAATAGTTACTGCCAGACAGCGTGGATCCAATGGAACTACTATCCTATTTAGATCCGCCGGATTTGAGTGCGGCGGATCTAAACACACCACCATCTAGCGGCGGAAGCAGCAATGGTGGAAACACAGCCACAACAAACGACGATATTTTGGCGCTGTTCGAATAAATTAAATAAATCCAAATCCGTGTGTTGTCATCCGAGTGAGTTGCTTTCATCTCTCTCTCAAACAGTCACAGTCTGTCTCTCTCTCGGTATTAAGTCACAACAACAACAAAACAAAACACAATCATAGTTCCTTGCGCTGACATTGTGCATCAGCGTGTGCTACTACTAAATAAATATTTAAAAAGTATATAAATATATATAAAGTATAATTATATATATAAATAAGCCCACCGATCCAAGCGGGGGTCCTTGAGAGAAAGGAAACAGTGTGTGTATGAGAATCGAACCTCGCAGCCAGGACTCTGCTACACTACGCACTACAGTCGGATACCATTTTTTCCTAAGGACATTTCGTCAACCCAGAC
Organism: Clivina fossor; assembly: GCA_963966155.1. Lineage (NCBI taxonomy): Eukaryota > Metazoa > Arthropoda > Insecta > Coleoptera > Carabidae > Clivina > Clivina fossor. The sequence continues at coordinate 6,901,783 of OZ014565.1, read as the reverse complement.
TGAAATCTGACTCGTGCTCAGTGCTCGCAACGAGTTCCGTGAACGTTCTTTGTGCGATACAAATGTGTGATAAAACAGACAGATACGAATGATGATTGCATATAATAAAAAAATATGTGTTTAATAAAAAATAAAAAAGAAATGAAGGAAAGAAGGTCTAAATGAAGCTATTTTCAACAACATGTATTATTTGTACATAAATTTACCTACTAAAAAATATTGTATAATGGCGTATACTCATATTGATGGCCAGTTATAGAATAGTTCTATTACTACTTAACATGAAAATATACAATTTAGTAAATAGCTGTTGGAACCAAAACATTGTAAAAAGAATTGTCTTAGTAACTTAATCATTTAGCAAGCGATTCTTTACGAGCAAATATCTTAATTCGAAAATATTACCAAAATCAAATATGATGACAAAAACTTGCATACTTATATATATTTAAAAACATTTATATAAATTTTCTACTCAACGTTAATATTGGTATTTTGAATAAAATACTTAATGACAAATCATGTATTTCATCAAATTTTTACTGTACATGTCTGATATTTGTTTAACAAACATCAAATGTACAATTTTGCCATGATTATTTACATGAATTTACAAAGTCATCTGTAGTTAATTTAAAATACTAATATACAATCACAAATACAATACGCATAATTTATAGAAAATAATGCATTAATTTTTGCAGATAAAAGCAAAAATTAAGTATTAAATATATTTGTTCGCCAAAAAATCGTTTGTAATAAACTAGAGCGAGTTGCGGTAGCCAAATGGACACGAACAGAGTTTGTGTTCATGTCCGTAACCAAACATGTTTTTGGCAATTTCACTCCATTTCGGTGTCTGTCAGCTTCAAGTATTATTGTGTGTACGATGCGCGGCTAAGTCCGTTTTTATCGAATCGAACTAAAACGCGTTTCGTACCTTCTGCGTTCAGTCTAGTGAACTACTAAAATCACACGCAATGAAAAAATACAAGTCAAAAATCTTCACTTTCATCTAACTTAACAATCATGCAACACCAATTCATTTCTATCGATCGAATCATATAAGTAAATATATTTCACAATCAGTTTAATCATTGTACGTACCACTGCCATATTAATCACGCGCACTTAACAATTTTACAAATTCATTTCTCGACATTCACTTATCATTCACTTCATTCAGTTGTCCCATCTAGACGCGTGCTTACTGTGTTTGATATTCAAACGTTTATTAATTAATTAATTTAATTTAATGAAATACTTAAAACCTGAAAATTTTATTTGAAAATTTTCCACCACAATTTTATTTTGTACATTGTAGTTGGATGACAAATTTGGTTAATGTAGGGCAACAATAGATGGCTTCTTTATCGTAATCTAACTGTGAAGACCATCAATCAAAATATTTTAACACTTAACATAACTTTGCAGGGTTATGTAAAGTTTGAAAAAAAAAATGAGTATTGTGATTCTTATGTGATAATTATTCGAAATATATTATGGGTTTTTTGAAGAAATTGTGTTTTAAGTGTTTTGATTCCCAATTTTAAAATTTGTGCACGTGTCTAGGTAAGGCTAGTTTTTATTTTTAATTAGAACATGTGCAGTTTTGTACCCTTTTCTTTATTTATATATATTATTTAAATAATAAATGAACGAGGTAAGTTTCCGAGACCAATTGCTCCATTTTATCATCAAGTTATTAAACAATTCTAATTGAAATCAAATCGTTTACTAAACTGAGCGCAGAATAATTTGCACAGTAGATTAGCAAAAACCACGCGACATTCTAAAATTAAGAATCTTGTCACATTAGAAAAGTATAGTGACTTAATAAAAATAAATATTATAACATTAGCGTAGTGACAAATACCGGTGCAATTTATAAACGGCCAATTAAACAATTCCGTAAATTATCTGAGTTTAAAAGCCCAATTTATTTTCGAAAATTATTTTTTATATTTTATTGTATTTTGTGTAGGAAATTAATAAATATTTTTTTATTAATCAGATAATTTATGGACAATTTTTTGTCTCTTTTTGTTTTTTAAGGAACAATAGAATATACAAATTTTTGACAAAAGTACAAGATTTTTCTCAAACAGCGATAGGTATCTAATTCTCTAAACCTATATAATTTCATTGTTAAACATGGCGATATGTTTAATCACCCCTTCTTTTGAAATATTTTAATAAAATTATTGGAAATATAAGTTTGATAATTATTAAACCCTGTATGAAATCTTGTCGCGGATTAATATATCGAATTAAAATATTATTTTTTAATGAAATTGTGATATAATCATTGTATTAAATTAGTATTTTCTGTTCTACAGAAATATATTTTTAATTATATATGACTATTTATGTATATATAATTTTTATAGTTATATATGAAATATTTAATTTGAAAAAAAAAACAATGTAAATTTTTGTAAATTCTAAATTTTAAGAAACAGAATTATTTCTAATTTTGATTTTTTTAAATCAAAACAGGTACCTATTCTAAATTATTGTACATATATATTAGAATAATAAAGAAATACTTTATAACATGAATTAAAACATAAATTATATTTTTTTTCTCATCTTTTTTGTTTTTTTTTTTATTAATTGATTAAATAATACAATAATTAACCAATGAAGGTCGTATATATTACGGGGAATACTTTTTCTGTTTGTGACGTATTAACATGTTAATTTTAGTGGGGAAAAAAGTAATTAATTGATAAATACAGAGTTGTAATATGTTCATATATTTATTACATCTTTATTTTTGTTAAACAAAAACGCATCCGCATATTAATTTACTTAATTGTTAAAAATACAGAATTGCATCATTTGAATAATTATTATTTGGATTTTGTAATCAACTTAACAGTACAGTATTTTTTGTTTTATATTTTTAAGTTTTCACTAATTTTATTATTGATTTCCAAATAAAAATACAATCTTTTGCAATAAATATAAAATTATATAATTACCTATTTTATATTTTTAAATTATCAATTTATTATTTACAAGAGGTAAAATAAACATTAAACATATTGAAGGACAAAGTTTTAGCAAAGTATTGATAGAAATATATTGGAAATTACAAAATACATTTTACAAATATTAGTATAGTATATAATATAATTTATGTTAGTGATGAGTGGTGAATAATAATTAAAGTACTAAAGTGTGTTTGTGCATATTCACAAAAAATAATACAAATACGGTACTGGCTTGTATTTTTGTATAAAATATCAATTCTACTGGAAGTCAAATCAGATTTTGTAGATCATTAAACGTATCAAGATGAAATTTTTATTGTGTTTGACAATTTTGCTTACAATTTTTGCAACTTTCATAAGTGCGATAGGTAAGTTTACATTTTTAATTAATTTATTGAGACATAATTTAATATCAATTAATTATATAACTAAATTGACACACAATATGCTATATTTTTTATTACTTTTGATCTGATTGAATAGAATAGAATATTGGAAAATGAAATGTCTACTCGTAACATTTAGTTTTTTTTTATGTCCATGAAATTTAATATTTAATCCTATAAACAAATATAAAATCGAATAATTTTCAATATTTTTGTCTATTTTAATATATTCAATTCAAGGCAAAAATTATTTTTTTTTTCAATCAAACAGGTAGATATTTAAAAAAGTTCAAGTACAGTGACCCAGTTGATATGTGGGAAAAAAAAATTAACACTATCGCATTTTATTTTAGATGTACACTTTACTGCAAAAATTTTGTAGATTATTTTATTTATGGTGAAACTTTAATATATCATTTCTATGTTTTTTAATTTTTTTAGATTAAAAAGTACATTACTTAGCTAATAACTACATATTAAAAACTTATAGGAAGTAGTTTATTATAATTGAAACTTTTTTAATGTTTTTTTGAATGATTAAAAATGATGAAACTAATTTTACTGGAAACTGTACATTTACATATGTATTTATCTGAACATATGTTTTTAGTTACTTTCATCAGGAAGGTCAGAAAAATTTTGTAATAATGAAAGAGTTTTTTCTATTAATTCATTCTTTTAATAAAAGCTTCAATGAATTTCAGTTTCTAAAATGATGCGTTGGTTTTGTATTTTACTTACAGATAAAATGTTAAGTAAATACGAAAATAAAAATACGCATTTCTATACAAATTATTTAAATTTGATTGATATGAAATTGTGTCTTCAGATTTGTGAACATGAATCTGAACCATAAAAAACTGTATTTTTACTTTAAGAATCGAAATCGAATTAGGGTAATCCTTAATGAAGTCGAAATTTTAATTTTCTTTTGACGCTCCCTATTTTCCAAATTCGACAAAAAAAAATCAGAAAATATTTTTAGATCTTAATTTTAACAATAAACCGTGTCTATAGCGTCCTATCACCTACCCCAAACATGTTTGGCGGCGACGTTTACTAAAGTAATTTTAATTCAATTTTTGCGGTTAAAAAATGTTTGCTTCAGATTTAAACTCAGATGTTCAAAAACACTAGAAAACACATTTTTAACAGCAAAAATTGAATTAAAGTTATTTTAATACACGTCATCTCTAAACATATTATTGGGTGGGTGATATTGTTCAAATTAAAAATATTTTTCCGATTTTTTTTGTCGAATTTGGAAACATTCCAGGGGCGTATTTAATCAAAATTAATTTACGTCAACTATTTCTATCAAGGAATACAACTTTTGCTTTATTCAAATATATAATTTCTCTAATACATACCATTATTTATACTACTTACATAATTTGCTCTCGTAAAATATTTTTAACTATTTATCTGTCTAAACAATTTTCGTAGTTTGCTAATTGGTATAAATCAACGCTGTCGTATTAAAGGATACGAGAATTGTGTATCACATGTGATGATATTTTTTTTTAACAAATGTTTATCACACATCTGAGTTATCTGGATAATAGGTAAAAACATTATAAAACACTAGAAATTTATAATTGTAGGACCAATTGATTGTCCAAACCCAAACGAAAAATACGAATGTGGCGGTGCTTGTCAAATAGAATGTGCAACTTTGGGACAACCATGCAGAATACAGAATATACGTTGTAATGATGCTTGTTATTGTATTGCTGGCTATGCAAGAAATGCAAATGGTGTTTGTATTCCAGACAGTCAGTGTTAGCTAGATATATTAAATATTAAAAAGAATAAAATATTAATCTTTTACTTACCTTTACTCATTTGTAACAAATATTTTCCAATGTAGTAATAAATATATTTTTAACATAGTAAAAAATCTTTCAGAACTCATTATATAAAATAAAACTACTTTAGGTTCCAGTTCTGTATTAAATTTTTTATTTATAATCGATGTTTCGACGAAATTCAACGCTCGTTTTCTTCCTGACGAAGACGAGCGTTCAGTTTCGTCGAAACGTCGATTTTAAATACAAAATTTAATACAGAACTTGAAACTAAAGCAGTTTTATTTTAAACATATCTATATTTTATATAGAATATAATTAATCTTGATAGTTATATATATAATCAAAAACAATAATATTAAATACTTTACAAAGAACTTTAAAGCCGATTAAAAAAAATAATAAAAAAAAAATTAAATACCAAATAGGATGCGCAACTAGTTATATTGAGAAAAAAATAACATTCCTTAAAAATGATTTCATGCAAAAAGGTAAACAACTAGACAAATAACATCTTAGGTATCTGTTTATTCATTTGAAGATTTTTGATTCGGTAGACAAGCCCATTGAGACTTGAATTTTCGCATATTAATCATAAATATTATGAATTTTAAATGATATTTCTATTGTTGGTTGGTATTTTTTAAACATATTTAACTTTCTTATTTGAATGTTTATAGATATAATTATGCTAATTGTATTTTTTTATAAATATGTTTATCTTGTGATCGTCTACATTAAAACATTTTTTTTTTTTTATTATTATTCAAGTTTTTTTAGTAATCTGTGTTTTCTGTTTTGCTATTATGAACATTTTGAACTCAAAGCGACTTTTTACTTATGCAACTCTCGTAATGGCCAAGAATATTTTAATTCAAGTTTTTGGTTCAATTCACATGTAGCAAGAGTGAAACTTGTTAGATGTGACTTTATAAAGAATATAATCAGTTATTCGTGAAATAGAAATACATGTATAGTGCAGTTATTGTATAGTAAAAAGAGATGGATCATTATTTTTTTATTGTAAATTTATACATTTAGTCCTTTTTTATCAATAGATGAATTTTTTTTACCAGAAAAAGACGAAACATTCTGCAATAGTATAGGTCTTACATATGTGAACTGAATCGACTCATAAATCAGAAATTTCTGACGTCACTTCTAACAAATGTGGCTTGTACTATATCGATACTAAAACGTTAATGCTAGAGCATTTCTTATATAAAAATGATTTTTACATAAAATGATAAATTTGTATTTGATATGGAGATAGATAAAAGTATATAATGATCAAAATTCTGTAAGATGCTGCATTTGCAAGTTGCTTTTTCTTGTAAAAATGCATGTAGTTACATGAACAGTCGGTTTCATTATAAATTCTTCAACTAACTAACAAAAAATTATCGATTTTAAATTCTATTCCCATTATTATCATTGCAATCAATAAAACAAAGCTTTCTTGTCACCTAATATTTGACTTTAGTATAAAACCGACCGTAAATTAATTTCTAAAAATGTACGTTTACTTTAAATATTTACTACCAAATCAAGAAAAATCCTTTAATTTATTCCATCCTCAATTGGAAAAAACCTCCCTAGGAATGTCCCAAGAAGAACCAGTTCTTCTCTGGAATGTGGTTCACTGCACACAATCCTTATCAAGTCACCGGCGCGGCGCAACAGCAGCACAATCAGTTGTTTTTCAATTCGCGATTCTCATTTATTGCATCGTCTTCAGCGTTACAAGCTTGCGCGCTCCGATCTTGGGTCTTAAACTCAAAGTGGTCAAATGCATATAAATGATTCGGTATGACCTTCTCAATGCGAATTGGGTTCGCGCACTGCTGCGCTTGGTGTACGATCGCTCCGCTAGGTAGCGTGTGAATCGTTCTGCGGCCGATTGTAATTTCTCGTGGAAAAAGTGATTTCAAGTTATCACACAATTTCCAAGCTGTAAGTGAACCACCAGCACGCCGCAGCAAAGTTGATTATTTTCTAGTTGCTTTGTGCAAAACAGTTGAATTTGAATTAGAATGATGCGCGCTATTTTGGTTTGTTGTTTTGTTTTAATTGCAATTTTTGGATTGGTCTGTGGATTTCCACGACAAGAGGGTAAGTTAATTATTATTTTTAAATAATTTATTAATTTCATTATGATCATAGTAAAAAATCTTTCAGAACTAATTATATTAAAATAAAAAAAACTTCAGGCTTACGTTATTAACTAACTACAGTTTTGTAATAAAATAAATATATAATAATTAAACATTTTTTTATTGATAACTTTGATAATATGATAAAATTCAAAGAAGATTGTTAAACAATTTATTTTCAGAATAATTTATTTATTTTTGATAATATTATTTCTAAATATATTAATTTAAAACGTATTTCTAAAATCAATTCGGAGTAAAATCTTTATATATCGTTATTGTTTTTAATATTTATCTGCATTATTTGTTTAATTTTTACTGCAAAACTTAATTCTATATTATTTTTATCTGCACTTATTTCTGTTACTATATATTAACTTTAAAATTATACTACTTTAAATAAAATTTGGCTTTCTTTAATTAAAAATTTATAAATTGTACGATCTAGTTACTTATTTTATTACTTAGTAACTTAATTTATTTACTGTAAATTAAATTAACCATTTTGAATCACTTTTTCCTGATGAAGACGTACCTTGAGTTCGTCGAAACGTTTTATTGTAATACAATGAGTTCTGAAAGACTTTTTCTTATGTTTAAAATTTACATTTTATTAAATATATTTTATTTTAATAAAACATGAAATATTTAGCATTAAATATTTTCATTAAATAAAATCTGTAAAAATGATATCGATATGTAAAGAAATAAATAAAATAAGTTTTATCTCAAGACATAACAAATTTGACAAATTATTAAAAATAAGTGTGATGAAATTATATGTATACATCATGATTTGTATTCTATTACAAAATCAGGATTTATTAGGTGAAGAAAATTAAATAAATTTAAAATGATACATCAATTTCTCTTTCATATTGTCAAAGAATTTTTACGGAAAAATATTTGCATAAAAATATGATAATTTTTAAATGTTTGTCAATTAAAAATATCCACGTATTTTCTTTAATGTTAATAAACGTTGAAAGTTGCAACATAATATCGGTTTAAAAAATATAGTAAATTAATTAAAAAATGAAATATGCAAAGCCGGATACACGTGAATTAACCTAAGCAAAAATTGAATAAGTAACAATAATAATAAAAATCGTCGTACATTATTATTTGTGTAACAAAAACTTTATGAGCAAGTTTTTATAAACTAGCAATAAAATAAATACATAAGTATTTAATTTCTTAGAAGTGTGATTATTTCACAAATAGCAAATAACAAAAGTTTAAGTTGCTTACAATAAACATAAAATAAAATTATTATAATCAAAATTTAATTATAAATTACAGAAGATTTAAAATGGTAGATGGTAATTATAATGAATGAAAGTTTAATTTGCATGTACTTTAAATTATGTAGCAGCTAATATTGTACTTGAAAAGTCTTATGAAAGAATCTAAGAAATTTAATAGATAAATTTAAGATATATTACGAAAGGTCACTTATAATGTATTTGTAAATACATCGTATTTTTGCTGTTTGTAAATGTTTGATTGACGCAGACTTATCTATTTAGGTTAAATGAAACATTGATTATTTTTGAATTAATTCGGAATATGTGCATATATGATTCAAATTTCAAATTAAAGAAATTTATACGGTAGACTCTCGATTATCCGGGTTGCTTTAACCAGTTTGTCGATTAACCGAGGTAGTGCAATATTATAATTTTTTTATAATTTTTCAACACATAAAATATATAACAGTAAAAATAATTTTTTATCCAATTATGTAATATTATCGTACTTTAACTAAATGATAATTTTTGGTTTTTGTTTTTGAATTTTTGGATTTTATTTCTCGATTTTCTTCTTGCGCAAATTATCCGGGGTTTTAAAAAGAAATAAACATAAGTAATATAAAATAAAATGATTTCAAAATAATTTTTATGGCAACTACAAGATAGCAATAGAAAATCTATTTTTATGGTACCAAGTACTAAAAAGATTTATTATTTTAGTTATTAAATATAGTAAGCACACTTATTTAATATTGCAAAGATCATTAAAATTGCTAGTAGAGTTTCTTTGTTATTTTAAATTCACATTAATAATCAGTTTTGTCCAGTTTTTTCAATTATGTATTGAAAAATTAAGATGACTGGTATCGAAAATTATTTTAAATTTTGCTTGGAAATACTACGTTTTAGCACGATTAACCGTTAGTTAGTATAGTTGTTTGATGTTACATAGTATTTTCATCTATTTTAGATCAATTTTCACTCAACTGTTGAGGATTAAAAAAATTGTATGAGTTAGACACATAAATTACTAGTAATCTTTAGGTTTTCACGGCCGGTATCTATTGAATTTGTGGAATTTCCTGGGCTGGTTCGCCATACATCGTAGATGACATCAGTGCTAGGTGATTAAATGACCAAGCACTGAGGACTACGGCATACCAGCCCAGAAAATTTATTCAACATAAATTACTTTTTAAAAGAAAACTTATATTTTAGAATCACCAAGATGTTACATGCAAAATGAAGAATACACAACATGTGGGCCGGCTTGTCCTCTAACCTGTCAATCACGTTCACAAACTGAACCTAGCTTTTGTGTAGACATGTGTGTTCCAGGATGTTTTTGTAAATCGGGATATGTCAGGAATAGATGGGGCAATTGCATTTCTGCAGAAAAATGTAAGTAAGTTCAATTTTATAGTGATATTAAATGTTTTAAATTTTTCAATAGTGCCATTTTATTTCTATATCAGTTTAATTTTTTCATAATTGTTTCGATTTTTCTTTGAAGTATTTTTAGCCAAGTCCGCTTTTGACATTTATTTGAATTTTATATTTGTTTTCATTGTATTTAATACTATAATTGTAAAATTAAATTTGTCCATTTGGTTTCAATAAGTTTGTAAACTCAAAGGATATTTTTTGACTAAGAGCAAATTTATTTTACTTTACTTTACTTTTCTTTTTTTTGCATCATTTCATTCTCATCTTTTTTCATCGTTAGTTGAGAAATAACTTTTCAATTTACAAACTGTATACCTAGATGAACATTTTTTAAAAAACATATTTAAAAAATTCAGAGACTGTGTCTCCACTTCCAAAAAATATCATATTTGCCACATATGTTGCATAATTTCATACTAAAGAAATACCTAAAGAAAATTTAAAAAAATATTGTTGATGATTAATAAGAAATTTTGAAACGTTTTTCTCTAAACTTACTTCTAAAAAACTTATGAACATATGCTAATATTTTTTAAAAATTTGTTATTAACAATAACTAAGTTTATGTCATATCTATGCAGTGGCTATGTACACGCAGTTGTAACAGACGCCAGTACGAAATCCTGCACTGACCTCTGACTTCCTGCACACCGGCACTGTTTCTCCACTTTCATTTAAAACTAATGCGAATGTTTTGCTGCATAATATTTAAAATAAAACAGCTTGTAGTTGTAGTTCTGTATTAATATTTATAAATAATTGACGTTTCAACGTATTCAACGTACATTTTCACCAGGAAAAAAAATACAAACGACATTTACAGTAAATAAACAGAATATAGAAACAAGTTACTAGGTAATAAAATAAGAAACTAGATCATAAAATGTATAAGGCATTGATTTAAATAAAATTTGGCTTACTTTAATTAAAAATTTATAATTTTTTGGTCTAGTTACTTATTTTGTTAACTTATTTCTACGTCCTGCTTATTTACTGTAAATGTTATTTGTATCATTTTTCCTGATGAAGATGTACGTTGAGTAGGTCAAAACGATGATTATTAATATTACAATAAAAATTTTAAAAAATACAGAGGTCAATGTTACGTAAGATATAAACAAAACTGACTATTTTGGCATATACGTTTTAACATTTTCTTATATTTGATGATTATACAAATTTACAAATGAAAAGTTAAATTAATAATTCAATAAATTTCAAGAATAGAATATATTTAGTGAGAGCAATAAACTTGACATTTACAAGTATTAAAATTGTATATTTATTAATTTATTTGTGGGGGCGATAACTGTATAATAATCTTGGCACTGATTTTAAATTCAAAAATTAACTTTGAACTTTTTCACCATTTTTTTCGTCTTCTATAGCTTATTAAGACATTTAACAGATTTATTTTTATATTTCTTCTTGAAATTCTTTAGGTAACGAACAGGAATTGCCGGCTGCCGAAAAAACAAGCAACGTCTAAAAACGAAAATATTTGCCATTTAAGATTTTTATTATTATGCATGATTTGACGATAAAAATCTAAGAAATGTCATTATTTACTTTTCAATTTTATTTCTATTTTTAATGATTAAAATACAGTGCTGCACTGTGTATAAATAAATTTTAAAATTGTACATAATTGTAAAATTAAGAAAAATTAGAGTTTTAATATTTGAAATAAGCAATTCTAGAAATGTTTGTGATATTTGTCTGTAATATGTACCTATATCTTTTCATAGAACTGTGTGCTTGTACATATATGTATTTTTAGAAGTAAATAAATTTTTTAACTTTAATATCAACATTAATTCATCATTTTCCTCATACAATCTTACCATTTCTGAAGCCTATTCACATTCTTGTTTTTTAAAATTTTTGTGACATTTGTGTTTAACATATTATTAATACTATTCTAGCATTTTAAAATATTGCTTTATGTATATTAATAATTTTTTTTTGTATCTAAATATTTTAAGACAAATATTTTCATGTCAGTGCTATTTCAATTTTATCTGTCACTATTGGGATTATGGAAACTGTATGATTTTTTTCTGAATATGGATATATAATAGGTATTATATATTTATGTCTTTAGATAATTGTACAGAACTATACAGAAAAAAAAACGAAGTTAGAATGATCTTCACAGCCTCATTTAAAAACATTTCTGTTAAAAGTAGGACTTTAGCTTTTTTCGATTATCAAAAGTAACATATTATATCAGACATTTCTAAATTCTCCTCAAAAAGTAATAATACATAATTTAAAATATAACTACTACCCTACTAATGTGAAAAGTCATATCTTAAAAAAATGTGTTTTTGAGATCAAATGTGTATGTGTCTGAATGAAACATTTTATATTATGATTAAACCAAAATTTACTTAAAAATTTTAACGTAACTACAAAACTGCCTATTGCTTACTTGTTAGACAGAAATACTTTCATTATCTAAGAACTACATTGCAGATACGCATTTTTACTTTAGCAGGAAAGTCTATGTCAAAAAGTGTTTTTAAAGGCCCTATGAATACATTTTCGTCTATATTTTGGTCTTATGTAGATATGGTTTTATATTGCGTTGTATTGAAATAATATGCAACAAAAACAAATGCATAAATATAGATATGTGAATAAGACGTAATGCATTTATTATGCATTACAATTACATGAATTTCACCATCAATTCCCAGAGAGCAATACGAAATAGAAACAAAAGACATTTCATTATACGTAATATGTTTAAAGGTCCTTGTAGTGGTCCGAATGAACGCTACGTATGCAGATCGGCATGTCAAACAACGTGTGATACACTCAATCAGGATTGTCCAAACGAGAACAACACTCAATGTAATCAAGCATGTCACTGTATTGATGGATACGTAAGAAATAGCTTGGGGATCTGTATACCCATTAACCAATGCCATTAATCGACAATTGATTATGTTAGATATATGGTACATATTAAGTAATTTGCTGATTGTGTAGATATATCGTTAATGGTTTAGGACGAGTCAAACCCTATTTATGTTTGATATTTATTCATCGTTTATTTTATATCAATAAAAAAAAATAAATTGTGTATGCAACTAAGATTTCTGTATCGAGATTTTATAGCAAAATCGAAATTTTGATCGTATTCAAAATAGATTAAACAATAAATGCAAACAAGTGAATATGATTTATTTCTTTCAAAAGCGTTTGGAGTGCTGGCATTAAGCATTTTTAATTTGGCAGTTCGATTTCAATTTTGAACTACAGATTTCGAGTTTGTTATAGAATCTAGCTACTGTTAAATATATATTCAAATGTAATAAAACTAAACGTTTTTAGTACATTTATTTTACGAAAAATTTACATCGATTTTTATTGTGCAATTTTTTTACATTTGAATGATGTTACAGGATATTTTTTGTTATCAAATAAAAAATTTTATTTACAAGAAAAAGACAAATCATACTGTACCGCTTCAAGTTGTACAGATATGGTCAGAATCGTTCAATTAGTTTAAATTATAAAGCGATTTGTAAATTAGAGCGAAAGCAGAAATTTAATTAAAGAAATATTGAATTAAAATATATTTAAAAAAAAATATATCTACATAAAATCTGAAAAGAGATACTTATAGAAAATTATTTTTATTTTTAATTACCTAGATTATATTATTGTTATTAAAGTATTAATTTTATTCAGGGGCAAAATGTTTATTCAACACTAATTTCTATTTATTTACTAGTTAATAATATATTTTAATATTTGTTAATTAAAGTAACAATTTTGCTAAGATTATTTTTTTGAGATTTTATATTCAATATTTTATTTTACATATTACTTAAATGTTATAAATTTAATAATAGGTTACTTGTTTAAATATTACATTTTGCCAATGATTTATTAAATATGTGATTTTACAATAATTGTGTATAATTTTATGTGATATTGAATATTTTGTAACATATAAATGTCATTTTACAATAATATGTATTAAGAATTAAAATAAAAATATTTCCTAATAACATTATATGCGTAATAACGTAGCAAATAATCTTTCAAAACTCATTATATAAAATAAAAAAGCTTTAGGATTAAATTCTATATCATCAGGAAAAATATTCAAATAAAGTCAATAAAGTTAAACTTTTTTTTAAGTGTTTTAAAATTAAAAAAAATTCTATTAAAATTCAAATATGATTTGTCAAAGTTAACTATTATTTTTAGGATACATATCTCATATTTGTACGATCAAAATTAAAATGCATTTATAAACTTTTGCAATAATTTATTGGAGAAATATTAATCTAAACATTAGTTTTTTAATTTTATTTATTTTAATACTTCTTTATAATAATAAATAAATTATGTTCTGCGCATTGTGAAACAAAAAAAATACAAGTTATTGTCATATATTATGTAAATTTATTATTAAATATACATTTATTTATATAATAAATAAATGAAAGTTGCAAATTAACACATTTGATTTACAAAAAAAAAACGAAACATCGTAAAAATTAATATACTTTAGTATTGCGTTCGTATCACAGATGTCAGAGTGTTAGTCATTTGTCTAAAATTTCAACGACGCTCTGGCCATCTGCCGGCATAACGTTGTACTGTCATCGCCAAGCAATGTAGCGATACGTTTCACAGTGTTAGTGTCGGTGAAATGGCGTATCAATGTGGTTTGTGAGTCGAATATGGCTGAAGAGTTGTTAGTTGTTTTAAGTAGAAATGAAAATTCTGGTTTTGGTTTCTCACTGCTGGGCAAACCGGGCTTTCCACCAATTATTTACAATATTGTGGAGGATTCACCAGCAGCAGAAAGCGGCGAGGTAGGTTTGATGTTTTACTTAGAAAATTCTGTTAGTTACAAATCGGCAAATAAGCATGTCCCGTCAGTGACAGCCCGTATGTAAACTTGCATTTTGCACCTGCTTTTTCTCATAACGTTTTTGCGTTTATTATAAATACATACAACGGCAGTTTAACCATAAAAAAATTGATTAGATTCTCATAATTTCAAAGGGTGGATACAGTTAGCTGGAAAGTGTGTAATTTTTGCAGTAAATGTTTCTGCATTTCTAACTTTAATATTGTATTATCGTGATACTTTTTTTTGTTTAACTTGGATTTTGTTTTATTAATACGTCATAAACAATTGAATAGTATAACAAGACATCGTTTGATAGAACAGAGATGTAATTACATATTTATAAACCCTTAAGAGAACTTCAGTTCTTGAATAACTAAGTAACCCCTCCCTTATTTTTGAACTTAGTATATAACTCATAAATTAAAATTTTCATTTTATTTAATACTTACAAGGTTTAAAAACTTATGTTTTAATTATAGTTTATACGTTATAAATGCGAGTTTATTTACGTGTATATTCAAGTCTCGGTGGCATTTTAAATTTATACAAATTACAAAATTATAATAATAGTACCAGTATTTTTATTTGTGTTGGTTCAGTTATAATAATTGATACAGTTATATGTGTTTCGTGTGTTTATCAATAATATCTATAAGATAAGAATCAATTAGTTTGTAATTGAATATAATGAATTTGGAATATTTTAGTTACATAATAGGTACATAGGCTTGTAAAGAAAAAATAAAATAAACACTGTTTAACGTATTTTTATAATAAAAAATAACAAATACTATAATTATTAATTACATATGATAAATTTAAAAAAAGGTGTCGAATAGTGATTTTTACTAAAAGTACTTCTAAAAGGGTCACATTATTTTTAAAAATAGCATATGATTAAATTAATGGATACTTGTTAGTTATTATGTAGTTTACATAATATTAACGTAAATATTGAGTCAAATAATAATAATAAAATAAAAAGGCTTTAGGATTTAGATCTGTATAAATATTAATTAAAAATCCTAAAGCCTTTTTATTGAATCTGAAAGATTTTTACTATGTTAATAATAGTAAGTTTATAGTAAAAATTTAATGGAATTACACAATTTAGTCTAAAAATAAAAGATTTTGTCACGTCAGTATTATGTTTTACGTAATTATTTATTGTGACAGCTTTTTTTAAAATTATATTTACATATAAGTTTTCATACAAAAATAGTAAAACATTTTCGATCATATTTAACCTTTTATTTACTATGGCAGTGTCTACATGAGATCCTCTGCAACATCAAAATATAAAACGTATTTTTTCCTTAGCCATAAGCTAACTGAAAGTCATGAATGAATGCTATGGTTATATACTAAATTTTAAAAAAAACTTTTATTTGCCGGTGGTTATGAAAAAAAGTTTATAACTGTAAATTATTGGTACTAGTTTCAAAATCTTTTATAGTAAATAAAAATCGATATGTATTTTCTTTTTTTAAGGTAAATAAAGTGTTAAAATAATAATTGTTTTCTGTAAATGCCAAGCCAGAATAAATTTAAAATACTTACTGATGTTCATTACTATAGAAACTAATTATTATGGAAACCCTGTACATTTTCTGTTTGTTTATAGATCTATAAAATTAAACAAAATCGTGTCATTTTATGAATTTTGATAGACTAAAAACCGTTACTGTCGTTTATTTGATGTGATTTTTGTCTAATTTTATTTATAGTTCTGTAATGATTTATAGAAATTGCACAGAATTCCAGAATAAATTATAACGTACATACTGCGTACATATCATCATTTAATTAAAAAATAAAAATAAGTTGATTAATTTACATGAATAATAAATGACGTAATTAATTATGTTCAAGTTTTAATAAATTTAAATTTTATAAAAATGTTTGGATGATAACTATAAGTTGAAAATTTAAATAGGATTATTATTACAAAAAAAAAGAATGATTCGAAAAACCAATAATTTTTAGTTTTCTCTTTTATATATATTAAATTCGGTATTAACAAATCGAATCTATAGAAAAATATTTGTGGAGAATCTGGGTTGATTGGTGTAGCTATTAATTATATCAGAAAATATATAATTCTAAGTGATATTTGAACGTGTTTTTCCGTAATAAAATCGCCATTATTGTATTGTTATCATTATCGATAGCCTTGACACGATATTTTTAAATATAACCTTTGATGTTTTCACTACGCTCGAATCAAAATTAAACTATTGTACTTTTTCTCTATTAAATGTGTTAGTCATTTTTAGAGGGAAAAAATTCGATGTTAGCCCTTACAAGAATAACGATATTTTCAACCACTATCGGAATTGGTGAATGTTATTTACATTTTATTTAATGATTTCTTTTGAAATCGGTAAACGTGTTTTGAATTAATTTTAGAAAAAATCATGCATATTATGAAAATTTTGTTACACTTTTAACTTGACCATTATTTGATATGAATTTTGTTATATATTTCTATTTGTTTATATTTTTTCTACTATAATTTCGGAATTATATGAGAGGTATTATTGAATATGGATGAAGCTGAAGTAATTTGTTTGGATAAGCCTGTTTGGGGGACATTAATTTCGGGACAGTGGAAAGAGTTTGACGTGATTATGTATGTATGTGACTTTTAATTTTAGTAGAAGTAATACAGAGAATATACTCATATATTAAAGTAATTATAATTATTACTGTTTCTTGTAATGATTTTAAATTCTGTTTCAAATCTAGCGGATTGTTTGAAATCTTTAAAAAGAAAAAATAAAAAAAAAATATAACTTTATATACCTGTCATAGCATTGCGGTGAATATAGAAATCGAAAAAGCAATTTTTACCAAATTGATATCTAACCGGAAATGTCTGAATGCCGTCAACATTTGATGACAATGTGGAATTTACAGGAAAACGACTAATCTAATCGGGGGACCCTTTTAGGGTACAAAAAGGTACGTTTTTACCCGTTATTTTACGCGTTTCGCTATCTTTTACACTTTTACAGTAAACTCGAATTGAGTATTGAAGTAGCTACCTAAACCGATTTTATTTGCGACTCGCTTGTATTATCTAAACCAAAAACGTTGTGTCAGTTTTATTTGATAATCTACGTTGTTTTTTTTTCCTTTCTTTCTGGGCGGTATGAGTCATTTATTTGCATTTTATCTAATCATAAAAATTCATTTTTCACACGATTCAATAAGTTCTCCGTTTTTATTTTTAATTTTTGATAACGAGTTTTAAAAATTAATTGATAATTCTTTTACAATAGTTATTTCTAACGTTTTGATACTGCATACATTTATTTTGTATGTAATTAAGTAACTAAAATAATAGAATACGAAATATTAATTTTTACAATAATAATCAAATTCAAAATGGCCTATTATTATTATTTTAATATAACAAACATATAGATATTTTTCTTTTTGTAATTTTTCTTTTAGTAATTATTTCTGTAAAAAAATCTTTCAAGGACAGATTATCAGACATATGAAGATTAATAATAATAAATCGAATTTATAATAACGCATATTTTTTGTGGTACATATTGCACTAATGTAATTCATAGGTGTGAAAAAAAATGTAACTCAGCATATCTGAAAGCAGGGCTTTGTAGCCGAAGCTCGGAAAGTAAAGCAGCATGATTTTGCTCCTGGCAGGAGCAGAGTTGGAACTGTTAAAATATTAGCTGTTCCACTACTCTATTCCTAGTAACATAAACTCATTGAAAAATCGATTGTTTGAAATGAACTTTGCAATGCATTTTTAAAAATGAAGTATTTTATTGAAAATATATAATATTAATTACGTTTGCTTTTTATTTTATATATATATATATATGTAATAAAATTTTCAGTAAATAATAATTTTTACTATATACTATATAATAACTCGAATAAAATTAAATGTAATTTTTTAGTTGTAATTATTTAATAAGTACAGTTAACGAATGTATTATTTAAAAATAGATTTAACAGTTTCTTATTTTTATTATAGTTAATATATTTCTTAAAAACGTATGTTGTAAAAGACGAAATATTCTGTATATATGTATATAAACTTAGCCACATTTTGTGTTTATTAATGTTTGATAAAAATGAAATTTATTTGAGTCACCAAAAATAAATTTGATACCAACGAAAATCATAATATGCTTTTTACATTTTATGAATTTAATGAATGTAATCGTATTTAGTTTAATTATTAATTAATTAATAAATATTAAGAATATTCTGTCACGACTCATTTGGGGACAGTACTTCCTTTGTTGTTTTGCTGTATAATGCATTTTTTAAATTTAAATTAATGAGAAAACTAATAATTTTTGTTAAACAAAATAAAATATAAATATCTGTAAAAGTAATTATTAATTAATGAGTTATGTATTATTAGAAAAAAGTAATTATATTTGAACTACTTTTTCATGAAGATGTCAATAACAGCAGTACTTGTATAATAATATGCAAAATATATATTTAATACACCGTTAAATATAAGTTTATATGTCATCTATGTTATTTGAAATATTCAAAGCATTTCCGATCTATTTACGCCTTATATTTAAAGAAAATTATTTATAAACTTTTACTTGATAATTGATATTTTATTACGCGTTTTATATAAAATATTTTTTTATGCATCAGAGAAAACATTTGAATAGCGTACAGAGAAAAGTGAAATATTTAAATGAAATGTTTTATTTGGTTTGTAATTTAAAGAATTGACTTTATATTGACTAATTTTTTTATATTAAATTTTAAATTAATCATATAGCCGCGAGTATTAACGGTATAGTGTGTGTCTAGAGAATTATAAACTCAAAAATTTAGAATTCAATAGAACTTATGCGAAAATTTTTTTAAATATTATAGTTTATATAAAATTTTAGTCATAACTTTTCTTCGAACATAATAAAGATCTGTTTAATATTGTTTATTTATGTGAGTTTATGTTATTTGGACACATTTTACTCTATTTTATAATATTTAAATCTAGAGCCTAGTTTTTCTGTTTAAAATTTTTGCATCATTTATAATTTAGATGACACAAAAATTAAAATTATAATCAATTAAGTAAAAAATACAAAAAGAAAACTGTGTTAATATATGACATCGCCGGATCTAAAGTTTCACTTATCAAATTTTTACCGTCTACACAGATATTCAAAAATACGCTCTACGCAGTATAATTAGCGTTGATAGTGACAGTGAAATAAACAATTTGTTTTGTGTGGTCGGCAATTACACAGCAATGTTGATGTCTATATTAAAAACAAAGTCCCGCTTCTAACTGTGTGTACTGTTTCTGTTTGTGACTATTGTCAAGGAAAAACTCTAAAATAGAGTTTATTTATATAGCGACACGCTATAAATAGTTACATTTCACGCATATGTATGCTTTTTCTGGACGTATATGTTTTGTGTACAGTCAGGTGCACTGAAGTTGTCAGTCGTGAATTATCAAGAGATGAAATTGGACGTAGATTTGCAAGAATTTTGTTTTTGTAGGTTTGTTTTTAAGTGAAATTTAGTAGTTTTTTTTTTTTGAGTACATTGACATGTAAATTTTTGTCAATTTTTCTAATCTTGTTGTTATCTGAAATTATGTGATATACAAATATTTACTAATTTATGATTTTGTTTGAAAGTTTAACATTCAGTAAGTATATAAAATGAAAAGATAAAATTATACATTTGTTTTTGTTTTATCAGATATTTGTAAAACTATATTTAACTTGAAGGGTAGCTACTTATTCAAATTTGTACCCTAGACCCTACACTAGGTCCATCGAAGATTTTTAATTTTTATATTTATGTTATTGAATATTTAAATTTAAAAATTCTCTAATTTAGATATTTTTTAAATAATTTTTAATATAACAGAAAGTAATATGGCACAAATAATATGATAATAATGTATAAGTCATACGTTTATTTTATGTGACACAAGAGTGATTATTTATCTGAGCAACTGCAAGTGGCATTGACGTCACGCATTCTGCAAAAATTTTCATTATATTTTTGTGAATGAACGTAGTTAAAAGGTATTAAATTTTCAGGTTTATATTTATTTTTCTTAGTCTACATTCATATGCAGAAAGAAATTTTGAAAAAGTTGTAAGCTTTAGATGGGCATATTTTAAATAAAAAATATATCAAAAATTTATGTAAATTTATATAGATTTTAACAGTAAAAATTACAACATTTTGTAATGTTACTGTGATAATTTACGTAATATTATATTTACGTAATACATAAATTTTTTACAGTGTATGTGACACTACGGATTTTATATGATTTTGAAGAAATTTTATTAGGAATTTATTATTATATAAAACTGAATCAATAAATGTACAATACCAAATTACAAGATAAGACATATTTTATTTTGCTTTATTTTTAATATTTTGATTTTACGGACTATAATTTTATTATGACTTTAATAGACATTAACCAACTTCAAAAGTCATCACTCGATTTCCAAAAATCACCGACCGTTTATTTCTTAAAAACATTTGACACAATTATTCCGCGTTTTTGAGGAGTATAGCGAATTTATGGTTTATCTATAGTACGTATGTATTCTGAATTTGTTTACTTCACAAATTTTAAAGTCGCGATGACATGAGACACTGTCTGCAAAAATTAAAGCATCATCAGATAGGGTGATTACTTTTACACCACCTTGTACAATCTGGTGTACAAATTAATTAAATTCTCATAAGTATTAGTAAATTTTTCAAAAATTATGGTAAAAACAATTAAAAATTTTCTTAAAAAGCATGTAAACTGTCGAGTAAAATTCCTATAATCTCAGAAATTTACAAGAAAATCCGTAAAGTTAACGAAAAATATTAAAATACTATAATTATATTTAAAATTTGTGCAATCTTTGAGTTTTCCTGTAGATTTAAGTCAGCAAATGGTGAAAATAATAATGCAAGCTAAAAATAATTTAAAATTATAAAATGAGGTACATTTTCTCGAAAAAATATTTAGAAAAATAAAATATAAGATATATCAAGCATGACATAAATAGACAAAATGCTTACACTAAACTGTACACAAAACCGTGAATATCCAAGCTATAAACTGTAGCAAGTAGTAACATCTCGCATCGTTAATATTTTAATATTTCGTCTGGTTTTAGAAACCGCTTTTTTCTTAGTAACATTATTATCATATATTTGGCTCGTATGTTTTTCTTTCGACGACAACATTCGAGGCATTTGTTTTGTAAACAGAAGACAATCGCCAAGAATGATCGGGGCGACATCTGTTGTACTATGGTTATGTCGATAACATTGCTTTCCATCTGGTATTATGATAAAATAATACAAATTTGTTGGTTTTTGTTTTTACGAAGGATTGTTTTTTTAGAACAGTCAGTGTTATGATTGTCACTTGTTTTATAAGCCAATGTTATGATTTATGAATTTCTAATTTGATTATTTTTTAAGTTATTTAAGATTAAGAATTTTATCTCGCTGTAATTTTTTTTTGCTATTTGATTCTATTGCATTTTATATAAATTAATTAAAAATGATATTTATAATTAGATCATATTTTATTTGCTTGCAAAAAAATTATTCCAAATAATTTTACTTAATGTTGATCTTTAAATTATTTTTTTTCGTGAGTAGTAATTTAAAGACGAAATGGCGGAAAACATTTATCAAAAATTAATTTTGTAGATAAAGAAATATAAAAAATATTAATCGTTTGAATAAAAAATATTGCTTCAGTTTTTAGAGAAATCAATGTTTTAAGAATTTAATATTACTGGACGCATTTTTGAGATACTATTTTTTAAATATGCAATGAATATATGTTACCTATAAGAATTTATTTAAAATAATATATTCTTTAACACATGCATAGTTATTTTTCTATTACACGCATTCCAATGCATTTTTAAATGCATTAAAAAAAATCTTAATTAATGCTTTGGTATGGAATTAGAATGTCTTTTTGTTTAAGTGCTTTATTCTTATTATTTATTGTTCAAAATTTTAGGGTAAAAATTTCTGGTGGCAATTGAATTTGTATCATTATTGGTGTAATATATTGCTTTTTTTCTGTGTATTTTACAATATGTAACTTTTTACACTAATAAAAGAACAAAAAAATTACGAAAAGCCAGGGTAAATAATTGCCAATACATGACTCGACAATTATTTACCCTTTTTTTTGTATTTTTTTTACTCTATAATAATATAAAAGTTGCTGTTATGCAATGTTATTAGACAGTGTTTACATTTTTTACACTTTCTCTGGAGTAAAAAAAATATGCTCTTTTGAAAGATACCTATTTAGAGTAACACTTTTTACTTTTTTTTGGCAACGAACTTATATTAGCACTTTTTTATGGTATTTTTTTCAGCAGTGTAACTATATTTTATGCAGTCGGTTCTTTATTTTATTTGAAAAATCATATTTATAGATAGAGCAAATGTTTGATTAATATAAAATCATTGTAGCTGAATAATTTATTTTTATATGAAAAATACAAAAAGTTAAAGAAAAATTACATTTATGTTAAATCTGACTAGCTAATCAATTTTATCTTGCCTTTATTAGTTTAATTTAAAACATGCATTAATTTTCTTGCGTGTCAAACGCAATTTCAACAATTTTTAGTGACTTTTTCTGTTAAAAATATTTGCAATTTTTTATTTCTTGGCACAATTAATTGATCCATGTAGTTATGTAAAATATGAAAAATATGTTTGCATAAAAATCATTTCAATTTAATAAATATAGTAGGAAAATATAATTTTTTTTTTGTAAAAATATATTTAATATACGCTAGTAGTGCTACAAAAATTCTTGAATCAAATTGTACTTACATGAAAATTTAATTGATTATTTAATTAATTTCAATTAAATAACATTTTGAACTTGTACTAATAAATTGATATTTACTATAAGTACGAAACAAATGAACTCCAAGTATTCTTAAATCATTTCATTGTATTATACACAAATAAGTGTCTTCCAACAGAAATAACCTTGCATGTGATGGTAAACTGCGCATTTGCATATATCATAATGGTTAATAGAGCTTATTTCACTGTGTTCAATCTATCTTCGTCGCAGACGTTTCGCTATACATCGTAGATGGCATCTCGTCTGCTGCGAGGATAGATCGACCACAACATACCAGCCTAGAAAATCCTATAAATTCAATAGATATCGGTCGTGAAAGTCTGAAGATTACTATTATATAAATACATTTAAATTCGATATACATTAGGACCATCTTATAGTAAAAGAATGTCTTATAGTGTGATGAATTACTATAGCCTTAGCTACATTTCCTACTTAATGAGTTTATATACAAATAGTAGAATTATATTCAAAATTATTTAATTACGAAAAAACTTGGAAACAATACACAATCGAATGGTTAAAATTGTTGAATTAATCTTTGGAAGAAATACTAAGTTATCTGACCTCATATGTAAATAATCTGTACAAAGGTACAATGATAAATTTATTTATTTTTATTACAAACATTATGTATTGTTTTTAATTCGATATTGTTTTTATTAGCTTTCCGCTAATGAAACAAACGATACTTATAGAAATTTATTTTATAGGTCTATGTACTGTATATATAATTCGTAAAATTTTACGCATCTAGAAATGATATAGTGAAACAATACAGTTATTTTTTTTAATTAAATGCTTGAAGATACTATCGTTTTTATGATTAATTGTTTTAATGTTTTATTACAGATAACTTTAATAAAGTTTATATGTTATCTATGTTGTATTCCTAACCAATATAAAAATAGTCTACATACAAATACAATAATATTGTAAAAATATTTTCTAAATTCAACAAACGGACGCTCAAGTTATTTTATATACTTTTCTACAAAATATGTGTATTTCAGAAGTAATATTAATATTAATCATTATGGTACACTTTCTGTATTATTTTGAAATATTAGGTTTGGTATAGCCTCATCACTTAATTCAATCATGATTATCTCTCGATTAAAAAAATAAAATTTAATCGATTACAGTCAAAATGAAAATTTGAAGTATAAAAAAATATAAAAAGAGGATACTTTACGAGTAAATAAATTGATTTTAAAATTTTAAATATTATTTTGCAACTTAAATAACATTTCACTATTATATAGAAATTGTATATACTGGGTGTCCCATTTTAATCCGCCACCTGCAATAACTTTAAAATCGTGCATCCGACAAAAAAATGCTTTGGATGAAAAGTAAATTGTTTCGAGGGGGACATCTGATGCAGGGACCCTTGTCTCCACCGAACCTCTTGGGGGGCGGGAACGGGGGGCAACTTTGAAATCTTAAATAGAACCCCCTATTTTTTATTGCAGATTCGGATAGACTATTGAAAAGTATGTAAATTTTATTTCGAGACTTTTTTTTTATCTTTGATAGATGGCGCTGCAAACAGCATTTTTGTTCTCAGTTTATCTGTCTTCAATTTGAAAAAAAGGTGTAATTAAGTACGATATTCAAGTTCTTTTCAGTTTTGTGGGAGGAGGGGAGGGGGCAAGGGTCACTGAATCAGATATCCCCTCGAAACCATTAACTTTAAGTTAATGGTTTCAAGGGGGATAACTATAAGTTAATGGTTTCGAGGGGATATCTGATTCAGTAACCCTTGCCCCCTCCCCTCTTTCCTCAAAACTGAAAAGAACTTGAATATGGTACTTAATTACACCTTTTTTTTTAAATTAAAGACAGATAAACTGAGAAAAAAATGCTGTTTGCAGCGCCATCTATTAAAGATAAAAAAAAAGTCTCGAAATAAAATTTACACACTTTTCAATAGTCTATCTGAATCTGCAATAAAAAATAGGGGGTTCCATTTAAGATTTCAAAGTTGCCCCCCGTTCCCGCCCCCCAGGGGGTTCGGGGGGGACAAGGGTCCCTGCATCAGATGTCCCCCTCGAAACCATTTACTTTTCATCCGTAGCATTTTTTTGTCCGATGCACGATTTTAAAGTTATTGCAAGTGGCGGATTAAAATGGGACACCCAGTATATTCGTTATAATATTCGTGCAGTATCTCTACCCCAAGATACAAAGTAATTGTACTAAATTTGTTTGCCGAATCGCAGTTCGTTAGTGGAGGCAAAAATCTTACAAAAAAAGTCATTCTTTTGTTAGTCGAATTTGAAGGTATGACATCAATCACAAAAATACAATAAATCTTTTAAAAAAAAATAATAATAATATACAATTTTAAATATAAAAGCTGTTTACTTAAAAGCTATCTATATAATTCAATAAAAAAATTTGAAAATGTTTGATGGGACAAATTTTTCTAATGCATGAAACCGCTAAAATAAACCGGTTAGCCGATATTTTTGTAAATATTTTGCGAACGTTAACTGTAACCATAACCGATATTTTGAAATTTTTAAAAACCGGTAATTTTAACCGAAAAAAATACCGGTTCTTTTGGAAACAAAACCGGAATAAACATGAAACTTATGAAATTTGTTACCAAAAACGGAGTCTGCATAATTTTAAAACAGATAAACAAAATTGGATCTTTATTTATTTATTTAGAAAAGAATATTTTATAACCTAAAAATAAATAATGATAATTGTTAATAATTTTACTATTTGGTCACATAACAAATATTAAAAAAACAATAAGAAACTTACAGTTTTAGTTTAGAATATAAAAAACCGGTTAAATAACGAAAACCGATATTGAAATATAGTTTACAATATTGGTTAACCAATATTTTTATCGGTTACATGGCCTGGTAAAAATGCAAAATTTAATATTAGTTTTGATTAAACTTGTTATAAGAACAGAAATGTATTAAGAAAAATAAGTAAAATTATTCCATTTTTAGTACGGTTTGCATAAAAGATAAAAAGGTTTGATGGAGTAGAGTTAGGTTTGTTTTATCGTCAGATTTACGAAACGAGCACTTTTACAACAAACTAGTAACTCAAACATTTGCAACATCAACGTGACAAAGAACCGTAAGTACGAATACTTAAATTACAGTACGGAACAGTTTATCTTTTTTTCACACAATTAATCTTTCTTTTTTTTTCTGTGCATATCACCAATCATATTAATCTACGATTTTCTCAAGTTCCATTTCGCCATTATCTTTGTCCATTTCTATATATCTTCGTCTTCATTTTCTTCACATGTCCGAGAGATGAACCTTATCCGTAAAACATTTCTTCTTCTTCCGCTATTGATTTCTTTTGCTGTCCATTTAAATCATTTCGTAATCTTTCTCGGTCGGGTTTAGCACCACTTTTCTTTCGGGTCGTGTTCTCAGAGAATAGTTCAGGTTTTTTTTTTGTATGCTTCAGTTGGCGCATTGATTGTGCCGTTGGTATTGTTATAGCAAAATTACTAAGTTTGCAGCTATTATATTTTTTGAATTATTGAAGATAGAATAGATTGAGTGTCTTTTTATAAATATTTTATCATTTTTACTGTCTGGGTCGTTATTATTCATTTAAACTGATGGTAAATATTCTGTTAGATATGTGTTAATTTTTTAATCTTTAGTTAAACGGAAGATATGTTATACTTAGATTATTTAGAGATTAATCAGAGCGGAGCATTATGGATTAATTCAAAAACTAACTTATTTTTTCTTTAAGAATTGAATTAAATATTAAAAATATATCAAGGGTGCATGATTTAAGTCTTTAATTTATAAAATGTAAGTTTAACTCACATTAAAAAGGTTAAATTCGTCTGAAAAAAGCTTAATTTATTCATATTCAAAAATATTAATTTTTGTTTTTATTCAATGAAAAACTTTTAAAATTGATTTTGTAAAACTTTATTTGCAATTTTGAATTCATTTCTTAATTTTGCTAATGCATTTGTAAATTATATTATAAATTTTACTAAACAAATTATGCAAGTGGATATACCGAGCTTTGTTCAAAATTGTATATTTACTTTCGTATAGATTGATTGATTTCAAATTGATTTAATATTCGTATTTTTGTAAATACCTTGCATTATTAACAATTCGAGTGTTAATTAACATGAGTTTTTCAATAATTTTCTTACAGAATAACGTTCAAAGCAAAGAAAAGAATATCGTTTTAGATTTTCTGATTAATAAATTATATTCATGTTCAATATTTGTTTATATATTATCATTTATTTAGATTGTTTATTTCGAGCGGTAAACCACTTGTACTATCTTAATACAATTCTTTAAAATCATGATAAAATCAATTTAAAATTTTCTTAAAATAAAATTTCTCGTAAAATCTCTATAGTCTTAGAAATTTCATATAAAATCCTGCAATTTCAACAATCTTACTTTATATAATTTGATGTATAAACGTTATTTATTATGATTTTGTAATTTTATAAAATCATAGGAAGTGGCACATACGAATTTATATGGAAAATATTTATTGTTTACAAATTTAAGTTTAAACTTTTAACTTACAAATTTGATTAAGATTATGTCAAGTTTAAATTAAACTTTCACCTTAAACTACCGTGGAGAAATACTGCCTAGCATTAATCTTCAGATTAAGCTTGAGTTTATGTTTGTACTAAGGAGGAGAAACCGGGCCTAAATTCTAGAAATTTTTTAATAAAATCAGAGAAAAACAATTTCAGTGTCAGTGAGACAAAATGAGAGAACAATTATCTGTCATTTAACTGAAAGTATCCTAACCATTTAGGAACGATATTAAATCCAGGATTATTTACAACACCGTTCACCGAAAGTAAAGTAAATTTTTCATTATTAAACAATCTTAGTCGTACGATATTTCACCGTCTCTCCAAAAAGGAAGAACGTTTGCAAAATAATCATATTTTCCGGCCTGCTTCTCCTGGCAGTTGCATTCCGTCGACAGTTCATAGACTTCCTAGCGTCTTTCATTTCCCTGTTTAAATATGGCCGCGCATGAACGAAATTCCAGTCAGCTAATTTGTCGCCGGGGCAGGTTTTCACTCTTCCTTGTAAATGAACTGGCGAGGCGTTAGTTCTGGCCGAGAGAAGCCCAGTATCTCATTAGCAACGACACTGGGCGAGAGAGAAAGAGATTGGCTTGCTTAGGATAGGTTAGGTTAGGTAAGGGTATGCCGGTGTTAATTAGATCGGCTGTGAACGAAAATAAAGTTTCTAGCTCTGTTTGCTTCGGGATATATTTGAGACGGATTTAAATTTGACTCGAATTGGAAGATTGTTAAAGCTTGTAGGATTCTTGTAGAGATATTGTCATACTAAGGAAAGTTTTATGTAAAATAAAACTTTATTTTGTCATATTTATTTATGTAAATATAATTTATGCAACAAGTGCATAAAATACTATTTTTTTACGTATAATTAAAAAAAATACATTTTATGCATAAGTTTCGTACAATATTTTTTCTATAGTTGCCTACAGTTAGAATAAACTTATACAAACATCAAAACATAAATCTAAATTTTAACGCATTTTTAACACTAAGAAATTGGAAGACAATTTCAGTTGTTTTTAATGAATTTGATATTTCTCAACAGTCTAGTTGTTCTGTTTAATTTCACTTCTCTCACATCTCGATAAGTTCCACTGTATTATTTTTAACAAAATACTGTAATATTAGAACGATATCTTTGTGATTCTATTTATGATAAAATTTCTCATTTGTATTCTTGTATAATATATGCAATAGCGCGCAATGCAAAACAGCAATTAGTAACATGTTTTTCACTTTTTGATTATTTTATAATATTCGCATTTAATAGTAAAACGACTAGTTTCCCGACACTCACCTGACAGGCTGGGCATTTAAGATAAATTACCGTAAACATTAGTTAAACTTTTCTGAAATTCTAGCCAACGCATCATTATTTTATATTAAGAAAATGAATGTAAAAATGATTTTAATTACTCTTGCCCCCACGTAACGTTTTTAACTGTTTAAGACAGCGAACGCAAGAAGAAGCTAGAGCGTAGATAGAATTACACGGTCTAATTGTAACGCTTTTTATTACCATTTTTATTCGTTCTTTTTGTTGTTTTTTTTTTGTTTGATAATTTAACGTCTAAATAAGACTGAAAGAGACGTTTACAAGTGTTTGGCTAATGGTTTACTTTAAAAATTAAAATTAAAAATTTTGACAATGATTTTTTCATCTTTTGTTTTTTATAAGAAAGAAAGTTATATATTATTTTAATGTTTTTGTTTAAATTGTTAAAATGTATGTATACATACAGTGTTAGTTTTTAGACAAGCACTAAAAAGTCCCGTAATAATAATTTTCAAAAACAAATAATTAAAGTTTTTCTCTTGTGATGCATATATTTTGGCGGACACTGTATATTCTATGTTACTATATTTTAATTATAATGGAAATTTTGGAATAAATATTAGAAAACAAAAATTATAAAAATTTAATTTTATAAATATAATAAAATAAAAATATAATTATAGAAACGTCTCCTGTTTTCAACAAATATTTAAGAAAGTAATTATATCTTTATTGAAACAAAAATAAAAAAAGAACTTAATGTAAGTTTATTTTTTAATCTACAAAGACGCATTATCTTAATGTATTTATATTCCCCTTTGATCTTAAATCTATTAATTTACTTTTAATTATATTAATGTTAAAAACCGAACATTATTTTAAATTAAATATGAAAATTCTGTCTAGTAATTAAAATAAACACAGTAAGCTAATTCCACTCGACTTTTAATCAATAACCTCGAGTTTGCAACCGTCAAAGCTCTTTAATTACAATTCTAAAATTTCAGAAACCTCCCATTTAAACTTCTACCACAAATTTCATTCCGAAAATATGATGAATGTATTTCTTTAACAACACATAAACACTTGTACATAGAGGGATACGAGCGAGCCGAAAAGTTGTACACACCAATTCGGGGTAGCGAGTGTGACTCGAAAATGTTCGACATAGGGTAATGAGTAGCTATAAAACGCGTGCCGCACGCCACATTGCATCTAATCACGCACGGAACTCGCTCGCGTCACGCTCATATAGGCTCTATTCCATATAACAGCACCGCGAACCGATTGCACGTGGTTTTCCATTAGGTAAAATGCAAGCCGTAAAATAAATTCTGAAAGATTGTATAAAAACAATGTATTAACGTATTTTATTTATTTATTTGGACATTGATCAAATAACCATACTGACGAGTTCCTAAAGAGCAAAACTCGTGTCTATGGTTAATTGGGCGGGTCATTGATGCATAGCTTAACAAGACGATTCAATGATTGGGTAACTTGTGAAATTTTTGGGAAAAATCTCAACATTAGAATATTATTATTATTTATATTAGAGAATTTTTCATAAAAAAATCTGTATCTTCAAAAGTATTGCGCCCCCAAACATTTTTGCTTTTCATTTTTTATTAATGACGTTACGCTGAAAATTTATTAATAAAAGTTGTAGAAAATTGCATTATTTACAAAAATATTTATAGAAATGTTTTGTTAGTTGCACGGTTACGGAGATAAATAAAAAAAATAATTATTTTAAAGATGGCAGCCAAATAAAAACATCCCTAGTCCCGATAACTCAGTTTTACTTTCATGATCGACCCCTCCTGCGAAACTAAAATAAAATTGCACTATTTTTTTTTTTTTAAACATTTAATATTTAAATTGGAAATATTTAATAGCTCGAGATTTGCTTTCATAACGATATTTAAGCGACGAAACTAACAAAAAAATTGCATAGATTGAATGTAGGACATTTAAGCATCAGAATACGTACTTGTAATTGTAGGACTGTCCTACCAAAAGTAGAAAGCATGCAACTCTAATGCACAATTTTAAAATAAAACTGCTTTAGGTTGTAGTTATGTATTAATATTTATTAATAATCGACGTTTTGAGGTACTCAATGTACATCTTTATTTTTCCTGAGTTCGTCTTTATCGTCGATTATTAATAAATATTAATACAGAACTACAATCTACAGCCGTTTTATTTTAATATAATGCGTTTTGAAAGATTTTTTGCTATGTTGACACATTTTTATTTATCTGTCTGACTCAGAACTTATGTGGAAC
Organism: Clivina fossor; assembly: GCA_963966155.1. Classification (NCBI taxonomy): domain Eukaryota; kingdom Metazoa; phylum Arthropoda; class Insecta; order Coleoptera; family Carabidae; genus Clivina; species Clivina fossor. The sequence goes on along the minus strand of OZ014565.1, from coordinate 6,869,799 downwards.
AAACTTTATGAAGTACCTTGCAGTTACAATTGAACCAGCTAACCAATTGAAACAGGGAACCCCGTTAATTCGGGATTAGTGTGTGGTGAGTTGGCGTGCTAAGTTAGCGGTTACGTGTGTACGATATAGTCGAATGGAAAACCGACTATAGTCCGGTAGAGAACCAGCGTGAGTCAGAAAATTAGATGCTACCAATCAGATAGGTTAGGCTGGGTTACATTAGAATAATTTTTCGCCTCGAAATGTTTCGATGAAATGTCGATAATGGTGTAACTAGGGAAATTAATAACATGGGTTGGGGTATTGTATGTATGTGTGTGTGTAGAATAAGTTAAGTAATAGGAAAATTGATGTGTTTGCGGGATTAAGTAATGGTTATATTTAGATTTCAAATGAATTTCTATATAATTGCTTAATGGTAGTATTGTAATAATAACTATCGGTTGTATTCGTGATTTTACGAATCTGATAATTTTCTATTCAATGTTGTTGCAATTCTTGGAAGTAAAAGTAATTATTTTGATCATGTTTAGGAATTGTAAGTACGTATGGAGTGTAAAGAGATTTCTTCCATAAAGTAAACGAAAAAAATATTGTTAATTTAAGTAGATATTTATTTTTGTTTAAATAATTATATTATTCTGAAATAAAACGGGTTTTGGTTGTAATTCTGTATTAATATGTACGTTGAAACGTCGATTATTAATAAATATTAATACAGAACTACAAGCTAAAGTCTTTTTATTTTAATGTAATGAGTTCTGAAAGATTTTTTATACTATGTTATATTATTCTATATTACCATTGAGTAAATAAGTAATAAGAGGACAATAGTGTAGTATTTGGGAGTTGAATAATAATATTCAATCAATTTCAATAGGAATTAAAGTACACTTGTAGGAGTATTATATTAATTATCTTTTTTTCATCTAATGTCGATTCTTTTTTTTTTTCGTATAGTTTGATGCATTTGTGATAGATACAGTTTCAAGAGAACTATGATTTTACAATTATTCTTTTTTTTTTTCGCCTCGACAATAAGTTTATTCTGCCACTGTGCTTCGTTTTTGTCACATATTCTGTTAAATTTTTAATATTAATCCGATTAGTTTTGGAAATTTTAAAATTAGTTTATTTTTGTTCACACTTTTACACAAAAAATAAAGATATAAATATAATGCGAACATTTCATGTAAAATAAAAGAGAATGATTTTATTCTTATTTGAATTAATGATTAGAAAAATATTTGCATAATTTAAATATTATTTATTTAATAAGTATATCAAAAATACAACAATTATTCCAGTAAAGCTTTTAAAATTGTCATATTATACATACATACACAATTATGTAATGTTTCCATATGGGTGTCGCACAAACTCTTTCCATTTATACAGAAATGAATTTTTTTCAAACATTCACATATAATTTATAATTTCATAAAACTTATCATACTATAACAATATGAAAGAATAATTTCAGTGTAGAATGGCTATTTTTCCGTTGTTAATTTCTGATAATTTAACCTTTGAAACTTGTAATGCAGTTTGCGTGGTATACCATATACTCCTCGTCTACATATAGCAGTATCGGTTACATAAAGTTTCGTCCCGAATTGCGTGGTGATAAATATATAAAGTAAAAATTTGTGTAGGTAGTAATTTCTACCGTGTTCGTTTCGTAAAAAGTTTTTAATCATTAAAATAAAAACCAGTGGTTTTGCAACTGGTTAATGGTTAAGCTCGTACTCGCCAATAAGTCACTACTTTAAAACTTTTTAGTTATAAAATGGCGTGTACGTTGTTACCAACTTTAAAAAGTTTGTTTTTAATTACGTTTTTTTTTTAAATAAATTGCGCTAGTTTTCAGCGGATGGAAATACTAATAATTCATTTTTGATATTAGTGAATTTAAACTATTTATATTTTTGAAGGAATTTCTTACAATAAACTGGCAATAAATTAATAATATGCTAAGACAAAATAATAATTTGTATAATATTTTAGGTTGTTGATAATAATATATTAAAAAGATATATATGTAAATTAAGTATAAACAATTCACAGAGGAATTATTTAGAAAACCTGGACGATGAATCGGGATTTAACTATATTTTGTTTATATACATTTAAAATAATCAAATTAACGCACAAAGTAAATTTTGTTTACCTATTAATTAACAACATTAAACGCATCCGTTTAATTTCATCTATGTGAAGTTAACATACTTTAACAAAATTTAAACATTTTCTATTTTAATTATATAGGAAGCGTTGATTAGTTGAAAACAAAAATTTAAATAAATTAAATTAGTAATTAAATGGAACATGTTAGAGCGATATAATAGATACAATATTTTTAATACATAGATTGAAATAACGTGTATAGGCAAATGGATCGAAAATTTAAAAAAAAAACATATTTATTCATAAAGACACTGATTTACATGAACAACGTGGAAGTAATATGGTTACGGGAAAAAGCTGACTACATTAATATTAATATTAAATATTGTTTTAAAATGAAATCTGCTGTAAAAATATGGGAAACTCTTTTAAAATGATTGTACGATTAGGGGTACAAATAATAATGCAATTTTAAGAATATTTTATGTGAATAGTCAATTATAATTTTTTAAATTAATTCTGGATATAAGAACTTAAATATTTATTATTATTTTTCTTGTTTGCTTCAATTAAGTTAGTATACAGTAAAAGTTTCGATATCCGGAACGCGCGGGATTCTATGCAAGTTCTACTGTACTGAAACACAAGAACAAGACACATACACAGTTTTATTATTTTAAAGGGTGAGATATTGACAAAATTAAAATAATATTCATTAGCTAAGCCACACACACATATACCAGAGAAACTAGAAACGTGAAACTGAAAATATGAAACACGAAATGTGAAACTTTTTCGTATGTACAAGTTCTACTGTACATATATTGAATCTCGACAAAACTTTATTTAAACGTTTCAAAAAATCTTATTTTTCCTCAATTCTCATCCGATTGGTTTACAAGTTTACATAATATCAATCTTTTTTTTTTCTTACGACAAGAGCAAAAACATATTCAAAGCAAAACTGCTTTGAAATTCAGTGCAGTTCTTTTTTTTCTTCTTCTTCGTCCTTCATTCGACAAGAGAAAGATGTTGTTTACAAACAAACTACGTCTCTATCCGAACGTGCATCCTTTAAATATTTGAATGAAACGCGATGTTAAGTAAAATAACGTAAGTGAATCGAACTTTGACGTTGAAGTCATTCTGAAGAGTAAACGATTTGGGAAATACAATGGACGTCACGCTAAACATAAACCGACGCCCGATGACAACAACGTTATTCAGGCGACGCCTTACGTCCTTGTATGTTTCGATGACGTCGGCACCTCAAACTTGATTAGGTTTTACGCGAAAGATTTTACTTCTTTGACGAGCGAGAATTCATTTTCCTCTTTCTAAATATACTTTACGTTATGGTACAGTATCAGATTTTTTTAATGGAGTTGAACTTTGACAGAGCATTATAATATTAAATTGTCTGAATTAGTTTATAGGATTACTAGTTTTAAATTGTTCAACTTGTCGAGGAATTGGTCGTTATACAGTGCAGGTTATTGTATTATTTTAATATAATAAAATAGTTATTTAAATTTGAAAATCAAACTTGATATTGATAAAATTTTGATAGAAAATATTTTGTTTTGTTATTCAAACATTTGGAATTATTTGTTTATTGTGAAGAATAAAATAATATTTGTAGAATTGTGGAAGTTTATTCTATTTCCCAAATACACGTTCTGCAATTGCGAACTACGTAGAATGCAACTTTAGTTATGTGGAATAAGATTTTTTATTTTTATATCAGTTTAATCTAAAATTTATTCACAGATACTGTAACATGAAATTGCACAGTACAGCAGTTTCGGAAAACAATTGAGGTATTTGGTATCTTTTTTTATTTTTAACATCCATTCTTTTCTATTTATTTTTATCAATATACTGTAGATTTGGAAAATTGTACAAAATATACAAAAATTAATAACTGAAGTGTAATATTATGCCAATAATAGCGTTTGTACCAAAAAAAGTGTAAAACAATTATTGTAAAATGATATATAACTATATATTATGAAATAATATTGTATATATATATGACAATGGTATGTTTGCTGTTTAACAAACAAAATATATTTCGCTATTTATCTAATTTCATTAACTGCTTTGTTATTGCTTACTTTAAGATAATAATCTAGTTTTTACTCGTTTTTTCTACTACATTTATTTATTTTTTTAACATATTTGCGCTTCTACGTATGTAAAAATTTTAATTTAATTTGAAATTCTGGGAAAACCTTATGGTACAAATGCAAATAAATAATTTTTTAAAATATATTTCTTACATATTTATCTTTTTTTATGCTTTTATTTTTAAATAATAACTATAACTCGAAAAAAAGTGACAAAATATAGTTTTAAATTTATTGACAACAAAATCTATTTGTTGATAATTTTGCTCATTTTAATTTTAATAAATAGTAATATCTACTGGAATAAGTAAATATTTCTATATTTATTGTTGTTTTAGTAATTATCAGCTAAAAGACATGCTAATTAATGGGAGCATTCAATATGTACATGCGTATCAAATGGGTTTGTTCTAGTGTAACTAGTGTAATTAATAACTGTGAATTGGTATTGTGTGAACAAAGTTAAGTAATAGAAAAATTGATAAAGAGGAATTATATAATTGTTTTTGTGTTAAGCTATGTATAAACGAATTTTTTTTTTTGAACATTTTGTGTGCACAGTTAAGTTTTTAAAATTATTTTATTCATGTTTAACATGATTTAAGTGCAAGGCAGATTATTTAATATTTTATTTTTTTCTTATTTCTGTTATTATAATCCTACAGTAAGAGGAACAACAAACTTAAATATGAAATATACAATGAGAATTAGAAGGATTGAAATTGGAAAGAGATAGAGCTAAAATACGTTAATTAATAAGTAATTATAATTGAAAATGTTGATTTTCAGCTGACATAATATCGATGTAATTTCTTGTTTACCTTGCAAATCAACTCTGTTTATTTAACAACATTTATTTACGGTTAAATTGAAGATGTGTATTTAATTTTATACGTATTTAAAATGTTTACAAAATGTACTTGCATTATTGTAAAGTAAATATTTTGAATTTTATTTATTTAGTGTACGCTACTATTACATTTGAAATGTCTTACAAGGTGAAATTTTCGTTCTTTAAGACACTTCAAGACTGATATACTTTTCGCAAAATTTTAAATAATTGAACATCAATATTATAATTCGCTAGAACTTGTTTTATTTTTATGTTACGTAACTTATAATGATAGTACGTTTTGTCTGTCTAGTTAACCGTTAAAAATCGTCTGCTTTTTGAAACAAATGACAATAGCCAACCCTAATGCAAGTCGCTAATGCGACACTAACTGATAATCGTGTGACACGATCAAATAACTTATCCTAGAGGACCCTAGATCTGTTGTTCGCTCATCTGGAAAACGAAAGTGTGCCCTCTAATAGCCCATAGATTAAAGAGCGATTAGAATCTGATTAAAATTTCGACAAGTTTAGCAATTAGATTTAATCTCGAAATTAGTAAAAACTAATTTTATAAAGGCTGATCGAAAAGTAATATCTCCGAACTTATGTTTTGTTTGTTTTGATTAAGTGGTAAACCACTTTCTCAAATCGTACAAATTTTAAGAATGATTGTTGAGAGTATAGTAATTTTTGTTGATTTCACATATTTTATAGGAGATTGTAGGAATTTTACTCGAGATTTTATATGGTTTTAAGAAAATTTTAAATTGATTGTATCATAATTTTAAAGAATTTTTCTAAGATTTTTAAATAATTTTTAATTAATTTGTATACCAGATTATACAAATGGTATGTCGTGGTCGATCGAAAATATTACTACTATAAATATTACAGATACATGTATGTTATTACTTCAAAATTAAAAAATAAATATCTGATCTATCTCAGATACAAGATTACCAAGTGGCAATACTTTTGAATTAATCCTTATATATGTAAATACATATTAATAAAAGAAAAAGATTAAATTGCCAAGTGATATTACTTTTAGATTAACCTTTATATAAATATGTTGCTTATTTGCATAGAAATTACATGATGTTTTTCTTCGGTTTTGAACAGAAGAAAAATTATTTTCCGGAAAATATATGCAGTATTTTTCGTGCTGTTTTTCTTTGTGTTGGATTATTAAATTCCTGAATACAATAAAAATTGGGGTGGTTTATTTTTAGCTACCATTAAATAGATTGATTTCGCCATTTATATAATTATATTCAAATATAAATTATTAATCGATAAATTTTATTAAAATATATTTACATATTTTTTTGTGATATTTACATTAAATTATGTATATTTAACTTGGTTTCTTATTGTATTGCAAATTTCGTATTGTTATAATTTCCATATAATTCACAAGATTAATCTAGAATAAACTGCTAATTTTATATTTGCGAAAATCTTATCAAAACAAATACTTTATATATTTTTTTTGTTTTATATTTAATAAAAAAGCTGTAGGATTTAGTTCTGTATTAATTTTAACTAAAAATCGATTTACTATACGTACAATATCATCATGAAAAGTGATCCATATGACATATACAGGGTGTAACAGAATAACTATTCCTAATTTTCAGAAATGATAGAGTTCACTTAGAGAAACATTTTTTATTAATAAACTAGTGTCCGGAAATTTCTCGGTGTCAAGATACACTAGATATCGTTAAAAACAATTTTAATTATTACAACGTCAAAGAGTAGTTAAGTTAAGGAACATTTTATTAGAAATAATAGTGCATTAAACTTTATAAAAATTGTTCGAAGTTGCGACCACTATTTTCGACACACAAGTTGTAATGATGTACAATCGACTGCATAAAAAAAAGAAAAAAAAATTTCCGGACACTAGTTTATTAATAAAAAATGTTTCTTTGTGTACCCTCTATCACATCTGAAAATTAGGAATAGTTATTCTGTTACATTCTGTATAATAAATAAACAGAACATAGAATCAAATTACTAAGTTACAAAGTAAGTAACTAGATTATAAGATTTATAAATTATTAATTAAAGGTAGCTAAATTTTCACAGTTTTTGTTGTAAATTTAATTATTATTAGTTTTTTTTTTTGAATATTTTTATTAACTTTAAGTCATTTACGATGTAAGAATATATTCTGTTCTACAAGTGTATTTAAAATAATATTTGGTAAAAATATTCTTAAAAGTTAATAAAATTTAAACTAATCATTGATGTAATTTAAATTAGAACTTTGTCAAATTATTTACATTTACATAGATTATTTATTCGTTTCAGAATTAAATTAACTAACGTGTTTGAGAAAAATTCATGATTTTATGGAATATTAAATTATTGCTACACTAATAATTCGGTAATTGTAGCAATAAAATTCCAAATGCAAGTCAATTTCATTAAAAATTTACTCTAACCTGACCTTTCTGTATCAATTACATCTATAAGCTTTAGTTATATTTGTAATGCAGTTTTCAGTGCACCTCAAAGCAGTAGTGAACTTTACACACTTGGAGTGTGTTCGATCAAAGATTCGCCACTTCGATTTACTGCCCTTGAACAATGTTACATACCTATGTGCGCCTCTATAGTTTGTTAGCTAGTAGTTAGTGCCTCATTACGGAATCTAAATATATAAAACGGGGGCGTCTGATGAGAATTTCCGCTTGAGTTGCTTGCTCAATAAAGCTTCATTCGCCATGTTTAATGTACTTAGCATGAATGAAGGGCTGGTATAGTTTGTCTAGAACTCATAAACTAATTGTATATTGAAAGGAATTTGTATCGAAAATATTTTGTAAACACATAAATGTTTAAAAGCACTTTCGCGTAACTCCTTTAAGTTCTATTGAATGAGTTTATGGTAGTTTATGTTCTATGGACACACTATACTACGAAATTGGATCAATTTTAACTAAAATTGGTTGTAAAACAATGTCACTGTCATAAGAGCTAATAATAATTAAAATTCAAGCGAAAATAAACAATGCAATTGTTAATTAACTTATGTCAGATGTAAGATGAAATACACTTTACGTTGTAGTTATGTTTGGTGCTGCCACCAGTGGTGTATATAGTATCTAACTGCCGTATAATAATGTCATTATTGTAGTAGTATAGGCAATATGGTAACGTAATATATAACATAATAATAAGACAGATGATGACCAGATCGGTCGAAACTGCAGTCACATTTTAGTAAAGTTTATTGATATAAAATCTAAGTTATTTATTTTATTTTATTTTTTCCAAAATACAGTGGTACCTCGGTATATGTCTGCTTTAGAATATGTCCAATTCGGAATACGTCCTGTTTGGGCGAAACAAATTTTACTCGATATACGACTTTTGTTCAGTAACACTATATATATATACTATTTACGAATTTATATTGACTTTATTTAGTTGATTTGATTTGATTTTGATTTAATGATTTAAATGATATAATAAAATATAACAACTTTAAAAATCTATAATAAAATATATTTTTTTTATTAATGCGCTCAAACAGTGTTTAAATTATTTTACAACTCTATTAATATACCATATCAAGAGGAGTTTTTTTACCACGCTTATATTAGCTCACTCTGTTGTAACCAATTTTTAGACTACTTCCTATCATCTGATCTCACTGAAATTTTGCATGTAGTTTTATTCCAGGAGACAACACAAAAAAAAAACTTGAAAAAAGAAAGACGACAAGACTAAAAAGCAGAAAATAAAATATATAAAAAAAACCTTCTTAAAAATCACGCTTATATTTAAATACACTAAAAAGAGGAAAATAATTTTTTTCCTGGTTATCCAAAAATTTTAGAAAGAAATAAAAGCGTGGAGCGCTTAATCATCATTGCGAAATATATAGTTTCCTGGCGCTCCACGCTTTTATTTCTTTCTAAAAAATTTGGATAACCAGGAGAAAATTTATTTTCCTTTTTTTAGTTCATTTAAATATAAGCGTAGTTTTTAAAAAGGTTTTTTTATATATATTTTTTTACATGAGAATGGATTAATCATTTTTACATTATTTTTTATTGGTAAGGTTGGTTTAGTATACATCCTATTCCGAGGTTCCACTCTCTATCACAAAGTTACGGCTGATTAAAAATAAATTTTTTTGATTACCGATTTATTATAAATATGTTTTGGTTTAGGTTTCGGTTTTGGTTACTAAAATAACGGTTAACCGATGAAAGATATGAAATTTTGAATTTTGGGGACATGCAATATGAAACATTCAATAGATCGTACGTGTGAATACTACTTTAGCCTCAGTATGGGAACATAGTGCAGCAATGACGATGCAATGCATGTTACTTGTACGATCGGTTGTTACAGTATAGTGGTGATTATGCGACGTTCATTTATTTCAGTTCACAGCCAGCTTTGCTAGAATTGCTGTTGCCGCTACGTTGCGTACATGCAGACGGACATGCAATCGGATTAGGAGGATGGGTGGGGGTGGGGTCTGATATAAGTCTCGATATTGATTAGGGGATGGTGATTCTTTAAAATGTTTGTTTGCTGACGCAGCCGATTTTAATTTTATTCACTGTCTTACCATGTCAAGAAGAGGGGGAGATAGATACGTTTCTGTTTGTGTGGTGAATTGATTAAATTTCAATTGGTTATTGAAATGCGCGCCAATATTGATGTGTCTTTTGAAACGATAGAAATATGATATAGAATAATAAACTGTATATTTATCTACTAACACTTTAATGACAAATTTAATATTTGCAATTATAATAATTACTTTTTCATTTATAAATGTTGCACTGCGAAAATTTTTGTTTTAGAACTGAGGTTTTTACTTTTAACTCAAAGGTAAACTGTAAACTTATTCTGTATTTCTATAATTTTTACATAATTCATAATAATTACATAAAGTAAGTAAAAATGACCTAATAAGTACGTAAAATTGCTTAACTTCTGCAAATTGCATCACATACGTAATGTAAAATTTCATATTGTTGGTATAATTTCTTAAATTATGTAAAATTACAGCTTGCATATTAATATCTGTAATAATTCCTCAAAATAATGAGATTTAGTACCTTTTTTTGTGTAATAATACTAATAAAATAATTTATGTGTAATTCATTCATTTCAAATTTAGAAATACAGTGCGACCTCGTTAATCCGAGCTTCAGTAGATCGGATTCTTCGGTAATCCGGCGAAGCATTTGAATTGTATTGAGTATTTTATAATCCGGATTTGATAGTACTCGTTAATCCGGGCCTGCGTTTTTAATTAAATTCCAGACGTCTACTTCATACAAATTAATGAAGAAAAACTGAAATCGTTAGTGGGGTATTCCCCTAACTTACTAACATTCGAAATTCGGCCGGATCAGATGTCTGGGAGTTCCACATAAGCAGTGCGAGCCTTTGTTTTGACAACTATACATGTATCTCGTACAAAGTACCGGTTTAGTTGCTTGACTATTTGTTGTTACATATACGCCATTTAGTGACATACCTAGATAGTGTGTTTAACCTCGTGTTATTTTAAGTGCTACATATAAACATTTCTTATACATACACAAATTAAAATGCCTCCTAAAAGAAAACATAATACATTGTCAATAAAACAAAAATCCGATATAATAGAAAGATTAGATCGTGGTGAAAGTGGAAAAGTGTTGTCAAACGAATACGGCGTAGGAACATCAACAATTTCGGATATAAAAAAAAACAAAGACAAAATCGGAAGGTATAGTATATTTTAAAGACAATTATGTACTTTCATTACATGTGTGTCTCGTCTTTTAGATTTGTTAGCAAATGTGATTCCAGTCCCGGCTTCAGAAAAACTTTAAAAAAGGCCGAATACCCAGCAATGGAAAAACGGTTGTATGCATGGTTTTGTATACAACGATCAAGACACGTTCCGATTTCCTATGAAATTTTATCTGCCAAAGCAAAACAATTTTGTACTGAAACCTATGGAAATGATAACTTTAGAGCTAGCAGGGGCTGGATTTCTAATTTCAGAAAAAGGCATGGTCTGCGTTCTTTAAAAGTGTGTGGCGAAAAACTATCCAACGATCAAAGCGCCGTTGATCCCTTCATAACTGCACTTGCAGAAAAGATACAACAGTTAAACCTCACACCTACTCAAATATACAATGCAGACGAATCTGCCCTATATTGGAAAATGTTGCCTGAAAAAACGCTGGTTCGTTCTCAAGAAAAGACCGCACCAGGACGAAAAATTAGCAAAGAACGCATTACATTTCTAGCATGTTGTAATGCTAATGGTTCACACAAATTGAAGCTGTTGGTAATAGGGAAAACAAAAAATCCAAGGCCATTCAAAAATGTGAATATACCTGTTGAATACAAATCCTCTGCCAATGCATGGATGACAACAGCTATTTTTCAACAATGGTTTCAATATTCATTTATACCTCAAGTTAGACGACATTTAAGAAGTCTCAATGTGACTGAAAGAGCCCTGTTAATCGTCGATAACGCCTCGAGTCACGGAACTGTAGAAGAGCTGACTAGCGAGGATGGAGAATTTACAACAATCTTTCTTCCACCAAATTGTACAGCACTTTTACAACCTATGGATCAAAATGCCATCAGACTGACAAAATTATTTTATCGGAGAAGTCTTTTAAGCCATATTTTATCTAATAACGAAGAGAACGTTGTTAAGTTATTAAAAAGCATGAATTTGAAGGACGCTGTATGTCTACTAGACAATGCTTGGAAAAAAGTCTCCTCCGAAGTCGTTCAAAAGTGCTGGCACAAAATTCTTGCTCATGTAGCAAATAACGATTCAGACACTGAATATGAAGCTGAAGATCTGATTCCTCTCAATCAATTGCGGCGCAATATGCTTTCTGTGGCTGAAGAGATAACAAATGTTTCAGATATGATCAATGTTCTCACCGAGCAAAATCTAACCGGCGTAGAAATACGTAACTGGCTTGAAAATGATGAAGATTTGATACCACTCGAAGACATAGATGTTGCAGACGATGATAGTGAAAATGAAGGTCCAGAATTAAATACAAACAAGACTGTTACGGATGATGAGGCAGTTAAAAGTTTCACTACATGCATAAAGTGGGCGGAAGAAAATAATATCTCACTACCTGATGTTCTTGTACTTCAGAGATTGCAAGAAACGGCATGTATAATGAACTTGAAAAAAATGAAGCAAATGAAAATTACAAAATATTTTACAAAATTATAATATAAAATTTTATAAAATGCATTCTGTATTACATAATTTTCTGTTTATATAGTATTTTCTAGTTGTATTGTAATAAATATTTCACTTTTTAATAAAAAACTGTACCGCTTCAGTAATCCGAATTATTTACTAATGCGGATCGCCGCGGTTTTAATTAGTCCGAATTATCGAGGTTGCACTGTATATGTAATTATACCAACAATAATATTACAGAACTAAACAAATTTTACCTATTTATGGAAAAATCCTAACAATAAATTTACTGAAGTTCTGTAAATTTACTAAAAGAGACTACTAAAAAATTGTAATATTACATATATATGTACTTTTCCATTCCGTTGGTAATATCATATTACACAATATTATGTATTTTTAAACAATTATGTAAAAGTACAGCAGTTATATTAATTATACTGGGCATCATAGTGTCTCATGGTTTGTAGGTAAAATTACATATTTTTTTTAGAGTGTGCTAATGAAAGAATTAAAAAATATCTATTATTAGGATTTATAATTTAATTGTCAATTGACCAATCAATTAGGGGCTTTAAAAAAAATACAAATGTTTGAGACAAAGAAAATACGTAATTAAGTAAAGTACAAATTTACTTTTTATTATTTTATTATTATTTATTAATTATTATTACATTTTAATATTATAATTTGAAATATAGCTATAAAATTATTTAAAAAATATGTTTATTAAACACAATTAATAGTTTGAATAAATATTTACTTTGATATCAAATATTATTACTCGTATTAACGTGGTGTTATTAAAACATTTTTTTTTTAATTATATACACATATATACAAATGAAATAATTGTTTTGAGAATTGGAACCATAAACCTGTACGCGTGTCTCATGTCACGCATGTGTCACCAATGATGTGCTTGATGTTTTGATAGCGTTTGTCATATTGCAAATGATAAAGAAAATAACAAAAATACAACGCCGTTTTTTTTCTGTTTCTGAGAAAAAAGAAAAAAAAATGTTACCGTTGCGAAGAATAAAAAAGTAAAAATAACTTTTTTTTATTGAATAACATGCTTGTCTCAGTATTTCAAAATGGAAGAATAATATCTATAATTCTATTATATGAAGTTTGTTGGATTTCAGACGTTTAAAGTAAAATAAATTCTCAAATTGAAAAGATAGAAATTTGTATATTCTTTCAGAGTTAACAAACAAAAAATGATACTTAAGTCGTAATGTTTAAGGTTTATTAGATTAAGAAATATATAAAAGTTTAATAACTATGGAACGTATTTGAAATTTTTAACACATAAATAAACTTGGACTTGAAATTACACTCAAACTAATGTTTGAGTTTAAACTTGAAAATTTCCAGTTGATTTTTAAAGCATAATTTGAAATTTAACTTAAGCGAATTAATAGTGATTGCGAGGGATAATTTACTAGTCGGTGTACAAATTTTGTTAGTAGAATTTAAAATCGGTACTTTTTTTCCGGCTTAAACTCGACTTTAGTTAAAGTGTTTATTATGAAACTGGTCGTTAGTTTATGGTATCCGAACAATTTTAGCTAGTAATTAAATAAACAAATAGAAAAATAAAGTTGAAGATATTTCATAGAACATCCGATATAATAAATTCCATCTCTTACGGGCTCCAACAAAAGCTCGAAAAAAAAAACATACTGGTAACTGCTTTTTTATTTAAATAAGGCAGTGTACATAAACATAACTATTTTCTGTAAAAATTGTTTTTATAGTCCACAAGCGTTTAAACTGCAAATATAATATTTCGTTGAATATATTAAAAATAAAACGCGAAGATTACGTATACCCTTTTCATTGTCGTAACTTTGCAAATTCGTATTATATATAAACTTTTGTGTTCGTATCAAATTTTGGTAAATATTTTCGAACCTGTCCTAATACAATTTGGCATTTAATATGAGCATCTATTATATTTTATCCCTTTCCTAAATATTAGTTTAGTACCGAATATAATTTCATCAAATATAATTATTTGTAGAATATGACGAGAAATCAGATGTTTGAGTTTGATGATAATTTTGCATCTATCTATTTAGCGTATTTGCAAATTAGTTTTGCTGCTGTTTTAATAATGTCTAATATTAGACCACTGACATCAATATTATAATTAAAATATTTGTGTTTTCAAACAGTTTCTTCAAAAATATATTTATAACTATATTATAAAAATGTTTGTGTATTATACTGGCCCATGGAATATTAAATTTTACATATCATTGTTTTTTGTTTTTGTTTGAAGTATTGGTAGTTTTTAAATTTTGTGCTAAATTACTTATATACTAATATTAATCACAGCAATTAAAATTTATATTAAGTATAAAACATGATATAAGTATTTTAAAAATTAACTTATACGTTACTTATCTATAACATGATAATTATTTTAATAAAAATTACACAGAATAAATATTACATGAGTACACTATCATCAACCAAAACAAAATATACAAAATTTGACAAGTAAACAGTTGAATTTTCTGGGTTGGTATGCTGTGGTCGATCTATCCTCATCATAGACGTTTCGACATACACCGTAGATAGCTAAATTTTGAAAAAAACAATTTTATTTTAATTTTATATGTAGCTGAAATAGCTATCACGGCTCTTTCAATTTGATATTAACAGATATAAATCGAGTTTCTTCACAAGATCACAAGTTGGATAAAAATTATGTGCTCAATTTGTTCTTAATCTCATTACAATTACAGTAACATCTGGTAGACATTCAAAAATAACGAAGTTAAAATAAAAATCTGGCAGTGTTAAACAATCTGTATCTAAAAATGTTTGAAGATAAACTAAATTTATAAATTTAACAAATGACAATCAAGGAACATTTTTTAATATAATTTTTGCTGTACTTGAGATATTCGTAAATAAAATAAAGAAAGAAAACTAACAAATACTCTCTCAATATGAAATCAGTGCTTGTAATCTTTCCAATTCAAACATATATTTTTATACACAAACACAACAAAAGAATATTCATGTTCCAGATTATTGGTCATTTATCATTTTATTTCCGAGGGAAAAAATCCCCACCTACACAAAAATCTAGACATGAAAAGCCTTTTGCATGATATAAAAAGGACTTTAACACTAAATTTTCTACATACATTTCAGGACAAAATCTATAAAATGCTGTTTGTTCACTTACAAAAAAAATGTAATCGATTTTACTAGTTAGCTTATGATGATATTGTAGTATTATAAAATAGAGGAGGGAGGGGGGTACCTATTCTAGAAAATATTTCATAATATCGTATGAAAATGTCTAATAATAACTATGGCCCGTATTCTCACCTCTATATTGTTGGGTAATTTGTACATCACTATGTGTATATTTTTTACTTTAGAATTAAGAAGAAAACAATTTCAATAAGTTTAAAAAAATTGTCACTTATTTTGTAAATTTTGATTTATTCAGATATTTTTCAATGATTACATGATTGTTTTTAATTTATAAAATACAATGGAAATAAAGTAACAGAAATAAAAATGATTTCTTTCCTGTATTCGATTAATAAAAAAACTATGTTTTTTGTGGAATACAAAAATGTATTTATGGTCAATTCAATATCTCGAAATTTATTATACTTTCTTTAAATAAAATTTATGACAAGTTAAATATTTGTACGAAATGTACTTATCATGAGCTATTAAAAAAATATGTTGATATTATTTCTGTTTGATAAAAAGTTATTTGAATTTTTAATTAATATTGTGCAAAATTTTTTTATTACTATGAAATTAACGAATATTTTTTTTAGTAGGTAGCTGCATTATAGAAGAGGAAAAACTATTTTGTTTTTTGTGATTAAATTTCTCATAATTGTTATGGGTGAATTACAGAATCTACTTTTATTTCATGCGCTACTTTTATTACACGTTATTACGACAGTATTTTTGTAAATTGATGTTTGTGACGTTAATTCAAAAAATGGTAGAATGGGTTTTTTTTTTGTTAAAATTTTTTATTCGGAAATTTAAGGCGTAAATACATATTATAAATGTTTATAGTTAAACTATTATTTAAAGTCGACGAATTGAAAAATTAAAATTAAAGTGAACGATAAAAATTGATTGTTGTAATTAAGTAAATTAAATTTTGGTTCACATATTTGCTAGTAGTTAATATTTAAGTAAAGTTTTATTGTAAGATGTTAATTTTCATTGTGGGTGCTCTTTCTGATTACCAAAAAAAAATTTGTTAAAATTTTGAAGAGTAAAACAAAAACTGGTGATTTTTATTTATAAAAATATATAGTGGTTGGTCACAGTGATTGGCAGAGTACCCTCGGCGTCCAGATACACTCGGCGCCTATTGGTCAACGTGTGTACATCTTCTTTCTCTTTTATCAGTCAAAATTTTATTTACATATCTTCCAGACTGTTTATCCGACTTTAATGAAATTTTCAGGATAGATTCTTCTGGTATCCAAGATGTATATGTGATTTATATTTTTATATAAACAGACGCTTTATGTAATATTACATAGATTTTTTTCAATGCAACATTGCCAAATATCAACGAAAACCTTTTTCTCATTTTTTGTGTGTTTTATATTTCAAAATATATTTTCCGTATTATCATACATATGAAAAAATAAGTATTTCACTAGAATGAAACCAATTATATAATCTGTTTTGCAAATTAATTAAAATTCCCTAAAAATCCTAGTAAAATAATATCGTAAAATCAATAGAAAAAATTTCAATCATATGAAATCCTGATTAAAATCCTCTATATTCTTAAAAGTTTCGTATATAATTCGTAAAATCAATGACAAATCGCTACAATTTCAACGAGAGTTTTACAAGATATTTTACATTATAACTTTTTTTTGAAAATGTTACGATTTCATAAGTGTTTCTCATGTCATAAGTTTATCGAAAGTTAACAGCAATTAATCTATACTATATTCATATTACAAATAATCTGGGATCTAGATTGTGCGGCAATCGTAATGAACTACAATGACATTATTAGAATAGGAACGAACTATTGGGATGAATATAGTCGTATATTGTATATATATATTTATACGTTAATGGAAAGACTATGAATGCGAAATATTTGAATTACGTGGACCTCCACGTTATCGATTCATCGTATAATTCGTAATATATACCTTATGAATTGTATTGTATTTAAGTGTGTGTGTAGGCGCTTTTAATTATGATTTATATGGATACGTAATATTCGTATATATTCGTACAGAGTAACTACGCAGAATTTATGTTATATGCAGTTTTAGTTTCGTGTTCTGGACTTTATTAGCAAAATTTCTTAGTAGAACTTCTATGATAGAACTTTGTTCTAAAATGTTACATGGTACGTAGATTATTATTGCAGAAGTCGCTTGATTTGCAAATGTTAATTGTATGATTTAGATATTAATTCTAAAATGACTTGCGTTAGATATTATAAAAATAATTAAATATATATTTGTGAAATAATAGTAATAATAAAAATAACTATAATAACCTGAAAATGAAAATCACATGTTCATTATTTCGACCTGCAGCCGTTATTTCTTTACTTAATCGTTATTTATGTAACAAGTGTGTAAAGAATGGTTTTATGTCATCAGTTTGAAAATTTTTATGTCGAGCGAAGCGAGGTACAAAAACATCTGAACAAATCTCATAAAACTCAGTTTACCTGCAAGTTACATATAAATTTTTATCTACGGCTTCAAATTACACAAACAAAAATGTTTTCATGAATGTTTACAATAACAAAAAACTGCTATTTACGATTATTAATCACTTCTGTTGACTATTGTCAAATAATTATATTACTTTTTTGTCATAGAATATATGGAATATATCTGTGTGTTCAGTATTCTGGAAGTTTCTATTCTCGCGAAAATCGTGATTTTACTGTAATAATCAAAATGCGACAAATCGATTTTACGAAAATGAAAACAAATTCATATATATGGTCGCATACATATGTAAAATGCAGAGTTCTAACTAACTATGCGGTCGTGAATAAATATGGAAATATTTATTATGATATATTTTCGGAGCAAGAATAAATGATACACATTTTGCGTGATACCGGGGTTTGTGAAATTTAATTTTGTAATTTTGTTTTATTTGAGGTAATACTGTTATAAATTCTATTATAATTATGTTTACTAGCTGTAGTCGTATGGGTATAATTTTGTGACCCGTTTAATATTATGTCACTGCGATTATTTACCCAAAATTATTTAGGGCGCTACGCTGCTTCGAAATTTCACTGATTTAATATGCTGTTCACAACACTGTTGTTTATTTTCTAGATTAGAAATCTTAATCATGCAAGTTATTAATAAATAATATCAAAGTATGTAGTACATTAATACCGTCAGTTTTATATTAAAAACTAAAAAAAAAGTTTATACTGTAAAAGCTCTTTTACGTTATGTTTCTGGATAACGAAATTTACCTAATAAAAGAGCAAACAATAAAGTTCAATAAATAGCATAGTTTAACTTAAACATTATGGGTAATAGCATGTACCAATTTAGACACGCGACTAAGAGATTACTCGCGCGACTAAGTATGTACATTCTAACACCCTATATATTCTGTACCTATGTAATAAAATTAAAATTCATGACAGAGGGTTAACAGACACAAATAAATTGATAATAAAAATATATTTTATTTCTTAGTGAAAATCTTTCAGAACTCATATTAAAATGAAAAAGTTTTAGGATTAAGTACTGTATATATTTTTTTCATAATAAATATATCGAAACGTCGATTTTTAATTAAAAATTATACAGAACTTAATTCTAAAGCTTTTTATTTTAGTAAATTTTTATTCGCTACAGGTTAAAAAAAAAAGATGAATATGGGTTTGCTACATCTCGGTATTTTTTTGAAATAGAACTATTTTGATATACACAGATTTATATAGTGTACTGCTTAATACATTGTCGGATAAATCAGATTTTTATTTAAAAAAAAAAAATATATTTGTAGAAACGTGAAATCAGTGTTGACTTTTTTGTGATCTGAAGCTGTAAATAATATTGAGGCTCTTTCTAAAATTATAAAACAATAAATATAAAAAATTAGTAATCTTCATATTGATATTTTACCAGTAGAAAGAAAAACTGGTTAGATGATTGGTATTGTGTAACATTGTCAAAATAAATAAAAATTATATATTATAAATTTTTCATCTATGATTACGTAGATGCTAAAATTATGTTGACGCATCTCTTCTTATAACGTTTCCAGCTTATAGAAAGTAGTGCACACTCAGAACAACTTTTAAACTTAATAATAATAAACTCCCCACTCGTACTTGTATTTTTTTACTAACGATAAGATATGACGTCATATTTCACATTTACCTTGTCACAGGGAAAAAAATGTGCACTATTTTCCTAAGCTGAAAAAGCTATTAGACCATTCAAGCGATTTGGATGAATTTTTATGATAAATTTTTTTGGTGATTAATGGCGCTATTCTGATCATTAAATTTAGCTTACAGTCGGTTCAATAATAAACACTTTAACTAAAGTCAACTTTTAATAGATAAAAGAAACATTAGAAGCATCGTTTTATTAATAGCAATAATAATTATGCTAGTCGAATTTAAAATCAACGCTTTTTTGTCTGCTTAAAGTTCACTTTAATTAAAGTGTTTGTTATAAAACTGGCCCTTAAATCTTTAAATTTAAAGAATTTTACATCACTTTAAGTGTGAAATATTTAACATAAATTTCTTTAAATTTTAATGGTCTTCTTTATAAAAAAAAAATGTTTCTGTTCGGACAAATTTCAAATTATACTGTATTTTATTTTATAATATAATAGGAAAATTCCAAATCAAATATTTTGATATTAATTAACTAATGTAAATATTAACACAAGTATTTCATACAAAATTTTCATTATTATGTTCGTAGTAGCAAGTAGCATAATTGATTAAAATTAACACTTTAATATAATTACGTGATTATACTACACTTTCACATACAAAATTCTTGTAATTAACACTAAGAACGTGGCACTAGTAAAGTTCTTAAATAAACTTTAATTTGTTAACTTAAATACATACATTAATTATTAATTTTGTTTCTTTTTCTATTTTTCTAGGTAAGGATCGTAAAATATCTTCCTCTCTAGATGTAGAATCAAATAGATGTAAGTTGTTTTTATTTTAATTAAAATAAACTCATATAAAAATATGAGTTATTAATTTTCTAGAATTATGAACTAAATAATTAGCTGCATAGTTTCTACTTTGATAAGTAAACAATTTGTTAAGTTACTGACGAGTAAAATGTAAAACAATTGCAAATGTTATCGCACTTGTTTAGGATTATTTATATATTATTTTTTATCAAGTATTATGAAAAGTTGATGCTTACAAATACATTTATTTTTTTCAATTATTTAATATATTTTTATATATGTTACTGTTAAAATCGTAGTCAGAATGGAGTTTAATGGTTATTAAATTTCATCGTATGTCCCAGGTATTATCAACAAAAACAATATCATAAAACATAAACGAAATTAATAATTGTATAAGCAAATATTGAAATCGTCGCTATAATTAATTATAAAACTGCAATGGTTGTCGTAATAATTTCGGCGTCATCAGACCTCGCAGACTCTGTCCCGCTGCTTGCATTCGCAGCCTACGTCTGTTGTTTTTGTCATTTTGTAAACGAGGACGAGCGAGAGGACCAAGTTATCGATTTAAATCTACGTCCGCTCGCGTCGCGGTGTCCCTAGATAGCGTCGGGACGACTAACGGCGAACGCAGGACATCGTCGAGACGACAGACACACATACGCGCGCGTATCATTGCTCGAAACGAAATGAGACAGGATTCACGTTGTTCCCTCTGACTGACCCAGTTTGGCCGTGTTATTTTGCTCCTTTGATAGACAAACAATCCGAACCAATAATATTTTTGTTTAGATATATATAAAAATAGTTTTTGTTTCTCGTATTCGGGGAATGAGTTGAGTTTCTTCGTACAAAAATATTTTAACTGTGTTTTACGATGGTTTGTACTGTGAAGATTTGTCTGCATGTATGTCAAGTGGTGTCTGTCTGTCTGATAGTTAATAACTCAAATAATTACTTATTAAGTATTGATAATTTTTTGGACGAATACTGATGTATCGTTTCTCAAACTACTTTAAAAAATATTTTTTTAGTATATGTTTTAATTTGAAATTTAAGCACATTTTGAAATAATTATACAAATAAAAATGCATAGAATGTGTAAAATAATATTACGTTTTTGAGACAAAAATTGTTTTTTTTTTTCAAGAGATATAGAAATGCATAGCCTTATTAAACATAATAATAATAATAATCATTTTATTGTCCAACAGTTATACAACCAATTACAGGACAATATATATATATATATATATATATATATATATATATATATATATATATATATATAATATATAAAAATGACAAATTAGTTATGTGAATTAATACATATACAAATATATTATTATGAGTAACTTAATTATTTAAGCTATTAATTAGTGAATGGAAATTTTCATGAAAAATATCAAAATAAACTGAGCGGGAAACCATTTTTACAATTTGGCGTATTAAAATACTTTAAAATCTTTTAAAATCAACTAAAGATATTTATAAAATCATGTAAAATAAATTTCAAGTAAAATTTCCACAATTTTAGAAATTTCGTATAAAATCTATAAAAATCAATGAAAAATCATTTCAATCTCAATATTTAAAATTTTCTACAATCTGGTTTATAAAATTTGAGAAATTAGTTTCCCTCATGTAATAAACATAAAATAATAACACCAAAATAATTGTAACAATTTGCTTAAACATGGTAAATATATTTTTTCTATTTTTTTTTACATATTGAAAATATATTAGTCTTTTACATAAATTACAAATAATTATACTTTTTCATTTTATTTCACTAGCATCAACGTTTAATTAGATCGGCACGGTGAATTATGCCTAATTATCATTAATTCTCGAAGGATGCATTCACATATACAACACACACACACACACACATACACATTTAGTAACTTCGTTACAATCGCTACAGAAAACGACAAATTTATACATCGACCTACATTTGATACGATTAAACTGTATTCACACTAGTAAATTATACTTTGAATCGTTTTAATCTTAAAACTGCATTTGTTTATATAATTTAACTTTTCAAGCAATAAACATTTTAATTGCTGTTAGATTTCGTAGAATTCTACTCTATTTGTATAATTTACAATTAGGACTACATTCATGGATATATACTTTATGCACATTTTAAATAAAACATAAAATATTTGTTAATGAACAAAATTTAATGACAACAAATATTATACATTAATGCCGTTTTATGTAATTGGATTTTAATATTATCAACAATGACATACGATATTTGAAATAATTTACAAATGGATTCGACATTTTAATATTTAATAAAATTGATGTTGTGTTTCTTAATATTTGTTGACATTTATTTTGAATTCACTTATAGTCGATACAAAATGATAGATCTGTCCACTATATTTTATTAGCAATTTAGAATTTACTATGAAACGTAAATTTAATGTTTTTATTAATTTTTAAATTAAAAACTTAGTAAATGATTTAAAAATTGCTAATTGCTTTTTCGTAAAATAATAAATCTGTAGTTAACAAAATCTGTCAGGAAAAAGTTACAAATTTTAAAAAATGGCAATTACTGTATGTTTTTGATGAATTTTTAACTAATTAAACGAATACAAATTTAGTTTTCATAAATCTCATATCTCATTATATGATTGTCATTAATTAAGTTTTGCAAAAGAAGAAATAATATTTCAAGCTTCACACGGAATTAGGCAAGAAACTACACGGTAATAAGTAAAAGAAATATGAAACATAAAAAAAAAACATATTTTGTACATTAGAAAATTCCAGATGTTCTAATTTCATTTGCAACTATTATGATACCCAACACTATAATCGGGTCTGGTATATAATTGTTACGTTTTTAACTAGATAATTAGTTAATGTTTTCTACATAATTGTGTAAAAATAATATACGATTGATATATGAGTGATTAAAATTGTATTAATTATTAAATTTTCGACGATATGTTGTCGCCCTCTTCAGACTAATATATTTGTTAAAATTATAAAAACACAATTAAAATAGGAACATGTTAAAATTTTGAAAACTAAAAAAAAAAAATTATAAAAAATATGATATAAATCAATGGTTTTCTTTACCATTTTATTGAAAATTAAAAAACATTTAATATTTGCATCAAAACCAATTAATTGCTTATTATTTTTTTTTCTAAATAAGTTTATCTTAAAATTTTAATTTGACTTCTGTTGCAATTTAACAAATATTAGATAAATAAAAAATATGTTCAATTTATTATTATTTAAAATTCAAAACATGAAATACTCGTATGTTATCGTTAGCAATTATTGTAGAGATTTTTTTTATTTTTAATATTGTACATTTATTGTTTTTTTGTAAGAAAAATTATTTATGATTAATTTTAGAAGGTGATTATTACAATAAAGAAACAAAAATATTATGTAAAACGAGAAGTTTTCTATATTTAAATCAAAATTATTAAAAGTTATATTCTGTTTTAAAAGCATTTACAATATTTCTGAAATGCAGAAAGATACTTAATTTCGAGACGAAATAAAATGACATCACAACAAAGAAATTTTGAGATATAATGAAAAATAATTGGTTTACTTAAACGTCTCGTTTCTAGAAATAATGTCGGTTATTTTAGGAATTATTTTGATGCGTCTCACTTGAAATGAGATGATGTCATACATACAATTACAAAATGCAGATATTTTGACAGTTAAATTTCTACCAAATATGGAGTTTTACAATTATCATTTTATTGTCTTGTTTCACTACTTTTATGGTAATAATATCAAATATTATCTACGTTATTTATTTCAAAATGGTATTAAATGAAATTATCAATTTTAATTTGAATATTATATCGAGTGTCTCATTTAAGTTGCTACAAAATGGGTTTTTGAAAATTGTATGTAGTAAAAAAAATATATCGAGATTGGATATTAAAATGTGCACTACGTTAATACTAACGTTTTTACTATTAATTAAATATACTTTTGATCCGTAAAATTTAGATTTTAATAGAAATATTTTTTTTAATAAAAAAATAAATAATGATAAGTTATAGTAGACATGTTCATCAATATTTTAAAAAAAAATTGTTAAACTAATGGGGTAAATTCTGTCTAATTTAACTAAAATCATATCTTTTAAGGTTTTGATATTCTCATGCATAATAATTTAAATTGGATTCTAATATTAAAGATAAGAATGCATTTTGTGTTTGTAAAATTTCAATATATTTTTTATTCATTACAAAAAAATATTATTAGAAGGCCGTATACATTATTTATTTAATATTTTTATGTATGAAAAGTAAATCTTGGCATTAAACTAAATAAATATTAACATCATTGACATAGAAAAAAAGCTTTTATAAAATGTTACATTCCATATATGAACACAAAATTCACATAATTGATTTAAACTCAATTAGAATCTAAAACGCCTAAATAGTTGAAATGCATAAATGAAAATAACTATCTATAATTTGATTATTATGTTCTAATTATAATGTTTAAATCAACCTTGCGAAAGAAAACTAGATATTTATGTATAATAATTTCTGTTAAATCATCGGTTTTAATCGTAAATTATTAAATAACTGAATATAGTTTTATTTGTAGAATTAAAAAAAAAGTGTTAGTTGAAAAAGTATTATATTGTGCCAAGGTTGCAAAGGTCGAAGGTCTCGTGTTTATTTATAATATTGTCAGATTGATGATTATGTGAAATAAATGGATAAATATGTATTTATATACATATTTGTCTATTTCTTATATAAAACAAATTTTGTCTGTCATTTTGTGTGCTAGATTTCTAGATTATAAAAATTGCTCTAAAATGTTGATTTTTTTTATGTTTACAAACATTTACGGTAAAGAATCACAATTATCTTAATTAGAAACCACACATAAAACAATTTATAATCCCTTTAATCTTAACATTTATTTGTAAGAAAAAAAGTTACTGTTGAAAAAACAGTCTCTAATTTAGTTTTCATCTAAATAAACCCACTATTACCGTTCCGTTTTTTTCAATAGAAACTGCGCTACGAAGTAAATAATGCAGAATCAAATTTTAAGTTAACAAAGTGACTGTTTGAGCAGCGAACAAAGTAGATGATGGTGTGGCGGTTCCCATCGTATAACGCTTAACCTAACTAACCCTTAAGTGCTTTGCATAAAAAAGTAATTAGTAATTGCGGCAAGGACACGGCCCGGGTTATTCTGTCCATTACAAAAGGTGCCAGCCATTTCAATGATATAAGCGTGGGTGTTGGTTGTTGAGCTTCTAACACAGCTAACGTTTCAGAATTGGTATAAATTCTCTATACGTATTCCAAAGAAAGGAGACACAAAATAACTAGTAAGAATAGTTCGAAATAGGCTATTGTGTACTACTTAACATAGATATACGCTAATAGTGCCATAGAATGTAAACGGATATTCTATGTGTGTGTGTGTGAGACGTTGCTATAGTGACGGTTTTATTCACAGAGCCAGATTTAGTTTTAAGTTTTTTTTTTTTTTATGCGAAGTATTAAATAGTTGAATATGCATGATTATTACGTACAGAAGATTTAACAAACGTAGAATTTATGTAATATTAAGTGTATGTTTTCGTACGACATACGTAAATATTCTCTACTTCTTCTTAACACTCATCTGACAAACTTATATATAATAAAGTATATCTCAACTTTATCCAGGAAATATTTTTGTATTTCATTCATAGTGCTTTATTTTTATCAAGCGTTGTGTTTGTGTTTTTAAACGGTGTTTTTTTTTAATGTTTAGAAATAAATTTAATAATTAATAGAAAATAACTTTAGGATTAAGTTCTGTATATATTTTGAATTATTTTTGCCTGATGAAGATATATGTAGAATATATCGCAACGTTGATACTTAAATAAAATATATACAGAACTTAATTCTAAAGTTTTTTAATTTTAATATAATGAGTTCAGACAGATTTTTTGTACACCTTGTACCCGTATGCGTCTTGCACAAACTCTTTCCACTCTTCCACTCTTTCCACAGACAAACAACTATTGCTTAATTCTCATTTATAATACCTCTCAAACATTCTCTTTTATTTTTATCACAGGAAAACTTTCTCTAATACCAAACACTATCAATCATACTTCCCTATCGACTCATCGGACATCCACGCAGACGTATATATTTTCAATATCACTCACATATCTTAACTAACCATTTATTAAACATTTGCTCAAGATAGCCGAACCATTTTATCTGACATATAAATATAGTTAAGATATGAAAGACTTCACATACAAGCTGTAAAAATAAATAATAAATGTTTTAATTTAATTGCAAAAAAATATACATTAAAGTGATTTAGTTAATTCCATATAATTTCGTGTAGCATGACAATTTTTTTCTGGTAATAGTTTACGACAAAAAAATTAATATTTTATTATTATAATAAACATATCAAATATCATATCAAATGTAACAAAATATGCATATTGTAATATACAGCATGAGTCATATTCAAGGTTATAAAAAACAACAGTGAAGTTCCGAATTACTGCATTGTGTTGATGTAATTGTAATTGTAAATAATTTTTAACTTTATAATATTATAATGCCCTTGACCGATACTTAAATTCGATTCATTTGTACATGTGATCATGTATTATCATGCTTAACATAACCTACATTCGCTAACTATTTTTTTTATTATAAAAATAGTAAATATAAATGTTTTAAAATGATGTTAACTAGGGCTGTGCTGATAGGTAAAGCGATGAGGCGCACCTTTTAAGGCGCCAAGTTGTTGGGGCGCCAGAATTCAAATTTTTTTTTAATAAAAAATTTGAAATTTTTAATTAATTAAACAAAATAAAATTATCTTCTTTTTAGAAATGCTTTTGTTAAGATAACCAACAGTAACGGACTGGAAAATTTAACTAATTTTGGCTAATTTTTTGATCTTAATAACTATTTTCATTACAAAATGCACAGCAGACTATCTAGCAGACTATCAGATTGTAATGTAGATACAACACAATGTTTTGTTAGATTAATAAGAGAGAGAAATTTTGTTTATAAACATATTTGTGTTTACATTTGCTTCGATGCGTTTGTGTTAGCTGTTGAGTCCATTTTAGATATATTCCACGACAAGCTTACGCTATCTGTATTCTAAAAACTATATGCTGCAAAATTGGTATATAAGGAATATTCCGATATGTTCAGTCGAAGTGAAATATTGGCAATATGATATGAGAGTGAATCTAGCAGCCGATTCGTAGCAGCCGATTCGCGAGCGTACCACTGTAAACGTGGTGACTCACCGCTAGCGCTATAGCAGTTATGTATTGTATTTAACATAAAACTCGTTATAATTATTAAAAATAATGTAAATACAGTGATAATATTAACAATTTTTAAAAATCAATCTAATAATATTAAATAAAAATAAATTTAAAGTAAAACGGAATACAAGAAAAGTTGCAATACATGTTATCACAAAAAATTAAAAAAAAAATATTTCTAAGAGGTTTCTCACTTTAATTTTTTTACAGTGGATATCTACCCTCTTATAGAACATTTTCACCATATCATTGATATAGCAGCACCCGTACGAAACTCGGGATATCGAAAAGAATTCAAAGTTGTAATATGCAAATTTTACGAAAAAAATTCAAAAAAAATATTTCTAAGAGGTGTCTCAATTTAATTTTTTTACAGTGGATATCTACCCTCTTATAGAACATTTTCACCATATCGTTGATATAGCAGCACCCGTACGAAACTCGGGATATCGAAAACAATTCAAAGTTATAATATGCAAATTTTACGAAAAAAATTCAAGAAAATATTTCTAAGAGGTGTCTCACTTTAATTTTTTTATAGTGGATATCTACCTTCTTATAGAACATTTTCACCATATCGTTGATATAGCAGCACCCGTACGAAACTCGGGAAATCGAAAAGAATTCAAAGTGGTAATACGCGAATACTAGACAAAAAATTAAAAAAAAATATTTCTAAGAGGTGTCTCACTTTAATTTTTTTATAGTGGATATCTACCCTCTTATAGAACATTTTCACCATATCATTGATATAGCAGCACCCGTACGAAACTCGGGATATCGAAAAGAATTCAAAGTTGTAATATGCAAATTTTAGGAAAAAAATTCAAAAAAAATATTTCTAAAAGGTGTCTCACTTTAATTTTTGTACAGTGGATATCTACCCTCTTATAGAACATTTTCACCATATCGTTGATATAGCAGCACCCGTACGAAACTCGGGATATCGAAAAGAATTCTAAGTTGTAATATGCTAATTTTCCGAAAAAAATTCAAAAAAAATATTTCTAAGAGGTGTCTCACTTTAATTTTTTTATAGTGGATATCTACCTTCTTATAGAACATTTTAACCATATCGTTGATATAGCAGCACCCGTACGAAACTTGGGAAATCAAAAAGAATTCAAAGTGGTAATACGCGAATACTAGACAAAAAATTTAAAAAAAATATTTCTAAGAGGTGTCTCACTTTAATTTTTTTATAGTGGATATCTACCCTCTTATAGAACATTTTCACCATATCATTGATATAGCAGCACCCGTACGAAACTCGGGATATCGAAAAGAATTCAAAGTTGTAATATAACGCAATAGAAAAAAAAATTCAAAAAAAATATTTCTAAGAGGTGTCTCACTTTAATTTTTTTACAGTGGATATCTACCCTCTTATAGAACATTTTCACCATATCGTTAATATAGCAGCACCCGTACGAAACTCGGGATATCGAAAAGAATTCAAAGTTATAATATGCAAATATTGGGAAAAAAATTTAAAAAAATATTTCTAAGATGTGTCTCACTTTAATTTTTTTATAGTGGATATCTACCCTCTTGTAGAACATTTTCACCATATCGTTGATATAGCAGCGCCCGTACGAAACTCTGGAATCGTACGGGTCCTGCTATATCTACGATATGGTAAAAATGTTTTATATGAGGGTAGATATCCACTATAAAAAAATTAATATGAGACACCTCTTATTAAACTTTTTTTTCCAATTTTTTGTTTATTATCCTATAATACAACTTTCAATTCTTTTCGATATCCCAAGTTTCGTACGGGAGCTGCTATATCAGTGACATGGTGAAAATGTTCTATAGGAGGGTAGATATCCACTGTAAAAAAATTAAAGTGAGACACCTCTTAGATATATTTTTTTTGAATTTTTTTCCTAATATTCGCATATTACAACTTTGAATTCTTTTCGATATCCCGAGTTTCGTACGGGTGCTGCTATATCATGGATATAGTGAAAATGTTCTATAAGAAGGTAGATATCCACTATAAAAAATTAAAGTGAGACACCTCTTAGAAATATTTTTTTTGAATTTTTTTTTCTATTGCGTTATATTACAACTTTGAATTCTTTTCGATATCCCGAGTTTCGTACGGGTGCTGCTATATCAATGATATGGTGAACATGTTCTATAAGAGGGTAGATATCCACTGTAAAAAAATTAAAGTGAGACACCTCTCAGAAATATTTTTTCTTAATTTTTTGCCTAGTATTCGCATATTACCACTTTGAATTCTTTTCGATTTCCCGAGTTTCATACGGGTGCTGCTATATCAACGATATGGTGAAAATGTTCTATAAGAGGGTAGATATCCACTATAAAAAAATTAAAGTGAGACACCTCTTAGAAATATTTTTTTAAAATTTTTTGCCTAGTATTCGCATATTACCACTTTGAATTTTTTTCGATTTCCCGAGTTTCGTACGGGTGCTGCTATATCAACGATATGGTGAAAATGTTCCATAAGAATGTAGATATCTACTATAAAAAAATTAAAGTGAGACACCTCTTAGAAATAATTTTTTTGAATTTTTTTTTCTATTGCGTTATATTACAACTTTGAATTCTTTTCGATATCCCGAGTTTCGTACGGGTGCTGCTATATCAATGATATGGTGAAAATGTTCTATAAAAGGGTAGATATCCACTATAAAAAAATTAAAGTGAGACACCTCTTAGAAATATTTTTTTTTAATTTTTTGTCTAGTATTCGCGTATTACCACTTTGAATTCTTTTCGATTTCCCGAGTTTCGTACGGGTGCTGCTATATCAACGATATGGTGAAAATGTTCTATAAGAGGGTAGATATCCACTATAAAAAAATTAAAGTGAGACACCTCTTAGAAATATTTTTTTTGAATTTTTTTCGTAAAATTAGCATATTACAACATTGAATTCTTTTCGATATCCCGAGTTTCGTACGGGTGCTGCTATATCAACGATATGGTGAAAATGTTCTATAAGAGGGTAGATATCCACTATAAAAAAATTAAAGTGAGACACCTCTTAGAAATATTTTTTTTTAATTTTTTGCCTAGTATTCGCATATTACCACTTTGAATTCTTTTCGATTTCCCGAGTTTCATACGGGTGCTGCTATATCAACGATAATTGTGAAAATGTTCTATAAGAGGGTAGATATCCACTATAAAAAAATTAAAGTGAGACACCTCTTAGAAATATTTTTTTTGAATTTTTTTTTTCTATTGCGTTATATTACAACTTTGAATTCTTTTCGATATCCCGAGTTTCGTACGGGTGCTGCTATATCAACGATATGGTGAAAATGTTCTATAAAAGGGTAGATATCCACTGTAAAAAAATTAAAGTGAGACACCTCTTAGAAATATTTTTTTTGAATTTTTTTTTTCTATTGCGTTATATTACAACTTTGAATTCTTTTCGATATCCCGAGTTTCGTACGGGTGCTGCTATATCAACGATATGGTGAAAATGTTCTATAAAAGGGTAGATATCCACTGTAAAAAAATTAAAGTGAGACACCTCTTAGAAATATTTTTTTTGAATTATTTTCGTAAAATTTGCATATTACAACTTTGAATTCTTTTTGATATCTCGAGTTTCGTACGGGTGCTGCTATATCAACGATATGGTGAAAATGTTCTATAAGAGGGTAGATATCCACTGTAAAAAAATTAAAGTGAGACACCTCTTAGAAATATTTTTTTTGAATTTTTTTCGTAAAATTAGCATATTACAACATTGAATTCTTTTCGATATCCCGAGTTTCGTACGGGTGCTGCTATATCAACGATATGGTGAAAATGTTCTATAAGAGGGTAGATATCCACTATAAAAAAATTAAAGTGAGACACCTCTTAGAAATATTTTTTTTGAATTTTTTTCGTAAAATTAGCATATTACAACTTTGAATTCTTTTCGATATCCCGAGTTTCGTACGGGTGCTGCTATATCAACGATATGGTGAAAATGTTCTATAAGAGGGTAAATATCCACTATAAAAAAATTAAAGTGAGACACCTCTTAGAAATATTTTTTTTGAATTTTTTTCGTAAAATTTGCATATTACAACTTTGAATTCTTTTTGATATCCCGAGTTTCGTACGGGTGCTGCTATATCAACGATATGGTGAAAATGTTCTATAAGAGGGTAGATATCCACTGTAAAAAAATTAAAGTGAGACACCTCTTAGAAATATTTTTTTTGAATTTTTTTCGTAAAATTAGCATATTACAACATTGAATTCTTTTCGATATCCCGAGTTTCGTACGGGTGCTGCTATATTAACGATATGGTGAAAATGTTCTATAAGAGGGTAGATATCCACTATAAAAAAATTAAAGTGAGACACCTCTTGGAAATATTTTTTTTGAATTTTTTTTCGTAAAATTTGCATATTACAACTTTGAATTCTTTTCGATATCCCGAGTTTCGTACGGGTGCTGCTATATCAACGATATGGTGAAAATGTTCTATAAGAGGGTAGATATCCACTATAAAAAAATTAAAGTGAGACACCTCTTAGAAATATTTTGTTTGAATTTTTTTCGTAAAATTCGCATATTACAACTTTGAATTCTTTTCGATATCCCGAGTTTCGTACGGGTGCTGCTATATCAACGATATGGTGAAAATGTTCTATAAAAGGGTAGATATCCACTGTAAAAAAATTAAAGTGAGACACCTCTTAGAAATATTTTTTTTGAATTTTTTTCGTAAAATTCGCATATTATAACTTTGAATTCTTTTCGATATCCCGAGTTTCGTACGGGTGCTGCTATATCAACGATATGGTGAAAATGTTCTATAAGAGGGTAGATATCCACTATAAAAAAATTAAAGTGAGACATCTCTTAGAAATATTTTTTTTGAATTTTTTTCGTAAAATTTGCATATTACAACATTGAATTCTTTTCGATATCCCGAGTTTCGTACGGGTGCTGCTATATTAACGATATGGTGAAAATGTTCTATAAGAGGGTAGATATCCACTATAAAAAAATTAAAGTGAGACACCTCTTGGAAATATTTTTTTTGAATTTTTTTCGTAAAATTTGCATATTACAACTTTGAATTCTTTTCGATATCCCGAGTTTCGTACGGGTGCTGCTATATCAACGATATGGTGAAAATGTTCTATAAGAGGGTAGATATCCACTATAAAAAAATTAAAGTGAGACACCTCTTAGAAATATTTTTTTTTTAATTTTTTGTGATAACATGTATTGCAACTTTTCTTGTATTCCGTTTTACTTTAAATTTATTTTTATTTAATATTATTAGATTGATTTTTAAAAATTGTTAATATTATCACTGTATTTACATTATTTTTAATAATTATAACGAGTTTTATGTTAAATACAATACATAACTGCTATAGCGCTAGCGGTGAGTCACCACGTTTACAGTGGTACGCTCGCGAAT
Source organism: Clivina fossor (assembly GCA_963966155.1). NCBI lineage: Eukaryota > Metazoa > Arthropoda > Insecta > Coleoptera > Carabidae > Clivina > Clivina fossor. Next base: position 6,836,523 of record OZ014565.1, on the reverse strand, counting down.
CGGCTGCTACGAATCGGCTGCTAGATTCACTCTCATCAATATGATGCTGCTTCCGGTTTAATTTGAAGTCGACCTTAACTTTCTTATTTTAAATAGAATACCACATTTTTTATTTTATTATTGAATTTAGGAATAAATTTTACATATGATACATTAAAAACATTTTACTTTAGTTCAACTGTTTTAGACGTATTTCAACTTTTTTGATTTTTTGTTTGAAATTAGCAACATCTTTCAGGATCCGTATCTCAAGAACGCAATCAAATATTTGCAATTTGTAACGGGGGTCTTATTATGGACGGTTTTCGTAAAAAATAAATTAAAAATTGAACAAATTTTGAATAACAAAGAATAATAATACTCAAATACATATTGCAGTTATTATGTAAATATAATTGGTTTAGTTAAACTTTTCTTACTTTTTTTTTTTGGAAGGACCAGAAATTTTCTGGGCCTAAGGTTATAATCGTTTTATCCTTAAGGATAATTCGGCTCTGGTCCGGTGAGATTTTGTTTATTGTGCTTTAGTTCTTGAACCCTAACAATTGAAACATAATAAAGGAAACCAATAAGATCACGGAACTTTTTTCTTTAGATATAAGCAACTGAATAAAATCTTTATCGTATTCATAGAGAAACATTCCTATTACAATACTTGAGCATACCTAAACAAAAGAAATCAGTAGTCATGAAAGAAACACGAAATAGTCGTGTACGGTTTCCTTCAGTCCTAATTTAGACGAACATCTAATCCTTGGAGATTGCTCAGCAAATTTCGCAAAAAAAAGACGCAGATGGCAAATGATGCTTTTCTTGTGCTAGAGATCCAGGTTGTAGTCTCTGGAGTAGGTAATTCTTCACATCTTTTCAAGTAAGATTTACGTTTTTATCGATGCGCACTTGAAACACAGTTTCTATCAATTAGTAGTTAATTAACTTTTGTTTCATTAATTGTTCTGTTAAGATAATTAAAAATTATTGTACTTTAATTTTTTATATATAATTGTAAATATTTAATGTATAAGTACAGAACTAAACAAATAACTGTTATAAGTGACAGTTACGTTGTTTTAAAACTGATATTAGTTAAATCCGAGCTCGTGGTACCAGCCATTGTTTCCGAATTTGATTTATAGCTTGTAGCACTTAAAGTAATAAAAATAGTTCGAATATCTCGAGTTTAATTATTGGTTATTGCAGTGGTTCAAGCTGAACTACTACAGCAATTCATAGACGATTAATGGAACTGCTAATAATGTTGATGGACGATTTTGCAACAAGGATAAAGCGCCTTTCAAATTTTGAAACATTCTGGATGCGCTGGCATTAACTTTTGTTTTAACAAAAATGTACACGGGATTAAATCAATTTACATTAAAATATTTTAAATTTTTTTTAAATGAAAAATAAATCAGCAATTTTTTTTGTTAGATGTCTTTTAATATGAATTTAACTATTCATAGTATACAAGTAGATGAATCTTGAAATATACGTAACTGCGATATTACAGTATGTCTGTACTTGAAGAGTTCAGTGTTTTGATCTGTTTTATTTGAGTATGGAATAGTATGGATAGTAAGAAATGTGGTGGGCAGTTAACCAAACAGTTTTTACTTTTTACTATTTTCTCTTAGTTTGTTTCTTAGGTCAGACATGTAGTCAATTTTCTAAATTAACGATGACATATAAACATGATGTCATCGTGATTATATATATGAAAAATATATTTAGAAAATAGTAAATACTGACATTTTTATCATTTATTTGTTCATAAAAAAAACTTATTTAAAATTTAAAATATTAAACCTTTTACATGTTTTTATATTAAGAAGCAAACTTATGCTGCAATTTTGTTTACATCTTGTAGCGTTACGAGATATTCTATCTTTTTTCTGTTTATTAGAAAAAGACAAAATATTTCTACCCGTAAGTATAAAATTAATATTTTTCAGGTAATTACCCATCTTGGATAAAATAGCAATAAAACAAACTGTTATTAAATTTTAGTTATAGAAAAGAATATGCACAAGAATTTATTTTGTTTGAAATTTAATTTTATATAATAACATTTTCTTAAAATTGAAAATTTTTAAACACATGCATTAAAAATTATTACTTGATAGTGATAAAATATGACATTTTTTTATATTGTAAGGTCTTCAGTTAATTAGTTTTTTAGTTATAAGCAATCGGGCAGTTTATTTTATAATTTATATAGAATTAGAAATTTAATATTATTTTTGATAAAATCATAACATTCATAACGAGAATTATCTCTATAAATTTGTGAAATATCAAAATTATTCATAAAAACTTTCAGTTCAATTTTTAAATAGCACCAGAAATATTATTTAATTGTAAATTACTTTCTAAAATATAATTCTATATATATTGTTAAATTATAATATAAGAAATATATTATACTAAATAAAATTTACTACAAATTTTTATCGAACCCGACTTTGTAAATTTACGATACGTTGCAATAAATTTTCTTAGCACGTAAAAGCTAGGATGAAATTTATAATTCCATATTCAATATTTAAGACCGATATTTCCTGTAAATTTTATATGAAATGTTAGTGCACTTAAACATTACCTATATCGATATTTAACTAATTTAAGTTTTACTATATTTATTACGCTACAAGAAGGAATATATAGGTAGATGAGAGGAAAATACAAAATAAAAGAGAATCCATAATAATGGAAAACGGAAGAATAAGTTCATGAAAGTTAATTGAATTTTTTATGCAGTTAGTTATAATTGAAAATGAGTTTATATAAGGTAAAATCTGGGTTGTGTCGGTAGATTATATCAAGAAGAATCTTCGTAAAAAAATATGTATATTTTACATCACTAATTTTCAACATATAGTGCATGTAGAATATTATTAATGTGTTTTTGACTTGATCATTTGCTTACTTTTTTGCTGTATGCTATTAGCGCTAAACATTATAATGTATGAAAACAACCAAATACATAATAAGTTAACTAGACAATATTTTATGTAACCTACTCTAAATGTTCTGAAAGAGAAAGAATAAATGTTTGCAAGATATATTATATTTTTAATAAATACAATTGCCATAATGTAAAACATTTTTTATTAATTCGAAATTGTTTTTTCAAACGTTAAGTTGCGATCTTCCAGACATTTTATTATGAACTAGTAGTATGCACAATAAATATTCTACATATTTTACATGTTTCACAATATTCTATGTATTTTTCTACACGTAAGTAGAAAATTAATATTCTACAAGTAATTACCCATCTTGAGTAAAACAGAAATAAAATATACTGTTATTAAATTTTAGTTATAGAAGAGAATATACACAAGATTTTAAAATATTTATTTTGAAATAATTCTGAGATGTATAATCTTTAGATTATACAATAATTATTATTGCTTTCAATAAAACCAAGCTTTTTAATTAAATTTTTGAACTTCCAATGGTATGATTATTTGTTGTTGCTAGTAAAACAATGTTTTAATTTTTGTCAGATTAAAACTGATTCTTAGTATTTTTATCTGTCTAAAGATACATAAATAATTGGTGGAGGTGCTCACTTGTAGATACTAATAATCCATTTTATTTGAGTAAATTCGATAATTTAACAGATTACAATCATTTTTGCAAGAAATTTAATAATATATCTATAAATTTATGTACTTTTCGTGTAAGATGCACAGATAGAAAGGATCTACTTTAAACGAAATATAGAGTCAATATTCCGGTAAAAAATACGCAGTTCATTCTTAGCTTCATAGTTTTTATTATAAGCTGCAGTTTTTCTACTCATATTTACTACTGCACATTCCATCTTTACGAGCACAATTATTTCTAACAAAGTATCACACAGAAAAATAAATAAATGATTTTGTTTCTAATGGTTGGTTTTCAGTTTTTTAATCGTTTTAAAAGAAACATCTAATTCAAGAGTAGTTGAGTTTGGTGTATTCATATAATGTAATTAAGTAAAGAATTTTTTTTTTTGATATTTGTTCGTTGATGTTTTTAAAGTTTTCGATTCTATAACAAATTCTGTATTAATACAATGTTTGCCAAAAAGTAGACATCATATGGGAAAAATTTATAATTATTGTGTGACTTTTTGGTGTTTGTCTAAAATATTACTTTCGATATAGGTCAAAATAAACAATTATGAAAAAGTTTTAAAATAACATTTAAGCCCTTATAAAAATTTTTATTTAAAAATACGACATATTTTTTTTCTAATATTTGTTTAATTGCAATTTCTAATGTATTTGAAATTTATTTAATCATTATTTAAAAATAATATTATTTGCCTAAATGGATTATTACTTACAATTTATGAAACAATTAAATGTTATTAAATTTTTATTAATTTTTATAAATAGATTTTACCTCTTTGATGTAAAGTTGTAATATACCCTTAAATTTATCATATTAAATACAAAATTCATGTCCGATAAATAGAAAACATTTATTTAAATGGAAATAACGCATATTTGATATTTTTCAGAACATGTACTACAAATTTACAATCTAATTACTTATTTTGTTACCTAGTAACTTGATTATTTGTTTTGTTGAAGTCATTTATATTTTTTTTCCTGATTATGATGTATGTAGAGTACGTTAAAACGTCGATTATTAATAAATATTAATACAGAACTAAATCATAAAGTCGTTTTATTTTAATATAAAGAGTTCTGAAAGATTTTTACTATGTTAAAAATATTTATCTGTATGGCGAGTAATAGAGAGAGAACTATTAATAGACAAACTACCAAACTATCAATTTTGAAAACCAACCAAAATTTTACACAATAATTCAATAGCATTTAACCCATAAATCCACCTCGTATTATACTAAAACCAAATTAAACCGACCGCATAATAATGCACCCCGATGACCGGGACCCAATACTATAAACCTAGGTTAAAACCATTCAAGTGTCGGCCGTTGCAGGCGAACCGGCGCGGTACGGTGTTGTGACGCGATATCTGACTCACACGCGGCCACCGTGCGGTAATTTATGTGACTCGATGTTTAAAATTGACTTGACGTTACGCGGTTTGAAACTGTGGTTTCAGGCCACGACCGCACCGACATCTGATGGCATTTCTCTGCCATGTTGTTGTTGTTGTTTTAGTGTAAATATTGCTTGAAACACGCATTCTATACGTACAGTAGGATTAATAAAAGATGGCCGATGTAAATTGTCAATTAAATTGAATGTGTAGGACAGTTATTTTTTTTTGTAAGAAAAGAAATTAGTTGAAAATATTTCGAAAGAGTACATTTTACCATTTATTCAATTTGTGTCTATCTATGGGATCGTTTCTTTTTTGCGTCCAATTGGAGAACAATACTGCTAATTTGTATGTAATTGGTAATTATATCTCTTTTTCTCATTTATAACGACGCATAGTGAACATAGCAATGTTCACAAATTATAACCACTTAAAACGAACTTTACGTATATATTAGTAGATCTTTTTTTCAATAGGCTTTTGAAACAAACGACGTCTTTTCATAATTCAAATATACATATGCATGTACAGAGATAAACGCACAAAAACAGAAACGACATAAAGTATTGACGTAATTAGAAACACGAAAATAAACACAAATGGTAATTCCCTGCTCATCGCATCAGAGTTTAAGTTGAAAGTTGAAAGAGAGTGCAAAAGTGCGGAATGAAGATTATTCTGTTTTCATATTTAGATGCTAATTGGATATGATTACTTTTCTAGATTAAATTTTGAATAAAAGGCCAAAGGTTACAAGTAAGTTTACGATATAACCAACATAATTAAATGATCTTATAACGTCAATATTTTCATTAATCGTTCTTAGTACGTTCTTAAGATTTTAAATATTTAATTATCATATACAAAGATTTTATATTATTGTTATAATTTTAGACTAGTGTTCTGAGTAAATTTATAAGTTCTAGATTGATAAGAGAAGCAATGGAAATTTATAAAGAAAAAGACTAGTAACTGATTTAAATAAAATTTGGCTTCCTTAAATTAATAATTTATAATTTTTATAATCTAGTTGTTTATTTTGTTATCTAGTAACTTGTTTCTATGTTTTATTTATTTGTTGTATATGTCATTTGTATCATTTTTCCTGATGATAATGTATATAGAGTACGTTAAAACGTCGATTTTTAATTAAAATTAATACAGAACTAAATCCTAAAGCCTTTTTTTACTTTAATATAATCAGATCTGAAAATTTTTTTACCATGTTATTCCTTGTGATTGCTATTTAAAAATCATACATTTTTGATATATTAAATCTGTTTAAAATTTTTGCCCAATTCTGTATAAAATTTTAAGTGACGGGAGTGAAATAATTTTGTTTATGAATGGAACTTATAAAATTTTATGTAATTTATGATATATTTGTCTGAAACAAATAAAATCTTTAATCTTATATCTTATATTAAAAAAAAAAAAAAAACTAAGAAATACAAAAAATTTAAGACGATCATATATTTCAAAATTACTGATGTTTTTATACATCACGGCCGTATATAAGAAATAATATTTGATGTCCGATCTTAAAAAACAGATATAAAACATTTATTGTCACCAGGAAAAAAATCAATAACTTCTAGAAAATATTGTAACAAATTTTTATTACTAGTACTACGTATGACTAGAAATTATACAAAAATTAATCATAGTGAACTAGATTTTCAATTATTAGTATTTTAAAGCTGCATTAAATATTATTGAAAAACGAACTTGTAATTTAGTTATTAGCATTTTCAAATTAACGTAAATGTCAGACATGAACTAAATTATTAAAACGTAATTAATATTTATTGAACTTATTATAATAAATTTATTATTGAAAGTTAAATTTTACTTGTTTTAATTAATTATTACTTTTTATTGGACTGGAACAAATTTGTAAATTTTTATTTAATTATAGTTAATTAATATACAAACATATTTGATTAGAAATAGATTATTTATATTAATAAGAGAGTTGATCAAAAAGTAATGCTACAATTTATACACCGAAAAGTCTATGAAAGATTCATTCTCAAGGAAAATAATAAATATAACAAAAAAATTGTATTGCATATCTACAAATTTACTTAAATGATAGCATAACAATTAATGAAAGTAATATTGTATATTTTCAAATAGTGTTTCTTTACATTTTTATAGTGTATGTATTGATTAGTAAATAATTTTATAAGTTAATCTCGGGATAGTGGAAAGAGTTTGCGTCACATCCGTTTCGCATGATTGTGTATATATTTATGTATAATTAAAAAAACTTTTTTTATAATTTGATTTTTGGGAATCTTGCTAGGTGTAAAGCTTAAATTACATTGGACTCATACTAAAATAATGCTAAGTTTCTAGTTTCATTTCGGTTTAAGTTTTTGTTCGATTTTCATACTTTTTTTACAGTCAGTCATGTACTGCCAAGTAACTTAGATTTTTTCCGAAATATTTGCAGATGTTTGATGTTTTGACAGATTTACGCATGCGCCTCATGTATCTAATTTGGATATAAAAATCTGATTTATATTATCCTAGAACTGGCTATCTGTCTTCGAACCGAAATCGAACATATCGTGATTCTAGACCAAAAAAAATAATATAATTCAAACTTAATACACATTATAAAGCTATTATGTTTTTTCTACTATTAATTAAGCTATAGATTCGGTATCATTACTTTTTTGATCAATTCTTGCAATATAAATTATGTAATTTATAATTTTTAAATAACTGTAGTTAGACAAAGATTTACTTAATTAAACTTAATTGCTTAAAAAAAATTATTATTAAACAAATTTTCTAAATAATATATTACATATTTTCTCTTTTTACCAATGAAAAATTTAACAACATTTCTCAAATACTTAGCACGGAAGTATTTAAATGTCACTGGTATTAATTACAGTATTAATAATTACGTCGAGAAATACAGACACAAATTTGTTAAAAACTTATATTATCAAATATTTAAAAATTATGATATATATGATAAACGACTAAATAAATAGTAGTATTTATTTCGTGACAGTTTTTTTTTTGTTTTGTTAAATTATAGACTATAATTATTTTCAACAAAAAATATTTACTATAAATTTGAGTGACAAGATAGATATAGATTATTTTAACAATAGCTGTTGCATTTAAACAAATAAACATATTTCTGAAATAATTTATATTTTTTTCTATATTTACTATAGTAAAACATTTTCAATAATAATGTATGTGTATATTTTGTAATTCTTCATGTATACAATATTATTAATATTTAAAAAACTTGTTTATAAATATTATAAAGAAGATATAATAAATATTAAATAGGATTATGAAAAACATTTACTATTTATTAGTTTTTAGGTCAACATGAAATATAAAATGTGATATTTTACTAAATATGAATGTGAAATAAATTATAACAATGTTTATTTTTAGATTTGTTATTCTTTTACAAAATCCATTATGTTGAAGTTTTAATTTTATATCTCTGAAACTTTAAGTACTATATTTTGATTTAATTTAACTTTTATAAATCAACTATTTATTAAAAACAAACTTTATGTAAAAAGTTTAATTAGTTTTTCTTAAATAAGTAGAACATTATCTTGATATCTTAATCAGAACCTAGATTAAATCTTATATTTCTTCCTGAAAACTTTACATTTTGTACATTACTTTTTTAGAGACATGATTATCAATAAAAAAAGTAGCTGGATCTCATCGCAAAATCGAAATCGTGTTCGAAATTGAAACCGAACAGAAAAATACAAACATTAATAAACAAAATATTTAATTGAATTATAGATGGACGAGTATACCAAATAGCACTTTTATTTATTTCAATTTAAAAAATTTAATGTGAAATATTGTATCTACATTTTTGTGATTTTTATGATAACATTAAAATACATAGTAATAACTCATTATATTAAAATGAAACGGCTTTAGGTTGTAGTTCTGTATTAAAATATGACTTTCTTTAGTTAAAAATTTATTACTTATTTGGTTATCTAGTAACTAGTACGTCGAAACGTCGATTATTAATGAATATTAATACAATATTAATTCAAAAAATTGTTTAGGTTTACGTAACCTTGTTTATTACATTAAAAAACATTAATATATATAAAAATAATATAAAAACCACAATTCTACTGTATATTTCCTCAGCATGTCTTCAAATATAGCCCCCAGTACTTTCGGATGCATTTCAATACCTCTCAACGCTATAGATGCATTTCATTCGACAAATGACAAAACCCGCAACCCGTCTAAAACATCCTAGCACATCCATCCCCTAGCATGCTCGCATACAGCGCCGAGAGAGAGTCCTACACAAACACACATACACATTCAAACTGGGTTGAAGAGATGTCATTGCGCCGTCGTACTCCTGCAACTCGCACAAAACGGCTGTACCATTGGTTGCCTGCGCGCCAGGCGTTATATTATTCAACCGACGATGTAACCGGGCTATGATATTCGCGCTTGGATAAACCTACGTACCTTACACGGTTTGTCTGTTCATTCACCCAGTTTGCTCACGTCGACTGGTTGGTTGGTATTATGATATTTTAGACTGGCTGCATACGACAGCGTCAGACACCTTTTCAAGTACATAGGAGCTTGGAGAATATTTGACGTGTGTTTGTGTGTGTGTGTGTTACCCCGCGTATAGTGTGCAGTGCGTGGTTAAATGTCATAAAAATGTTCCGTAAACCGACGAAAAGTGGTTACAGTTTTAATGATACGGTGAAATATGTTATACGGATTAAATTTAACTTGTCTCTTGTTAATTTGTACTGTGTTATTTATTTACATAATTTTAACGTTTAAAGGCTAGTTTTTATCGGTGAGTTTTTATGTAGTTTCCTGTTTTAAATCTCATTATTTTTATTATAATTTGCTTTCTTATGGTATTTATACAAATTTTGCTAGTTTTTGAATTGTATGAGAGCAATTATATTTTTCAAATGTCATCGTCAAAATAACAATTTCTCTTCTTAAAAATATTGTCATGTGTTGCCTTCAAAATATATAAGAGTAACTAATTGATTTATAAAATAAATTATTCAAAAACTATAGTTTAGATCGTATAGCCCCGAAACGAATATGAATGTTAAAAAAGATTCTAAATTTAGGTTTTATATTTAGCATTAATTTGTACTATTTATAAGAAATATTTTTTCTATATCAATAGAACTGGCTACATATTTCAAAAAGTTTTGTATTTAAAAGAAATTTAAATGAAAGCTAAACAGTATGATTAGTCTACTACTTTACATTTTACAAATTCTGGCACCAAATTTATAATTAAACGATTCGTTTTATTTAGCGAAAAATTTTGTATATACAAGAATTATATTTATGAATTTTAAATCAAATAATAAAATTTACTATTTATTATTAATGAAAATTAAGTCAAAGGAAACAAATAGAAAAACAAATTAAAAAAAAAAAGGATAAAAATTGTTCAAGCACACGTGCAATAATTTACAAAAAATATCAACAAATATCAATAAATATTAACAAATATGTATAACAAATACCGAATATATACGAGAGTTGGGAGCGTACAGCGCAGTGAAATACGACCTTTGACATTACACAGAAACCTTTTGATAGCAGCCCACCTACAAACTGGGGATAGAGTGGTGTTTTTTTAAATTGAAATTTTCCTATGCAGAGTTGTACTTGGGTATTCAAAAATTAATTCCTAAAAATAATTTTTATTTAATCTTTGACATTTTGACATATTTGATACTAGTGTTGTAATGTATGATAAAATAGAATTTGTTACTTAAAAAAAAAGAAAAATCATTTACGTTTAAAATAAAATAAAAATTTACGAAATATATTTAGTACTATAAAAAAAATAGTGAAAAATAGTTTTTTTTTAAAGTAATAGAAAAACGTAATTTTTGTAAAAAATTTATTATAAATACGATTAATTTATATATTTTATGTAATTGGCAATAATATTGCAATTAAGACCAATAAGGTAATAAATATCATATTATATTGTTTTTAATGATGAATTAAATTAAAACCATATACAATTGAGATAATTAACTGCAGTTATAAAAAAAAAATTATGTGAAAAAAGGTTAATTTAAAATAGTTTTTTTTTTAATAATAAATTTAAAACTTTCAAAAAATAATTAACATTAATTTATTACGCAATGTGTTTTGATAATACAGAAAATGAAATTGCAGATTATAATTTTGTTTCAAATTTTTCTTTAAAATTATTTTTACATAAAATTTTTAATTACGTCAATCATCTTCTGTTTTTATACTTTTAAATCACACTGTATATAATTGTAATGGTAAATTTATAATTATTAATTAAATATAAAACAATATCTATATTATAATTACTATATAATACAATTATAAATCAGCAACAGTATAATTGAAATAAATATAATATAAAAAAATAAATCACTTTTTTTCTCAAATTCTGTAATTAATATTTTGTGTATTATAAAATTTATTATTTATTATACATACATATATTATTTATATATTTAAATTAACTTTCTATTTGCATATAAAACAAATATATTTGTATTATTACAAAAATATTAACTAGGAATTTAAATATTAATTTACACTGGATAAAAACTTTTAATGCAAAAAAATTGTATTAATAAGTACAATAATTTGGAAAAATACAAATAAAAAATTATAAACATCGTGTCTCATGTTTGTTAAAATTTAATAAACGTTCTAAATCAATAATTCGATATTACAGAAAGTCAAACACAAAGTAAAATTTGAAATTAAATTCAATGATAAAATATGTATAGAACGAATTAGGATTGGACTTTAATAATTACCTCTACAAATTCATTAACGAACTTTTGTAAATTATGTATCATATTGTTAATGAACGTATGGGAATTATGTTTGTTTATTATAAGTTTCTGAACAGACCTGTAACTTTACAAAATATTTTTTTTGTATCGAATAAAAATTTGATTAACAGAAACAAAACAAAAAAAAACATTCTGTACTCTGTTATTTTTCCTAATAAATAAAGAAAAGGAATAAAATAATTTTTTTGAAGAAAATAAATGACAACTAATAATTTCCAAAAGTATATTTCCGTAAAAAAAATTAAATAAAAAACGGATAAAACCAAAATAAAATTTTGTTAATCCGTGTAGTAAATCCGGATTGATTTGAAAATAATCAGAATAAAAAATTCTAAAAAAATGTGTTTCGCGTTGTTCAATTTTAGCTTATCAAATGTATATGAGTATACTGTAGGCGTATGTATGAATTTATCATGGATTAAAATTACTTTTTATAATACTCGTAAAAAACGAACATAATCCCTTATTTTTGTTCTATATTTTAGTATTATTATGTTTTATAATGTTTATTTATTTTAATATTATTTAATATGAATATGAAATATACAACATAAAATAATTTTATAAATTTAAACTAAAAAGATATTTAAAAATCAATATATTAAATTTTTATCAAATAATTTATTTTTCTTAAATTCTTGAATATAAATTTGTAATGATTGAAAAATATTTTCAAAATAAAAAAGCATTGGGATTTAGTTCTGTACTAATTTTAACTAAAACTCGACGTTTTGACGTAATCTTCGTACATCATTATTTGTTTATTTATTGTATTTGTATATATTATTTCTATCATTTTTCCTGATGATGATGTACGTAGAGTACGTCGAAACATCGATTTTTTATTTTAATATAACGAGTTCTGAAAGATTTTTTACTGTTAAATATGTTCAAATTTAAAAAATCGATATTATCGAAAAATAAATGTATATTCTAAGAGCAATAGACTTTAAATGCTTTCTATTTTTCTTCTTTATCGATGCGGCGAAAAGAGCTTTAAATAGAAAAAAAGCGTGACCTCTCAACTAACAATTGAAAATCTACCGCCCAAGAGAATTGTGGTACGTAATGAATCTAGATTCGAAATTCAAGAATCTACAAATTTCAAACACTTTTCATTTAAAATAAAATTCGAATAGAATGTTTTCCAAAGTTTACTTCTATATGCTCTAGTAATAACGAAGATTTTTTTTTGCATATTTTATTAAACGGTTACTGTATACTGTAATAAGCATCGTACGAAAAAATATTCGCATGTTAATCTTCATAGGTTTTTACTTAGAATCTTAATCTGCAATAAAAAAAAAGCTGTCTCTCACCCATAGGGGCTAATTGTAAGTGAAATTAATTTTTCAAAAAATTAAAACTAATCAATTATCATCTACTGCGCAAAATTTCAATTTATGATATGATTCTGAACAGTTATACAGCATTACAAAATATTTTGTCTGTGTCTATTGAATGAGAAATTTCATTTAATAAATAAATTTGTTTGTTCAGAATTCCACTGTTAATTAATTAACTGATGCTAAATTCAGAGGCATATGCTCATAATTATCTAAAGCCTACATTGCTGAATTTCTAGTTGGATTTTGGTTCACAAAAGTATGAAAGTCGAACTAGAAATCTAGATGAAAAAAGTATAATGTAATACAAGCTTATCAAGTTAAAAAAAAAAAAACTAATCTTTAAATTATAAGAAACGTCAAAAGTTATTTATGTTAAATTCAATATCGGAGATTCGCATGACATGAATGAAATTTTATTTTACAGGAAATCAGTTGTCTGGAAAATCAAATTAATTTAAAGCTTCGATATTTTTGTTTTATTTTTAGATTCGACAAAAATTTAAATATATTTTTATTGTTTTATATTTCAAATTATTGATTTCAAGTGAAATTAATATAATGTTGTATATTGTACGTACTTAATTAATTTTCAATTTCATTTGAAAATGTTTTTCTCAAATTAATATTCTTTGCAATATTATCTTTCTGTATAACAAAAATCTCAGTGTGGTATAAAAATATATCTTTTTATAGTAGCAATAGGTACGTCATTGAATTAATTTTTCTCTCAATAACATGATTCGTTTTATTCAAATTTTTAGAATTTTTTTTATGTATCACGGTATTTTTTTAAATTGAACTATTTGGAATTGTATTGGCTATTGTATACAATCAAAGAGAATATAGGATAACTATATTCTATATACTATGTATATAAATATATAATATTTTTTTCTTTTTTCTTTGCTTTATATATATCAGAAAGAGGAAAATACTAATTATTTATTGGGTATTGTGATGTATAATAAATATATAACAAAGCAATCAAATATAAAAACAATTTTTCATAAAATTTGCGAAAATTTTATGTGATGACAGACCAAATTAGTGTACACCAGCCAAAATTACCGTCAAACAAAAAAAAAACACGGAAGAAAATAAAAAATGAACATCATTACTAACTTATAATCCCGGACAAAACAAAAGAATTCCTCATTTAAAACAAAAGAAAGAACAATAATAATTTTTACTTTAACATTACTTAGTTTCACAAACTTATATAAGGGAAAAAAAAATCAGGAATTCACACTCAGTTTACGGAATATTTTAAGCTTCGTTTCGGATACACGCTATTCCATTATCGCGGTTTTGCGATTCAACCATTTGGTAAAACGTCGAATTACAGGTGTAAAATGAAGGGGAAAAACTCAATTTTCCGTCGTGAAAATGTAGTATAGCTTCCCGTTCAACATGGTTGGTTACTACCTGACGAAGTTTCAAACGTTTTACGGTATACTGGGCGTTTCGTTCAGAATACTTTTAGAAGGTGATAACATGGCAATTCAATTATGTTGGGGGTTTCTATTAGGAAACAGGCAAAATTTAAAGTGTAATAAAATGTGGAACAAACGAAATATAGATATTTAATCCAGGAGATTTAATGCATTTTAGAATTTGTTGCAAATTGAAATATGAAAAAATGTAATGTATACAGAGTAGGTAAATATTTGTTTTTTTTTTCAAATTTCTAACAAGTAATATGTTTTAATTACAAGCACGTTGAGTGTATTATAATTTTCAAATTTGACGTCAGGAATTTCTGGTTCAATTTAAAATAACAAAATTATGTTCCATCTCTTTCTACTATAACAATAGCTGCATACACAACAACGTTTTTTTATTACGCCACATCTATCAAGTTTGGTTTCTACTATATTTATGTTTATTATGTTCAAATTTATTTAATTAATTGTTAGGTGTCTTGGAATTTGTATTTTCTGGTAAATTTTTAGTTTTAATATATAAAAAATGTATTTTATTTAATAATATTATATCTGTTATAGTGTTTACTTAAACATATACATTCACAATCACGCCATGTACCCAAAAGGTTGTGGCACAAACTCTTTCCACTATGCCGAAATTAGTTTCCTCCAAACATTTCTATCTGGACAAATAACTTTTGCTTTATAATACCTCTCATACATGCTATTCCTATACTATTTGGAAACATTTGTTCATGTAAAGCACTCATGTAACGATAACTCGGCCCTCTGTCGGCAAAGTAAATCAATATGAGTTGGTGGTTATAATAAAGAGTGTAAAATGCCCAGTGTTGTTATAAATATATGATTTATATATTTAAACGAATAAAAAGTAAATTATTTTCTGTCCTTATTTATTGGGATTATATTTCTCATGTCCCCCTCAAAATAATGTTTGGCTACGCCACTGGAACCACTAGCTCTGCAGTAAAACATAACACTAATTTTGTGATCAGTATGCTAGTCAGAATGAGTCATAATATACAAGTAAAAAAAAACTGAACATCTTTTGTTTTGGATAAGCACTTCTCGTTCCGATACCTATCTTTGTTTCTACACAACATTTACCAAAACTAAATTCTCTGCCTTTCAAAACGAACACCCTATACATGTATGTAAAGGTAAAGCCGTACTGAAACAAACTTCTCACACCGTCGAAACAGTATTGATTGAGAAACATCACCTCGCCACGTATAACCGCTAATATATAAAGAGATGGAATCCCTCCCGATCTCAACTCACCGAGTCGTTCAGCCGTGAGTAAGGAGAAGATGGTGTATTTTGGTTCGTAAGTCACGTTTGACTGCAAAATGTCTATACTCACCAGATCGTGAATGAATCGGAGTTTGTTTGGCCCGCTTCAGCAAACGGACAACTTTGAAATGATCAAAATGAACGGTTGTAATTAGTTTGTCATTCGATAATTTAATTTTAACGGTTTCGTAGATTTAATTGATTGCGGTGGTACGGAGGGGTGATTTGGATTTGAGTTAAATTGTTATTTGATTCGATACATCTTTTCATTGCTAGTAAAATGAAAATGTAATTACCCAGAAAAAAATCTGTTTCAACATCGACAAATTGCTCTAAATTTTTATTAGTGATATATCTTATGACGTTGCATAGATATAAATAAACATAGCGTGGCATATAACAATTACATTAGGTATAGATATGAAATACAGATACTTTTAAAAATTCAATCACTCATTTAACATTTAAAAATAAACAGATTCTAATATTTGGTTCCATATATTATATATTTCTCTTATGAATGATAAATATATTTTATTTTCATCAGCTCTCAGTTAATTCGTTTACATATAGTAATTTTTTAGTAAAATTTTTTAGCGCGGAAATAAATTTACAATAGTCAAACTCATTTTGAACATTTGTTTTTGACAAATTGTTTTCAACTTAAAAAATTAAAAATAACAGTATCCGGTAGTAGTTATAATAAACAAAATATGATGCAGTTTTTTTAACATTTATGCCTGTATGCATAAACATTTAAATATATCAAAACTTTTCAAAATAACATTAAACACTGGTAGTGTTTTGTAAAAGTATTTAAACTTACAGCGTCTGCGAAATGCTTGGATATTTAGCTAGTATTTTAAATTTATATTTCATTCAATCATTTATCCACATTCTTGACTCCCACATACTTACATCTGATAAACGATTAGAAACTCAGGTCTTATTGCACAATTTATACAATAGCACCTTCCTACAGCAATGCATTTAACACTGTACACGTCTACAACATATCGAATGACTATAAATTTAAAGCAACTCCAAATACCTAGCCTACATATATTTCAGTGGTTCTTAACTTCTTATATATATATATATATATATATATATATATATATATATAAATATAAAACACGGGTACATGTTCTATTTTGTTTCTTTGTTTTTAATCAAACGAATGTCAAAACTTTTTTATACAAATAAATAAGTTTTCATTTCAAATGAAAACTTATTCTATAACTATTCTTACTGTAATAGAATTTTGATTGCAAATATTGAATCGTTTCTATATATACTTTTTTTTTAAATTATTATACACAATAAAATGTTTTAGCATTTAATTTTGTTGGATTTAGAGTCAAAATATTAAAATTATCAAGAGTCGGTATCAGTTTTTACCGATTTCGTAATCCTGATCTTCACTTGGCCTACTGCACTTGTACAGCAGGCCGCGTGGTCAGGCAACTAGTACACCAAAAGACACATGTTTCTATTATTATTTTTTTTTTTTATAACGTTTACTACATGTTACTCATCTCTTTTGGGATACATGTAGCTCTTGGTTAAGGACCACTGTCTTATTCGTTCGGCAGTACATTTGATACGATTTTATTGGATCGTGGCAGCGACGAAGCCGACTTGCGAAGCTTGGATATTAAAAGAAAGTATCAGGTGCGAAGTTTGCCAAACCAAATCTATTACATTTTCGAACATTCGTACTTCGTATTACGTGGGTATCTTGCCAATCGGGCTTGTACGGCTATCGCCACACAGCTCGCGCGCAATTGATGGCTGCAAAAAAAATTTATGTGCTTCGTAGAACTACACTATGTGGTTTTACGCAATTGTGACTTATCGTACTTTGGCACGATAGTTCTCTCTAAGAAGTTTATTTTTATATGCTTTTTGGTCTCATATTGGCAAGAGATATAGATTTTAATTGTTCTTCTGTTTTGAGAAGTTGGAAATTTATTGGTGAAATAAATTGGTTACTGAATTATTAATATTTTTTAATTCTTCCAACAAAAAATATTTTTTAGTACTGAATACTATTCTTTTTTGTACTAAGCCTAAAATGAGTGGCTGAATATAGAATTAAAAAAAAATCGATTTATTTATAAGTATACTTATTTAAATCTGCCGATGTCTCTAAAATTTTATAAATTTATAAATTAAACTAAGATAAATATTAATAAAATCATTGTATAGTTACTATTCCTTAAACATAACAAATCAAAATCACAATAACTTACTCTATTCAATATAAATATATATAATGCATGTATATTTTTTTATAATTTATAACCTATAAAAATTGCCAATAACATAATTCACCATTATAAGATCACAATGATTATCTTCTTACACCTGATACCTTCTTTTTTTTTCATTCTCATATCAAATTCTGTGTCTAGTCTATATATATAGATGAGATGTGTAACAAAGCCCTCGTGTTCTCTCCATCGATACCTATACTAGAATTTTACGAGGGTTTGCTGTGCAGCCGTAACAGTAGCTGAAAACGAAGCACTGATCACCTGACTCCTATGTCAAAGCCTCGGGCAAAGAATCTTTACAGGCACACCCGTCGTAATGGAATATTCTATATATCCCAAAAAAAAAAAAAAAAAAATAGAAGAAAACTCGTTTTTGCTGTTGGACAATGAAAATTTGTTTTCGGAAAAATTATTATAGAAAAAAGGATTGGTTTTTTACTGGAAATTTTGTACTTGTATCACTTCCAGTATAAGTCAAAATAAACAATTATGAAAAATAGTGCACTTTATTTGAAAAAAGGTATTTGAACAAATTTTAAATTAAAAATACGAAAAAAAAAATTAATGGTACCGAGTAGTATTTCTAATTTTTTGAGATATTTGTAATTTAATATTTTTAATAATTTCACATATATAGGTATAATAATAAAAAAGTATGTTGCAGTATCCTCATATTTGAAATTGCAAAATATATATTTTGCTGTTTGAAATTGTAAGTCGAAATATTTAATAATAATCAAACATAAATAATATTGAAAAATATGATATGTATTTTATTCTGCATTCTTCAGTTTATGAAATACTCGTACAATCATAGACATTTTTCAATATCTGTTATTAATAAACAATCTTTTTTTTTATTGTTGTTTTTTTTTTTTTGTATTGTTTTTGTTTGATCATATATTTCAAAGAAAAGCAAACATCTCTGTGAAATATGTATAAGGTTAATTAGAATTGAATATAAATGTCAACATTAAATTTAGAAAATACGCAATTATTTTTTTATTATAGAGGGTTGGGCAAATGTATGAAAACAAGTAAATAACTCACGAGTTACCGGAGATAATTAAATTAATTTTGACATATAAGTGTATTTAGATTTAATTTGAAATTAATGCGAACACTAACATCCTTACGTGACTTCCATTTTGAACAGAAATACAGTTTACTTTTATATTATATAAGATTTAGTATTCAACAATGTACAATAAGTATACTTTTAGTGCTAATTTTTCTATATAAATGGTAAAAAACTAATTTAAAATTATATACAGAGAATATTTATTATTAGTAGTTAGTTTATTTTTAGTATTTAGACAAGCACCAAAAAAGTCCGGTAATAATAATTTTCAAAAAACAAATAATAAAAAATTTTCTATATGGTGCAGACTTTTTGGCGGACACTGTAGGTCTCTGAAGTTCTACTGTATTTTAATCCGAAAAACGTAAATTCGTAAATTAGATTGTTGATAATGATGCACCTACTTTAGGAGACAAAAATTGAGTTTGAAATTTTTGATAAATGACTCAAGCAATATAATAAAGTTATAAACTTGTATGATATTTCTTCTGGTGATTAGAGTAAAAAGTTTCTCTCATATATATTTTTTTCGGCGATCAATAATACGTAACTCAGTTTCCAAATGTGACCGAGAAATGTGTAGGAAGGATATTTTTAGAAAAAAAAAGGATAAATGACAGTTCGTCTTTTGCACTTTTCTTAACATTGATTATTTAAGCGACCGAGTTTGTTCGTGAATAAATAACGCTTCAATCTGGAAATTCTGTATGTGACGTATTACATTTTATGTTACAAGTATTGTCGGAAAATACGATGTATTTTTCATTTCTATTATTAGATTCATATTATATTTTTTATGAAGCAAGATTCTAAATATATACGCAGTTTTTACGATATTTAAATAGCATAGATCCCTATTTAGAAGCACATTTAATGGAGACATTTATTTGATTGATTTTGATTTGATTTTAATTGATTAAAAAGAAATATTTGCGTAAATAAATACTTTTAGTTTTCAATTATTATTATTTAATGTTGATATATCAACAACTTTCCCCGGGAGATCTTTTCATCAAAAATACACATTTGTTCATTCTAGTTAGAATGTTTCCATTAAAAAATAATAGTTTCAACATTTTTTGTGAAACGAATAAAAAAAAATTAACATCATCTCACGATTTAGCTATAATTCATATTCTACAATTTTGCTTCAATAATTTAATTCTACAAAAAAAGAAACTGGCTTACATTAAACCAGCACAATATTATATCCTTTCAAATATATTTTAACTGAGTGGAAACTTTTGAATAGGCATTCTAGTACGTGCTTAAAATATGATTCATTATATTTTCTATATGCGTTGTAATACAGAAAATAATACATAATATGTTCGTACGTTAATAAATACAGCTAACTGGGTTGAACTGAACTTATATATAAAATGTATCATTATATTCATATATTTTCCCCGGTATATGTGCACAGATTATCTTGTTTGAATATTTGTGCATCTAGTTTTCGAAATAAAATCGATAAGAGCCTTCACTAACATTTTCTATATTATATATCGTATTAGGTTTCACGCCATTTCGCTGTCGGAACTCATTTATTATGTATAAGACTTAGTTTACGATCAAATGCAATTTTATTTATCAATATTTGCGTAATATTTAGATGAAATCAATAATTTAACTCCGTAAAGTGATTATAAATTTCATTGCTAAGTACCCTGATGTTACAGCCGAAATAAGCTTGATGTAAAAGCCTGTATTTTGCGTCAAGTAAATTACAGTTATTTATGTATCTAGTATACTAAAAAAGCATTTACTGTACAAGATTTTATTATTAATGTTACAATGAATTTATCATTTACATATGTCAGTGATATTTTACTATATTTACATATATATATGTATAAGTTCCAATTATAAAAAATAATTTTCAAAATTTTTATTTATTTTTACCATACATGACAACGCTGATTTTTGTATTTATTAAATTATACGTTTACATTAATCATTTGTTTTTGTGCTGTCATTTGCAAACAAATAGAAATATTTATAAAAATCAGTAATTTTCAAGACTAATCTGAGGATTATTTAATAATTCAATTTAAAGCAATGCCAAAGGTATTGTAAACATTTTACTTTTTTTAGATTACGAAAGACGAAACTTACGACATACAAAAATTCGTAAAAAAATATTTTGCAGTCAAATATTTCACCATTAACTTTAACAGCCTTTGCAGATAACAAATTATATGCGCACATATATTCGTTTTTATTTCTAATTTATCTGTCTACAGGTCTACACCACCTACACATATGTGTGTAATTATTGCTGAAACATTTTTCCTGCAAAAGAGCGAAAACGTTCCAAAAAAAATTTCTTCGCATTTTTATTTAACTTTTAACCGTTTGCTAGGCTATGCCTTTTAAATGAAAATAAGATTTAGGTGGTCGTGATTAATGACAAACCATGTTCGTGGCGTTTAATTTTCTCTAGTGTTGGTAGCACTGTATCGATTTTCATGATATGCTTGCCGACTAGAAACGTTACATAGTAACATACATATGAAAAGCTTTACATGTAATGCGTAATATATACCGTAGTTACATAGTGTAAACGTATAACTAACTTACTTATCTTTGGATGACATATATGTTGAGTTTGTATGTCTGTCTCATGCGTCTAATATATATTTTATGCCTGCCATATGAAGTGTATACTTATAGAAATATTGCTGTACAGCTATAGGTATTCACTGAGGGTATAATTGTATTATTTTGTACTAAGTCAAAGGTTTGTAGATCTAAAGACATTTGTCCCACATAGATATGAAAATAATAATGTAAAAGCCACATGCAAATCTATTTGATTTGTTAACTCATTTAGGGATTTCAATTTTTATATTTATATTTGTTCTTCGCTGCTTTCTATGTTTTTTCTATAAATTTATAGATTTATTAGACGAAATTCTATTTTGATTAATTTTGTATTATTTTTGATACTGGTAAGCGATGTATGGTATATTTCGAAGGAGGAAACCACTTGTACAATCTGGTATACAAAGTCATTGTTTAAAATCTTAGTAAAATTATTTAAAATCATGGTGAAAGAAGATTTTATTAAAATCATATAAAATCTCTAATAAAATCCCTACAGTCTTAGAAATTTCGTGTATTTGTAAAATCAACAATTTTAACAATCATATTTAACATTTGTACAATCAGATGTAAAAAATTTTAATAATTTTTTATTCAATTTTTAGTCTATTTCAAACTAAATTATGGTAATGTCACATTTAAAAACAAAGCCTAATAAATAAAAGTGTTACTGTTAATTATTTGATATTAAATATTAAAAATTATAAAATTAATTTATTATAAAATATACTCATTTTATAGATTTTTGAATTTTGTTTTTTACTTATATCTGATTGTTAAGTTAAGCATCTTTGTGTTAAGTTTAAAAGCTAACTGATATGTTTATAGTTCGCAAACTTTTCTCGTACAAACATAAACGATAAGGCCAGTTTGTTGATTTATTCTTATAACAAACAGTTTTATTTATTAACTCAGTTATAAGTCTTAATCTGAAAATATAACTCATACTAAGAAAAACAAAAAGAAATATAGATATAACAAAAAAATCACTTTTTGTACTTTTTTGGTGGAGTCGCCTTGAACATTTTCAAATATTATTCTTATTACGATTTAAAGAAAAATTAACGTTACAGTTTACAGTACATGTTTTATGAAATAGATTGTAAATATATTTAAAAGTAAAAAATTTAATTTCAAGTAGAAAAAATTATATATTGATATATTTTGAATGAATAGATAACATAAAAGACACATGTTGCTAATATCAACTATTTTAATTTTTACATAGAATTTAGTTTTATCATCGAAATTTAATAGTTTTTATTACTGATAAACATTTTCAATCAATATAAATATATATTTTATTATTTTCCATTCAAAGTTGTCCTAGAAAAATGAGTCATTCTTGTTTTCAGAATCAATTATTCAATTTTTGTTTATAAATGAAGAATTTTTTAAATATCATATTTAAATAAATAAATAAATATTTAATTATTTGAAATTTGTATTTTCGAAGATGATATGCTTCAATGTTTCAATGAAGATGTTTCAATTTCAAATTGGCAGTTACAAAATTTGATAAGAGGTAGAAGTAAAAATTTATTTTAAAGCAAAAAAAATAAAAGTACTTTTTCATAAACAAAAGCGGTAGGAATACGGAGCTAATATCTTCTTTATAAATATTAACGATAATAATAATAAAATATTATAGATTATAAATAATTTACGAAAATAATATTTTTAAATAGAAATAATTTTTTTTGTGAAGTAACTATTGATTTGGTCTAAACTACGTATATACAAAGTATATGAAATATGAGATACGTTCTTAAATAATTCAAACCTGAGGTAAAATTTTTTAACGTCCGTAACCCGAAATATTTTCCGTAAGGTTGGGTAAATACTCACTTCTTTTTCACCATTCCCTTCATATCGGAAATTGAGTTAAAAAAAGAAAACTTACGAGCTTTTTCTCCTGTAGGTACTTTTACCGTTTTTGCGAAATTCGAAATGTGATCGGAATAAATTTATTCAAGCGGAAAACTGATAATTTCTATATATTTTATCCTCGTTTTTTTCAAGTATTTCTTTATTACAGACACGTATTTTGTATTTCAATATGTTGAATATGATTTAGAGATTTGCACTGAATTTCGAAAATATTAATTTGTTTTTGTGTTTTGTTGTTGTTGCAGGTAGAAGTTGGTGATGTTATTTTAGATGTAAATAATACTGATGTCAGCAGCTTTAGTACAAAAGAAGGTAAATTATTTTTTATTTAAATAATTTTTACTTTATCAGATATAGTAAAAACTTGTTTTATTCGGCATTGTATTTATCGGCACATTCTACCTAACTGGCACATTTTAAAAGGTTAATTTTATTAAATATTTACAGAATATATAATGTTTGTGTTAAATAATCCTTTATATTGACAAATTTTATTATTCGCAAACATACCGGGCTTGCGTGTGCCGGATAAAAAAGCTTTTACTGCATTATAAATGTAAACAAAACGAAAGTTGTTATTAAACATGTAAAATGATTTTAATCAGAGTGGTTATTTTCATTTTATTAACTTTTAAAATATGAAAATTGTTATAAAGGTGAACAAAGAAGTTTAAACCTAAAACATTTTGGGCCAGTTGTATAAAACATTGTTAACTTATGCTATATTGGTTAATTGACAGCTAAATTATGTTTTTACGCTGACATGTGTTTAACAACATTTAATGCAACCGGCTCGCAATGTAAAAAAATGAAGCAAGTTATTTATTTAAAAAATATATATTCAAAAATTTTACTAGTATAACTCTGTCGCATTAATATCTAATGAACTATGGTTATATCGTTATATACGAAATAAAATTATGTAAATAATAATATTCATTTGTTAATTTTCTATCAAATGTCACATTTAAAATCATACTGAATTTATATTTAAATGATTATATGTAAAATTGATTAGTATACATTACATAATTCATTAATTATTTAACTTGAAATATAACTTTGTTTAATGGAATATACACGTAATTTTTGTATAAATGTAATATTTTGCATATAGATATGTTTATCTTGTTTCAGTATTAAAATGTTTACGGCTATCTTCAGATCCGGTAACTTTAAAATTAAAAAGAGGTAAGTTGAAAAAAATTATATATTTTTTGTTAATCAAAATAAATCGTAACAAACTTATATTTCATATTTATTTTGAAATTTAAAGGTTTATCATAACAATTTAAAATTTTTAATTTATAGGTATACATATATAATTATGATTTAATCATAAACTTTTTAATCTGGAATAAAAATAGCAATTTAAATTTTACGACATGATCCGATTGGAACAAAAAATTGGCTATTTAGAGATTGTAAATCAAAATTATTTATTATATCCCTTAAAATAGCAAAGATGTAAGCGCCAAAAGTAAAGTTTTTTTACTTTATAATAAGATCTGATTTGATTAATAGTTTTTAAATCAACTTTAATAAATTGATTGCAATAAAAAGGTCATATTGGCGCTCTTACTATTCTAAGAATTTTAAATGTTTGTTTTAAAAACGATTTACTATAAATTTTTTTAAAACTATATAAAATCCTTTTCAGATCCTGTGATAAAAGCGTGCGTACGACGCCAACTACGTGCAACGACCGACGTCGACGAATCAATCGAATTGATGGAGACGGTAACGTCGCAGTGTCGCAACAACAAGCACAGCAACAATACGACCGGAAACACGGTCACATCATCGTCGACGCATGTGCATTTGCACCAGCATGTCACCACAACGGTGTTACATCAGCATCAGCAGCAGACGGGCTCGTCCGTCGTTCATGAACCCATTCCGGGCACGGTATCAGCAGCGAAACTGCATCATCGCAACTCATCCGATAGCAATGTGGGCACGAACGGCAGCTGCTCCGAGCTCGAATCACTACTGCCCTGCGATAATAATTATCAACAAGATGTTAGTTATCTTTTAATTTAACGATTTCTTGTAGATGTTTGTTTAGTTCGATAGTTTGAAAGGTCAATTTGTATTATACGTTTTTCGACAGTTTAGAGTTGAAAAAAAAAAAGGGTTAGAAGTCATAATGTTTAAAGCGTTAGCGGATATTGTAAATTCACATA
Organism: Clivina fossor; assembly: GCA_963966155.1. Lineage (NCBI taxonomy): Eukaryota > Metazoa > Arthropoda > Insecta > Coleoptera > Carabidae > Clivina > Clivina fossor. The sequence continues at coordinate 6,810,487 of OZ014565.1, read as the reverse complement.
AGAAATGCTTACAGTAATAGCTGTCTACACAATTCTGGTTAGAAACCGATTTTTTGCACTTGATTACTTCTCTCTCTTTTTCTAAATTTTTAATTCTGTAACTAATATGTCTGTTTTTATTTACATGACGTAACTGGCTTTAAAATATTAAATTATTAAATAATTGTATTATTGTAATGTAATGTAATAAATAACCTAAAAAAAACACGTGCCGTAGAAGCAACTATGACTATTTTATGGTATAAAAAATATTGCAAATTTAGCTGAAAATAATATAAACAAGATATAATACAAATTGATTCATATATCTTACAAATGCTTGTCAAGTTTTTTTAATTTATACATATATATATATATATATATATATATATAAATTTTAATGTAGTTAATATCGTTTAAATAAATTAGAAACTATTTAATGAAATGAATCTGATTTGAATTTTTAATTTAGTATCAAGAAGATGATCAATTCCAATGGCAGCCACTATCTGGTGCCGGCGACAAAACGCAGAACAACATAAAACCGAAATTCGAAGCGTATATGATGACCGGTGAACACATTCTGAATCTATCGCGTACGTCGCAAAGTAGCAGTTTAATGCCGGCCGCCAAGCAGCATCCCCATCAGCATCCGAACAAGAACAAATCGGACAATCTGCGCTCGTATCATAGCAGCAGTCACACGCAGCAGAGTCATCACCAGCACCACCATCGGCACCATCATCATCACAATTCGGTGCCGACTAGTCCGAACGAAACCGATATCGGTTATCGGTTGCATCAATCGAATAAATCGGGCACGAATTCGGCCGGCACATCGCCGGTTAGCGCTAACAAACGTGATTCGGTGCCCAATAGGTAAGGTGTTTGAAGAAAGAGTGGGTGTTTTGACGACAGTTGATGTTAATTATAGTTAGCTGTTGATTTTTTTTTTTAATATTTGCCAAGATGATGAAAAAATATTGCTTTAAATTTATAATATTCAGAGCATATTATGTCAGGGACTATCTCTATTTCAAAAAATATTCATAAAATAAAAGTATTACTTTTTGATCAACTCTTATAGAATAAAAATTATTATTAAGTCAATTAAGTTATTAAGTTAAAATTAATTAATAATGTAAATTGAAATGGATCACACTCCAAATTGATATTTAAAAATTTATTCTCTAAAGTATAATTTTTGAAAATAATTTTAAATGTGTGTTATTTACGCAATTATTGAGAAAACAGAAAATGTGTTGTAAAAACAAACACATGTGAATAAACAAACTAATCAATTTTGATAAGTAGATTACGTAATCTGAATTAGTGATTTTAAATTTTTTCAAAGATATTTTAGGCATTTGTTTTAGTTTATTTATAGCATCTATTCAATACATTTGTTTTATTAACCTATTAATTTGATTAAATATATTATTTTATTTATAACGAACTAAATAGCTTCATTTTTAATGTCGCATTTCTTCTCCTCTAGCGAACTAACAAAAATCAACCCCGGCTTTACTGGCTACGTGCGCACCAGTCGCTCGGAGGACCACCTCCAATTCCAGAAAGATTCCAGCATGAGCGCGGTGGACATCGAAATCGAGGAGGATGTCACCAGCTCGCTGAATACACTCCTGGACACCCGGCTCGATTCCGGTTCAACGAACAACGTTTCACAAACACCTACCAGCGATCGAATCGTATGGACCTATAATGCACCCGTAAGCTCTCCATCGGCCTCCGAACCAAATTCATGCTGTCACGTCGTCTCCAACGGCAGCAGTTCATCGCATAACACCACATCACCATCATCATCGCTACGTTCTACATCGCCCGCCAGTCCCACGTCCGTGTCTTCCTCTGTAATGAGCAGCCGATCTGGATCGCATTCGCATCGTGTACCGCTTGTTTCGACCGGCGAACTCGGCGTTAACTACCATCAGCAGCAGCAGCAGCAGCAGCCGAATGGCGATTTAAGCGTATCGGAAGCGATCTCGAATTTGTCCAGTCCTGATTATCACGACGAGGAGACGATGGATATATTAAATTCGCGCGATTTAATGGAGATCAGTGATCATAGTGATAGTGACAGTACGATATTAGTGTCGGAACCGCAACAACGGCGAATGAAAAATAGTAATAGTGGTGTAAATAGTGGCGGTGATAGTGAACATAAAATTGTTATACAGGTGAAGGGACCTGATAAGGATAGTACGAACGCTTATAGTCCGAAGGGCAGTCGAAGGATTAGTAGTGATGGAGACGGGGGAACGGGTAGTACAACACCTGAGCAGCAAGGTTACAAGGTAAGAGCAACTAGATTCTTATTCTTGTGGTTTGTCCTCGTTACTACTGCTTTATTATTATTATTATTATACTGTATTATATATGATAATGTAATTGTAATTTACTTGGAAGATATCATGTTACGTAAGGTAAATAAATATTGAGTCATAATTTAGATATATAATCGTAGAAAAATTAGTTTTATCTTGTTTTCTTTCGATTTGTTGATATTTTTACATAATTTCTTAAAATATTATTTTAATTGTATGTAGCATGGAATTTGTAAATTAATAAATATATTATATTTTTCTTATAAAAAAAATTTAAGCCTATTTTGCACGGAATCAAATTTGTAAGACTTGTTAAGTTGTGTCACAAATTTGTCGATAAAATTGTCTAGTAAATAGAACACGTTTTAAATGCTGATTTAAATTTAAACAAATGTCATTAAACTTTTTTCTTATTGCTAAATAAATTGCTATTATTATTATTATCATCACACTGCAAGACATTTAGATTTTCTTACCTATTGTTAACTTACTGCGCAAATTTTCATCTAAAACAGGTTTCAAATAATTTCAAATTATATAAATAAATTATATTAATTTATTCAATAATTATTTAATTAATCATGACTCATATTTAAATTGTATTGTATTTTCAGAAGTAACAATTATTTCTAATTACAATTTTTTTTAATACTATTAGTAAATTTGACTAAAATTTAAAAAAAGAATTCCATTTAATTTTACAATTGAAAAACAATTGCAATTGAAAACTGTCAATATTATTTATCATTAAGACCAAGAGAAAATTACTAATTATTTGAAAGATTTGTGTTTAAAATATTCGAAAATGCCATATAATTGTCAATTACGTGTGAAACATTATGTTTACTTTCATGTGGAGGTAATTTTCTATAAAATATTGACTAGAAAAATTATTTTACGAGTTTATGACATTTTATACAAGAATAAGATGAATAAACAAATTTCTTAAAATGTATTTTAAAATTGAAACTGTAAATCTTTATTTCATTAAATATAAAATGTATAATAAGAAAGAAACAATTGTTATCAGGTTATATTTGTTTCTGTAAATACTGTATTAAATTAGCTAAGTATAAATATAATAGATTCTAGACTTATAGCCAGTTGTATAAGACGTTATTAAACATGTATCAAATAATAAGTGTTTAAGTTTTAAATTGACCAATCAGTCACGCGTTTCAAAAACAATTGACAATTTAATCGCGTGTTTATCCATTGATTTACTTAACAACGATTTATGCCACTGGTACCGTATTTGAATTATTTAGTAATGAATATTAGAAGTTGTTTAATTCGGACTATATCGAGTTTGGGCAATATAAATTTCTAATTCTTAATACATTGAAAAGTTTAGTATAAAATTGTATTTCAAACTATATATTCCAATTTCCAACCTCGATTGAAGTCTTAAAAAACTATTTATGAAGTAGATTTTAAAATTAGAGTTAGTTTATAAGTTGATAGATTTAGTGAATGCAACGTAGTTGACAAAAGAAAAAGAGTTTGAACACCTATTGAAAAAATGGTGTGGGGCAATGCGAACTCGTTGCATTTTCTTTCATTTATAGATAACTAATGACAATTACGAACAGGAGCTACGCGATTGTGACGATGACTTAGCGATGCCTGGATGTGGCGGCGATGACGACGGCGGTGGCAGTATGAAAACGAAAACAATATCACCGCCACCATCATCCGAAGATGATAGCGACATTGAAAGTCTGCATAGTTTTCACTATTCACCGAAAGCAGTTGACATACCGTCAGCGATACGTCTTGCCAAACGTCTCTATTCGCTCGACGGATTTAAGAAATCGGATGTATCGAGGCATTTAAGCAAAAAGTATCTCTTATTTTACTTATTTATTTCAATAAAATGACCTTATAATAACAATGTTATAAGATCATTGAAAGACGAATGAATGCTGGCTGCAAAGTTTGTTGGGTCTTAAGTATGTATAGTAGTGAGTGTTAAGTAAGGAAAGTAACTGTTACAGAAATTAGATATTTGAATGTAGTAAGATGGATTGAATGCGGAACAAATGAATGTATGATGATGAAAAATATTAGATGTAAATCAATTAACATGTCTTATTTTTGTGTCTGTGTGTTTCAGTAATGATTTTAGTAAAGCCGTAGCTGAAGAATATTTAAAATATTTTAATTTCGAAAACGACACGCTTGATGTGGCTTTAAGAAAGTTCCTTAAACAGTTTTCATTGACTGGCGAAACACAAGAACGTGAACGTGTTTTAGTACATTTTTCTAAACGATATTTGGATTGTAATCCTGGATCTTTTAATTCACAAGGTATATATTTTTCACATATTTCTATAAGCATTGTAAAATACTTAGTAATTAACATAGTAACTCATTATATTAAAATAAAAAAGCTTTAGGATTAAGTTCTCTATATATTTAAATAAAATATAACTTTACCAAAGTAATTAGTAAATATATACTACTTGAATGAAATAATTACTAACTTAATTTTACCTGACCTATTATCAACCTATATTCATAACTCATTTTCGAACACTTTCAGTTAAAATAGTCATAATTTCAATATCAATTTTTACTTTTATTATATTTAACATTTTAAAATATAAATATATAAAAAATATATTTAAAATAATTTTAAATATATGCACTTTTATCTGAAAGGGGCTATAAATAATACAGCCATTGTCCTTTCCTGAAGGACCTTTAGTAATAAACTTTTTACCTATCCCAGTACCAAATTCTTCAAATGTAGTCTTTTTGTTACTTTCACATATATAGTTGATTATAAAATTGTTCAATATATTTTTTGTCAATTTTTTTTTTAATAAAAAAACGAATATTTTAAGTAATTTTATTTATATTTTTTTTAGATGCAGTGCACACATTAACTTGTGCAATAATGCTATTGAATACAGACTTACATGGTCAAAATATTGGCCGAAAAATGACCTGTAATGAATTTATCGATAATTTAGCGGGACTCAATGAAAGTGAGAACTTTCCACGAGAAATTCTTAAACATTTATATCAGGCGATTAAAAATTATCCACTGGAATGGGCATTGTACGTCTTTATATATTTATCTATTTAAAAAAAATCTATTATACCTATTATAAAATCATTTCTAGGGACGAAGAATCAGACGAATGCGCATCGCAGACACAAATCAAACCACCTGACCATAATAATTTAACATCAAATCCATTCTTAGACATTCCAAATACGACAAATGCGATTGAATATAAAAAAGGTTATGTCATGCGTAAATGTTGTTACGAAGCTAATGCCAAAAGAAGTGAGTATTTTCAGAATTCTTAACTTAAAACTTTTTCTATCTTATCTCGTAGATTTTCTTGCAATACTAATTTTAACATTTAGCATTCCATTTTTAATTTATTCTGCACTAATCTTTAATATACTAAATTAATTTTGAATGCTCCACTAATGTTTTGTATATAGTTAGATGAGGTTGTTCATGACAAATAATAATTTGAGATTTGAATCACTTTTTTATTACAACCGAATTTAAAATCTGAAAATGAAACGAAAAAGATATGCTGTATAATGAAATAAGCAAGATTAATAAAAAGAAATTGAAATTGAGTGTACATTATGATAAATTTATTATAATCCGAAATACTTAGAAAAAAAAAAAAATGAGCGATCTCTTAGTGAGTAGACTAACATCCTTTCCTAGCAATCAAAGCATGTTGAAAAACAAAAAATCTGTTTTAAGGCTTTTGCTGCAATTTTTTAGCTCCATTTCACAAAAGGAGTTGGAAGATGTACTACTGTACGCTTAGAGATTTGGTTCTGTATCTGCACAAGGACGAACACGGTTTCCGTAAGAATCAGATCAGCGATAATCTACATAATGCAATACGGATACATCACGCACTCGCAACGAAAGCAAACGACTACACGAAGAAACAATACGTGTTTCGTTTGCAAACGGCCGACCAAGCCGAATATCTATTCCAAACAAGGTAAGTGCCGCCGATAGATAATAAAATTGTGTTACAACTGATTTATTTTGATAGTAGTTAATTATTGAAATCTTCAGAAATAATAATAAGTTGATCTTTCACAATAATGGCATTATTCCGCATTTCTATTTTTTATTCTACATTATTCATTACGAAATTATAGTACACGATTTTTTTCTAATATTGAAATTTAAACTTATCTTTTTTTGTGGGCGAAAATATTTATTTTGTCAGACATAGGAAAATATTACACAAGTATACGTACGCATATGTAACTTTTTCATTTATATTATTCAGTAAAACATATTCAATTTTTTTTGTGGGGGGTGAATAATATAAGTAGTAATAAAACGGTCAACTTTTACTGTTATGTTTAGTGTTTGTATAATAATTTTACGAAGAAATAAAAAAAAGGGTAGAATTTTTATGTTTATTGTTATTATTATTTTATTTTTTTTGTATTGTTTCCCATTCGTACAGTGATCCCAAAGAATTGCAATCGTGGATTGATACAATAAATTTTGTATGCGCGAGTTTCTCATCGCAACCGCTCGAGGGTGCTGTCGGATCACAGAAAAAATTCCAAAGGCCTCTCTTACCCTGTAGTCATACGAAATTAAATCTGAGAGAGCAGTTGAGAGACCACGAGGAGAGAGTTATGAGACTGGAGGCTGAACTTAGTGAGCATCGACAACAGCCACCTGAACGAGGTGCCAAAGCTTTACTTATTCAAAATTATAAAGAAAAGGATGCTTATTTAAATTTTGAGGTTTGTTTATTTTATTTATATTATACTATTTATTGTTTTCTGTTGTTAAATTATCAAAGAAAAAAACAAGTTTCTGTTTTGTAATATATCCTTTTTTATATGAATTATTAAAAAAATTTCTGTTCTTTAAAAGCTTTCTTTCTTTGTTTTTATTATACTTAAGCTATTTATGAAAAAAATAGTTTTTGATATTATCTAATGTTATTAGACTAAATAAATATTTTTTTGCACATTTTGATGTTTTGAAAAAAATTTTTTAATCATTACGATTACAAGAAAGTAAATAATATATAATATTGTTTAATATTTGATTAATTTGTTATTAAAAACATTTTTAATAAACTTAACATGACATTCTGAAACTAAAAACTGCAGAATTTTGAAATGGTCAATATATATTTGATATTTATGTGACTAAGAACGAATTATAAAATAAATAAGAGTCAAATTGTCAAAAATTTATGATAATAATTCTATATATTGTTTATTTGTAACTAATTATATTAAATGAACTTTAGATTAACGACTTGATAAATTTGAAGTTTGAAATATAATATCGAGGAGAATATAGTCCAAAATAAATTTAAAAAATTATGTCTTCTCACAAATTTTTACGTAATTACGGTACATAGCGGTCTATCTTCTTCAGATTTATTGTGAATTAACATAGTACGCTTAACTGACACTAGTAATTGTAAGCAGACATGGTTTTTTGTTTATTTTAAAATGTATTGTCTCTTAAACTTAAATTTTTTTAATTGTTTAGCTAACCCGGTACAAAACGTACGCGCATCTACTTCGCTCCCGGATGTCGCAGTATCCCGAATTGGAGCCATCGTTAACGGACACCTGTATTGGCGAGGTGGACGAAGCGAGTGGTATCGCGCTGCTGGAAGGACCGGCGGGCGGTATTGTTCCGCCGCCGGTACCCGATCGTCGTTCGCCGCCGACAAATAGGTACAGTTACCGGCAGGCTATCTACAGCCGAAACGTGCTCAATGGCGATGCGGATATAGGCTGACGAGTGATGGGGGTGTTCTCTGCATGCGTCATCTGATTCGTTAAATAGTTGGTTGGTTGGTTGATTGATTGATTGATTGATTGATTGGTTGGCGATATGGTTTATGGCCGAAGGTTCTTTTATTTTTATATAAAGATTGCCGTTTTATTTATTAACTAGATTTTTTTGTTCCGAAATCGAATTTATTCAATATAACTTATATTATATTTCTGATTATTAATTTAAGACCAAATAAAGATTACGTACTTGAATTTTTGCTTTGTTTTATACTATTCATAACTCAAATTTTCGATAATGGTGTATTGTTATCGCGTGACGTTGGTAGTAAAATAAAATTTATAAAAATTCAGTATTTTTATAATAACTATAAATTTAAATTTGTGAGGTTGAATTTGAAAATCGAAATTATGTGTACAACGTTAAGTTACAACTTTTCTTTGTTAATATATAATAAAAAACAAAACAATCACTTCTTCACTAAAAAATATTTATTAACGTAAATACGTATTTTTTTAGTGAAGGAGTGTAATTAAGTGTTTTATTTTTATTTTATATTAACTCATACGTCATACTTATCTTAAAAGAATTAATTTCAAACTTATATACTTCTTTTTGGTCTATAAAAATAAATAATAAACTACCAAAGTCACTTCAAGTTCAAATTAATATCAAAACTTATAGATTTTTAGACATTCCTACTCATGGAATAATAGTAAACAGAAATCACAAATATACATATATGCCTAGACTGATGTTTATACTTGTTATTTCATAAGTTACAAAATGTATCTTACAAATAATAAAACTACAGAAAAAAAACTTCTAATTTTGCATATTACACTTACTTTATCAAACTAATTTAATGTGTTGGAACAAACTTGTATACAAGGAAGTCTATGGTGAAACCACGAAGCAAAAATTAAGCTGCATAAACTTGACGTAGATTATAGTTTCTTTTTTTTAAATAAACTTTATTTAGTAGTAAATCGTTTGTCAATATTTTCAATTTCAAAACATTGACAAATAATACAAGCTATGAATATTATTATTTAAATTTATAAAGCTTAGTATTCAACGTCATTGTCATATTAGATTCTTTAACACTCAATTCAATAACTTTTTAAAAGAGTAAAATTAATATTTATGATATTTTGTATAACAGAAAGTTACAATTATTTGGCAACCTTTTTTCAAATAAAAGAATCTGAATTGTAATTACTGAAGTCTGATCTCATCTGATGCGTCATGCTCTGTCTCTCGATTTATTTTTATATATGTTTTTAGGTAGTTTCGATTTATGCCAATTGCCAGTATTAACCTGTGTTTTTATGTCTATTTATTTTATGTTTTATCTACATCATACACATTTGCTTTTTTTTGTCGATGGAGCGTTGGGATTTTTTTGCTTTTGTGTTTTTTGTGCTTTTACGCTAAATATTTGTTACATTAAGAAAAAAATTTTCACTAAAAAATACATGCAGCTCACTTATTAGATGAGAATAAAGAATCCATGAGATATAAATAAGATTATATTTCAAAACTAAAATTTAAAATTTCTGAAAAAGTATCAATATTTACCTAATTGAAAGCTATTATTTTTTAGAAAATAATTTATTAAAGAATCTTTTCTTTTATAGAAAATTGTAACATTTATTATGTATTGAAAATAAATTTCATTTTGTTATTGAATATTTATAATCCAAAATGTTAAGAAATTTAAAGAAATTATAAATATATTTTTGAAAATTTTTACTGAAATTGTTATATTAGAAAATGAATTATGATTTTATTTTTAAAACACAAAATTTTTGTTTCATGTTGTCTGTATTTTTTATTATATAAACTTTATTTTTATTATTTGACAAAATTCTAAAATTTTGTTGAATTACTTACAGCATTTATTTTATTTATTTTTTTACAATTTTGTCAAATTCTATATAGTAATAAATATTACTTAAAATATAAATTATTTTTAATTTGTTTGAACCCAAAACACTTTATAATTTGATTATTAAGAACACAGGTTATAAAACGAAAAATCAAAACGAAAATGTACAAAACATTATATTCGGAGCTAATATATTTTTATTTATTTTATGAATAATATTTTTACAAGAAAAAATCTGAAACGGAGCATAACTTATTATATAATTTACTTTTTAGAAATGAATTAACAGGCTACTAACAAAATGAAACTAGGTTTAGGTTTAGAAATAATATATTTATTATTTTTATATTGTCAATCACTTTATTTTAAACGAAAAGAAATATTATGTTTTTTTTACTACGATTATGTGTTCCATTCAAAATAAATTTATTTATTATTTTGTATAATTACGTCTAAAATAATTTATAGACAAAATTTCAACATAATAAGTGTATTGTAATGTTATATGTATATTGTTTCACTAAAAGACAACAACTCCATAAGCTTATTTGTGCTCAAATAATTGACTAGATCTTTAAAAAAAAGTATCTTTTTAATTTGCTAGTCAGTTATTAACACGTCTTAAATTTCATATTGTTTCATCAAATAATGTTAAATTAATGTTATTTCGAAAATGTATTTATTAAATACTAAAAAAAAACTTCCATTTTTGTACAGTCCACTACAGTGTTCGTATTTAATAATAATAATAATAATGTTAATATTGAAGTAAGTAATTGTTCATAAAAATAGTCATATTGTTGAATAATTACTTATATTTGCACTGAAATAGCAGCCCTTAAATTATAGATTATTTTTTTTGTTAATGATATATGTATATAGCTCAATTTTTATACCAAGACTATTTGTCATTTGACATCATCATTTTTTATACAAAGAATTTTTAATCTAATCAATTTTTATATAGCGGGTGTTCGTTCGTCAAGTTCGTATGGGCGATAATTTGCGATATACTTCTTTCTCGAGTAAAATTCGGAAAACTTTTCGATAGGACATAAAAAGTTCTATAATTTGGTATTAGTTTTAAATTACTAGCATATGCCGTTTGGGTGCTAGAATTTTTTTTTTTTTTTTTTTGTTTTTATTTTTTTCCTTAAAAACTATGAGGTGTAGGAAAATAAGCGTAATATGGAAAACTGCGGAATAATGTGTACTATAACGGAGTGAAGAAATTATTATTCTAGGATGCATCGTTTAGTAGAAAAAAATAGAAACTGAATTTTTGAAAATTTCTCAGACCAATATTACTATGTCAAATTGCAACTATAGTCGAAACAGAATAAATTCGACGTCATTACTTTGATGACGTGGGTAATGGCGCATCTTTTTTCATATAAAATCGAGCTATAGTACTATATTTATTTATTTTCAAATCTATTATTTTTAATTTGACAATTTAGTTAGTTAAATTAAAGCTGCAAACCACAAATTAATTGTTTAATTTTCTTAAAATTTAAATAGTTTGTAACTCGCTTTACAAATTTATTTCGATTTGGTGTTATACCACCAAATTTTTATTACAGACGAATTCGCATAAAATAATACTTATTTTTGACTGGTAATAATTTTATTCATTTTGAATAATATTTATAACTAAATTTATTGGAATGGTAATTTCAAACCAAACGCTCAGATGAGTTAAGAACTTAAAAAACAAAAAAAAGAGCCATTATATACAACTTAAACAAGGTGGCCGACTATATGTATATTTAAATTTAAGGACTGCTTTTTAACTGTGCTGGTATATCTCTTACGGTTTTATAATTTTTTGTCGGGTTGTGGGGTCTACTAATACTAACTAACTGTGCTCATGGGAACACCTCTGCAAAAAAAAAACAAGACAAACATAACTAAATTCTGCCCTGCACTGCTGTATCCATTCTGCGCACATTTATTGTGTTGTCTACTACTGTTATTGTGCTCATCTTAAAAAGGCTTATGAAAAGTAAAAAAAAAAACAACATTTTTCAATGTGTCAATGAGAATGAAAAGATTATTAAAAATAAAAAATACAATAGTGTGATATTTTTGAAACCTTTAGATTTTTACTAATAGAAAATATTAATTAATAGTGTAATTCGAATATGCGTAAAGTTAAAAAAAAATAATAATTTAATAATCTAGTTACAACATAATAATGTTAATAAAATTAACAATTATATATCGTAATAGGTTTCAAAATTATTTTTTAACATATACGTTAGGTGAACGGAAATACTTCAAATTAACTGAAAAAATAAACTAGTTATTGACCTACGAGTATTTCTCTAACAATTAATTATTATTGATGAATAATAATGATGTGACAAGCAGTAATTTGTACATAAATGAAAATTTTAGAATTGTATTATTAGTCAATTACAAAAGGTATTCTATGTAATTTGTTTTAAGAAATTGAAATTTTGCAGCGCACTCAAAACTGGAATTATTATGTCAGACATTTATTAATATTCTCAGTGGATGGTAGATTACAATATAAAGTATTTTTTTATCCGAAAATTTATTTTGTTATTCCGATCTTGAAGATGAGAGCGATAAAGTTTACAAATTAAAACTTTCTTATTTCAAGATCTGAACAACAAATTTGTATTATTCTCCCCGTAAATTTGCAGGATGGTGCAAGAGAAAGTTTATTCATTTTTTAAAAAACTATTATAAGCACGAGAAACTAACATGTTATTAAATATCTATAGAAATATTTTCTAGTTTGCAATTATTCTTAGTTTGATTTTTTATATGGCTTACGATTGCCATCTCTTAGTATCTCGTGCTTTTTAAAAAATTAACTTTTACAGGATTTTATTTATTGCTATTTAATTTTTAAATAAAATAAAATTTGTACATAACTTGAAATAAGTATTCTTAAGTTCGGTTTTTATTTAAACAAAATATGCACTTAAAATTTTCAAGTATTATTATCGTAAAACTAAGAAAAGTAAAGAGTGAGAAAGGAAATAATGTTTGTAAGAAAATTTTGCTCATAAGATTGAAAAAGAGAAAAGAAGATGAAAAATGGTATTTATAAAACTTGTAATTTTATAATTCTTAAACATTAAGGGGAAGTGTTAAAAATGCTATAAAACTGTAGCAATGAATGTATAATATGTTCAACAAAGATTTCAATTTTTGCACTCTGTTTAAAAACGTTATATAGACAGCTACTTTAACTAAATAATAATTACCGAATGTTATTTTGTTTGTAAGGTTATATAAAGTCGCCTTAAAAACAAATTTCTGAATTAAAAAAAAAAAAGAAACATTCACAAGAGAATAATAATACATTATCTATTGTCTGTATGATGATTTGTGTAGTGTAGGGGCTGTGATTTAAAAAGAAAACCTGCAAAATTCTTAATTTTAAAATAAAACATCCATTCATCACACACTCACCATTGTAGTTGTTACATAAGAAGAAGATTATGAATACGAGACAAAAAAAAATGTATACATAAATAAATAATGTATTATATGTTGATAATGTAATGTTATTATAATTCATTCTGTAAGAAAGGAATTACTTGATCAAATAATCATCAGTATAAAATTATCTATCTGTTCGTTTTGACTTTGTATTATTTTCACTTTTTATGTTATTTTTCATACAGCCATGCATGATTTTTGCGCCATTCTATACTTTTATAAAATTTGGTAAAAACCATTTGAAATATGTAAATTTTTTTCTTTTTTAATTTTTAATATTTGCGTTAACAAAATATATTTTTATATATTCGGTTTATTGTTATTTTTCGAAATTCATTTTTTGCACAATCGTTTTGTTATTTGTATTTACAGCCGTTGTTTATAGTTTATCAAAGTCACACAACCCATAATATAATTATTTAAAATTTTACATTATTTTACATCATGTAAATAATATTTTAATATTAGTTTCATTGTGAAAAATTACATATCCATAGCAACGACATGCGACTGTACGATATTTATTTTGATTTTTGTCTGGATATTGTGCAAAAGTAAACTAAATACAACTTCCTATTCTAAATCGATTGTGCGAAAAACAATATACGATACATGGTTTTTTTCTCGATTCTATGTATTACCAATAAATACTAAACTTTTACCATAGTATACCTACTATAAAATAGTTTTAAAAATTTCTAAATAAAACTTAATTTCTTTTCATTTTAAATGGTTCCAGTTCTGATTTAGTGGTAAATTTATGGCAATCATTGCTGAAGAAATTTTCATCTTGGATGGGCGAGGTGTGTGGGCTTTTATATGCACGTTCTGTTATATTTCTATTTTTAGCTTGCTTACTTTTCTAATAATTATAGCATTTTTATTTATTTTAATGATATATATTGTTAAATGTTATATAGGTTAAATATATTTAATTTTGCTTTTCTATTTAGGTACACAAAAAAGAGTTGAAGACACTGAACTTTTTGCCACCTGCCACAGAAAAATTGGAGTCAAAAATGAATAAATGACTTCCACCGAAATATATTTTCTTATGCTTAACAATTGGCCTTGAGAGAAAGCAAATAAGTTACTTTCAGCATTATTAGCAAATATATTATTTTTTTAAATGATTTAAGAAATTTTTTAAGGAAATCTAACATTGCCCTTGGCAACTATATTGAAGAAATATAATAATTGTTTATTTTTATTGAACAACTTGTTTCTATTTGAAGGATTCAAGATTTTTTTAATCGTGATGTAAATGTGCATTTATTGTGAAAAAAATACTTTATTTATATTCTGTGTGCAATAATAATAAAAATTATCTAAGCAAACAATATTATTTTTTCGATATGTACATGTACTACAATTTTTTTGTATAATATATTTTTAATGGAATAATTTAGTATGAGAATTTTATATTTTTTTTCCACATAGTTCTAAAACATAACGATTTATTTGCCATGTAAATCATGCTTATCTTTACAAGCAAAATATTACATTTAGCTTTAACCGATTGTGTTTTTGTAATATATTTTATGTATATATTTATAAAGGGAATTATCATATTAAATTAATAAGCTAAATAAATTCATTTTTATATTTGAACCCATAAAATTAATTTCATGAATACTATTAAAAATTACAAATTTTTAATCTCATATCGTCTTAGATCATGTAAATTTTATTTCTAAAAACTATATATACTTAAATATATTCATGTGTACTCGTGACATAAATTTACCCCGAACAATATTCGAATATATGACGTGTTAGGCAGCAGAAGCTGAAGTAAAAGGTAAGGTTTGAAAGCAAAAAATTTATTTATGCTACTATTCTATATTGTAACGCTATAGTTTTTTAATAAATGTATTTTTCTATTTTTTAATAAAGTCCTTAAACAAATACTGCGTATGTTTGATTTTTCTCATTCTGTGTTGTATTTATTTTTTTCTCAATTTCATCCCTTAAAGTTAGTTAAAATCTTCAATCGCAAATATCTCGAAAACGGCTGGGAATTTCGCAAAAATAACAAAATTTGTTGTCCCCTTACGAACCCTCAATAAACCAGGTACGTACTATAACATATCCAAAAATCAACCCCCTAGGACACACCTTTATTAATTAAGCCAACCCCCAAAACTTTAAAATCTTTAATCGCAAATATCTCGAAAACGGCTGGGAATTTCGCAAAAATAACAAAATTTGCCGTCCCCCTTACGAACCCTTAAATAAACCAGGTACGTACTACAACATATCCAAAAATCAACCCCCTAGGACACCCCCTTATTAATTAAGTCAAGCCCCCCAACAAAACTGATGAAAATATTGAAATTGAAATTTTGGTGAAATGTATTTTTTCTTATTGTTGAATAAAGTTCGTTAAAAACAGATGCTGTGTTGTATTTATGTTTTTCCCAATTTCATCCCTTAAAATTAGTTAAAATCTTTAATCGCAAATATCTCGAAAACGGCTGGGAATTTCGCAAAAATAACAAAATTTTGCCACCCCCTTACGAATCGGTAGATAAACCAGGTACGTACTACAACATATCCAAAAATCAACCCCCTAGGACACCCCCTTATTAATTAAGTCAAGAAACCAACAAAACTGATGAAAATATTGAAATTGAAATTTTGGTGAAATGTATTTTTTCTTATTGTTGAATAAAGTTCGTTAAAAACAGATGCTTGTTGTATTTATTTTTTTCCCAATTTTATACATTGATGCATTGTGATACAACTGTGATAAAATTTCGTTAAAATGTTACATGTTTTGCTTGCCTGATACAAATCTTGCATTTTGTGCTTTCCTGATACAAATCTTGCATTTTGTGCTTTCCTGATACAAATTTCGTTGAAACCCCTTATTTTATACAGTTCCGCAATGCATCGATGCTAAACTGGATCAAGAAAAATTGAAATTTTTCTTATATTTTTATCACAGTTTTGAGGGTTGGCTTAATTAATAAGGGTGTGTCCTAGGGGGTTGATTTTTGGATATGTTGTAGTACGTACCTGGTTATAGGGGTGTTGTTAAGTTAGGGGGGTTAGGGGGTAAAGCTGTGTTTAGCAACACTTGTGTTGCTATAACATTTTTAACCGCCAGCCCCGTATAATCACTCGCTTAATTAATTATTAATGTTTGCAAGAATAGATATCTTTAATCGCAAATATCTCGAAAACGGCTGGAAATTTCGCAAAAATAACAAAATTTGCCACCCCCTTACGAATCCGTGATAAACCAGGTATTTGTATCAATATATCAAAATGTATTAATGTATCAAAATGTATTAATGTATCAAAATGTATCAATGTATCAAAATGTATTAATGTATCAAAATGTATTAATGTATCAAAAGGGGTTTTAACAAAATTTGTATCAGGAAAGCGTAAAATGCAAGATTTGTATCAGGAAAGCGTAAAATACAAGATTTGTATCAGGAAAGCGTAAAATGCAAGATTTGCATCACAGTTTTGGGGGTTGGCTTAATTAATAAGGTGTCCTAGGGGGTTGATTTTTGGATATGTTGTAGTACGTACCTGGTTTATCGACGCGTTTGTAAGGGGACGGCAAATTTTGTTATTTTTGCGAAATTTCCAGCCGTTTTCGAGATATTTGCGATTGAAGATTTTAACTAATTTTAAGGGATGAAATTGAGAAAAAAATAAATACTACACAGCATCTGTTTTTAACGAACTTTATTCAACATTAAGAAAAAATACATTTCACCAAAATTTCAATTTCAATATTTTCATCAGTTTTGTTGGTTTCTTGACTTAATTAATAAGGGGGTGTCCTAGGGGGTTGATTTTTGGATATGTTGTAGTACGTACCTGGTTTATCTACCGATTCGTAAGGGGGTGGCAAAATTTTGTTATTTTTGCGAAATTCCCAGCCGTTTTCGAGATATTTGCGATTAAAGATTTTAACTAATTTTAAGGGATGAAATTGGGAAAAACGTAAATACAACACAGCATCTGTTTTTAACGAACTTTATTCAACAATAAGAAAAAATACATTTCACCAAAATTTCAATTTCAATATTTTCATCAGTTTTGTTGGGGGGCTTGACTTAATTAATAAGGGGGTGTCCTAGGGGGTTGATTTTTGGATATGTTGTAGTACGTACCTGGTTTATATAACAATTCGTAAGGGGGACGGCAAATTTTGTTATTTTTGCGAAATTCCCAGCCGTTTTCGAGATATTTGCGATTAAAGATTTTAAAGTTTTGGGAGTTGGCTTAATTAATAAAGGGGTGTCCTAGGGGGTTGATTTTTGGATATGTTGTAGTACGTACCTGGTTTATCACGGTTTCGTAAGGGGACGGCAAATTTTGTTATTTTTGCGAAATTCCCAGCCGTTTTTGAGATACTTGCGATTAAAGATTTTAGATTTATTACAGATTAATAGTAATCAATAATAATTAATTGTAATTAATAATAATTAGTAATAAGTAATTAGTAAAAATTAGTTCACACCCCAAGCAGCTAGAAAGGGGCGCCACAGGTCTGTCAAAATTTTAACAGCTTTGTGTTAATAAAATTAAAAAATATTTTATATGATAAATATTTTTTAAATGATCATTTTTGTAGAGAGTAATATTTAATGTAAACATGCATTTTTAAGATGATATTAATAATTTTTACGTTAATAGTGAATTAAAATAAAAAATTAATTTAACGCAAAAATGAAATCTCTAAGGAGCAGAAAGATGACGACTTTAACATGAAAAATTTATTAGACTCGCGGAAGTATTTTAAAAATAAACTTTATACTGAAATGTAAAACACAGTTCACAATTTATAATTAAGAAAATAAAATTCGATATTTTTTTTTATAAAATTTTTACTTTTTATTCTAATTAAATTTTTGTTTATATAATCACAATATATTTATTTATATTTGATATACATTTTTTTTAATGTTACGTATATATAATTTAATTATAAATTGTGCACTTATGTTTGAACTCAATAATTTGGTACTTTTAAAACTGGTTGGGCTTAAAAGGGGAATATTAGAAAAAATAAAGCTTGAAAAGTTTTTCAGAGTAATAAGAAAAGTAACTGGGAACAAGACACACAATGAAAGATATGAAAGAGAAAAAAATATGTGAAGCAGAGAATTTAATTAAAAAATTCTAGAAACTGATTTTCATAGTTAAATGTCAAACTTTTAGTTTGCTTACCTGCTAGATGAATAATTATTTTTTTTTTATATCCTCATTAGGGTTTTTCAAATATATTCACATTACTTTTACTTATACACAAAATAATTTAGGTGTTTAATATATTATTATACTTCATATAATTGTGTCTAGTATAAAAAAAAAATAAGAATAAATATTTAAACTTAAATGTATTATTAAGAAATCTCCTTCTCCCAAAATTAGTAGCATACTACTAACTTCACTAATGTAAATTATACGACTATGCATTAAGGTAGAGAAAAGCAAAATAAAAGATCCGAGAACGTGGCTGGTTATTGTATGCATCTGAAGCGACGTGAAGCATTTAACAGTATCGGTTGCAAATCAATTTTATTTTTAGATTACGTTCTTGCCGTTCAAATGCTGCAGCAATTGTTATATGTAGCAGCGCACTAGGCGAGTGTAACAAACTCTGCCATTCATCCCGTCTGCTTATTCTTCAACAACCAGGCACCGGGGCTGCTATTCTTTCGGAATCATCAGTCAGCGTCAATCCAGAGTGGCAGAGTGGCCTTTGTTGCGACAGAGCTCCGTTGAACGAAAACTTTGCGGACCCCGCTTCGCTGGTAAAAGAATTTGTCGACGCGCGATGGCTCTAAGCCGAAAAACTACGCGAATTTAATTAATCGACAGGCGCAAATCGGCGTCATTCTAATTTCGAAAGAAAAATGAACGTACCGAACACCCGTTTGGATTTGTATACACAAGGGAAAGATGTACGTACGCAAATTAATCCTCATAGCCCTCCCGCCCCCGCCACCCCTTCCCTGTTCATGTCACCTCTGATGAGGGCTACTTTATAAATGATCTACTTGCCGATTTTTTGTTTTTTTACTACAAGGCTATCATGATTGTTTTTTTATTCGAAGGTGGTATTTTAATTGGTAATGTTCAAGACATGTGTTTGAAAAGATGTTTTTTCATATTTTTCAATTAATTTAATTAATATATACTCGTTTTGGGAGGTTTTATAATAATTTAGATATTCGTTATATTATCTTTAAATTTTATGTAATACTATAGAAAAATGCTTTTTTCATAAATTTGAAGTAAAACGTACATAGCTTTGTTCTGTTGCACGTTTTTATGTAACTGTGTGTTCATTTTACAATAGGACAATTTTATATTGGTTTTTCTAAATTGTTTTATATCTCATTCAAGCATTGTATAATAGACAATCTGTTTCATTTTAGCACTGTAAAATTTACAATACACAATTTGTATGGAAGATAAAATGTATGAGTTTCCATTATATTTTGCGATTTCTGAAACTAATTGATTTCTAGTTTTTAAATATAAATGAATTTATATTGAATATATGTACAATTATTGTTCAATAATTAAATTAATAATAATAAAAACTTGTAATTGAGTTACATATCTATCGAACTGGTTGCATACACTTTGCGATTTGATGAAGTAAAATTTAAATTTCTCTAGATCTCGATCTGCAAAAACGTATTTCTATACCACATTATTGAACTATCTTTATTATTTATATTATAAAATAAAAATGCTTTCAAAAATATGAAAACTAGTAAATTCTATTTACTTACATTTTAATAATACTAGCAAAAATCGTTTCATAAATTTAATAAAACGTGTCTTGTGCATCGCTCTGCCATTTCTTAAATATCTATATCCTATAGATAGATTTTTTAAAAAATATTCAAAATTGATCTATTCTATATAAGTAAAAAGTTTGACAGAGGTGCTAATCAATTGCTAAACTGTTAGTTTTTAAATAAAAATATAAATAAATAAATAAATAAATAACATGTTTTTGTATATTTAAATAAAAAAGTAGGATATAATATGGGTATGAGAAAAATCATATTTTTTATAATAATTTCTTTTATTTTTGTGAAACAACAAACATTATGTATTTATAATATTTTTAATATATCCTCCTTTCTTATATTAATAATTATACATTATACAGTAAAAACTCAATAGAGGCACCTGACAAATAGCGGCAATCACAAAAGATACGCAGCACTGCAACATTTATTTATTATTATTTTTTTTTAATATTTTAAAAATATTCTTGCACCAAAATTGTGCTCACGATACGTCACAATATGTCATAAGTACTCTACATCATAGGGAATGAAATCAACCAATCGCACACATACATATACACTGATTTCGCAAACGCGTGCGTGTGTGCGATTGTTTCATTGCCAGTGCTGCGCTCGTTGAGGTAAAATTAGAACTAAGTGATTGGAATAATCAAAAACAAGCTTCGTTTATTCATCAATTTTATTCCTACCCGCCTTGCTACGGCTCAATCAAGAATTAGTTATAAATAACCTAAAAAAAAAAAAACGCAGCGACAAACGAAACCGAATCATAGAAAAATTGGAACTCCGAATCACTTTGTTTTTTGTGTAGTGATTAGCCCACATATAATATAGGTACAATACATGAAATCCGACAAAAATTTTATCTTTCTATGTATCTTTAATCCTAATTCGTTTTGTTTTTTTCTTAAATTCACAGCAGCATCGGACATTCATTGTTCAATGCATTCATCGCGGACATGCTGCTATCACAAGGACCCAGTTTTTATTTAAATAATAATTATTTTTTCATTATATTAATATAATTATATATATATAAAAAAAATTATAACATACGTACAAAATGTACAATACATACATACTTTTTATAGATCACACACCGCTTGCTAAATTGTTTTATTTAAATCTTTTACTCGCCGTGTGTTCGTCTATATTTGAACACCATTATTATACAAAGTATAATTCTTATTTTTATATCAAAGACAAATATAAGACTAGTTAAATTAGACAAAATGTTTTATTTGTTACCAAAAAAATAACAAAATATAATTATTATTAATAAATTTTGATTTTTTGATTGACATTGCAAACTTAATTTTAATTCAATTAATAAAATATATCTAAAGAAAAAATATTTTATGTTTTGACAATTATTAATTAGTAATTTTTTAAATATTATCCAACATAACAAATCTCATATTTCTTCAAAAAAGGAAAACAGTAATTTTCGATTAGATAGTACACCCTGTGAACAAAATAAATTCGCACCTCTGCTATATGAACCAACAATTTTACGAATGCACAAAAAATAAAAAGCTAAACATTTTGATACAACCAGAAAAATACCATATTATCTCTACTATTTACAAAAAAAAAAAATCTATATAAATCAAACGTCATTAGTATAATATTACATATTTAATAACTTTTATATATGCATTATATTATCTTGAATATAAAACTTCATTACAATATATAATATTATTATATACAAAACAAATACCTATAAATATTGTACAATGATATTTTAGCAATATCAAGTGTTACTACGTTTATATGTCAAATTTTCTGGTTGTAAAAAATTGAGAAAAACTAATTATAAGTAATAAAACAGAATAATAGAACACATTTATACAAACATTATAATGATAATAATTCTGGTAACATTAGCAACCATGCAATTGAAATTCACATTTATGCGATACGGGGAACACGTCACGTCATTCCGAAAAACGTGGCGTATTTCTTTTTTCTCTATCTGATTACAATGACTTTGACTTGAACTGAATTAATTAAACTTTAAACATGGACATTCTACAACTTGTATTATATACAGCAAATGAAATGGCACTTTACTTATACGCTTTTTTTTTTTGAGAAAGTGTCCATCCTAATATATTAAATTGATATTTCTCTTCTATAGTACACTAGTTTCAATAACAATATGACGTAACCTAACCAGGCCTCGCAAAATATATTTTAACAAACTATTATAGTATAGGTAAATTATTACAAATTAATCATTAAATTCTTGTTGATAAAATATAAAATCGTCTGATACTAAAAAAGAAAAAAAAAGAAAAAAAAACAGGACACACAAAATATTTATATAAATTACATGTTAGCTGCCGTGGACAGAATCAGAAACTAACGAAATAATGATAGGTGTTTGTTGTACGCTTCTTCCATCTAACGGACACAAAACAGGTACTAGTAAATGTTTGTTTGAAGCCACGCACACACAGACAACTCAAGCGTTTGCTCTGTTATTTATTTATATTTAATATTTATTTAATATATAAGAATTTTCTTAAAGCGCAAACTACATTTTTTCTTCGACTAAATTCGCATTCCGATATTTCATTCTTTTCTTCTGTATTGTTGTTGTCCACTCTTTTCGTTCTGAGGCGCGCGCGCTAACATGGCAGACGATGGCACGGGAAGAAATTGAAAATTGACGAATTGACCTGTTGTTTTGTATGTTTATTTTGTTTTGTTTTTAATTGAATTTATTTAATTTATGCACTGCACTGTGCTCAGCGGCTGACTGCTTGGCTTCTACTACCGTTGATGCATTTCGGGAAGTGCAGGAGATCATCGGATTACGGAGAATTCGTAACGTATCCCCTGGATTAATCTGCAATCAACAAAACATTTCTATTAGCATTATTGCATACTACAAATCATTTATAATATTGTCAAGACAATGATTTACAAATTGTCATTTAACTTTTGAAGATATATAAATTATAAATATTAAATATTCCGTTAACAACCTAAGATATAAAATACATAATTACTAATATACTTTTCCGTATTATTCATTATTAGAGATACAAATATTTATATATTTTGCCGATGTATAAGCAAGAGTAGAATTAATTATTTATTTACTTATTTTATAATACAGAAAATTATAACAATAAGTTAGTAAATTATAAAAAAGTAATTTATACAACTTTTAAATTACCATATTTTTTATTTTAATAAAGAAAAAAATTAGTTATTTTATGATAAAAGTAATCTTCAAATGTATATTCATTACATATTTTATAAAATATGTCGTTAATAACAAGAAACCATATATAAAAATTATGATATATTAAAATAAATTCAAGACGTTTCTGATATACACATAAAAAATAATTAAAAATGAGTAAAAGTTGTAATAAACAGTCACACAGTGACTAAAAAAAAAAAATATAAACACATACAGTTTGACAGTATAGTAATCAAATATATTAAGGTGACCAATTTTTTTACAATGAAAAGGAGGACGAAAAAATTTAAGAAAACAGTACTACGTAAATAAATGAAACATTTTATTAATTCAAACAAAAATACACTAATTATGCTTACATCTCTTTTAATTATTTAATGAAACGAATAAATATTTTTTGTCAATATATTGGAAATTTCGGAGCAAGAAATATCTTTCATATTGAATTTTACGGTAAGTGGCATCTCTGAATACAGATATTAACAGATTAGTTTTAAAATATCGAAAAGGAGGACAGGTAGGAGGACACTTTTCGAGGAAGAACAGAACCTACAAAAGAAGGACTGTCCTCCCTAAAGGAGGACGATTGGTCACCTTAAATATTATAAATGAAGTTCGTTTAAATGTCAAATTAATATTAATCAGGTATCAGCTAATGTATATGTGTTGCAAAGTAAGTAACATCCATTTCCGGTATTTAAATAATACAAATATTATATAAAAATGACAACTATTACATTTTTAGTATTATAATAAAAATAAATAAATCATTTTTCAGTCAATTACTTTAATAAATATCAATTGTTTTCCGATCATAAAACATTTATTCAAAATTGATTGAAAATCTTTTCGCTATCTCACACTCGCTTATAAATTCGAACGTTATCTTTCCGAAAATGTTAATTAAATTTTCCGATCCTACTTTTCGGTCAGTCTGTTGGGTGGGTGGAGGGGGCACGTGTTTTAATGCGTTGTAAGCTATATACGCACATATATATTCGCGTACGCACTTTGTGTGTGCTTTCAAATTGTTACTTATTTACCGTTTCGCAAAAGATCGTGACGGTACGACGATTTACCGGGATTAAACTTTTACAAAATCCAAACGCGACGCACGCAGGTATAAAGTGAGGATATGTACGTACATATTGGATAGATGGGAAATATATAAAGTATGCTATGTCCCTCCCCGTTCAATGTTCACTTGTTTTATCAGTTTACGCAGAAAAAAATTTGACGATCGAGACTTAAAGTTTAATTAGAAAAATTGTTTGAAGTTGACGAAGGATCTAAATATATATATTTTGGAGACATGCTTTAAATGTAAGTATATCAAAGAACATAGTGATATAGAAAACACATGAAAAACTTTTTTATTATTGATAAATTTAATTTTAATAAAAGTTTTTTCTACATATATCGATTAATATTTAGAAATATAAATAAATTTTAAAAAAATTAATATTTATGCTGAGTTCGCTAGCAACAAATGTTTTGTTGGGTTATTAATTTATGCAACCCTAATGAACCATTAGTTGCTAAAGAACCAATAATATAAAAGCATCTCATTATATTATAAATATGAGTGATAGTAGAAAATATTGAAAGAATTTATTACAAATAGTAAGTTAATGTATACACCAAAAATAAATGCGGTTGCAATTGTTTTTATTTATTTTTTAATAATAAATTAATATTAAACAATCGCCTTGATATTTCATGAATTCAATTTAATATTTTGATATTATTTATTTAAGATAATATATAATTATTAAAATAAGAGTCATTTGAAACGTATATTTTTTTTACAAATAAGATAATTCCTATCAATTTCTTTTAAAATATTTTTAATCCTATAAATATACGCAAATATGTTACATGTTTCTTAGAACTGAATATGAATTTATTATTATGTAAGATACATTTCTAATACATTTTATTTAATGAGTTAAGTAAAATCAGATGAATATCGGTATTAATACACGAAAAAATACAAATGGTGTAACGAATGACACCAAAATTTCCAAAACAAGTGATTTAATTTTGAAAAACGATCAAAAATTTTCTGATTTCAACTTGTGTGTTTGTAAGAGAATTTTCTTACTGTGAGTCAACTATAAATTGCAGTGTTTCCGTGCACAGAATCAATTCATTCAATATATATAATAATAAATAGTAGAATTTGATCCATATCAAGTCCAGTATAAACTTTGATAGATATGCGCTTCCGCGTCTAGCAGGGTAGCTGGTGGGGAAGGGAAGTACCTTAATTCAAAGTTGACATAAATTGAGCGTCCGCTTGCCGCTTTTCGTAGCTCTCTATTCCAGCATCGGTCCGTTCCTTCGTCTTAGTTTTTAAACGACAGTTTTATTGTGGCTTCTTAAGATAACTGTAGGCAATAATGGGTAGTTTTTCTTTTCTTTTGTCGAAACGAACAGTAGTAAAAAGTAAGGACGGTTTTTGGGATTGAGGGGTTGGTTGAGGAGAGCGAGACGCGTCTTTGGAGCAGCGGCGCCAGCACGCCGACGCCGGGCGCCAGGCCCTCCGAAAGCTTCAGCGGCGTCGCCAAGTGAAAGCTCTGAAAGCACACGACGAGAGAGAGTCGCAGCGCGCGCGAGCGGCTGGTAAGCTGAGAGCGAGTTTCGGGCAAATGGCCAAACGCGCGCGGGTTGCCCCTTTTGCTTAAAGCGGCGGTGAACACACGTCATACATACATACACTGACACATACATTCGGACGAGGATAGATCGAAATGTTTTCAGACTCGAAAATAATTGGAAACTGACTTACTTTTTGCTTTGATGTCAGAAATAAAGACCGCAAAATATTCAATAAAAAAATATTAAATATAATTTCCGTATTAAGAGATGACTAATGTAATTCTTTTTTAATATATGTGACACATAATTCATTTTTTTAAAAACATATCTTTTAAATGCAAACATCTAAAAATTTCAATGTAAATTTAACAAAAATTTTTTTATATAGATCACAACTTTTGAAAGATTGTAATTTTTAACATATTTATTAAGTTACTGTTGGTATAAAAGGTACAATGTGTACTGAATATTAAAATAATAATAATACATATTTTTTTTAACAAAAATTTTAATTGATACTTTAAGAGCCGATTGGATAAAATGTTGGAAAGACATATTAGCTAATAACGTAATTAAGATATCAATTGATTAATCAATTAAATGTTTCAAAAACAATTGACAATCAAAACAAGTAGTTTACATAACCACCCTATTACTAATATTCCTTAATGCACATTATCTGTTAAATTTATGGGTCTATTCAGTTCACATATGTAAGACCTGTAGCGTTACAGCGTTTCTTCTATCAATACCATAATTTATTAGAAAACAATAAAACTTTCTGTAGCACAGCGGATCTTATAAATGTAAACCGAATAGATACTGTGAATTTTATATCTGAAATTTCATTCCGAGTCAATATTAGCTTACAACTATCTAACAGTTAAAGTAGATTTATCATTTATTCAGACACAATCACTATTACTTTAATGAAATAAATAATTTGACAGAAATAATATAATTTTAAATAGGTAACTTTCCAATGAAATATGCAAATAATAAACTAAAAATGATTCTACGTTAACTTAAAGTCTCTGAGAAAAATCCACAGTCCGCAAATTTTATGTCCAAACTGCGCATACCTCCACATGCTGACTGAACCGAAATGCTGAAACGAGAGAGCGAAAAGCGAATGTGGCAAAAAAGCTGAAAAGCTCGGCGAACAGTGTTACCACTACAACTACTCGTCACAGATTAAAAATGTAATGTTACGGTCTTTGTTCCCTAGCCTCTCTCCCCTTCGGAAGCCAGACTCGCCCCATCACGCAGACCAGCCACCGAATTTAATGCTCGATTAAAGAATTAAGCGCGTCATCATATATTATTTTTCTGTCGCATTACACACACATGAAAATTCATTACCACATATAGCGGAATTTCTCCTATTTTCATTTGCTAATTTGTAGTCAAAAGTATTTCTATTTATAGTTTTTCTATTCAAATATATCAATTACTGAGCATTTTTATCAATTACATTAATTTGACGTATACGATTTTTATAATTATAACATTGAAATAATTTCTTAGATTAGCTAAATTAAACAAATATACAGTAATAGTATATAAAATAAGAACAAACATTAAATTCGTGTTTTACAGTTTGCCGTATAACTAACTATGTTTAAAAACTTATTCAAAAAATATTTAAATTTTGAAAAGGAGCAACAGTGAAAGAAAAATTTCATATAATATTATGAAATGTCAAATTTTATTATTCTTAGCAAGATAATTGAGTTAAAAATTAAACAGTGATATTATAAAATGTCATAATTATGTAAAATTTTTCAAATCAATACATGTTTTCATAATACAATTTTATAATTTTCTGAGTTAGAATTGAAATAAATCAAAATTATTACATGCATATCAAACAAATTTTACGAGAAAATGATAACAGCAATTGCAAAGCATGGATGTTTTACTGTATGTTTGCAAAATAATGAAGAACACTGAGCTAATAAAAATAATAATAAACTCATATAATTATATTCTGCATAAAATTAATAAAAAATGTATTCCATTAAAGAACAGAAATATATGATTGAAAATGTTAATGATTTTTATAGTAGTTAATTTCTTCCGCATCGTTTAATTTCAGCGTATATGTAAAAATAATATTTATATTATTGTAATTAATTTTACTATACAAACATTTATTTACATAATTTTATTTTGCATATTTTTCTATTTATGAGGAAGGAGAAAAACATGGAATAACATCTATTTATTTTGATCTTATAGTAGAATTTTAACTTACTCTACATTTCAATACCCATTCATACGTAAGGAATATTCATAGTATAGAATACTACGATAAAATTATATTTTACAATTGACGCGGCGACTCTGCTAGTGTTTGTATAATATTCAAGGAAGGAAAAATATCAAATAATTTCTCTTATTTTTCACTGAAAGCGAGAAACAGAGCGCGCTTTCAAATAGGGGTGATACAAGACAAAAAAAAATAATAAATATTTCTATCATATAATTTTATTTTATTTCAATTATAGAAAATATACACAGTTATAAAACGTAACCGCAAATACAAAATATATGTGTACGTTATGTATATAATAAAAATTGCTTGGGGCAATCAGAAGGTCATACTCGTGTGCATGTAAGGTAAAGCTTACAACTTACCGGACTTATTTTACTATATATATTATTATTTACCAAATATTTGTTTGGTAGAATAATACATTGTTTTTTTTTCGTAATACAGTCTAATAGTAAGCTGGGCAAATTACTTTGAAAATGTGATTATTATTACCAATTACCTTCTTCAAAAAATAAATTAATTCTTAATTATTTAAATTACTTGAAGTAAAAAGTAATTCAAAATATCAATTACTCCAATCTTATCCAAAGTAGTAGAGATTGGAATTAAAAGTAGATTAATAAATTATTTTGAAAAGTTCAGTTTCCTTTCAAGCAATCAATTTGGTTTTAGACCTAATCGTTCAACTATAACAGCAGCAGCATGAGTTTAACACAACAAAAAAAGAAAATATTAGACTGAATATTTGTAAATTAAAAATAACTAAAAATTTGCCGGTAAATGTGGGCTCAGCGCTATTCAATGTGCTTCCAGTTCAGTTCAGGTTCGTAACCTAAATAGAAATAAGTTTATTTTTATTATCAAGAAATTCTTAATTAAAAATGCATTTTATAGTGTTCAGGAATTCCTTGATAATATAGAAGATATTGAATATTAATTGTTTATATGACATAGTTTTATGTACATTTTGTATCTTAACTAAATAAAGTTTTATTATTATTATTATATTATTATCCTTTATTTCACTTTTAGAGGTACATAATATACAACGGCCTCCAATTACTTAGTAATTGATGCTGAATTACCTATTCAATTATTTTTTAAAATATTAAAGACTTTATCATACACAAATACATATATTAAAGCAATGTTTTCTGAGATGACACTAATGCCCGTATGCATAATAATTATTTTTGTTAAAAATAAAATTCTTGGATCTCGAAGGAAATTTCATTGCAATATACATAGAAAGATTTCTTACAGAATCCAAGAATTTTTATTTTAACGAACCATTATTTTTAACGAAAATGTTTCAGTGAAAATTAAAATATTTGTAAAACTCTTATAAACAAATAACTAAATAAGTATTTTTGTTTTAAAAATAATAATAATAAAAAGTAAATAAGAACTATATTCAAAATAAGCACAAATTATTAAAAACTAATTAAAAATACCGTTTGTTTTCATCAGCACTACTTTTTCAAATAAATTATCCGACAATGAATGTATCTCCTAGGATCATTAACTATTGATACAAATGAAAAAAAGTCTTTCAACAGATGCAATTTAAAACAAACACGTATTAATCATTTCTTTCAGCAGTTTCAAATCTTTCAAAATATCCATAAATTCTTACCACCTGTAATTAAATTTTTACAATATAATTGAATTACATCAGAGGATTTGAATTACTTTTAGGTAATTGAATTCCTGCAAAGTAATTGAACTACTTTTAATGAAATTGAATTCCAGCAAAGTAATTTAACCCTTTTACGCCCATCAACTCCAAATGAGGATCCAGTAATTATTTCTATATAAATATTGTTTAATTAGTTATATTCTAAAAAAAATCCCTCTTCGAATATCCCGTACTATATTATTAAAATTAAACCATTATATTGCTAATTTTTTATAATTATTTATTTGATTAGAAAAATGTGAAAATTTACACAGATATATAATATGGCACCATCATCGTCAACATCGGATGCCAGTAGAATAGAGTATTATTTCATTATGAATCAGTCCGGGAACGTTTTAGTTTATCCTCAGTATACATCGTCTATCTCTATCGCATTTCTCTACCTAGGCGATGCGACCGCGATACAATATAAACACAGGCGCTACGCAGCGTTACAGACACGTTACGCGGAAGGGGATTTCGATCCCGTATTTATGAACGGCCCTGGCACACTTTGAGCTGCGTCTGCAGACACATACACACACACACACACACACACACACACACACACACACACAGCCATACAACAACATTCAGTCGTGTTCAAAATCAAAAGCGGCGGCGTTTTGCGTGTGTTCGCTCCGGACGGACGCTACAAACCGTCGTGGCGCTCGGCGTCCATATCGATTAAGATAATGCTCTCTGTAGGTATTCGATGTCGACGTTCTTATATCGTTTGCTTTTTTTTTTGCCCCACCACCACTCTCTGATTTTATTTGGTAACGTGTGCAGGAATTTCTTCGCAGAAATGTTGAATGTTTGAGTCGTGAACGAGGGAGCGGACTCTGTTTGAGGTTAGAGAACGTTATCAGCGTGGGAGTTTAAACGGCTGGCCCGATAAAGATTGTTGATAATAAAAATGGTGACATTTGATTTACACGTTTGACTTTTTTTTTATTGTTCTAATGATGTTGAATGTTAAAGTTTGCCTGCGATTGTTCTATTTTTTTTTATATATGTATGCGGTTAAATTATTTTATCATTATCGAAAATGTCAAATGTCGTTTATTATTGTTTAAGTATTATTGAGATTATTATTAATATTGTTTTCAAATTACAGTCAGATTGAAACAAAAACAAAAATACTGGATAATATTTATAAAATAAATGAATATAAAATTTACAGTTTTAGATTTAAAATAAAAAATAAAAAATGAAATATTTATAACAGAAACTTAACAAACAAACCTTCTAACTAAACTTAAACTAACGTGCAGTAAGTCCCACCATGTTTTTTACGTGTCCCATTTCAGAGTGGGCAGTTTTGCAAGATTTGGAGAATATTGTTTGTAATAGTTTTACTGTTTAATAATATCACTTTTTATACAAATGTTAATAATTTTAAAGTAAAAGAATAAAAGTTTCTGAAGCCAATTGAATTGGTACCATAAGTCTTTGTCTATGTATTTTAAAATATGTAACTACCTTACACTAATAAAAGAGCAACAAATTACGAAAAGCGAGAGTAAATAATTGTCCACACATGAATGGGTAATTATTTATCCTTTTTTTTCGTATTTTTTTACCTTTTAATAATATAAAAATTGTTATGTTAATACACTTTTTGTAAAGTAAAAAAAGTACTGTTTTTAAATTTACCTGTAACACCTGAGTAACGGACTTATACAAGCACTTTTCGAGGTAACCAACCAGTGTAACCAACCAATGTTTAATGGTTCTTGAGATTTCCATAAAGACCCGTTTATATAGAACACTTGATATGAATTATTTTCTTTAAAATTATTTTAAAAATATCAAATTTCCGCAATATATAGTTAAAAATTAATTTCAATCGTTTAACCAACTGGAGCAATTACTTGGCTACCTATACATCATTTCAATAAGCAATAAGATTTTGATTTGATCCAATGTGAATCTGATATTAGAATCGCCGCGTGAAATCTGGACGTTTTAATAATATTGGTCGTGAGGTTTATTGATACACGTACGTTGTGGTGGTGGTACGTAGCAGACGAGAGCAAAAGATTAGCAATATCATCCGCGATTCATCGCTTCATTTTTATTTTATGCTAAACTTCTATATCTACCCCATTCCCCACCATTTTCCGATCTAATGTAATGGTTTACTCAGCATAAAATACTGTTAAAAGTAAAAAATAACGATCGTTAGAGAGTGTTCTTCTTACAATCCAACCGCCGCCCTCCCGTTTTAGTTGAATAAAAATAGAAGAATAATGATCCGTTATGGATTTTTATCTTTTATGTGAGAGATAGAGATGTACCATACGAAAAATTATCCAAAAACAAACTAATTCAATACTGTTAGATGTTGCTTTCTCAGTTTTCATGTAAACATTTTCTTCAATTATATTTATTTCAACTAAACATATGTAAATAGAACTTTTTATTAAATAAAAGAAGCAGTTAGAATAAAAATTTAAGAATTCTTCACGGTGTTTTGTCAGAACAAATGAAGACAACGCAAGTGGAAAATGGTGTGTTTTAAGTAAAAAAATAATTAGTAATATAAATAGAGAATATTTTTCAAGAAAATCATGTAATTATCTAACACATTTTAATCAATGTAAAAATTAAGAGAAAAAAAGATTATGACAATCTAGTGAGTTCACCTCGCACGCTATTAACATTAGATTTTCTGTATATGCACGCATTTTGAAGTCCCAACACAATAGAACAATGCAAAGTAAAGTCATATCATTTCAGATACTAGATACAATTTTACCATATAATCCAATTTCGCGAAATCAAATTATTGACTAGACAATATAGGTACGCAATGTGCCAAATGCAAAATCGCATATTGTTCACTTCTATAGCCAATATCGACAAACATTACAAAAAAAAAAACTCTATAGAAGAATATACAATTGTATTTTCTCTTATTACTGTACAGTTAAAGATTTTTTTGTAATAAGTATATTATGTATTTTTTTTATAAAATTATTAGTTTCTGTAGAATTTAATGAAACTAAATGAACTAGTTATAGATAAAATCTAAGTTTGTAACTTGTATTTAAAAAATGATAATTAAAAAAGTGGGCTAATTAGATTTTTTGTAATAAGTTGTATTCAAAATTATTTACAATTAAATATTTTTTTTAAATTTATTAAATTTTTACCTTGTATTTTTCAAAAATACATTTGAAAAATTTGATACTAGTTAGGTTAGGTAAAATAGTCAATCATTTATAGCTTTTTTGATGTGTCCAGTATAATTTTTGTCCATTGTGATTTAGTACTGGAACCTGGAACCCTGAGAAGTATTTGTACAATAAATGAATCAAGATTTTCGATAAAAGACGTCTATTTTTAATAAAATACATATGCCAAATTTATATGATTTTCCTAATATTTCACCCATTTATACTCATAAGAATGAAACACTTAATGCTAAATAAGTATCAGTTGATTGTAATAAATTATTTTTAGAAACTTTATACTCCACTCGAAAATTTCTCCAATCTTTGACGGCGAAGCTCTTTCAAAGTCGTTGCGTTCGCCCGTCTGCAAATTCGCCAGCACCAAAACTTGCGTAGCGCGCACAGTCTGACGTATATTTTCAACCACATAAATTACACTTTTATTACGTATAGATGATTTTAAGTGTATACGGACGCAGTAATTTCCATAATGTAACTTATATCCTACGCGCACGCACAGACACCAACGCAAAACGGGGCACAGGCACCCTTCTCTTCAACTCTCTATCGAAGAAAACTTTTCGCCAAGTAACAAGGACATTGCGAGGAGAACAGAGTTCTCTTCTTCATCTTCTTCTTGTTCATCGCGCGAGATTAATGTGCGACGATATAAAATCGTTCTCGGCACTAAATTGATATATCGCGAAATGGAAGATTGAAATATATCGAAGTTGGTTCTGGGTGTCGTTCTACGTTTGTGATCATATTGTAACTATCCATCGCTCACTATATGACAACTTCTTTCCGACGTGTTTCAACTGTTTGCCTTCACGAGATATACGAAACTTGAACCGTACTGGAACAGTAAGGTGGATGACACCATTTTATCATTCGATAACTTTGCCATTTGCTTGTCAAATTTTTGGCACTCACTCAAAAAAATCACATATATAGAATGTTTTATATTCGATGTTTTCGATAAATTATTTTATAGGTAAAAATACATTAATTCTTCTTCCTATTCATATATAATGTATTGTTAAAACAAACATTACGGAACTTTACAAAATCTGAGAAAGATGTAAAATTTAAAATTTACTACATATATATACCAAGACTCTAGAGTGATATTACCATTGTATTTTTTTTCTATAAATTAATAATAATAACTTTATTTGTAGCACGTGGCTAAAAAAAATATACATGTAAAAATATTGTCAATTACATTCATAATATCTATAAATTGGCAAGTTTTGTTCAATTTGTTTTTGAATTTAAATCTAGATTTTTATTACACTGTGTGTGTACATTAAAAATGTGTGTGTGACAGAAATTATAAATATAATTATGAATATCAGGTTGCATATATTATAAACATTGTGTTGCAAATATTTGTACCGTTGTTTACGTCAATTAAAATTATAAAAAATATTTTTGCTTGAAAATATAGATGTAATATTTACTATTATAAAAAAATAAGCATTATTAAACATGTTAATAACAAAAAACTTCTTAAAATTAATAATTAATAACATTTAAATTAAATGTGTTAGCGAACTATAAAAAAAATAAGAAATATTTTGCAAAACAAAATTATTAAAGTGGAATAATATTTTTATTATAAATTTAATCAGAGATTTATCATCAGATCTATCAGAATAAACTATGCAATTTTTCTTATGTAATATCCATAGTAAGTAGTGTAAAGTGATATTTTCATATTTAATTTTAATTATTTTAGTCATTTGTATAAATGTCCTAAAGTTTATAAAATAAAATAAGATTTATAAGAGAAATAAAAAGACATTTCGAATTATAAACCTCACTTTTATTTCATACGAATAAACAAATTAGTAAAAATGAAAAATTCGGTGTTATTTCTTTGTTGTTTTTTTATTATTATTAATTTAATGCAAATACAAAATGATAATCTCATTTAATGATTATTTCAAAATCTAATCTAGATAAATAATATACATAAATCAATACCGCAGTATGCTATAGTATCCCGTACGGTCGGTGTACGTCATTTCTTACTCGCCGCAATCTCAATTCATAGATATATAGATAGGATACAAACTATGGTTACGTTGTTAGTTCTTAGTTTCGTCTCTCAAGAGATTTAAAAATCCGTAACGCAATAACTATCTCGGCAGCACAGGCAAACACACACACACACACACACACACACACACTCAGATATACTCTAGGCTGATGGGAGAGGGAAAGGAAGTCTTCACCAGAAAACGATCATTTCGCATCTTTCCAGACATGCAAATAGCTGGGGAATCATTGCTTAGGTTTGCAATGGCTTCGCTGGCGACGCAAACGATGCACATACAAGATCTACTCCAAAAATAACTGTTTAGTTATTTAGTTATTAAAAACGAAACAAAACAAAAACACAACTAGAAATAACGTAGCTACACAAAAAAAATTAATATGTATTTCATTTATCTAACTTGAATTAAATAATGATAATATTTATAATAGCTTGCGTTACAAAACTAAAAAAAAAGTAATATTCTTATCTATAAACCAAAATTAAATAATATGTAACCATATAACATTTATACAAGAAATATACAATTTCAACTAAAAATAAATCATTTAAATATAAGTTGTTTAACTCTCTACAAAAAAATTTATAATTAGACAACTTAACAATATTGGCAAGGTGTAAGATGTAAGATGACTAAATTTTAGATAATTTCAATTAAATATTTTCAATAACATTCGGTATTTCATCTACATACAAAATAAATTGACATTAAATTGTTATTTCAAATAAAGTTTAGAAAAATAAAAAAACAAAAATAGATAAATTTACGATAAACAAGTAAAAATATCTAATTGTAGTAAATTATCATGCTAAACGCAACTATCTACTCTTGATTTAAATGTTTCATCCAATATGATTACAAATTCAACAGTTTTTGAAATATTTTAACAGATTTTAATTCAAATTATTCATAATTTTATGATCTTTCCAGTGATATTAATAACTCAATATTAATTTGAGTGAAGATGGTCTCTTTTCTTGCAGCAGATCACAAATATATTAAATTCCAAATATTAAAACTAACAATAATCTTAAGATAAACAGAAAAATAAATTCCATAAAAGATTACATTTCTATTTCTACATTAAAATATTAAAACATTTCTTTTGGCAGTACTTTAACTATTTTTTAATGAGAAAATATGTCAACTTTGTGTTAATTTAACAACATAACCGATTTTGTGTGTGTAGTGCATTGAATATTAATCTCATAACTTTTAGTCCAGACCTTGTACATACGTACATACATACATTGCAGATCGATTTTTATTTAGTTTGCACTCGAGAAACGAAAATCATCGTTATAACTATACGTAGTTGGTTATAGTACGGAGTTTATAGGATTGTCAGGGGATGTGAAGCGAAAGGAAAGGGAAGTGATGCACCCGGTTATTGCTTTATTAGTATGTGTTTTCTTTTCTTATGTGAACAGAAAGGTTTGATAGTTTCCTTTTCATTGAATCTTGAATGCTTTGGGTGTCCTTTTTATGATACAGTAGCGCAGAATGAATATTTTTATTATTCAAACAAAAAAGTAATAAAGAAAAATAATTTTCCTATAATAAATAGAATATATATTATAATAATTATTAATAAAAAATTAAATATAAACAAAGGTGACCATAAAATATAAATAATTTTAAACAAAGCCACTTAAATTTATATTCTATAAGTTCATAATATGTCTTTAACATCTATGGTTTGAATTGCTTTAGCTTCTATTAAATATAAAATGAAAAACTAATAATACATTTTTACAAGTAAAATTACAGATTCGACTGTACAACACAAAAAGTAATCCACTATACTTTTGCTACTTTTGTTTGTGGTTTAAGGAAAATTATTTTATTTTATTAATATTATGATTACCTAATAATTGTTAAACTAATATAATTAATAATAATTGATTTAGCGAATTTGGGTTTAATCGAATAGTGCTCCCTCCCTCGTATTTCCGTCCAAGTAACAGATAGATATCACTTTTTCAAAGTGCGTTAAATAATCTAAAGCGATAAGGTTCCGGAAAGGAAGATGACAATGTACGTGTAAAATTTCTAATGATACCTTTCGGGAATTACGCGGGCGCGTTTTATTAAGTTACATAATATAGTGTTGCACATTGTAACCATACGAAACGAAACGTTATATCGTTTTTGCTATTCTACTTCGTCTCTCTACTCGATCAAAAATGATTGGCTGTCTGGTCTGACTCATACTTTAACAAGCTTCTGTTTACTGTTACCTAAAGGATTTCACTATAATATTTTCAAATCGTTCGTTAACGATGAAAAACGATTACCATTCAAGCGCATATATTTCGCGCTTTTCCAAAAAAATATGATTTCCAATCAATCGTATAGTATTTATAGTTTATACTAATGTACAGTAAAATAAAATGGCTTTTATTATCTTATCTATCTTTAATATTCTAATGTTAAAATTTTTGGGAAAAATCTCAACATTAAAATATTATTATATTAATTTCACAGATATATTTAGGAACTTTTCTGTTCAATGTTATTATTATCATCTACCTTTATCTAGATTTTTTTTGTTTATCTATTTCAACGCTGTATATTAACAAAATAAAACGGCTTTAGGATATAGAGCTGTATTAATTTTCATTAATAATCAACGTTTCAACGTACTTCACGTACATCATCATCAGGAAAAAATTACACAACTGACATTACAGTAATTTTAATTTTTATCTGATGATGTTTGTAGACATTACCAGATTTTACTGTCCTGCTAAATCCCTTATTCACATAAATGGTATATATCGTAAAAAGCTGCCGCAAATTGCTATTACCGCGTACAAGTTTGAAATCAATATTACATCTTAAAAACAGTGTGATAGGAAAAAGCTAAATGTAAAAAAATATTTTATATTTAAGGCGTCGTCAGTACCATTCGTTATCCGTATGGATCCGTGTTTGAGTCTTGCTTTGTGCATGTTATGTTTGGTATTGTCCAAACCATATTCTAAATATAATAAATATTATTACTAACTAAAAGCCTTTGTAACTATGCTCAAATGAATAAAACTAATTTTGTTTATAAAATAATGTAAACTATATTATATAATTAAATAACATATAATAATAACAAAATATAATTATTTCCTTGTATTTCGTGGATTTATTTATTTATAAAAGCGTATTTGGGTCAGAATTTTCTACAAATTACAAGGATGACACAATTTTAATTTTGCCATCAGCCGCAGCACGTGTATGTTTATTATTAACAATTTTTATTTATTTATTAAAACAATATTTTGTTATTATTTTCTATTATACATATATACATTATTTTGTTTTTACGTTTTGAAGTAATTTTTTATATATAATATAGTAGCGTAAATAATTTGTACTGAAACAATTTTCATTGTTATTTTATTATTAATATTTCCCGATGTAAAATTTATTAATAAAATAAATATACGACATTTTGTTTAAAAATTATATATTTTTTTGCAATACAAAAATCAAAATATATAAAATTAGCTTCCTCAAACATATCGCAATATATTATCTATTCTATGCTATAATATGATTTTTGTTGTTTTAATTTTTTTAATTTTCTTCTATGAATAACTTCAATAATTTATAATAATATATAGATACTAAAATGCTTGAAATAAACAAAAATATATATATCTATAATTTTTAAATTACGGACAGTCATAGGTCAGATATATGTCGGAATTTTTTCGATGTCACCAACTAATCTGGATTTAAATACAAAAAATAAAATGTGTAAAGTTATAGCCATTTATTTTAATATTAACCCGTGTCGGTAGATGGTTTTACTTTTTAAATGATCTTAAACACGTATGTTTTTGCAATTTTAGAGACTTACTCCCGTATACTGAAAATTATTTCGAATATCATTGCACTGTTTATCCAGTGTAGGTTTCCAGTTAATCGTTAACGGAATTCGATTTTTCGATTTTGCATTTAGCTTGAACACGTTAACGACTAATACATTATATTTAAATTTAAAAACTGGCCGAAATCGAATTGGCCGCCAAATCAAATCATACATAACCCAACCAAGTCGGGAATGCAACAAGTGTTTGCCAGTCGAGGGGGAGGATTCCGGGCTGGTCTTATTGTTTATCTGAGAAGGGTAGCAACTATGTGTATACCACCAAAGTCGTCGGTTACAGCGGATTGCTCTCGCAGTTCGATACTACATACAAACAAAGCGACTCGAGACTCTGTGGTTCGTTGCAGGATTTGGTAGTAAACACACCCGCAACCGACTCGCAAGTGGTATTGTATGTATGTATGTGCAAGCTTCGCCAGTGCCACTTGTTACACGTCTTTGCTGCTGATTTTGTTGTTTGTTCTCTTCCAATGTTCATTGCATGTAAATTGTTTTGTTTCGGTTTTTGTTACGATTCGATTTTGTTTTGTTTTGTAATGGCGCAGAAAGAGATAAAAGCAGTCAAGCCAAGAAGGATATAATAAATGGAGGAAATGAATGTTGCCAGATTGTTATTTAGTCTTTTTTTTTTCTTTGCTGCTTAAGTTGTTGAAGACGGTTTGAAATTGAAATAAGTAATTTAATGAGAATTATAAATCAAATATTATTAAGTGGCTTTTGAAATAAAAATCTATAAAGAATACCAATACAAAATAATACATATGATTTTTGATATATATTGATATATTATATTCACATAAAAGTTCTCATGATAATTACCTATATGTGAAATATTAAAAAAAAATGTATAATCCATATTTTGTCAAAATGTTTTATTCATATATTTTTCAAAAGTTTCTCAAGTCTCTGTAAAAAAATTAACAATAATAAATTCAACCTATTTCTGTTATTATTATCTAGTAAGTAAATATCTTTTGTTTATTAACTTGGATTAATTGGACCTTGATAAATATGACTATTTAGTAAACTAAAACTTAATTATTATTCATAAAATAATAAAAAAAAAGAAATAATATACTTTTTTTATACATATACCAGCAAAGTTCTAAAAAATATATTTTATATACTCATGTAGATATATACCTACATAATTGTAATTAGATTTTTGTAAAAATAGTTATTATATCAAATCTTTTGTTTCGAACTTTTTTTTTATTCTTATACTATGAGAGAATAAAAACACGTATGTATTTCATTGTGAAATTTCTGCAATTTAAACAAAATAAATAAAGCATAGTTAAAAATATTATTTTTTTTTGTATATTAATTAAAATCCCTTCAAATCTTAGTCACATATTTTCAAATTTAAAATTAAT
Organism: Clivina fossor; assembly: GCA_963966155.1. Lineage (NCBI taxonomy): Eukaryota > Metazoa > Arthropoda > Insecta > Coleoptera > Carabidae > Clivina > Clivina fossor. The sequence goes on along the minus strand of OZ014565.1, from coordinate 6,769,926 downwards.
TAAAAATTTTCATGTAAAATTTTCAGTCTTACAACTTCATCAATCATACTTAAAATTATTTCTGGTCGAGTTTCAAAGAATAATGCCAATTCAAATGAAAAATAATACAAACATAATATAGAAATACTTCAAATTTGTACAATCTGGTGTACAAAATTTGAGGAACTGGTTTTTTGACATTTTCTCTTAGTGTAATTTTTACACTATTTTGGTGTGTTTCAAATAGGAAAAACGAAAACAACACTTATTCTTATATGGATTAATGTATAAAAAGACTAATATCGGTTTTAAAACAATGTAACTGTCAAAAACACGACTAAACTAGTGAAGTAAAACACCCAAAAACCGAGCCGATTGCTTATAAGACCGATAATTAAAAACAAAAATTGTAAAATAGAAAAAAAAAATTAAGAAAATACAACACGACAAATACAATAAAAAATAAAAATAAAAAAAAGCTTAAACATATAATAAAACCAGTGTCAAGTTACTCGCGACCTAGCCCATCTTCAGCATTGCGATTTTCAAACTACACGCAAGGGCCACAGAGCGTAGCTGAACGTAGTACGTTCTTTACCAATCAGGAATGCTAATGAGTTAACGCAATTTTATTCGTCTTGACAAGCGCAATGGCGACGTACACGCAGCAGGCAACTATTGCCAACCTACGCGTGTTAACGTAAGAAACGCTGTAATCACTTTAAGAAGCAAACTAAGCCGCAAATGTTTCACGTATTGTAGGATCGGAGTATCACGAACGCAGTGTCAATGTGGATTTGTAGCAAAAAAAAAAGTGGATTCAGTACTTAATAGTTTTAAATTGCGTGGTGGATACAAATAAATATTGTAGATGATTTTAATTATATATAATTTATACGAGCAACGTAATTTTTTTTAATGGCTGGATGCATTTTTTTCGCTATGTTGAATATATAAAAATATTAATATAAATGACTGGTTTTATAGAATTATTTATTGATATGTAATATTTTATTTTTATGTAAAATATAAATTGGCGGTTGTAGTTTTACATTTTTTTTTTTTGTTAATTTTATTACAAGGATTAATCTAAAAGTAAGGCCTCGCAACCTACATTAAAATTAATTCATAAATAAATTTATTAAAAACTTTACGAACACTTATTGATTTATATACAAAATTTGAAGATATATATATAATTTTAAAAAAAAAGCAGATGGGTAAAACCATATATAACGTTCAAAAAAAAAAATTTATTTAAACACAATTTAAACATTTTTAGATTCACTGATTTAATTTAACAGTTTAACAATATTTATTTTTACGGTTTAGTAACACTGGATTTTTATTTAACTGCCTGCAATATTAATAGTATCATATAGACATTGAAAATCTGTAACATTTTCAAAATTCCAAAGTTACACATTTAAACTGGTTTAATTTTAAAAGTACAGTAGTTTATTGTTTTAATAATTTAATAATAAACTTTGCGAATTTGTAATGAAAATAAAGATTTAAATTTTATGGGATAACCTCATTATTAATAAATTAACGTTACAAATATGGTCTGCATCCTTTTAACGATGATTCGAACAAATTAAATGTTAAGTCGGTAATGTCGTTTACAATATTATTGCCACAAGTTTTTAATAGTCGGAAATTCAAACTATTTCTTGATCGTTTTCGTGTAACATTGCCATTAAATTCAATTCTCTAAAGTGTAGTTTGGTGCGCTTAACTTGGTATTAATAAAATTATATAAAGTAGATGCATAATAATATAATAGAATTTAATGTTTATTTTCCGTCAAATCGTTGCTACAATTTCAATTTAACTAATACTTTCATTTTAGTACGTGCATTTTTTTTTAGGTAATTTATGAAATAGTTTTATTAAATTTTGTATTACCGTTATTATTTCGTGATTATTTCATGGAAAAACTATATGATATATAATTTTTTTTTAACAAAACCAATAAAAACAATAAAATTTAAAACATTTTATAAATCCATTTATTAAAAATACCTTTTGTCTTTATCAAACGAAAATTATAGCAATGACTTTTGATGTAAATTGTAAAGATGGTCGTCTGTAGATTTTTTCTTGCAGGAAGACTATTTCAATTTTAGTTTAATATATAGATTTTAGTACGTAACTTATCATTGAATTTTTCTTATAAATTGGACTTGAATTGTTTTAGGATTGTGCGATAACTATGAGCCAATAACATAACAATTTAAAAATATTACTAATTATATTATAATTCATCAGAAATATTTAAAGAAATGAAGTTGATATGACAAAAATAAAATTTTTATTTCTAAACTGATATACATTTATGTCAAAGTATTTAGTATACCTATATGTTATTGTATATTGCAAAATTTTTTTTTTTGTTTTTTAATTAAAGTCAATATACCAAAAAATTTTCAATAACTTCAATAAAAAATACATTTTTATTTTTTAATTACAAAAAAAATAATTCTATAAGTTAACCATTATAAAAGAAGTCATTATTTCTAATATATAGTGTAAGCTATTTTTCAAAGTGAATTAACAAGTAAATTTAAATTAATTACTACATAAGCTAGTTAAACAACAAATAATAAAAACTATTTCGGCTTTATAATAACTAATAATATAAAAATTAAACTTCGTTTTAACTCTTTGGAAGTTCCTTTAAAACTATTTTTTAAATTTTTGTATATATGTTCATAAGCTGAACAAATGTCGCCCCCTTAGGCATTTAAACTATTAAATCCTGTTGATGCAATTACCATAAGAAGTTTCAACAAAATATATTTAGAAAAACGTATGAATTATTATATCTAGGCTAAAAATGTCATTAATTAAATGTATCTAATTATGAAAATCAAGGCAAATAGTTCATTAAATACTTAACAACACCTTAATTAAACATCATAATTCATTAACAGATCAATAAAATTATCCACGCAATGCGGTAGACACATGCACTATTTAAAAAAAAATCCAAAACATATTATAATTTTAAATCGTTCTTGCGACCATTCAGTTGCCGCTTATAAATGACTTTGACTCCCAGTTCAGTTCGTTTAATAGAAAAAAAAAACAAGAAATTTAATTTTCCATTTTTCCACTCGACCGGCCCCGAGAAAAAAATCTCAACCAAACATTGTCAAACGTTACAAATTACTCCGACCGACCAGAGGGAGGGGTGAAACTTTAGACACAAAAGCTGGTTGCGCTAAATATAATCTATCAAAAAGCCTCCGAGGGCAATTAATAAATTAACGCAATTAAAAAACTGTTCGCGCAACGTCTTAAAACAAATTGTTTTTGGTGGGCCCGACAGACGAAATTTTTCGCGGCGCAAAGAAAATTTTTCGGAGTTTATTAGACCATAAAGGAATGCCAGGGCGGCACTGGTGGTGCCCGTCTAACGGCCGAATCATTGAAATTTCACGACCCACTACGTCGCACTACCACTGACTATACTTGTTTTCACATTCAAGTCATTATTTTTTCCCCCCTTTTTTTTTTTAATCAATCGTGTCACTTTCAGTTTTATCGTAATATGTGTTTCGTAATTATTTGAGAAAAAAAATTAATTAATATAGGCAGTGTTTGTCTACGAAAAAAAAATGTATTTGGCTTAATTGTATTTGACGTATGTATAGATATCTAATTTATATTATGTAAGTAGAACGTTTATTTTTATTTGTTATTGTTAATATAATTGTTGGAAGTCAATATGTTATAATTAGCGATATAAATTATTGCATTATAAATTTATATTTTTTATGTTAAGTACGACAGAGATACATATCAGAATATATTACGACTACTTTTTTTATCTTTACGTTAATTTGAAAAGCTGTTTTAATTTTTCGACATAATTTTGGTTCAAATTTTAAAAATACATTTTATTTAAAACCATCTATATAATTTTATGTATTTCTAAATAAAAAAAATTAAATATTTCACAGTGTTAATCAATTTATAATTAAAATATTAAAAATTAATTTATATTTACGGCAATTTTATATATATAAACATACTAAATAATAAAAAAGTAAAAATACACTTAAAGAGTTCAATTTTTTAATTTAAAGATCTGAAAAAAAATTTATATGACTGGTGCTACCAGAGGACATTTTGGAACATAGATATCTATATAGCTAGCGGGACGTAAATAAAATTTTACAATTTTACATTCAATTATGTTCAATCTATGGTACTACGTAAAATTGAAATGAAACAACTGCTTATATAGTACGCGATAATTGTCGTAAGAAATCGACCATTAACACCTTGAACACACGACAAAATTTAATGATCATTAAGCCAGATTAATACTACGATTTGTGCTACCACTGCATCCTCACTCTACTGCTAAAACCGCAATCTGAATGTAGTGTAATGATCATTTTTATATCTTTGTGGTTGCAGAAAAAAAATTCTTTTTAGATATTTATTCAAAAATTTCAATTTTTAATTCATTTCATTTTCAAAGAATTTTATTCTTGATCTTAAGATGGAACTATTTTTTTTTGGTCAAAAATTGGTAGTGTGAACGAAGAGTAATAATATATTTACTATATAAATATTATTGTTGAAAATATGCATTACCTAGAAAATTTTACGTCAAATAAATTTCCGTTTAATTAGATTAACACGGCATTTGAGAAGACCGCAATAAAATTAGATATAAAATTATACGCAAGTCTAGCTTCACACTGGAATAAAATAAATGTTTACATATATGAATGAAGAAAAAATATTATTATCTAAAGTTAGAAGTAAAGTAAAATTTAAGTCACACTTAGCTAAAAATTTACAAGCAAGTTTTCGAATCACATACGCTTGCCTTGCTTCGTACAAATGCGAAAGGAAATTCATTTAACCCGTTTGCTTCGTAAATTCGTTGTAAATGGTTAAAGCGAATGCATATAATATACATTCGTTTAAAATAGGTCCAGACTCCAAGTCTCTAGTTTTATTCGTATGTTATAATATTCTCGGCTCTTACTGTTATATTCAGTTTTATAACTAAGAAAGATCGTTACCATATATTTGATATCTTAATTATTATTGTGAAACATATAAATTTGCATTGCATTTCAACGCTATTACTTTGCGAATTTTATTGAAACGAGGATTTTTTTTTTCTTATTCTTACTTTCATTTTTTATTTTGTTTTATATCCGCTTTTTATCTACGAAATCATTTTGTATTGAATAATAAAAATTTTCGTTTCTGATTCATTTCGAAGAGTGAATAAAGAATTTTCCCCAATTTTAGATAGTAGTTTTTGGTGTTTTTTTATGACTATATGGTTTTAGTTCTTTGTAAATTAATTTTTAGATACTAGTAAACACAGGGCCGGAGTAAAGGTTATATACATCTAAGGCTTATTGAAAATTTTAGGTCGATATAAAAGTTCATTTAAGCTGTCTTTACGAACATTGGTGACAGTTATGGTTGATGTGACGTCATGTCAACCAGAAGTTTGTTAATTTGCTCATTTAATTTTATGATATATATTTTATTTGAGATGATTTTTTTATTGAATTGATTATTTATTATTATATAATATAATATAAATATTACAGTAACAACAGTTTTATAATTATATATATATATATATATATATATTTGGAAACCTATTACGTCATATAAATAAAAGCTCAATTACGAGTTAAATAAAATTACGCTTCTATTAATTAAAATCTATACATTTTTGTAATTTAGTCACTTATTTGTTATCAAGTAACTTGTTTCTATGTTCTGTTATTTACTGTAATGTCATTTATATCATTTATTCTGATGAAGACGGATGTACTAATACAGAACTTTAACCTAAAGCAGTTTAATTTTAATATAATGAGTTCTGAAAGATTTTTTTACTATTAGTTACAGATTTAAAATGTGCAAAAAAAATTCTGATGTTTATAACCAGAACTGGTTAACCACCTAGTTCGTGAAGACGGCTTTAGTGTTATTATAAGTTTTATTTTATGAATAAGTCTATTGCATATGTTAAATCGAAAATGAAAAAAGTTCTTGTACTGAAAAACCTAAAAAAAACCTTGAGGTCTAAGGCTATAGCCTTTTTAGTCTACAGAATAATACGGCTTAAAGGTAGTATATAACATTATTCAAATTGTTTAAATTTAAACAAAAAAATCTTTTAACTAAATTAATCTATAAAATTTGATCAGTTATGTAGCTGCAATTAAATAACGAAATAATTACTAATTAAACCATAATATTGCGTTTTAATCCTCGACAAAATCAGTTAGAACAAAAACGTCAAATTATTCACCTGAAATTTGTCATATTTTCCAACACGACACGCGACATTGCTCTTAAGTATGTGTCCCAAGATTTTCATCAGCACCCGCAAACTTTTTAATACCGTAGAAACTGTGTTCCACCACAGTTATAGTCTAGCCAGCACGAAGTTGAGAATGAGTGAGACAGAGACAGCAGAACCCCACCCAACCAACGGTAATCAAATTTCTATCCCGACCGTCGGCAAAATTGAATATAAAATTTAAAGAGCTGACAATTTGGACGACACTGCACACAGTTTCTTGATAAGTTGACAAGTGCCCAGGGATGGCGGCCATAATTGAGCGCTAACGCTAAAACGTGTTACTACACGCATAAAGTAAGTCCCTCCTCCCCCAGCATCTACCCAGGCGACAGCGCGCCGAATTATTAAAATTTGACAGTTGCTTAACCACCAAACTTAATTCGGGAATATTCTAATCGCGCCCACTGACATGTCGCGAGGTCTTTTAAGTGTCTTGAAGCGTCTTAAAAAACGAACACAGTGCCGCCGTATTCCTTCGCGAGATATTATAAAAGGACGACAATGTAATTATGCAAAAAGAGAATTTTAATATGTGGTGATATTCGAATATCTTTTTTATGGTATGGCTGATGTGGAAATTTGAATTTATTACATTCATAAAATAATGGTGGAAAAGTTCCCGTCTTAAATATTGCTTGTAGAAATTTACGAATTTGGCAATTAAGCTGGAGATGATGAACTTACCAGTCGTAAAATTGTGACATTATTTACATAATCTGAGCAAATTTTAGCTTAGGTTGATTGCAATTAAAAATTGCTACATGTATTTTACTGTTAATTAATTGGTAATGCTAAATTTTATAAACAAATTTCCCATTATCATTTACTTAGCTAGGACAATGAAATCAATAATAATATCAAATCAACCATAAATATAGATACGTAATATCCTATACCTTACACATGGATTATGTTATGCACATTATAAAAAAGATAAATATAGTGTTTGTTTAAATTTTCTAACCACTAACCGCTATTTCTTACTGAAGAAATGTTTAAAATATGCAATATAATAATTGACAAAATATAATAATTCAAATAATAGAGGTTTTGAATTTTTTTTAAAATTTAGAGAATTCCATTTTACGCACAAAAATTTAATTCCTCGAAATTATAATATTAGCCACGCCACTGTGTTTCGTATAATAAGAGTACCTTAAAAATTATCGGACAGTTCGTCAAGTCAAGCGCGAGTCGACGATTTGTTTAATGCGTATCCGTTTGAGATTAATGTAGACGGAATACTAAGTTTTTTTTCCTCCTTCTTCTTTTTCTGCTGCTGCTGCTTCCAAAACTAGGGTGCATATATTTGACATGGAAATTACTTCATATTCAAACCAAACCAATACTGTGAGGAACCGTTTCGACGAATTTTTTACTATCGTCAAAACTTTCCAAACGCTAGCCCCATTGCTCGACTAATAAATTATAACGACACTAGTTTATCGTTTAGGTTCGATGTTCCGAAAGTGTTATGGTATCCTTATATGCGTTTTTCGGATATGTATTTCTTTGTGCGCGCATGTATATGAATATAAGTTTGATGCAATTCGTTCGAGTGTGCTGTAGTGATATTATAACTATTTCGGTAGAGCATTTTTATGATGGATAGTTGTATTTCCATTATAATGCGTTTTATACTTTTATAATGTAAAAATATAAGCTATAAATGCATCTTAAAATTGAGGTAGCAATATGAATACTTTAAGAATATGAATAAAAAAGATACCTTTTAAGACTAGAATTAGTTACCATACATACATACATACACAATCACGCCATGTACCCAAAAGGGTGTGGCACAAACTCTTTTCAACATCCCGAAATCAGTCGCCTCCAAACATTCCTATCCAAACAAGCAACTTTCGCTTCATCCACATTCATAATTCCTCTCATACATGCTCTTTTATTCCTACTACTTGGAAACTTTCGCTCACGCAAAACACTCTCAATCATACCATTCCAACTACTCATCGGACGTCCACGCAAACGTATACCATCAAAATCATTCAAATAAATCTTTTTAACCAAACGTTCATTAGACATTCGCTCAACATGTCCGAACCATCTTAACTGACTAACACCAACTTTTGCTACAACATTCTTTTCAATTTCACACTCATCATACACTAATCTATTTCGTACCCGATCTCTCTTATTAACACCACATACCCCACGTAAAAATCTCATTTCCACAGCAGTCATTTTCCGTTTATGCTTTTGCAACCAAACCCAACATTCACTACCATACATCAATGTAGGCACCAAAACTGCATTATACACACTCAAACGGGCTTCTTTGGAAACATTTACATTCCTAGCAAAAGTTCCCAAAGCACCCAAAACCTTACAACCAGCATTTACTCTCCTTTCAATTTCACGATCAAAACGGCCATCTCTAGTTAGCAAACTACCCAAATACACAAATTCATCTACCTGCTCTAAACGTGCACCATCAATATATACATTACATTTAGTCATCAAGTCACCCTTCTCAAAAACTAAAACTTTGCATTTATCTACATTCAACACAAGATTCATATCTTTACCAACAACATTAATTCTATCAATCATCCTTCTCAGTTGTTCTTCAGATTATAGAAAAACCCGATATTTATAAATTTTAATATTTGTCTCATGTTTTTCAAATGTCTACTTTCACATGAAAAAATAAAAAAATCGTGGATATACTCATTGTCACATTGTTCAAATACAGATTCGATCAACTAACTGTCTTTTTTTTACTGTTTAATAATAAAGAAAAAGTTACATACCTTGGCGAGGTGATATTAGTGCACCCAGGACGGAGCAGTAACCGCCGTATTGTAGCCCGTCTGCGCAGTGGTTTGTGGTGCGGGCGCAACACTCCCGTGATGCATTTCGTTCATCTGACCGTTATTATGAATATGAACATTGTGCTGTTGAGCGGCAGCCGCCGAACTGAAGTTAAAATCGAGACTTCCATCCATACTCAATTCGTGTTTGATCACCTCGTCGACATTGCAATCGAAACCGCCGTGCAGCGATTCGATGTTTAGGTTAAGATCGTCGAGTAATTGACTGCTGCTATTTAGGGCGCCCATCAGCTGGCCCATCATAGTCGATGGGGTTTGCGATGGGTTTTGATGAGCGGCGGCTGGTTGGGGTTGGGGGGTGAGAGGGGGACTACTGGATGGTGGACGGGGTAGACCGCCAACGCGTGCGTTTAGGAGGAACGTATTGCCTAATGGGTCCGGCGATGGTTCCGATTGCGGATAGGATGGTGACATGCCTGATGGGGACATGCTCTGAAACAAAACAATAAACGATAGAAAATCCTTATTAAATTGAGTAAGAATTATATATATGTTTGTACATTTTATGAATCCTGGGTGCGAGAAATGATTCAGCTAGGTTTTGACTTTGGGGAAAATACATTTCTAATATAAAACTTATTTTGAATTTGTTTTTAACACAATGATATTTGTTTCAAAATATTCTTTCTATACTAAAATCTGCTTAAAACAGTACATCATCGCATTGTTTTTGTGACACTCTGTATATCTACTTTTCAAAACTATAACTTTGAACAATTCAATTCTCAAAATCTTATATAATAAAGCAGTAAAAAATAGTAATTTATGAGAAAAATAAATACTTGAGAAACTTGTTTTATTTCTATGAACTATGTCAGAAATAAACTTCATTTACTAGGATGTCTCATACAATTTTTCTTCAATTAAAAATTCTATAAATATTTAAAGCCGTGTAGAATAGAATAATAAGGAAATACATATGCTATAAATAGCATAATAATTATTTCGTAATTTTCTTATTTCCATTCTTTAAAATCATTTACCACATATTTTGCATAGTTATTTCAAATGGTACTTAATTTTCCTCATTTATTTCATTAGCAACAATTTTAAAATTTACAATAAATAAATTGATTGTGCAAACAGATAACGGCTGAATTAACAGATTCGTTAATTCGAAAAATTTATCTACCTTTCACTTCGCTTAATAGCGATTTATGTACATTACTGGTATTCTAAGACATGTGACAAGGTTACATTAAAAAAAAAAACTTTAGAGGCTTGTTTTATAATTATAATTATGAAAATTAATTGTTACTATTTAAGTATTTGTAATTTGTATTTAATAGAATTTATTATGCCTACAGCTTTTGCAGTTTTACTACCTGACCATTATATTAATGATTAATTAACTGGAAATTTGTTAAAGAATGTCAAATTAAATTTTGATATGTTATACGATATTTTGATATTAAATAGATATGATTTTATTTATAATTTGATCTTATCTCTAGGCATAATTATTAAATAAATATCAGTTTATTAAATCTAATATCGAAAGATTTGTATTTAAAATTTTACAGTTGTTACATGTCACACTTTAAGCGTTTATATCGTTGAAACAAATTACCATTTACATAAAACGTTAACGTTAACTTAATCACCGAATTAACTAAGGAACTAGATTGTAAACTAAATAAAAACTCATTCACTAGCTATGTGTGTTTAGAATAATTATATTACAGACATGTCATAACGTACATAAAATTAAATTGATATGACTTATACTTCTCGATTTTTATTCAGCATATCAAGAAAAATTAAAATAGTTACAATTATTTCGAATACCATTTTCACTATTGTCGAGTGTAATTTAAAAAAAAAAATTAATTGAGAATCTTACTTCGCCAGTATTGCAATGCTGTTGCATACATCCGCAGGCTTGCATTCGATGAATGGGGCACTGTGGAATGCCGTAAGGTGATGTTGCGTGCAACGAATTTAATTCTCTTCGTCCACCAGGATACGTTGGTTCGTAGTGTGTGGGATATGGAGGTGGTGGAACTTGTTGCTGTTGATTCGGCTGGCCATTGGCTACATATCTAAAAAGAACAAATTTTTGTTCATGTGTAGATTCATAATAATCGTAACGAAATGAATTATGATTAGAGGAAAAAAAAAAGCAAAAGTTTAGACAATAAAACATAAAAACGAAACATACATGTGCAGGTAAGAAAATGATAAAATGTGCGGAGTTTTGGCAAAGCAAATTTTTGTGCTGTTTGTGTTAGTTTAATGATATGTTTTTATTAAGAAATTTATGTTTTGAGAAGATATTTTTAATAATTGAACTGCATCATTTAACGAGATGAAAAAGCATTTAGAGTAAAGGAGTGCGAAGCTAGTCATCTCAACCGTGTTGTATATAATTTTTTTTTTTTTTTATTAAAAGCATATTTATTTGTATTATTTAACTATTTTGCCAATGAATTCAATAGCATATGACAAATTTAGTTAAAAATTATTGCTTAATTACATATCTGTATAAAGACTTACGGTCCTGTAAAATTTCTATGTATTTATTTTAATGTACTACAATTAAAAAAAAATATAATATAATGATTACATATAAAAATATAATAAATTTAATTAATATAAAACATTTTTTGATTTATAATATCAACAATTTAAATTATCTTATATGTTATAAATACAATCTATTAGAAAATTTAATAATATAATTTATTTAAAAATAAAATTTTTAAATTAAATTGTCTATATTGAAATTTCTAAATAACAATCGGAGAAAAATAATCTTAATTCTACGAAATTTATAAAGCATTATAATTCTTTTAATTAGAAGTCAATATGGCATAATCTATATTTTGTAATTTAGTAATTTGCAAAGTACATATTAACAATTAAATCGTAACGTAATCGGAAAAATTTATTTCTTTCATGGAATTTGAATGTCAACGATTCTATAAAATAAACAATATAAATAAATATATGTTTCTTCCGCATAGATATGATAAATACATATGCATAACCTTCTACGTTATAAAAATTCGAAAAAAATATATTACATTGTTCATTTTATGGAATTTTGAAATTATTTTGACGTTTATGACAGCAAACAATCATAACATTTATATACATTTAACGAGTTGAAAAATATATGTCCTTTTTCATCATACAAAAGCAATACATATATTAACATTAACGATAGATAAATTTCTATTTAATTGCTGAATTTTTGATGTAAAATTATAAATTATTATTAAGTTTTAAATAGTAAAAAACAGGTACTAATTATATTGCTGTGTTACACAAATGAGACATGAGCTAGTGTTAAAATATTTCTGTAAAAAAAGACTTTTAAAATCACATTGAAGATTAAATCAAGCATAAAAGCTCATTCAGGTTATGTCACTGTTTATCACTTAATTAGTTACGTGTTTTAGTCGTAATGCTATTGATTCTAAACTCAACTTATCTATTATCTTGTAAAAACAAAAAAAAAATATTTAAAACTTGCATTGTTTTTTTCAGGAGTTAAACGTAAGTAGTTTAGTTTAGAACCACTAGCTTAGCCCTATCATATTACACTAATATTGTGACAAGTATTGCAGTCTGAAAGCTAGTAAGTAGTTTTAATTAAAATATAATGTTAAAAATCGACTCGTGTCCTGTTTGGGTAACACAGGATAAAATTTTACATATTCTGCATGTAAAATATGGCAACTAAAAAATTCAACAATTAATTATGCAAAATTCCAAGCTTACAAGTTGCGGTAATGGTTTAGTAACAATTTGATTTGTGTGTAAATATGTACATAGATTATGTTTATAATATAATTAATAACAATAATATCTAGCTATATTGAGAAACTATAGTTAATACTGGTAGTGAATTCCAAAATATACTACGAAATTATTTCAAAATTTTAATACTTTTCTGTCAAATTATAAAATTTTATACCAGTATTAATATTATAGTTACTCGAAATTTTCACATATGTGTCTAAAATTATTTATATTTTGATGTTACAGTGAAAATAAATTTAATATGTATCTAAAGTTCACATATTTCTGTTTCATCTCACTTTTTTTCCTAAAATTTATTCTCACCATGTCACCATAGTCATTTTTGAATATAAATACGAAATAATAATAGACAGATATTGTTTATGAAAAAAAAAAAAACAATGAAAAACAATGATACATATAGATAATATATTTATTAAATGTATTTGTTATTAACAATGAATAAAGCAGGAAATGAATGTTTAAGCATAAGTTTCATATTTAAAATATATTAAAAAATATATAAAAATACATATTTTTAAAGATATGCTATTACATCTGTAAGACCCTGTAGCATTACAGAATATTTTGTATTTTTCTATGAAAAGCAGAAGTCCATTTACTTTACTTAGAATAAGGCCTGGATTTACCAAATTATAAAATATTTATTATTATATTATTTATTGATAATTTATTTTTCTTGTTATTTGAAGTAAAACCCTGATATGAAAAAAGTATGTAAATATAAGCCGATATTCAAATTTTTCATAAAATGATAAAAAAAATAAATTATCCTCTACAGTAAATCTGTGTTTTTTGTTAACATTAAATTACATAAAACATATAGTTTCTTAGCAATCATTTACCGTTTTCATTCTCACCACCTAACTGAACACGCTTCCCAATTAGCCCTAAACATCTAAATACATATCAAAAAATAGAGCCAAGCCACACAACCATCTCGTTCCAAGCACAATCCACAATCCTAATTCATTCCCCTTTTGGCCTAACTTACCCTAGATAATCGTCGGGCTGCAGTTTCATGCCCTGCTCCAAATTGCCAGCGAGTTGATCGGGCGAGTAACCGCCGCTAGCCACCGTAGTGGCGGGCAGCTGTTCCGGACTGTAGCCGGCTGATGGGAAAGGCGATGGCGTGTCCCATTCCGATTCCATTGGTAGCATACTCTGTTGGATGGGCGATAGGCGACCGCATGAGGCATTAGATGAGGTCCTCGGACGGTAATCCGTGCTCACTTGGTAGCCGCCGCCGGTGTTTGCACTGATTATTTTTTATAAATTTTAAATGATTCTTTATCGATTGATTGTTTTTTTTTTTAAAAGTGAGTGATGATTGTGTGATGTACTGACTGAATTAGTCTAGTTTCTTTTGTGAGTTGATGATGCTGATATGATAAGATTATAATAATTTGTAATATGTATATTTATAATAATTTAAACATTCATTTTTTTACATATAAATTTTACAACAAATACTATGAAATTTTCATTTTATTCAATTAGTATATAGTATACACTGTACCTAACCAATATATATTTGAAATAATTAGAAAATATATAAAATTATTTAAAATAAAATTGCATTTTATTTACAAGTCTATAAAAAAAAAAAAAATGAAAATGAAATGTGAAAACATAAATTTGAATTAATACATATAATTTTTCTTGTTTATTTCTGCTATTAATGTTGTCAAATAAATTTTAGATTTTATTGTTGTCAATAAAGAATAAAGTGATGTTGTATTAATTCAAATATTTTTCAGTATTACGTCCCATCCTACATTTAGATTTAACTAGACCAATACCTAGCTAATACCTTCACCAAACGACAAAGTTTTTGTCTATAGGTTGTAGTTCTGTATTAATATTTATTAATAATCGAAGTTTTGATGTACTCAACGTACATCTTTATCAGAAAAAAATGATACAAATTACATTTACAGTAACTTATTTCTATGTTACTGTAAATATCATTTGTATCATTTTTCCCTAATGAAGATATACGTTGAGTAAGTCGAAACGTCGATTATTATTAAATATTAATACAGAACCATTTTATTTTAAATGTACATATATTTAGAAAATTACAAAAAACAAATAATTTGGACTAATATCAATTATCTATTATCTAGATAAACTTTTGTTCTGATATCTATTATCTCATTTAGATAATAAACAAATACTGTATCTTTATCTAGATTATTTCTTATCTTTATCTGTCCAAACACTGGCTGTTTAAATCGTTCACACACCAGTTAAATCTAAATAGTAGAACAGACTAAGAAAAATCTCAACTCTCTTAACTTACCTAAGTGGTGGTGATTCGGGGAACAAATCCAGTCCTTCGGAGACGGACGAACTGGGACTGGGTGTTGCATCGGCGGTGAGCATACCGCTGCGGATTTGTTCGACCTTCTTCTTGACGCGACCGCGTCGCTTCTCGAATTTGCTCGTTTCCATTGAGGCGGCACGACGTCGCACCGATTTGCCCGGTTTCGCGTCCGGATTGATCATCCACCATGATGATTTACCCGTGCCCTCGTTTTGAACGCGCATGAAACGATTATGCAACGAGAGATTGTGTCGGATTGAGTTCTATAATTAGAAAACAAAAATACTTCGTTAATGACGTAACGATTAATTGTTTATTAAGGGCTTATTCACACAGTAACAAATAAATCTTATGTAATTACGTAGGTGTTAACAGTAAAAATAACAATATTTTGCAATTTTACTGTGATAATTTACGGAATATTACATTTTTTTTATGAAAAATTGCATTCACGAAACGTAAAATTAGATTAAATTTTTTACAGTGCAGACTACCGTACTTATCATAAAATTACTTACTAATTTATCAATGTACAATTTTAGTTTTATTAGTTGTTGTTAATATAATTACAGCAATATATTGAGATTATTACAGATAATTACACATACACTAACAAAAAATTTGCTTTTGATCTGAGGTTTATACTTTTAACTTAAAAGTAAACGGGATTTTGAACTGTAAACTTATGTTTTTCTAATAAAAATAAAAATTTTAATAAAAAAAAAAATTATTAATAATTTTACAATTACATTTATTCTTTTCTATTAAATTTGTTATTTCTATTAGAAAAACATAAGTTTACAATTCAAAAACATGTCTATATTTGAGTTAAAAATAAGAAACTTTAATTTAAAGCAAATTTTTTTTCATTGTACAACTAAAACATAAAACTAAACAAGGTAGTTTGATTTAGGCTTTATACCAATGTTTAAAATAACTGTGTCAAAAATGTAAGATTTTTTCATGTTTTTTTTTTTTATTATATCCTGCGAATAAACGCACAGAAGTTTTTATTTTATTTGATAGTTATAGTTTAAGCGTAACATAATCGTTAAAATAAACTGCCCATTAGAATAAAAATTATTGCATTTTTTTATACATAGAAAATAACAATAATATTTCTGATTTTTATCATGTTTTATTAAAAAACTGCTAACCGTAAAAAATTGTATACAATTTTTTTTTTCATTTCTTGTGAAAATTTTTTCAAGCGTGAATTCCAGAAAAGTTTATTATAAATATTTTATTTATATAAATTTTATTAATCGTAGTGTGCGATGTATATGTCACAAAAATATTTTATAATCCGTTTTTTTGCAAAATCACTAATATTTTTTGAAGATTTCAATTAAACTCAATGCAGAGTATAAGCTAAGTAAAAAGTTACTTCGTTTTTTTTTGTTTACATAAAATACTGGTATTCTGTATTGCTCTCTAAGTTCTATAATACTGTAGAATCTTTAGTCATTTTTAACAAAGTCAATTTTATATTAAAAAAGACAAAAGATTCCATAGTACTACAGAGCTTATAGAACAGTAGAGAATATCAGCATAAGAGTAGTAATTGTACAAATAAAACACTGTATTATTCAATAATCCTGCTATATATATATATATATATATACAGTAGCGCAGCCAGGATTTTGTCTTGGGGGAGGCCCAAAAATTTTATCTTGGAGAAGCAAAAAAAAAGCAAATACTAATCAGATTTTCACTTTATCTTACATGAATCGAATAATTAATAGTTTAAAATAATGAATGTTTGCTCAATATTTTGGGGTAAATAATTGTAGCATCAAAAGTGACTGCTGAATATATGACTAAACGAATAAAAATTGTGCTAATTCTGCTAGCCTTGGGGGGGGCCGAGGCCCGTCGGCCCCCCCCTTGGTTGCGCCACTGTATATATATATATATATATATATATATATATATATATATGCTTTGATGTAGTTATTTAAATTTTTGTAGTACTTAATACCAATTTATTATTTCATCTATTGTCTTATAATTTACAAGAATATTCTATATTGTATTATAAATATTTAAAAGAATACAAGTATTTGCAAGTCGCAATATAAACTTTTTAAAGAGAATTTAGCCAAATTTCTAGCAAGCAAATTCTCTAAATTCTCATATCTTGGGATTATTCTAAACCGAAATTGTTTATATACTGAGTTTACTGTTATTTGTTATAGTGACTTTGTATTATTTTCAAATCATGAAAAAAAGAAAAAGATTTGAAACTCGACAATCACTCAAAATAATTGATAGTACGTCAAGCGACATGGCATTTTTAGACGTCTCCGGGCGTCGACCACCCATGTCGCCACGAATCGCCAAAAACTTTCTAACGGCCGTTAGCGCCTCTTTTATGGTTGGCGATTTGAATCTTTTCGATTGGGCGTCTTTCCGGGGGGGACTGACGCCAGTTTCGTGCGGGACACGAGACGGCGGCGACGATGTCTCGTTAGCTGGTGCATAAATCAAGCGCGGCTCTAGGTTAGCGAGAGAGATGACGATGGAAGGCACACGCGAAATCTTAATGGCGGCAGGTAAGCCATAAAGCGTCGCATTTTTACCCCCGAAAGACATTCATAATTCATATATTATATCCATTGAATGCGGCTGCATGTGAATGCGACGATATTAGATGAATCGAAGAATCACAGTTTAAATGTAGTATTTTAGCTATTGCTAGAGGGTTATAAGGCTGTAGAGAAACAGGTAATGAAGCGTAAAATGGTATTTCGAGGTATTGTCAAATGCTGTGAGAATCAGCTTTTTTTATTTAATGATATTACCTGCTGACATAAAAGCCGTGAACAAGTTTCAGATATTTCGTGTCTATTTCAGTTTGAATATTTTTTTATTACCACAGGAGTTAGAAATTATCTAAAATTAATTACTTTTGATGGTTTCCTTAAAACCATTCATTTGTGGAGTTGAATTTTCGTAGTGAAAAAAAAAAGGTAGTTGTAATTATAATAATTTTACTTATTAATTATAAATGTTCATCAACATAATGAAAATTTACTTTAAAAATATATAAATTTATTACCTTTTTTTACTTAAAACTTTACACTTTTAACGGAAACTGATTAATATTAAAGTTTTTTTTAAATGATTGTCTAAAAATTCACATATCTGTTTTATGGCCGATTTCAACCTTTATTAAAAATTTAAGCGTAGTTTTTAATAAATGATTGTCGTCATAGTATACTAAATTACACCAATCTTAATTTAAGTACTTATAGTTAGTGCAACCGGCTATTAATGATTCATTTTATTTTTTTCCATAACTATAAAGTTTTCTGAATAATATTAAAACAAATATTTCAACCTATCATTAGTGATGCATAAGCCTCACACACACACACTCTCAAAACCTAAAAAACGAAAAATAAAAATTAGTTTATTACGACTGCATCGTCACGTCTGCGCTTCTGATTATCGTTCCCATTTTATTACCGATGGCGTCCCAGAATTTTGTGCAACCGATATAGATTCATATTCGATGGATACTACCCCCATCATGGCACGCTATGATACTGCATCATACAATCCCGACGCAGACATTTGAATGTTACGAGCCAACAGCGGGGTGACAATTCGTTTCTAGCAACCGGAATATAACCGGTCCCGATATTATACGCGGAGACCAGTTTATATGATCGTATAAAAATGCAACTTTTACTTTGATTGGTAACAGTTAAAAAGTTTTTCGAGAGAATTTAATTCGGATCTCGTTCGTTTGCGGATTTTGCGGTATCAATTCGGGATTATATTCTAGAGGTACATATATATAGAGTAGTACATATATACTTACTTAAATTATATATATATATATATATATATATATATATATATATATATATATATATATATATATATTCGAGTTTGTTTGCAATGCGAATTTTATACAATATAGTTTTGTTTCAAAGATTTTATTTTATGCTTATGGTTTTGCGGTTTAAATGTAGGAGTTAAAATATAACTTGCAGGTTTAAAATACGGTCGATTTGTTTTATTGGTAAATTTTTATTTAAGTTTGAAAATTTTGGTTCCATTAATTTATTGAAAACAAGTTTATTATTTTTAAGTGTGTTCTTTATATATATATATATATATATATATATATATATATATATATATATATATATATATTATTTAATTAACCAATAATAAATAAAATAATTATTAAAAAATAAATACTTTTCACTTTATAAATGCTTTTCTAGTATGTTTTTATTCAATATGACTGGAATTTAAATAATAATTTTATATATTATAAACTTGCAAAAAAAAACCTACAAATTACAAAAGTAGCAAACTCTATATATATATATATATATATATATATATATATATATATATATATATATATATATATGTATATCAGGCACAGCCAACTAAACTTCGTCGTGCTCAATCCCATAACCAGGCGCTTTAAATTTTATAGCCGCATCTCAATCTCTCTCACACGAGGCGAGGTAACAATTTTGTCAAAATGTCCTCGTCGTCGTTGCGATTGGAATGTTCGTCTGCATTTACATAATCATATGTGTAAAGGTTAGGTTACCTGTGTGTATGCAATGATTTTTATTGAAAAGAATTCAGTCTTCACTTGCAGTTGAAGATAGACGGAGGTGGTATGGCGCCGTGGATAGGCTGGCCAGCAAATTTGTAACCACCGTGATTAACTTATGTGGGTGGCCGGTTAGTGATATATTGCACATTGCAAAAAATAGTAATATAATGTAAAATACAAATTTTCATATAAACTGACGTAAGTTGACATAGGTAATGACAATGTATGTTTTTATGTTACTTTTTCCATAAATATCTCAAATTTTTTATTAACATTTTTGAATAAAAAGTAATATTTCAGTATATCAATTCCATAA
This sequence comes from Clivina fossor, assembly GCA_963966155.1. Taxonomy (NCBI): domain Eukaryota; kingdom Metazoa; phylum Arthropoda; class Insecta; order Coleoptera; family Carabidae; genus Clivina; species Clivina fossor. The sequence continues at coordinate 6,749,727 of OZ014565.1, read as the reverse complement.
GTTGCTAATATAATAATTATTGTCCGAAAATATCTAAGTGGAGAAACGAAATTAAAAAATTCAATAACGATGATGAAAAAGTTTAGCAAGGAGGGAGGGGGTGTTTGGTGAAACGTTCGGAATTATCTGCTCCATATCCTGAAACTTTTACATTTTGATCAGAGAGAACAAACAAGCAGGTTAATGTTAACGAGAGACGACTCGATCCCGACTTCGTTTTCGTTTGCTTCGGAAGCAAGAGTTTTTATACGATGCCATAAAAAACGATGGATTAAATTTAATACCGATTCCAATTACACACCGGAGCACCGATACCAAATTATCAACCGTTCCTTCCGCGCACTATCGGAATGGATAAATTTTAACGGAAAATAAAAATTAAAAGTTCAGTAAACCGAAAATGTTTCGGGAATTAATTATCTTATTCGATAATATTATATCGCTTGTTTTTTATTATGATTGCGTTAGTTTTTGTTTTGTTTCATTCGTTTATTCAACACTACTTATTTCAACACTACTTTTTCTACGGGTATATAATAGAAAATTATTGTACATTTCGATCTAACATGAATAAAATTTCAAAAGAAACAGCGATACCTCGTCAGATATTTCAAATGCAATTTGGAATGTTCTTTATTCTTCTTCTTTAAAAAAATATTATAAACATAATTTTGAAAAATATAAATAAGTAAATAAAGTTGATGTATTTTTAATGTTTAGAGTAGAAAAAAGAAAAAAATTAGTAAAAAAAAATCTATAGCTTGAGCTACAATTCGAAATATTTTTAAATATACAGAATGATTCATTTGTAAGGAGTGTACTTTTGCATTTTCTATTATAGTTTTTAATTGTAGTATTTCAATTGAGTTTCATTTATCAAAAACTCTAACAGACTACTTTTAACCCACGAATAATTTTTATCTTTAATTATTATTATCCAGTAACGACAAATCCGATTCTATATATATATATATATATATATATATATATATATATATATATATATATATATATATTCTCGCAACTTTTTAATATACGAAGCTATCGCCTGCCACACGCATATTGCCTAATAAATCAACAACATTTTGAACTCCTTCAAATTATTACCTAGAAATTTAGCATTCAAATATCATGTAACAAGTAGGAGCCTAGGAGCATACAACGCGAATCGGATGGGGCAATATTTATAAATTAGCGCAGCAACCGAGAGAGCAATAGCATTCGGTGTACACGAGTCGTTGTGTCTCCAATTGACGTAATGGTTTTACGACTTGGGCATTAAATCTTCGGGACACGACATTTCAACACGCCGTAAAATGTGCGCTGAACGGCGCGGCAGTTAGACAAGGGGGTTAGTTATTGTAATGCTACCGTAGAGCGTTGACGAGGCCAAGACAATTCGGCGCGAGATTAATGTGTTCAATGGAAGCGACTAAGACAGTAGATGACAATTTGGTTAAAAATTTAGACATTGTATATATGTAGTTAGTATAAAAATGTTAATATTTAAAATTGGATTTTTGCAAAGAAACTTTATACATTAAATCTATTGAATTTACATATGAAACATTATCTGCAAAGTCAATTATTATTTCTATAAAAAATTCAAATATAACTAAATACTAAAAATCAGAACAAGTAAAACTAAAATTCTGTCAGAAATAGCACGTTGAAATTCAAAGAAAAAAAATTATTTCCAATCCTAAACGCGTCCTATAAATAAAATAAAAGATAATTATTTATCTTCGTGACAGTAAAACGGCCTCAATTTAAACGAAATCACGTAAATATTAAAACAAATTCGATAGGATTCGAATTCAACCCTAAACGCACCTAACCAAACGGTTGAAAAGCTTAATGTCGCGTCTCCTCTATCTTTGATATAAGATTTAAAAGACCGAAAAATAAAACACACACACGCGCGCACGCGCGCACACACACACAGACGCGAAACAGGTAAAAGTAAATAAACTCGTGGCAACAATGTATGCAGATTGCAAGTGACTGATTACGGACCACCGTAATCACTTCAGGTACTTTAAGACTCTAACATCAAAAGGAGTGCTTGAATTATTTGTGTTGTACGCGCAATTACTTTGAAGTACTGCGTGGAAGGTGGAACGATCATGACGATGAAACGGTTAGAAGGGCCAAGAGGGTGTAAGACGAGCGGAAAATGATATCAACTATTCATTGGTTTGGAGTTTGGATTAATTTTATGATAGTATTGTTGTGTACCGATCTATACAAATTTTTGTTTTATTTTTATATTTTAAATGTCAGTTTAGTTATGTTAATTTATAGAGTAAGATTTGAGATTGAAATTGACAAAAATCTATGGTTTTAAAAACTAAATATGAATTTTACAGCCACTTTGAATAAAGTCGACTTTAAGCAGACAAAAAAGTTTTGTTTTATGACAACAACAAATAATTTTACGAGAAATGTGAAAAGTTGTAATATTAACAGATTAGTTATTGCTGTAAATCCTTACATAATTTTATGGATGTGGCTATTTATACATACTGTATGTAACCTAACCTAAATAGCCAATTGCGTATACATACTGTATGTATAAATAGCCAATTGCGTATACATACTGTATGTATAAATAGCCAATTGCGTATACATACTGTATGTATAAATAGCCAATTGCGTATACATACTGTATGTATAAATAGCCACATTCTAATTTTATTTTCTAAATTGTGAAAACTAATAAGACAAGTAAAAAAAAAAAATTTACGAATGCGACAAGAAACCATTTGATAAATAGGGCGGCAATTACATGATTAGGGCGTAACATATATAAAAAATAAATCAGAAACTGTAATTTTTATATATCTGAAATTATACTTACATCCATTATTACCAAAACAGAATTACGAGTCTTACAGATATGAACCGAATAAACCTATAAGTTTCAAATTAAAATATCTAATAAAGGAAATAATTCTCTGTAGAACGAAAAATTTAAAATGATTTTTTTTTTGTTTGTTTAAACGCTATGGCATATTCTAGTTTATTGTAAATATTTTACGTTTAAAAACGTAAATTATAGAGCAATTTTTGTTTTATTAAAAAATGTCAAATAAATAACGTTACGCTTTTACATTTGTCTAAAAATGTACAACATACATGTGAAATTTGCACAGCACACCGTGTATATCATGTATGCATATAGGCTCAGCGTTTCAATATTGCGTAAATTATATTATTTGAAAAAGTTTATTTGTGGGTGGTATCAACATAAACAGATAAAATGCACGTATTAAAAACGTACATACATCATAGCCAATAATTTATCCGCAAAAATATACATACATATAAAAATAACAGAAATAAAAAAAAATCGGTTTACAACATGAACAAATGAAAACTAGGTTAAACAAGGCAATCGTGGATAATTTTAAAATGACAAATTTATGAGCGGTGTATTTTTGTAACTAGGAAAAATTCGCACTGTTCGAGCGCGGCTCTGCTATCACTCGCATCGCGTCAACATATTTTAGTTTTAATTTTTATTTCTAAAAATTACAGTTGTATACGAATCATAAACTATTACAATGCGTCTGTCGCGCTCATAAATTCGCCGTGAAAATCGCGTATGAAAAACGGGCGAGACAGACATAGCTCGTCGCGTCCGTCGGGGCGCAATACGAGCGAGCCAAAACCTCTGTTAATATTTCCGAACGTCGTTAGTTTTTCGTTCCCGTGTTGACAGCCGCTCTGGCGTTCTCGTACAGGGAGACGCCTCCCAGGTCCATTTATCCGGAAAGATGGCTTGGCTGCATTGCTTTTTACATTCTACTCTGCTACTATATATAGGGAAGCAAACCGGAAACAGTTTGGTCCGGCGAAGGTGAAGTAAATATAATGCTCTTTGATTTAACCCGAAAATGGTTGCGTTTTTTCGTCTGTAGTTTTTAGGTTATTGTTCGGATTGTGATTTAAAGAAGGAAATATTTTATTGGGATATATCATTTGAAGAATTGTATACGAGTTAATGTACTTTTCTTCAGTGGTTCATGCCGCTATTCTGGTCATTAAATTTAGCTTAAATCTTTGAATTTAAAGAACTATAAGTAAATTTCAATTCTGCCTATTTAAACACTTTGGTCCATATTGCGAGCTCAGTTTAAAATTGATTTTTAATTACAGTTTTAAGACAGAACAAATGAACTAAAACACTCAAAAATCGTCCTTGTAATATCAGCCTTTAAGTGTAAAACTTTAACTTAAATACTTTTAAATTTAAATGACCATCTTTTACTGCTAAATTTGAGCTTACACTCATTAAGTTGACAGAATTAATAAAATTTTGCATGAAGAATGGATAATAATAATAATACAGAAATATTTGCAATTTTTTTATAATTTAAACGATTTTTGGAAGATAAGAAATTAAATATATACATTTCCAATATAGAAATAAAATATTTTAAACAGTTAGGCTGAAAGATTCAGAATTGCTTTATTTAAATTTCTTTAAGTTAAGCAAAAAATTAACAAATTATTATTATATAAAATAAATATGAATATTTTTGTTAGAACAAAAATTTTATTGTTTAATTTTGTCTTTCAAATTCAAAACTATGAATATTAATATTAATACTATACATAACAGAGATAAATTATTATAGATACATATATATATATACTTTTTGATAAACAAATTTATTATATTGCAACATTTAAACTAATTAGTAATATTATTTTTGCTAATTTTTAATTTTAATTTCATTCAATATAGGAATTTATATATTCTGTGGTTAATTTGATATAATAATACATAAAAATTATGATTGAATTAAAAGTTGGAGTCAAAGTCGAAGAAAAAAAAAGTTCGGAGTCGAAGTCGATTGATTTTTTTTTGTTGACTCCACATCCCTGACTTTCCATACGATGCCAACTATTTGAGACACACCGTATAAATAACAAAATATCAATAAATCAATTTCTAATTTTTTTAAAAACCCTTGCACAAAACTATCTTTACCAATAATCAAATTATCTCCAGGGCAAAAACAAAACCCGAAACAATATTTCCCGAGAGAAAAAATTTCACCCTTTCCTGCTTATGACTATGAAATATGACGGCAAGATTTCTTTCCCGCGTTGTAATCGCATTCGCCTGTGTAAAAACGCATCATTCTCTCGCGCTATAGTGTTTTTGGGTTAGTGCAGAACAAGCGGTAACAGCGACTAATACGTTTTTAACAGCATCAATTAAACGAAGCGATTACATATCCGCCTCATAAATCTGTGGATTTTTTGTCGCGGACTTAAAGATGCGAGTGGAAGACATACCACTCTATCTTGAAAGATAGAAATATGATTTGCGCCCCCTAGTTCGGTGTGCACTGATAGATGTTTAGCTGAAGTTTGGATAAAAAGTTCTTGGATTTTTATTCAGATAATATATAATTATAATAACTTCAAACGTGATTATGTTTGAACAATTAAAAATTGAATAAAATAAAATAAAAATTGTAGAATAATGTTATTTAAATTTTGATATTATAAATATTTTTTTTATTAATTTAATCGATATTTATAATTTAGTCGTCTATTTCTAAAACTCGTTATGTCCTAATAAACATACTTTAAATGAAACGCGAAAAAACTGGATTTTTAAAAAGTATTTTACATTTGTGTTTTGGGTCAAAATATTGTAAATTTTTTGAAAAAATATTGAAAGATAACGAGTTTTGCAACGTTTTCGTGCATATAACGAGTTTTGAATCATTATTATGAAATAAATATACAATTTTGGCTGCAGTAGGACAAATGAACATAACGAAATTTAGAACATTTTAAAATCATTAAACAAATGAATATTGCACATTTTTTAACGTAACATTGTAACGTAAGGAATTTTGAAGATATTTTAAAGAAATTATTATATTTGAACATTTTACGCCAAATTGTAAAAATATAAATATTTATATATTTTATTCTTAACATTTTCTTTTTTTTTTGACAATTTTTTTTACATAGTCCAACGTTAAACAGAAGCACAGTAGCAAAGACGTTATTACATTAGATCCAGCTAAACCAGAACACACCACACCGGCTAGAACAGAAAACAAGCGAATCGAAATAAAACTAGGGTTAGAATAAGTGCGACGATTTTCCTGCGCTCGAGAGACGCTAAGAGTGAAAGTGGACGATTAATCCATTAGCGTGAACGGTCGGGCGTGATTTACACCGTCGACCGGAGCGCAAGCTGGAAGAGTCCCGGAGTCTCGAACCCGTACCCCCTTGAAACGGTATAGTCCCGCGTATCAGTCGAGTGTGAGCTGTAAATTGTCGCGGTGTCAGTGTGCGACGTGGCGCCAGGCAGCTACCTATATAGCGGGGCGTCCCTTTGCTGCTGCTGCTGCGAGACGCCAACGCAGACGCCAAATGGACGCCGCGCCGACGTCACCATGCCACTTCGTTTCGTGTTACACGATGCACACGTGACCGATTCGCTACCGGAGTAGATATTTGCATACATCATACCGATACCAAGTATGAAAGATACTTCAGGCATGCACTACAAGCGGGCGACAATAGTAAATTTTTGCACTTATTCATATCGGTGCTTTTATTGTTCAATTCGAATTGGTTTTTGATAAGTTTTAAGTAAATTTTCGATTTATTGCATTGCAGGTAATAATAACTTCAAGTTTGAATAAAAATATTTTGTTATTTATAACAGTGTAACCACAATTTTGATTTTCGCAAAAATTTAACCCTAAAGATTACATCTCATTTGTCAAGTTAGTAAATATCAAGTCGCTAAAATAAAAAAAATTCAAGGTAAACCTGGTTGGTATTTATCAATTTATTTGATTTCAAGTCGCTTGAATTTAAATAACTTAACTTGAAATAACCTTTTGATTTTTAAGTAAAACTCTTGTTAAATTACTATAATTTAATCAAGCAACTTGACAAATAAGAACTAAGTAAAAAATATAAAAATAGTGTAATCATTAAGATCGCATAGAAATGAAATATAATTTATAATTTCACAAAGTCGTCGCAGATTTAATATTTCACATAAAATATAATTTGATATCACATACATATTTTAAACTGTAAATAAGTCATCAAAGTTCATTTTTTTTTGAGTATTTGAGCATAAATATTTTTTTAGTATATGAAACATATAAACTTAAATGCCCTTGCAGAAGTTATCAGATGTTTATGTTTAAAATTACGCTTTCAAAATGTCAATATAAAAAATACAGTTTTGGAATAAATATACAATTAAAAGACCAACAATTTGAGATTCGAATAAAAATTACATAATCATAAAAAATCACATGTTTGCACATTATTTTAAAATTTATAATTATAAAAAAATATTAAATAAAACAGTTTATTACATCATTTATTTTTATTCTGCATTTTTAACAAGTAATAAAACATGTGTTTGTTTTTAAAATGTTAATTTAATTTCTATAAATTAATACATGTACATATATAACAATTTCAAGTTAGGAATTTACGAAAACCAAGCAACAAAAACCACACGATTTTTAGCTCTTACTAACCGAATTACAAGTCTGACTGAATTCATTTCAATTGCAGTCTCGGCGCGTTATAATTAATGAATATTTATTTAAACAATATTGTGCGCATTGACGAAGAAAAAGCACATTTTCTTTCCGTCTAAACAAACGAACCATATTAGAAATCTGAAACTATGAAAAGAAAACCAGCAGCGTGCATGCATCTTAAGATTGGCTGCGCTCTGCTCTTTAAGATTGTTCGGTTTGTGAACTTCTCCTATTTACATCGAACGCCGCGCCATATTTTAATTATACAATGTAGCTGATTAATACATAATTCATTAAGATGCTTGACGTAAGATCAGACGCGGCCGTACCAGTTCAAGTCAGTGTATGTGGAACGGGGGTAAGGGGAGGTGATTAATTTACGAACGAACACCAGGGAGCGAGAAAGAGATAGAGAGAGTGAGTATGTTGAGATTAAGAGATCAGTCTGACTGCCGCCAGTCAACGCGCGCAGGGGAGGCGATAGTGCAGGCGTCGCGGTGCCGGCGTCTCTTTTCCCCCACCCTGTCTACTTTCCGAGTGAACAGGATCGCACCTCAACGCGTGGCTGTCATCTGTCATTCGGATACTTTGAGCGTAAGCGAACTTTTCGCGACGCCGAATGTTCAATACTCCTCTGGCTGTTGCTGCCCGACTGTTATTGTAATACATATCTATCGGGTTAATTTCGTGTTTCCGGAGTTTCCGAAAACCGGGCAGACTACGTCTGCACTTTGTTTGATCGAAACAGAAGCGCAAAGTTTTGCACTCAAACAAGTCGCCGAAGGAAAATGCATTGACGCGCGCAATGTTTGATTTATTCTCACATGTTTTCTTTCGCCTTTTTCTTCCCCCCGAGTTTTCTTGTTCTAAGTTTAGTTGGGTTAGCACTGTTTGAAAATAGTTGTTTTACAGTTACCTGAATGCGCAAAAAGTTTATTAAGAGTTCTATTTACCAGTTATAATATTTCAGTTACGAAATTTTGCTGTTGAAACTAGAACAAAAATGTATGAACATTTATCTTATGCTGGCTTTACACGATGCATTTTTCTATATATAAACATATAGTTATCTGTACAAACAAAATTTTCTGTATTACATTATCCATCAATATTCGATACTATATAGAAATCTGCACAGAATATTTTATACACGTGCATGCTCAGTCTGTCTATATATAAAATAAAAATATAAATTAAAAAAAAAATATATGAATTAGAACATGTCACAAATCTTGAGATTAACTGTAATGAAGCTTTAATTCACTTCATAATATATTTATTAATTTCTGTCATTTGAAAAATACATATTAAATATTATACATATTAATATTAAACGTATTGAACAGAATCACTTTACAAAATAAATTCTAATATATATATTTATTAACTGTAATTATTAGTCTTTCAATTTACAAATAATCATATTCTAAAACATTATTAAATGCAGTTCTAAATAGTTTATTAATTGTAGTAATTTTAATTTTAATGTTGCTAAAAAAAAAGGAAAAAAAAAAGTTTCAAGTTACTGAATTCTGAACAATCATTTAATTTTCATAGTGTAATTTAATATTATTATACTTAACTCTTTTCATTCTTTAAATAAGCTTAATTAGTTAATAGCTTAATGAGATTTAATTGCTATACATCTCTTTCAAATTTCTCTATTAGCTTTTTATATTTCCATACAGACGCATATAAAATATTTTAATCACTTATAAGTTTACTGTTTGTTTCAGTAATTATATGACTGATTATTGATGATTAAACGAACATAAAATAAGTTATGCGTAATAATAGCCTACCTATAAAATAAAAATAATATTTTAGACTATTTGTAAAACACAAATGTATTGCAAGATGCTTTATTGTAATACTTATAATGTATGAAACTTGACATTTCATATTTTTTTGTAGTAATATATTTCGAAATTTTCTTTGTTCATTTCAAAAATTCGTTTGGATATGGCACATTTGTGAAATAATTTCTCATCCCGTTTACAAACTAGTTGTCACTGATTGGTTTTAACAACTTAAGAAACCAAATTCATGTATCTTAATCTTTTCTAAACAATAATAAACTAACCTTTTTATCTATCATATGTTTAATTTTTATATTTACATAAAAAAAAATAATTTTAGTATAACTTATGGAGTAAACCACTAGTACAATCTGGTGTACAAATTAATTAAAATCCCTTAAAACCATGTAAAATCTCGAGTTAAATCTCTACAATTTAGCAAATTTCGCATAAAATCCGTAATATTTCCGAAAAATCGCTACAATCTCAATCTGGTGTAAAATTTTTTAGACAGATGGTTTCAAAAATTAATACAAAATTATGTTTGATTATTTGTGTATAATTAATTTGAAGATCATAATATTGGTTTTCACTTTTATAAATAAACAAATAAACATATAGACAGAATAATACAGAAAGAAGTAAAAAAAAAAAATAAACTGAGCTATGAATACGGACCATTGTTATTATGAATATTATAAATTATTTATCACATTTCATAGTACAATAATTTTGCAATCATTTTGTTGTATATAATCCAGCAAAAAAAAATAGAGTAAAAACGCAAAAGATAAATAATCAATTCGGGTCATTACCACTAAAATTAATTATTAAATAAAATAGTCATAATAATGCAGCTAGACAAAAATAAACTACATTTACCCTTATACCTAAAAAAAATAATCACAAAATAAATTCATAATCACATCAAATAACTTACTTGCATGTCGGTTAGGCAAAAAAAAAATGCACCGCCTTCATATAAAAATTGCATCGCTCTTTAGTTGTCTTGTCGTGTCAAAACCGCGCCTGCGCAATAGCACCGAAGGCCAGTCCCGGTCATGGACTTTAAAAAAAAATTTCTTCTCCTGTCATCTGTATGCAATATGTCGTGTCGGTTGCAAACGAAAAATTCTAATGCGCCGAAAACTTGGTCGATCCGCATATATTAATAGTCATTGAGGTTTAACAATTTTTTGTTTTTTTGTTCTGTCGGATATTCGCAAGTGCAGAAATGCATTTTTAAATACGTGCGCACAAAAAACTTGTTCACCTTTTTCAAGATCACACCTTCGTTGACGAATTTTTTTCTTGTAGATGCGATTTTTTTACTAGATCTACTTTTGTTTCATGTTTTATTTTCAGCTGTTTTATGTGTTGGATTACTAATCACAGATGGCTGTGATTGACTGTTTATTTTGTGGTTGATGTGGTAAACTAAAAATGTCAATTAATACAATTGACTGTTTTTATTTCTTAATAAAATTAATCGAAGTTTTATCTTTGTGAGTCAAAAATTATTATACTCGTACTGTCTACCCTTCTGAGCACAGTTATTTCTGTTAGGAAATGTTCACAGAAAATCTGCAGAATTTGGTATTAAAAATAACACTTCTTTGAGTATAGATTACACTTTGTAATAGTGACAAAAATTGTTTATGTTAATTTTTCTTTTTTTTTTTGGATAACAACAGCAAGTGTATTTTTTGTTCTAGTCTAATTTTTACAATATTTACGTTTATATACTTACAAAAGCATTACAAAGCAAAAATATTTTTGTAAATTTCAATGTAATAAAAAAGACATTAGAAACTTTCAAGCACCAAGCGGAATTCGAACCAGGGACCGCACGGATACGAGTAGTATCAAGTATATTCAGACTAATTCTAATTCTACACAGCGTAAAATACTATAAAAAAAATCAATTAAACTTTTCAATAACAAACAACAAGGTATGTATCTGCTCTATTTATCATCCATAAATTATGTAAACAATTATACAAAACAGTAGCAACGCACTGTCATTTGTTTCACAACCACACAACAAAAGACAATCGTGCGCATACGTAACATGAAATTCTTAGTTCGGCCATCAGCAAGAATCATTTTAAAAACTCCTCTACGAACTTTATACACTAGTTAACCTTGCTAATTGAACCCAATTGTATGATGCAGTTGGGTACCCTTATTGGGTCGGGCACTTGACTTGATGGGTCTTTTTTTGAACTCTATACTTGATATGATGGCCAGGCACTGAGTATGTGTGTATGTATGTGAGGACACAGTCGGTCAAAAAATTTATTACACTTTGACATCTATGCTAATGTACTCTTTATTCTAGCCTATGTAATCATAGATTGGTATAATTTATTATAAGTAATTTATGAGATGTAACGGTCTGAATTGTCTTGGGATACTTTTAGTTTTATTACGTTGGTTACAAGGAGAAGAATGTATCTTTTTAACATAAAATAAATATTGATATGAATATTTAATTATTAATTTTTTGAAATATATATTTATCCTTTGGACTGGTTTTTATTTACAAATAAAGTACCGAATATACAAACAATTAATAAATTTTACTTATTTTAATAATTGATCACATAGTATAAATTAAAACTTAATTTGTGAGAAATTTGTTTGTAAAAAATATTATCTATAAAACAATTTCATGTATGTATTTATTTTGTAATGGAATAAGAAAGAAAAAACCGCATGTGATACAAGCTAATATTCAATTCAGAACAACTAATAAAAGATTTTCAATAATTATCATCAATTTAACAACTACATTAATATTTTTCTCCCGAAGAAGTGCGTAAATTGACACGAAATATCGAGATTGAATAAAATAATGTTAAAAAAATTTTTTCGCGGACGCAAAATTTCATTTAATTTCGTTCAAAATTGGCTGAAATATTTGAAAATCGGTAATTTTTATGGATTTTCAAGTGGCGCGTTTTTTTTTACTAGTGTATATTAATCCAAATATTTATTAAAATATCAGTTTTATATTTTTTAAGTACTTCAGATCTTATCATTTTTTTAATTTGCGGCAACATGAAAAAAAAGTTTTATCTAAAAGAGGAATATTATATTTTTTATTATCTCCGAACCTTGTATAATATCTCTTAATACTTATACTGATATTAAATTTTTAAAATATCAAATTTAGGCCATAACCCTGATAATAATAAATAGAAGTTAACTGTTAATTAGAGAATAAATTTATATTGTAAGTTAATAAAACAATATCAAAAGCATAAAATATTACTAGAATAACCAATCGAAAATATTTATTATTATCAATGTAACTATTTAACAAATTAAAATCTATTTCTCTTACAAACCCTATTTGAAATTTACTATCAGATTAGATACTTTTAAACTGAATTACTTTAGCATTTGTATTGAAGTCCATTGTATAAAGCCTACCTACACACGTGTAAGGTTATATCAATATTACATAACACAATTAAACATCTTTCAATAGAAATAATTGTGCGTGTAAAATTAAAATGGATGTAGTAATATACGAGTAAGAGTAGAGCGAGTTCAGTTTACTGTTACCTCTCTTTCAATTGGGTACTTGCACACATATTTCAAGGACAAATTTGCCTGGATCATATATTATTTTTGCGCGTACATCACAAATATTACATATGTAGCCAATACAACATGTGAAACTTGCTTGTTGATATGAGTAAATTTATCCTAGAAATATCCGTCCAAGTACTTAATTTCAATAGTAAATAAGTCAATGATAGATACAGTTTTGAGAGGCCTATTTCTCCAATTTTTCTTTTTTCAGCTCCAATAATGGCTCTATACAAATTCTACTGGATATTTTTTAAATTTATAAATACACAATAAATAAAAAAAAACTGGCATTGATTTACATAAATCATAAACAGTAATCAAAAATCTGTTGATGATTTTATTGAAAGAAACTTTATCTAAAAATTATAATAAATTTCAAAAATGGCATAAATAATTTTTACTATAAGCATTTTGTTTCGTTCTGCACGGTGATATTAATATATAACTATAAAAATTGGAGATTTATATGATGTTGGGAGACGGAAATTATAATTTTTATTGATATTATTTTTACACTAACTTAATTTTAGAAGGATATATGTGTATTTTATCTTTTAACAAGTGTTTGAAACCTTGAAATTAACTTTAATATTATTCTTTTCTGCACGATGTTTCATAATCATTTTAAATCGTTGAATTATACATTTTATACTTGCTAGTATACTGGGTGTTGTGCATTATCGTGAAGTAATTAGTTATGTAACATATTTACTACTTGATTAATATGTAAGATAGAATTTTTATTAGTTTTATGGCAATGTGGGAAATATGTAAAATTTTTGCATTGGCACATTCTATATAATGCCTTATTCACGGAATTACTTATGTACAAAGTAAAAAATGTTGTCCGTTATCCCATTTGAGACACAGCAGAATAGTGTAAAAATTACACTAGAAGAAATTTTAAAAAGATATATAATATATAGGTGTATTACCAACATTTTATAAGATAACATGAGCAACAATTTTATTTCATTATCAATTATAGAAGTTTCATCAAAGTTCTCACCAGCAATTAACTAAAAATAAAACAACCCTAAAACTTTGTTTTTAATAATTACATTTCGAAAACCATTTAAACGTTTCCAGCAGCGATGCAATAAGTTAAACAATCGGTTAGAATCGAATGTGGTTAGCTGATTTGTTCTCAGTCAACTAATTTATTTTTGTCATAATATTGCATCTCTATTGACTGGGTCCCGAAACCAAACGCAGCGGTCCCGCCAGAAAAGAGACAAGAAAAGTTACATGATATCAATTGAATTAATCGAAACTATATATCCCAATATTAGATATTGTCTGAACATCTACACGGGTGGTTGATAGTAGGATTAAAGTAGAGAGAAGACACAATAAGGGCCAATGCCCTTTGAATTACTCGGTTTCCAACGTCATAACTGGAAGAAATGTAGACACCCACCCCCCCTTAGAGTAACAAATTATTTGTTAAGTTTTATTTATATATTTAATTATATACTGCAAAAAATTAGCTTTAAATTATGTTTGTTTTTTCACGCCGATTAATCGTTACGGTTTTTTTTTTCCTTTTAACCGAAGCTCTACCTGAGCCAAATCGTATGTATACTGTAAATATTCATGATATAATAATTCAATATAAATTTACTGTGCATCCAATTTTTATTAATCATTTAGAGAAACTATCATTTTTAACTTGGTAATTTTTTTCAGTATACCCATATTATGTAATTTTTTTTAACTAGTTACCTACCAAAATATTACTAATTTCTAATTTAATTATGAAAAAGAAATATACACATGACAAATAATAATAAATAAACTTTAGTTTAAACCAGTAATTGAAAAATTTCCTCAGGTTAAAATTGTCAAGTTCAAATTTAAACACAATAAGACAAAACTTTACAAAACAGTAACGTTAGTATTAATTTCAGTTTAAGTTGAAACTGAAGTAAAAAGTGAGCCATAAAATTGTAAATTTATTTATTAATAAATCTACATTTCATTAGTGACGTACTAAATATTTATTTTAACTGAATAATGAAACGTCAAATTATAATTTTACTGTAACATATACAAAAACAATTAACTAACCATAAAATAGAGAATTATGCGTTTCATTCTGAAAAACACAGATACTTCTTTACGTAAAAGAAGGTAATAGAATAAAATGGTACGTACCAATTTCGTCGTGAATCGGTATTGCAAATATCTACACTTTGCTGGTGCATATGTATGTATCTCCGTACAATGTTTGCGTACGTATACGACCACGCGTTTAATTGCAAATCATCTCTATTTTGTAGCCAGAAATAGATTCCCGCGAATTACTCAATAATTATTATTAACCCACGCAATTTTCAACTCATTGAGTCTCAACTATGCGACTAAATCATGTATCATCTAATCAAAATTTGCCAATATTTTGCTTTCCATTTTTATTACATCTGTGCCAAATACATATTTTTTTAAATTTTAATTTAAAAATTCATTCATAACTCATTTTTCATCTTGTTTCTAAAACTTAATCTCTGTTATGTTATAAAATTTAATTTTAAAACAAAGTTTCGACCAACATAAATCTTTTTTTTTTTAAATAAGATGTTGAAATTAAAATTTTATTTTTATAATTTCAAGTAAAGTATCGTACATACAATGACTGACATAAAAAAATTAATTATTTGAAGAATGTATTACAATATTATATACTTATATATATATATATAAAAAATATATATCAAAAATAGAAATATTATTCATATTTGATAAGAAGTAGAAGTAAAAATTTATTTTAAACCAAAAAATAAAAACACTTTTTTATGAACAAAAGAGAGAGATAGATGTTTGAAACAAAACAAAAAACATATCTAAAATATTCTTTATCCAAAAAATATCTTATATGTTTTAAAAAAAACGAATTGTACAATCTAATCAAATTAAAGTTTTTATAAACGAATAAAAATGACAAAAATAATTTAAAAAGAAATCTTGTTAATTGTACAAAGAAAGAAAAATGTTTGCAAAACCGATAATCTATTCATGTTAGTTCTGGTTTTCTGACGATAATCCTTTAAGGTGATGGTCAAGCTAAGAAAAAAAAAAACCCGACAAAGTGTACATACAATAATCATATTTCAAGGTTTGGGTCCCCACGTTCCCGCGGCTAGGTTACGGTTCGCATATTTTTAGACACAAAATGTTTGTAATATACGGTCCGATAACCCTTCGAAAAAAATCACATGCTCGCCAACCGAAACTATTTCAGTATTTGCAGGTAAAAATGCATCTTGAATACCGGCCAAAAATCTTCAAGAACTTTACTATTATAATTATGTTCTCATTCTGTGTTTCTGTGCGTTTATTTTTCAACTATTTTTAATAATTTACTGACTATGAACTTGCAAATTAAAATAGTTTTTCGTTTCACGTAGAAAGATAGTAATTTATTTGTTACTATAATAGAACTAGTTTTTATATCTGTTAAAAATTGTAGTAATAAATTTTAAAACAATAATTATTCATATATTAGAAAAAATATTTTGTGTATAATAAACAAAATACTTTTTTAGTTTTTCTACTACACAATACATATACATAAAATTAAACTTTTCACTTTCATATAATAACATATCTTAATAATTATATGAAAACAATTGTAACACAGTAATAATAATAATAATGCTAACTCAATAAATATTCCGAATGCAATTTTGTCTCACTGATATGAGCAACATTAATATACAAAAAATGTATGCACTGAATAAAATATTTAACAAGAATAGAAAAAATTTAAAAATTAAAAAAAATTATTAATATCAAAGAAAATAAAAAATAAAATAGTCTTACTCACAAATATAACAATCATTCTTCAGAAGAAACGATTTTGTTCTTACCTGAAAATAAAACAAAAATAAATTAGTATACCTAATTTATACCATATCTTAATTTAAATTCTCATATTTTAAACATTATATTATTATTATTTAATTTATAAACACAAATCAATAAGCATATTTGATTTTATTTATTTACTACAAATATTTATCAAGAAAAAGAAATAAATGTGATAATTTTATCGGATAGAAATCCACAAATTGGTGTATAACATAACCTCAAAGTATTAGCATTTCTTTATTTTGAAAGGATGCGGTTTGTTAGATATTAGATGTTACTACTTCACTGATAAATTTATATCCGTTTTGTATATCACCTTTGTGACTATTTTTCTTGTCATTGTGGTCAATATTTTAGATACAGAGCGGTTAATTTTGTCTTTAACCACATTTCTCAAAGTTTCCGATTTTTTAAATAGAAAATTTTCAAAGTGCGAAAATTTTGTTTCAGTCTTGAGAAACAATTTCATTTCGTTTGTTAAGTATATATTATATATCTGTCTAGAAAATATTGCTAATTTAAATAAAATAATGTGAAATTCTTTTAAAATGTTACAAGGTCTTAATTTTAATTCGAGTGGGCGAACACGCCACACGCATTCAATTAATTTCTTAAATATTTTGTAAAACAATTTGATTTTTATGTTCTATATGCCCTTTGGTGTTTTGAAATATTGTATATCCTATGATATTAATCTTCGGCAAATTATATTAAACTTATTCTTAAGAAGTTAGATAATTCAAGATTTTTAATATCCAACAAATTTTTATAACTTCATAAAAATATACATGATGGTAAATTTTACATTTGTAGAATGTTGTAAAAAAATAATTTATTTTCTTTTATTTATATCTAATTTATTTTGAATTAATATAATATAATTAATTTTTTTTTCATAAAGATGTAATATTATGTAAATTATTACAGTAAAAATTACAAAATACTGGTATTTATTATAAACTATAAGTACAATTCATATATAATAAATTAAATATAATAATTTAAATACAAGAAAAAAATCTATATATAATATGTATATAATATAATCTAAATGTTTATGTTTTGTTCAAAGAATTTGTTTAGATAATTTTAGTGTATATTTTATATATTTCTCGTAGGAGTTAACAAGAATATCAATATTTTCCCCAGTAACTATGATTTCGATAATTTCAAAGAAGCATTAATTACATTGTTAATATTACAAAATAAAGTATCAAATAAACTTTAGGTTAAGTTCGATTAAAATATCCGAAATTTCAGTCGATGTCTGTATCCAATAGCTTAGCAGCAAGTGTTTACTAATACGTCACCTGAGAGATTCAGGTGAACGATCACCGTGAAAATCTACTACGTAGTACAAGTTCTCGAATTAATTTTTTTTTCCTGTATTCTTTGTGGCCGAAGAAACATCTTTCTTTTGTGCTAATCTTACTTTGATCTGATAGCTGGAGGGCTGTTTAAAACGTCACATCCTACAACTACCACCACCACCGCATTCTTATTTTAGGGAAAATTTTGATAAAATAAACCGTTGCCAGTTGTTACCAGAAGAAGAAGCAGAACGCGGTATAAAAGATAAGACGTCTTTACTAGATGTTTTACGTACTTGAAGAATTATTTCCTTTTTGTAGCCCAAACGAAAACAAACTTTCTCAAAACGATACTTTTGACATTTTTGTGTTACGATATTTCTTGATTAATTTAATTCGCTGTATTTAAGTTCTTTTGCTATGTATATGACCGCTAAAATAAAATCTTACATTTTTGTTGTGCTGGTTCAACTTTTAAAACTGTACATAAAAAAAATTGTCCAGTCAATGCATTAAATACTTCTACAAATCAATATTGCTTACTAGAACTTCAGTATTTATTCTCAACTTGCTGATGATGAAACTTAACAAAGTTATTTAATTGTTCCAACTATAGAAAAAAATTGAAAGTTCTCGTCTTTTAATCATATTAAATGAAATATCTAATGCAAGATAAATTTATTTTAAAATTTAGAAACATTTTCCATAACATTAGTACTTCTATTTGCCTTCAAATTAATTGAAATCAAACTATATTATTTTTACAGAAAATTTATATAAATCATCGTTTGCCTGAAATAATATGTAATTTTTTACTATGGCTTTTATGTAAAAATGGTAACTGTTTTTAACAGTGTATATTACATAAAATAAATAATAAAATAAGGAAAATTTGATAAAACTAATCAGACCAATTTCCTATATTTAAAAAACAAGGTCAAAAAATTATTATCTTGTCTACAACAAACTTGTATAATTAAAATTTTATATAAAAATATCGAATTTACGTAATTTATTATTAAAAAAGTCATTCAGTTTTACTCACTTTTGGAAATATTCAAAATATCAATTACTAGTAAATTCATTCATTTATATTTTTGTAGTTTACATTATTTACATATTATGTTATCTTTTCATTAATTTATTAATATTATTGACTAATAAATCTATTAACCGTGTTTTTAACAAAATAAAAATAATATTTTTTAAAAATCATTACAACTAATAATATATTTTGGTCAATTAAAAATATTCGAAATATTCAAAAATATTGATTAACATTAAATATGTCGGAAAACATTAAGAACAATAAGAATAATAATATTTATATTTTGTACAATGGAAAATTCTCGGATTATTTCAAAACGTTAAAAAAAGATGTAGCTAACAAAAATACATTATTAGCCAATATAATGTCAGAAATATTCAAGTTTAAGATGCTAAAAAAAAAATTTGTAATTGCACTGTCATTCATTTCAATCTAGAAAAAAAAACTGAAGCCAATAAACGAACACGCTGTCAAATAAAAACCAATGAAAGTGAGTCAAATTGTTTTGACGTCCAAATGAATACTAATGTTTCAGACAGACAGATTAGGTTGAATGCGCCAGAGCAAAACAACTCTTAAAATATGTAAACACTAGATGAATCCTCTTGGCAAAAATTAGACACTAAATGTAAACATTAGCCTCTGACTATGTACGCAATTTGGTTCACTGCAAATGAACATGTATATTTTTGTAAAACGATTAATTTTGTATCCAAAGTTCAGACGCAAAACATATAAAAACAATGAATGTAAAAACGAAATATAGATTATAAATATTAGAAAAAATGTTTAAAATAACTATTCATTCATAAAAAAAATTGCTTTTTAAAATAGTTTTTATTATAATATTGCGACATGCTGAAATATTAAAAACGTCAATTATAAGTTCATTACCGTAAATTTTGAATGAAAAATAGACAATTTTTCGAATTTATTATTATTTTTAGGCATAATTATCGGTAACATTATGTCATAAGTTTCATAAAGTAGAAACATCTAAGATAAAAATTCAATTAACTAGCAAATTTATCAAAGGTTAACCTATAATATTTTTATTAGCCTACGTTATTAGAACTAGAAAATGTATCTATGAAATATTATGAAATATTATGAATTTCAAACTGATTATTTTTACTGCGTTGATTATATTGCTAGTGGTTTTAAATTAAATTATTTACTAACTTAATAACGAAAATACACGATTTCAGTTTTATCAATTGTGGTTGATGATTTTATTGCAGTAAAAATTTAAAATTATTAATGTCTTCTAACAAATTTTTATCGTATTTTCACAAGCTAGTAGATAATATAATTCATAAATCATTATCATTAAGACTAAAACATAACCTTCAGTTTAAGATAACTATGGTAGTTTGAATGATAATATACGTAAAGTACGTTGAAATGTCGGTTTTTAATTAAAGTTTATAGAAAGCATTTTTCTTCTAATAACACTTTAGTTTGCCATACTTATTAATAAAATATAGTTTATATTTATCAAAATTGCAAACCCCTAGAAAAATTCGAACCGGTTTTGCTGACGCTTTTCAATATTTTATCGGTTCGATTTTCGGTTCGATTTAACATAAATTGAAACTGAAACAGTGTGCGATCTGGTTCACAAAATCGGTTCAGTTTGGTTCAAATAGTTTATGTTTTTTTTTGGTAAAACAAAAAAAAAATATTTTTACCATAAAAACATTGATAAACAAAATATCTAACTACATGGGTATAAATAGACTGGTATAAAAGATATCACTGTTTATTTATTTCAATTTAAAAAAATTAAAATTAAAAATACATATTTCTCACTTCATTTTTGTTTTGTTTTCAAATACTACTATAATATAGTGCATTATGAATCTGCAAACATTGTGAAAAAATTCAATTGACTATAAATAATCAGTGAAAAATATTTTATTAAACAGTTTACAGCCTTGGTTCGATTCAGTTTCGGTTCACATTCCAGTTCAGTTTTGTAACCTTGATATTTAGCAACAAATAAATTATCTTAATTCCATTACCAACATTACATCGGCGTAACGTTGGCTGCCTACGATCACAGCAAAATTCTTGAACAAAACGCGATCAAAAAAAACTTTCTAATATCGTACGATCTTTATAACATCCACATTGACGTGGAGTGTAGAAGTAGCCCCCTCAAGCAATAGTGTTATACAGTGGGATATCATTAGTGACAAGTAAGATGGTGTTGGTACAGGAGAGGGAAAAAAAAAGAAGAAACGACATAATCCTCATCGATTAGACGACATCATCATTGTCGGTGTCACGCGAGAGAGAGGCGGGCCACCGAACAACATGACGGATGAGGTCAGTACACGACAATGACACAGGCCTCCCGCCATGTGACATGATATGACACCAAAGAAGCGACGATGCCCGTGCCCCGTCGTTTTTTTAAACTTTCGAATAAAAACAGCGCCGTTGAGTATTGAGTGAGCCGGCAAGTTTTGTTCTCGATATCCGATGTGATAATGCGCTATTGTTTTAGCGAATTTTCTCGACTTGTGTTGTATAAATTGGATAAGGAAATATGGAAATAGTAAAATTTAGTTGTATAGTTAATATAATGATTTATATAGAAATTTATATTTAGAATTACTTTAAAAATTCAATAATTTGAAATATTTGACTATTTTTTTCTATTCTTTTTTCATTTTAAATAGAAGTTATTAGTTATAACTTATAAAGCAATATTTCAATTCAATATTTTTCTGTTACAAAATATTCGTAAATTACATAATAATGACATCAGTAAACTATTACTTATAGTGGACGGATCTGTATAAAACTTGTTGAAATTGAGAAATTAAAATGTTTCTTAAAAGTCTGTTGAATTAAATATGTTATGTGTAATGTCCACGGACAGATCGACATCACGTTAAAACAGTTGATTTTGTGTTTATCAGTAAAAATTGCAAAAAGTCAAAATTGATATGATAACAATACCTTTCACACTTATATGTGATGGACGGTAAAGAGACGAGAAAGAAAAAGAACTAAACAAAAAAAAATGTAAGTCTACAAACTATTT
Organism: Clivina fossor; assembly: GCA_963966155.1. Taxonomy (NCBI): domain Eukaryota; kingdom Metazoa; phylum Arthropoda; class Insecta; order Coleoptera; family Carabidae; genus Clivina; species Clivina fossor. Next base: position 6,727,492 of record OZ014565.1, on the reverse strand, counting down.
GAATCCAATGTACATACAGATAATCTCCTGATGTGGTTATAAAAACATTTGTGTAAATTCTTGAAAAGTCTAAAAATAGCATTTATCAATCACTTATAATATTCTGATATCGGGTTGTTCTAAATATTGCAGTTATATATGAACAAATATAATAAATATATATGTTTATTTACATATGTATATGTCTGCCGTTTAACTAATCTACAGTTAAAAGTCCAAATAATTTTTCTGCAGCGTGCTACAAGCCACGTATTTTTTTAAATAAAAAAAAAAATACGTTCAGTAAATATTTATATATTTATCGTTATCAAATATTGAAAATAAAAATAAAAAAAAAAAAAAATGATGAAATTTCAGCGTTAATTCAATTTCACTGCTTTGTCATTCCGTAATAAGATACAATTTTATCAAATTATTAGAATTATAATTAATCCGTGTTAACTGCAATTTGTATTAGTAGTGAATAATTTATTTATTAATGAACACAAAGAAATAATATAAATGCAGATAAGCGTATGCAATAAACTAGTTGTTAAGAAACTATTAATTTTAAATAAAATCAATTTATTATGCTACGTACAAAAGCGGTAATAATATTTATATTACATACACATAATATGATATATATATATATAGTCATATTTAACCTATGCATTTTATAATTACCATTTATTAATGTATGATCAATAAAAATTAAATATAAATTTAACGAAGGTTTATTAGCAATTCAATGTTACATGAAAGTAAATTAATATTGTTACATGTATAAATTCTAATAAACCTATTTCATATAAACAGTGTCTGACTAGTTTGGAACCACATAACAAATTTAAAAAAAGTTAGAATAAAGTTAGAAACGTCTTAATCAAATAGAAGTCCAGTTGCACAAAGCATTGTTAACTTAATCAATGAGTTAACTACGCAATAAGATTTTCAACTGTCTTCCAACAAATATTATTTGCATAATTTTTCCTGATGGACGTTGAGTTCGTCGAAACGTCGATTATTAATCAATATTAATACAGAACTTAAACCTAAAGCCGTTTTATTTTAATATAATGGGTTCTTAAAGATTTTTAACTATGATAAATAACTATATTATTATTATCGCTGTCAAAGTTTAACTTTTGAGTTATTAAAGTATTTTCTTATAAAACTTGTTGAAATAAAGTAAATAATTGTTTAACTGTCAACGCGGTAGCCGAGCGTGTTTAAGCGTCAGGTACTACCGAATATAATACTGTAAACTATGGTTCAAATCCGCTATCTCGTTCAAATAAATCATACTGTATATTCTAGACTAAAATATTATTCAAATATGTACAATAAAGTAACAATATTCTTAGAAAAACTATTACATATATTGTAATTGTATATACGTATTTATAAACATTTCAAAACAAAACAGTAGCTAACTGATTAGTATTAAATTCTACGAATTCAGATCTATACCTATTTAAAAGAAATTGATAATGATTACTATTAAATAAATTAATTACATGATTTGTTTAAGGCGTGATCTAATAGATAAAGAAATATTAAATTATAAATTTACATATGTAGAAATGATATGAACATTCACTTAATCAAAGTTATAAAGGTTGCATATTAATTAAAAAATTATACATAGTTTTTCGTTAAATATAAAATGAGTCGCAGAAAAACTTTTGATTGCAAAATAAATTATATTTGTTATTCTAGTTTTATTGATATTCTTTTGAAATAAAAATGATTTATTTGATTGATTGTATTTCTAACAGTAATTTATAAATTCAAAATAATTTATGTGATTAGAGAAATAAAAAAATTAAAAATATGTTTAAATTACTTTGATTTGTAATTTCCGTTCGAAATATATTATATTTATAAACAAAATTTACGCATTGATTTACTCGTATATTGTTAGTACAACAATTTCAGTTTTGTATAATAAATTTTTATTTTTTCAAAAATTAATCAAATATTTTGCAAATTATGAAGAAATGTGAAAAACAAAAAAAAAAAAAATACAAAATCTTAATTTTTCTGATTCTATTAAATACTATATTTATTACTATATTTAATACAACCAGTGTTTTTTTAGAGTTATTACTTAACTATTTGGTTAATTACATTTAGTAATTATAGATATAATATAGATACGTAAAGTTTATACCTAATACATGGATTGTTTTGTTATATACAATAAAAAAAAATAGTATTTGTTGATATTTTTTAACCATAATTGTCTAAAATGGAATTAAATTTGATGTCAGGAATTTTCCATAAATAGGTAAACTTTGTTTAGTTCTATATAATTTCATACACTTATAAATTTACAATTTACATGTATTTTACAATTACTACAGATATTAATATGCAAGCTGTAATTTTACATAATTTAAGAAGTTATACCACCAATATGTAATTCTACATTGAGTATGTGATGCAATTTTCAGTTACTTTATGTGATTATTATTAATTATGTAAAAATTACAGATATTTGAGTTAGAAATACAGAATATTTAGAGTAAAATAAAATTACAGATTTTTTATAGCAAAATTTTACTATCATTTTTCTGTAATTTCGCTATTATTTTTTTGTACAGTGTATGTAAATTTGTATCAAACGAACGTTATTATATCTGTAAAATCTTTTTTTATTTGCTTGTACAAATACATCACAAACTCAGCTCCATCCTTCGTGTTACTCCTCGCACACCTGACTCGTATCTCAAAAATTTGGAATAGGTGTTGCATATCCTTACAAGTCATATAAAATGTGCATAGAACAGCAGCTTCAGTAACTGTCGATTTGAAATCTACACGAGATATTTATCGTGTAAGAGGGCATGATAAAATCATCCTCGCAAAACATTATGCAGCTTCTTATTACCAAATAATTTAATTTTAAAACAGATTATTTTTACGAACATATTTTCAAATATCTGTGCAGTAACATTATATGCATAATTGGAGTACTTCCGTTGCAGACAAATATAATTATCCGTTATATTGTTTGAAATTTTTTATAATACAATTACATATAAAAATAATATCTACACTATAGATAATATAATAGAGAGACGTTTCGACGTAATCCAATTCCTATAGCTTTTTATTTTAATAAAATTAGTTCTGAAACATTTTTTTTACTATGTTAAAATATATAACATTTCAGTTTGTGGGACAGTATCATGTAAACGTACAATTGTTGCAGTATTCGTGGCGTGGACTATATTTACTATTTGACTATGTCACATTTCAGCCCGCAAACTATTTTTAACTGAATACAAAAAGTTTAATATTTGAAAATAATTTTTATACAAAATTGCTTAAAATTACTTAATTTGCAAATACCGCATTGCATTGATTTAAAATAAGTATTGATTAAAACTGAGCTAAAAACCAATCTTGCAATACCAGTTCAAAATCTTAAATCAATCTAAATTACTCGTATTTCAAATTGAAAATTAACCAAAATAATTCAAACATCTTGTATATATGATTAACTCAAAACTCGGTCATACTGCACTTTATTTTACAATATACACACACACATAAACGCACTCACTCAAATAGAAACAAATGAATAAACCACGTGCACCACCAACGTCCTTGGTAAACCGTAAACGCGAAACCAAGGCCATCGTAGTCGGCCTTGAACACCTGTGCATGTGTTTATATTCCGTTGTACGTTGTATTAGTTTGTGTGTGGCTGTGTATTATTTCTGATTGCGACCGGCATATCGCAGCGAACACAACGCAACTTCATCGTAACACACATATCCGCCATCATCATAGTTGTAGTACAGTATTTATAATTTATTTATTTCGCTATATAATTTTATATAATATAACATTATATATACGAGAATTGTTCCAAAGATTTTTTATACCTTTATACTTTAAAGTTGGCTGTAGTTTTATGTAGTTAATTCTGATATTGTTTACATTTTTTTTATTAATTATATTTTATATGTTGTTGATATGAATGGATAAATAGATAAAATAAATCTTTTATAGATGTAAAAATTACAATTTTCGGGCCATAATAATAATTACCTAATTTTGGAATAAATTTATGTAGCACATACAAAAATCATTCTAAAATGATTTTATGGTAATTAAAAAATAATAATAATAAGAATAAATATTTTATAACAAGAAGAGCATATAAAATTGTGAGTGATGTACCATCATGATCTTCAAGTTCCTCCATTATTTTCTTTCAATTATTAAAAAATTTGTTGTAATAATTTTTTTCGCTAAAGTTATATAGTACAAAATATTTTTAATTAAAAAATTTCATTCATTTTGTACAAAATGTTCGCTTTTAGTACATAATACATAAATAATAATATTTTATTTTTATGATTTTTTTTTCTTTTGTTTAATACAACTATATTAATATATAAAATTTTCGAATATTTTTAAACTTGTCTATTTTAATTACGAATGTAACGAAACACAAAGAATATAAAATAATTTTAACATATATGCTTTATTAAAATTAATTTAAATACGGCTATCAAAAAATCCAATTTATACAAATACAAATTCTTTTCAAAAAGTTTTTTTTAATTTAGCACAAATGCTTAAAAACGTTACATATTTGTTAAGCTTTGTTATAAAATGCAAAAACAGTGTTTCTTATAATTACTTATCAATCACATTTACATATTTATAAAATAAATTTTCTTTCATTATTAATCGATCTATTATAGGCTTAAGAATGCGCAAACACTTAATAAATTTTTATACAATACCATATAAAGATAATTGCATGATTATTAAATAGCATTTAATTCTTATTTAGTATAAATACAGTACAACATATGTGCATTGTAATAGCATACAGCCTTTGAAATATTTAGAAAAGTCAGACCCGCAGCGTATAACGGAATGCACATGATATCATTTATTAAATATATACTTTGCAGCTTTCTGTACATAATACAAGCAAGCCTACCTATACAACATATTATAAGCACGCATAATTTTAATTTTTTTAATGTCTACAAATTAAAAAGTATTATAGTTATTAATATCTAAAAAAATTAATATTGAATATAAATGTAAAAATATTGAGTAAGCAGGAGGATAGTGGAATAGAGTTTGTGCCACACTCTTTTGAGTACAATAAAATAATAAGTAATAATAAAACTTTTAAAATGGCATGTATTTTTTATTTAAAAATTAAAATTTTGAGGATATACAATATTTTTGTAATAATTACTAAACATTGAATTATTCTTTCGCTAACTTTAGGACAGTTGTATAAAATGTTGTTAGTTGATTATGCGGTTAACAATACAATGAAATTGTTTTCGAAACATATGACTAATTGGCCAGTTGTCAATTTAAGCACGCTATCGTCTGACAACCGGCCGTAAGTGTATCATCATTTTCATTTTTATTAAAATTATATCACGTATATCAAACAATTCCAGTTATTCGTAACACACTTTTTATAACCGAGCCCACATTTTCATTTCAACATCTTAATCATACAAATGACCAGCTGTACCACTTTTATACAGGGTGTCACGAAAATTTATTACTAAATTCTGAGAAATATTTTCTATGTATTAACCTAACCGACTGTCTTGAATTTTAAAGTACACAAATACATATTTGGATAATAAGCTCATTCTGCAATTTTTTTTACTAGAACAAAAAAAAATTGTAAAAAATTGGATGTAGTAAGAAGACGTGATTTTATTATGTATTCAAAATGAGTATTTGTATTTTTTTTATATAACAATAAACTACAAAACATTACAAAATTTTATTTTATTAAATTTAATACTGCTTTTGACCGATAAATTTGTAGATACTTATTACGAATATATTTCATTCTAACATTATATTTATAGATAAAATTGCATACCTATTATTACTGAAACCCGTCATATTAGCGCATGCATAAGAACTAATTAATTGATTATATTTTTTCAAAAAAAAATCGTTTTTCTGAAATATAATGTAATTTTTTTACTATGGATTTTCCGAATAAAATTTTCCATGGAATAATTTTATAATTAATCAATAAAATATTGTCTTTTATTTTGATAAATTTTTAAGCAATTATATATGATTTTGTATTTATCCGAATTCATTAAATTATGAGATAAGTAAACAAATCATATGTAATTACTTAAAAATTTATGAAAGTAAAAGACAATATTTTATTGCTTAATTATAAAATTAATCCATGGAAAATTTTATTCCGAAAAACCATAGGAAAAGAATTAAATATTATTTCAGCAAAATGATTTTTTTTTTGTATAATATAATTTTAAGTATAATTTTAAGTAAGTTAAGTATATATGTTATTATTTATCTCTGCATTTATCGTTTTCCTGTCTGCATAATTTATTTTCCATTTCCAACAAAAAAAATGCATCAAATTTCCTCTGTACTATACATAATTCCAAATCTAATATGCAAAATACTGCAAAAAAATAAAATGAAACAAAAATTAAAGCTATTATCTCCGAATGCAAAAGAAATATAAGGAGTGTGTGTGAGCGCATATCACATGATGCTCTTCCAGAACTAGTCATTTAGTAAATTAGAACTCACGGTTGCACCATCCACTAGAAACCATTGCCACACTACTTAATTATCTCTCGTTTCGTTTAGCATTCGTAATGCGGGGTAGTAAAGAGTTAATTAGTGTTAATGAGTGTCGCCCGCGTTACGCGTACTTAATACGACCAACTATTATATACCGTACACTGATGGCTGCTGCCCTGTACGAGTTGAGCAATATTGTCTGTCTCACCATTGGTTCGGGCATGAACAAAGCAACGCGCATCTTCTATGCCACCAGCTCGTAAAAGATCGCTCGTTTTGGATATGTGCATATATATATATATATATATATATATATATATATATATATATATATATATATATATAATGGGTTTGTTTAGAATGTTTGTATTGGTTGATTGGTTGCCAGTTGGGTGTGGAAATAGAATAAACGAACAGACTGTACATGGAAATTATTAATAAAGCTTTTTCTGATATGCTGATATGTTATTAAATAAAATAGATTTTTCTTATCAAATATTCATATACAAATATATTAGAATATTTGTTCAAAGCAGGTAGGATGAATTTGTGTATTTGTGTAGTTTATTGTCTAAGGATGGTCGTTTTTGAACGAGAGACTGAAAAAAAAGTTAATGCTGGCTGTAAGGTTTTAGGTACATTGGGTACTTTTGCTATTAACGTAATGTTTCCTAAGAGGCTTGTTTGAGTATATACAATATTGTTTTGGTGCCTCTACATTGATGTATGGTAGTGAATGTTGGGTTTGGCTGCAGAAACATAAAATAATTTTCGAATTTAAAAATTAGAAAAAAATTCAACAGATTTTTCCGTTTAATGTTTGCAACAAACTAATAATATTACACATATACAACCAAGGTTACGAACCTCTTTCGTTACATCATCCATCATGCATTGCATACATCACATTGGTGAGTAAAACTATCATTTATACGTAGATATGTACGCTTGATAATATCTTTCTCCCTCTGTTTGCGTCTTTCTCTCTCTTTCAGGCGTGCAACATTTACTACTTATGCTGTCATGCAACGAAACAAAAACGACATCGTAAATTTGTGCGTTGCGCCAATTACGACATTGTTACAAATGACGATCGCACCAACTGCGTGGGTGAACCTCTCCTGCTGTCAGTGCTAGAAAGAGTCTATGTAATTTACTAACTATAGCACAGAAAAAAATTTGCACTAATTTTAACATATAAGCATTTTCTTTAACAATTAAATGTACAGCATATATTTTTAAATTTTATATTTTTTTATAAATTATTTAAGATACTTTAATGTATTTGCTTCTTGATGCAAGACAATTAGAGAAGCTAAAATTGTGTTTAAAAATAATATTTTATATACATATTACAATATACAGAATGATTCAATTTTCATGACTCGTCATAAAAAAAAAACATGTAGATCTTCCTGGGCTGACTTTGTTAACTTAACCAATGAGTGAACTAGGCAACTAGCTTGATCAGTCGGCAAATTAACAAATTGGTTAACTTACAAAGCGTTCAATAACAATGTTTTTTTTTTGCATTTATAATAGTTTTGAAAAATAATACTGCTTCATTCTGTAGTCCTAAGAAGTTTGAGACTTCCATTTTAAAAAACCAAATATTAAAAGTAGTTTGTCTGGAAACTAGTTTCTACTTGAATAAAAAAAGTTTGGCCATATCTTTACTGATCATGAGGTAATTGTGTATGTATACATTCTAGTGGTAAAAATATAAAATTATATATAAACAAAAATGTAGTAAAAATGTAAAATTTTCTATTCAATTTATAATTGAATTATTTATTGAGTTCTGGCGACTAGTTTTAATTCTACACCATCATCCTGCCAACGACTATTTCGCTACAAAGAAGTTATCAAACAACACGTGGTAATTTTAATTTTATAGGTTATATTAAATTAAATTTAAAAAAAAAAATATTAAATTCAAATTATCCAGTGTTATATGATAACTTCTTTGTAGCGAAACAGACATTGGCCTGATGACGGTTTATAACCAAAACTAGTCGCCAGAACTAAATAGATAATTCAATTATAAATTGAATAGAAAATTTATAACACCTTTACTATATTCCTGTTTATATAAAATTCCACTGGTGCATTATGGACACTTTTTACAAATAAAATAACATTATATGTTGCTTTTTTCTTGAATTCAGTAAGCAATTTACCTACATCGCGATTATCTTGACTTCTCCTCTGTAAAACAGATACGAATCCATATTGTCGCCACAAGTGCTTTAATTAGTACATTTGCACGCGTCATATCTAGATGGCGCTGGTGTCGTCACCGATAAATTATTCATCATTGCGGAAGGTAAAACTAATTAGCTGCAACGCATGCGATGCGCAACTGTTTCAAGAGAGACGGGAGCGAGAGAAACCATCAACAGACAGTTGAATGTCGCAGCACCATTTAATGTATCCATGCAAAAGCAACGTTCATATAATATAATTTTATGTAGGTCAACTTTATATTTGATTACGACACAATTTCGGTACCCGGTTCTGACCGCTAAATACTGGTTGAAGTTATTGGAAGATTTAAATTTTTACTTAACAAAAAGATACTTAATAAAGGCTCTAGAATAAAATAATAATTATCAAGGTGACTTAATATCGAAACAGGTTGTCATAACGCAGTTTATAAGTGTGCCTAATCTGAGAGAGGATGGAAATTAATGACGTATCATTGTCAATTTATGTTGTCAATACTGTTTAAGTAGATAACATTTTATTAGGTTTTCTGTCAAAAATTATATTACAATTGTATTTTTTTCTCCATAAATTGGCGAGTTTTTTCCAATTCAATTTTTTAATTTAAATCTATAACTTTAAACTTTTATTGTAATGTGTTTGACAGAAATTATAAATATAATTACGAAAAACAATTACAAAAACAATTTTACATAACTTATTTTTATATAGTAACTTAATTTTCAATTGCACATTTTCTGAAGAGGTATAAAATAAAAGCCGAAAATTTAAAGAATATTTTATTAAATCTAATTGAATTATAATCGACTTAAATTATTTACCAAAAATTCCAAAAGAATCAAATAATAATTCGTAAACGGAAAGTAGAATTACTAATCTTACATGAAAACAAAAGTAAAATTCTAATACTTACACTAAAAGATGCATGAGTGTACTTAAATAGTTAAAAACAAATCACTTTATACCACATAAAAAACATTGTTCGTCATTATTTTAAATACGTTTCCGAGATTATTCTAACAAATAAAAAAATTATTATTTGTATTACCCAAGAGGTGACTTAATATCATAAATGAACAAATTCCCATCTCACCTAGATTAGGTCTACACTATAAACTACATTACAATGCAACCTATCTTGGCATTAAGTATAACTTAAGTATTACCTAACATATTTCATTATTCGTTATAAATCCAAATTAGTATTACAATAAAATTTAAAAATAAGTAATGGTGAAAATATTGAAATGTCTGCCAATTTCATGTAAAAGCAAAAATAATAAAATAATTCAGTATTATTTTGCAACGACTATTTCAAACAATTTTAATGTAAAATACTTTACGATAGGTCAGGTATATTAAACGATAAATTTTACTATTATAATTTTACAATGCTTACGTCAAAACAATACTGAAAAGTAATGCGTAATATCACAAAGTCATGTACTTGCCATATCGCAAATTCATATTGATATTTCTACATTAGAAATATAAAAAAATATATAACTGTTGACTTAAAGTTTTATTTATAATAAATATTAATATTGTATAATTTATCAAAGAATATAACTTGGCATTCAAATATTTACGATTAAGATAAAAACAAATGATTGATTTGAATATATAGGTAGTATGTTTAATACGCAAAATAAAAACTTAAAAATTTATCGTAAATTATCATTTTTGATAACAGTATTAATTCCTTTAAAAAATTTACAGTTTTATTTTCTTTTATTTAAAAATTCAATGAATTTTTATTTACACTCGTAAAGTAACATAATCAAATAAACAAAAAACGAATTAACAGTTTAAATTCGGTTTAATATCTTTAAAACTATTTGCTGTATAAATATAAAATTTTGTATGAATTTGATAGTAAAACCTACAGGTACCTTTAAATTAGGTTTTGTTTTTTCAATTTATTACTATTGGTTTCTGGTTCCTTCTTTTGTTTATATGTTACAATGGAATTGAATTGTACAATAAACGATAACTGTTACTATTATCGCTGTCAAAATTAAAGTGATTTGGTAAGTTGAATAAAATATCAATATCTTTTAATTAAATTAACCAATTTAAATAAAATATACTTCATGTTAAAGAAGAAATATATCACTACTGAATAATTAAACTTTATTGCAATATATTTAGCAAAACAAAATACTATAAAAGAATATTTAACCGTATCAGAAAATGTTACAAATAAAAGTTGTTCGTTATAACTTATTTAGCAACTTTAATAAATAAATTTTAGTAAGCTCTGGAAGTATAATTCCAAAAACTAATTGATTTTTTTTATTCTATAGCACGTTATGCATCTGTATCATAATCTCTGCTGGTGTCTCGATTAACATATAAAATCAATATTACGGAATAATTTTAAAATAAATTTTTTAAATCAAATAAGAAATGAATTGAAAATAATGTTCCCTATCAAAACAAACTTATCAAATATTTCAAAAACATCTTATTTCTCTAAATGCACACATTTGTAATCTACCAAAAACTTCATATCATATCTTTAACATAACCTCACTCACGTCCAAATTTCCTTGTGCATTTTCTACATAAACGGACAATAGCAGTAACAATTTAATTCCGGTTAAATGTATCCGGTTTCTCCGTTCGGTTAACTACAGCAAAAACCAAACTTTTCACTCGTTGATTACGGTGGTGAAACGTAGTTTTCGGTTTTCACAAATCGAACTTTCTCATGTGAACATATAGGAAATGCAAGCCAGTCCCGGGGCCGATATGCGATCGGAACGAATGGAATGGTCGCACCAAACCAAATGTGATTAGATATTGACTTATCAGTTCCCATTTTGTTCCCCAAGAACGTTTGATTTTTATGAAGCAAACTTGATGCTAGTTTTTCCCCTCTTTCCTAGTTGCGCAATTATATGGACACTATTGTAGTTGGAATCGTAGTGGATATAGTTTATCTCAAATGAGATTAAGTTGTAAATATGTGAAGATTGGATTGTTCAAATTTGGTCATTGAATTCGTATTGTATTGGTCCAATATAGTATGTTTTAAAAATGTTAATATTTTTCATATTTAAGACATTGTAATGGTAATTTAAAAATGCTCTAAATTTATAAGTAATATATGAACAAATAATATAAATTGATGTCAATTTGAAATATATTTGATAAAACCTATATTAAAATTTTGATATAACAGCTTATTATAAACAAGGTTGCAAACCGTTAAAAAAATGTAAACCGCTTCGGTTCGCGGTTTTCAATATTTTGTTGGTTCGGTTTTCGTTCCGGTTTAACATAAAATGAAATTGAAACGGTTTGAAAATTTAGGTAAAAAATAAAATTATTGCCTGTCATAAAAACATTGCTAAACAAATATCTAGTTGGATTTTAGGCTTAATTCAATTTAAAAATCTTATTAATTTTACAAAAAAAAATGCAAATTAAAAAATACTAAAGTAATAAAAATTCATATTTTGTATAATTTAGTATCAATTATTTTTGCTTACAAAAATTGTTTTTTTTAATGCACTATTTATTTCAATTTAAAAGTTTTAATGCGAATGTTGTATCTACATTTTTGTGATTTTTATGGTTAAAATTAAATACATTCTCACTTTATTTGTTTACGAAAAAGTGCTTTTATTTTTCGTTTTAAAATAAATTTTTACTTCTACCTCTTATCAAGTATGAATAGTATTTCTGTTTTTGATATATTTTTTATATCTAATATTATAAAATTTAAATAAACTAATTAAAATTGTTTAATAAGCAATTTTAAGTAAACGTCAAAAGTACTTTTGACAAAAATCACTTTTTAAAAGTTAGATGAGAATAGGGGCGACGACATTCATCTATTTTTTTCTAACATAATTAAATCATCATCAAATATCATTCTGAATCTAAAAGCATTCTATAGAGAAACTTAATTGACTAATAATCAGCGAGAAATCTGTTATTGTGCATATGAGACACATTTATAGAAATTTACAGAAATTTTATACGATCGGTTTCAGTATCACGTGAAAATGGTCTCTTCTCAGTGGTATAATATCTTTAAAATAATGAATCTTTACCTACATATTACAGTACAATGAACTAAGCTATAAATATTGCGTCACATCTTTCTTAACTATCTAGGAAAAAAAGAAGAATAAAAAAAAATCTCCTAAAAGATTTTGCAACGTCAATTCAACATGAATTGAGTTGAACTATACACCATCCGGCACTACTACATCTAGGTACAATAGTATAAGTGTATCAACTCCAAAGCAGTAGCGATGCTTTAGTGATATTGGCATCGGCGCCAGCGACGCTGTCTCGTGCCCGACGTCGAAATACTCCTCCAACTCTCGTGGCGGCTCTCAGGTAACTCCGTCGCCACAGCAGTAGCAGCAGCAGCAGTGAAAGCTGCGCTAGCGAGAGGGCAGAAGAAGAAAAATGATCCATTAATCTGTTCGGGGCAAAGTCTGTGTGGCGCCTGTAGCCAGCCGTTTTCGATGCCCCCGAACAAAAGAGCAGCGGTAGCGGCGCCGTCACTTGTCTTTCATCCCCGCCACAACCGGCGATGGTACCCAACCCCACCACCATCAGCCGATAGCAATGCGGCCCGCGCACACTTTAACATTTGTCACCTTTGCGAACGGTTTCGAGGGTTAGAGATATTTCAGCAAAGGGTTAATCGCATTTTTCGCGAGTTGAGTATTTTTTGTTGCTGGGTTCAAAAGCTCTATTTAGTGATCATTCTGTAGAGTCCGCTTTAGGCTTTGTTAATAAATATTGGAGGTTATCAAAAAACATGTATGCAACAGGAATAGATACTGTTTTTTGTACATATAACAACGCATCTAAACAGCGTATAAAATACAGGCTTAAGTCATGAGTTAAGTATACTAATATTGCAATCACAAATAATTTAAAATTAAATTCGTAATTTGATTGTATGTTTCAAATATTATACCATCTTATATATTCGACATATGACAAAATGTAATAATCATTATTTACAACATATTTATGAAAGTTAAGATATAAAATAAAATACATTTCGTGAGTCGATTTCTTGTTTGTTTCATATCATAAAAACTTACTTTTGAGAAAATGATGTTTAAAGTTTCAGAACTGAATTATTTATAGTAAGTATATGAAAAGTATATAACATTCATAAAATATATAGAAAACAAACAAATATTGCCAAAATTACCAATAACTCAATTTGACTAAAAATGGCGTAAAGAACAAACAAGAAATTGACTGACGATTTATTATTGAATGTACAAACAATTGTTTCTTAATATTTAGTCCGATAAAAAAATACAAAACTGGAGATAAGTCTGTAAACGAAAATATCTATTTAAAAATAGTCTGCTTAATAATCTGCTTAATAAATTTAAAATAATCAGAAGGATATTTATGTTTTTCACTAATAATTAATAAATAATATGTGACTAAAATAATCGTTTCGCGTATAAAAAACTTTGCAATAATTTAATTTTTATAACAATAAATAAGTCAACATAAAATATAAATACCTGATATAGTACTAACATTGAAAAACATAAAAAGCATTATATCTGTTGGTGATACAATATATTACATATGCAAAATTAAATGTATGTTTATTTATCAATATTCATTTATGGAAAATATGTAAAATTGAATAAGTATAGATAATTTTCATAATATTTACATGGTATGTTATGACCTATGTCTCTATAATTTTTGACGTAAATCACACGTTGACAGATAAATACATTTCTGTTCTAATCAGATTGACAAAATTACTTAATTCAATATTTACTATTGCAAAAATAGATCAATAAAACTAATCTTTCTACGATAAATAATATTTTAAAATATTGAATTTTAATCGAATCTTCCAAAGCCATCTTTACTAATTATTCTTTTTGTTTTTTATCAATTGTATTTTTTTAATTTTCTCAAAATGTTAATTTTATGGTAACCAAGCTGAAAAGTAAATCTACTTAATCGGTAGATTATTTTTATCTAATGTTTTAGTAGTTTTATATAAAATAAATAGATAATTTTCAGCCTTTAAATCATATTTGCACAGTTAAAACTGTGCGAGTATACTGTATAGCCTAGCAAGATCTGTTGAATAATTAGTGGTTAACTTGTTATATTGCCAACATTTTTTAAGAGCCTGACTGATTGGTCAGTTGACAATTTTATCATGTTGTTAGCTGATAATGTTTTACTATAAATTCAATTATATATATTTTTTATAAGCAAAAAGAAAATTACTACAATAAATATTGGACAGTTTTATATGATATAAATATTTGCAGTTCCATATATTCAAAGTTATACACGTACAATTTCCAATTAATATCTATGTTTTCTGTAAATATACACCTAAACAATTTTAACTTTTTATAGCCAAGAACATTGAGAAAAGGAAACTATCTTTTGCAATATATTATAAATTGCATCATAACGGGAAAAGATTCCCCTTAAAGATAGAGAAAACTGCAGAGACGCTATTTTTGTCATTGTTTCTCTGTCTCGGATTCTACATTCAGTTGTTTCTTCAATAGCCTATACATGCTTTTAACTTCTACAGTTATCACAATCACTGGAAAAACTGTTAGGAAAAACGAACCGAACTGTAGTTTATCATGAAAACGAAAACTACGCTAGTCCAAAGGGCGGCGACCCATTTTTCCAATGCTGTTCAGTTTTTTTTTTTTTTTTTCTAAAAGAAAACTTGAGTTTTTGTATTATTATAAGTGCGACGACATATAAATTTTATATTTTAAAAAATAATTATGCTGCGAAGTATGTTATAATTAGTTAATTACATGAGGTTGAATTTCCACTTTCTATTTTATAAATAAAAATTGTCTTAAAGGTAAGTTTCAATACCTATAAATAATTTTTAGTGATTGGAAAAACGATATAAATATATATATAATTAATATTTTACTTATAAATAGAATTTTAATATGAAAAGTTTTATATCAAAGTGATTGACAATCAAAATTACGATATAATGTTGAAGATTAAATTTTAGTTTTAGCGAAGATATATGTGGTATTCAAATTATTGCAAATTTAAGAATTGACATCTAACAAATAGTTTGAGATAGGTATTTTTTTATTTTTACAACGCTGAATTCAACGTATTGGAAACTATTATAATTTACAAAAATATATATTTTTGGCTAAAACTTAAACCATGTTTTTTATGTTTTTTACAATTTGTAGAACATATTTAAAAATATCCATAACAAATAATTTCTTAATTTACAAAGATAACCCTGTTAATTAATTAGAAGAACCAGAATATATGCAGGTATTCCTATTTGATTTCTAAAAAAATAAAAACTGAAAAATAGGTAAATTGGTGATATTTATCGCGATTAAAAAGGAACTATTTATCAATAATCAAATTTAATTTTATTTCTGTTATTTACTGTAAATGGCATTTCTTGATGAAAACGGACGTTGAGTTCGTTGAAACGTCAATTATTAATAAATATTAATACAGAGCTAAAACAAACATTTTAGCCAATTCAGTTTAAAACATACCTACATAAAATAAATTGTTATTGAAACTTATATCTTTTATCAAGTGAAAAAATATCAATAAATCTGTAAGCAGATATTTTTAACACGTTATTACTGAAATGCTGATGTTACTGAGAGACTAAATTCATTTGAAGGCAGTTAAGAAAAAGCAAAATATTTAAACTTGTTGATACCACAACAGCAGATACAAAAATGTTCAGCCATCTTGTACTTAGAACAAATGTTTCGACACAAGATTAATAAAACAAAAATGAAATGCAATAAGAAGATCGAATATAGCATAAAAAGAAAATGAGAAACATAAGGTGGTACATTGGTTGTTAATCGAAAAATAGCCTTCATATCCGTAAAGTTTTCAAGCCGCACTATAGTAGCTGTGTACCATCATCATAGTTACAAGAATATCAGCATCGCGACCCATCAAATGCCGGCATCGCGAATAAAAACGCACAAACCAGGCAGTGCGCTGTGTAGTAGTGCAAGTATACCCATCATTAATCACTCGCGTAGCAATTGTGTGAACATCGATTACGGAAAAGACGAACCACTCTTCAGGCCGCTACCGCGCTGGCTCTGTGTTCACGGGCTGGGAGAAAAGGTTATTAATTATTTTTGCCATCAAAAGGAAGAAGAAGAAATACTTTTCTTTTTCCCCATCATCATCCAGCATCGGTCCACTCATCTTCGAAGAGACGGAGATTCAAAAACTTCCAACGAGGTGCAAATTACAATACACGAGCATCAATTTTGCTAGCTCCGTTTTGTTTCCTGATGCCGTCCTGAAGGGATATTGTTATCCCCGCTCGCTTGCTAGATGTATGAATGTGTTCCCCGTTTTCTTTTTTTTTTTAAGTAGGCCCCCATTTTTCGGACGACAACGTTCTTAAAAATTGTTCGTTTCTCGGCGTCGTCTTGTCGCAGTACGCAAACATCTTTTGATCTAATTCGTTCGTGCATTTGCATGATTAATTGATGACGTCATTGTTACTTAGATTTGATGTCTATCACCATCTGCTCATACCTTAGTCTATGGAAGGACAGGCTATACATGCAACCGCTGTCTTCAATAACATTCATAAAGAATGCTTGTATAATGATTTTTTGTGTGATTTAATGGATCTATTTGAGTGGAAATACAATTACAAAATTATTTATATTTAAAATTAAATTTGTGAATTAATTTGAGAATTTTTATATACTCGTATGTCACTGAAACTGAAAACTATTCTATTTTAATTTTGAATTATGTTTCTGTAATTTATAAAGATTTAAAAAAAAATATAATTATTCCTATACTTACGAAAAATAGATCTATTTTTATAGCTTTTAAATTTTAACACAAATTTGTATTTTCTTTTACTGAATCTACTTATTATACAAAATTAATATATGTAATTAACAAAAGAACATTTCTTGAACTTATTATATGCAATATCAAAGTAAATTTTCTTAAAACAAGTAAAGATTTGTTCTCAAAAAGCTACTTGGTTTTTTTTTTACCTATTTAATAATAAAATGAATATTTGAAAATACAAATTTTTTCATAAATTATAAATTAATAAAAGATGATTATAAATTCGAATATTATTAATATTAATTAATTAATTAATTTAATATTTAAAGTCGAAATATTAAATATAAACTTCTAAAATTAATAAAATTAAAATAAATCGCATCAACCTAAAAAACTAAAATAAAAATAAATAAAAATATATAAAAATAGACCTTGAACAAATAAATGTTCGTATTGTCATTGTGAAATTTAATATAATAATACTCAAGAATATTGAGATTTTATATTTTTCCCAAAATTTCACAAGATACTCAGTCGTTGAATCGGCTGTTAAGCTATGCATCAACGACTGGCCAGTTTAACCGTAGATACGTATTTCGGTCTTTAGGACCTCATCAGTACGGTGCTGTGATCAGTTGCTGTGAGGCAACTGATAACCGATGTTAATTCTGGCTGCCTTTTATACGACTGAGTATCTTGTGAAATTTTGGGAAAAATATAAAATCTCAATATTCTTGAGTATTATTATATTAAATTTCACAATGACAATACGAACATTTATTTGTTCAAGGTCTATTACTATAATTGCTTATCGGATTACTGTATAGATGGCGTTGGTGGTATTTATTTACTTCTCATCGTCATCGCTTTGAAGTACTTGCTATAAAAGGCAGCCAGAATTAACATCGGTTATCAGTTGCCTCACAGCAACTGATCACAGCACCGTACTGATGAGGTCCTAAAGACCGAAATACGTATCTACGGTTAAACTGGCCAGTCGTTGATGCATAGCTTAACAGCCGATTCAACGACTGAGTATCTTGTGAAATTTTGGGAAAAATATAAAATCTCAATATTCTTGAGTATTATTATATTAAATTTCACAATGACAATACGAACATTTATTTGTTCAAGGTCTATTACTATAATTGCTTATCGCATTACTGTATAGATGGCGTTGGTGGTATTTATTTACTTCTCATCGTCATCGCTTTGAAGTACTTGCTATAAAAGGCAGCCAGAATTAACATCGGTTATCAGTTGCCTCACAGCAACTGATCACAGCACCGTACTGATGAGGTCCTAAAGACCGAAATACGTATCTACGGTTAAACTGGCCAGTCGTTGATGCATAGCTTAACAGCCGATTCAACGACTGAGTATCTTGTGAAATTTTGGGAAAAATATAAAATCTCAATATTCTTGAGTATTAAAAAATATATAAATTTATACAAATTGCATAAAATTTAAGCAATTTTTACAGAAAATTTAAAAATATTCTCCATACTATGAAATAAAGTAGGTCTTTTTTATAAATTCAATTTAATAAATCTACAAACGCATATAATCAATTTAATTTTAATAACATTAGCTTTAAAACAATACTGGCAAAACTAAAACTAACTTATTAAGTTATAAACATCTTTTTATTAAATCATTTGTTTTTTCTAAATAATTTTTACAATACAAAATTCTTTATATTATCTATAGGTATATAAAAAATTTTAAAACAAAAATATTTATTTGTTTTTGCTTTTTTTACTTGCTAACTAACTAAAAATAATCAATCAATATTTTTTATCCCAATTTTATAAAATACATTGATTATTGTTTTCAATTAATTTAAATGAAGGAGTGAACATGAACTGTATTTTATATAACTACGCAGTTATTATAATTTTTCAACGGCAAAACGAATCAGATTTGAATTGATTTTCAATAATAGCCAATAACGTTTTACATATAGAAAAAAAATCTGCTCGTCATTTATTTACTATATTCATTATCAAAAAGTGTAGAATTTATTTTATATACGTTTGTATTAACATATTTTTCATAACTTTAAATTTTTGTCTACAATTTTAAATTGAATAAATATTTAAACCAAAATTTATACATTTAGTAAAAGTACAAAACAAAAATTAATAATTCATAGCCAACCTGTATAAGATAAGATATATTGTGTGAATTTAAATAAATATTTGAAGGAAAACAAAACAAAAACTATTTCTAAAATATATTTCTTAACCTATATAAGTTTTCAATAATATTCTATTAAAATCAATCATATTAGAATATTAATAAAAATTTGAAGTATGTACTGGTATGACTAATTTACAAAATATGATTTTACTGTGGCGAAAAGTTAATAAACCTTTAAACCAGAAAAAATACTTTAAAAAGCTATATACGTATTTCGAAAGCCAAGCTTTTATCATCAGTAGCAAAAGATAAAGCTCAAGTCCTAATAAGCGATTTAAGGTTACACAAATACTCAACGTACTCAGTGGTCAAAGATTATTTTATAATTTATTTCTAAATAAATTTTTAGATACGTCTACTTTTCATCAAATATATATTATTTTTCTATTTTAGATATTTTTTATTATATATAATATTACAAAATTTAAACAAATAATTTAAATTGAATGTTGATAAAAATCACAAAGTGAGTGATGAAAAAACATCAAATATTTATGAAATGAAATAATTATTTGATATTTTTTCATTACACATATGTAAAATATTGGATAAATTTGACAGCAATAGTTTCAATTTTCTTCGCATATAGAATTTTGCAATTAGTCAAAAAAAAAATAATACGTACTTAAGTAAACCAGAGTCTAAAACTGATTTAGTAATACTAAAAGTAAAAATTTTCCATTTGAGAAAATTACACTGTAGGTATTACATTGTTTTTTTTTTTATTATTATTTTATTTTTTATTATTCATACACAATAGTAACAATATAAACTATTTCCACGCAAATTTCGCCTGTGTACTTACTTGTTCGCAAAAATTACGAACGATACTATGTCCTCTAATAGTCTACCAAGGTCGTTTGACGCATGCTAAAAATAATGGTTCGTATATACTAAGTTCAAATCATCATTACCTAGGTCCGGGTTTAGCTAAACTAGCCGGCTACACAATCGTGCCACTATTGCATACAAGCAGGCGTCGCATTTTTCCACACATACACACACATATACACACGATTTTTGCGCTAATAAAATGTGCAGAAAATCGGCAACATTGCATTTATATCGTCGCCACGAACAGACTATGTAATGTTAACCTTAAAACAATTGGTCGTATGTATGTGTACATTCTTACAAGTCAACATACTTTTAACGCTCGCTAAAAATAAAGTTATGTACGCAATAAGTTTCCAATGATAAGGACGAAAATTGGATAAAAAAAATTATGTGTTAAGCCCCATTGTATTTCTATTGTATTATATTCTAATTGCTCAACTATTTTTAACGTTTTTCAATCATTATTCAATACATTTGATTTTAGAAATGTATAAATTAATATATTTATTTTTACAATGAAATCGAATTTACGTCTTTGCATTTCAGCATTATTTTAATCAAATAAAAAATTCTTCAATAATTTTAATATAATAAAACTACATAACCTAAATGAATGAATTTTTGTTACTTTAGTGATATCAATTATATCTATTTTTATTTTTACACATTTAAAGAGAGAGCAAGCTAAATACAATATATAATAACAATAATATTCTGTATTGTTTTAAAAGTTCTATATCGTTGGTTTAATTTAAAAGTAAAAATGGTAAAAAAATATTGAATACGATAATATTTTAAGTAATTTAACACTTACAATGACAAATACTATTTATGTAATATAAAATATATTCAAAATCATTAAGAAAAAATTATATAATTTTTTTATTATTATTAAAAACTATGCTTATATTATAGTTATTAAGATACGAGTATGTTCTTCGAATTACATAAAAAATTATTAATCACATGACACATTAATTACATAACTTTTTTGCTTTAATTATGACACGTGTATAATATTAATAAAATAATAAAAAATTCTTAATTACATGAACCAATTTCACGAAGTTCATAAATATTTTGAAATTTGTCGTATTTCCATTACGAAACTCTTTAAATATACATAATATTTATAAATATTTTATAACTTCTTCTCATTAAACTTTGATTTATTAATTTTTTTTCTTGTTCTTCATTAATATTTAACAAAGCTTATTGAGAAAAATCATACTGCGCATTAAAAGAATATATTCCCACAAAAACATATCATTAAATATAATTTCAAAACTGAACATTATCAAGACGGCTAGTAGTTATGCTAAATGTGAACAGCAAATTTGAATTAATAAATTAAATTGAAACAACAATAAAAAAATATGAGTTTTTATGATTGTACATTAAAATATATGTACATACTTTTTTTGCCTTTTAAAAAAAAAAACTTTAGAGCAGAATATCATACGGTGACCTTGAAGTTAAAATTAGGTATTTCAAAATTGTATATAAATTTTTTTTTGCTGTAATCCAAAAAAATATATAAACTTGTATATGCGCAAAATATGACTGATTAACTATTTAAATCATTATATTTATATACGAGTAATTTCGAACAGAGTACACAAATTATAAATATTTGTGCAAAAAATATCTCATTTTTTAAAAATAATATTTCTATTATTGAATTATACGTTTAGCTGTCATTTGTTTTATGTAATACATTGTTTTTCCATAACGATTTGCTTTTGTTTTTTTTTTTTTTCATTCATAAAATAAACAGTTATTTGCCTAAGTAAACAGACATTGTTTTGCATTATCTTCAAAAATAATGTAATGTATTTTTACTTAAGAATCTGAGAAAAACAAATCTATCTTATATGAATATATAATATGTATTAGCGTACATGATTGTTGTGCATGTATGTATGGTATCACATCAAAATTATTTTATTTTAAATTTAATTTTATTTGATATAATTAAACTAGTGTGTGTAGATCAAAGCATCCCAAACTTTTATAAGCCGCGGCCCATTTGCAAAAACACAAATTTTTTTGCGACCCAATCGTTTGTAATGCATATTTTAATAAAAAATCTGCTGTGGCACCATAGAACCGACTACCATCGTATTAAATCAATTTATGAAATAGAAATATTTGTATAACAACAACTAGTGTTGGCATGGTAATTAAAAACAAAACTGTCTTGATATAAATATGCCACCTATTTACAAAATTATATATATATATATATATATATATATATATATATATATAATATATATATATCATATATATATATCATATATATATATATATATATATATATATATATATATCATAAAAATATAAAAAATTATAAAATAACATTTAGCCATATCGAAATATTCCAATTAAAAATGTATTAGCTATAAACTTGTTTGGCAACTTTTGTTAAACAATTTTTTTTGAAATATATCTGTTGCAAAATAAAGTAAATTACCACTTCCGGTTGGTAGGTCTTTACCAAAAGTTTACCAAATTGAGATATCCACCAAAGTTCTAATACGATATTTGCTCTACGCAGATGATTCGTATTACTACCTAATTCGTGCTTATCTGTAAAAATCTCGATATGTCAAATTCAGTATGATTACAGAAACCTCTCTTAACATATGTGAAGTGAGTTGTATAAAATAAAAAAGTTTAAATTTTTAATTCAATATACTTACACTTTCTTTAGACAAAACAACTACAGCATTAGAAATCTCGTCTAAAGAGTTTTTTTGTGTGTACTTTTAAGCCAATAATTTATCAAATTTTATTAAATTTTTAATTGACTCATCGTGGAAACTATATCAAAAATCTATATGATTTATACGAGCTAGTCCGTCCCATGAAAAAATACGTGTCTATAATGAAAAGTCCTTGTATGTTCGCGGGGCCATCGCGAGGGGCCATGCACACAAAGGGGGGTCGAGAGGGGAGACGTAGCTGATTGTAGACCGGGTGACGCATTAGATTAGACCGTTCGTAATAATACACGACGATTGCTTGCATTTAAAGTATATGTATATGTATGTGTGCATTCAATACAAACTGAACACTAACCTACGGTTCGCAATTCGTAATTTACCACCATTTTATTATTAATAATATTACTGCTGCGTCATACGCGTTCACTTTACAACAGCGCATGCAAAATTTTTAGTTTGGATTATTAAAATAAAATGCTCGGACGATAACAGTATGAAGTGATAAGAAACGTACTGTACTTATATTTCGATTTTATTTTTAAAATTCTTTGAATATATGACAAAAGCGTGTGTGTGTGTGTGTGTGTGTGTATATATATGTAAAACATAAATATTTACAATATCATTCGAAATATAAGTAGTGTCCAATTTCATAATAATGCATATTATTACAAAATGGTGTCAAAATTTCAAAAATAAATTTCAAAAGTAAACAAATTTTTTACGAAAAATTTATTAATCAGTACAATGTTTGTTTGTAAATCAAACAAAGTTTTATACATCAACAAAGAATGTATTTTTATTATTTATAACTTTATTTCATTTTAACTTGCAACAATCAAAAATAATTTTGAATCTCAAACACCTTGTCCAATTTCATGAATTCTACATAGAGATATGTGTTTGTTTTCGCGAGCTTCAACCACTAATACTAATCTCTTCGAACTTTTCCCTGAAGATGGCCTAGAATAAGGCCGAAAACTCGGAATTAAATTCAAATAGAGTTTTGAATTATTTAGCCCTACATTGAAGACCGATATCCCAATATCTCCTATTTTCTAAACATAATCTTACGGTCAAAATCTTACATTTCTATATATATATATATATATATATATATATATATATATATATATATATATATATATATATATAATATTATTTTGGCGAAGATATCTTGTATTTGTATGTATAAATTGTCATAAAAAATATCATAATTATATGTATGCATATATTATAAACGTTATTTTACGGTTTTGTAATAAATATATTTACACTGACGATGTGCGTTTACATGGATATTCAATAATAAATATTATAGATATTATAAATGTGTACACAGCGAAAACTGTGAAATATATAATGTAGAAATATTGTTAATTGAAAAAGATAAAAGTTTTTGCAATAAACTCAAGATAATTCTTTAATTCTATAATTAGAACTATAGTATACATGAAACATATACGAAGTATGTCGTTGATTGTAGCAATGCAACACAAGAGTATATTGCTGTAAAATTTATGAAACTGGAGATGAATGTTTTTAAAATCGTGATACGTGACTTTAGGTCAGTGTTAAAATTATAAATACATGCATATAATGTTTGTTTAAATTTAGATTAGAATAAAATTTGTCGTAGTAGATTAGAGAAAACAATAAATTTATTTCGTCGAATTAATTTACGCAAGTTTATTGATTCGATTTTCGTACAGATAAATATAATTAAAGATTTTGAAAGACAATGTTATTTATAAACGTAGAATTTTACTATGTTTATATAGAATATTGCTCACAATTTAGAACAATATTTGAAAACATACAATCAAGACGATACATATTAGCTTTTAAATTATTAAAAACGATTTAAAAATTATTCTTAAAGCAATAAATTCGGTATAATAAAATAATTTTTCTTAAAAGTACTTTCAAGATTCATTTAAAATTACGTATAAAATGATTTGTTTTATAATACCAAATTTAATTTGAAAAAAAAAATATTTTGAATTAAATAATTGTATTTTTTTTTTCATTAGCTTATATGTTTTTAGTGTAAAATTGTGCAAATTTTTTGAACATAATTTTGACCAACTAAAAAATAAATATTTTGCGTAGTAATATAATATAATTTATCAATTCGCTGATTAGCAAAAATCATAGCTAAAAATATTGCTAAACATAATACATTATAAAATCCATAAACATAATATATTTATTTATAATTCTTTAAAATTTATTCTCGTTTTAAATTTTATAACTCTTTTAGTTTAATCTATCATTGATAAATAATTCGAACACAAAATATAATCTGTGAAATATAACTTAATCCGTACCTGTAGGTACAATGTGCACCTGATAATATATATATATATATATATATATATATATATATATATATATATATATACACGTACATACTTGCAAATTAATATAATAGAATTTTGCTCGGAATAACGCAGATAAAATTTTATTACGATTTAAATGGTAATATTCATATTTTATATCATATTTTAACAAGTTTTCAACAATGATTAATTCATCACTTTCATGTGATATATTTGCATATAATAGTTGGAAAACTTTATGAAATAAAGTCAAATGAAATTATTATAATGTTAGGAAATATATACATACTTATTCAGTATAGATACTGTAAAATATTTAGTTTGTAATAATGCAGAAATCTAAAATCCGCTTTAGACGGCAATAATTTGTTAATAATTTATGAATAAATATTTGAGACTGATTTATTTTCAAAAAATATTTGGGACACACTTGTGAGAACTTGCGCATTCATGTCATCTAACACTACTACCAACTGATAGCAAATAACCCGCAATAGCGGATTTTTTTTGCAATTTAATTTTAATATAATAAATTCTAACATAGTACAATTATAATAAAATAAAACAGCTTCAAGTTATAGTTCTGTATTAATATTTATTAATAATCGACGTTTCGACGAACATTCGTGTTTATCTTTTTTCCTGATGAAGACAAATGTTGAGTTCGTCGAAACATCGATTATTAATAAATATTAATACAGAACTATAACCTATAGCTGTTTTATTTTAATTATAAATTCTGAAAAGTTTTTCACTTCGATAATAAATGTTAAATAAATTAATATAAAAAATGTAAATATTCCACATACTTGCAAATGCAACATTCGAAATTATTATATAGCAATATTCAAGTTTGAATATAAATTTTAAGTATGTTACTTTTCTGGTCTGTGCATATACCTGGTTTTTCGGGTCGGGGGGAGGGGGCACCTATCAAACCCAGCCATGGGTGGGTCAATTAACCTAATCATTCAAGGCCATTTGTATCCATTACAAACTATTTTTACCCTTTTTCGTTTGTGATTATATCTACCGTAGACTGACCTAGCCTAATACACTAGCATTTGTTGCCTGCCTGGTCGCATACGAAAACAAAACAACGACAAACGGTTGAAAAAAAAAATTGAGCATCAACAGTAATGACGCGATGACGTCATTCCGTCAACAATTCCGTGCGATGCGCTTTTTTTCTGCTCGTTCACGGCTTGCTTGTTTTATGATTATTTACTTTTATTTTGCATGGTCGACCTGTATTAGCCAAGTGTCATGGTCAAGAACACAGACAAAAAAAAAACCGAATGTTTTCAGAATGTAGACAGTCAATTGTTTGTAATCATCATTAAAACATTGAGACAAATGAAGGTGTAATTCTCATTGAAAACAATGTCATTCTTCTATTGCGGATCTGATTTAATTGATATTTTCGTACAAATAAATTGTGTGAAAAAGTATAAAAATATTTTTTTGTAGTTTTAATTTTACTACATTTCAGTTTACCATATAATTTATAAAAGAAAATCGACAATATAATTAAAATATATATTTATTTTATGTTTTTTAAATTCAAAAGTAACAAAATTGAATATAATTTTAAAATTTTTTTTAGCGAATGTCTATTACATAATTTTGCCTGATTACGTATTAATTGGAAATGAGTGAGAAAATCGTAACTTTGTTAATTTTGTGAATTTAAAATTTCACAATTAAATATTTCAAATTTTTAGATAAATCTTAATTCATAATCTGTATTGTTTTGCTGAAGATAAAAAATAATTGCAAAACAGAAATTATTTTTCAAGAATTTTAAATAATTAAAAAAATTTTTAAATACTGTCAGAACATTAAATATTATGTGCGCAAATAACTTGCAAAAGAACATAAAAAATAATAATAAACAAATTTAATTACCGTAAACGTTTATGAATTGTAGAGAAAATTCGTAGTACTAATATATGAATCACATACAATACTTTGATTTTAAATTCTATTTACTAACAAATTTATGAATTACAAAAGTATTATTAGCTAATTAATTTTTTCTTTAATAAATCAAATTTCGAATAAACTAAAATGCATTATGAGTCACTTATTTTTCTGTGGTATCAAATACAAAAAATTGAATTAAATATACGATGTAATTTTTTCGTTTGATATATATCGATCAAGCAATTTTTCAAATATGAAAGTGATTCAAATATGTTGAAATTTCGTACCGAAACATACGTTAAGTATTAAGGAAGCAATTAAGGGCATTATTTATTTTAATTGAAATTTATTTAGATTTTTAAAAACAGGTTAGTTGACGCAGTTAAGAAGCCGGTTTCTTCTCTATAATTTTGTTCGATTTTTTTCGAAGATTGCAGTCCAAGTTTCGTAATGTTTCATATTATTATTATTTTCAAGCAAGTTTAACTGTGTTCTATTCAGGACATTTGTGTAAATGGAAAATTTATTCTTAAATTATTACCTTCATCAGAATTTAGCTAAAAAATAAAAATAAATTAAATCGAATAAAGAAGATGAAAAATTAAGATACCTGAAACTTCAAATTTTTATTCTATCTTTCCAAACCGTTTCCGAATTGCTTTTAACAAAAATGCTTTTGTTTCAATTCGTAAAGTATTATATTACTCATCGATACTACTAATAGTCTACAGTAACAGAATATGGCATTGCGCAATTATTGTACGTTTACATAATACTGTCCTAGCTAACTGAAATGTTATACTAATAATTAAATGCATGCCGTTTATTGGAATTACAATGTTATCATTGGGATATTCATATCAATTTCTCAAAAAACAAAATGAATATATTATAATAATGTAAAGGAAAAACATCGTTTACAGTAATCATGATTTTTTGTTTATGTTATTAATTTTTACTCAAATTGTTTTCATCCATAAGCAATAATCTTATTTGTATGCATTTTTTTTAAATAGTTCAGGTTCAAGAGGGTATCGGATCTCTCTTTCGTAAATTAACATCCTGGCAGGCTGGTACGAAGTAATTTTAATTTTGTTCATATAAATATATGAGGCGTATAGATGCAAAACTCACTATTCGACAAAAAGTGAAAAATGAGATTTTGCGCGATTTAAACGTAGAATTTTACGAGGAATACGATATTTAGGTTAGTTAGAAAAAAAACTCAGTATTTAATATGAGAAACACTCTTTAAAGTTTAGTGTTGGATGCAAAACTCACTACTTGCGTTGATAGTTTAGATGCAAAAGTAACTGTTTGCTTTCCACCAATAAAAATTTTATTGGTAGAAAGCAAACAGTTACTTTGTATGAATTAATGATGTATAAAACCAATGATTCACAATTTTAAATAAGTATTGCCATCTAGTAACAAGATTTTATCATCAAAATACAATTACACTTAGCTATAACAGTTTTTTGCAAATATCTCAGAACTTAAAATTTGCAAATAGTAAGTTTTGCATCTATACGACTCATATATAAGTTACATATTTATTTTCAAATTTAATTGAAAGAATGTTTAATGCATAATTTATTTACTGTTTATTTTAAAATATGTCTAGCCAATAAAAAATTGTGTTTATGTTTTTTGGGATATTATTATCATTCGGTTATAATTATCAAAAATCCTAAATCTCGATGTGATCACATTAAGCTGTAATTGATATTAGTACGTTTCTCAAAAAACCTTTAGCAACAAAAACTTGTCGGTTTTCACTCGCAAAAATCATCATATTTTACAAAGTTGAAACAAAAAAAATACAGAAGTTTTATTCAGTGTTGCATAACCAGTTTTGAGGTGTGTTACTGCTTTTACTGCCATCTTTCGGCCAAGATTTATACATCGCGATTATATATGTAATGCTATGCAGTTTTCATATCTTCACAAGAAATCCGGACAAAGTAATATTATTTCGAAGTTTTTGTTTCGAGTTGCGTTCACTTGTTCGTCGTATACTATTATAGATGTTCTTTTGTTTACTGCGTAATTTATTATTCGGTTACAATTTCTAAGTGCACTTAAAATGAAGTATTATCCAATTTTCTTGACGTATTATTTATTTGATATCTTTTTTGAAATATGAATTTAATGATGGGATAACTATACAGTTATCAAAGTCAATCAAAATGTAGTCTTCCCGAAAAACAAGTAATTAAATTATAATTTGAAATAATAAATAAATAATTATTGGATTATAAATTTCATATTTTTATAAATTTATTACTAATATGAAACAAATATTTTGATATAAGAAATACGTTACTCTTATAACGATGGAAGTAATATAATTTTTAAAAAATATCAGATTTT
Organism: Clivina fossor; assembly: GCA_963966155.1. Lineage (NCBI taxonomy): Eukaryota > Metazoa > Arthropoda > Insecta > Coleoptera > Carabidae > Clivina > Clivina fossor. The sequence goes on along the minus strand of OZ014565.1, from coordinate 6,697,464 downwards.
GGATTCAAATTTATTAAAATAATTACTATAACGACAATGATTCGTCAACTGATTTTAATTTTCCTAAGGAATATAATTTGATTGCTTGTTAATATTAGAATAAATATTTTAGAACACAAATATTTATATCAATAATTTCGCAACTACATAATTTTTAAAAACATTCAGATTTGGTTAAAAAATTAAAAAAAAATCTAAAATCTTAAAATTCTACATAATCTATACTTTCAAAATTGTATAAATTTTTATTTAATAGCTTAAAAAAAAACTAACTTCTTTTTACAAAATTATTCAGTGTCCAGACTATGTCAATGTTCCCATTCAAAGTAATTAAAACAAATTTGAAAATATATTTCCATATAATTTGAGACTTTGTATTCAAATGTTTGGAAAAATTACGTTTAATTTGATTTGAAATTATTTAAAATATCTTGTTGAACAAGGCTGTTAACCTCCGACTATGTCATAAATATGTAAAAAAAAACACGAATAATTAATATAAAAATAGTTATTACTCACAGATATTTACATATGTTAATAGGGGCGCACTTAAAGATTGTCACCAAGGTGTTTGAAGAAGACAGTTTTCGTAATCTTACCTGAAAAATAAAAATAAAAATGTCAGAATTACGTTTACAATAAACAAACATAATTGTATCAAATAATGTAAACAAATGGTTTATTGTTAAGTTTAAGATTTATAAATCATAAGAATAATTCAGCGATTATTTATCTGTCTGTATCTACATGAACATAAAACTGATCAGTAAATGAAGCGCTTTAAAGACATTTAACAATGGGTTTGTACGATTGAATCTCTTGCGTTTTACTGCAAAACGCCGCTGTAAGTGATGCAGCGGTTTGCCATTTACATAACATGTAACTGCGAAGAACATACAATTGAACAACAAACATTGACGCAGCAGTAAACAGTAGACGCAAGTGTGCGAATCGAATATAGCTCATGTAACTTGCCTAATTAATTAAACGAAAGCAGAAAACCCGAGTTTAAATCCTGGCGAGGCCAATACATTTTTCCAAATTTATAAAATTTTCTAATTATATATTAATTCACTGCGATTAAGTGGAAATTAAATTATTTGTAAAACTCTTAGCGTCATCGCAGAAAAAAATGCTTTAATAAAGAAATCATAAGTGACAAGATTAACCATCAGATTTTGTTTGGACACTTTTAAAGATAAAAGAAACAAATTATTGCTGACAACAGACAGATGTTCCATATTATTATATAACATTTTATTAAATATAAAAATAAAAAACAATCAATTTTAATTTTGTATAAAAGAATTACACTTACTTAAAACTGTCCTTCCATATCTTAATCAAATTACAACCATTTTAGTCTCAATTTAAAACTCTAGATAAACTAAAACTATCCTATATCAGTACTATGAAATCTATAATGACAAATAAACGAAGTATCTACTTAATTTTAAAAGCAGAAATAATAAGTGTAAATTTTTTCGTTTTCTAAAAAAAATGTAAATTTCCAAATAGCATAGCTAATTATGCACACACGTGCTAATGACTCAAGTATAATTATAATAAGCCCGTTGTTAACCTCACCCAAGTGTGTGCGGTATTATTTTATATTCTATTCATATAGGTAACCATATTCAAACACAGCGAGCGACTATCTCTCGATTTGTTAGACGACGGCGACGGGACCTACCTTGAACTAATCACTAAAGGTAAGCAACGTTCTTATCCAACTAATTTTAATAGCTCCCGATTTTTTATTATGTTTTATGATTATATTTATATGTCTAGTTCATATGATTATATGATTTATTTTATTTCATTCCGTTTGTCGTGTAAATGACTTTTTGTTTCGATTGAAATTGTTTTTAACTAAAACTACTATAATTTATTTTATTATTATTTCAAATAAATTAAAATAATATTTACATGTAACAAACACTTTGCTGTATTACAATATTTATATAATAATTATATAAATAAATAGCTGCATTAATTTTATCATCAATATTTATATGAAATTATTAATTTACATTAAAATAAAAAAGCTTTCGGATTAAGTTCTGTACTTATTTTATTCAAAAGTCGACGTTTCGATATAATCTACGTATATCTACAGGAAAAATATGCAAATGACATAAATAATAAACAAAACTAGGTTACTAGGTAACAAAGTAATTAAATTAAAAAGTTTATAAATTATTAAAATAATAATAATAATTTATAAATTATTAATTAAAAGAAACCAAATTTTATTTAAATCAATGTCTTTAGACTGATTGTTATTATTGTTATTATCTTTTTCTTTATAAATTTCTATTGCTTCTCTTATCAATCTACTATTAATATTGTTGGATCTTGCAATTATTTTAGAACAAAATTTCCCATCGATAGCCAATTTCCACTTTATTAAACATTTAAATACATAAATCCCTTAAGACAAAATAAAAAATCAGAAATGATTCCTGTTACTAATTATATAGAAATGAATTACAAAACAAAATGACCGTAATACCAAAAAAAATAACCTCATCTAATTGACTTATATACATTAATAAATCGTTCACTACCCCATAATGCATCGGTAAAACAGTTCAACCAATTAAGCTCGTGTACTGCCCACGTCCCAAAGCTAACTACTCAACAACATGCTAAAGATGAGTCTGTATCCCTAAGTAAAAAAAAAAACCGGGTACGTCTGGCTGAGTCTACAATCAACTATTCTCGATGGACTAATTTGGGATTTTAATTTCAATTATAGAACATCAGTTTTAATTGTCTATGGTCACGGTCAATCGGGCAGCGTTGCTGCTAACGCGATCCGCTAACGACCAATGAATGAAGAGAGAAAAAGATTTCTGCATCGTGATTATAATCAGATGAAAAATATAATTTCATCAAATAAGTTATTAGTTTATATACCTTGTATATACTGGAATTAAGTTATTAAGTTTATGGATAATTAAAAAAAGGAAAAGAAAAAATTTATTGGACAATTTATTAATATCGTATAGGTTCATTAATTTTTTTTTTAATTTAATTTGGTTCGTAAAAGTCTAGATTTTGATATATGGTTGTACTGTACGACCTTTTATGACTATATATTATTAACTTATTTATTTATAATTTAACATATTAATTTTATTATCTTTTAACATGTGTTTCAATTACGAAGCAATTAAATTTTTAATTTAGATAGTTTTTAAATGTGCAAGTCGTGTATTCGAATCCGAGCTCATCCATAATAAATCTCTTTCTAATAATTTAAACTACGATTAAAATAATTTTGTTACTAATTAATAATTACTGTGTGTAACTAAGAAATTCAAAATAAATAAAGCAGTCTTTTGTAATCATGATTTTTCGCTTAGGCAAAAAAAACTAGGTAACAAAATTCCTAGGAGCCTGTTTCTATTTTCTGTTTATGTAATTTTTTCCTGATGATGATGTAGGTAGAGTACGTCGAAACGTCGATTATTAATAAAAATTAATACAGAACTTTATCCTAAAGCCGTTTTATTTTAATATTATGAGTTCTGAAAGATTTTAAACTTTGTTTCATTTACTTTGCAGTTACATATTATGTAAATGGTTTTGCAGTAAAACGTAAGAGAGTCAATTGAACAAACCTATTATTAAAAAGAATAACATCGACTTACAGTTCTCATCAATTTTCTAAATTAATAAATTCATTTTCATAATATCTAAAATCAAATCGTAAAGTACTTGATCACAAGTCATGTGATTCTAAAAAAAAAACCAAAGAAAAGCAAAAAACATATGAGCCATCGTCGATGTATATCTTTGTGCGTCGATCATACAGCTCCCAGCTTCGGCCCGCCGGTCGACCGTCACTTGTCATTACATAACCGTTAGTGACCACGGCGCTCTGCGATGCGAGAATGAAAAAACGTTGCCGCGGGCAAGGCACGCGCGTACGTACCAGAGAAACTACTCCGCGACGGCCTTGAGCTGGCGGACATGCGCACTCAGGCGCCTGCCTATAAAGAGAAAGAGACAGAGAGAAGAAGAGAGAGAGCTGTTGGTCAGCGAACGTAAACCTGGCGGCTAGTTTGCGCTTCGCAGGAACAGCAGGAATTGTAAAATGCGATAGACAGACACGTTGATGTGGGTTTTTAAAGTATGTTTCAAAATTAAATTAAATAATTTTTAATACATAATATCAGATAATGGAATAATATTTCTGAATTATATTTCAAATTTGTTTTATAACTTGCCAACAAAATGTTTGAGTCATTCATTTAGAAATTTCAAAGCGAAACGAATTAATTAGTTAGAGAAAAATTAATAATATTAATTTTTTATCATTTAAATAAGATAATAGATAACGAAATTAAAGATTATCCAAGATAATAGATAACTAAATAATAAGTATTAGCAAGACATTTTTTTATACAAAACCTTAACGGCCATTTTTGTAAATATATAGATAATAAATATTCGGATAAACTTTTATTAATTACATAAAGTAATTAATATTATTAAATAATAAAAATGGCTTAAAGTTGCCACAAATTATTATTATCGAAGAGAGAAACTTATTGACCTAGGTCAAGATAATTTATTTACGTTGTATGTTGTTAAATACATGTCCTCTTCAAAAATAATTGACAATCTAATTAAATTAACAACGTTTCACGTAACTGACCCTTAAATATTAAGACCTAAACATAAATACAAGCAAAATAAAATAAATTATCGTAAATTATCAATCTAAAAAAACACTGTAGATTCTAGCTATTCAAGGTTAAAATGCCAGAAACAATATTTCATTTAATTTTCGTATTTATTTCCATTCAGACAACGATAATTTAAAATTTTCTCACAATTATTTTTTTAAATAAATTAATATTCAGTTTTTTTTTGTGTAAATGACGCACTTGTTTCTGGCTAATTTGATTCTAGAAATCATGTATACTGTAATATACATTTCTGTAATTTTACTTAACTATTATCAGTAAAATAGCAGCATTGACATAATATTACATTTTTTTTGTAAAATAGTAAATTTACATCAATTTTTTATGGAGTAAGTATTAAAATAAAATGATTTAATAATATATTAAATTAGTCATAAAATTTATTCAGATAGCTCTAGAATTTTATAATAAAATTCTAACGCATATAAGCGGATACTTTCTACTACGCTGAACATATGTCAGCAATATTATACTATATTATATTATTATTATATTAAAAAATTTGATCTTATCAAAAATTTATAGCTATATTTTTATATAGATACTGACAGAGAATTTGTAACTTATAATAAGAAATTAATATGATATTTATCTAAAAAATTTATATGTAATTAATTATATTAATATGTTTAATGTCATCATTATTTAATATTTTTATAACTATTATAAATATCAGGGTTAATCAGGATAATACATTTAGTATTTTTTGTAATTAAAATCAGTGTTAGTACATTTTTGACAAATATTTTAATTTTACAATATAGAACAATTACTTATTTTTGGTTAATTTTAATACTAGAAATAGTCTATATAGGTCCACTTGTCTTAGTGTAAATTTTATCAATTTTACCAAAGTCAGATTTTTACAAAAAAAATAATATTTTTCTTTACAGTGAAGCAATTTACCTACTCCAAATGTTTTTAGTGTGTAGATTATTACATTAAAGTTCCTCTTTCGTTTTTTCTGACTTCATAACGATTACAAATCACAGCAAAAAAAAATTATATAAACAATATATTTATTAACACTTTGCAGTAACATTATTAAAAAAAAAAAAAAAACTCAAGTAATAGTACACCTGTAAGCATATTAGATAAATATAAAATACTGTTGCTAATAAAATATCTAATCAGTTTTTGGTTCCGTTAATGTAGATCGTAAAAAAACCACTTGGTTGATAAAATATAACTTGTCGCATAATTAAAACAAATATATATCAAATTTATGAAAGTTTAGAAATACTAACTATATCTAAAAACTAAATATATATCACTGAAAACCAGTTTGAGACTATCTATACGAGGTTAACTTTTTCTGTTAATTTAACGTAAGCAGAATTAATTCCCGATATTTTTCGATAAATTTACCGATTACTATTCAAATTGTTATATAATTGAATAATGTAAATTTTAATTCAATTTACCTAGCTTTCAATTTTCTTTATCATTTATGATCGAAAAATTATTAAAGTCTAATGTAAGTTTTCTATTAAGCAAAATGCTTCTGAAATATTTTCATCGTAATTAGAGTAAATATTGAATAATAATGAAACTAATTTATAGATTATAGTAATCGAATATTTAAAAAAAAGTTCAGTTAATGTATAACTTTTATGAAAGGTTAATAAAAATTTAAATTTTAAATTAAAAATTCTTTTTAAATTTTAAGTTAAAAATTCTAAATATTGATGTTAACTATAACAACAATTTTTTGAAACTTAAGTTTAGAAAATATTTAAGTAATTATAATGTTGGAGAATATTTCAAACTAAACAATATTAAACTTACTAAAATTATTTAACCTTAGAATACTAGACTATTTTTAATACCAATAAATAAATATTCGTAAAATTGAAGATTTTTGAAAAAAATTGACGCGTTTGATATGTAATGCATTATATTTTATTAATTTCAAAAACAAACATAATATTTCAATGTTTTTAAAATTAATTTTCATAAATAATAACACAAAAAAAAACATGTTGATCGTAAAACTTTTATGACTGTCCGATGTTAAACAATCAAATTTTAATTATGTATATTAATTAGTATGGATATGTAAAGATATCTTATTATAGCAAATATTGCATACAGTGCAGAAATGATTAAGACGATACGTCTGTAAATTGCAACATACTTAATATCAATATCTGAAATTCCTCGGTCAGGTCGTGTCACATTTGTAACATTCCCAGCGAGATTGGTTGCACATGCTGTACATTGTTACATACATACAGACCATAAACTCTCGGATAACTTAACTATCATATAGTAATATAATGCCTCTCCCAACATAAATTATACGAATAAACGATTCCTCTCACAGTTTCAAACTATTTATAATATTTCTTTCTTTACGTACTTGTAAAACAAAGATTTGTTAAGTTGTTCAGCAAACACTTTGTAAGGTTATCAATTTATTAATTTTTTGTTTTTAATAAAATTATTAATAATTTATACTTTTTGCAAAGTAATGTTATCATTTAGAAGACTTTTTTCCATATTAATCAAACATAAAATGTGTATTTTAGAAAAAATATTTTACATACAAAGTTTTTTATTTTACTACAAATAACAAGGCGATTACTCGCAATCGTGGTTATCTCAAAAGTTAACATTGCTAATAATATATGATAAAAGGAGTTAGCAATATAAACATGTTCTATGAATTAGTAGTTATTGGGAAAAAATAAAACATTTTCATATTGTATGACTGAATAACAAAAAGTTCTCAAATTTATTCTTCTTTAGTAGCCGTTTTTTCAAATGAATCGGCACTGTAATTTTGTATTTTTGACAATTTTATTGATTTTGTGTTTATGTAAGACAAACGATACGTGTAAGCAGGTATGAAATATGAAAACACTAGATATTATATATTACACAATAAATAAGTTGTCTTAACTTTAAAAGTCTATAAATATTTATTTGAGTTTGCAATTGCATAACATAACAAATAAATCAAATAATTGACGATAGATTAATTATCGATATTGAGAACATTAGTATTAATTAACAATAATGATTTGTGTTTGTCGCATATACTTCAATTAACCTGTCTTTCAAGCTTTGTTACGACTATATAGAATTATAAGTAATAGTGCTAATATAATTTACCTAATGTGACTGAAATATCCTGTTGTTAATGCCGTGTCATACTCTGTATATATCTATATATACCAATCAACATTACTAGATTTCATTAAAATTATATCTTTAATTATATATATTGATTATTATACAGGGTTATGTACAATATTGTAAAAAAACTTCCAACAGTTACAAATGACATACACAATAAACAAACAGAATTTACTTTATCTTATTTTTATCCAGAAGTTGCGGCTGATCAAATAAAATTTTTTACTATAAAATTTATTATGTAATTTATGTAAAATCATTCAGTAATAAATTAAGAGAAGTAGAAACATATATATACACAATCACGCCATGTGCCCAAAAGGATGTAGCACAAACTCTTTCCACTATCCCAAAATCAGTTTCCTTCAAACATCCGTATCCAGACAAGCAACTGCAGCTTCATCCACATTCATAATACCTCTCATACATGCTCTTCTATTCCTACTAATTGGAAACTTTCGCTCACGCAAGCCACTCTCCCAATTATACCAGTTCAACTAGTCATCGGAAATCCACGTAAACGTATACCTTCAAAATCATTCATATAAATTCTTTTAACCAAACGTTCATTAGACATTCGCTTTTTAGATCTAGTACAAAAAACTAATACTTTTTCGCTACTAGTATTGCTAAAGCTAATTTTCTGTTATTATCTTGGTTATCAAAACATAAACGATTTATTTTACATATAGAGTATAATAGTATATCTTCATTTTCATTAAATTAATTTCTACACAAAATATAAAAAATGTATATATTTTTAGAAAGAAAAAATCTAATGATAAAAAGTTGTTCAAACACGTAACGTATAAATGTAGGAAACTATTTCTTTTTAAAGTATTTGAAGAATTGTTAAATGACAAAGTAATGTTGTATATTTCGGTAGAAAAATGTAATCGTGTGTGTGCGTATGTGCGTATATGATAGCCTTGGGTGTCACGAGAGTCCTTGGTATGCGTTAATTACACTTGTCATATTATCTATTTCGAATCATAAATTATTTTGTACATATTGTCACTTAAGCGTGGCCAGGTTCGCTCATGTGATAATTAAAGTGAAATTTAAAATATAAATATATGCGGTTTCTATACTTCTAGACACATGTTGAATTTAGCTATCTATAGTATATTTCATATAATATTTTTGTAAATAAATCTGTTTCATATCGAAATATATTTATAATTAGTTTAACAAATTTTTATTTAAAAAAAAAAAACGATGCAAATATTTTAAGTACTTTTATAAGTATAAATATTTCTTAATTAAAGCGAGGTTTCCACAAAATATTTTTAATAATTCATTTTCAATTATTCGTTATTAAATAAAAAGGTTTTTGTTCACAGGTATCATAATTTATTGATCATATTAAAATTAGATCGTTTTATCAATTTTACCATTTAAATGAATGCAAAAAACCAAATTCAGTTTTGTTAAAAACGTGTTTAGACGTTTAATTTCGTGTTTAGTTTTAATAAAGCATTAATGATCATTAACAATGCCTCGTAAGAACTCTCACTTAATCTATTTTCATGTGAATTTAGCGTACAACATAATTCTGCATTTCTAATTCATCTTAAATATTACAATGCTGAGTTAAATTCTTCAAAATAAACTTAATTCATTATTTAAATTCTTTTTCAATTAATTCATGTTCAGCTCTGAAAATATATACATGTTTCCTTTTACAAGTTTGCATTGAAACTAAAAATTATAAATTAGAATTTTGATTTAAAATTAAATTAAGTTATAAAGAATCGTTGGTTAACATTAGGTGAAAAGTACATATTAATGTGATAATATAAATAAAAATATTATGTTCAGAATGTTGAATATGTAAACAGTAGAAATTCATATTTTGGGCAAAAAATAGATTAATGTATGATGAGTGTGAAATTGAAAAAAAGTCGCAAAAGTTGGTATTAGTCAATTGAGATGGTTCGGTCTTCTTGAGCAGACGTCTAAAGAACGTTTTGTTAAAAGAATATATATAAATAATTTTGAAGGTATACGTCTCCATGACCGTGGATGAGTTAGATGGAAGGAGAATGATTCAGTGAGCAAAAGTTTCCAAGTAGTAGGAATAGAAGAACACGTATGAGATAGGTTAGATGAATGTGGATGAAGCTAGAATTGCTTGTCTGAATAGAAATGTTTGAAACAGAGAAATGAGTTTGTGCTACACCCATTTGTGCATGTATATATGTATCATTCATAATTTTAATTCAAAATATTAAATGAAAAAAATCCCTTTAATGGTTACTAACACATATTAAATATATAAATAAACAGAAAAAATCACAAACAAAATTAAGTTATTAAACATAATATTATGAAACATATTATATAATTATATATCTATAAAAATAAAACATACATAATTCTTGTTAAGAAACAAAAAGTTAATCAAACTTAGCGACAAAGTATAGTTCAAAAATGAATAGTTGCCCAGAAGCGAGTCATTAAAATTATTATAAAAACAAATTTATTTTCGAATCGATTAGGAACTGTTAACTGCATACATAGACTTTTCTCGTTCAATTACAAGAATCAGTCATGCAGTGAAACAAGATTTTTTGAATCTACTACTGGTATTGGTAATACTGGTAGATATGATATTACGTAACAATTTTTATCACATAAATCAAAATGATAATTTCATATTTAAGATCTCAATGAAAATAGAAATAAACGTTGTAGTAGAAAAAAATATGATACTAATTATACATTTCTCTTTTAACTAGATGAATATAAATTGAAATTCCGGATTAACTATATATAATTATTAATATTAGAAAAATATTGTATCCATAAAGATTTGCTCATTTACGGTAAATAAAATGTACTAGTTTGTTATGCACTTGGAATTTGCTGTTACTAGAAAAGCATCAATATTTTAACGAAATTTATGAAATAGAAAAATTTCAATAAAAAAAAAAATAATTAACAAAAAGTACTTGCTTTGTAGTAAATAAATCTAAATAAATTGACAAAATTTAGCTATTTTATATCAAATTGATCATAAATTAATAATTTCAATTTTGAGTTTAAACAAATGATATTTAAAAATTTATTTTTTTCCCTAATTATTAGGTTAAGTTTTGCTATTTTTATCAGTTTTACAATACAACAAAATAGTCTCGTAGAGAATTCTTTTATAACACTAGTGCTGTAATGTAACTCTCAAATTTTTTATACTATTCTATATTCTATATTCTTCAATCTATATTTGTTTCAGACAATTGTCAAAATTCGAATCGTGACATGTCACTTTTTTTTTTCTTTTAGTTTATGCATAATAATTTATTATCTTGTAATTAATTATTTGCTCTAACAATTATATATTAGTATTGAAAAGCTTCCTATTATATCTATACAGCACAGGTGGGAGGGAGGGGCAAAGTGGATTTATTTTATTTATAATTGGGCAATAGCTCAAATAAGTTTGAGAATCTATGATTTAACCTATCTCATGCATGCTCTTCTATTCCTAGTACTTAGAAACTTTCGCTCACGGAAAAACACTCGATCATACCACTCCATCTACTCATCGGATGTTTACGCAAACGTATACCTTCAAAATCATGGCGTTACTAAAACATATTAAGGCCCGAGTAAATAATGAAGAATGCAGAATAATGTATATATAATAATATATAATAATGTATAATGTAACCTTTCATAACCTTTCGTTTAAAAAAGTTCAGCCCCTGGATTATAAAAGGGTGGGACGGGTGGTCTGGGACACCCAGTATATGTATATCGTTTTGGCCTACAAATTTATATAACATTTTTTCCCAATTTATCCCCTATAAGATCAGTTATTATTCTATATTTTTATTTTAAATAAAAAAATTCCTATATTTACGAATTCTAAAACACATTTATTAATCATTATATCAATTTTTATCTTTCAATTTTTTTCTTTAAAATTATTACTAATTTATTTAAAATTTCATATAGAGATTAATCATTAATTTAAACAACAATTTTTATCAATTTCAAACTACAATAATCTTTAAAAAAAAGATAGGAAAAAAAATACTTAATTACAGACTTTAGCACCGTACCTAATAAAACATTTACAAAGCTTACTTATAGATTCGAAATAAAAAATGACTTCATCCTCGTTTCGAAGCCAACTTCGATTCGAACTTCAACAGCGTTCAGCAAAAAAAAAAAAATGTAAATCGTTGGCACTTATTTGACATGGCGTGAAGCAAGCGACCTCGTATAGGCGCGCTCTGCTCCGTAATTAACTAAGTACCCAGCAGTAATTTGTGTAGTGAATTTGACACAAAATGACACACAGACAGACAGACACACACATATATAGAGGTACGCGTGCTGCGAACGACAGCCTTTAATTACAAAACCTCAAACTTCATTTATTATAAATTGTTTCTAGTCGCACAAGCAACGAGGAGGTATCTGTCGGTGGAAATCTCATAGCACTTATCGGGGTGGTTCGAGTTGGCTTTGGAAAACGCTATGCGACAATTGAAATAATCTCAGAATAGATTAATATTGCTACTAATTGCCATATTGTGTGCTAGTTTGGAATAAATTATTACTCTGCTTTAACTAACACACATATGTACGTATTTGATTACTATAATCGCGCTTCGCGGCATATGTGTGTAAGCTTGAATATGACATGGAAAAAAATTAAATTTATGTTTCATGGAAGTACTGCAGTTATCTTTATTATTGCTATATTTGACATAAAAAAAGAATTATATAGGGTGTCTCATTGAAAGTTGCTACAACTAATTAGCTGTTATTTTCAATTTAAAATGTTATTATTAAAATAAAACTGCCTTAGGATTTACTATAGTATTAAATTTTTGTTAATAATCAACGTTTCAACGTACTCTACGTACATTATCATCAGGAAAATGATACAAATGACGCATATACAGTAAATAAAAAAAAAAGTTAACAAACTATTAAAGTCTCTACCTTACATATTTCAAAATAAGTTTTATATATTACTTTGATAAAGAAATTATATAAATGCACATTTACAAATGCTTTGTTTTCAAATTGAGGTCGTTTATTTAAGAAAATTTAGAACAATGTTCAGTAATTTTAACAAAGTTCATTCATTAAACAATAACTGAAAATTTACAAATAATGAAAGTAATAAAAATTAATTAGGCAAAATAAAGAAAGATAAAGCATATAGTCAATGACTGATAAATTATAATTGCAAATATCTGTTACCAGGAAAGAAATATAAACAAAGAAATATGCGTGTAAGAAAATCTTTGCAAACATTGTTTTGTATTATCTTTATAACCGCTAAATTCTATATCAATAGTGAAAAAAAGATAAAAATTTATCCATAAGTAGAACATGTAATAACTACATAATTAATTTATATTAATCTCCCTAATTGTCAAATGTTTGTATGTATGTATGTTTCTCCAGCATCACCTCCTAAACCCCTCCTGAATTTAAATCTTATTGATGTTAAGCTGAGTTTGATAGAATGCATAGATGAAGTTTCAGTGATCAAGCAAAATACGCTATGCGCATATATTTTCTTAGTATTCTTCATGGTCATTTCTGCTATGCTATTCTGGTGTAAATACCTTCGGAAATACACGTGTCGATGTGTAGGTGTCGTACCGGACAAGATAGAATTTTGTATGTCGTTGTATCTGATTGAATTGTATTGTATATTGACATGTAATTTTATCCCTATATTTCATACAACTAATTTGAGTTTATTTGTAATCTGTTAATTATGAGCATATTTTCAGATGTACTAAATGTTTCAAAATTTGAAGAAATGTCATATATTTTTGTAATATTAACCCTCATTCAGACCGCCGTTTTAGTTTTACGCACAAGTACAAGAATATGACCAAAACAATCCCTTGGCATTAAAACTAAATTAAGCGATCGGATTGGTCAAATTCTTGTGCTTGTGCATAAAACTAAAATAGCAGCCTGAATGAGGCTTTACTGTCTGATATTAGAAAATTGGTTTTAATTTTAAGACAATGCCACTGTTATACGACAAAATTAATTGAACTGCACAGCTACAAAACCGAACTTATAACAACATATCAGTTTTAATATAAATGAAATAACATTTATTAAACAAATGGCGTAACTCAACCAAATCTAACTGCAAAACTCTTTTGAAATTATTGGAACACATATGTCTCACATTTCAGCAAGTATTAATTAAAAACTTAACTCAAATATTATCATGAAATCATCTATTATTATTATTCTGTTTTAATTATTTTCATGCTTTTTCCATCAAATTTCATTTAAAGCAAAACAAATTTTTAATATTTCTATATTACTAAATAAAAAAGCTGTTTATTAATCAAATAAATTTTGATATAAATACGAAATTTATCGTATATAATAGACAGTAATTTTGCATACTGTATGATATTCATTATATTTCTTGCATAAAATCAAATTCCAAACCGTCTTCAATCCTACTACAATAACCTACAACAAAAACAATCAAATCTCTACCTAGAATTTATAATTCACCACACCACATCCAAATCTAAACATTATCCTAAAAAAAGCCTGACAAGGTCAGCCAGTAAATACCCATCCGTCTGCGACCGTACATAAACTCCCAGTTTATTTTTTTTGCATTAATAACCTCTCGTTACCAAGATGCGCGCAATGCATTCCTACTTACAAATACCATAAACATTGAACCCGTCTTACTTATAGGTTAGACTGGACTACTAAGCAGCTTCACGATGACTAAATCCTCTCTGTCCAGCGATGGAGAGGGGCAGGATGAAATTTGGAAACCGCGACCATACCGGCGCGCAGGCCACTGGCTCGCCCGATGAAATTTTGGCAGTCGGCCAGCGATTCGATGGTTCTGTCGACGCCTACGCTATATGTTAAACTTGCAGACGTTAAATGAACGATTTCGGATTGGAATAGAGGTTAAGTTGCCGGCGGTTTTTTTTTTTTGCTGTGCCGTTCAGAGAAATTAATGTGTAGTACTTTTATATCTGAAGTTTGAAATAGAATAAAAAAAGATCAATTGATTCGAGATTAAAGATGATAGAAACGCATTGAATTCCTGTTTTATCAATACATTATTTTAAGTTGTTTAATAGTTTTAAATTTGGTTTTGTTCCAATAAAAAAAAGCAAAAAATTATTGTACTTTCCATTTTTTTTGTACCTGTAAGTCAAAGATTCATATACAGAGGAGGTCATCCAATAAACAAAAAAGAATTCTGTTGGTTCTTAAATTTAAAACTAACATTTAATAAAAGTAAACTAAATATATGTTTAAAGTTAAATATAAATATAAATATAAAACATATTGTTTATTTAATAAAATTAGTATATACCTCCTCTGTATATGAATCTTGCTTATAGGTAGTTCAATTTTAATAACTTTTAGATAATATTTAGTAAATCGCAATTCTTTGAAAAAATCTAGTAGCGTTACGAGATATTTTTTGTAAAATGTCATATTCATGTATGGAATATTTATTATTATTCATTATAATATTGCACAAAATTACTTTAAAAAATTACAAAATATCACAAAAATCACAAGAAATGTAGAATAATTACAAAATATTACTAATTTGGCTAGTTTCAAATTAAATATCTCAAAAAACAATACGCTGACAAACAGAATTGAAAAAGGAGGATAATTATGTCTAAAAGAAGACGAGAGGAAATTTTTATTCAGAAAGACGGACAGGTGGCGACACTAGTTCTAAGTTAAAGTCTTATAAATAGTATAATTTGAAAGAGGACATATAAAAGTGCGTTTTATAATATATTTTTTATGTATGTCAAGTTTTTTTTTTTAGTCTGTGACCTTTTATTTTGCTGCAAAGCTTTTTCTAATCGGAATGTTCTATGTATAAAAAGTGAAAAGATCTTGAATGTAACAAATGCATCGCATGAAATTCTATTGCAAACTACGTTCAAATTTGTGTCACACACGTGGAATGATCCTTGTTGCACAACACTGCATTTTTCTTAAGTCGTTTCATTGTATACAGAATTAGGCAGGAGTTTGAAATTCTGTTTATATTTACGTAACGAGATATTTTGTCAATTTCTAGTAACTGAAATTTTTGCAGCATTAATATCTTGAAATGTCGATGATCTTAAAACCAAGGTAGGAAACCGGTAAAATAACCTGGTTAACCCATAATTTACGAACATTAACCGTAACCTTAACCGATATTTTAATATCCTTAAAAACCGGTAATTTTTAACAAACAAAAATATTAGGGTTTTTTTTTGGAATGAAAAACTAAAGATAAAATTATTTTTATATAACGTATATATTTTAGCGAAATTTATAAATTTTAATTTAAACTTTTTTATCAAAAACGGCGTCTGCGTACATCGATATCAAACAATTTTAAATTAAGAAAAGAATATTTTATAATCTATCATTAAATTTTAATTTTCCGTATAAATATTGGTAATTGTTAATAATTTTACTATATTTTTGTAAAATACAAAAATAAATTTACAATTTGATAAAAAATATATAAATTATTTTCATAATCTTATTTATGAAATTTTTATATACATTGTTTTTTTTTTTGTATTTTAAGAAAATATTATTAAAAGAAATTATTTTTAAAATATCGCAAAAACGTTTGGTCATATTAGGAAAATATACTTTAGTACCTACGCATCGTTTTATGAAAGGAAAAACACGAGGCTATATCGATATTTTCCAAACTGAATCAAGCGAGCGAAAAAGCATGAAACAGAGAGGACGAAAAGCGTGGTGTTCGATTCGGATTCCTATATACACAATACCTATTTATTATTCAAATCACCTACTGCGTTGCACTTTTGAAGGCTACAGAAGTTCAAGCACCAACACGCCGCGCGAATGCAATGCCTATTTCGAAATGCAACGCAATAAACTATATACCACATAGCACATATATGATCAATTTTCGGTAGAATTCATAATTCCATTCAAATAATTTGACTATGAACTAGATTTACCTGTGATGTTATATCTATAATTAGACTTATTTATATTTATACATTTATAAATCAAAAAATATATATCTTCATAATAGTAATAACCAGGGCATGAAACCAATATAAAAAAAAACGGTTAACCGATGTATATTTGTAAATATTTTGCGAACGTTAACTATAACCTTAATCGATATTTTATAATCATTAAAAAACCGGTAACCTTCAGCCGAAAAAAATTAAACCGGTTTTTGAAAACAAAACCGAAATATATTTTTATATAACGTACATTTCTTAAGCGAATTTTATGAATTTTAAATAATGTTACCAAAAACGGTGTCTTTATACATTCATTCATACATTCACAAAGTTTTCAGTCTTCACCATGCCGTGGTCGGGTGAGCATCGAAACGTCAAATTTATATTAAAAATAATACAAAACTAAAACCTAAAGCTTTGTTACTTTTAAATAGATGAGTTAGATATAAGATAAAACATCTAATTCAAGAGTAAATAATTACGTTCTATGTGTCTATCTAAATGTAATTATTTTTTTTTTCTAATTTATCCAAAGTTTTAGATTTTTTATTTGAAAAAAAAAATAGCTTTCAATTACTCTGATGAAACAATAATTAATAATATTAGATATTTCATCTAATTAAATCGACAATTTATCTAAAATTTAGCCATTCAATACAAATTATATAAAATAATTATTTTTCTTCTGTGCATAAAATATAAATTCTAAATTAATTAATTTCTATTAATTACTACATGCTAAATTGAAATTAATGAAATATATTAAATTTTCCATGTACTATTTTTTGGAATATTTTACATTTATAGCATTTAATTTCTGCAATTAATACTTTTCAGTTTCAATCGTAAAATTATCTTTAAATTGGCAATATTTAAAAAGCTAGATTTTTATCATATATGCCACTAATTAAATTACTAGTATATAATTTTTTTTTGTGATATAACAAGCAGACATACAACATATGTGTAATTGCTTAATCAATTAATTTAGTAATACGTGTTTCTCGATAGGAAAACAGTATTTAGTTTAACTTTTACGGTCGACTAGACTTCATAAAAACTATTTCTGCTTAATACTCCGGCTATAAATATATATATAAAATAATTTTGAAACGAAATTAAATATAAATTTTATTGATATTTGAAGCAAACGAAGCGGTAAAGTGTAGATTTTCGGATCAGGAAAATCCGAAAATAATCCTACATATTTTAAATCTTGTGTTTAGATAAAATTAAATATACATTTTGGTTCTCTTTATATGAATAATAATGCTTCTTTTTTTTTTCATTGTAAGCTGCACCTACAGATTCCAATAAATCTATTTTAATTTTAGAAAAAAAGATTATATATATACAAAAAAGTTGTACACATGAAACTCGATTTAAAAAATATAAAATTGTATTTTATTCTTATTCGAAATAAATATTATACTTTTACTTTTTTTTTGGTATATTGTAACAAGAATTACATTATAATTACTTTCTGGCTTAAAAATTAAAATTTTTGGTATTTATTATATAATAATTATTTTAGTAAAATACACATTTAGGCAAATGTAAAAAAATATAATTTATTACATTAATTTAATGAATAATAGCAACGAAAACGCATTGGCTGCTACTACAAGCTTGGTTTTTGAGAGTTTTAGTTCATTTGTTTAGTTCTGCCCTTATGAAAAATACGTTATCATGAAATCGGTCAAGAACCTTATTTTTATTTAAATTTTAGCTTAAGCACAAAATTGACAATCTTTAATATACGAAATTGAGCAAGGTATATCACTTAACTACGATTATTTGACAAATAAAAATGCTTGACTAAAATACAATTCATTCATCTACACTACAGTAATAAATATTCTCCAATTTCGCTCCTAACGCTTTCATTGAACGAGTAAATAAAACTAGTCAATAAAACGGAGTTGATAACACACAGGATTCGATGTATGGGGGTTTACGATTATACGTGTATGTAGTACAAGCTAACCACACCACGCCACGATTCTACAACTATGTTGTTGAAATTGAAACGTAGCACCCAAACCAAATACAGTGATTCTTAACCGCGGAAGAGTCCATGTACCTTATGAAAACAGATAAAAATCTGTTACGGAGTCAGCAGGCTTTAATCCTTAATCCTATTATTGTACCTAGTATATTAAACTTAAATTTTTTCAGAGAGTACACAATTTTTGATATATAATTCTAATAATAAATTAAATATAAGCATAACTCTAAGTTCTATTGAATAAGTTTATGTAAGTTTATGATCTGTGGGTAAACTCTACATAATATTTAAAAAATATAAAATAAAGGTATCTTAAATTTAATAAGGTAAACATAGATAGAAAAAGATTAAGAACCACTGACCTGATGCAAGGAGGCAGATATAGAACATGTAGTCAGTTCAGAGTTTTATCACCGTATGTCGTCGTCGATTACAAAGCCTCGTAAAATACCTTTTCACGTACTGTATTACACTATCGTACCACGAGCAAGAATCTTAGGTCATTTGTGTTGTATTAGCTAATTTGTGAGATAAAAAGATATTGATTTCAATTCTGTTTAGTCATGCGTGTAATATTGTAATAAGTGCTGTAAATTCTCGTTTATTTATTGAATGTTTCTATTTATGTACTTACGCTTAGAATAGTTGTTTCTTAATTGTAAAATTGTAATTGTGTATTTAAGAAAATATAACCGTATTTTATGTTCGTTAATGTATTGATATTATAGAACATTATTTCTTATTCTAGTTATAAATTTAGCTAGTTCATTTAATATTATTTTAATATTTATTATATGCTATAACTATCAAGGATAGTTCGAGTGCCCTTTTAGAAAGTTTGTAAATTGTTTTCTTGATAAAAGTTGGTTGTACCACTAACTTGTATAACAACTACTAACCCAGTGTAGAGCGAATAAAAAAGTTACTTGTACCAGTAGCGAAGATAGGCAAGTGAATAGTTTCCTTTTTTTAATAAATAAAAAATTTCATATATTAGAAAAAGACAAATATTCTACAGTACTATAAAACTTATAGAACAATACAGAATATTAAGCATTAGTAAGTTGAAAACGCTATTAGTTTTCAAGTTATAAGCTATCAAACAAACCATATTTAATTTTTATATTTAGCACTAAACTTAGATTTAACATTTCACATTTTTTCCCCTAATTTTATCAACCGAAAATTCCTTCAAAGATCCGCCATTCCAATCCACAAATGTAATCGGGGCTGCGACGCGTGCCACATCTACCTTCCGCCCAAACCTCTAGGGTCGCATCCACTCGATTACGTAACACAATAGCGTAGAGACGCGTGCCGTACGTCATTCCCGAGACCTACCTCGCGCCCGCGCTACCCGTTGTTAAACAGCCCTATAACACGGCTATTAGTCGGCGCCCAGACCACCGCGGCTACAACCGTTGTAAAATAAAAGCGTACAGGTATATAGGTAGTCTGTCTCACGCGGCCACGCACGCTCGCAGACCTGTTGATGAAATTCGATCGAGGAGATGGGGTAGACGCACCGAGTTAGGGGGACTATAAAAGGTAGGATAGGTTACGATTGCCTGAAGGTAATGTTGGGCTAATTGCTTGGGAGGTGTTTGAATTTTTTTTTCGAATGGAGGTAATTATAAAGGTATAAATTGAGTTGTATAATTGTGTTGCGCTCTTTGTTATTTTGGAAGAAAAGGTATAAAGAATATAAGAGATTTTTTTTGTATTAGTTTGAAATTTAAATTTTAAAATTATATATTAATGTGTCATGTTTAATTACTGAATACGTTGAATATTTGTCTAACTATAAATAAATTTTATTATAGTAATTTCTTGTTAGAATAAATATAATGAAACGGTTTTAGGATTTAGTTCTGTATTAATTTATATTAATATTCGACGTATTCTATGTACATCGTCATCAAGAAAAATGATGATATATGTAAATGACGTCGAAACGTCGATTATTAATTAAAATTAATCAATCTTCGAATTGCTAATCGAACATGTTAATATATTTTATACTTGTAAATTATTTAAAAGAAAATTGTATATTTTTATTTCATGTTCAAGCTATTTATAAATTTTGTTTATTTTATATTTAAACTTTTTATGTATATTTTTTGAATTAAATTTATTTTTCTTAGTTGCCATATGATGTATGTTTAGATTAATCGTTTTCAAAATTAATATTCTTTGGTAAATTGATTATCATTTTTTGGCTTAATCTATATTAATAAGATACTTTAAAAAAATTGAATCGTTTCACGTAAATTATGCAAACACTTCTTATTAATTATAAACATAGATATTTATTTTAATTCAATAAATCACAAAATATATTCATTTTAAATAAATATATCTCTTATTACTGTCATTTCAAAACTGAAAATATTTTTGAAATGTTTTTTGTTTTTTTAAAGTAAAATGATACTAACTTTTAAGCTAATATTGAAATATACAGGCTGTTAATTTTAAATGTTATTGTTATATCTCGATAGCTACAGAACTTTCTTATTTCAAATGGGAAAATATATTTTTTATTTGCCTATTCGAAAACATATTTTATTCTGAATACAATGATATAATAATATTATACCTTTACATAATAAAATAATTGACAAAAATGCAAATAAAATAATTTGTACTATTTTTCTTAAATCTCACTATTTGTTATGAATAAAACAACTATATTTTTACAACCATTTTTTTTTTTTTTTTCAAATATCAACAAAATTTTGTGTCTACATTAAAAAAAAAAAAAATACGGAAATTCAATTATTCTATTCATAGCAAAATTATAACTTTGAAATTTAAGATAATTTAATATAAATTTTACTTGAATTTTTCAATTATTTTATTATGTAAGAATGGAATACTATATTATTATATTGATGTATTCAGAATAAAATGCTTTTTCGAATATGTAAATTAAAAATATGTTTTCATTTGAAATAAGAAGAGAATAAGTTGTAGCCAATATTTTGAAAATCACTGAATGAAAAATACCCGTATCAAATAATACTCTTTTACTAATTTGACCAACCTCGTAGCTCGTATAGCTTTGGAGATAGCAATAGTAGAGCACTTAAATTAAACACGCTATGTATAATGTACAGTATATTCTCAATAAAAAAACATTTTCAAATAATAAAAAAAAAATATTTAACATAATGAATTGTTCAATTAAATGTTAACACCTTTACCACCTTCAGACATTTTTTCAATTCACATAATCACGTAACAAGTTAACTGGCGGCGCACAAATGAAAGAATATACATTCAAAACGGAAGTTACCGAAAGAAAAAAAATTGCAGACAAGCAATTACACCTAAAGTCACGTGAGTGAGATAAAACAGAATCGTCCAGACAAATCTTCATCTCGCCAAATGCATATTCAACTAAATCGTATACTGTTGAACATAAAGAAAATTTTTGCACATAGAAATTGTAAAAAAAAAGAAAAAAACCAGTTGACATTGAGTAGAATCCGTGAAATATACGTAGTTCTTTTTCTGACGTTGAACGAGTGAGCATCGCTCGCACACACCTTCTAATGTTTACTGTCGACCAATTACATCGTCCGAATGATTGGATGTTGTAAGATACGGAAAATGATGAGTTTGAAATAAATGGATAACTGGAATTTTTTTGCATGTGGAGTACCTAAACTAGTATTAATATTAAGCCAAATTCTTTTTTGTTTATTTTTTTTATTTACGTGTAATATAAACCAATTTGTAGTGACAGCTTTACCGTGATTGTCTAATAAAAATGTTAGTTTATTAGTGTAGTAAAAAATAAATCGTTTAGGTTTATCAAATGCATATAATTTTATCTAGATGTATTTAGAAGAAATTATGTAGTTAAAAAATAGTATAAAATACTAATTTATTAATGTGTTTTTCGAATACAAAATTTATAAAACATATGTTATCAAATAAATTTCATGTAATTTTGATATATTCAAATTAATAAATATTTGAAATTAAATATAATGATTAATTTTGCATAAATAATAATAGAAACTTTGAGAAGCAATGGTACATAATAAAATTATGTAAAGTCTGTGTCACATATATAAAAAGTACTGAAAAAAATTCTATTGTGTGAAAAATTTTTTTACATAAAATATTTTGTTTACACCATAATATAATATAATGAATCCTAAATTTATTAGTTTATGTTCTCTGGAAACATATACACAAATTTTTTATATAGTTTTCTTTCTTATTTTTGAATTTATATATTAAATAGAAATGTACAATTTTATCATAATAATTATTTATAATTCATTTACATATTATACACTAAATTTAACAGCGTAATTTAGATATTTGTACATATGTAATTGTTATTAGAAATAGTGACAGTAAAATAATTTCGATGTTTTACAATAAAATTTTAAATAAATTTTATCGTTTATAAATTTCCATTTTTATGGTATATTTTGACATAAATATTGAAATAAACAATTTGAGAACAATCCTAATTTTTTAAATTCAATATTCTTAAAAATTTTACCGTATGTCTAAATAAAAATTTTATTCAAATCTTTAGTCTACAGACAAGCAAAAATTATTTAATACGTTTTATAAAAAAATTCGAATCTTTCATCATACCTAATTGCTATCAATTCAGTAACATAAAATCAAAACATTAAACAATTATTTTATATAATTATAAGAATTACTGTAATTTAAATTCACAAAATTTAGTTGACAATTATATACGCTACCACTAAACTACAAATGACATTTTTTTTTATTTTCTCAAATTTTGTACACCAAATTTTTCAATTTTAAAGAGCATATATGAAATGTATAATACAAATCTTATAATACATTTTTAATATTTTATTGATTGTTATTTTTACTATAAATTTTTATAGACTTTAATCGATTTAAAGTAATTTGTTTTCTTTTTCAATAATTTACAAAAATAATAATTTATTTTTTCACTCAAAACAAAATATAATCTTATCTAAATGAAAATTCAATAAAAAAATTCAATTTGTTCGTCAAAATATTATTAGATTCTGATACGCTCCGTCATATATGACAATTTTAAGATTTCAAATTAAGTTCCGCATTAAAAATTCAGAATTATTTATCTTGCATATACGCGGAAGTTAATATGCCTTAAGGGCAAAAAACATCGTTCTTCAGTACGTTGACATAATGACATATATTAAATTAAATCATTTATTTACTCAACCTAATTTCCTAGTAAAATATTATGTACCTATAACCAACTTTAAAATTCAAGCAGAATATCTTACTTCTACATATTTTTCTTAATCAACTTCTGATATTTATGTTGAAAAATAAATTTATAATATCAAATACACGTTAAGATTTTTCAAAGAAAAAAGATACAAAAGTATTTTATAATATACTCTAAATATAAAAATATTAATTATAATATCGTTAATTACTTAAATAATTAATATATCTCTGTTAAATAATTCAGTGAAAATTGATTATACATTTTTACGTAGTAAATACGCAGAAAAACAACGTAATAAATAACGTTATAATAATTTGAATCGTACAAGAAAAAAAGTTAGAAATGCTTGGAATACGTATAAATTTTTTATTAAGAGTAATATTAGGTATAAATAAATGACTTGTAGATTTTATAAGAAAAGTATTCAATACCTGATTTTATGTAAATAATAATAAAATATTATGTAATTACACAGCCAGTAGCGCATCGATAAATATGTAGTGAGTCATATTGTTACTCATTGAATTTTACTCATTTCATAATTATCTATTTATTATAATTTGCTTTTTTTTTTCTTTCAATTTAAAGAACTGGTAGTCTTAGGCAAACCACACACCAAAGAAACATGAAACATAAAACAAGAAATATGAATCATGTTTCACAAAATAACAACACATTGTTTTAAATAGAAATCAGCGATATGCATATTTAAAAACGCGTACCTTCTAAACCGAAAGTGCTATTAAAAAATGATACAAACAAAAGTTATGAGAAATTTTATTGTCTATAATTTTATTTCTATACAATTTTTTGATAAAATGCATATTTAAGTCCAAATTGCACTAAATATAGAAACATTTAAGTTTAACATTTTTATTTCTGTGCCTTAAAATTAATAAATTTGTTGATATTTAAAGACGCGTAGCTTCTAAATCGAAAGTTCTATTAAAAAGTGATGCAAATAAAAGTTGTAGGAAATTTTATTGTCTATAATCTTATTTCTATAGAATTTTTTGATAAAATACATATTTCAGTCCAAATTGCACTAAATATAGAAACATTTAAGTTTAACATCTTTATTTTAATCACTTATCCAAACTATCGTCGGTGCTAGAGTTTATTGTGAATTGAAACAAAATTTAATTTTTATTTCTTCAATTTGTGTATCACTGTACAAAAAGTTTCATATTTCGTGTTTCATATTTTCAATTTCTTATTTCATATTTCATGTATCACGTTTCTAGTTTCTCTGATGTGTGACTTAGCTTAAAATCAAATTAGAAATTGCACATAATTATATAGCAACATAAAATTAAAATCTACAGAAATTATAAGTCCTCAATATCGACTACAGCACTACAAATCAAACCTTAGAAAAACCCACCACTGTGAGCAAACCTCAAAAATTCAGAACTTTTTCAAAGAAATTCTTCCAACAATAAATAGTCTTGCCACATGGCAATCAAAAATCTGCAACATTTTTGCGCCCGTGTTTCAAAAGGACACACGGCTACCGTGGGACATGTTCGTCCACTCCCCGCGTTCATGAAAGGGTTTCACATTGTCGGTCATCGGCAGATGGCCGATCGACAAAATCTTTTGTTCGATGCGTGGGAGTAGGCAGCCAACCATCGGATCCGATCTGGCTATTTAGACATTTTATATATCGACCAGGGATAAAATGACACAAAATGGGGTAGTACGGATCTTTTCAGATGTGCTTTTTCGATAAACTGTATTGGGAGAGAAAGATTCAATGCTGTATTAGGTAGATCTGTAGTAGGTTTGACAGTAAAATTGTGGAAGGGTTATATTGCAATATTTGGGCATATATAAATTATTACAAAAGAAGATTTAAACTATCGGTAGATAATTGAAAATAGTACATTGTTCAATGAGCACATGATCATAGCTATAAAATCTAAATTACATTACTAGTAGAGTACATTAGCAAACTTTTTCTAAAATCACCTACTCTACTAATTTCGGTAGAGTAACTGTTCACACTAAGCGGTAACGGCGCTAATTTATAAGTTAGGTTAGATTATCTATTTTACGACTGTGTAATTAAAGTTTTAAAGAGTTGTGATTTATAGATAGTACTTAACAGAATATACATATAATAATAAACTTATTCAACAGAAATAAAAAATAATTTATTACTACTAGTTTAAGAGCATAATAATACGAATATATTTACAAAAATCTAAAATAAAGTATAAAGTCCATTGTTTTAAAAAAAGGCACTTAAAAGGCATTAGTAGAAAACAATAATACACATTTTTTAAATATAATTATTGTGTTTGATTATACATATATTGATATACATACTGTGTTGTTTTCTCTTTTTTTTAACGTGATTCTGTATAATATATTATGTTATCATAACAAGCACTTATAATCTGTTCTTGACATATACACTATATTGATTAAAATAATGTACATCAAATTTTATTATATATGTTTTTCTTGATTATGAATTTATTAGAAACAGTGACGTAATTGCAAATTTACAAATTTAAATTCTCTTATTTAAATAATTAATTCATTTTTAATATTAAATTTTAAATAAATTTATTTCGTTTATTCTACATTTTTCTGTACAGTCAAAACTGTTTTTATGCGGTCCTTTTCTATGCGATTTTTTTTTTGTGAGATTACAATTGTGCGATTATTTGTTTCCTGACAATCCTGACAATGCACATTCAATCTCTATTAGACTTTTTTTCTCTAATATGATGTGAAAAATTATTTGTTATATGTATTTAAGAAATTTCCCACTATTCGGTCCCATTTTCCGCACAAAAACAAATTTGACTGTAATTTTATAGTGAGATTAAAGATAAATGTGTAATTTAATCATTTATTTCGTAAATTTTTGACATATTTTATAAGTGCGACTTTTTTATACGGTTCCTATCCACCACATAAAAATATTTTGTCTCTAATATGTTGTACAAAATTATTTGTTATAAGTATTTATGATATTTCCCAATATTTTTTTCTGTGCGGTTTCTTTTATACGGTCCCTATCTACCGCACAAAAACAGGTTTGACTGTATACTGAAAAATATAAAATAGTCAACAAAAACTGAGGATTCCTTCTATGATGTATGGCAAAACGTGTGCGACGAGGCATACGGCATAACAGTCCACAAAATTTTACAAATCCAATAGATATCGGCCGTGAAAGCTTAAAAATTACTATAAAATAGCTATCTCAAATTAATCCTATTAGGTGACAAAATTTTAAATACTTTGTCTATTTAATTTGATGATATTTACAATACAGTTAGTTAGCTTGGCACGGATTCGAATCCCGTTTGGTGCATGGAACTTCATGTTAACTATTAACAAATTCTAAAATCTATCTAATAAAAATATCTAATTATATTAGATAAATACGCCAAATGTATTATTATTTAATATGATTAAATGACTAAAAATAAAACAACTAAAACATATAAAAAAAAATCATCTAATTTTAGTGTAAATGTTATGTTGGAAAAAATATGTAGCTTTGACATTTCTTTATTAAAAGTTTTATATTTTGACAATCAAAATGTTGTAAATTCGACAGGTTACAATTAATTACAATATTGTATTTAAAATATCTAATTAGTTAACTTTATAATGCTCACTGAATAAATATACTGATATTTTCTTTAGATAAATTATAGTGTAAAATATTGAATAGATAAAATATTAATAGCAAATTTTCCTTAAAATAAATCTGTCCTTTAAATCATCTGTATATACATAACGCAGATTAAAATTAAATTATATACATATAACAGAAGCATATTGAAATATAAATTTACATTTAAAATTAGCATCAGTGAGTCAGCGCAACGAGGCAAAAGGCCAAACAAAATCAACTACTTCAAGCAAATTTAAAATGAAGTTAACTATTAACCTGTTTCCGTAAAATTTATATTATACGAATACATAAAAATCTGTAAATGCTTACTTAATAATATTAATAACGCTTTAAAAAAAAAAAGTTAAAATGTCTACTTCTACATAGTTCAATATTCTCATTAAATAAATGTAATTTTCCGCGCTAGGATTATCTAACTTTTAAACGAGAATTTATGGCTAAAATAGTAGAAAAAAAAACATTAAATACAGGCTTAATCAGGTTTTGCAAATTACGCAGTTGAGCTGGAAAAAATAAGTTTTATAGCTCTGATTATTTTTTAGAAATCTCAAAAATTACTTCCTAATTATAACGCATAATTTATTGTAATAACTAAGATTGCTAACTTACAATTTATGTGAACTGGATAATAAATAGTCAAGTGATTTCATCTTACCTGAAAATAAAAAAAAGAGTATTATTATAATATTAGAAATATACAAATATAGTTCCGTATTTTTTTAAAAAAAAATAACAATCATTACATTAAAATAAAAAACTTGAGTTCGTCCAGTTTAAATAATAAACTATTCCTAGAAAAATAAACCTTAAAAATTCTGCAAAATTTTAAAAAAATTGGTAACCGAATATCCGTTCCATATTTTCTAAGCGGCCCAATATGAGCATTTAAAATTTTTGCAAGCGAACTGTACACGATAGCCGAGTAGAACCATTCAAATTTGGTGCCTGCCATCTGAAAAAATCTTATACATTCATCGAAACATCATAACTGGTTACTGCAAACCCTTCAAGAGGAAAAAAAAAGGTTATTCTATACCTCTTCCACTAGCCGGCATTCTGTCAGAAAGGAACTTTTCAAATATTTGAATATATATTCCGAAATGTACAAAAGACCGAAAAAAGCAACTGTCAATATTTCATTATGGTCGTTTATCATTTATCATATGTGAAAAAAATCCTTCTCTTTTGCACAAATCACAGAAATTCGAGTGGACAGATTTTTCGAACACAATAAGTACTATATGCATGTCGGAGTTGAAGTAAATTTTTTGAAAAAGGGCTCAAATGAAGAAGCATATTGCGCGTGCCAGCATGACTTGTTTTTCCGAAATTTTGCACAATCCAACAGCTGTTTCCATAGTTTTGTCGAAAGAGTTCGAAATTCGTTCTGAATAAGGTGAATAAATAATAGTACAGAAGGGTTACATAATTCGGATTTAATCTGATCATTGTGTGCACATTTGTATGAACTATAAGTAGTTTCTACATAATCTGGTAGTCAATAATGAATTTACTCTGCAAGCTGGACCGGATTGTATAATTAAAATACCCTGTATAGTTATAATGTTGCTAATCTAGATTTCAATTATATACCTAATAAATGTTTTAAATTATTTATTGAATATGAACGTACTCGCAAAATATCTTAAAAAATAATAAATTTTACGTCTCTAAAGGCTGTGTGGTATGTAGTTGTTTTTATTAGGGTTTATGTAGCATTTTCTCCCGAGTTTTGACTAAAAAAAAATTCCGGCTAAAATGCAGAATAAAAATTTGTAAAAATGGGTACATGTGAATTGCACAAGACCTTTTAAATAAAATATTGTAAATCATAAATTCGATTAGAATTTTAATCTACTAGCTAGTCGCTCTATCAAATATAAATAAATAAAAAATATATATGGTAAGTAACTAATTTTCTTATTAAAATAATTTTAATCGTAAATTAATAGTAATAATTTGAATAATGTGAATTTAATAAAAGTTCAAATCAAAAAAATACTATAAATACTGAAATTATCAAATTTTATTCTTCATTTTAATTAAAAACAAATTTATACAAATTCTATTAACAACAAGTAATGTAGTTAGCAAATTAATAAATTATTAAAATGAAAAATATAATCATGCAATGTAATAATTTGTCATTTTTATTAAACTGTCTTGTTACTCTATAACACGCATTATTACAATAAAAAATATTAAAATTTTTGTTAACACATATTTTTTTTTTGCTTTATTTATATTTGCTATCATCTGCAATAAGTATAACTTTATTAACTTTATATACTGTGATTTTATCGTAATTTTTTAATAGATTTTAAACCAAATTGTACAACAGCAGCTTTTCCTTTGATTATTAAATTATTAATATGAGCTGTGGTGAAAAATTGATATTTTTTAAATTCCTGAAACTACAAACACTAATTAAAAATAATTTGACTGTTGGGTACGTTGAGTAGCGTAACCTTAGATCACTGATTAAGATTTTAGCTTTATATTTGCTACTTATGATGAAAGCTTAGCTTTTAAAATACGTATATAGCTTTTTAAAAATTATTATTTGTAGTTTTGACAAAGTTTTATTTTAATATAATGAGTTCTCAAGATTTTTTGCTATGTTAATATTATTTAAGTAACAATATGTTTTAGCCCAACCTTCTATTAAAAAAATTCGATAATTTAGAAAAAAATATAAATATATTAAATACATACAAAATAAAACATGTATATTGTAAAAATAATTTTAAATGCTACATGTTATTTACTTTTTTTTTACAATATAATATTTACAAAAAATATTAAATTTATTGTTGTTTAAAATTTATTGTACAAAAAATTCACGGTAAAACTATATCATTATATTGGTCCGTATTGATAAAATAAATAAAATACAATAAATATGTTAAAAAATTAAACATTTGAAAATATAACACGCAACTAAAATAAATATTAGAACGAAGTCACGTTCGATATTTTTTATAAAATATTTTGTGAATACAAATTGCGCTATCAATTTTATGCAAATAATAAAATTTATTAAAAAAAAGATTTTAATATTTAAAAAATGCCGTAAGTACTGTATTTGTTTTATAAAAATATAATATAAAATACCAGTCGCATTTTAATTGTAAAAAAATGGAAAATAGATATTTAAAATTTAATTTTAAAACAAATTTTACAATGTTAAAACTTTATTTATTTGCGAATTTTAACTGTTATAATTAATAATTTAAGTTCTGGTAGTTAATAATACATTATTCAACAAGTATGTAATAATTATTACATGTTAGTAGATTATTATAATTTTCCTATGACTATACAGTAAGAAATTTAACTTTAAAATAAAAATTTCACAGCAGCGCCTACTACGAAGTCAAATATATATATATATATATATATATATATATATATATATATATATATATATATATATATATATATATATATTGGTCAAAATGTGTTCATTATTTATTGGCATGAGTGATAAATAGTCTTTTCGATTTTTATTTTTAATTTTATTTTATCTAATATTATAAAATTTCGATAAATTATTTTAATAACCTTAATAAGTAATTTTAAAATAAAATGGCTTTAGGTTGTAGTTCTGTATTAATATTTATTAATATCAACGTTTCGATGTACCTACTTAAGGTGCATCTTCATCAGGAAAAATGATACAAAGGCATTAACAGTAAATAAACAGAACATAGAAACAAGTTACTAGATAACAAAATAAGTAACTGTGTGTTTTATATATATATGATTTATTATTATAGTTACTAAAATATTGCAACCAAAATAAAATTATAATAAAACATATTTTATTAATAAAATATGATTTGTTTAACTGTATAATGTTTTTAATATCAAAGTAATATTTACAGGTAAAATATTTTTTTTAGACAAACAAAATTTTTATGTAAGTTCTAGAATCGATAAACAAACTAAAGATCAGAAATTTTATCTATATTTATAAATACAAATTCAGAGAGAGTATTTATACTATGATAAATATATAAATATTATAATAATACGTATTCACGTCATTTTTATAAATATCTTCGTTACAATAGATGCAGATAAATAAAATTAATAAAACGAATTACTAATTGGAAATTTATAAAAGTAACATTTTCATTACATTAGATCGTGAATGACGTCATATAGCTCCCTGTTATCGTGTCTGTTTTTGACAGATCGGTATAACTGCCTTTTATAATAAAAACTTGCGAGTAAATTTGTATATTGAGTTTATATGGTATATGCACATAAAATTTCAAATATATATATATACAATGAAATATAAAAATAACTTGGTCAAAACCAGATTTATTCCATGTAATATGTGTGTATTTTCATAAAATCTGATGTGTACGTTAAGAATTTTTTGTGTTAATTATATTTATTTGCAGTCAAATAATTTGTATATAATATTCTTCAAATATTAAAACTGTGAATAACGAATCATTGATCATATGAGAAAAAATATGTAACTCTATGGAACCCCTTGTATTATTTATGAAATTACTAGTTATAATACTTTTTCAAAGTTTGAATAAAATTCATTAGTGAACTACTCTACAAAAATCAGTATCTTATTTACATGAAAATTTATATATATATATATATATATATATATATATATATATATATATATATATATATATATATATATATATAGCTTCAAATAAATAATATTTTAACATATTATAGTCGCAAAAGATCTTCTAAAAAAATATAAAATAATGTTAGATTTATTTTATTAAAGTACTACAAAGCAAACATAATTTTTATTAAAAATAGTAAAAAAAAAGTTTAAAAAATTATTTTTTTGCTATTTTTTTCCAAAGATGAAATATAATTATAAATAATTTTAAATCATACGTATATGTAAGATATAAGTTTTCCTCAGACCCGAATTCTAACAGAGACAAAAAGACAAATGTCTAGGACTGATAAATCACTTAAAATTATAAACGCAATGGATAGTAGCATGTACCAAGTTAGTCGCGCGACCAAAGGGCGATTAGCGCCATTAATCGCTTTTATCAAAACTCTTATTACACTGTTAGAAAAAATGTTAAATTACATAAAATAATATGTAATTTTTGATTTTTGTTAGATTTTAAAACTTATGTAAAATTATATTTTTCTTATATTTCTTTTAAATTGTCATTTATTTTATCAGTAATACTAGATGCAATAATTAAATTAAGTAATTTTTAATTTAAAATTTGAATTATGTAAAATTACATGTAAATTCATGGCAGCAAATCGTACTTTTTCTAGCAGATTAGTGTACGACGTGTATCAGTCACATTTATTAACACAACGCGAGCATTATATAGATTCACGCAATTTCAATTCGCAAACTGAGACAGAGACAGAAGTTTTATCCGCATTCGCTTCAATGTCTCTGTGTTAGCTGGCGAACAGTATTTCTATTATTTTTTTTATGTATATAACAAAACAATCTATATATTAGGTATAGAACATTACGTTTCTATATTTATGATTGATCTGCCTAATGTATATAAAAATCAATGCTCAATTTTCACTCGCCAATTTTTTCAAATCCGAAATGAACAATAATAATTGACTAAAACAATACAGGCAATTTGCCATTCTCAAGTACTCAATCCTATCCCCATTCCGTATGCGATGAAAGCTCCAATTACGTGCAAAGCGAAGCCATCGTTTAACTCGGCCGTAGTCGTCGGGGAGCAGTGAGTTAAAGGGCACGCAACAAGTGTTCAAGATACGGGCGGGTTGCTGCCTCCTCCCCTGCCAACCCCCCTCCTCAAACACCAACCGCGCCGGAGACGGGAACAACGCGAAACACGAAACGGCTCAATTTAACATCAGCTCATAAAACCATTATCAAACGCCCGGCGAATTCTCCTCATTTACTTTCAGTGCTACGAGACTCAATTTATATGGGTGCTGATGAATTTGTTGCATGCGATTTTTAACTATGATTATTTTATTGGTGTAGCACGCAAAATGGTTTTCGGAAATAAATCAATTATTTCTGAGATATCTATAGATTTGCTGTAAAAGTTATTATTGTTGATAAATTGTAAAAAAAAATATATAATTGCAAGATAAAAATAGTACAACAACTATAAAACGATAGAAATGTAAAAATTCACGATAAAATTAGTATACTGAACGACAAATATAACACGACAAAAATAATAAATTATTATTTTCTTTAATTATTTAAAGAAGTTCAATACACCTACAGATTTCAGACAGACTCATTGCTAGATAGGTTGAGTTCAGTGTTGGAATTTATCTAGCTAATTTATATAGATACAAAAATTATTATCTCTCATCTTATTTAGATAAATAAAAAATATAATATCTAGTATCTAATTTAGATTAATTATATACATGTAAAAGTTTTTGATCGATAATTTTAAAATCAATCAATCCAAAAATTTTAAAACCACTAAACTAGTATTATTTTAATGGCATATTAAAAAATTTTTTATATAGAATAAAAATCACAATTTATATGAAACTTTTAAAAATATCAATAATAATTATTTTTCATGATTTCATTTGTAATTCGTTTTTCACTAATGCCAATTATCTGATCATTTATTATCTAGATAAACTTTTGTTCTGATATTTATCTGATATTCTATCTACACAAAATATTCTTTTTTTTTTATTCGGTTCACTTAGCACTTTCAATACCTTTACGTGGCCCTAGTCTGATAAAGTTTGGAGATCCCTAAGTTAAGAGATTATTTGAACAAATAAAAATAGAAAATTTAAACTATACATGTACTGATTCGAACAATGCAAAACTACTTTCAAGGTGAAATAGACACATATCTAAAATTAGATCAAAGAATAAAATACGCATATGTTATTGTAAAGAACCCTTCTCGTCATATAACAATCATTTACTGAATGGAAAATACATACGTAGTACATATAATTAACTATTCATACATATATGTATTAATTTCTAGTAACAACGTAATTGTTAAAGAAAAAAAAAAGATCGTAAGTTATTGAAA
This sequence comes from Clivina fossor, assembly GCA_963966155.1. Classification (NCBI taxonomy): domain Eukaryota; kingdom Metazoa; phylum Arthropoda; class Insecta; order Coleoptera; family Carabidae; genus Clivina; species Clivina fossor. The sequence goes on along the minus strand of OZ014565.1, from coordinate 6,662,661 downwards.
ATGTGCATAAACAAGAAAGTAATAAAATTGCATAACATTTTTCTATTATAATTTTTAAGAATAAATTATATTGTAGAAGATTTATTACATATTTCTATATTCTTCAAAATTCTATTACAAAAGTATTTTTGAGTTTTTGTTTTGTTTTAATCATTCGATATTTCTGACAGTTCAAATAAAAGTATAACAAAATTTGGAACATTTACTTTCCGTGTTTCCTTTATGGAAACCATAAATATTATTATTTTGTATTTAAAATAATAAAATTATTGAAAAGTTTTTTATATGAAAAAATCATGCATATGTACAAATATTTCATAAATTTTAAATTCAACAAATAATAAAAACCATAAATTTATTAAATATGTATTATTGTTTGAGAAACAAAAAGAATGTGACTGATTCAATATATAAATAATATAAAAATATTCGTATGCGAATACCATTTGAAAAAATGTTACCACGATTTTTCTGTTGTGAAAGTCAAACAAAAGCTAAAATAAATATAATAAATAATTATATAATACCCTACAAATATGAAACAAAAAGTAAGTGATTATTAAATTTTTAACATTGTTCATTTAAATTCGCAAAAAAAAATTCAATTCAATAACTTTTATTCGCCGAAACTTCGAAGTTATGTCAATTATTTTCGTTTTTACATTTAACAGCTGGAATAACATTTTTTTTTTATTATTTCATGAGTAGAAAAGCGGAAAAATGAAGTAATATAGGTATATAAAAATAGAAGTATTAGATGGGAAAAATGGCGCAATACAAAACGAAATGATGCGTATTTGAAAATGAACAATAAATAAAAGTGATAAAGAATTTACGGACTGTCAATGTCATTTTTCCTACGGAATATGACAAGTCGTGTAAGCAGTGGAGGAGACATCACATAAAATCTCTAGTTACGCACATCATAAAGGAATTCGCCCGCCAACTACGCGTTCTGTCGCAAAAAAAGAGTATGGAAGAGCACCTTGATTTGATGCCGCTTCATTTAGAGAAACACTTTTGAGACTTGTAATATATATATATATATATATATATATATATATATATATTGCGTTATAATAAAGTATGTAAAAAATTTTCAAAAATTATTCAATAGGAAAAATGTTTGAAACATTGTAAATAATGCCTCCATATTTGTAATATTTTATTTTGCCAGAATTCCTACTTCAATTAGTTTAGTAATTTTTATTTTGTCTGTTTTTAGAATAAACGCTTTAACTAATGTCGACTTTAAACCAACAAAAAAGCATCGTTCTATCAGCAACAAGTGAAAACCAAGCTTTAATAAACTAAAATTTATTTTTTATTAAGCCTGAACTACAAGTTCATATACAGTTACTGTATTTTAGCATTACATTTCATATTAACTTTTAAAAAATTATAATAATGATAATAAACACTTTAACTAAAGTCGACTGTGAGCCGGCAAAAAAGCATCGCTTTAAATTCTACTGGTATAGGTATGATTGCTTTCAATAAAATTATGCTTTTTTGTCAATTTTTCAAATATCTAATGGCAAAATTATTTGTTGTTGAAATAAAATAAGGTTTTTTTGTCTACTTAAAGTCTATTTTAGTTGAAATGATTATTATGAAACCGGCCGTAGTTATAAATTTTAATTTGTTAAGTATTTAAGTATAATTTTCATATACAATAATTACACATTTTCAAAAATGACAGATGCAGCAAAATATTTAATAGTTTTATCACTAATATTATTTTGTCTTTTGTTTCTACTCTATATTTTTTAAATTTATTTGTGTACTTATTTAAAATGCCACCAAATTTTTAAATACTGATAAGTGAGGTAAAAAAAGTTGAAAACTACTGATTTACTCAGAGTATCTTCAGCGCATATCAGCTGTTTTAGATACTGAAGCCATCTTCATCAGTCACTACTACTGTCATATCGAATTCTACCTTGCGAAAAATTTCAGTATTTCAGCATCCTCCGTCCAGATAGTCGTGGGTGCTTTGTGACAAAAATCTTGTCGTACTGTGAGTGCGCTACACGCACACACACACACACACACACACACACACAAAACAGCCGTTGCTCCATCTCGGCGTGCTAGTCAGTTTCATTTCAATCGAAGCGTGTACGCGGCGACGGGTATAGACGCCGGTGCCGCGGCTGACGACGCTGGCTGCCGTTGCCAGGACGACACAGCCGGCGGTCGACATCTCCAAGGATACCTGGCGCCAGGCGAACACACATACACACACACACACACACATACCAACACGCACGCACATTCAACACACCCCCAGGAGCTGAAACACAGCGCGATCGAGAGCCGAAAACATTGCCACGACACAGCATAAGAGTGGAAAGTAGCTTACAGATCCCTGGCCGGACTCTGATGCCTGTTTTTACGCAACGGTCATTTTATAATAATGATGAACTTCAGTGTTTATCATCTTTTGAATAGATCTATAGACTCACATGAAAATATTGTCACGTGTGTGTAGAGTGAAAAGTAAATTAGAGAAATGCTCGTACAATGCTACTATTCTTGAATTTCGTAGTAATTTTAAGTGCTGATGTAGTATAGTAACAATGTTATTTTATATCTATAAATTTATTTATTTATAAATAGTATTTATTCTACTTTTATTTTCAAATAAAACTTCCTAAATTTTTCATAAAATTCTTGTTTTCAATTATTCTACATATGACGATATTATGAGCGTTTTAAACTTCATCAATAAGTTAATTAGGAAATTTAGCAGGTTAACGAGAAAGATTATTTACAAAACCTACTCTAAATGTTTCTGCTCAATTAATAAACGTAACTATAACAATACAAAAATTTTAATATTAGGTTCATATTTCTTAATATTTCTACAAAAATTAGATTACGTTGTCAATTTTAGTTGTAATTTAATTAATTTATTATCGAAATCGAGGGTAAATCCCTTGCACAATCTGATGTGCAAATTAATTAAAATTCTCTAAAATCTTAGTAAAATCACTACAACCTGAAAAATTATACTTAAAATATGTACAATTTGGTGTACAAAATTTGAGAAAGTGGTCTACTCCTCGATCAAAACTTCCTACGCGATTTATTAACGCAGTTAATATACCAGTATTATAAGATTTAATACTTCGATAATAAATAACTGAACATTATAGAAAACACAAATATTAACACTACACTGAGAAAAATAGATATTTAAAAAATTGTATAATGATAAGTAGATATTTATTTGAAATATACGAGTATGTTTACTGTATTCACTAATTTATACATTTTTAAAATCTACTCACATATATATTTTAATACTATATTAAGAATTAAGACTGTAATACTATATACAAATTGATGGTATTAAATTTTTGTTTTTATTATATTTATAGTTAATTTATAAATATACTTATTTTGTTATTTTTAATATCTTGTGTTTGTGTCACCTTTTTAAATATAAATAGCGTTACGGTAACTATCCATTTTTCTCAGTGTAATACAATAAATCGATTAATATTTAATCTCAGTCTATATATTAATTTCTATAAAAAATTTACTATAGAAGACATAAATAAAACAAAACTTTCAAACTTTTGATGATATTATTCATGTGAAAAAAAATCTTAGAAAATTAGTAGTAAATAACCAAAAATAAAAATTAGTTTTGTAAGAGACAGATTAGAAAAAACACAAATATTAATTAAAATATACTTTAATTTACAATTTTATTTTTAATTAATTTACTGTAAAAAAAATAATATAAAAATGAAATAGTATATTCCATATTACAATACAAAAATATTAAATTTCATAGTTTGTATAATGCTGCATATATCACTTTATTGTCAAATATAATTTTTAACAAAAATAACATTACAAAAAAATAAAAATAAATAAATAATAATTTAAACTCAAACACGTGTAAATGTACAGATTAATATCATTATGAAAATAACAATATCTTATATTTGCAATAATTTCTTGTTTTAAATATAATATTATTCATAACCCAAACAAAACAAACATATATCAGTCTGGAACAAATTGAATAATTACTACCTAAACTCGATAATACTTATTTTTTCAACATTTCATTCAGAAATTCCAACCGATAAAATATCCAGCAAATGCATTTATAACCCGCGTGCACTTCAATTGACAAGTAAACAAAAACGCATACACAACATTGAACGCACGTGTCGTGTATGGCATATTGCCTGCCATCGAGAAGCAATACACCTCTTCGGAGTCCGGCCAATGTCGCATTAAGTTGGCGGCAAACGAACGTCGTTGCCTCGGCTCAAGGCGCCAGGTATGTCGCAATCGGTAGAGGGGCCGCGGTTGCGGTCGCATAACAGACTCATATGTATTTTACAATAAATAAAATCAGTGTGCGATAGAACGAGATAGATAGATTAATTATTATTGATGGCATCGACGATTAAATGGGTGTTGAGTTACACACCGATGTATATAATATTGAGATTGAATTTATCCGCCGTGTTTTCTGATGAGATATTATAGGTTTTAAATTTTACCCATTTTTTGTTTTGTTTGTAGATTTATTTACATGTACAAAAATTAAATGTTGCTTAATTTTTAATTGTATTATTTTATAAATAAATTAGCATTTATTAATATTTTACAGGATTGAGGTTATTTTAATCATTTGATTTAAAATAAAACTTGTCTTACAACTTAAGACTTGTCTCAGTTGTTGATATATATACTATGAGCAAAAACTCAAAACTATTTTCTCTATGTCTAAATGAACCAAATATTTCTAAAGTCAAAACTACTAAAATCTAATTCTATCCGAGATACATTTGCAAAAACTACATTACTAAAACAAATCAGTGGACAAATCATTCTCCGGCATGAAAATAAATTAAACTAGGAAAAGGAGATGATCATTCCATCATATCCTTATGGCTTCATCAGCGATGCAATCAAATCTGTCGCCTGTCTGTTACGGGTTTCGAAGAAACCAACCAAGTTTAACTTATATCCCCGGATTCCCATTCCTTTTCTTCTTCTTCTTCTTCTTGCTAATCGTAATTGACACGTGCGGAACTATCGGTCCGCGCTGTGTTGCAGCGAGCGCAAATTCGTAGTATTTCAAATCATTATCTTCTACGCTTGTGCGACGACGATGATGCAGAAAGAACCGTTAATACGTTTAAATGCTAATAAAGGAAATGACTGTCATACTTTGTCACGGCTTCTTACAGCGAGATTTGAATGGAAATCTCCCGATTTTTTTTATTTTTTTTTTCAAATATATTTATCGCTTTTAATTAGTAATTAATGATAATGATTTTACGTCAATTCGTTAAAGATATATATAGGTAGATGGATAAGAAGTTAATTGAATAAATTTAAATAAAATTTTTATGTATTGATAATTCTGTGTATTTTCTAAAAATCTATTTATTATGTACGTTTAATTCACATGTACAAAGATTTAAAATCCATACTTAATTCACGCGGAAAAAGACATTAATTCAGATAAAAATAAATACGAGTATAGTTAAAATTTAAATTTTCCAATGACACGTGTATGTTTAATTAATCATTCTAATTTACCAACCATCATGTCTTTGAAATACAACGTTGTCTTGAATAATAAACTAGTCAATTAACATAAATATTGTCAATATAAATATATAATTAAAAAAAGTAAATTTGCTATCAAAATTAATATTCGTTTACATTGTATTACCGTATTCCATCAAAACAATTATTTATTTCATCTTGTCGTGTTATTTACGATTCTTCTTGATCTAACTAACCTTTCAGATAATTTTTTCATTTTGAATTCAGAAAAAACAAAACAACCAAAAAAATATTTACATATTTTTATTATTGCATATTTTTTATTCATATTTGTTGCTATTTCCGTTAAGATAAATATATTTTTCTAAATCAAAATATTTAATGTATAATAGTTGTTAGGTACTCTGATTTAAATCAAACTTTTGTATACATATAAAATACTTTCAGAAAAGAATTACAGGAAGTCATTTTTTTTATTCATTGGATGTGTACTATATTATGTAATAGATATATACCTAAATTGTATATGAGTACGAAGGTTGATTAAAAAGTAATAAAATTGATAAAAAATAAAACTTTGTTATAGCAAATGCATTACCTATAAATACACTAAAATTTTCTTTTTTAAAGAAAATTTTAAAAAAATATGAAAACAACCGATTTTTTCACTGATACATTTTGATTAAAACTACATAAAAAATACTGCTCCATTGCTCCGAGTTCCGACAATAAATTTCTGAATTTTTGCTCTATTTTTAATAATTGACTTTAAACAATTGGTATACATATTCACCCCGCGAATGTAACAGTGTATTATGATAGAAAATATTTTCGAGTACCAACTTTTATACGTTATGATAAAGCAATGTTCGATATACGTCGTATATTTTACACGGCTATAATTTTTACCCAATATAAATACGACGTATACAGAGAGTTTATCGTTATATAGGTAAACAAATTGTAATTTTAGTTTACAAAACAACAGTTAAATTAAAGCGGCAACAGTTTTGGAATTACTGTTCCACAAGAACAAATGTTTTATATATAAAACAATATACACGTGTACAGTGTCCATATATTTTTGGCCACAACATGATTAACGAAAACAGATCTCTATTCTTAAAACTAAACAAATGCGGTGTCATTTGATATGTGATATAAAAAAAAAAGTTTTCTTAAGATGAAGGATCAAGTCATCTTTTTTTCTAATCGCAGCTAATGTTTCCATTTACCTTTAACATAAATATATTTTAACGGACATTTAAATTAAATATTTCTTATTACATATTACAAAAGATATGTAACCAATAATATATGTATATTTAATAACATATATTTAAAAATGTATTAAAACTGAATTAATAAAAAAGTCGCTTGATTTTTAATATCTATTTAGGCTTCATTCACATTCATATGTTGTTCTCGGTTTTATTGCAGCCAAAAAATGTATTAACGTTATAACAAATTTTTATTGTGTTTTTACCATTGGCATTTCGACAAAAACACAGAACACAAATCGAAATAAAAAATTCTCTTAAAAAATTATAATATCTAGAAGAATATAAAAGCTACACTATGACAAATTAATATATATGTAAATTTACACATTCTATTAATATATCTCAATATTACGTACATTATTAAAACAAAAAAATACAATTTTACTATTATGCACTTAACTTAATTTACAGTTTTTAGATTGTACAAAAATTGTGAAGAAAATTTCAAACTATCACAAAATCATTGTAACAGTGGCGGTTAGGTTAAATTTCTGCTTTCTTATAAAAAAAAATACTTATAATAAAATATGGACATCCGCATTCACAATAAAAAATTATAGAAACGTCCCTTCCTATAGATATGTAACTGTAATTTCTTTGAATAACATCACAATTCTGCAAATTTTAAAGAATATAAATATTACAAAATAAAAATAAAGTAATAATCGGCAAACGTATTAATTAGATTTCTAACTGCATAAATGTGAAATAATCGATTTTTTTCCTGCAAAATGTGTGCGTGCTATAAGTTGTGTTGTTATACAGTGAATTATTTTTATTCTATCCATGAACTTTAAACGATAAACAAATAAGCGAGTGAATGATTTAAAGATTTGACCTCATGTTTGTAAATATAAACAACAGTTCTGAATTATGAAATTAGATCTACTCGTAGGTATGACATATATTTTTTTTTTCATTTATTTATTATTAGAATATTTCCAGTTAGTTATTCACTCATATATTTCCTCAAATCAATATAATTTTTTGTTTTTATTTAATTACTTGGAATTGCATTTATATATTTATTATAAAATTTTACTTGTACAGGAAAATAATTTACAAAATAACTAAGATATAATACACATTTAAACTGGCAAAATTGAAAACCGTGAGTTATCAGATTCCAAATTAAGTTATTGCTCAATCATTACTCTTTATAATTTTAATTACACAGGTATAAAATAGATATCGCGAAATTTAAAGCCATAGAAAAAGTATAGTCTTTTAAAATAAAAAGGTTTTAGAATTTAGTTCTGTATTAATTTTATTTAAAATTCGACGTTTCGACGTACTCTACGTACATCATCATTAGGCAAAATGATACATGTTCTGACTATAATTAAGTCACATGATTTGCTGCACTCTCCTATGGCTCGTGTCGTAAAACTTATCTCCGTGAGTTATATCCGTCCGGTAATTTAAATTGCGAAAAAAAAGTCTATAATAATACGTCATTGAATTTTGATAGTTTTATTTATGTTACAAGACGTACAATTTTTTTCGTTAATGTCATAGTTTCTGTATGTAATAAATTGAAAACTAATAATGTTTACAATGGACTAATTTAGATCAGAAATAAACAAAAACAAAATATGATGTAGAATCATTTAAATTGAATCTTAGTGGTCAAGATGCAGACGTAAACATATTATGACGCATTTTCTGTAACAAACTAGTTGAAATCAGACACAGATCTCATTCATTTGTTCAAACTCATTGCGTCATTCTTAATTATTTGTTGTTATTGTAAATATAAGTCATTCACTATAAAAATTACAGCGATTCAGACGAAAAAGCCTTCATTTATTGTAAACAAAATAGCAATGTTAGTATTCTCATTGGAATGTAATTATTATTAATATTAGTATTTATTTATTTATTATTGTAAAGCTTATGTTTTTCAAGCGGTACAGTAACTAGTTCATAAAATAAAATAAATATTAAACAATTCTTACAAGTTTAGCACTTAAAGGAAGTAATAAGGTGTAGTCTAATTATAAAAGAGATGACAGTCTAATCCAGTGATTCCCAAAGTGGTCCAGGTGGACCCCCAGGGGTCCACGGAAGACTCGACGGGGGTCTACGATGGCGAGAAAAAAAAATGGGGGTTCACTGGTTGTAAGTGGGGGTCCACGAAAATTTATCTGGTTTCGATCGTAAAGAACTAAAATGTTGGCTTGGCTGTACCTATCAATGTAGGGCCTACATTGTAGGCAGATAATACACTAGGTACTAAAAAAAATTCCAAATTTTTCGGTGATTTTTGACAGGCTTTATTTCGGTGCAAAATGGTCGTATTGAGACTTTAAAAAAAGCATTTTGAAGCTTTATGATTCAAATTTTCAGATTTTTGCTAAAATATTTTAGGAGTTACGGTTCTCATGCAATACTAACAGATAGCGCAAAAAAATAATATTGCAAATTTTTTGCTTGTTTTTTTTTGTCCACGGGTGTGAAAATTTTTTTTCAGTTAGGCCGGCATATGGATCTGATAGCCTGTTTATTTAGTATTAATTTCCTTTTTTTTAAACCTCCGTTAATTTTTTTGAGTAGTGTATTTTAAGAAAGTCAGCGACTGTTAACTTGTAAAAACTTGCATATTCGATATTTTGAGTACAACGCGTATCGAGACTTGCAAAGCGCCGCCCGCTAGCCAGCCAGCAACGCTAGTTAAGACGTGCATAGGGACGAAATACGACTTGTACTGTGCTTGCAATCTTGCATGAACTTGTTTGATTCTTCACCAATATAAATACGAATGCCAAGAACAAACGTTACTCATTTGCTTTACTCATTTGCTGTGCTCATTTGTTTCGGGAATTTTGAAAAGAAACGTGTGAGTGAATCGATGTCAGTGTTTGCCAGTGCCGGAAAAAGTAAGTATACCTGCCTATTTGTTATACATACTTTTATTTTATATTGTAGTAATATTATATTATTTGTTATGTTTGCGTGTAGTAGGTACGTAATAAAAATTAAATACTGAACAGGGCCATTATTCGATACTTCTATAAAAGAACAGAAAGCCGAGAAAGATTGAACTTTTAGTACTTTTTATTATAAAATTATTTATTTACCCGACTGTGGTGATTCACTAAAAGAGAGTTATTATAATTGACCTGCATGTTTGTACATATTTCAGTGCCCTCGTAGTTGCTAATGCTAAATGACTAAAAATATTTTCATAAAATGTACCACTCGTATAGTAATGTATCAACGTAATAAATAAAACATTAAAATCGCGGTGTTTTGACGTCAAAATATTCTTTAAAAGTATTTTCTCTCGAATTTACAGAAATGTATCAAAATATAATTAATCAAAAAATGTTTTGCATTACATTAAAATAGATTCAATCTTAGCGGCTTATTGCTTTTAATAATTAAAATCAGTTTTGCCGCCGGCATTTTGGTTTTTTCATTGCAATAATTAACTAATTATTCCCATTCAATTCTGTTCAAATAGCCATATCCTGTTAAAATCACCTTATGATTACTAAAACAAACTTTTTTTTTTCTTTACACGTAGGTAACTGATACGAAACATGGCTGAATCTAAGAAGAAATGTCGACAATACAGTGTTCAATATTTGAAATTTGGTTTTGTTCCATCAACGGCCGACAAACGATTGCCCATATGCCTTTTGTGCAACAAAGTTTTGAGCAATGACTCGATGAAACCATCGAAGCTCGAAGATCATCTAAGAAGGTGTCATCCTGATAAAATAGGCAAAGATTTAAAATATTTTCAAACATTGAAGGAAAAATATGAAAGAAGACCCACCGTGCAAAGTATGTTCGCTTCAACGTCTCAAAGTAACGATGATGGCTTGCGGGCATCCTACAATATCTCATTGCTTATCGCGAAATCTGGAAAACCGCACACCATCGGTGAACAGTTAATTTTACCCGCTGTTGAAGAGGTTTTAAAAACTGTTCTGCACAAACCTCCATTTGACGTACTTAAAAAAATTTCTTTGAGTAACAACACTGTACAAAGGCGTATTGATGAAATGAGCTCTGATGTTGAAAGCTTCTTGTGCAATTATCTGCAAACAACTCATTTTTCTATTCAATTGGATGAATCAACATTACCTGGCAATGAAGCCTTATTATTGGCATATGTTCGATTTGTTATGGACGAAGAAATCCATGAAGAGCTACTATTCGCGAAAACTTTGAAGACGGACACAAAAGGAGAATCAATATTTAATGTCCTGAGCGATTTTCTTAAGGAAAAATCGATTCCATTTACAAACATTACTTCGGTGGCAGCAGATGGAGCTCCTGCCAAGTTCGGGCGATATCGTGGGTTTATAAGCCATCTTCAAAGAATTATACCAGGAGTAACTGCAATTCACTGTGTCATACACCGACAACACCTGGTAGCGAAAAATTTGAGTGATAGATTGCACCAATCGCTTCAATTTGTGATTAAAGCAGTTAACAAAATAAGAAGCAACGCGTTAAATACCCGTTTATTTGCACAATTGTGCGACGAAAATGATGAAGACTTCCAACGATTACTCTTACATACTGAAGTACGCTGGTTGTCGAAAGGTGCATGTTTAACAAGATTTTACTCACTTTTTGAATCAGTTTTAGAGTTTTTGGAAAGTAAAGATCCAGATTTAAAAGAAAATCTGATCAAATTGAAAGCAGACATCGCGTATTTGACAGATTTGTACAAAAAATTTAATGACATTAACTTGCAGTTGCAAGGGGACAGCCTAAATTTAATAAAAACAAAGGGTGTAATTTCGGCTTTTCTTGGAAAATTGAAATTTATGAAGCAAAATATTAGTCGGCGCGAATTCGCACAGTTTCCAAACTTGTCACAGGCAGAATGTCTTGATGAGGATATTCAGACATACGTTCAACATTTAAATGCCTTGCATGATGACTTCAAAAATAGATTTGAAGATATTCTGACGATGGAAATACCACCATGGATCATAAATCCATTTGATGAAACGGAAGTGGCGAATGTGGTATTGCAAGAGGAGCTACTCGAGCTTACCACCAATGAGGAGCTGAAGGTGAAATTTAAAAAAGGCTATCAAACATTTTGGCTGCAAGCAGAAATTGCCGAAAAATATCCTGGACTGTGGGAAATTGCGAGAAAACTTTTGATAGCGTTTCCCTCGTCATACCTTGTCGAAAAAAGTTTTAGTGTGGTGACAAACCTATTAACAAAAAAAAGGAGCAGATTGAATATCACAGAACGGGGAGATTTGCGGTTATTCCTGACAAAACTGAAGCCAAATATTGATAACTTGCTATCAATTCATCAAGTGCATCCCTCCCATTAAAAATGACTATTTTTTTTAATTGATGAAGTTACGTTATTAATGTTTAATTTTAAGTCTATTAAGTCTAATCATATTATTTTAATAAAAAATTTTAATGAATAATGAAAATATACTATTCTTCTTTTTATTTTTACCACTCCGAATTTAGAGTTGGAACTCAGCCGCGACGCATATATCCATCGTTAGATCTAATCTTCACATTTTTTGACGAGTTTTGGGAATATGGTAGAAATGTAGCAGCAGGGGGTCCACCGAAACCAGTAAATTTTTGAAAGTGGTCTACGGGGAAAAAAAGTTTGGGAACCTCTGGTCTAATCAAACAGTGATAAAAGTTAGTTTTTATCATTCTTTTTACACTTAAACTATAGAGTTATTACGGTCCTCTATTAACCAAAAATGAAGTAACCAGTTATTTAACGAATGTTTCAAATCTACCTGAATATCAACTAAACCAGAGCTTCTCAAACTTTTATGAGTGGCGATCCGCTTTTAAAAATACAATTTTTTGCGACCCACAACTTCTTTTTCTACTCTTAATTTTATATTAAATATACGTAATAATATAAATGAATTAAACAGATTTATTTAATATTTCTTTCAATAAATGTATTTTAACATTTATTGCAAATTGCAATCCACATTTTGGAAACCGCTGAACCAGACTAAAAAGATCAATTACTTTAACGCTGAAATTGTTGTGAATAGCATTTTATTTTAATATTAATTTAATCTTTATTTTTCCTTGTTATTTTATTTATGGTATCATTTAAAGAGTGTCTGCAAAATTAAGTAAAAATATTTTTATAACATTGTTTATTTAAATTTAGTCATTTTTGTATATTTTCTTTTTATTTATCAGAGAAAATTAACGTTTATGCTTATTATGCGTTTGTGTAAAATAAATTTGTTCGAGGCGTCGTTAAACAGGTAAAAGAAATACATAGAATTGAAATTATAATTACAATTTATTTTATTATAATAAAACAACGCTGTACATATAAAATTTCAAATGCAATTCCTAAAATAACAAATCTATATTTGCCCACTTTCACAATCACAACAAACCGAAAATAAAATAAAACGAAAATTCCCTAGTTAATTTCCCGCCAATTGTAATCGCGTTCATTGCGCAAGCGTCTATACTTTATCGTGTACCGTGTGTTTCTGTACTTGATTTATTTTCTCGTGACGTCACACGAAACCTTGACGGATCGGCGACGTCCTCGCGTAATTAGCCAGTCACTGTTCACGACGCAGTGTGATAGTGGGGTAGGGTGGAAATTGTGGCGGCGGAAAATATTCAACACCTACGTGTATATATATAGATGCAATTCACGAATACTGATAGTATGAAGAATTCGTTGATAATTGGAATACTTACGTTAGAATAAGTTTTACTCATTTTCGATTAGAAATATAATTATTTGACACGATTGTCTTTTACATATTTTTATCTGCTTCTATTAATGGATATTCAATATAAGAATGTTTCCTAAAAGTTAATGTCACTGAATACTCATTGCAATTTTATGATTAGTCCATCAGTGGCGTAAATACAAAGTTTGAACCCTGCTAAATATACACACAGTTCGGAACAACTCAAAATTGAAATGTCGTATTCAAATTCTGCAAAATCTGGGTATAGATGTGTCAAATAACTATATAAGCAAACTTCAGTCCCTAAGCACTGAGGATGCTATCTACGATGTATGACAAAACGTCTGCGAAGAATAGAACAGAAATAAATAAATAAATTTAATTATAGTCAAATATTTTGCAAAATTCTTTACTAACAATATTCTTAAATACAACAATTTGCAGTTGAATACATTTTCAATATATTCTTTATTTAGTAATCGTCAGACTTTCACAGCCGGTATCCATTGAATAGACTGACCACGGCATACCAGTCCAGAAAATTTTATAAATTCAATGGATACCAGCCACGAAAACCTGAAGATTATACTATTGTTCGTATCTATTGAAGAAATATTGAAAACAAGTTTCAATTGAAGATAGATCGACCGCGGTATACCACTCCACAAAACTCTATATTCAATATTCTTTATTTATGTCAACATTTAGAACTTTTTAGTGTACAAGTCATCTTGTTTTGCGGGACGCTACTGTTTAGTCACACAGAAATAAATTATAATTGCAAATAACAATAAAAACCAAAATCACATCGTTATTTACAAACTAAAATAAAGAAATAAATGAAAAATGACGCTGCGTAACTGGAGGGCAGAACGCAAATGCAATAACCTTATCCCCGTATAGTATGGCGTGCCACAAGCAAGTAGGCAGATCAACAGGTAATGCCTGTAATAAAGTAACGGTGAAACGGCTTCAACTTCACCAACATTGCCTTGCTTAACTCGGCGCACTCGGCCGGGTTTCGCCTTGCTGTGCCTAGTTGCGTTTTTTATTTTATTTTATTTGATTTCGTTTCAGCTTTTAAGGTGTGCGTTTTCTGTGGTTGTGCGTGTGCGACACACACACACACACTCCGTGTACGCGACCTTGCCATCAAACGAACTGTGACGAAACATGCACGCGTAAACTGCGTTAGGGAAATTGTGAATGTGACGTAGACATATATATTAATTCACTGTTCGTGCTACTATGTTATTATTATTAGAGAGTATTACTCTACTTATTTACAACTTAAGTTATAGCGAATACTCATACAATGGTGATTAGATTTAATTGAAAAAGTGTTAAAATGTACATAAAGTAAGATAAAAGAAAATACTAAATTAAGAATAACCGTCTGAAAATAAAAATTTATTTTATGTACGGGTCCTCAGACTGTTTGAAGCCTAGAAGGTTAATTTTCGATCAACAACTAATGGTGGGTTGAGCCGGGAGGACACCGGGATATTTTCCGGTGGGCCGGAGTGAGACTGGAGCAGTCGTATAAATACCGGAGTAAAGTAGTTAAAATTTTCGACTATTCCAAAGCCCTGATTACAAATCCATGCACCAAGTTGGATTCGAACCTTCCGTAACCTTTAATATAAATATATAATATCATTTATCAAATTTAATCTATCAACTTTTTAGCAGAATACTAAAAATATTGATTGCATTATTATATCATACATTGTTCGAAAAAAATGTTATGTTAAAAAGTGCTTATATAAATCCGTACAATAAATAGATAAATTTAAAAAAATTTTGTACTCCAGAAAAAGTGTAAAAAAATATTCAACACTTTTTATTCATAATTTAATTAATAATAATTACTTATTCATGTATATACAATTATTAATTCTTGCTTTTCGTGATTTGCTGCTCTTTTATTAGTGTAAAAAGTTACATATTTTAAAATAATAGAAAAAGAGTAATATATTACACTAATAATGGTATAAATTCAATTATTTCCCTCAAAAATTTTACTCTTTTACTCTAAAATTTTGAATAGTGTATGTTACACGTTTTTTTTGCTTATAATATTAACTAAACTAAACTAAAAAAAAAGTAATACCTACATACATTCCTGACCAAATAAATAGTATAAAAAAAGAAAAACAATGAATTTCAAATAAAAATACTTTGGCAAATTTTAATTGACAAACAGCCCAACACTACTATCGTATTAGTTTTCGATGCAATGATAGAAATTAGTTTTGGAATAGTGCCCGAGCGCATCAATACGACCAGAAGTCACACGAATTACATCGGGTATACTCAATATGTCGACACATCTGTTCATATGTCGTACATATCGTTTGTGTTCTAGCCATCACATACGTTTCAGTTCGTCACCCAATAACTAAACAAGCCTCTAACTCTGTGTTGTTCCGAGTGATGTAGTACAAGGCACCTAACTATTTATCTCACTCTATACCGGGCTATTGTTTTACATCGAACTACAAGTAAAGTGAGTCAGGCCAACACCAAACCAAAACACTGCGAACACAATTTGGGGCAGCGGCTGTAAAGTACGTTTTGGGTTGGCAGAAGTTCGAATAGGATTCATTCACAATGAGAACTACGTAGTTGTCAAGAGTTCAATACGAATTAATACGAAAAAAGTTAAAATTATTTTGAAAACTATCATCAACGCTGATTTAAAACTTTTCATATTATATGATACTCAAATCTAACACAATATAAGGAGTGTATGAGTAAAGCTAGCGGCCGATTAAGTTGAAAAACCGACTACTATTGCGATAGAACATTTTATGTAGACTATCTGAGGTGTAAAAAAAATGAATAGATCGCTAGATAATTACTAAAAATTAAATTTTGACAAATGACAAATTAAAGTACCTAAACTTTAAATAAAGAAATTAAATATAAGTTCTATTCACATGACATTTAATTGCACATCGGAGTTGGTAACGTAAATGTACAACAAAAATACAAAAGTTTTATGACAGTTTTCTTTTTAATTTTAAAAAAAATATTTTCTAATTGCTTTGACCATTCTATGCAAATAAACGTTGTAATTATACATATTATGTATACAAACAATTTTCAATTATAGTAATAGTATAAATACATACGGAAAACGATATATAATAATGCAATTCATGTTTAACGTCATATCGAAAAGTATTTTTAAATTTAAGAAAATATCATTGTAAACATATAATAATACGAGTATAATTGTTTTGGATTTGTTTTTAATATAATTTCTAATATCTACATTGTTTACACTGTCTACACGCAATTCATTTTTTCTTGACGTACATAATTATCATTGTCTAAATGTAGGTAATAATATATGACTCAAAGATTCGGTGTCCATCATTAGCTATTTTCCATGATTTTTTTACGTTAAAAATCTGATAAATGCAGCAACTTTATTTCTAAAAAAATCAGTATTTCAAACAGATTTGTATTTTCTTGTTATATTCATAAATAAAACTGTTGATTTATTCATTTCTATCACCAACTAAAAATAATAATAATGTTATGAATTTCAATAAAACATTTTTAGCCGGTTGCCAATTGTTTTCGAAACGCTTGATTGAATGTTTTACATAACTGACATGAAATAAGAAACATATTTATTTTTTATAAAAAAAAATGGATACCGGCCGTGAAAGCCTGAACATTACTTTATCATTTGAGTAGAATTCCGAATAGAGCTGTAGCAACTACAAAATATTTTATCTTTTTCTCTTAAAATAAAATTCCATGTACTACAAAAAGCAAAACATTTCGTAACGCTACGGTTCTGTCAAGAATTCTACCATAAGTCTGATCTGAAAATTTATCCTGTATACTTTATCCGTCGCAATTAATCAGAATAAATTAAGTTACTTAAACTTTAGCGGGATAAACCTACTTAATAATGAAATTTATAATGTGTATATCTCTTATAATTTACATCTGGAATGTAAATATTTTCTTCATTTAATTAATATTCAGTAATTAATTGCTTGATATACTACTGATATACTTTTTATGTATTAGATTAGATTCAGTAAGAGTTTCAATTATAAAGTATGATTTGATAACTTGTTAATTATTGTACTTAATTCAGAGCTAATCAATTATTGCAACAGTTATTGAAAAATTGACAGCTTAATTTGAACTTTTTCTTTATATTATAGCTTTTAATTAATGTTAGAATGCCATAAATATAAAGATCCGAGCACGAGAGCATGACAATAAAGTTTTACAACTGTACATTCAATTTGGGTCTAATCTGATAAATTTTAGAACAAAATGTTTCAAATATATGTTTTTTTTTTAATTACACCTTTTTGCATGTTCACGTCAATTACACAAAAATGTGTTCACTATACTAAAATTTGTTATATGGAAGACGATACTTGAGATCGACCAACTAATAGCTGCAAACTTGCTCAAAAAAATTGCATAACCTTTTACGTGGGATTTTTAAATGAATAATTCTTGTATTTATTTGACAAAATGTATAAGAAAGTTTGTTGCAACCTACCATTAAATCAGTTTAGAATCAGTTCGGAACAGTGTACGACATGCGCATTGTGAAACTGAACTTGTAATTTATCATACTGCGCATGCTTCGTACGGTTGGAAACACGTTTCATATAAAATTAGTACAAAAAATATAAAGTAAAATAAAGAAAATCTTAAAAATAAATAAATTTGAATAAAAATACAGTAAAAAGATATTATAAAATGACATTTTTTTGTTCTTAATTAAAATTAATAGTAGCAAAAACTGTATTTAAAGTAAACTGAGTGCCACTGGTATCGTTACAAATGTCTCCTAGAGTGACTAAACCCTTATCGCAACAGTAGCCAAATCTGGCTGCCCTATTGGAAAGGTACGTCGAGTCTGGTCGCGTAGAGTGACAGAAAGGACAGACACATAGACAGTACAGTGTCGTGGACAAGCTTGATAGGGACACGGGACAGACCGGCATGCAGGCAGGCAGGATTCATTGGCGGGCACCGAAACGATTTAACGCCTGAAAATAATTAAACACCGATCGTCAGTTAATTGACAGTTTGATTGGAACACATGACCACACTGCCCAGACTCGACACTGCGTGGATTTTGCATCTCCCGTTATTCGCGAGGCACACTGCTACAATGCGTATGGTATGCGTTTTACACTTTACAATACAGTGGTACTCAATCTGTTTACGATTTTAATACTTTCTATGGATTTATTCATGTGTTACTTATCTGTTTTTATATACCTATTCCATTAATATGATAAAAATTTTATTCACAGGCTAGTAAATCAATACATAATCATCTTAATTATGGTTGCTTATTTTGGAGAAATTCAACGAATAGTGACAGAATTTTTAAACTACAAAAAAAAAAAACAATCAGAATAATAAATTACAGATAATTATTATTGGCAATCATGCCGACAGTGCGACAGTATTTTATTAATTTGAAAATTCTGACACTACTTTATTTGCATATCCTGTAATGTTTAGAAATTGTCATATTCTTGACTATAAAATTAAGACAAAAAGACGACACTAGATTAACAAGTTGTAAAGTAAATTTTACTAAAAATCTACCAATGAATGTAGGGGCAACACTTTTCCACATGCTCCCACTGGGCAATAAAAAATCTTGACAACGAATAAATTTTTCAGTATTAATAGTTTTTTTAATTAAAAAAAAATTATTCTACACTGTACATAAATTCAGAGAAAATATAGAAACCGAATTACAAATTGACTTAATTGTATGTATATATATATTGTATCAAACTGAAATAAATATTAAATACTATTATTATTATTATTACAAGTTCAGTTTTCCTAGTTCATTTGTTTAGTAATAGTCTTAAAAAAACTGCATTGTCTTAAAACCGGTATTAGTCGAAATCTGTTTAATTTTTGTTGTATTTCTTTTGAAAACATATGGAATATATTTATAAATTTAAGAACATAAAATAAGGAATAATATACGACAGTGAAATTTTTAATAACTAAATTAAATAAAATTATTTAAATTTGACAACAGCAAGTTATTAACAATACTATATTTGCTAATCATAAATTTTATTTCTAACAATACGCAACACAATATACATTGAGCAAGGTCTAATTTCTTAAGTAATATTACAAAGTTGACGGCTCATGTTCAGATATATCTTATATTTTAATTATAATGGTCTTAATGTGTCATTTCTACGCAGCTATTTGTTTAACAACGTGCGTTAATTGTTGTTATATGTCGCGCTGATTTTTCTATCTGTCGCTCTCAACTTTTTATTAGGTATACAAAAGTGGTTACTATCGTAGTTGCTTGAGAAATTTATTGTTAGCTGATAAGACAACATATATAAATAATTTTTCAATGATTTTCATACTTGTAATAGTACAGTTATATATTTCTTTTTGTTTATGTTAATCAAACATTATAAAATTTATATTTTATTGTATTATAGACAAATTCAAAAATTAAACTATATCTTATTATTCTGTTTCACTGTGGTCTTGGAACATTTTTCTATACGAACAAAGACATGTATGAGAACGACAGCAGGGGTACGCAAATTAAGACAGCTAATACAGCATATAAATAATGAAACGAAATCCAAGAGGGATGTGGGGAGTAGATAAGGCGATATACACTGATACAAGGGTTCATTAGACGGCCACTTCAATCAATTTAAATAAACCTCCTGCTAGGGGGCAGACAGCGTCTTCCGCGTTCGAGTCATTGACGGACGTACGTCTCGACGCAAGGACGACCCAAATAAAGAGACGACACGACTATGTGTCTCTAGATGCGTTGCTCCTAGTTGAAATGAATTGAAAAACAAGACAAAAGAATTTTCACATCATATGTGATGGCGTTTTACATGTATTGGATTTTCTAAGAAAATTAAAATAGTAATTATGAAACAATTCCCTAGTTCGTTAATTAATGGATATAAATTAATCTATTGACTGTATAATTTCTATTATAATAAAAAAAAAATCGGAAAAAATAGTTTTGTAGTTTTTAATTATTAATGTTATAAAATTTTGCAAAATATTAAAATTGTTGTTGTTATTTCAAATTAAGTTTAGATAATCTAAAACTTTAGATAAATCAACAAGAATATACAAACTAGAAAAAATATTTAACTACATTAGCTGAATACATCGAATGTAATAAATTATGTAGTCTTAAATTAGATATTTCATCTAATTTGTTTAAAAAGCTGAAAATCTAATTTTTTTAAATAAAAAATCTAAAACAAAATGAAAAAACTTCTATATTTTTTTGTGTATTTCACTATTTTACTAGAATTATACGTCGTGATGGAAAAATTGAAATCAAATAATTTTTTAAAATTGTAGATCCAATTAATAATTTCATTCTTTTTAAAGTTGAAGTTAGTATCATATTTGTATACAATCAAATGTCATAATCAATTATATGTTCTGAAAAAGACCAAAAATCTTAAATTAAAAATTTAATCAAATATTACAAAACTCTGAAAAATAGTTTTATGTTTTTCTTTAATAAACTACTAAATTTATTTACATTGTTCTTCAAGCATATTCGTAATATTTAAAATAAAATAATAAAATAATATTAAAATAACTTTCAAAACATTTTATGACGAATATTTTTAGACAAATACAAAAGAATTTTATGCGTAAGTCAACTCAATTTAGCCACAAACTAGTTAATTAATTTTCTGTTCACATTCCATAAAACTCAAGACGGAATTATATTAAAAAAATAAAATAATATCTCTTAATGCTACGAGTCTTACAAGATGAGAACAGAATTATATCATTAGTGTTACTGTGTTTTATGTAGTACATTTTATTTTGAAATTATTAGCTTATTTAGTATTGTAATTGTATCGATAAAGTAATTTTGAAAAAATAAATAAACATATAGTAACTATTCTTTTTCTTATTGTAAAATATCTCAATCTATTTTTAGCCAGTTCCACATTCATATTACGAATAATCCCAAGCATAGCTTAAATAGCCTAATGTATATCCATTCCTATAGCATTTCTAATAAATTTCATTCACCCTGCTTTATTTAGTCCAACGAACGAAAAAGTAAAAGAAAAACAATAAATTAGGCAAAAACGAATCAGCAATTTGGGAAATATTCCGCTAGGTAGAAAGAAGCTCATTTCGGTGGGCTAATAAACACACACAAACACACAAATAGATATAGACATATAGAAACGAGACGAAAACCGTTTCGAAGAAGAATAACTCCGAATATAGTTTGTGCCAAACTCTCATATTATAAT
Organism: Clivina fossor; assembly: GCA_963966155.1. Classification (NCBI taxonomy): domain Eukaryota; kingdom Metazoa; phylum Arthropoda; class Insecta; order Coleoptera; family Carabidae; genus Clivina; species Clivina fossor. Next base: position 6,640,827 of record OZ014565.1, on the reverse strand, counting down.
ATTACACCGAACAATAAAACCAAATGAAGTAAGACGAAGATATCGCCGAGCGATTTTAATCAAGAAAGTGGCCCCCCGACTTCAGACTACATATGGCGGCGGCACATTGGTCCCTTACCGCGCACTGTCGAAATACGACCTACTAACTTTATACTCTATACAGTATGTTTGAAATTAATTGGTCGATTGAAATTAACTAATGTTATTTAATTGTTTATAAGTACGATTTTTTCAAATAAGAAGTAAGCTTAAGTAAAAAAAAACTTTATACTTCTTAATTTAATAATAATAATTCAATAAATTTTATATATTTTACTTTTAAATTAATATTATTTATTTAAAACTTTTTTATTTTAATATGAGTTCTGAAAGATTTTTTACTATGTTAGACATAAATAGTTCTAATTTTATTTGATATTTTTCAAACAATTAGCTGTAGAACAATATTTTTCATTCATATTAAATATTATGTATGTTGTGCAAAAACAAAAGAAAAAAGGTAAAAATTTTGAAATTTTTAATCGCTTGTTGTAAACACAAATAATTAAAACTGGCATAATTTGTTTCATGTATTGTAAATATGTATATTTATATTAAAAAAATGTAACCGGTTTTTTTTAAAGCTTACCGGTTTGCAACCCTGATTAAAATACATACATTTTATTTGATAACATCGACAAAATATACATGTCTAACCTCAAACTGATTACAAATATAATTTCCAAGGTCAATAATCCTCAACTCATACTAGTTTTATTTTTTCTTAACTAGATACTCAATCTAAAACATTCTATATCTTGAATGATTTCGGCGTTTCTTTCTTAGCCGACTTCGATAATATATATTTAAGTAAGTTGAGTCACCCGCATGGCTCCTTACGTCTTCAAATTGAATTCGCTTTAATTTTGATCGTGATCAATTCACTTAAATCACTATGAATATTTTATTGGCTTATTTACGATGTAATAATTGTTTCCAAGTGAGATTTAGTACCGACCGGCTAACACGGACGGCGGGAAATTAAATAGGGACAGTTTTGATAACAAATTTAACCTATTTTCTGATGTAGTGATTTTTCATTTAAAACTCAATACCCAGTATTGACCAACAAATCTAATAATAAAAATATAATGTGGAAATTTTAGTTGAAAATGCGTTTTACGGGTCATTGCACTGTTGGGAGTTTTATTTACATTTTTAAATATCAATTTTTGCGATAGATAATTTTTTTCTATATTAGATTAGATTTACTTACATTGAAAAATGTTAAAACAAATATTTGTAAAAATGATAAGTTGTGAATTATAATTTTCAAAGTGTTATAATTATTAAATTTAATAATGCACAATTCTTTTTTGTATAATTTACCATTTTTTCTATACTGATATATTATAAAAATGTGTCATTATCATTATTATGACATTTATTTATATTTTATTTTTGTCATACACATTGACGAAATGAATAACATATAATATTATATAAAAAAAATTCTAAATAAAATCTACACTGTTATTCTCAAAGTTTAATTTTTTCATTTAAGTGTTTATTTATTTTTATAATGAATTAAAATGTAGAATATTAGGAAAATAATGTCTTAAAAATATTGATTAAGTAGGTTTTAAAAATTTGACTACATTTAATTAAAAAAAAATATCTTACAAATGAATATGCAGTTTTATATTTTATATACTTTATTAATCGTTCCAAAGATAGTACTTGAATAATGTAATGATAATTTTTGTTATATAAATAAAATGTATTGAATAAAGGTTGTTTTAGAAAGCCTCATAGAAACTAGATAAAAAATATTTTATCAGTATTATCTGTTAGTTGCTAAATATAAAAAAAATTATCAGACTTATTAGACCATTATTAAATGAAATCTTACGTTGTCTTCATAAATTTTGCACAATAAATTTGACTAATACCTGACTATTTGACAAAAAAAAAAAATATGTAAAAAAGACAAAGTATATCTATTATTAGTAAGATCACTGTACATAAGTTATATTTTTTCTTAAAAACTGTAATGTTTAAATATTTCAACAAAATAAAAAATCTTTCAAAATTTGAAGATTATAACAAAACATTGTGTTGTAATGTACATCGAATTATGCGTGTGTAATTGTTTTCAAAGTAAAAGACATAAAAAAACCTTTTACGAAAAGTATCATAAATATAAATAAATAAAATTGTGACATATAAAAAAAATTATACTATTTTATCTGTTTCATGTTATACTTATACCAACACATATATACGAGTAAAACGCAAAAAAAAAATTATAATAAAATTAATATTATAATAACCGGATACTAATTTTTCTAATTAATTATTATGAACAATTAAATTCCAACATTTTATTAATTATTACTCATTTGTTTTTTCTTGCTAATACCTCATATATTAATTAAATATTCATCTCTATATTATACAATTGAACAATTTCATTTATAATGGAAAGGATTCTTAAGTATAACTCGAGTTAACATAACCTAACTAATTAACTAATCGGATAAAAAAAAAATAATAAATAATTATCAGACTACAAAATATTCAACGAATGATGCAAGATAAATTACGATTTCAAATTTTCTTGACAAGAAACGCAATGAAATGCAACAGTTATTTTCTAATTTATATTTCGATCGGAATATAAAATTTCGGAAAAATTAGGAAACGAAAGTTCTCTCCAACGGCAGGCGGCTTGATGTAAAATTGAAGGCTGATTGCGTCATGTCATTAGAGAATTAATCAGCTCTAATTTGTGTGTATCGGAAAAGAAAGTTAACGATTATTAAAATAAAATCTCTTTTTCCAGCGTACGTTACGTTATAGATTTGAATTAACATTATTCGATTTATTAATTCGACATAATTCAATCAACATCTAACACGTTCCAGATTAATTAACCAATTTAAAGTTAAACGTGATATTTTTTCTTCTTCTAAAGAACTTCATAACATTTATAATTAACTTTTTTTTTGTTAGGTCGATATAATTTAACGATACAAAATATAAAAATTAAACTTGTAAAATGTAAATGTAAATTTTAAATTAATTGTGTATACTGAATGTTGCACGAATCATGTAGGATCCTGAGAGGGAAACCAATTCTTCAAATTACGTATATAAAAATATACAATATTTAAGAAGAATATTTTAACTACATTCGCTCGAACCGGGTAGATATTAAAAGTGACCATCATAATTCATATACAAACTTAATAAAATAAAACTGCTGTTTCCAATAACATTTAAATAAATAATCTAAAACTACCAATCAATATTAACAGCAGATTGATAAGAGAAGCAATAGAAATTTATACAGAAAAAGATAACATCAATCACTGTGACTATATAATAACTGATTTAAATAAAATTTGGCTTCCATTAATTAAAAAAATGTATGATCTAGTTACTTATTTGTTACCTAGTAATTTGTTTTTATATTGTTATTTACTACAATGTCATTTATATCAGTTTTCCTAATAAAGACAAACATTGAGTTTGTCGAAACGTCGATTATTGATAAATATTAATACAGAACTTCAATCTAAAATCGTTTTATTTCAAAATATATGTTTAATTACTATAAATGAATATAAGAAACTAATACAACTAATACATTTACAAAACTAAAAAGATCATCTATTTTTTTAGATAAAATAAATAAAACATTTGAAAAATCCTCCTAAAGATTTCTTTCTGTGCATAATTATTTTAATAATTTTTCTATTCTATAAACACTGAAAAAACATACCTAAAAAGTATTATTTAATTTCGAAATTTTTAGCAATAAAATTTTAGTAAACTCTAAAATTATTTTCTATTATTTAGGTATATACACCTATACATATATAAATATTAAAAGAACAATCGTCAGGAAATAACAATTTGAACATTTCAATAAATTAATATTAAAATCCAAATTATATTACTACTGTTATTTCGTTTTTAAATGATCAAAAACGCACAATCGATTTATATTTATTGGCAATTTTTAATTTTTATTTTATATAACCGTGTATAACACAATTATTTCCAATTAAATAATATTTTAATTACACGTATTGTTACCTTTTATGTAAACTGGAAAACTATAGAGAAAATCAAAATTTACACACAAAAATTCGATACAACCTACCCACGTTGCGTATACACGTACGAGTACAATAAAAACAGTTTTAAATTACTTCTTTGTAAAAAAATTAATGATATACATATATATATATATATATATATATATATATATATATATATATATATATATATATATATATACATACATATATATATAAAATGTAAATGCTATTTACTTTAGAGTAAGTATATGATTACATTTTTTTTTTTTTTTTGTTAAAATCCTAATTAATTTTTAATCGTTTCATTAAATTTTCTATTTTCTAATTCATATTTTAAATTATTTTAAAAAGTTTTAAAATGCGTATAAATATTATAAACAAAATCTATGTATACAAATGATTATACAATTTAATTAGTCACGTAAGTTAATAAAACTTTTATAAAATTTCTTAGAAACCACATAAAATCCTTACGGTTTTATAGTTTTAAGGTTGTACAGTCCTAGGATTATATAAAATAATTCATATTTCTTGTTTCATAAAAAAAACTTTTTACCGACCGTCATATAATACCTATCGTATGATAAGGGATTATAGGTAATCATACTAAATTTGATATATCCAGATTTTTATAGATAATTAAACTTACAGTAACACGAATCAACTGTTTTTAGCGTAATGTCCGTCTGTCGATTTGTTTGTGGACAGGTGTAGAGCAAATTCGACTAAACGGAATGTTGTAAAATTTCATATTTATGTTTCGGAGGTGAATATTTCAATTTAATCAACTATTGGTAAGGATCTGCCAACAGGAAGTGGTTTCTGATGTCAGTTTTATGTGATAATAATTCAAAAAATAAAAATTATATAACAAAAATTGCTAACAAAAGTTATAACTAACAACTTTTATTTGTAACATTTCTCGATATGGCTGAATAATTTTTTATATTTTTATGATATATATATATATATATATATATATATATATATATATATATATATATAATTCTGTAAATAGGTGGCATATTTATGTCAAGACAAGTTTTGTTCTTACTCATCATAATTATAGTAGTTAGTTATTGTTATGCAAATTTTTCTATTTCATACATTTATTTAATACAATGATTTATTTAATATCTGTTGTTAATGTGACTAACATATTTTTTTACTGTGTAATGTAAACATCTTTTTATTCTATTTTTGAACAAAATTATAACACAAAACGAAAATCGATCAATTTGCAACATTCGATTTGTCTAAAAAAATACTATACAAAAATCTACATACTATTTTCGTATCATAATAATAATAATAAGTTTTCATCAGAGAACAAGAAAAATAAATCACCAGTACAATGTGATACATTTTCAAACAGTATAAGAATAAGAAACCTGCGCATACTGTAATTGAAAATTAAATAAACGAAATATTCCACCATAAAAATTATTTGGCGCCGTTGAAATAAGAAAACATAAAAAATTCATGCGCACAGCATGTCAAAATTCTTAACAAACGCACATAATCAATTATTAGCGTCGGGCGCGATAATTGTGTTAACGTGAACACGGTAAATTATAATAATTAAGTGTGTATAATTAGTTGAACGAGAGGTGAAAATTAGAAGAGCGACCGCACACCCAACAAGCATACAGTTCGGCCACTATTCTGCGTTGACTGGTGTTGCACGAACTACAATTTGCAATTCGCCATTAACGTCTTGCTAACGTACAATTAAATCCTGTCGACATCCATACGAAACGCACTTTTCTATTGTATTTTATTGAATCGGTGTGATCAATAGATTTTGAGACTGATTCATTGAGTTGTAGAATTAAATTTAAGTTATTCTAACATAGTAAAAAATCTTGCAAAACTCATTATATTTAAATAAAATAGCTTTAGGTTGTATTTCTGTATTAATATTTATTAATAATCGACGTTTCAATCAACTAAAAACGCATGTTTTCATAAAAAAAAAAGATACAAATAACATTTACAGTTACCTAGAAACTCGTCTCTATGTTCTGTTTATTTACTGTAAATATCATTTATATTCCTGATGAAGACGTACGTTTAGTTCGTCGAAACGTCGATTATTAATAAATATTAATACAGAACTACAACTCAAAACAGTTTTATTTTAAGTTATTTTATCGGCTGGATTTGTTGTAATATTACAAATGAGTGGAGCAAAATCAGAAATCGATATTTAACAAACTTTTGTAATCTGTTGCATCAATACGAGTTAGGTCGGATATTAAAGTCATTCGATCTTTAATTATAAGTTTTTTTTTTCAAGTGTATCAATATATTCATAATATTACGGTACTATATTCCCTATGTAGAAAGAAGTCTAATGTTATTAAATTCCCCATCAGGTTCGTTATTGTTTTTGCTAAAAACAATAACGAACCTGATAGGGAATTTAAAAACATTATAATTAATCATAACGCACGTTCAGGACCCAAGAACAAAAGTTTATCCTTTGACATTAATAGAAAGAAGTCATTATATATTATATTTTTAAAAATAAAAAACTTATGGCAACTTATGCTGAGTGCTTTAAATATTATTAATTGAAAAAAAAAACAATAATAAACTTTTATCATTACTACAATAAAGTTGCCATTTTACATAAAAACCATAGTAAAAAAATTACATATTATTTCAGCAAAACGATGGTTTACATAAATTTTCTATAAAAATAATATAATTTTGTAATTTTAACATATTTTATATGTTTTTTAATCAAAAAAGTATGTAATTAATTACATAAAATTTATGCAAGTAATATTTTATGTTTATATAATGTAAAAATTTACTTTAAAATATCTGTAAATAATATTTCATACATTTAGTAAAAAAACTGACGTCTGAATTTTTCTACAGTGTACAATTCACTCCCTCAAATTTCGTTGAAAGAATCGAAAACTCACTCATTGGCTAACTTTACAAGAAACCACCGAAATCTCTCATTAGTCTGAATTATTTCGTAGGCAAATTATTAATTGAATAAAAATCATGGCAATGAAATATTTACGCTCTAATTCAAGAATGCTTTGCATCTATATAACACGGCCGGCGCCTACACGATAAAGGTATGTAGTGGAACCAGTGGTGTGAGCCAGAATTGGCACTAAGATTGCTATTTTAAATACCGGCGTCACAGTTTCGCGCTATAAATAAAAGTAAATATAACTAGACGAATGTACGATGTTCAGGTTTTGGCATCGCATTCAGCGGCTTTCATTATTTTTTCAAGATGTTGAAAATTTGTGATTTGTTTTTACTCGAAGGTGTGTCTTAATTGTGACTCTTTATATATTTCAAAACTTGGAATTTCAAATATTAATTAAATAGAATTGTAAATAATCAAATAAAATAAGTGCGCAAATAGTTTGAAAAATAAAATCATTAAAAAAAATATCAATATTATAATTTTTCTTCGCTATAATGAAATAATGTTCAAAATATTTATAATAGTGTCAGCGTGTTAGCGACAAATATTACTTATAACATAAATGACTATTACTCTACTTTTCTTAATAATAAAACTTACTTAAATATTTTCTTGTTGAAAAATGTAATACAAGTTATTTTAAATAAAATGAATTGAATCGTTAACCACAAAGGTGCGATAAGAATCTCCTTTTTTTTAATGATTTTGAACTTAGATTTGCCAAGTTACTGATAGTGTTACAGTATATCATTTACATTGCATAAAGACAACAGGATGCAAGTACTCGCAATCCAAAAATAGGATTTATTTTTCGAATATCTATGTATAATATACAATCTCAAAAAATATAAAAATATATTCCACTTTCTTGTCTAATAATATGGGAAATTATCCCAATACGGTATATGTATTTTAAAAACTCTATAATATTATTTTACGAAATTTGCCATTCCGATATGCTCAGTCAAAGTGAAATATTTTCTTAAAAGTTTTGGTAAAAATTGATCTTACCGCATTTCTGACAAAAATTGATCTCTTGAGATAATGAAAATATTGATGTTCTTACCTGTAACAAAAGAAAAAAAATCAATATTTCTAACAACAAAAAATTTGCTACAATTATATTATAATTTTTATTACTCTTATTAATATTATATCATTTATCAATGTACAGTGAGCCTTAATAAAGCGAAGAACATACATAGGCGATCGCAATCGCGATTGCGACCACGATAGCGATGGCGATCAAACGCTCTCAGCAAGTTAAATGAGTCCGCACATACTTGTAGCGACTTGTTGACGATAGGGTAGAATTTTGCAGCGTTCGATCGCAAAGTAATCCGCGATATAATTGTATCTGCGTTCAAACGCTGCAGGTCGAATTGATCGCTGTGATCGCGTGAAAATATGGATAACTTCACAGAAAAATTAATCGAAAATGTTAAAAAACACAACGTACTATTTGATCTGGCTCACCCTAACTACAAGAATGTGCGGATTAAAAATAAAATATAGGATGAAATTGCTTAAGACATGAAATTAAAAAAAAATCAGTTTTATTTTAGGGCTATCGAGCATTGAGAATTTCGTCGTCCAATGCTGCAATGAGCAATGCTTCTGCTTGTTGTAAACTGCACATTATTTGCTTTTATTTATAGTACATTTTTTGATTTGTGCGAACCACCCTCTGTTAAATAGTAAAAAAATACTACTTTAAAAACGGAGAACTTGCAGGTCGCTATCGCGTATATGTGTTTGCTTTCCAACGCCATCGCTATCGCCATCGCTATCGTGGTCGCAATCGCGATCGCGATCGCCTATGTATGTTCTTCGCTTAAGGCTTCAATAGCGTTGAACTGTAAGTAACGGAGATCAGTCAAGAATTTTATACTCCAGGTTCAGTAATTATAATTACTAACACATGGAGTAGGTATTTTCTAGCGTAATCAAATACCTCAATACAGAATCCCGGACTGGTTTTATTTACTACCGCTCGTGCAACGCTATTACAATACGGTCCTAAATTCAGAAGCTATATTTCGACTAATAATCGACATACGCACTTTTTTTATAACATTAGTTTCGTCAGGAATGGTCTATTGATATTTAAAAACTAATATTCTAATTGTATAGAAAAAGAAACAATTTTTAACTTTATATGAAAAAAATAAATATAAAAAATAAATTAAAATTGATATAAATAAAATTACCATAAATTTAATTGTGTTATTAAAATTCAATTCTATTCTTCGTATATAATCATAATCTAATACATCAAACAAACCGGATATAGTTTTTAATATCTTTTTTTGGTATATCAAGTTAGTTCATTTTTAATCTTAACATTTTAAATTAATATGATATTTATCAAGATATTTTACATATTTTTTAATATTTATATAAAAACTAGATTTGGAATTCTAAACAAATGTGTTAAGTAATAACTTTCAACGTGTATGTTCAAATATTCAATTTTTTTTGGCTGAAATCAAATTAACAACAACGAATCACACTAAAATTGTGCATTAGAATTGTTTTTCTATTCAAGTTAGTAAGTAGTTCAAATTTACTAGCTTTTTTAATACGTAGAGTAGTTAAAATGAGTTTTAAAACCCTAATAAATATTATTGAAATAAAACGGTCTTATAGGTTGTAGTATAGTTCTGTATTAATATTTATTAATAATCAACGTTTTGATGTACTCAATCGGCCTGATTCTCTAACGAAGTTGCTAAATTTTAACAACGTTGCTAACTATATTACACACATTAGCTGACATTAAATAAAAAATAAAAATGAAAACTGTTATATTTGTTTCTATTGGTTATAACTGTTAGCAACGTTGCTAAAACTTAGCAACGTTGCTAAAACTTAGCAACTTCGTTGGAGAATCAGGCCGAATATATATCCTTCTTTTTCCTGATGAAGTACGTCGAAAATTCGATTATTAATAAATATTAATACAGAACTAAAACCTAAAACCGTTTTATTTTAATATAATGAATTCTGAATTTTTTTTTTTTTCTATATTATAACAGTATCATTCTAATTGCCGCCAATAATATCTGAAATAAAATGCAAACAAAAACAATCGCAAAACGTCAACAAACAAAATAACAACACAACACACATGGAATCATACATAATTTTATGATCTCGAGCATAAATTATCTATCCGGAGTACAGGTTAAAGAAAATTCAGCTATGCCGCGCGAGCGCATTGCATATAGTATAGTATATGCGTTACTCCCATTACGTATTTATGCTTGGCCGGTGTGTGCTAAACTAGTTTAACTAGGTGCCTAGTTGCGCCAGAGGCCGTTTGCTAGAACGCGCGCCAAGGTCGCTCGACGTATAGATGAGGTCATTTGCGTGCTGCTGGCCACATTCTCTATTCATCATTGGGTGCCTAGATGCTTTGGCTAGCAGTGAAGTTGCAAGTTGTGTGTGATAAACGGGCTACAATTATTGGTTACACAGGCGGAGGGAGTATAGAACATCTGGCTGCGTGCGGTTTTTCTAACTCTTTACTATTTACTATACATATGTGGAAGTGTAAGCACAAACCATGTGGTTAGAGTTGTAAGACTGATTTGTAAATTGCGTAATATTTAAAGGGTCTGTTATTATAATATTAATCGTCATAAATGTATTTATGAACTAGCTAAAGTGCTTGGAAAAGTTGCTGAAAATAAAGTATTTCAATGGGTGTTAATAAAATTTAACAAAATGTTTGTGTATCTGTTTATTTTGATGGAAAAATACGCTAATATCTAATAGGAGTAGTAATGCACGGCGAGGCGAGAATACTCTCAAGATTGTAAGATTACGGGGTTTGCATTGGAAGTTGCTGAAACTAATTTGCTTTCAGTTTCACATGTATGCAGTTATTGAAAAACCAAAAATTATGTTGAAAAAAGTCTACAGTTTTCAATGGGTATAAATAAAATTTAACCAAATGTTAGTATACTACTTTAATTTATTAATAAGAAATATGCTAATATTCTAATAAACTGATATATTATGTATTAAAGGAAATAAATCTGAAACGTGACATTTTTAATATAAAAGTTACGAGATAAACGCACCATTGTATCAAATATACGTAAATTAGTAGTAAAATACAAGGTGAGATATTTAGATCTGTATTCTCCTCATTTTTAAAAGCGATTTTTGTCGAATTACTTTTGACGTTTAGTTAAAATTACTGAATAAGCAATTTAAATTAATTTATTTAAATTTTATAATATTAGAATAAAATTAATTATTAGATTAAAAAAAAATATCAAAAATAGAAATACTACTCATATTTGATAAGAGGTAGAAGTAAAAATTTATTTTAAAGCAAAATAACAAAAGCACTTTTTCATAAACAAAAGAGGTGGGAATACGGGCCTTAGATTTTTTGTAATGTTCACTACATGACATGTGTTTAGTGCTACATTACTTAAATGTGGTACAAAATAGCCTTATAAATTTTATTATGGTATTTATTACACAGTCGAAAATATTTAACACTGGTTTGACACAGCATCAAAATTTACATAATTTTTGTAATGTATGTGAAATGATTAGCCGTATAATCAAAAGTTATTAATCTAAAAACTATACAAGTAATGCATAAATAATTTACTAATAAATGTTATTACTAGATTATTGCCGTGTAATACAAGTTGCAAAGTACCTATATTTGTATATAAATATATGCTTCTAGTAAATCCTAAGAAAAAAGCTCTTCTAAGAAAAAAAATTATATAGTTTTCTTTTTCTATGTTTAAATTATCATATTTAAATGGTTGTGAAAATTTAGTACGTAACACATGAATGTAAACATGAGATTTATTTATCAACTCTTTTTGCAAATAAATTAATAAAGCGTCAAATTTTACCATTAATTTCATGTCGGATTCATGCAAACCAATTTCAACTACAATCTAAATTACAACTTAAATTTAAATTACAACTATCGATATAATGTAGCATCATGCAATATGGATAATTAGAAGCAAAATACTTTCAATCGTGCCAAATTCACTCATATCAATATTTGTTCATATATGTCATATACCTAAGGTTCTGCACTGAAATTCCTTTCGTATATCCAAAATTCTAATCTAATATTGTCTTCTAGTAAAAGTCTACAATTTTAAAACCCAACACTTAAAAGAAATATTTTTAAAAGTGATAAAATCAAATAATTTCGCCAAATTTATATCGTAATTGTATCTAAAAATTCGGCTAAATTCCGCATTCCAACTTCATATTGGTAATTTAAATCTTTATCTTTCCAGTTATCAATTTAATAAATAAAAAATCTTTTATTTCGAACAAGACCATGAAATGCACAAAAGCCACTTGTTCAATTCAATTTAAAAATCAAATCAAACCAAATTAATTCATTACAAAAAAAAACTGACTATCAGATCTAGATACCTAATTCAATTCAATTTGGTGTTTATGTAACACGCCCAGTTCATAAAACAATTGTCACTACTACAGCCCATAAATATCTAACACACAATGACAACTTTATTGCCATAGAAATACAATAACTATTTGTAGGCATTAGAATATAAGACATGCACATGTTTGACTTTCAAATTGGCATTGTCTTGCACATGTCTTAAGTAACACTTTAGTTAGCTGATAAGTTGTTTTGTTATTGTCGCCCCGATAATATCTGTAAGAAACTTGGCTGGAATGCGACATTGGAAGGTCTTTCGCGAATTGAAATCCATGTATCATTTCAACCTGCTACGATAAAACATCGGAATTGTTTGGGCGGTTTTACAGCAAAATGTCAATTCTAGTCGATAAGTTATTGTATTTGACTTGTATGAGACCCACCTTGTTATAATTTCACAGCGGGATTTATTAGAATCATGTTGTGCCTTTCCACTGTTTTGTTTTAGATTAGAATTTAAAGGTTATTGTAAAATTTAAAAAAAATCTATTTGGATTTCTTGATTATTAGATTTGCAAGATATTAGATTATCATAAATCGCATGTTTGTTTGATCTAACGTAAATATTAAATTGAATTCATATTTTCCAATGATGACTGTGATATGTTGTATTTTCAAATATTTTAATAGATTTTTCAATAATACTCATACAACGTGAAACCAACATAATTTTATAATTGTATTCAAATCTAACTACTTATATTTTTTATACTATTATATATTATTATCTAGTATGAATAGGAAATAGACCATTCACAATAATTGTTATAAATTTATTAAAAAGCTTAATGCTCAATTTCAGAAATAAGTGTTAAATTTAGAGAAGGAAACAAACAAATATTGCGAAATATCTACTGGCGATGTATATGCTTAGCAACGATTGCTATAAAAATCTGACTAATAATTTTTCATTTAATTTTGATTTGATCACTAACGATTGGGTTTATAATAAACACTTTAACTAAAGTTGACTTTAAGTAGTTAAAAAAGCATCGATTTTAAATTTTACTGACATAATTATTATTACTGTCAATAAAGCGATGCTTTTTTGTCAACTTTTCAAACATGTAATGATAAAAAATATTTGTTGTTGCAACTAAAACAATATTTTTTTTATTGATTTAAAATCGACTTTAGTTAACGTGTTTATTATGAAACCGACCGTTAATAAACAAATTAACAACCGAATATTAAGAAATTAAATATTTAAAATAATAAACTAACAAGTAGCTTCAATTTGAATTATATAAATTTAAAATTATCGCCTAATTTAATAATGTTTGCTAACGAAATATAATTCAATTCGATTTCTTTTATTGAATTTCTTCAGCATCAAAAATTACATTTATATGTTTCGAAATAAATTTGCTTTCAATCAATAACATAAACAATAACTGGTATTTAACAATTAAAATAATTTAATAGTGGTATTAATTTTTTTCAAAATAACATAACTAAACAAATAGGAATTTAATTAAAATATTTTTGGATATGTTAAATGCACACAGTTATATTAGCGAAATTTTTGATTGACAGTAATTGTTTTGAAATCAGTAAAATGCTAATATCTGTCAATATAATGTTAAATATAATTTCCTAAATTGAAATTTGAATATATTATTCATTTTTTTCCAAATGATTTTGCTATTCTGCTAGCTGATCCGTACAGCTAGTAAATATTGTAGTACGGTGCCATATATTATTTTAATGAATTATTTAGTTTTTTATATATTTGCATATTTACTATTTATTTACTATTATTGCTGGTTAAAAATCAATTAATATTTGATTAATTGCTTTCATAACAAAATATGTTTATAATCATTGCCAATACATAAAATTTTGATTTTATTTTCACAATTTCGTATAGTTTCATCAGATTTTATAATTTTTCTAATAAATTATTTAATTAATGAAAATAAAACTAACATAATGCATTCTCATAATATCGAAATTTCTAAATATAGAATATATCTGCAGGAAAAATGAAATAGTGAAATACAATACGGTTTCTCGCATGTGGTAAATAGTAGAGAAGCATCTCTACTCAACATATAAATGTAATGGCCATTATTGTTAATAACCAATAAACAGATTAATTGGAAACTGGCCTATTATCAACAATGCTACAATCCGATTATTGTTTAGTAGAAACAGTCATCCTCGCCCACTCCAACACACAGTACAGCAAATCAAACACAAATCGAACTAGCACGAAAACCAGCAATGGTAGGTATAGCGGCAAATCGGACAGAAACCGGAATATGTTGTATGTATCATTTAATATTCTGTACTAATGCGAATGCACTCAACTATAATATAACAGACTTAATATAGTTCTAGTTATTTCATTTTTGGCTAATTACTCTAACGATTTTGGACTATTTAGAACACCTTCATTTTCAATTAAATGCTCAACAAAAATTTTAAATTTAAAAAACTCTCTAATGGAAAATACTATAAACATCTAATTTTTTATTATGTGATTATAATGTTTAGTCTATATGTAAATATTCTATATACACTTTAGATTAATTCCAGAAAAATATACAAATTTCCTTGTAAAAAGCTTATTTTCATGTTTTAGAAAATTACCTTTTTTCATTTCTAATAAGTAATTGTTTATAAAAATCATAAAGCCAAATATGGTAAGTTACGTCAAATCTAAATATCAACAATATAAAAATAAAACAAAAACATTTCATGGAAAATTTACTAATATTACAAAAAAAAATTATAAACATTCTTAATACAAACAATTATATGCGTAAACACATCTTCAAACATAATGGAATTAAATTAAAAACATTTCAGATTTTAGTAATTTCAATATTAAACTTATGTGTGATTAATTACTTGACTAAATATCACATACTTGTAAAAAAAAATATTTTTTTTATTATATATTATTACAATGCATCACATACTTGCGACTTTTGTAAGATGTGTTATTTTTATGAATAACAACAAACTTGAAACTACTCTGAAAAAACATATTTCTATAAAGCGTATTGCGACAGATCTAACGTATGGCAATGTTTTAACTAACTTTCGGCAAATTTAAAATATGGTGAAACGTACTCTCTGCAATTATATATGTAGCGATTATACTTCTTTTCTTTATATTATAATTTTAAATGTATCTCAAACTTACATTTTTCTTTACTGAAAAATATTCAAAATAGCTCTTATAATCATTTGCCAAAAAACTATCGATTTGTCATCAATAAACTGATATATAAACATTTTGTTATATTTTATTTATACCCATTAAAAACTGTATACTTTCCTCTTTTGAATGCAATTTTTTATTTTTTCAATAACTATATACATTTTAAAATAACAGAGGATTAGTTTCAGCAATTTCCCACCCTGTTAATGAGTACCTTTAGATTAAATAATTTTCTGAGCTATGCCGAGGTCGATCTATCCTCGTCGCAGACATTTTCCATACATTGTAAATAAATATCCTTAGTGCTTGGTGACTGAATGACAGTTTCTGAAAATCTATTGGTCGATTCTGGTTCGCTCATCTCCTTCACCATCCTTGATTACTCGGACTGTTTGTTACTGTGAAACTGTTATTCAGTCACCAATCACTGAGAATGCCATCTACGATATATGGCAAAATGTCTACGAAAAGAATAGATCGACCACGGCATATTAGTCTAGAAATTTTTATAAATTCAATGGATATCGGCCGTGAAAACCTGAATATTACTATGTACCGTTAATTTACGTCTCTAATCCTAATTATCTTCAATCCAAAGATACTTTTCCCTTACAATATGTTTGCTGCACAACATTAGCAAATCATTGGTTAGTTAAATGACCACGATGAGAACAAAACATCCAGCAAAACCTAGAGCCGAAACAACGATGGCTGTCTGGGGGTTAAATAGAGATAGATTTAGTTAGCGAGAGTGGCGTGTATGTATGTGTGTGTGTGTGTGTGTGCGCGCGGTAGTCTATACCAGAGAATGAAGTAGAGAATTAGCCTTATTCCCCGATAAATCTCCATACGGTGTTGCAATTAGTGTTAATGGAGTTGCCTGGACACTCCACTTCGATTATCTCTCTCTTTATCTCTGTCTCTCTTGTTCGCTCTTCTATATGCTCTGCTTTCTCTCGTACTACGTTTATATGTCGGTTATACTAAGTGATTTCGGTTGAAATTAATGATGTTTTAATAGTGGATTGATTTTATTATTAATTTTACAAAAATAATGCATTTGTTCGTAAATTTGTTATTTAATATAATAATTTAAATATACTCAATTAAATCGATAAAAATAAACCAAGATATTTATTAGTAAACATTTAGTATAGTAATAACATAATTGATCATTATATGCTTTACAACGTTCAACGGAATGTAAACACAAATACGTTTATAAAAAAAAAACTTTTCTTTCTTATTAGTAAAGCAAAACATTGTGTTGTATTTTCCATTTATATTTTGGTTGATCTGACTGATCGATCTTTTAAAAAACTTAAAATTTTCAAATGTCCTCAATTTTTGGTTGAAATTTCAAATTCTATCATCTACAAAATTTTAAAAATTCATTTAAGTATCTGATTTTTTTTTAATTTTTAAAGTATGCTAGTCTCCGTGTATGCGTGTGTTTAAATACTTATTGTAACATATATTTTTAATTTCTAATTACTAATAAATTAACTAAAACTCAAAAATTTAATTTTTGATAAAAAATAATTTTACAGAAGTTCAAAAAATTTATACCTTCAATTTTAAGTTTCACACATTATTAAATTTAATAATACATAAATCTTTTTCACCTAGATGAATATTTGTTAAATAATTTTTTTTAATTTATTATCAATATGTATAACAAAGTTAATAATTAATTAGAATAGGTTACAGATAAAGACAGCAAGCTTATGATTTATAATCTTGAACTTTTTGTCTAATATTTCTTTGTAATAGTATTTATGGAAATTCCCAAATATGAGATAACAGAATGTAAAGTACATATCACACATACTACAATTTTTTTACACAAATATACTTTTACACATAAACAAATATATTATCAAGTACATACAAAATAAACTAGATAATTACAAAATTACAACAAAATTTTATTATAACTCCTCGTAACTCGTTTTTGATTTCAATTATTACATTTTATTATCAGTATCTCTATCCTATTTTTTATCTATTTTGGTATTGGTTTGAAAATTTGGAAGAAAACAGTCGTAACTCGTATACGTCGTAAGTCAAATGTTATTTGTATTAAACGTATAACTGTACTATTTTCAGCATTATTCTAAAGTATATCAATAACAAAAAATGTGTAGCTAATCATCAAATATTTGAAACAGTTTTTAATTATGATAAAAGCAACATGTTTATATGATGAAATATATAAATTTTATAATCTTTCTCTACAATTAATTATTTTTGTTAAGATATTTTATAATTTTAATATAGTTTATTTCGATTGTAAATGTGTAAAAAAGTGAAAATTTATTTGAAATAAAGATGTCGATGTGAGTTTGAATCCAACAAGTAAACATGGTATAAACGTAGCCAGCGATTATACGTATTCTCTGTGGATATGTGTATGTGTGTAAAATGTAGAACGCTTGAGGTTATCTATATTGTAGCAGGTCAATGCGCACAGCACACTACACGTTCCGCGTGCGGACTTTTATGTCAAAACCGACTTAAAATGGACCACATAACTCCAACAGGAGCTATATCAATACAGGGCCGAATTCAAGATATATTTCAAGTATATATATTTGTTTCTGTAATTTGAATTTACGATAATATGTCATGACTAATGTATAACGTTAGAAAATAAAAAAAATGTAAATATAATCGCATTAGTAATTCAATGCATTTACTGTAATAAAAAATTATAAATGATAGAAATGATAAATGAGAGAAAATAGATTAGCTTATACAAATATTTAACAAAATACCCGAGTTAATGTACAGTTAAAGACTATAATTCTTATTAAATTGTAACAAAAAAAATTTTTTTTAATTTCCAAATCCATAAAATTAACTTACATTTACAGTATAGCTAAATATGTATTTCGAAAGCTAAGCTTCCGTCATCAGTGATTAATTTGCTACTGATGATAGAAGCTTATCTTCCGAAATACGTATTTAGCTATACATTAAATTAATATTGTGAAAAAACTTTCTTAAATTCTTTTTATTTAAAATAAGAACACACTAAATCAATCCTAACTTTGTGTTGTAAACGTAATTTCCAGAAATCTTTGTGATAAAAAATATTTTATTTAATCCCCTATTCTAGAAATAATCCTATTCTTTTAACATTGATGAAATAATTTAACATAAATTTATTCTCGAGTTAGTAGTTAACTTCTGTTTATAATTACCAGAGACAATGTCAATAAAATTAAATTAAAGTAAAATAAAATAAAATCAAATTTAAAAAAATAGTTTTATTTCGTTCCCATTATATTCTTTTTCAGATTTAAACAATTTTTGTAAGAAACATTATTAGGAATAATTCGGATAGTACTTAAAAATGAAAGTTTAAATTATTAAAATCTAAAACAATGCAACTAACCAAAAACCACTGATTTAAATGATTTCAGAGTGTGTCAATAAATAGTTTATAATATTAGACTCTGTTCAATTAATTGCCACTCATTTTTTAACAAATATCAGTAAGTAGATTCAATCTCTCAATTTTTGTATTTCGAAACTTTGACACTCTGGGCTACTACGCCTACAATCATTAAACCAATTATAAACCATAAAGTCTTTATCAAAACAGATCTGAATCTTTACTTGCAAGTATTTTTTTTAAAACCGGACTAAATTAAACCAATCCAATACGATCCAAACTCGAACTGGTTTAACAAGTGCCACTGTTCTTGCATCATCAACACAAATATTCCATTATATCAATTTAAAGACTGTTCATTATTTTGATAATAAAATAAAATTCATTTAAATAAAACAAAATTACATACAATATTATAATGTACATAAATCTAAATATTAAAAAAAAAATAGTAATTTTATTCGCTAATTTTATCGGTAAACATTTTATTTGGAAATCGAGTATTAAGTTACCAGTAAAATCGTATTTCAGCAATATGGGTAACATGGTATGCCGATTAAAATAAACAATATTTATTACAATGTAAAATCAACTGAAATTTTGATAATTGATAGCTAATTAACTTCAAAATACCTACGATGAAAAGTTTAACTTCATAGTTTCAATGGAAGATTTTTATGTAAGCAAATGACAAAGTTATTTTTATTATTATCACTAAATTAATTTCCATAGCTCCTCATAAGAATAACAATATAATTTAACAAGTTTACTTTCCTTGATACAATTGAAACGTCGATTATTAATAAAAATTAATATTATGTCCTAAAGCCGTTTTATTTTAAAAATATCTACAGATATTTCAAATAAATATTTGCAATTCACAATATTGTAAAACTCGAAAATTATATAAAGTTTTTCAAGATACTTAACAAATAATTACGTAGATTCATTGATTAAGTTAACAACGTTTTATGTAACTGGCATTATTTTTATTTACTCATTACTCATTCTCATTCATACTTTATCCTTATGTGTAATAACCATTACTACATACTTGTTAAATAATACTATTTTCAATCTTTGTCTAGATACCGAAAAAAGCAAATTTCAACTTTTCTTTAATTACTTTTTTACTTTTCTATATAAATCCCCCATTTCAATCATTTTGTATATTGCATAAGTAATATATGTAAACAAGAATCTATATGCAGATATATCATATCTAACACGACAAGCCAAAAAATACTAAATAATAAATTTCTGTCACAATATTAAAATAATCTACTCATAATTGCCCATTGCCGCTAAAAATATCTTCATTTACTAAAACGCAATTACTTTTATTTTCATAACTATACGAAATACAACATTCGAAAAATCTAATGTACGTACGTACGTATATTTTCGCGGAAGTCTTTGAAATTCTGTTAAACTTAGTTGACAAGTCTCGAAAATTTATAAGTTCTAAATTATATTTTACGCTCAATATATTTCAATTCGGCCATGAAATATAACGTTTACTATACTCTACAATACTATAAGTACAAATTCACGTACGTTTATTACATCGAGTCCACCCACAGACAAACTCATAAACATTGAGATTATTATAATTGTCAGTAATTAACCTAATTTGAATCATATTTTTAGTTATTTTATTGAGTAAGTATTTTTTGCTTGCTTACATTATGCAGCGTATTTAAATATGCCCTTCTCGTTAATAATGAGTTAATTTATATTATCGATGCATTATTTTTAATAAAAATCTATTCAATTAATAGTTGAGCAAATATTGCTGATGTAATGCTATTTGATTTGATGGAATATATTGAGTAATTTTTGTATTAAAATGCAATTATTTTTACTGTACTGAAATGAATACTTGTGGTACTTTTATTAAATATGCTGGCGCCAGAAACTGACCTACAAAATTTAACGCACCGCTTGAAACATTAATTAAAAAAAAAAACTAGAGTTTTAAATCAGAGAGAAGTTGGACAATCATAAAAGAGAAAATTTCATTTAAAACTCAATATAAAATGCATATCAATAAATCTCTTTTTCCTCATGATTATATCAACCACATTTCAGAATAAAAACTTGCAATGCATACCAACATTCCAAACAAAAACCCAATCTACATCTACCAACATTGCAAACAAAACAAAAACTCTAATAATCTATTGCTCAAATTATATGAAGAAAAACATAACACTGCCGAGATTTAATAATATTTCTTCAATAAATCTAAATAGAATTACATATCAATATTTTAAACAAATCAAAATCGTAATCCATCAAAAATTATCAATGTTCTAACCTAATTAAAAAGTAATAAAATTATGTAGTTCTATTTAACACTATTTAAAATTCTGTACCATAAAATTCCAATGCTCTACAAATTATTTCTTCTACAAATCGAAATCTAACATTAAAAGCAATATGCATATAAATCACGTTAATTTTACACAAGCGTTATAAAATCTGTTTTTTAACAAAATTCCTATTTTCAGTAATTCTGTGATTCTGCAAGAAAAATACTTTGCTATGTGCAACAAGATTTCTTATGGAATATCAAAATTTTTGTTGTGACAAATCATTACTTTTAAAATTGAAAAGATTTGATACATCAAAAAGAATATTTGATTCATTTAAAAAAATTTATAATCTTACTTTTCTATTTTATTTTATCAGTTATATAGCATCTTTTCTCTACCAGAAAAAATCTATAAGTATATTTTCTCTTGTCCTCCAATATTTATATCAAAGAAGTCTATATTTTAAACAAAATAATTCTAACAAAATTACTAAACCAATTTCAATACTATCCAAATTTAGCTAAAATAATTCGAATTCAAACCTAATTTTCAGTTTAAAGGTAAAAATCACAAAGTAAATTTAGCAGAAAATGAAGTTATACATAATAGAGTGACAATTCTTTGACTCATAAAGTATTTTTACACTTTCTAATGCTTCTTATTGATAAGGCGGATTAATTCTCATTTACAAAAAAACTACAGGCAAATCATTGTTTCATCCCAAAACAAATATTGCTACCTAATAAGTTTTACCTTTAAAGCGACGTAATGTCCAAAAAAACATTTCCACATTTACATACTAAAAAATAGATATATATTAAATTTGCATTTTTAAAATTATAACAAAATATTAAATAATCAAACACGTATACCCTATAAACCATTTTTTCAGGAGAACTAAAAAGAATGCATACCAATGTTCTAAGTTTTAAAATAAACAATTCAGATTATTAACATTATAAATAAAAGGTTTTGTCCTACAAACTGTTTCTTCATTTGCACGTTCAAAATAGGTATTGCATATTTGTTTAGTTCCAAATTAATGATAAAATTCCAATATTTCTTAAGTAACCATCAAGATCAACACAGCAATCGCGCAATGAATCAAAAATTTCTTTTCTATCGTCTTGCATCTACCACATCCTGTTACTTCGACCTGGCGTTCCGAAGAAACGCGTTCGACTCGATACGAATGCGGACATTGCCGAAAGCAGTTGTTCGTATAATACCGTCGTCTTCTTCTTCGTCTTCTTCTTTTTTTTCTCCTGATCGCTGGTTGCACAAGCAAGTGTCTTTATAACGGTGCATGGTGCGTTCAAGGTCGCTACGGTGCCAAGAACGCGTTGCGCGTAAATTAACGGCCCTCCGCTGATGAAGGGTTCGAGACGGAGCGGATGGGAAAAGAGTTGCAACGGAGTTGCTGAAGTTGATTGCCGGAGTAGAAAGCGAAGTACACCCACTAGGATTGGAAAACGACCTATGACCTAGCCGACTGGTAAAGTTTCACGCAGATCTCACGGCTTAAGCAATGATTGTGATATGATTATTGTATTGGATGAGCATTATTGGAAATAAAATGAATGTTTGAAGAATTTCTACATTTGCATCTGAATTGAACTGATTTATACAAAAATTATTTTTTTTTTATTTCTGTGGAACTGTATTTAAAAATCTACAAAGAATTCATTTATAATATGTATGCACCAAAGAAATTTACAATAGGTAAAGTATTTCTGCTTCGAATAAAAATTTAACTATTATTACATACAATTTAATTTATAAATATTATAAATACAGTTTTATTTTGACAATTGTTACTTATAATAAAAAATAATAATTATATTATAATAAAAATAATAGAACAACTGTTTAAAATTTTATTTTAAATAAAAATTTGGACGGTAACTTTTTAAAAAAGTTTAAATTTATGCAACATTAGAAAAATTTATTCAAAATTAAAATTTTCCAAAAGAAATATCACTTTACCATTGATTTTAGAAAAATATCATTATCAGACAAATTTGAATCAAATAGGACAAAAAATTTAAATTTTTTGTTTTAATGTCAATATATAAGTAAGTAATTTCACACAATTTTCTTTAAAAACTATAGATATATCGAGAAAAAATTTTGTTTTTCTATTTTTTTTTTTTTTGTTTAAACGTCCATTTTTCTGAACTCTCATATATTCCAAACTGCAATGTGCATATAGAATAATTTCCTGTATAAATTCGCAATTCACATATGTTCGTAAAGTTACACAACAAATGTGTAAAAAAATATATATGTGATTTTCAACAGAACGCATGAGAAATAAAAATAAAACTACAATACATAATTTTGATTAAAAACAATAGAATATCAATTAATTATCGTTTTTTATGAACATGTAGATAGTATCTTGACATTTTTATGATATTAAGTTAAGTAAATTGTGAGAATGTTGGATTATTTATGATTATTCAATTACAAAGAAAGGACATATACGTTTACCTGCACACTACAGAATCTCTATTGTAACTATATAAAAATCATACGTGTTAATTATTTTGTATCACAGTTTTCAAGACCGGATTTACGCTAAAGAAGCTAAAAACTTCGATGTCTCGCATTTTAGGCGCCTTATTGGTCCAATATCTTTTTTTTATAGAATAATAAAACTTATTTTTTCGACATTTTTATTTGAATAGTATCAAAAAATATTGACTGTATTATTGATCGTGTAAAATATTTTGATATTTATTGGCAATACTGTCAGTATTAGTGATCAAAAAATACTGAGAGTAATTTTGAAAATATAGCCTCTTCTTTAGAACATCCCACAATGACTAGATTTGGAATAGAAAAAATACAAATAATAAAAATGCATCGAAATTAATCTGTAGTAATTATTTTTTCAATCTCTTAATATGTAGGGAATCCAAGAGAAAAACTAGTACAACCCATAAACCTAATTATTTCCAATCACATAATTAATTAGCCGAACCAAAAACACCAAAATCCAACATATTAATTCACTATTCTATACTCTCATTATCACCTAATTAACTAATAGAATTTCTACATCCCTAACCCGCTCTCGAAACGTACGAGGGTATTCGAGGGATAGCACAGCCCCCCCCCCCCCCAAACCCTCCATTATTAACAATCCCTTTTCTCATTTCCATTCATTTATCGAATTAATTATGTAGGTATTAGCGAAGTGTCGACTACCTTCCGTCGACATCGACGGCAGCAACAGGTGGGTGTGCCCGACAAGCGTCGACGGCGTCGGTCGCCGCGACGTCCTCTCCTTGCCCTGCAGACGTCCATTTGGTATACGTTTACAACGAGCCACACGGGACCGTCCGTTACATTGCTACGAGTACTAAAGTGTATCTGTTTGCAGCTGATGTGCGGATATAAGGATTTTGGAAGAAGTTTTACGTGGAATATAAACATGGGTTTTTTTTTTCGTATTTCAATGAGATTGTTTCTTTTTTTTTTTAATATTTAGGAAGAAACAACTTGATTTACTAATATTTAAACATATTTTAGTAAATCAATCAGTGAACTTTACAAGTAATTTATAAGTTTATGACTTCTTGCCGCCCCGCAAAATTTGTAATTTAATTGGTTATTACAATTTGTTTATGTGTGTACAAAAATTCAGTAAGCGACGATTTGGTTTACTATTGTTTAAACGTATTTTAGTAAATCATTCAACGAATTTTACAAGTATTTATAATTTCATGGTTTATTGCCCCCCCCCCCCACACACACACAAAGTCTGTCACATATTTTTATAATTGCAAATTGTTTGTAATATATTTCTATGTGTGTATACAAAAATTGAGAACCTACAACTAAATTTGTAGAAGTTATTGCAATTTTACTGTTTTAACAGTAATGGCCATTATAAGAAAATGTTGCAGTCTCAAAGTTGCTGTTTTCACATCGGTTATGAAATTTAACTGCATCGATTATTTAGGTTTAAATATATTATAGAAACAAAAATTATTATGAAATAGCTTTTACTGCTTTAATATTAATTATCAAAAAAACGATATTATTAGATTAATATTTGTTTGACACTTACATGTATTCTGTATTTAAAACCTACAAAATATGGTAGTCAAATATAATTTCATACAAAACTTTCAAATACTATAACTTACTATTATTTATTTATAAAAACTCAATTATACACAAATCAAAAGTATTTTTACTTTTAAATTAATAGTATATTGGTTTTAAAGTAAAAATAAAATTCAGTGTATTGAATAATCGTAGAAAAATACTATATATATATATATATATATATATATATATATATATATATATATATATATATATATATATAATGCCGTTGTCACAATGTGAGTCATCACTTACGAGAAAAAAAAAACAAGAAATAAATTTACAAAAGAACGTGCGTGAAACAGAATTATATACCATAGTAAGTGATCACTTACATTGTGAGAAAAACATTATTATATTTGCATGTAATGACTATTACTCACTCACAGCACTCATGTGTGATTATTTATCTCTGATCAGTCAAACATTTTCACCAAAACCAACTGAAAAGTTTATAAAATTTGCGAACACATAATCCGTACTATTTATTCATTCTAAAAAATCTTTTATTGTCTAGTTATTTTCAGTTTCAGATTAACTGAAATAAAATTTTGTTTTATAAAGCTTTCAATAAGAATTTAAAACAATTAAAACTGTAATCCATTCAGAGTAAAAATTTATATAATAATTGTCATTGTATAATTTATTTAAAAAATTTATCTAAACAAAAAATACAAAACTCATGTTCTCCAAAAAGTTAATTATTTTTCACTTTTTTTTTTCAGTTTGTAATCAATATAATAAATTTTTATGAATAAATATAATATCAACGAGCTGAATATAGAACACATACATATTTTTGTGTCTGGTTTAATTTTAAGATAAAATAATGACGTCAAATAATTCACATTTGTGGAATAAAAAAAATAAACTCTCTAGTGAAATAATTGTGCTGACGTAAAGTACATTCGACAGTGTACGAGAGTATATTTATATGAAAACGTCTCGTTTTTAATCACGTGACTTCCGTTAAATTTTACCTAGATGTATTTTGTCATCCGTTTATAAGCTCTGTTGTACGATAATTATAACGTTTTCATTCTATTAATAATCAACAAAATTACATAGATTTTAATTGATTTAGAAGAATACCTACGTCATTGATCTTTATAATACCTATTGATGAGTTTTTAAAATAGTTAATAAAATTAATTAAACTAGTAAAATTATTAAATAATTTACATCAAATTTGTCTGGTTATTGTAATAGAATTATTTTAGCAAAACGTTATTTATAGAAATCTGCATTAAGTTTACAGTTTACAAGAAGTTTATAAGATGTTTAAAATAAATATATTTTTTATATCGATTAAATAATATATACGTTTCTTGATTGTTAATATTAATAATTATTCACAAATTAAATTTTGTAAGTTTATTACTCATTGTGGCCAATAACGAACAGTGTAATTGTTATTTTGTAATTAATTTGAAAAGTACAATTTTCTACTGCATATTGTATCGTATAAAAAGTATAGTATCAACTAGCATGTAATGATTATTACTCATCCCATACTTGTTAAGTAATATATCACAGAATTGTTTTTAATCTATCGATTTTTAAATTAACATTATGCTAATTGTCAAAACTATCTGACTTAAAAAAATTGTAAAAATATTGATATAAAAAATAATCAGTATTAAATAATCATGAATTATTAAATACTATCAATGCATTTGCATTTATAATTTTAGTATTTCTAGAATTACAAAATCTTTAATTTAATATAGTGAAAAAAAGAGTTTTCCTGATGAAGACGGACATTAAGTTCGTCGATTATTAATAAATATTAATACAGAACTTAAACCTAAAGCCGTTTTATTTTCTTTAATTTAAATTTTAAAGTTCAGTTTCCAATTATAAATTGATTTTACCATCTATAACTAAGATATTGAAGGGATTTTAGTTAATTTATACATCAGATTATACAAGTGTTTACCTTTCAGTTGTTACCTGTTTTCCAAATTAAAAATCCAATCGGAAATATGAAAATCTCAAGATGAAAATATATAGGTATAAGTATAGGTATATTAAGCAGCGATTTTTTCCAATTTGCAAGCAGCAATCATCCGGGTTTCAATTTTATTTATAAAATACGACATTCTCCGCTTCGTCAGTCCGGGTATATATTTCTGTATCGATGTGTTAGCAAAAGAAGCATTAAATATTTTCGTTGTAACCATAGCAGCATGATTGAATCATTTTCGATTCGTCACTTACTTCCATATATATATATATATATATATATATATATATATATATATATATATATATATATATATATATATATATATACCATACGCTGCGCACTGTTTAGCAAGGGCTTCATCTTGTTCCACATCCTAAAAGAAGCAGTCAGTCGTTCGCTTCGTCAGCTTGCCAAACACAATTACACATTGTTCCCCGGCAATTTTCATAGGAATACGCAGTTACCAATCTAATCGATACATATTGATTGTCTCGCTTTTACCTTCCTTTCCCAATTTTATATATTTCAAACAGTTGCTTTGATACGAAAATGGTACTTTTTCTTAAAGACTTTCTGATGTATCTTGTTAGCGGGTTATTACCGACCAATAATAATACAAAGGTTGATCAAAAGGTAAAACATCCGAGCTCATATATTAGTCGTTAATTATCAACAAATTTGATTGTTCATTTGTGAGACTGTGAACCGGTTGCATAAAGCATTATTAAATCCAGAGCCGTGACGATAGATAGATGAGATTGCCTCAGGGCGCCGAGATCTAAAGACGCCCGAATTAAAGCATTTCAACAAAAATTTAAAATGACTGGTTTATCAAAAAAACAAAAATTATTAGAAATGTCTAAAGTGGCATCCGACTCTATCATGCATTATTTTTTTGATATTTAATTTATTCAATTAAATAACAACTGCAGCATTACACGTTTATTATGTCTAAATTGTATATAACTGGACAAATCAATAATTACTGTTATTGCATATTTAAATTTTTGTATATTAATGACGATGTTATAAATTATCATAATTTAATGCAGAAATCAAAATTTAAAAAAAAATTATTAAACTAAACCTACAGAAAAACAAAAATATATGATTTTCATTTAAAACCAATTTTATACTGTAATATTAAAAAAATCTGAGGTATCCACTTTCATAATTTGTCAACTGACCATTCAGTGAGGTGCTTCAAAGAAGTTAATAAACTAGTTGCCTAGTTAACTTAATGATTAAGATAACAACGTTGTATGTAAATGACCCTGCAAAATCGAAACTTGTGTGAAACCTAATGCCAGTTTAATAAAACATTGCTAATCTTTTTTTTAATATAGCGTTAGTATAAGTAATGCTTAAAAATTTATTCCAATAATTAATTAATTTGCTACTATACACTTACTCAAGCTAGACTATATTTAAATATGCAGGCGTTTACCAAAAGTTCATTACCACAGCAGTTATTTTTCTTTCAAACCCAACACTCTGCCATACATCAATGTAGGAATCAAAACAGCATTGTATACTCTAGAACGAGTCACTCTAAATACATTTACGTTTCTAGCAAAAGTAACCAAAGCACCCAAAACCTTGCAACCAGTATTTACTGGAAAAAAATCTAATGTGTATTCATTTATTATACCTTCATAATCAAATAGTTGCTAATTGTAATTAAATCGGAAACATTACTTTTCGACCCAATCTCCTATATTAATGACGATGTTATAAATAAAGGTTTTAAATACAGGGTGACTCGGATTTGCTGATTTGTGTTTCAACTTTTAGGTAAAATACCCTTATTTAAAAAATTTGAATAATTTTATTTGAATATTATAAATAAAATACTTATCTTGATTTGTGTCATTAATAAAAATATTTAAATAAAGTATCTAATATCTCGTTTATTTGAAAACTTTTGCTAAGGTGTTTTAACAATCGACGATCGGCACAAATTTTTGTATGTAAACTTAAATTGTAATTCTAAACATAATATTCAAATAAAATTATTCAAATTTTTTAAATAAGGGTATTTTACCTAAAAGTTGAAACACAAATCAGCAAATCCGAGTCACCCTGTATTTAAAACCTGGAATATTTTTACATTTTTATTCGTTTCAAGCAAATCCAAAACTATTATGAAGAATAATTTTTTTTGTGAGCTGGATAATAAAAATTATACCATATGCTACCATTTTACTTAAAAAAAAATGAATATCTCGTTTATTAGAAAACTTTTACTAAGGTGTTTTGGCGTTAATCGCCTTGTTTTGACCTGTAGTATCACCCCTTAAAAATAAAATACCTTGATTGCAAACACCCTGTATATTTATTGTGAATTATAATATGTTTCGAATAAAAATATTTATGTAATTATTTTATATTTATTTGAAAGAGGAAATTAATAAATTCAATTTTGTAATTGAATAAAAAGACTAGAAGAAAACTTGTAAAAATATATATAAATGTTTCGTTATTAGTGTTGAAATCGATTTTTAATATCTATGGATTTTCTTATCACAATGTAAATATGATCAAGGTTTTGAAATTAAATTGTTCATGTCAAATCAAGGTGGTATAAAGGATGTTCCATTTAATAGAAACAATTGTTATTTTTATTTATTACAATATTAGTAAAATATGGTCAATGTTCATTAGATATAAAAGTAAAGCAGTTTTATCTAGTTGCCTTGAATTATAAGCATTTTTCGTAATTAAAATTTGCAGAGTTGCAGAATATTATACATTATATTTCTGCAAATTTTATCAACGTTTTATTTATATTTGAAAAGTCATGTTAATTACAAAGACAAATTTATCACAAAATAAATAAAACCAAAAAATGCATCATTAATATTGCCATTGTTGTCTGGTTAATCTGAAAATATATAAATAATTATCATATCGCGCGCTGAAAGTAAAAGAAATAATTGTAAATATGTTGTATTGTAATTAAAAAGCGTAATTAATGGATCATTAACCTTTTTTCATCGGCTAGGTCGTGATTATCAAAACTGCAAATCCAACAGAAATTGATAAGGAATGTAGAAATATTGTTATTAATGTTGTTCTATATATAAATTAATACATGTGACTTTGTTATCGCATTTTTCTAATTTATTTGGAAAATTTTCCATTCATTATTCTAAAGATTCTAGATTTGTAATAAATGAGCATGTATTTAGTAATAAATTTTCAAATAGAATTTTTCATGAATCATCTTAGGTCACTCTATCTCTTTTTTTGTGCGCAAAGACAAATCGTGTGAACATGGCATTAATAAATATTTGTTAACAAATTACAACCGTCTAAAAAATGGCTCGGTCATCTTGAATAAATGTCTAATAAACGTTTGGTTAAAAGAAAATATATATATATATATATCAATGATTTTGAAGGTGTACGTTTGCCCGTGGAAGTCCGCTGACTAGTTGGAGTGGTATGATTGGAAGAGCATGTATGACAGAGTGTCATTATGAATATGAATGAAGCTAAAGTTGCTTGTCTGGATAGGGATGTTTGGAGGGAAATGATTTTGGGATAGTGGAAAGAGTTGGTGCCACATCCTTGTGGGTATATGGCGTGATTGTGTAAGTATGTGTATGTATGTAATTTTCTGTCTTAAATAAACAGATTTTGTACATTCAAAACAGACAAAAATAATATTCTTTTTAAATATGTACACAAGTATGTATGTAGCTATTACCTATATTTTATCATTATTTCGAACGTAATATTGTTAAATTTGATCAGTCGGCTAAAAATGGAAAATATGAAAATATGTTATCATTCACTGTAATGCATAATATAATGATGACGATGCATACATTTTATTATATTTATTGTAAATTATCACTGACATTTGTATATTTAATATCAACAAACAATTTTATCTATATAAAAAGCATTTTTCTATTTCTTTCCGAAATATTCCAATTAACAAATTTTCTGTATAATAATATTTTTAAATAATTATTCAAACATAAAAATATAAGAATATTTTCATTTAACAATTAAAATTATATACAGTAAAATACTTATTCATATTTAAATAATGATAAATGCAAATAATATTTAAAAATAAAAAGAATATAACAAGAAATTCAGTCATAAATTACAGCAATTACATCAATAACAATTTCAATAAATCAAACGGTCAAAATTATTTTGTTTTGCAGCAAACAAAATATAAATTTGTTATTTAAGTTTTATTCGCTCTAAGTAAAACATAAATGATTTGCAGCATCAATTACATGCGAAAATTTTCCGCATTTTATTAAACTGCGAGTAGATAATGCAACACTGTACCAATATGTTAGTTATTCATATGCAAGATATGGCAACAGTGGACATGTGATTGAACGATAACCCGGAGCTAAAAACCAATGATAAGATAAGTGAATCAAGTACCAAATGAGTAAATGTATCTCATGTATAAAGCATTGCTAGCAGCAATAAACACATACATTACTATTGTATTTTATTATATGTCATAAGAATTTATTGTGAATATTTAAGACACTTAAATTATTTATTAAAAATCATTTTTAATATTACATTAATTAAATTAGATATATTTAAAATTAAATAAATGACACAATTAACTAAAAAATGATTGTAAATAAAGTAAAAAAGAAATATGATTTTGATAATCTGAGTTCGTTTACCTAGTAAATAATATTTTACTATTTCTGCGATATACTTTTTTTCAATTTTTCTCATGTATCCAACCCTCATACATATTACAAAGTAGGTAAATGTTTGCCTAGCATCTATATACAACAAGCCATGATAGAGTTGCTTAGATCAAACACTGCACATAGTTTTCCTCTAGAGATAAGTGCAGTATTTGACGTGACTGACTGGAACTGATAACGAGAACACTTGTATGAAATATTTTTCGTTTTAAGAAAAATCGAATTTTTCAATACATCATTATTATACACAAATAGTAATATTGCTTTAGTATCAGATTGAATGTGATGGTATCTGAGATTGTGTTATTTTAAATTATGTAAAAATTTTATCGAAATTTTATATGAAATTTTAAAGAGCAAAAAGTTCAACAGTAAAAAAATATTATCACATATATTTTTTTATTGAAATCTGCAGTTTAAATTATATCTCTATTAAATTGGTTAAAAATAAATTTTTTGAAATATGCATAATTTTTACCTTGTCAACATTTATTATACCTCTCATATATATTTTCATCTGCAATTTCGCTTGTCTATTTATCTATTATCTATTTTATGACTGTGTAGTTAATTTTTAAAAGAGTTATAGACAATATAATTTAGCAGAATACACATATATTATAAATGTATTTTTCAACAAGAGTAGAAAATAAAAATAAAATATCAGATATAAGATTCCTCGACTAGAAATAACTCCCATCTATGTATATTTTTAAAGAAAGTACAGTAATTTTAAAAACATTATCAAATTTCGTACAATCTGCATTATGAAAACCCAAACATTTGAAATAAAAATTAATTTTGCATATCTCTGCAATGGTTACATTAAAAAATTTCGTTTGTCTTTTCATGCATGTATGTTAAATTGCATGAGTATGTGTGTGCATATATGAAGGATTCCCAGTGGTTTCTCACGCCACAATTAGAGATGACATAATCGTATGTTGTGGACATGATATGAGATCCCTCAGTCATATGACTGAGAATGACACGACGTTGTACATAGAACCAACAAACTTATTATTTTATAGTTCGCTATTAAATTTTATTGAATTTCCATTTCATTCCCAACTCTTTTTTTCTGCTTAAAAATAGACTGTTTATGTGTTTAATAAGTTCAATAATTATAATTATTAATACGTATACACTGAGAAAAATGGATAGCTACCGTAACGCTATTTATATTTAAAAAGGTGACACAAACACAAGATATTAAAAATAACAAAATAAGTATATTTAAAAATTAACTATAAATATAATAAAAACAAAAATTTAATACCATCAATTTGTATATAGTATTACAGTCTTAATTCTTAATATAGTATTAAAATATATATGTGAGTAGATTTTAAAAATGTATAAATTTGTGAATACAGTAAACATACTCGTATATTTCAAATAAATATCTACTTATTATTATCCAATTTGTTAAATATCTAGTTTTCTCAGTGTATTCTATATAAATTTTAGCAAATTAATTAATTCTCATTAGATCATTTATTTATAAAAATAGCACAATATAGTGACAAAAATAACAATGGAAAAGCAAAATATATACAGTATAATTGATTTTAATGGAAATTTTATTTGGAAAACATATCTCCTCTAATTAAATAAAATACTATTAAAGAATACCCATTTATAAATTTAGTTTTTAATATTAAACTAAAATTTTCAAATGTTATTTTTTCCAACAACATGCAAAATAGTTAAGATTTATTTTAATTTTTTTGTATACTATTTTAATAATCTTATTTATCAATAATTTTTCCTAAAAATATTATACATACATACACAATCACAACATATACCTCAAAGGGTAAAAAAACAAAATAATTGACAATTGCTTCTATTTTGCAATATTTGCAATAATCCTAATGTTTATGATACTACTGAAAATTATTCATACAAAGATATTTTTTTATGATCCTATTTAAGATACACAAAGTTTGTCAATAATTACAAATTTTAGGTGTATGTATTATAGTTGACCAACGTTTCGACACTATATACTAGTGTCTTCTTGTATTATTTTTTTTACAGTTTTTGCTCTGAAGAAGCTATTTTAATTATTTATTATGAGTTCTGAAATATTTTTCAATATTTTAAAGTTAATCAATTTTAAAAGATGTTAAAAAAATTCTTTTTTAAGAATTTTTATGAACTCCATATTTAATATTTATTTTAAATTAAAACGGCTTTAGGTTATAGTTCTGAATTAATATTTATTAACAGTCAACGTCCGTTTTCATCAAGAAAAAAGATACAAATGATATTTTTTACTATGTTAATATTTATTTTATTTTTGCTTTCAGTTCAATATTAAAACTAAAATACTGAAATAAGTATATTGTTAATAATATAAAACGCATATTGTCACGTATATAGTTGATAAAATTTTCAATTTTTTACCAACATTATCGCTTGAAATTCCCCTATTGCTTCACTATTAATAATCATGACCAAGCAAAGCTTTATCCATAACACTAACACCTTTGATAATTTACATATTAACAAATAGCAATAACGGTGCTGATAAACGTAAGACACACATACAATATAATATGATACAAAATTTTGCTTGTCAACGTAAAAATATTACATAAACGACAAAAAAAATAATTATAAATGAACATTTAAATGTGTTAATGAACGCCAGATAATAAAAATTGCAATTTAGGCTATTTGCACGTACGTTATGCAAATTAACGACAGATTTATTAAATGCAGTCAGTAAAAAAAACGTCAGAATAGATAACCTATATTAGGTTAGGTGAAGTTAGTTAAGTTTCATTTGTTAGGATGTTTTATTTTTAGAAATTGATGCTTAATAATCTATTTTAATGTGCATATCAAATAATAGTTGTGCATTTTTATTAATTGTTGTTACATTGTCCTATTCTGGCGTTAATTCATTTTTTTCAGCGTGCACAAAAATCCCACCCTTAAAATTATAATCATACTTCATTCGTGTCAAAAAAGAAAACCACGTAAATAACTATGGTTATTATGAAGTTTTCTATCGAGTAAAAATTTAAATTTTAAGTAATAACTTTTTCTTATCTTTAATTATAAATAGTTTGAAACAAAACTTTCTACATGCACTTCTTTTACGTATATTAATTTTTATTCTTATTTATTTTAAATTTACAAAATATCAGTAAGAAATACGCTTTTTAATTAATCAAAATCAGCTACGATGTCAACAAGAACATTAAAAGTACTTCAACTACGTCACCAAAATCTATTTAAAAAATTACTTAAAAACAAGTTTAAAATTATCTTCGATTAAACATAAAAGAACTATAAATAAAAATTAAATTTTTCATTATAATGTTTGCGTAATGTGTGAGAATTTTATCTTAACTAAAGTCGTATCTTATAATTTCCGAGATCACAATGAATATAGTAGCTCAGCTCAAGTAGAACATTATACGGTATACATAAGTAAATTTTGTTATGTTGCTAATTTCTGAATACCGATTCCTAACATTAAAAAAATGTCAACACATATTTGCTGATAAAATAACAGAGAATAGTACAAACTCGTCTAGCCTGCCACATATATTTGCGTTTCGTGTACATTTATGATATCTCTCATATATTTTTACCACATACATATTTTTTAAGAAATTAATAAATTTTACCTTTAGATGATATATCTATACAGAAATAGTCCCAAATTCTTTTCTTACCTGAAACAAAAATTAATAAAAATTAAAATATATTCAAGAATTATTTACGAAAACACAATACAAACTTATTTCTGAACAGAAACTAGATAAGCAATAAATAATAAAACGTATTTTAAGTGTTAAAAAATCAGTTGTATTTATACACTAAGTCAAAACAGCGTTAAGGCCAAACGGAATATTAATTGTCGTGTAGAGTAATTTTAAGTAGCAATAAACCTACAAACTAGTCGTAAAATTTTGCGTTTAGAAAAAAGAAACAAAAAACAAAATGGCGAAAAAATTCAAACATTAAATAATCAACGTTATTGTTCTACATGTCAAACTGTAAGTAGCTTTTATTCTGTACAAGGTTGTAATAAAATTAAAATTACACTAACAACCTTTTATTTTCCGAAAAAAATCGGAAAAACTTAAAATTTACTACCAGTCAAGGTAACACGACTCACTGATAACTGAATTGTGTGTATAACAATAGCTATTTTTAGACTTTTGCATTATTTTATAGTTACAACATGTATGTATAGATAAGTTACTAATTTTATTTATGTTTTTCACACCTTCTGACAAAATACTGTGCTACTACGGTAGTACTGTTTCTAATGTTTCTTAAAAAATATAGGAGTACAGTAAAATTTGCACAAAGGTTAACACATAAATAAGACTATATTGATACTACAAAAACACAAATAAGCTTCTACTCTATGAAGGTATAGCTTGTTGAAGTATGTTTTTTGCATTAATGGTGCAATTCTGTATTCTGTATGGTTCTTATAGCTCTATATAAGTCTATAACCTTAAAAGGTTACTCACTATAAGTACAAATAATATTCTCTATTAATCCATCAGCTCTATAAATCTTATAGAATGCTGATACTTTACGTTGATTTTTTTAAGACAAACAATTGACTGTCTTAAATCGTAGGTTAGATTGCTATACAGCTCAAACTCGATTATACAGAACTTGCAGACTGGTAAAGGTAACTGAATTAAAAAATTCACATTAGGATATATAAATATAACAAATAAACATGCAGCCTAAGTACCAGAACTTAAAACGTTGTTAATTGATCACACGATTAACTATGCGACTATAGACTGATTAGTCGGTTAGTTGGCAACTTGGTCACGTTGTTTAATGTGTTTATTTGATTTATAAAATCAGCCTGCCGAGATTTAATAAAGATTTCCAAAATCAATATATCTAATAATGAAACACAAATATACATACATATAATATAAGTAATGTAATTCCATTGCAATTTTGCTACATCTAAAAGAAACTTTATGAAACCATATGAAGACACTGAAGTACAAAGATCCCGTCTATCTCTTATGCAATATATCTTTTCTTCCTGTGTTTCCCCTCACCGTAACAAAAAAAAGCCTATTGGAAACAATCGAACACCGCCCTGAATTCAATTGTTTTATTTTATACCAGCAAGTGGTGGTGACATCGCTCTCAGACTTGAGGATTCATTTTGACGTATGACATCACATTTGCATTGCCTACTGGATTTACTAGACAAGGGTAAATCTGGTCATACAGGTATGCAGAAGAATATGGACACTGGCGCCAAAAGAAAATTCATTTTAAAAATTTGCATAAATGGGAAAAACCGAATAGGTAAACAACGACATAGAGGATTGAATATGTTTTTCAACGAACAAACAAGATTTCGATAGTGAAACTAGTTTTGGAACTAACTCACGTTTTTTTTTTGTTGTTTTATGTTATCGGAGCTGAGCCATTACGGAAGAATTTTATTACTTAATTTTTAAATTCATTTTACGTTTAACAGAGTTGAATGATATATAATTTGAAACAGATACCCAGCAAGACCGGATAATTTTTCAAATATCTGTTTTGGCCGGATAATAAATTTATAATATTTGTACTTATCCATATTTTTATATTATTTTTTTATTTAAATATAAAAAAAGTCTTAACATTTATTAAAAATTTTAAAAAGAGAATAAAGATAAAAGAAGATATACATTAAAAAAAAAAAGTAAAATAAATTAAACACTATTCAGACAAGCAACTCTAGCTTTATCCACATTCATGATATCTCTCAAACATGCTCTTCTATTCCTATTACTTAGAAACGCCATAAATACAACTAATACAAATAAAATATAGTTTTTAATAATTATAAATAATTATATTCTCTACATTATCTTTTCAAAATAAATAGGTCTATTCGGTAGACCTGTAGCGTTACATATTTTGTTTTTTCTAATAATAAAAGAATTCCATTTACTACACAAAAACAAAACATTCTGTAACTGTACAGGTCTTACAGATGTTAACTGAATAAACCCAAAAGTTAGCTACAAACGCAAATGAAACAAACTATACATACATACAGACGTAAAAGCAAATGACAGTCTACAATACAACTTCACCACCTACGGACATCCATACCATACATAAGCTTACGCAATTTGAAATGAATTGTTCATTATTATGATTTAGATATAAGCTGATGACTAAATTATGCTAATATATATGTCTTTTAATTCAGAACTAGTTCAATCTGATATGTATTATACATATACTATAATAATATTCCATAGAACATAATACACCTTTTAGTACAAGTACAGAGTTAATAATTCAACGCCGTTTTATTTTATTTTAATTGGAATACCGACTTTAGTTACGCTTGAATGCGGCTAACAATAGAAATATTCATTTGATTATTCCAATTAATTCGCGTTATTACTTTTAACTTTATTAGACTATTTAATTTAATTAGTTTATGATGTAATAAGTTGAGTAGATTCTAGGTTGCTTTTTTTTGAATAAATGTATAATTTATTTATGACATAAACCTTGTAAATTGACAGAATATTTACGAAATATATATATATATATATATATATATATATATATATATATATATATATATATATATATACATATATGAAAAAATGTAATGTTTTGCATGTTAATTTTTAAATGTAGCATTAATACAGAATTCTACCATAAATCTAAAAATAAATAATGGAGCTGTTTTATCTAATATATTTCAAATATTGTGTAAGTAATATTTTTTAATTTTTCTGCAACCCCTCCATCCTTTTATTTTAAAATATGCATTAAGCAAGTGTGTCGCAAAAAAATTATATTCACGGAAGCGAGTCGCGGTTCATAAAAGTTGGGAAAGCTCTTTTTTTTTACGACAAGACAATTTTAAGTCACATTAAGAACGCAAAATATATCGAATCGTTGGCGCCAAATATATTTAATCATTTATTTTGAGTTCATTGGTGATAAATATGAAAATTAAATATATGTATTAAATTTATGATACTTTTTATAGTAGATTTTTTTTTAATTGCTAATTAATTTTTTCTTTTCGTAAAGTATGTCCATATATCATAAACTCATTCAATAAATATTAGAAAGCTTTAGGTTGATGTTCTGTTATAATTTAAATTAAAATTACTAGGTAACAAAATACAAGTAACTAGACGATAAAAAAATATAATTTTTTAATTAAAGGAAACCAGATTTTATTCAATAAGAGACTTATGTAAAAATCTTTTTAAATATTATATGTATACAAAATATTTTAGTTACGAATTTACAATACAATGAGTTTATGAGAATTCTAGACAGTAGCGTAAGTTTTGCTCGCAAAACCCCGCAATGCGTAGGGGGGCGCCAACCAAGGGTGGGCGACAACCAACGAAAGGCGATAACCAAGGTGGGGGGGGGTCTAAACTAAGATAACTTAAACTTAAAAAGTTTTATATATTGTAATACGTAAAGATTATATATTGAAGATTCATTCCACTACTAAATGATTCAACTACAAATTGTTATATGTTTAGAAATAATTTTAGAGAAAAATTATGCATATAATTAAATTAATTTATTTTTACCTGTTATATACTGCACTGAAAAACCTATGTAATATTACATAAATCGTCTATGTACAAATTACATAGACCGTTTATGTAAATCAAATTTTCCATGGAAAAAAACCTTGTTTTACACAAACGATATATGTAATTTGAACACAGAAGATTTATGTAATATTACATAGATTTTTTTCAGTGTGTTTATTGTATTTAATTAGAGCCAAAATATAGTTATCGGATATATCTATTTCCTACTTTTTTCAAAATTTAAATGTCTCGTTTCGATTTTGAGTTTTATTACAAATTATGTAGCTGATAATACTTGATGTTTTTAAAAATAATCTTTTCACGAACTGTATAAAATTGAAAATTTTGGGGAGACCCCAAAATTTGTAGTTTTATATATTAAAATGTATTGTATATAAGCAATTAATCAGATACAAGTTCGCATATGCAGTATGGCGATAACAGAAATTTTCAGACAATGTAACTGTTTCAGTAATATTCCACAGTACTCTTAAAATATCCAAACGAAATCCAAAACACAAAATTATCGTCGAAACAAAAGTGTTTACAACCAGAAATTGTCAATTGTTTTCCTAGCTAGGTTCAATTTAAAGAAAAACCACTGTTTACATGCGTGCAAAAATATACTACACGTACATAATACATACACAACATAATCATGTCCACAACTATCGCGTGAAACTCTATTACATATGCATACATTAACAGATTAACACACATGGCGAACTAACGACCTTGTAATGGCGCAATGACGTCACAAAATCCTAAGCTAAACATTCTGTATTATATATATATATATATATATATATATATATATATATATATATATATATATATATATATACACTCGCCAATATATACGTTTGTTACGTATAATACATATATTTGAAATCAAATTGCAAACAGAGTTTTGAAGGCAGACGATTACGTATCGCGGCGCAAGCGCGTGGTTATTAGTGTAGTATAATAAACGCTAATGGAATGTATGCGTGTGTGCGTATGTGAATGCGTGCGTGTATAGGTCTGTGAGGAATGGAAATAGAAATGTGGCACACGCAAAAATAGAAAATAATCATGGAGGCGGATGTTGAGAAGCCTTTAGAAAATAAAATATATAACAATTTCCTAAATTGTTATTGTTAGGTTAGGAATCAGACTCAGCGGCTAGGTGTTTGGACGATTTATAGTCCAATATTAAATTTGAAATTTTGAAAAAATTGTATATTTTAATAAAATACCTTCAAACCTTTTAAATTTGCGTTTTTATTTCTTCCTGAATACTTATAGTTACATTTTTAAAAATCATATTCTATAAATGTTAATATTGTTTAAAGACGCCATCTTAATAATCTTCCTCAAAGGCTAAAATTGTTGAGATCGGTTTTAACGATATTACAAAATACCAACAGCTGTTTATAGGTGAAGTAATAAAAAAATTTGGCTAATTTAATTATTTGCTTAACCTTGGCATTAGTTACATATATACATTTTTTTTAACATGTAAATACAATCTTATCACGTGGCATAAAAAGAGTGTAAAATTTTTACTAAGAATATCATGTTTATGTTTTTCATGACAGTGTACTTGGAAATGTTTAGTTATTTTATCTTGAAGTTTTTCTTAAATTATTAGATTTTTTCATATCAATTTTTCATATTTCAATATGTGTATACAAATCTACCACGGCATACCAGCCCAGAAAATTCTATAA
This sequence comes from Clivina fossor, assembly GCA_963966155.1. Classification (NCBI taxonomy): domain Eukaryota; kingdom Metazoa; phylum Arthropoda; class Insecta; order Coleoptera; family Carabidae; genus Clivina; species Clivina fossor. The sequence goes on along the minus strand of OZ014565.1, from coordinate 6,599,331 downwards.
ATTCAATATACATAATATTTGTTATTGTATTATCTTTGTCATAATAAAATTAAAATAAATTAAAATACACTATTAATCGTTTATATTAAAACTAACAATTATAATCTTGTAAATAGTTATAATTATTAGCTATAAATGGTGTACTTTTAACGTAATAACAATAATTAATTTTATTTATAAATGTAACAAGTTATTTTACGTTTAAATGTAATGTTTACATTTTAGTAAATGGTGTTTTAAAGGCGTCAGTTGTTACGACAATATAATCAACGTATTTTTTGATTTTTCTGCAATTTAATTTTATCATCATTAATTAATTTAATCTTAATAGTAACGACTTCCTATTTACATGATTTGGGGCTTCCTTTATAATAAAAAAAAAAACTATGCAAATTGTTATACCTACAATATTTTAGTAACATTTCGAATTAGCCTGAAAAAATTGTTTTTAATCATGTAAAAATGTCCGATAATTAATGTTATTTTTTCAGTCAAAAATACAAATTGAATTTAACAAAACTGCATAACTAGTAATAAAAATTTGAAAATAACAACAAACGATAGATTTGTCATACAAAATTTCGTGTTAGCACAAACAAATAATTTTTAAGTTATTGCACCAATATAAAACTAGTTTTTTTTTTAAATATATAAAAACAAAAACTTATAAAACAAAAATAAAAACAACAGAATTAGAAATTACCGTCACAGTCAACTAAAAATACGTAAGCAACTAACTATTATTCAATGTCATTTTATGTTAAAACCAATATAAGTAAATAATAAATAATATGAAAGTAAAATACTTCTTTATCATCTCATTCATAACATGTACATGTGGAGAACACAAACGCTATTAATTCCCATGTAATTTTATTTCAAATTCACTTTTGCCGATAAATTTTCACCATTTTAACCAATGACTGTTATACTACTCGTTTGAACTATCATTCCGTCCGTCGCTGTCGTCTACATGTGTCTACGTATTTGCAAACGGACATAAACAAAGTTTTTGCAGCTAAAAGTCAAGGTAAGCTGCGATTTCTTGTGACGTCATCAAACATAAACATGCTACGATTGTGTTTTTTTTCCTCTACTAGCTCTAGTGTTTTGCTGTGTTTCATTTTATTTCACTTTCTCACAGTGAAAAACTGCTAACAATTAATTTAAAAATTGTGTTTATATTAAAACGGAAAGTTTTTTAGTGTTTTTCAGTTTTTTTTTTTACTATTGTATTAGCGATTTTATTGTTTGATGTTTGTTTTCATCTACAAATATACACTGACACCTGTTGCTAATATCATTGTTATTTCATAACACGCTTGATTCTGTTTCTTGGTAATATTATGCATAAAATATTTGTTTATAGTAGTATATTTTTGGTAAAAAATAAGTCATAATAAATATGTAATTACTTGAACTAGCAATTTCTGTTTACCATTTCATTATAATGTTTTTAATTAAAGTAAATATTTTTATAAATATAAGATGATACATACGTATTTGTTTATAATACAATATATTCTGGTTATTTTTGGATTTATTATGTAACTAGAAAATTAAAAAAATTGCAAAAACATTTATGGTAGAATTTTGATAAAATAATCAATTTTCAAATTTAGTTGAATTTATAGAATTTTTTATCTATCATTGTCGCCCTGAAAATTCTATAAATTCAATGAATACTAAGCCCTGAAAACTTGAAGATTACTAATTTAGTTAGTGCTTTTTATACAAAACAAATTAAATAAATATATAATAATACAAGATAATACATTATTTTTTTGTTTATTTTTTTAATAACTCTTTAAAAATCATCTATAATAATGCTTATTTATCTATTACTTGCTGTGATTCAATTTTAATAAATATTAACAGACTGCAAATTACTTTATTGACTAAATTAATAAAAATTATAGAAATAAATTGATTATATTAGCACTTACTCCCTTTTTATAAATGAAATACAGTTATAAAAAAAAAAAAAAATATTTTAATATTCTTAAAAATTCATTTCAAAAAATTTTATCCACAAAAATACAATTAAAATATTTCCCTATAAAAATTAAATGAAAAACTGTATTATCATTGCAGTCACGATTGAAATATTTTACAAATTATTTTCAAAAAATATTCACTCAATTCGTAATTTACCGCCGTAAATTAAAAGTAGTAAAATCAAATTGGATTTTCCTTTTATAAAGCGTGTACGTGCAATCTACATACGTATATATTAAGAAACTTCAGATAAGAATTGCCTTGATCCCATTAAATATTATTTTATCAGCTTTTCAAAATCAAAACGTTGTTTAATGACTAAAATTGATTTTCCAATGAATTGGAAATTATTGGAAAACGTGGCACTAATCACTAAATTCTTTTGAATATTTTTGCATTTGTATTAATTATTAAAAAAAAAAATTCCCCAAATAATCAAAACAAAATACCTCATTTATAAAAAAAATAAACTCTAAAACAGGAAAAGTTAATTCTCAAAATTTTGATATCATATGCAATATTTAATGCAATAACATAACATACTAAAAAAATATTTAACGTATTTGTCTTACAAAATACTAATCATACTTGCTTTAGTTACAAAATGATTTAGCGCCACTTAATAACAAAATAACAAAAACTGGTTAATAATATCCAAAAAAAATAATTAAACATATATTTATTAAATAGAAATACGTAATAATAAATAGTAAATAAATTAAGCAATTAACTAAAAATTTCACATCTGTAGGACCTGTCGCGTTACAAGACCTTTTTTCTTTTTCTTACAATAGAAGAATTTTATTTACTAGACAGACACAACATTCTGTAACACTACAACTCTTACAGATACAATTTACAGTAGATTCCAAACCACTCATATCAGAAATAAAATTATTTTAAATTTAAATTCTAGTGTCAGTGCGACACAAACCATAAATCTTTGTAGTTCAAGTCCGACGTGCTACCACTGATCTAAGGCTGCCTGTATACTGAAAAAAATATTATTTTAAAATCAACATTTTTTACTATTAATTTAAAAGTAATCATACTTTTCATTCTGTATATATATATATATTTCAAAATAGTTATACTATATAACTTACTGTTACTTATTTTTATTAAAAAATATTTCTATTATAGAAATCCAATTTTACAAATCAGAAGTATGTTTCTATTTGAATTAATAATAAAAACGTTGGTTTTACAGTAATATTTTTTCAGTGTAATCTTTTAATATCCTAAAGGAATTTTCCAATATACAATAAATAATAATATATGATGAATATATAATAAAAAATAATATAAATAAATAAAAATATGAATTCAAAGTAATAATAATCCGCGATTTCATACTTGAACAATACAACGATTGAAATCTAATTTGATGTAAAAAGGCACAGTGTACAATGCGATTGAATATATTAGAACGGACTAACGTTTATCAATGAATAATGTAAAACAAAACACCTGTGTATGTGAGTTTGCTCATTCCTTATTTCCTGTGAACGGCACACACTGTCACACAGCCATGGCGCCGTTGCAGAATTATGTTGCACTACATATTTACCGAATTGATATTTAACAATCTAGATTTAATACGCAAAAGAAAATATCTCTGCTAAACAAATTATATCTTATTGCTTTATTTCATGAAACTATTACTGATTTATTAGCAAGTAATGGTTGAGTTAAGTTATATTAATTTACGCATTTTAACGAATCATTAGTTGATGTACAAAATATACCGAAGGGAGACAGACAATGGAATATGTTACACACATTGACTGGTATAAAGTGTGTTCACAAATTGTAAACTGACATAAAGTCACTCAATAGAACTTAAGAAAATAATTTCCCTAAAACCACAAAGAGTTTGTGGTTTAAGGAAAATTATTTTATTAACTTTTCGCCACAATAAGATTTATTAGATATGCAAACATGTTTTTAAATACTATTGCTATAGTCATTCAGGTGGTATTGATTTCAACGTACGTTTTCATCAGGAAAAATTATACAAGTGATATTAACAGTAAATAAACAGAACATAGAAACAAGTTACTAGGTAATAAAATAAGTAACTAAATCACTTTATAAAAATTTTATAATTTAGTTACTGATTTTATCATTTGTATTATTTTTCTGATAAAATGTTATGTTAAATACGTCTTGACGTTGATTATTAATAAATATTAATACAGAACTACAACCTAAAGCCATTTTATTTTAATATAATGAGTTCTGAAAGATTTTTTATAATGCTATACAATGAAACTTAATTTTACATTAAAATATTCGAAATTGCATCACATAAAAATAAAATCCATATATTATTGCACAATATTAAGTGTGTATATGTGACAATCTTGACAATGATCTATACGCTAGCCGCAATCTGATTAGTGTGAGGTTTATGGTAAAGACTTTTCTTTTTCTAGCATTTTCCAAGGATTTTTGCACGTGTCGCATATTTTTTCGCTGACACACACACACACACATAAGTCGGAATATGATTAAAAACACTACAACTAGACACAGATAATTACCTAGGTATTTTTTACTAGTTTCTGAATTAATTTATTCCGAATATTACCATATAATAACGTTATAATTCATAATATAATCACATTTATACAAAGAAGAAATAGAAGATGCTTGAGCAGCATTCGCAAAATGTCTTAATCAAAATTCATTACGCACCTCCAATGAAAAAACTAACATAATTGCTAAATTCATTTTCTTCAAAAAGGTAACCAGTACATAAGATTTTGTTTCTTATACAGAGTTTTCCAAAAAAAAGTCACAAATTTTAGAGGCATATTGTACATCAAAAATTAATAATTAATATTTACTTCATGTATGTATACAAGTTAAATCAGACATGTGCAACGTACGGCCCACGAGCCGGATCCGGCCCTCGATGTAATTTTATCCGGCCCTTGTAACAAATTTCAAATCTTACTAAACATGGACCTCAGAAACTTGAAGATATTTTAACTTGTAGTCAATATAAGTTTTATATATATATATATATATATATATATATATATATATATATAAATCCGGCCCGCGATTTGATGTGATATTTGCTTCCTGGCCCGAGGTCTTGGCTAAGTTGCACATGCCTGGGTTAAATGATACATATATGTAATACAAAAATGAAATAAAAGATAGTAATTTACTTAAAATACATGTATACTTGAATCTCGCATCATCAGCCATAGGTATAATAAAACTGTCTTGATATAAAAAGTGAAACGTCACATGCAACAAAACCTTATGTTTTTAAGTTGGCGTCAAGCAAGAGATCATCGCAGCGCAGAGAGCTCGTGTGCCCCCAATACCAAGAGAGGTACCGAAGCCTAATTTTAAACCGTAGCCAAAAAACCGATCTCCACTGAAGCTGAAGTAAAAGAGTTGAACAACGCGATTTTGTGTATTGGAGTGTGTGTGTGTTTGTGTATGCGTAACATACAGAGAGAGAGACACGCAAATGTATATGTATGTACGAACCGCGCAATAAGCGTGCGTAGTCATTCGCAACCAAGCGGACACATTCCAAAATTTCACAACGCACTTGTAACTCGCGGCTTGCCGTATATTTTCACATTCCTGTTAATGAAACACAAGGTATTGGCCCCGCTGGCTAAACGGTGGCTCTATTACACTAATGTACCGCAGCATTGATCACAAATTTCAATTATATTATTTACATTATTCCTTTTTTATTATTTTATATCAATATATTAGAATTTATCGCGTAGTGACTTTGTTTAATATTTATTTAATAAATAAAAAAATTTCTTAAAATAAATATCAGATATAAATTTAAAAAATTCATTGCAAGTTGAGTACTTTATTTCTAAAAGATGTTCTAAAAAAAGAGTCAGAAACTTCGACATTTGATTTTTTTAGTTAGTAACATAGTAAAAAATCTTTTAGAACTCATTATATTAAAATAAAAAGGCTTTAGGTTATAGTTCTGTATTAATATTTATTAATAATCGACGTTTCGACGAACTCAACATACGTCTTCATCAGGAAAAAAGATACATATGACAATTAGAGTAAATGTTCTGTTTATTTACTGTAAATGTAAATATCATTTGTATCTTTGCAGAACCATATTTATTTATTTTCGATATATTCTCAGAATACCCTGTAAGTTTTTCGAGAATATATTAATCAAATTTAGTGTGTCATAAATAAAAATATACTTGATAATATGAGTGCCTTATCAATATGCTAACAATATAATTAAAAGTAATTAAAATAAAAAGACAATGAACTGATAAATTAATGAACATTGTGAAATGAAAGATAACAATTTTTTTTAAACTATATAATTCCATTTTTGTAAACTTCACTTGATACTATAATATTTTAATATTCGACGCTATAATATTTCATTGAAAAATATTAAATATTTACATTAAATATTAATATATCTAATATAATATTTTAAGTTACATATTATATTAAATATAAATCTATATAAATTTGTGAAAATACTAAGAACTGATATACAAGTATTTTTTAAGTATATACTTATTTACGATACGTTTGGTTAATTAATACATTAAATATTTGCTAGTTTAATTTATATCATCGTAATATGATTTTAAAACATTCTAGCCGCCAAAGATGTCAGATTAAATACACTTGATGTTGTAGTTACTATTATTAGTATATTATTATTATTGTACTTGTAAGTCCTCTTTCTACATAGGCAATATGATAATGTAATATTAATATTATGAAAGTGTAAGAAAATACTTCTATAAAAAAAAAACTGAAAACTATTTAGCATAATTTCCACATTATTCCATATTACTTAAATGATAATGAATTTATAGCTCTATCTCCATGTATCAAACTCATGAAACACTTTCAAATTTAGACGTCAATCCTAACCTTATTTGATACTTTAAATGGCGGATTCAGTGCTAAGGCAATTGCTCACATTCTTCTACTTACTGAATTTATTACTATACTTTTTTTTCCTTTTAAGTGTCACTATTATTTAAACTTTATTTTACAATCCAAAATATTTTTTATCATAAATAAAGAAATGTATTCATTTATTAATATTTCTGTTTTTGTACTTTCTCTACAACTTTTAAATATGATATAATTTGGTAGATCAGAAAATTCTAGCAGTGAAATTTGTATGGATATTCGAAATTCTTTTATTTAATTTGCAAGCTCAAATATAAATTTTCTGTAAAAATAATATAATTTTGTAATTTGAAGTAAAATAATTAATTTACAATATTATACATTTTTTTTACCGAAAAGTAAGTATATACATATTATGTAAAAAATTTCCTGTGACGTCTGTAAATTTACATATTAAACAGATGTATGTCAGTTTTTTAAAATGTAGTTAATATCTAAAATTGTTTATGGATAGATGAAAAATAATCTTTGACGACTGACTATAGTTGTTAGTAGTGAAAGAGTTAAATAAGAAAAGTACGCGCATATGCATTTGTCCTTCATCAGGATGAAATAAAAATTTTATCGATACCTACAGACATCGCTTTCATAAATTGCAATTGTGTTTCTTATCACACAGTATTAAATTTAAATATAACTCAATAAATATATTAACTTCTCCACCTACACATCGGGCGATAAAAAATTGGATTTCTAAATTAGCGATAAATTCGTTTTAATCAAAAACGAGGTTATCGCGATAATAAAACCCGTCAATTTCGAGCCCCGATTTTAATGGTCAGCCGAAAATAAAGTCGATTGTTTCATTCGTTTATTGTAACTAACCTATCCGTACGTTTCGTGTATGTGTCGCAATTGCAAAATAGTAAATGTTAAAAACGGCTTTTATTTTTAGCGGAACGGAAACTCATGATCGCTGACGAAATAAATCATTTTACGAGTGCATTTCTTACGATGCACATACGGAGGAGGCGAGCGGTAAGAATGTGTTACTGGTATTAAATCTCAACCGTTCGGGACATTTAGGATTTCAATTGCGTAACGATAATATTATTTGTGTGTGTCTGTGTGTGTATGTTTCAGAAGGAAAAACTAGGACAGTCGTTTGCCAAGTTTTGAATATGTGATTCAAGAGCGCTTTGATTTTGAATTGGACGCAGTAAAAAAGGCGATGTGAATTTTTGATAGATTAATGTTTTTATTTATCGTTGACAATTTATTGTGACGGTATGGGTTTTGTTTTACTTGTTTTTAACTTATCGTCAATGTATATTGGACAACTTTTTGATATTGTTATAATGAAATGGTATTTGTTTCACAAATTTTATTATTTATTTGTAAAAATAATAATATTTATGTGTATATGTTATAAAACTTGTGTCTACAATAGATGATTATTCAAAATAAGCTCACACTAATACCATTATTCAGTTTGCTTTCTTCACACATAGTATACATATTTAAAATAATTATAACAAATTTAATACAGGAAAAATATATAAAGCTACATATGCCGTTGTATCTTAAAATGGCTAAAACTTGTGTCTAATGTAATTTTTCTTTTAACAATATGCAAAATACATAAAAAAAAATGTGTCAAATAAATAATAAAGAAAAATCAAAATGTATTGCAATGTCAATATAATAAAAATTTAAAAATTCTTCTATTTTATTTGTTTAATTTCTAATTTAAATTATATAAAAAACATAATGAACAATACTTGCCCTACGTTATTGAATTCAAGAGAATAATATAACAAAAACAAATAGATAAATATCATATCATTACAATATTCAATGATCAAAAAATATAAATTCAAAATAATGTAATAAATATTAGTGATACAACGGACAGTGAATTGATAAAAAGCGGAATAACGGATATTCGGCTAAACGTACTATCCGGTCGGATAATAAATTTATGAATAAAAAATATAAACAAGTTTTAATATTAGATTTTGTTGTAAAATAAAAAGAAGATAAAACAAACAAATTTTCAGAAAGAACATTTTTAGGAATTTTTTATTATTAATTTCTATATGAAAATGTAATTATTATTATTTTTTGTATATTTATGAAAATTATTATTAAAATAAGTTACCACTGTAAAGATGCTGCAATAAAAAATAATACAACTAATATATTAATTTTTCAGTCAAATTTTTATTTCCAAAACTAATAATGACATTAATATGATAATATTTATTTTGTAAAATTGTTCAGTTATTTTTAATTACTAATTAATTTACGTACAAGAGTAGAAAATTTGATAATTTTTGTGGTCACGTATATGTGCATTACATATACATGAAATTTAACTAAAAATTAAGTAGTCATCGTATGGTAATGAGTAGGTTTTTATTATGCATATGAAAACATAATATGTACATTATTTTAATTTTATTAATATATTTTGTAATAGCTTTTAATTATTAAAATAAATTGTAAATTAAAAATTTTCATAAACATATATTTGCGTCCTGGTTTTCGTTACAATTTCATATACAGCGCGATTAACTGAAATAGAATCATGTACCCATAATAAATATTAAACGCAGATTAAACAAAATACTATGAAATAATACCTGATACTCATAACATTAATGTAACTATCCACAAGAATTTTTTGTATCACTTTAAATATTTTTAATTAACAAATTTTTTTTAGTAGTACCGTTAAAAATTATTATCTAAATTTAGTAATCTAAATTTATCTTGCTTATAGAAGAATATTTAGTATAGTTTAGTTAAACTAATTTCTATTTTCTAAAAATATAGTAATGTAATAATAGTTTTACTTAAACATTGTTAAAAAAATTTCAGAATTCATTATATTAAAATAAACGGCTTTAAGTTGTAGTTCTGTATTACAGTAATATTGTATTAAAGCAATATTTTTCGCGATGTTACAAGAGTTTAATAAATATTAAAACATCTACTTAATCGTAGTGAACTAACATATAATTAGTTAAAATTATAACTTTGAAACTTTTATTTCAAAAGTACAAATTCTTCTACTTTGACAGAGTAGTATAATACCAGGCTTAAATAAATCACACTATATACAGAATTTACAGATATTATTTGCAGTATACCTTAATTGAAAATTAATTAATATAATGGCTATCGAATAACATTCACACACTGGCTAATAATAATAATATTATATGAAAATGATGTTTATTATTATTTTCGAATACATTTTTAAAGCAAAATTTACATTCCAAAAGGTCTGTCATTAATATTATCATCAATATTATTAATATAAATTAAATTGAAATAAGAAACAAAAGGCGAAACATAGCAAATATGAACAAACAAAATAGTTTTAATATTTTTTTTTAATATTAAATTTACAAATACAATTTTAAAAGTTTTATTATATTCTACGTAAAGGTAAGTAAATATCGATAATTATTTTTTTAGATTTAATGAAGTTATCATTTGTCAAATATACTGAGTGTCCCCCAATATATGGATTCGTAGAATAACTTTTATTTATTAATATAAGCAACAAAATTTTATACAAATATGCTATGTGCATAGAGACATAAAATATTATATAAATTAAATAAATATTATATATATATATATATATATATATATATATCCGATATATTCAAATAATATATCATGAATATATTTATTTATTAAAATTCTACGTCAAATCGTAAATTATATGTGCTAAAATGGCCGCAAACGAAAAGATACAAAATTTTTTTAATATTATTACTAGTATATAGTCATTTTTATTAAAGATTAAAAGAATTTAGTTTTTTAAATTATTGTCAACAAGACGACTGAAAAACCAGTTCACGAACGGAGCAATTTCACGATTGGGCTATAACATAATATATAAATTTATGTTAGCCATTTTAGTACTCATTTTAATACCAAGAAGTAATTGAAAGCATATCAGAATTCTATGTAGAATTTAAATATAAATAATTTAAATTAAAACGAAAAAGTTCTTGCCAATTTCGATAAAAAAAGGATAGGTTTTTATGCCACACCCTTATGAGTACATGGCATGAATATGTATATACATTTCTATATTACATTTATACTTACTGTTGCACTTTATTAGTACAACATGCGGTATAATTTTAAAATGTATACTAGGAATAAACAATATTCAATATGTTATCCCTTAATAAAAATAAAAATAATTTTATTATTATAAATTATAATATATATTAAATAAATTTTATACATACAACATATAAAATAAATAATAAATATTGTTATCAATTTAATAAATATAATGATATAGAAGTAACAAAAATGCGACAATCTACATAAAATAAATAAAATATAAAAATAATAATAATTATGCAATAAATATTATTTTATTATTCGACAAAATGACTTGTCTAGACTTTGTGCTGATATTGTATTTTTTTATTATTATCAATTCCATTTTTATATCAACGAATTACACTTATCTATAAACTCTGCTCTCAAATATAATACCTGAATCTATTCATTTAAAATTTTATGAAATCATCACGTTTAAGTTCAAAACACAAAAAATATATTAGTTATTTACCAAAAATGAAACAATAACAAAACTAATCTATGTCAATGTGAATTCTATTTAAAAAAATATAAACAAACATAATAGCAGTGGGCTATTTATTTAAAAAAAAATTTAAAAAATGTCGAAAAATATTTTGCATTGATTAAGTAGATTACAACATAACATATTTTTATTTTATTACCAATTTTAGAACGTAGTATGTAATATTTTTCTTTTGTTTTTAATCCAAAAGATTTATTTTACTTTATTATATTGCCTATGTAGAAACAGGTCATTATGTAATTAGTACAATAATGACATTATTTTGCAGCGAAATTGTACACTACCTTACTATATACACCATTGGTGTCGCACCTAACATAACTACAACATCAAGTGTATTTAATATGACATCTTCAGTGTCCTTATTGGAAACTATTACGGCAAGTGAAGTTAACTGACAATTGCATTACTTATTTTCGCTTGAATTTTAATTTGATTATTGAAAATGTGTGAAAAAGTGCAGGAAATGCATTGTGCACCATCCAGGTTGGTCAGAAACTGCATATTTGATCAAAGAAACATAGTCAAGTGTATTTAATTTGACATCTTCGACGGCTACATTAAGTCAAGTTAAGTTAATTGACAATTTCATTGAAAATAATGTATATATTTTTGGTTAAACTGTAAGTTTTTGTATTTTAAAAAAATATGTGACCAAATAGAAAAATTATTAACAATTATCATTAGTTATTTTAGAAAATCAAAATTTAGTTATAGGTTATAAAGTTATAAAGTACTCTTTTTTTAATGTAGAAATAGATTCAATTTTGTTTACATAAAATTATTTAATATAAATACGTACAGACGCCGTTTTTGGTAACAAAGTTTAAAATTCAAAAATTTTGTTTTAAAAAAATACCTATACGTTATATAATAATTGTTTTATTTTTGATTTTGTTCAAAAAAAAAAAAAAAACCGGTATGATAAAAATTAAACAATTAATTAATTAATTAACAAATTTTATCTATTTATGGAAAATTCCTGACAACAAATTTGCTGAAAAAGACAAAACTGTAATATTACATACATATGTACTTTTCCTCCCCGTTGGTAATATCATATTACATAATGTTTGTAATTGTTCTGATATTATGTATTTTCAAACAATTATGTAAAATTACAGCGGTTGAGTAATTATACCTAGAAATACTGGACATCGTAGTGTCTTATGTTTTGTAGGTAAAATTACATAATTTTTTTAGAACGTATTTAAAAAATTCACCCCTAAAATTTTTTAACGTTACTATTGTCTCGAAAATATCTATCCATTTTCAGTCCTATTATAAACATTGGTAGATTCGTACCAAGTAGCGCCAGCTTTTCTTAACCGTGTGTTCACGGTATTCACACACACACACTCGCTCACATTGTGTTACGTAACCGCGCGTTTGAGCGCCAGTGCCCGTGTTAAGTACGCTTGTTCGCCTTGCTACTCTTGTACTAGTCCGTTCACGTGTCTATTCCCAACACGACGGCATTGAATCGTTAGCACACCGCGGACTACTAAAACTAAACGTCTAAAGCTAAAGGCAGAGTGGAGACCTTGCCCCAAACCATATGCATAGTCATTCGCGCGCGGGCTCAATCATTCGCACAATCGATGCCACTTATAGGTTATGTTAGCGATTTATTAATAAGGCAGAAGTTTTAATGAAGATGAGAATATAGATTTATTGTCGTCATAATTGATTTTATTTGGGAAATTAGCAAAGAAGCCTTTATCGAATCGAAGTATCTCTACAATTACTAAATTTGTACAATCTGGTGTACAAAATTAGAGGGAATGGTTTTTTACTCGTATAATACATTACAATTATGTATTTGATCATGCTGTAAAACAGCTAATATTTAATTTTTCTTATTCAAATTTAACGTAATTAAAATAATTTTTTTTAAATAAAATGACGCAGCATAACATTTGAGATTTCCACACAAAAAACTGTTTTAATACAATATATTTAAAACTATACTGAAACGCAAGTATATTAAATAAACGTATTTGTATAACGCCAAAATTTTTTTTCTCGGAGTCGTAGAAAATGCAAAAAGTTTCCTGTAATTAAAGTGTTAAATAAAAAATATGAAAAATATTTCATTGAAAATTAAAGCAAAATATTACAAATAATATAAAATAAGCAACTTATATGTATAGAAAAAAAGAATTATAATTATTTTACCAATAAATACAAATATATTATTTTAATCTATTGACCGTTTTCATAGCTAATAGGCATAAAATTATATTTTCAATGTTTAAAATTGATCTTTCACGCTAATTAAATGGTCGTAATATTTTTTGTTAATTTAAATTTTTATTTATTGCAATTTTTATTTAAATTATATTTCCATAAAATAATTATAATACTTTGAACAAAAAAAATCATTTGTTTTTTATTTATTAATTTTTGTTTTTGAAATAAAAATTTAAAAAATTCAGTATTGTACAATAAAATAAAATTTATTATATTTAAATTAAAAATTTGATGATAATTGCTTCATACACACTAAGAAAAAATTGAAACTGGTAAAGTTACCAAATGGAGTGATTGAGTGTAAAAAACAACACCAAAATTGGTAAAAAAACATTTTTTTTTTTGTAAAAATCTAACATTGCTAAAAAAAAACTAGTATTAATAAAATTTTATATGAGTGGACCTACACAGAATATTTTTAGTGTAAAAATGTCAAGTTTGGTAGAGTGAAATTCTTTGTTAAATTTTTATATCACTAAAATATTGTAATTTTATATAAGAAAACAATTAAAATATATTTAATTCAGTGCCGTCGTCTTAACGCATGGATCTGCTGGGCACTTGCCCGAATACCCACCAAGCATAGGGGCCCCATGTTAATGTGTGTGTAAATTAACTTGCTATTAATTAAAATATATTTGACATTTAAATTAATTCTATGTAATATAAAGACATTTAAATTTCATTTCCGTGAGTGGTTAATAGTAGGAGCCCCAGCAGAATGGTTTGCCCAGGGACCCATATTGCTGATTTAATTGTCTTTATATTTTGGCTAAAAATTAGAACTAAAAATGTTCGAAAATTATTATCGAACCAGTAAGAGTAAATTATCTTTAACTAGGAGATTTTTAAACATTATCTAACCATATATATATATTTCAACTTATCTAATTCAATTCAATTATCTAACATCTTGGTGCCTTCAAGGTCAACCTGGGAGAGATCACACGTCGTAGTTGAAATCTAGTTCGAAAGAGGCGTTGATTCGCGCGCAAGACAATCATTTTCAGCATCAGACAATCGCATAAGAGCGTCAGTATTGAATATATTATACGTATAAAACATCCGTAGCCGAGGCCAGGCACAGAACAGTGTTGTATATGTTTATAATACATAGTGCGATGTTGTCTATTTCTCTCTCTCTTTCTGTGTGTATGTTGGGTTCACAATATGAGGTGGGCGGCCTAGCGACAGACAAGAGAAAATGCCGCCGCCGCGCCGCCTCTTAGCTACCGCAACGTAAACATAAACACAAACCGCGTGGCTGCGACTGGGTGACGTCAACAACATCCAAGAGGTTATGTTTATGTTTTTACGTGATACGACAATAGACTACTACTACAGGTTCATGATTTTATTAGCGAATCGCGTTTTCCAAATGATTACCTAGCTATATCATTGATCATTTGGTTTAACTGCATTTAACATTTTATTGTCATACCGTTTAATATAAAATAGATTTTTTTTTTAAATCTACGTCTTGCTACAAAACTCCTCCATAAGATGGTAAAAGTTCAGTATTAATATTTATTAATAATCGACCAACTTAACATACAAGTTCATCAAGAAAAATGATACAAATGACAGTGAGAGTAAATAAACAGAATACAGAAACAAGTTACTAAATAACAAAATAAGTAACTAGATCATAAAAAACATCGACTATTAATAAATATTGATACAGAACTATAACCGAAAGCCATTTTATTCTCCTATACTCGTATAAGCCTGATTATTCCCAGCACTTGGTATAGGGTTATATAGAATTAACTACTTTTTCACTTATCAACTATTTGTCTCCAGGTTATGCTATAATTTCTCAGGGTTGTTTTAATTAATTAATGACATTAATTATAATATGAATATGAATTAATACCTATAGTTTAGTTTAAATTATAAATATTTTTTACATTAAATATTTGTAAGGGAAATAAATATATAAATGAACTTGAATTAAAATAGAATGCACTTGGTTAGTTTAGATACTTTCCACTATAAATTAGATACTTTGCACTTGGTACAACCTAAACTTTAATTTGAATAATTTGCACTATAAATTTGAATACTTTTCACTATAATCGCTACGAAACCCCATCATCTGCGCCACTGTTGGCTTAGGGTCTGTTGGCTTAGAGTAGATTAGGTTGTTTAGTTATGTTATTATTCAATATAGGCGCTTATCTCATCGGCGCAAATGATAGGTATCGATTGACGTAAATTGACAGCCCCCAAAGTGGAAAGTATCCGTTTTTATAGTGGAAAGTATCCATTTTATAGTGATAATATTTTTTTTGTGCATTTAGTTTTTCTAAAGTTAAAATATTTTTTTAGTTGAATAAATTTAAATATAGTGGAATTGTTTTTTTTGTGCAATTTATTTGTTTATAGTGCAAATTGTTTTTATCAAAGTGAATATGATCTAAAATAAAGTGAATATATTCTAAATTATAGTGCAGTTAATTCAATTTGTCATTTTTAAATTATTCAAATCATTGGAATTATTATTAGAAGTACTGCAAAAATTTTTTTCCCAAGTTCTTAAAAAAATATAATTTTAATATAAAAATTACGGAAATGCAAATATTTTTATAAAAAAGTATAAAAACAAAGCATACGGTTGCCATGACAATAGAAACAAAATAAGGAAGGTTATGTAAACAATTATATTAGTATTGTTCAACAGACTTGTTTTTGGCAATTTTGTTGTTTTTGAATGGTACACCGTCTTTTTTTAATGAAAAATAAATAATTATTTAAAATAATCATTGAAAAATATTTTATTTATAAACAAAATCTGCATTTGAGGACTTTAAACTTGTTATTATTACATAAAAAGATATTAATAAAATTATTACAAATAAAACATTATTTTTTTTTTTTTTTCATAAACAAACAAATATTTGTCATATTTTTCAAGTATCACTTTATTAAAGAATGAAATTTTTAATGTTTATGATTTGTTTGTAAACAAAATATGAATTTATTTTACAAAAATAAAAATGTGTTTACTATTTACTACAATTTGTAGTAAAAATTATATAAAACATGTAGTTCCTTTGATATTATTTTGATAGTAGATTTAGATATCATATCAAAGCTTGATTTAAAAGGTACAAAATAAATAAGGCTTCCGCTTTAATATAGTATGTTTATATGAATGCTTTTATTTGTGAATTATAAGAAATTACATTTTTTCTTAGATTTTAATGTTTTTTTCTTTTTAATTATTAATAGAAAATTTTGCTCGCAAAATCAAGAAAAAAAAGTTGAGATCAAATAAAATTAAAATAAAAGCTAAAAACTACACTGTTCAGAAATTATCAATTAATAAATACACATGTATCCATTTTGATTTTCTTGTAGTCTCCCGGTTCGATTTGATGATGCATATAAAATATTCGGAACCGGTCATTAATTAAAGATAATTTCGGAACAGTGTAGTTTTTCGCTTTTATTGGTTTTTAATAAATCCTTATTACACTTTTCCTCATCAGAATTAGATAAATTTTAGTAAACTCGATATTTTTATATATGTTAGATTTGAAATAGAAAATTTACTATGTGCATGATGTCTAACAATAATAATAGAGACTTTATCGATACGATACTAGATAATTGGCCCACGATACTGCGATGCCATCGATATGTCTATTATATTTCACAATAAAACCAGTGATATTCGAAAATATCAACTCATTTCACACAACATATTATTACTCATAATATTGTCAATTTTTTTTCAAATAATCAATCTAATTAGTTCAAAATGCAGCTACTTATATCTCACTAAAGCAGACCTTACACGATCAGTAATATTGTCAGTATCTTAAGATATTGACAGCATTATTGATCGTGTAAAGTTGTATTGAAGAATATTGGAATATTTTGATATTTGACAGTAAAACTAGATTGTCAACTGTCTGAAGCGCCTTAACTGGTCAGTTTGCAACGCCCGGCAAAAAATTTATGTGGTCCAAATTTTTTGTATTAGTTACAAAACATTTATACCTAAATTAATAAACAAAAATAGTTTTAGGTATTCCTTTATAGTTAATAATAAAGTGGACATAAAATAACTCACTATTTTAAAAACCGATTCAAAACTAATATGAAATAATATTAGATGCTGAATAATAAATCTTATTCGAGTCATGTAATATTGTTACGTATATCAGTTGAATATAAATCGGTAAAAAGTAAAATAGCTCTTTGATTAGAGAATTTTCTTGTATTTTCCAAATAAGCGGGACTGTTTTTAGCAAATAATCACAACGATTCTATAACAAAATTGCTAAGTTTTAGCAATATTACTAGAACTAACAACTTAGTTTCATATCAACAAATCAGTAATAAAACAAAATTGACGCCAAGTACACATGCATCTCTTGCTTTCAAAAATAGTTTAAAAATAAAAAAAATCATTTTTTCTGATTTTCTTTACTTTGTTTTTAAAATTACGAACAGTCCAACCCTGAAAACAACAATATATACCATCTATAAAATTACAGTAGATCAATATACCAAACGTAATTACCTACTTTTGTTATATCTTAGAAGGCTGTAAAATATATATATTTTTTTTTAAACAACTAAAATATTTTAAAAAATCATTTAAATATTATTTTCTGTGTTTCTTCGAAATAGGTTGCAATAAGTTTAAAGTAAAGTCATATATTTTTGTTTTGAAATAATGTTTCATAAATATTCGGCAATGTATTTAGACCCTTCCAATTCCAAAAATACTGACACGTGTTAAAATATCTTATTTTTCTAGAAAATGCATTTGAAAAATAGTCCAGTTCTATAAAAATTTATGATTTGATGGTTTGGTTTATACAGTAAATAATTTCAGAAAATATACTTAAATTTTGCATTATTATGTTAGTGTTTTTCTGGCGCAAAATATACAACAAAAGTAACGTCTTCAAACTTTATTAGCCGGCATACTCATCGTATTGTATTATGTTTGAAGGGAATTTGTAGATTAGGTATACACATAATATTTAAAAACACTTTAACACAACTATAAATTCTATTGAATGAGTTTATGATCTGTAGAAACACAATACCATGATATATGTTGTGTATTATTTCCAACTGATTTGGTAAGTAAAAATGTACGTAAAGTTAGCAAAATAACTTTAAGATATCGAAAAAAGGAAAATGTCAAAGGGTAGGTTAGGTTAGGGTAGGTTTAGGTTAGTTTATATTTGTTAATAAAGGACGAATTATTTGTTTCATCAACTTTTTGTTTATGAAGTATTGGAGCACCAAATTTACACCATTTTTTAGTGTACATAACATTTAGTTATTTGTTATTGGTCAGTTTTCAACAATTGTTTTGCTAACTTTACGTAAAGTTAGCAAAACATCCCATTATTTTTTTAAATTCAAAACACCAAATTTTTGGTTTGCAAACCATAATAGAACCATATTTACACCAAATTTTGACATTTTTCTTTTTTCGATATCTCAAAGTTGTTTTGCTAACTTTATGTACATTAAGTAAAATTATGAATTATTATTAAAATTCCATATTGATTTGCTTAAATTTTGTAGGCAGTTTATAACCTAGTTAATTAATCACAAAATTACTATATTCTAAATAAACATTAAACTAATTTCGAGAAAAAATATTATCTTTTGATAACGGATAGATTAAAATTCGTAGAATTTGATAAAACAATTTCGTATATTAAATCGAAAACAAATATACAGATGACAAAATATTTTCAAAATTTCCGCATTTATTTATTTCTGTCGCATGTAATTTTGGTATTTATTCTATTCTGTTCTATAATCTCTATAGTGCTATAGAATCTTTAGTCTTTTTTTGTTAAATAGAAATAGTTATTATAAAGAATGATATAAAATATTAGCAAAAGTTAAATAATAAATCGGAAATATATTTTTACACAAAGTTAGAGAAACTATGTGACGCATCTTAAAATTATGACAAATTATATTAAAGATATTTAGAGTTTACAAAATGTTTTCAAAGTCACAATATGTGTTCATTGGTAAATAAATTGCGAAAGAGATTATTTTCTATGCCAAATTTGCAATGTGGCATTCAAGGACTTAGAAAATAAATAAAACATTTCTTCTATATTATATATATTCAATATCGTCTTTATTTAAATTACTATAATACACTTTATAACCTAATTAAATTAATTATGTTTTATACTTCTATCATTTAAAAAAATTAAAGATTACACGACGATGAAAAGAAAATTATTAAATTTGATAAAAAATCGAATCAGTTGCGCAAAAAATGTGTTAAAATTAACAATATGTCAAAACAAAACTTCTAGGATTTCTAAATATGTTTGTTATACTATTTATTTGCCGCTTTAATTTTATAACCTGTCCTTTACTTGTTACAACAAAATTTACAACACCTGAATATTTAGAATTTTAATATTAAAAACGCACATTTTACCGTATAACATGTTAAAGATTTGTATAAAACGTATTTTTGACAATGTATATGTTACATCTGCGATAGACATTAAATAAATATGTTTAAAATTCGTTTAGAATTTTGCTATGTAGTATATGACATTCATAACGTACTATAGTTACGGCAAATTACGTTTTGCTAAAACTCCGTATATTATTATTACATTTCTCTTCGCAATATGTATATATGTATTAAGTTTTTATGTTTAATGGATTTTTAAAAAATATTTTACATAAATAATTAATATGAATAAATAATTCTAAATTTAAATATTTCATTGGCAGAAAAACAATTTATCTAATACAGCTAAATTAAAAATATATAAATACAAGAATTTATTTATTATTACAAAATGATGAAAAAATATTTATATAAGTCGTATTAAAATATAAATTATTACATAATATTGTTTAATAGCTTAAAATTTATTTTTGTTCAACCAAAACATGTTTTATTTTATCATAATAGGCTTTTTATATAACTCTATAGACATTTGCATTATAATAAATAAGTAAATCATGTAAGATAGATAATATATATTGAAGAATTACCTTCCTTTAATATATATACATAAAAAAGATTATAGTGTTTTCTTCGAAAATTAGCTATATTTAAAAAAAAAAGATTTAAATAGATTTTCCGAGAAATAGCTTTTTATATAATCTTATAAAAATGTACATAGTAAAATGATAAAGATGAAAAGCTTATTCGGGTATAATGAATGAATTACAAATCATATAAGATAGAACTACCTTCCATCCAGCTGAGCTATTACTATCGCCCTTGTCTTTGAAGTAGGGCACATTTTGTACCATCCATTCATAGATCTGCGACAATGTCAATCGTTTCTCGGGTGCCGATGTGATCGCCTGGGTAATCAAATCGGCATAGCTGAGATTGCCCCACGCGTTACGCCGGCTCGAATTCTTTTTGGCGGTCGCCACCGCATTCGGCACGGGCAAAGCACTGCCCGCACCGCTTGATATACCCTCCATTGCCATTGCGCACTTGTTGCCATCGTCAACCGGCTCGACAAAGTTCTCCGGTCGCGGCAACGGCCACGTGTTTGAGCGGGCGCGAATCTGCGGTTCGAAACCGCTCTCCTGCTCCGACAACGGTTCCATTATGTTCAGATTCATCGCGAGCGACCAATCGAAATTATTCACACTCATATAAAAGTCCTATTTTAATCCCTTTCGATAACAAAAAAGAAGTACTAGTATTTATCCTGGCCCACGGCGGCTACTTGCGCACTCTGTCCCACACTGCGGTTTAAACTACGCGCCACAATGTTGATAATTTCATTTAAATTAAAGTTCACTTTTCGTCACCAATCAAAGTCCACTGCGATGCTTCACTTTATTGTCATCACTCCACATCGATACAGAATCACTAATAACATTGAAAACAATCGAAATCCAGTTGGGAATTTGGTGTGATTTGGTTGGAAATTGCGTTTATTTTGTAATCACGTGAACGACGTAGTCCACTACGTAGTTTCAGCGCTGAAATCAACGTCGCAACGAAATACAACCTGCTTGGCTGGCAAGTGAGTACTGTATGGCGTGCTTGCTAAATCGTGACGGACTGTACGACTCACGAGGACCGCACGCATGCGCGATACGATTTCAGCCACGCACGCACGAGTCATGCTCGGGCCTATTGCCCGTCCCCCCACCGACGCGACGCCTAGTCTTCAATCGACAGATATATTATGTTATATACATATAATATGCAAGTTATATACGCTGATACGAGGATTTCGGTGAAAATATTTTCAACGTTTAATTTGCAATATGATTATAAACAAATTAAAGTAGCGATTTTGGGATAAATGAAATGTAGTGAAGTTTATGAAAGGTGTAGTAGTGTTGTTTAGTGAATCAGCTGATCGCAGCACGAGTATACTGTTGTAAACATAAATGTAAACAAACGCAATTAGTAAGTTAGCTGGTCTGTTTATTATGATGTTGTCATGCAGAAATATGATTCGGTTCGGTACGACACAGTTAGAGAGAGAGAGAAATGATTATGTTTATAATTTTATTGGAACGGAATAATTTTATTTTATTTTAATTTTAAATAATATATTGTTTAAAATTAAATTAATAAATTTTTTTATTAAATTTGTATAAATATGTAAAATTAAATTATATAATTTTTTAATTACCTTCCTTCTTACAAGAGATATATTAAAATGTTTGGCACAGCGCATATTTATTATTTTTAAATTATAATTATTTAAAAAATTTATAATTATTTAAAAAAATACTATTATTAATATTAACTACTGTTGTCCTGTTTTAATTCAAACAATGATTTAAATCAATTTTAATTAATTACTTTTTAACTAAATTTCATTTTTAATAATTGCTTAATTAAAATATCTAGATATATCTAATACAAAATAAATATTAAAACATAAATTTATATTTTTCATGTAACATGTAATATTCAAAATATATTAAATATTAATGTAATCAATTATTACAAATTTAATTTTAAAGAAAAATTTTAATATATTAAATGTATATATAAATTTCAAAAATCATATTTTTTCTGATTAAAAAAATCTGATTTTTTTAAACCAAAAATATTTCAACCATGGCGCTAATTTACGAGTACCTATTTTATGATAAACTTTTAAAAAGTTATAATAAATTGGTCAAATTCTTGAGTTATTATTTCACAACTCACGAGTATGTGTTATGGACTGAATAACTTAACAGGATACGGATAATACTATAAACTTATTCAACAGGAGCAGGAATATTTGATAATTACATAAATAAATAAAAAATAAGGGAAAATACTCTAATTAATTTTATTCATAATTTTTTACTAATTATTGAAAAATTTATGACAAAAAATATTTGATAGATCATTTAATTCGTTGTCAATAAACAATTGTATGAAAATATTTTAAGTAAATTCTTGAACTGTAACTTAAAAATATATGTATCTTAAAATAAACTGTTTTAAGTTCAAGTTCTGTATGAAAATTAATTTATAATCGACGTTTCGACGAAACTCAACGCTCGTCTTCATCAGGATAAACTGATTCAAATGAATTTATAATCAAATGATTATAAATTAATTTTCATATAGAACTTGAACCTAAAGCAGTTTATTCAATATAAGTTAGAATTATGGGAAACTGTTTTTAAATATTATATATTTACAAAATATTTAGGTACAAATTTCCTTCAAACATAATACAATGAGTTTATAAGGAATGGACAAACTTTAAAAAACTATTATTATATGGTATTATTCGTTCAATATGCAACAGAAATTTTAAAAAAAGATTCTTGAAATAAGCACGATTAAAAATAAATGTACGCCTCTTGTACAAAATAGGTATTTTCAGTACTAATCGATACACAAATAACTATTATAAACATTTATCAAAAACAACTTGAAATGAAATGTTCAAACATAATAAAAAATCTTTCAGAACTAATTAAATTAAAATAGAAACGGCTTCAGGATATAACATAGAAATAAGTTACTAGCAACTAGTTTCCATGTTCTGTTTATTTACTGTAATTTTTCCTAATGATGATGTACGTGAAGTATAAATAATAAAGAATAAAAATTAATACAGAACTATATCCTAAAGCTGTTTTATTTTTGAAATGATTCAAGTTTAAAAACGGTGAAAAGTTTGAGTGGCACTGGGAAACTGCAGTAACAACTTCTTTTTGTAAAAGGATAATACCCATATAAGAACGATTGTTACACAAGCCGCACAATTTCAATTTCTTAGAAGTTATCTATTATCCGTCTAAATTTGCACAGATTATAACGGTAAATCGAATTTTCTAAAGCCACATTTTTCCTATGCCTGCCTAACGATATATAAAATCAGACTGTGTGACTGTGAGATAAATTTTCTCCAAGTACAAACCCATATAGGTAATAAATCATCGATAAAATTATGCTAAACAATGACAGTAATGCATATTTTTCTATCGTATGATTATGAAATTTGATTTGTAATTACTAGTTTTACACAGTTTATAAATAGATACATAATAGGTGTTCTATTCTGTTCGACTAAAAATGCTCGGAATTCCAACATTATATTATTGTGTCAACTAGAAGTGTCATTAAATAGAGTTTTATGCTTCTGACACTGATATTATAACTAACGATTATTATTATAATGCTATTATAATGAACAGTTGTTTTAAAATCTATTATGTTAAATGATAGACTGACAAAAATGTTATAGGATTGATTTATTTTAAAATCTGATTATCAAATTCATTAAAATAAATCAATTTTTAGTAGTAGAATTATTAATTTTTGTAAATTATAGCATGACTTCAGATAACAACATTTTTTGAATAAAAAACGTCACAGTAATTTAGAGATGCTAGATTTTAGTTTTACCAAACAAAATAACAGGTAAACTGCATTAGGTTAAAGTTCTGTATTAATATTTATTTAAAATAAATTTATTAAATAAAAATAAAATTATATTAAATTTATTTTAATATAATGAGTTCTGAAAGATTTTTACTATGTTAAAATAATGGGGTTAAAGAAGGATCATGCATTTTTTTTATATTTATTAATATAGTATAAGAATTTAGTAATAATATTGTTATTTAAATTCTGGTGTAATCGTGACTGAAATTAAAAAAAAAATTTAATTTAATTAATAGTGTAAAAAATAAAATAAATTACTACCGTATATAATAAAAAATAATGATATGTGTTTGTTTTATTATGTACGGCCGTATTTTCTGGAATTGAATTATTATATATATATATATATATATATATATATATATATATATAAATATATATATGGGTTTCCCCATATGCTTTTAATAAAATTTCCTTTTTAATAAATCTTTTATTTAAAACCAATCATCAAATACCTTCCACTTACAAAGTATCAATATTCCAATTATTCTCAAAACTATAACAATTCAACATAAATAAAAAAAACTAGAAATATTTCTTTCGATAGTGATCCATTATACTTTCCCATCAACCTCCAGCCTCCCGATACGTTAACAGATAAAATACTTGAAACAATCTTAAAACTAAACTCAGCATTTCGTTTGTTCGACTCCCATAAGATATCGAACCGATGGTCGATGGTGCAATGGGGCCCGGCCCGCGTACTGTTGAAGACCCGCTTCAGTAATACGTCTTCATTTACGTCTCCGGATTGAAATAAAGTTATTGCTTTAGTTTTCAACACTAGCGCGCACACACACATACACACCCATCAAGCACCGAACACAACCAAACTTTTCTTCTTCTCACTAAATGATTGGGAGAAATATCGAAGTCGAATTGAAAATCTTAGACTAATACTGCGACAGATTCTGCAGCAGAGTTTGAGGCCATTGTCTTAAAAATTAACTTTATCAAATAGAATTTGCATAACAAAGTAACTCCGTTAAATAAAATACCATTTTTAATAATAAGTTAATAACTTATACAACTATACTTAAATTTTAAATATTATTTGTTGTTTCATTCAAATTATGTAATTTTACAAAAAATTCGTGTAATTTTACATGTTTTGTGAATGTAATTTTTCATAAAAAATATAATATTGCATAAATTATCATAGTAAAATAATTACAAAATGTTATTATTTTTACTGTTAAAACCCGTGTAGAATTACATAGATTTAAAATATATTTTCCAGTGTTCAATATTACGTTTATTATTTATTAAAAAAAAAACGTATTAATTTTCAATACAATTATAACCTGTATGCAAGGGATTAAATTTAATAAAATGAATTTTTCTAGTGTAAGACATTTACACTAAATAGAAATATTCATGTCTATAAACATTTCAGATATTATGTATACATACGCAAAATTTACGGCAGCATTTAAAAAAATGTCTTCAAAAACGCATATTTTCCAAGATATTTTTAAGTAATACGTACAAAAATTGAAAAATATTATAAGGGTTGATGTTTTTTTTTCTCAATTTAAAATAAAAATATACAAAAAAAAATTACAAATAAAAATTTTAATTGTTTTGAAAATATTTTTTTAAATTGATTTTGTGACCTTTCTCACTGGATGTTCAACAAAATACAAAACTGTTACACTCTAACATATTTGCAAATTAAATTGTGAAAATATACAATAATATCCCAAAATTACGTGATTACGGACAATTAAACAATAATGTATAGTAAAAAATCTTTCAAAACTCATTATATAAAATAATAGGCTTTAGGTTTAAGTATCAGTTTTCCTGATGAAGACGGATGTTGAGTTCGTCGAAACGTTGATTATTAATAAATATTAATACAGAACTTAAAGCTAAAGCCGTTTTATTTTAAACAATAAAGAATAATTCAGTTTTGTATAGGAGCCTAAAATGTTATTTTAAAACTATTTTTTCCAATTTTTTTCAAATAAAGTAACTTTACCTGAAGCATGTTTCATTATTATTTAATCTGAGTGTTACTAGTTTTTCCGACTGTGCATTTCTAGTTTTTAGTTAAGCATCAAAAAGTTCCGTAATAATAATTTTTAAAAAACAAAAAACAAAATTTTTGCTATATGTTGCAGACTGTATAATTTATTGTATTAAATGAATAAAATAGATATTTCACATGAATTAATAAGACTGTCCTTAACATAATAAATCAATTTAAAGTAATTACCGATCTCAACAAGTTTTGCGGTACTAATTACAACCAGGTATAATTGTTTTTTTGTTCTGTAATTGTAATTGAAATGCGAGTCAAACAGAATTAATTAGTTTTAATAACTATATGATAAAAGGCTGGAAAAAATAAAATATTATCGTACGCTCTTTGTGCATATAATATTGTATAATGTCACAATAAAAAATTAAATATCCGACTACATGTAATAGGCAGTAGTGGATCTGTGTTAACGTAACAGTGGCGGATCGGATAATGTATATATATATATATATATAGTCATATACGGTGCATGATTTCGGGGATTTCCAAGCTACTGTCTACGACGGGATATTACGTAACGCGCACGTCAATAATGATGAGAAATTAGATAGAAAAAAAAAACTATCTATATAATTACCCATAATAAGTGCGCTTAATTCATAATACGGACATCCACAATATATAGTCGGCTGAAAAGCATTTGTTTAAGTATAATAATTATGTAAATGCATTATGCAATTTTTTATTATTATTATAAAAATGATAACATTTTTAATTAATATAAATCCTAGATATTGACGATGGATAATATTTATTCGCATATATATATATAAATATACACTCATGAACAAAAAAAGAACATTATTATATATGGTTTACCTTGTCTCAATTTTATTAATTTGGTATATCATTGTTATAGAAAATTTATTTAAAGAAAAAATTAAATAAACTAAAAATAAATTTTTTTATAATATAGAAAAAAAAATCATCTTTATAACAAATATAAACACGCTTAAATACATATTAAATTTATAATTTAAAAGAAAAAGAAAATAAATATAACTTCAAATAGAATATCAATGCAATAATGAACGTCATATTTATATAGAAGAAATATGATGTAATTTTCAATGAGATTATAATTTATAAAATATAGGTATTTGTAAAAAAAAATGGCATAAAAGCAGTTTTGTTCAGCAAACCAGTTCAAAATAGGTGAAACGGATTACAGACTCGTTCAGAAAAAATGTCGGTTCAATTTACGTTCCGGTTTGGTTTGCAACCTTAATTTTAAGTCTAAATAAACAACATATTAGAAAAATAAGAATAAAAAAGTTTTAGGGTTTCGTTTTGTATTAATTTTAATTAAAAATCGACATTTCGAAGTACTCTACGTACATCATCATCAAGAAAAATGATACATAAATAGACATAGAAGTTACTAGGTAACAAAATTAGTAACTAGATTATAAAATTTATAAATTATTAATAATTAAAGAAAGCCAAATTTTACATATATGTAAATTTTATATAAATCTAAAAGAAAAAATTACTTCAATGAGAGCGATAAATAGTTTTTTAAATTTTAATTCATAAATTAAATTAAATATTATTTCTAGTATTAAAATCTTGTACCACTGAACTGATATTGGCTGGGGACTGAGTTGTTTGGAACCCATTATAAACTCTAGGTCCCTTACTTGGCACCACTGACAGTGCAAGTAAAAATTGTTAAGAAACTATATGTTTAACTTCTCGAACATATAGCCCCTGTGCTCCACCTAGGAAACTGATAATTCATAAAATTCAGGAGATACTATTTTGTAATTTATGCAAAATTCATTACAAAACTAAACCTAACCACCTTTAACCTCTGTTCTTCCCGTACAAACTATACCTATCACACCAATTTAACTGCTATAGCTTAATCTAGTAAATACAAAGTCGACGAGATCCGGTGTTGAAAGCGCGTTCGCTACTAACGCAAGATTAACTAGTATCAAGTGGCGACTTCACACGGTGTGTTAACTTGCTATTAACACTGCACTATCCGACAGAAACGGTGGCGCAGCGGTGTAGAGCGACGGACTGGGCTGTGTTCGCGTTTACGCGCCTACTAAATCTAAACGACACAAATTGCTCCACTAAATTCGAAACTGCTATCGACAAATCTTTCAGGTCGGACCTCTCTCGTTCATCTTTCATGATTTTATTGCACATTTAGGATCGAGTGCGTTAACGATCTTCATGCAATGATAATGGCAAATTGCTTCTCTCGTTCAATTCATTCAATTACTTTATTTATCATTTTTTGGAAATATATATATATATACGATGTACACCACTTAATGTGATCACACCGAAACTCGGGGTTTTTGATTAAAAATAATATTGGAAAACAATAGAAATACAAATCTTTATTAGCTAAAATTCTGTAAGTAAAAGAAACCGTAAATAAATTATGGAATTAACTAAAAAAATATCCAAAAATAAATCTAATATTATTTCAATTACAGTCGCATTTACATTTAAAAATAGATATATAATTAGTTTACCAATGGCGACACTACCAGCGGTCCGGAGGGAACTTGGCACCCAAAATGTACCTCTAGCCCTTGACTGACTTCTCAGATATATATTTTTTTAAAATTCGGGATATGGATTAAATTATGGAGCGGTCTAAAGTTTTTCAAAATTATTGTTTCATTTTTGTTCTAAATTTGTGTAAATTTTGACAGATTGAACATACGTACATAGGTATTTTAATTACTAGAAACCGCGAATGTGTGTGATTGTACTTGTATAATTTTTTAGAAATTTGCAGTATAATACCAGACTCTGCTACGAGTACATTCTACAAAAAATCTATTTTCTTGTATTGAAAAGAATTGAAAATTATTTAAAAACGAAAATATCAAATAGTAAATTCAGTGATATTAGCATTTTGAATATAGCTAAATTAATAGATCATCATAAAATGAAATGATAAATTTATCATTTTAAATAAAAACAAAAGAATTAGATTGGTATTTGGTATTTAATTTGTTTATGTAAAATCACTCAGTAATGAATTAGTAAAATAGATAATTAAAATTATTCTTTTTTGTCACTTCGTATCCAGTTTATAAAAAATATATGCCCCCTTAATCTAATTTGATCCTTATTGGCTCCTAAATTTTAAAGTCTAACGCTGTATTTTACACATGTAATTATAAACAAAAAAAAATCAGCTTGCAGACAGTTAACTTATGAGAGAAAGAAAGAGGAGTTTGGTTCTCCTCGAGTTTAAAAATAAAAAAAAAACTGCTCGTGGATGATAACAATCCTAAGAAAAAAATGTATAACAAACTAAAATCATAATTAATATAATCGATATTTATCCTATGATAACATTATCAATTATTTCAATATGCGGCATGTATTTTACTTATTAAAAAAAAAAAATAAAGTCCAGTTATATCAATGTTAAGAAATATTTGCATACGTGAAACGAAAATAAGCATGATGTATGTATATGCGAGACAGTATAAAATAGTTGTTACTATGATTGAAGGTATATTTTTTATTTAAAAAAAAAACATGCTTCAATAGAAAATTATTATATGATTTTTGTTCAACTAAAATTTGTACCAAATAAATTCCATTTTTTTAAAAATATACTTTAGAAATAAACATATTATATTTCTTATCTTATAATATATTTACAAAATATATGATTTGTGAAAAAAAAAACGTTAAAATTTGGACTTCGAATAAATATGCGTGTATGAAAATACTTATAATATACTCATAAATGATGAGTATTTGAATAAAAACAGAGTTAGCGACGACCTCGGTATTTTTTTAATCACGTGTCTTTAGATAACGATTGTTATCAGCAGAGACTGAGTTACATGCTGTACCAATGATGAATCTATACATAATATTTAACGTTCGAGCTGACATTCATAGAGAAACAAATTTATTTTCCTAATTTGACAAAAATTTGAAACTGTACTAATTCTTAAAATTATCAACAGAAAATTTTGCATATATTGGTTGCCCGTGAAATTAGGACACTCTAATAATGTAATAACATTTTTCAAAAGTAACATAAATTAAATTTAAAACTATTATTTTCGAAACTATTAGAAATGATTCTCGACAAATAGAATACCCTATATATTTTCAAATATTTATATTATACGTTAAATTAGAAATACAACAAGACAAAACAAAAATATTCAGTAACAAACATTAAATTATTATGAAAATAAATCAATTTTTTTTTTTTATTGTTTACTGATAAGTACAAATCATGTGTAATTTGAAATTTGATATATTGTTTTTACATTTATATATTAACATAATTTTAAAATACCCCGTATTTTCCAAGTGACAAAATATGTCTTTATCTTGTATACTAGGAAAATCACTGACACGAATTTCCCATATATAGAAAATTAGAAAATTAAATAAAATAGCTCTGTAGTCTAATTTAACTCAAAACTCATATTTAAGAGATGGACAAGTTTTATAGATAAACACCAAACTAACTTATTAATACTAATTGAATTATGTAAAGAAATCGGGTAGTATTCTTCGGAAATACTTTACAAATTATGTTTGTGAACAAAATAATACTTAATAATGAAAAACTTAATCACTTATAGAAATTTAATTTAATTGAATTATAGACTTACGATGACAGCGATCATACTTGTGCGGGCCCGGGTTCGAATTCCTCTTGGGGCATGGATATTTGTGATGTCTTTGTTCGTCTGAAATACAAAAATACAAAAAGTAATAAAAACATTATTTCTGGCTAATAGTCTTAGCAACTAAGGCCAATATGTGTTAAAAAAAATCATTTATGTAAATTTTATTTTACATTTATTTAATTAGTTTTGTGGGATAATAAAATACTAATTAAATTTCTTAAAAACCATACATACATATATATTCCTAAAATTATAAAGTCTGCTATATAAATTTTGAGAAAGCGGTTTCCCCTTCAACATATAAATAATTATATAATAATTTTTAAAATATAAATATTCTTTTTCATATAGTCTTCAATTTACAACAAATCAAATATCAAAATTATCACATATCATATCATCAACATACACATTTTGATTTTCAAATTTTATTTAACACTTTCATAATAATATAATTACGTCTCCAATAACAAATGTTCGATAATCCCAAAACATAATAAACCATATTAATACTAATACACGTACGTAGTCTGTTTCTGTTATCAGTAAATATGATAACGATGTTAAAAATCTAGTGACCCCCGACCCCCTTTAGGCCTCTAGCAAAAAATATCAATTGCGGTCAAAACTTAATCATCTAGTGAAACTAACTCATTAGTTATTAGTTCAATAAAAGATCCTTATAAAATTTATCTTTGCATATGTGCTGTGCATTCGTCTTATAGACAAATATTTCATTAAAATATATTACACAATTTATTATTATTATTATTGTTATTTTTGACCATGTACATACATCAACCATATCACTTTAGATGTGCTCAATCTTATTAAATTCGCTAAACTATTTTTAGAAATTAATATTTTATTAGAGTTTGGAATTTGTTTTATCAGTCGAATTTAAAAATAAATTTGTATTAAAATCATAGAAAAATTACATATTTTTTCATATCTTTGTTATAGTTTTAAAAGTATACTATAATTAAATCGAGTGTCCGCGAATTAACTAATTTATTTATAAACAGATTTCAATAAAATAAAACTGCTTTAGATTAAAGTTCTGTATTAATATTTATTTAAAATCTACGTTTCGACGAAACTCAACGTCCGTTTTACTTATTTTAAATTAAATTATCTTATCTTACGGGTAGATAACATCAATGAAATGTATTATAAGTTAAATAAATAATTAATGTAATGTATATTTAGATAAATTCAGTATTTTTTTATAATAATAACTTCAATTATTTCATCAGAACAAATAATAAAAATCAAAAAACTGCATGCATTGTAAAAGCACAGATATTTAAAAACCAATTTCTATCAAAAAAATGCGAACACAAATTCCAATATGATTTCACAGTGGCAAGGTGGCGTTACTTTTTTCTTAATTCAATTTTCGTAAATTTAGTGAAGTAATGTAATTCCTTTTTTTTGATTCCCATTTTTCTTTGGCTGCGAAGAAAATGAAGTAACTTTTTCTCATTCACTTGAAACTCGCTACCCCCTTTTACAAGGTGTGAAATATTGAAGTTTGACTTACCGTAACTTTAAAATGAAATTGAATACGGTTTTCAACTTTGCGAACTTCTGCCATTTGTGTAACTTTTTTTATATATTTGCATTCCTTGTAATCCGACCAAGTTTCAATTTACGCATTTATTGCGCATTCTTTTCTTCTCTATTTTTTTTTTGTCATATTTGATTACCGGCTTTATTACATTTTCTCCCACTTTCAATTATAAACGTTATTTATAAATTATAATCATATCCGAATTTAAAACAAAAATAATATTGAAGATTTTCTTTTTTTTTAAATCTATGTTTAAACTCATTTCTTAACGGAATAATTTCAGGCAATTGTTTGTGATCTGTAGTTAATTCAATAGTTATTAGTAGACTCTCGATTATCCGGTGTCGCCTTAATCGGGTTGCAAATTAATAGAGTAGCAAAAAATTTCGATTTTTTTAAATAATTTCTCGAAATATTAAGTACATAAAACATCTAATTGTATATTAGATAAGTACTAGAAAATAAAACTAACAAAATTATCGTACTTTAAATAAAATAAAGTTTTTTAGTTTTTATAAGTGGATAATCGAGAGTCTACTGTATTTTTTTAGTTTTTAATATAATAATCCAAAACTAATGAATTATGATAATAATTATCATAACACATTAGTTTTAGATTATTATATTAAAAACAAAAAATTTTGTCCCAGTAAAACAGTAACATGCCGACGCGCCCAGACAGGTTGAGGGGCCTAGTGCAAAAAATTGACGAGGAGCCCTTTGTTAATTTAAAGTATTTTGTAGAAGCAATTTTTTGGGTATAAAAATGAAAATATTCACAGTAGTAATTAAATTTATAATAAATTACATTCTTTTTTTTACAAACAAAGTTCCAGAAATTCGGTCAGAATCATCAGAAACGAATTTTCTGTGCTTTAACACGAGCAAACTCTTGGATTATAATATCGATAGAGGGCCCCTCCTCCAGTGGGGCTTTGGTCAAACTGCCCCACCTGCCCCCCCACTGTGCGCCACTGGTAACATGTACTTATAATATAATTTATATTTCAGATTTCATGCAAATTCACAATTGTATTGTTAATAAAAGTATAAAATAACAAATTAGGTTATAACGTAATTGTTGAAGCCGGTTAAAAGTTGTTCGTATCATTCTTATCATATTAAAAATTGTATATTAATTTATAATGTAAATAAACTACTTACACACATATAAATAATTGTAAATTATAACAAAATATCACCAAATTATAGTTTATAACAAATATTGTTGTACAACAACGCATAAACAAATGACAAACAAAACTTAATAATACTACTGCCATCTTGTGTCTGTCAAAATAAGTTGTTTTGTATTCTAGTTTTAGTAATATGATGGCAGCACCGTCCAAAGCATTATGACAATTATAATTATATGAAGCGTGTTTGTGTCATATATGTCAAAAGTTCAACTTACTCTAAATGAGTTATTTATATTGATATTTTATAAATAAATATTATTATTTCTACACAAGGTAAGATATTGGTTACTTATTTAAATAACGATATATTAAAAATATTCTGTATGTTACAGATACTAACCTTAAAGATGCCCAAATACTACTGTGATTATTGCGATACGTATTTAACGCACGATTCACCTAGCGTGCGAAAAACACATTGCACCGGCCGCAAACACAAGGATAACGTTAAATTTTATTACGAAAAATGGATGGCCGAACAAGCGCAACATTTAATCGATGCGACAACTGCAGCATTTAAAGCTGGTAAAATTGCAAACAATCCATTTGCTCAGGCCGCGAAAGGTGTCGCAATTCCTCCACCATCACAACTACAAATGGGACAACGTCCGCCGGGTCATCAGGGCCCGCCTGGCATGATGCCACCACCGGGAATTCCTGGGGGACCTGGCGGTCCTATGCCTCCGATGATGATGGGACCACACGGACCAATGCCACCAATGATGGGTATGCGACCTCCGATGATGGGTCCTATGATGCCAATGGGACCCATGGGGCCGATGGGTCCTATTCGACCGCCCATTATGAACGCACCACCCATGAAAAGCTAATTTTTCAATTTTGTGTGTTGTATAGGTTATGTTGTTCTTTTGACAAATATGTATGTATGCTATAATTTTATAATAATTTAAGTAATATACAAATAAAATGTAATTTTTTCGTAAATTTGTGTACAAAATATTATTTTGCAAAATATAAATAAATGTGCATGAAACCAGTAAGTAGTTATACTTTTTTTGAAATTTTGACATAGTAATTAACTGTTAATAATAGTAATTAACGATTAATAATACTGTCACATTAAATTTTAATTAGATTTACTTTTATATAATTTTTTGTTTGAACATACATTACAAAATTATTTCCAAGATTAAGAAATAAAATCACAGTATTTAAAACTTGTCGTTTATTGTAAAAAATATACAAACATAATTCCCAAATAAATTAATAATATATTTTTATAAATAAGAAGCCAATAATACATTTTATAAATGGCATTTGAATCAGACTAGACTTAAAGAACTAATTGATCACTGTAATAAAATTATAAATGATGATAGAAAAATGAATTATATACAAAATGAAATCTATTTATAGGTAGCTAATTACAAAGTGATAAAAGAGGAAATTCATAATGCAGTCTCGAGTGTAGGAGGAGAAGGAGTTTTCCGTGATTCTTCTCTAGTAAAAAGCGTTGCATTTGCAGTACCAGAACTGCCTTGAGGCGAAGTTCTAAAAAATTCCGCTCGTTGAGCTTGTATCATTTGCGTCCTGCTCACAGCAGGCCTATCAAAATTGGTGTTTTTTACTTCGAAATTAGCGAAATTCTTTGGAGTTTTGATGTCAGCAACATTATTTATATTACTATATGTAATACTGTCCTGAGCCAAATTCTTTCTTCCCATAGACGTCGATAACTTCTTGAACGAGTTACTTTTCTCAATCGAACTACCAGAACTCTCATCTTCGCGACAATCTTCCAGTATTGTCGAAGAGAGAACGTCTGAACGTGGATTTGCAAACCTCCAGTTTGATCTAGGTGATAGTAACTTAGAGGGTGGTTTCTTTTCTGGAGATGAAGGCGACGAAACGTTTGTCAATTTTCTGTTAACTAAACTCCGTGGTGATGAGCTCAGATCCAGTATATTCATTGCTGGTGGTTGTTTAGGGGGAGTTGTTTGAGTTTTACTTATTTTTAGTTGTTCAACTGCCGATAATTTATTTGCCGGGACAGTTACCACATTAGCTTTGGAACCGTGTTGAAGCAGCAATTTCTTAAAGTCTAATCTGGATGTTTGTTTTACTCCTAATCTGTCACTGCAGGCCCAGCTTTGTCTTGAACCTGCGTCCGTACTAGGTATATTATTTCCATCATACGGAGACCAACTATTTCTGGTTCTAACTTCCCCAAAATAACCAGTTTCCGGTTGCTTTATTGGAGTACTTCTTCCTGATAAAGATTTCACTGAATTACCTGGTGATAAACTTGCTACAGACGATACTGGGGAACTTCTACCTTCTTCATCTGTTTTTATATTTAGTTTCTTTTTACTTTTATGTATCATAGCATATAATTCGTCGTTACTCATTGTAGATTTCTTAGGCGACAATAATTTATTGCTTAAATTGACTATCGAAGCATTATCTTTTGGCTTTGACGGCGTGGAAGACTGAAATCCGCCAATATTCCGCGGATCGATCGGTGATATTTTCAGTGACTCATTGTGCATCGTTTGTTGTTCCTTGTTCTTTGATATAGGTGAGAAAAAATTACCAATACCTACAGGTATCCTCGAATTAGACTCCATTTTGTTTGGAGATAATTGATGATACATTTGTACATTTCTAGAATTAGCGTCAAGACGTAAAGGCACTTTACTTTGTATATTAGCTAGATTTGAATTAGATAATTGAGGTGTAAAAACAGCCTTAATATTCTGTTGCTGAATATTGGATTTTTGCTGATCTAAATTTGCCGGCGTATACTGCATGTGATCAGGTCTGTGTGTGAAAAATTGTCTTCGTGGAAGACTGTTAAAGTTATATTGTTGTCGGTGATAAAATTCGGTTTCTTGTACATCCTGTGGTTTGTAATTATAGTGCTGTGGATAATCTATCGCTACTTCTGGGCTTCTATAATTTTCTTCGTGCATATTTCGATATACCATTCGAGATGGTAGCGTTCGATATATAGGGGAATTCCGTTGCAGACCGTAATCATCGTTTCTGTATTGATAATTCTGTTGGTATTCCATTCGGGAATCTTTTTGATAGTAATAGTCTGCCGACTGGGGATGCATTTGTTGTTGGTTGCTAGCAGCAAAATGTGCTCGTTCTGTAAAATTATTTTTGGAAATATATGCATTAATATATTGTCATTTAATATAAATAAATTTATCGATAATATGCTTCAAATTTATATCAAGATGTTAATTGAAATACATATTTAATATGATGCAAGTATAATTTAAAAAATTTACTTTAATACTTAACTACTAGAGACTACAGAAATTCGACAATATTGTAGAATAAATTTAATTAAAAATTAACTTTATCTTAGTTTTTATTTAGAATATTGAGTTGGTGATCTTTTTATGTAATTCCAAAGAAAGGATTATATATTTCATTTAAAATTTGATTAAACATCAAAAATAATATTTTTTAAAATTTTTTTAACTCGTAATGGTATAATTAAAAATAATTATATTAAAAATATTAATATTTAAAAAATAAATAGAAACTTTTAAAGAAATAAGGTATTTTATTAAAATTTATTAAGATGTTCGAATCCTATTTAATGCTAAAAAAAAATCACCAACCCGATAATTCAGTCATGTGTATATTACATCTTTTTAACACTGCGTCAGATTTCTGTTTATCTCATTTACAAAACATTTTACTGTATCTTTTAATTATTAAGACGAGATATTTATTTTAAAAAAAAATAATTTAAGGCATGCTTTAAATAAAATGAATAAAATAAGCGGACAAACCAAAATCTCACCTTGTATCATCAGAAGAAATGCACAAAAGCGGTATTAAAGCACACAACATGCCCAGTGCAAAATGGTGCTAAATTTATATGTAAATCACACACAACAAACAGTGATAAAATAAAAACACATAAACTAAATGGTAAAAGAGTGCATTTCTAGACAAGACCATTAGTGATACTAAATCTATTTTGTATTATACAAATGTAATAGTATGGCTGTAGTTTGCAGTTTAGTCGGTTGAATTCCAGAAAAATTGTAATGTGATAAGGTGCTGACAAGAATTAATCACACTCATCTTCCTTTATTGCGAGTGTTATTTATGTCCATTTTATTCCCAAATATTTAGTGAATTAATAAGTGTTTTGTACATTGTGTTGCTTTGGAATGTTGCACTGTACATTTGGAAATATTTAGTGATATATTTTTTAAGATGGCGACAAATGAAACCTTAGTTATTTTTAAACTTATTTAAATTAAATTCTTTAATTATGCAATCATATTGATAGATATGGCAAACTTCTGCGACTTAAAATTTATTTTTCAATAGTTTTAATCCAAAGCAAAAAAATATTTTTATTTACTTAAATCTGAGTTAATTTTGTATATATACATAAAAAGTACCACAAAACATATATCCTCCCTTATTTGTGGCAAGAATTTATTAATCACTTAAAAACTGGTTTATATTATGCCATATTTATGAGATATTCACTAAACATTTCCATTACCCGTAAGTAAAAAGATATATATGGGTTATGGTTATATTTTGTCTTTTCAAGAATAAAAAATGTATTATAGATAAGTAAAAATTAGTTATTATTTTGTTATCAAGTTTAATTATGTAGTATTGCTGACAATAATTAAAATATAATCATTATTCTAGAAAAGAATTACTGTATACAAATAAAATATGGCATTTTGAACAACTTACTTTTAAACAACCTATTAGATTTATGAAACTATGCAAGAGTTGAAGTTAAAAATGATTTATTTTCATAAATCTAAGGTTATTTAGCAGGTGCTATACACAAAAATGGTAAAATTCAAAAATAAATATGTCTAATTTTTTTTACAATAATTTTTCTAAGTATTTACATTGTGCATGAAAAATATATAATAAATGCAAATATCACAATTTTAATACAATCATTATCTAAAAATAATCAATCTATTTATTCTATAAAACTAAAAATGGAAGACAAAAAAGACACAAAAAAGAATACAAACAGAAAAAGTTTTTCAAAAACATGCACAACACACATATGTGCAAATATGAAAATGAGATTTTTTGTGTAATTATTAAGTGAATGACAACATTGTTTTTATACAGTGGTTGTGTTGCCAAACTGTATTAGCCATATTCATAAAAAAAATAGTTAAATGCTTCTGCCACCAAGCTGTCCAATGGTTAGCTGGTAATTATGAATATGGCCAATCACCAAAGCGGAAGAGGAAAGGAACCAAAGAAAAGGGATATCAAAAATTATTCAGTAGTTAAGTTTTGATAATTAAGTTTTTCTATTCTAACCGTTAATTCAGTCTTGAAAATTATTGTTGCTAAAATATTAAAATGTTTTTTAAAAATAGATTTTTATGTTCATCATAAATTTTGGCAGTTTGCTTTGTTTGTTAATACGCTTAAATATTTTCATTAAAATATAAGGGTATATAAAACAAAAATTGATAATACATTATCAAAATTATTCAACCAATTATTTTATAAAGTAAAATAATTTTATGAAATATATAAAAAATGATTAATTATTATTTAAAATTAATATAAACAATAATTATAAAAAATATAAATATATTATCATATTTTCTTTAGCTTTATCAAATTTATTTATTTAATATTTAATGGCAAGAAATTTTTAATTATTAATTTAATTATACCCACTAACTTCGAAGAATCAGAAAGACTACTCTTATTACGTCATCATTGTATACCAATTTACGTACCGTTTTAAATTCATAATTAAAAAATATATATTAGGTTTAATAATTTAAAAGTGCAAATAAATTTTTAACGCAATGCGATTTACCCGATTGTATAAAATTCGTTACCAAATTTCCGTATCAGCGGCGGAAATAGATAAAATACGCGCGCGATGTTCCGAACTGTCAGCGGGAATCGTGACACGATTCGGTGAATTTAAAATAACTTCGCGCGCCAACGCTCGGCTCCCGTACACGTGCCCGTGATGCCGTTCGCACATCTTCGGCGAAACGCTCGGCGGATAATTGATCCGGTCCCGCCATAGTTCCGCTGCGATCTCCTTCTCGATTAGGTCCTCGAGATCGATTTTATTCTTCTCCGTTTGCTCCGGTTGTTTACGAACGAGCACAAGCGGCGAATTCGCTAACCGATAACTTTCACTACGTTTAATTTTACGCGGTTTGGCGGCGGCGGCGTCGGCGTCGTCGTCGTTTTTATTAAACGATTCGTCATTATCCGTATCCGAATAATTCGTTTCGCATGTGGTATCCGGTGAAGAAGAGTTTAGAATTTTGACGCAATTGAGTGGATTCAGGTTTTGGATGGGATGCTGTTGTGGCTTACCTTCTTCGTGAGCAGGCGAGAGCGATGTTCCCCGGTCGTCTTGTATGTGTACGTACGCGCCCCGCGCGCTTGCGAGCTTTGGAGACATCGGCGTAAGGGTGGGAGTAACTATGGTGGCGGGAGGCATGCGCACAAAATCGGCCGTCGGAGATGTAACTCCTGTTGAGGATGTTTTAGGATTTGCGCGGATTACAACCTTGCTTAGTTGCGGAGAGAGCGGACGCTCTGTATCCGCATTTTTACTAGAGCTAGTATTATTCACGGGACGGACAATTTTTGGCGTACGATGTACGGACATTGGACTGGCTGTTGGCGGCGTGTTTATGTCTTTGACGAATGGCCCTGGTTCGAATGTAGTATGCGCGCCTTTACGCCGTTTCAAACTGTCTGAACTGTAAACCACTTTACCTTCCGCATCTAAAGTAACACGCGCACCCTGCCGTCGACTTCTTTCCAACGAATTTGTTTCGGTAGTTGTAATTGCTGATTGATCGTCGTTGTGCCGTTGAACAGGAAGTTCATTCAATGATACGTATTCGGTTTCGCGGATTTTTGTTACCGTATTGCGCTTTGTTACAACGTCGTTTGCATAATGTATCTCGGGACTGATCGGCGCTTTCTCATTGTTGTTCCGTACGTCGGCAATTGTAACGTATTCGCCCGAATCAAGTAGATTCTCTACATTCGGCGAATATTTCGGCGATAATTTTTCTTTCCGTTGCGTAAAATGCGAAAAGTTGGATTTGAGCTTACCGAACATATTATTCAAAGGCATTAATGTAGATTTGATTATCGGTTGAATGGGTGGTGATTTCGATTCGGTTACATTTCCCTTCACTACCACGCGTCCACCACTCGGCGATGCGGCGCGAATACTTTTCGGCGTACTTACATCATTTTTATATTCG
This sequence comes from Clivina fossor, assembly GCA_963966155.1. NCBI lineage: Eukaryota > Metazoa > Arthropoda > Insecta > Coleoptera > Carabidae > Clivina > Clivina fossor. Next base: position 6,557,933 of record OZ014565.1, on the reverse strand, counting down.
ATTTGATTTGTATCTATTGTTTCGATTGTTGCGTAACCAGACGCTGGATTCACGTTAATTAATTGCATTTTATTTGTAAGATTTGTACTATTTGTTGGTGTTATAATCTTCGGCGACTCACCACTACTAGTTTTATGATCAGAATCGGCAAATATCAGCGTATCTAAATCGGTTTCAGTGGGCAGTAATGGTAGGTTTAATTTAGGCCTATTCGCATTTTTCGATCCAAGATCTGGAATGTTTAAATTATTCTTCGTCAAATTTTTATCAGTACTAACTTGTTCATGATTCGACTTATTACTATACGAATGTTGAATACTGTTAACACTTTCATCATCACTATGAGGCGGAGTGATAACGCACATGGACGGAATTCTACTCGAATTTATTGTCGTTTTGATTCGAATTCGTTCAATTCGTTCAACACCTTCAAGATCAGACGATTCAGAGAACTCAAATTCGGAACTGCTTGGCGGTCCTCCATTGGGACTGCTAACTGATTCAATCGGTGAACTCGATGTGTTATGACCGCTATCAGGCGATATATCACCACTGGATTGTTTATGAACAACAGCAACCACTGTTGCTTTATTACTACTAGCCGGACTACGTTTAACTGTTCCCGTCTTATCCGAGCTGCTAAATTCTCTTTCTAGCGAATTACTAGCTGAACGTTCCGATGAATTGTTCAGTGAGCTTTTGCGTTCAGGTACGGCTGGACCTACTACTAATGATCGATGACTTTCAGCTGCCCTTAATGTGGTGCAGACAGTTCCTGCCGAACTTGTTGTGGTCGATGTAGAGCCTTTTCCGAATAGCTCGTATTCATTTTCTGCAGTTAATACTGTACAATTGCCACTGGAATTTGAAAATGCGCTTGTTGTATGTAACGGTGTCATGGGAAGACCCAACTCTTCTTCTTTCAAAGTTTTTAGTCCACTGTCCATGTGGAAGGATGTGTAATATCCTTCCGTGTCGCAGGAATAAACCGAGCTAGTCTCGCCATCATCATGAATGTCATGGATAATATCGGGGGTAAGTGTTCCTTCACTCGTAACGCTACTAGAAGTGGAGGTGTTAATAAATTTTCTTCGACTGTTAATAGAACTAGGTGGTCCGTGCAAGGAATTATTCGAAGTGGCAGTCGATGTAGTAGATTTTGGAAGTGCGGTGATTTCGGAGCCAATGGAAGCCCGGCCGCTTTCCGAGCTAGCACTCCAGTTGCCGCTGGATGAATGCTGCTCGTCTTTATTGCGTCTTTGTCTCCGTTGCGCCGAGCTTTCGCGGAGCTTAACGGCGATACTCATAGCGGCGGACAATGGCGTCGATATGGGCAAGCTAATACTGCTGGATTTCTCGGATGACGAATAAGATGTCTTTCTTTCATGCGTGGCTTTCGTGCTTTTATCGACGTTCTTTTGCCGGCGCATCGTAACCGTTTCGTAGATATTTACATCGTCTATATCGTCCGTTTTAGCGCTGTCGACCGATTTCGAGTCCGATGATCGATTGATCAGTTTTAAACGGCTTTTGCCCCATTGTTTCAGCGTGTTGAAATGGGATTTCTTACCGTCGGACGGTGAGCCCTTCTTAGAACGTAGAATGTCGGTGCTTTTGCTGCGTATAACGGGCGTGATCTCTGGCGATTCGGGTTCGTCTGCGAGAGCTGAAGTTGATGGTTCGGTCCTGTTAACGAGTTAGTATTAGTATGTACAAAATAAATCAAAGCTGTGTGACTTGGACTGAGCATCGATTCAACTTTCCGACTTTTTACACAATTTACATGAATTGTTGTTACTAATTTTCGGGTGTATTATAAAAACGACATGCTTCGGCAATATTATAAGCTGGTACTGTGCAAGTGAACCAGCTTGTGCTGTTAAAATAATAAAAAATAAACAAGCCTTTATTTCGAGGTTCATGCAACAAAAAAAAAACCTTTTTGTATATTACATCAATGTGTTGCTTTAATGGAATTTTTTAGTTTAGTTTCATTTCAACAAAAACATTTTACATTTACATTTAATACGTACTTTTTTATGGATATTTAATTAATATTAGTCATTTGAAAAAGTTCATTTTGTTTTACCTAATTACTATGGTGTAAATATGAAATAATATAATATATGAAATTGTATTACATTAAGATATTTATATAACTGTAATTTTCATAACTTTCGAATAAATTAAAAAAAAAAAAAATTAAAAGCCATTTTATGTATTTGTCAAAATTTATTGTATTGTTCTATTTTTCAAATAAACGATGTAAAATAAAAATTTAGAAATGTAACAATACGAGTATTAATAATTGATCATAAAATATTATTATTGAAAGTAGAATTGCCGTAAAGTATAAACATTTTCTATCATTATTCAACTAATTCAAGCAGTAATCACTTTTAAAAAAATATAAAATATATAAATATTTCCTTCCTTATTATCACCATTCAAAGAAAATAAACTTTCTAAATGTCTCCAGTAATAACGAAATCTAATAGTCTTCCGCAGCACTGACACCCTAGCATCTCTTTCAAAATCAAGAACAAAAATAAAGAGAAAAAAAGACAAGATATCGTACCCGGCGGTCAAAGCATCACGTATCTCCTTCTGGTCAGTGCCAGCCAATGTATTTCTTCTTTTGCCTCGCGGTTTTCGACTGCGTGTTCTTCTTCTTACCGATCCGTCGACGGTCTCTTCCACGTATGCGGTTTCCGAATGGAGTAGGGAACGTCGTTGTACGGACATACGATCGAAACGGCGACCTGATACATCCACGGCCACGATTTCTGCCGGAAATCTGATACGGAGAGAAATTGAATTAAAATTTCGGAAAAAAAGATTTTGCCGGAAGTTATAATGCAAGAAGAAAGTTACAAAATACAAATAAAACTCGATAAAATGAATTAAAAACAAAATGTAAATAATTAGCATTCATTTAATGTTAATTTGAAAACGGAATCAAATGAAAGATTCTCAAAATAATAATTTGGAAATCAAATTTTATAAATAAAATTTTGAATAGAATTTTATTTATAAAAGAATTTTAAATAGATATTAAAAAGTTTAATAATATTTTAAAAACGTAATATATTTAAAGGTTAAACATCTATTTTTTGTTGTAAAGGATTTCCGTTATTTATTCTATTATAATTATGTTTATTAAATTATGACGTAATCGGTTTTTTGTATTGGCAATTATTCAAAAAATTTAAAGCAAAAAATTCATTAAATATGCCGATAATAATTTAATAACTTTATAATGAATTCATTAAGTTATAATCAATCAATCAATATCTATTTAATTTTGTAAGTTATTACAAACACTACAAAAAATAATTTAATTAATTAAAATAAGAATAACCGATGAGTATATATATATAGGTTAACATGATTAAAAATGCCAACCAACTTAAAGACTAAAAAGTTCTACATATTTTAATAAATAAAGAATATATCAGAAATTCATTTCACTACCAGATGATCTCAGAAAGTTTAAAGTTTAAAGAAGAATTATACAAAATATAGACTCTTTATTTTGAATTAGGTATGCTATATTGTCTATATTTCGAGACACCACAATATTTAGTTTGAGTCAAAAATATAGTTATTTGATACATTTGTATTCTGCTTTTAATTTAGAATTTTATTGAAAATAATGTAAATATTTATAATGTTGTTTTTTTTAAAAAAAGCTCCTTTCGCGGGATGGGCAAAATTTGTAGTTACGTCACTGTCGAAAGAAACAGAAGAAAAAGTATAACGTACTTGAGTGCGATCACTTGAAGTTGTTCCTCAGGTGACGGCAGCTTATGATCGATGCCATCGTCATCGCCAGATGTTGCGCCAGTGTCCATGCCATCGACATCTTCCACGGCGATGGTGACATTTGCTGGGATACGATTGACACAATCGGGTGTTACAGTTATATCGCCGATCGCCTCCGATGATGTCCAACGTCGAAGTTCGCCCACTGCAGCCGGCTGTAAGTTTTGACAATTTGATTAAATGAGGGGAAAGATTTTCGATTTCGATCTTTTTGTTAGTTTTCGATAACAGATTGTAGTATACCTTATGGTTATTAAGAAATAATAATACATAATTTTATAGTGCATGTCAATAATTGAAACTATATAGAAAATCTTTTAATAAATGAATTTCAAAAAAAATCTTATAAGAGTAATTGCTTGTGTTTTCTATATAATTTTTGAACTTATGTATAAATTTTCAACACAAAATTGTTATACATTTACTAGACTTAGATTCTTAAAAATAAAGTACTTTTGATAAAGATATTATTTGTATTAATAGTTGTATCCTTTAGATTAAAGTTTTATTTCAGTTCTTCAAAATAAATCTTAATTTTAATAATTTTACGAATATCTTCCATACATATACCGCGATTATTAAGTAAGCGCATCACAATTAGATGTCAGTATATTTGTATTTGTTTTCATCAGGAAGAAGAAGACCCACGTTGAGTTTGTCGAAACGCCGATTATTAATAAGTATTAATACAAATCTAGAACCTAAAGCCTTTTTAATCTAATATATTTTTAATTATTAATTCTTATAAAACAAATGATGCTACAGACCTCAAAAAGTGTTAAATCACAAAAATTCCGATATTGTAACAATATTTCCTTTGTGCACATTTTTTAATATATACATAATTAGGTGTTTCTTTAACAGAGAAAATTATATCTGCCAAATATTAATTACTTGTCTGCATTCAGTTGTCTAAGATTGACGGTTTTTGTGATAAAAAAAAAAACTCGTTACAAGATAAGATAAAAGTGTCAAATTCAATCAGGAAGATTACTAAATTATAGATAACAGTATGACAAACTTTCACATAAATAATATTTGTTCCCAGCGATATATAAAATTTGGTGTTGACAAACAGAACACATAAAAAATATGTGATAAAATACGTATTACGTAAGAAAATATTCTATTGTAAACGGATTTTAAATTTCTTCTTATTTAAAGTTTGTCCGTGTCATTAGAAAGTACGTTTGTATTCTACAAAGACAAAATGTTAGGTTTCTTATTTGAATTAAGTAACAATAAAACATGTAAAATTCTTGTTTTATAACAATTTTTTCATTATTCACACCAGATTTTCAAATACAATAGATTTTTCATAAAATATTTCTGTATTCTCTATTCACTTTTTGTTATAATCAATTTTGAACAATGCATAGTTATATTTATTGACAAGCATAAATAAAACATTAATCATACTATTTTTGCAATAGGAATATTATAAGAATTGATTAAAAAGTAATGCTTTCAAACCCATATTTTAGTTGGTAAATAACTGATTAAATTGAAATTTACTTCATAAATATTATAATTTCTTTCTATTGCTAGAATAATCAAATATTTTCTAGATATATTTAAATATATAAATTAAACAACATTAAGATAAATTTATATAATCCTGTTCGGTTCCATTATGATTTTGAAAGGATAATGCAAAGACCGCAGTAGAATAGGCATCACATATTGCATCTGGATATTAGTCAAATATTAAGCTATTCTCATTTGAAAACATTGGACGCCCATTCGTCAATGATTATTTCTAATTTTTAAAGAGCATTATTTTAAAATTTATTAATTGTCGTGATCGTCACTGTTCCACTGAGATCTTTATATTATCCTGTCAAACACGTATACGAAATGCTTCAAATATTATTAGCTTTAGATATTTTTATTTTTGTCTGATGCCACTGGGACGAAAACTGAACAGAACAAATAATACAAATTATTCTTTATAGTCTTTAGAGAATAACAAAGTTGTGCAGAGAGTTTGGCGAGTGAGGTACTTGCCTCAGGTAAAAAATGAAAGGGGGGTGCAAAGTTAAAATATAATCAATTAAATAATTTAAAAAAAAAATATTTACAAATTTTATACTGTTTTTTAAAACATCAAAAATTGTCTTCAAACATCTATACAAAATTTGGTTTCTATTAATTAAAAATTTATAAAGTTTATCATCTAGTTACTTATTTTGTTACCTAGTAACTTGTTTCTATGTTCTGTTATTTATTGTATCATTTTTCCTGATTAAGACGAACATTGAGCTCGTCGAAACGTAGATTATTAATAAATATTAATAAATAACTATAAACTTTTCATAATATATTAAATATATACAAGTAAGATGATCATTCTTATTCAAAAACATTCTTAGTTCTTTATTGTATATTTGTCTATAAATAATATGAGATTTTCTTCATGTGTTCAAATTTGTCAAACTTATAGTTATATAATGTTATAGAAAATGTTCAGAATTCCAACATTAATAAACTGTTTTGACATTGTTAAATATTCTAAATGTTTGGATTTTAAAAACCAATTCTGTGAATAGCAGAAATATGCTTTTTAGTAAATTTTTAAATATTTAAATACAAGCTAACAAAAATACTAAATCTATCCGCTATTCGCATTAATAAAACTAATTTCTATTGGGACAATGAAATTTGCTTCCTTACAGAAAAGCTTTTATAATCATAACTGCAATGAAATTTCTCCTAAGCTATACCTCTGCAAGTATACGCCTCTTACCTATCTCACAAACTTAACATTTATTATATGGTTACCTTCATAAAAACCAGATGCAGATGCAAAGCATTGGAACGTATCGAAACTTGTTCATAAATTTTCAACAGCTTCCAACCAATTGTGGCATCATTATCCATTTGAGCTACTGTGCATTCCACAGCAGATAAAAAAATTATCATACAATGCTCTATAAAATCGGTTCATTTGAATATTTTAAAAAGAGTAAATGCAAACTTAATTAAACCGTTTTCGATATTAATAACGCTAATAAAGGTTTATGATTTATTCATATATCGATTTTGGTATGTATAATGGTTGTAAAGTATAGCGTAATGGTTAATGAAGTATTATCTAGATTATTTTAAATATGCATTCAATTGGATTAATAAAATTCCTTAGATGGTTTTTGAAGATGGTGTTTCAAAACTTGTTCCAAAGATTGATTTTAAACCTGATTTTTATTTGTCAAGTTTCAATTCAAGTCACTCGAATTTAAGTAATTTTACAAGGCAAGGAAAATTTGAAAGAGTTGCTACTTTCCTGAATCTTGAAGGGGTATTTTAAGTTAAATGAATAATAAATTGTTAAAGGGCTTTCATGTTATTTGAATTCTTGACAAATACACGCAAAAACTTAACTTTAAAATGTTGATGAACGACTCTTATTTGTTTTAAGTAATTTTCTAAACTGGACTTACTGTAAAGTGGTACAGAATAGAGTTTTCTCCAATTGACAAGTCACTCAACTAAGATTGCAATTTCTCAGTTTCATTATTTGACCCATACAAGACAGTAATAACAGTCTCCCCCGTGCTTTGTTAATTTGGTTCAGTTTTTGATATAAAAACAAAATAAATACATTTTACTAGAATTCTGATAAAGTAGTTTAAGTACAGACCATATTGGTAATAAATTAAATACGGAAGTACATTTATAAACAGTTTATAGTTAGATAATAACTACATGCGATAATGAACTAAAATAACAAGTAAAAAAATGTTTTTATCAAGAACACAGATGGCAGAATGCAACTGTTACATATTTCTTATCTTTTAATTATATGTAAAACAAAGTTAATCTTAATTTCGAAATATATTTAAAGACTAAAAATAGTTTATCGTACTTTACGAGTAACACTTAACGTCAATAAAGATTCTATTGTTTTGTCGAATATTTAGTTTTGGCTGAGATTGTTTTTGAATATAAGTAATTAAAGATTAGTATATAGATTTAGTATTTCATTTTGCTTATAAATGATATGAAAAGAACGTAACTAGTGGTCAGTAATATTTGACTATTGAGTACGTTGAATACGTGATTATTGTTAGATTATTGTTAGATTCCGGCCGACGAGAATAGATCGATCACGGCATACCGGCCCAGAAAATTCTACAATTTTATATACTTTGTAACGGTAGAACTATAGAAAATTAACTCATAATAACTATAGGCATGGAATTAATAATAAAAATGAACAAATGTTTGTCGCTTATTGATTTAAATACAAAATGTTCTGTTTCAAAACTTATATTTGAAAAATTTGTGTCTAAAAATAATTAGAGAAGCAGGAAGTTTCCAAATTATAATTTTACGTTAAAATCCTATGACTGAAAGTCGTGGCATATAATAAAATAGCTGATTTATAAATGCCATCCATCATTATCTAATAACATAATTTAAATGATGACAAATTACTTAGAGATAAAACATCTCTTTGTTACATGACTGCACCAATATGCTTACATACAATAATAACTGTACCGACAATTAATTTCCATGTACTTACATCGAGGGTAATAAATTAATATTTCTAAATAATCGATTCATAATTGAAGACACGGCCGGTGATCAAGTTGTTATATAGGGTTTTATATCTACGCGCAATTTTGCACGGCCAGAAAGCAACTCGACGTCTAATCAAATTATAGTTTTCTATTCGGTCAACGGGCGGGCGCTGGTGTGCCGCCAGTAATTATAGGAAATCAACAACTTGTGTGGTTATTTAGTCGTGTGTAACGATTTCTTCATTAATCACGAAGATATAGTTGCGTTTCATTTCACTTATTTCGATTAAGTTGTACCCGGGCAATTAATTGATGTTTAATCTAATCAATCATTTGCTATTTTTGGATTTCTATATTTACGAAACAATATTAGTAAATAATTGTAAGTGAAAAAGAATCTTATTATAAAAAAAAAAATCGAAATTAGTTCTACACAAATATACCATCAACATTATAGTTGCCTGATTATTTCTAATATCTAGATATTACGACACATGGCGTTGTAGAAGAGTATAAAATCACATTTCTGAAATATCTTGTATTAAATGTTAAAAAACAAACTAATTTTTTTTTCGAAACACTTGAAGAAACTCTTTATACGTTTTATAGATTTATCTATTTATGTTGCAATAAAATATTCTCTCCAAAAACATTCCTACTTCTTTAGATATTTAATCGTCTCAGTAACCGGACAAGCAAACATCCAATACTTAATTTCTTCTAACTAACACAAACATTGTTGAGAAAGTCACCAAAACGCTAATCATTAATACTAACCAAAGCAAACAGGATTAAAAGCACTGCAAAAGAGAATAGTTTACGGAAACGTTACCATTGCATGCAATCGCAATGCACATTCATGGTATGGAACCATAACGAGATTGTGTTTGGTATTATACAATCCACAATCAAAGTTGGTTGTTCTTTTAACAATAAAACGTACGTTGTGTGTGGTGCTAACGTGTAGAGTTTCATGGCCGGTTAGATTGAGAACTTCCTACAATAAAACGGCCCACGTTGATGCAGGTCGCCTACAGATTTTTTTGTTTTTAATCTCCCCCCTCCCTTTTTTTTATTGGATAGGAGAGTTTGATTTTATGATTGGATTGCTAGACCTTTGACAGCCGCTTGTAACTGTTATTTTTGCTGGATTTGTCATAGTTTTACTTACTTATATGAGTTTTAATATAAAGATTTATCTTTTTATCTATTATTGTTAAATAGAAATGCGTTGTCATTAATATTTATTTTTTTAGAAAATTTTGCAGATAAAATATTTGAGTTGTTAAGTCATTTTATTGTAAGTTGGAAAGTCTCAGAATAAAGTTTATTTACAATTAGTTTACTTGAGAGATTAGATGTTTGATATTTCCTTGTGGAAATTGACTAAGATTAGAAGATCAAAGCAATGAGAAGATCTAAGTAATTTTATTGTAGAGTTTGAAATAGTTTCAAACAAGCGAGTATTTTGAAGTTAAAAATACATCATGTGAAATAATTGCTTGATACAAAATACACCCGATAATCTGTTGAAAGACTATTATTTCTGTATGATTATTTCTGTATCGGTATAGTTTTACGGATTTATATGTTGGTAGAGACTTTTACAAGTTCTGCTGTATTAAAAAAATACATTTTTACGAATTTAATCTTTAGTATCAATGATTATTTTATGTAAAATAAAAAATAAATATGATCTTAGGTTTTTTTAATTATTTATCTGCAATATATTTCTAATATAAATTTTATAATTCTTAACTTTTTTCTTTAATTTTACATCAAACTACTTCAACTACACAACAAACCCAATTCATGACATTCCACTATCATAAAATCCCGACTTTGATCCGCCCAATAAAAATTCCCATCAAAATAACAATCTCGCATCGCGCGTATAGGTGGCCCGAGACGAGAGTACCTCGCTTATTCTCATATGCAAGTCACCGAAGACCTTAAGATGCAAGAAGACCTAGACGGGGAATCGTGCTTGCGCCGTCCATCGATGTCTATACGGCCGACCTCGAAGCGTACAACGTCGAGGCGTGGAGAGTCTTTGAAAGAAAACCACCAGCCCACCAGCGGTTGATGCTACCCCCTCCCGCATCCCTTTGCACCACCGAATCCGTCCTAGATTCGGTGGCGATATCAAAGAGGAACGTGATCGTGGCGGTACTCCCGGCCTTGAAACGTTAACCGACAAAAACGAATTATTAGAGAAGAATGCCACGATCAAACGATGCGAGAAGTGAGGACTGTTCATAGATGGAGACACTTGAGGCGATTTCTCGTAATCGTGATTATTTGTGGTAAACTCAGTAGTAAATAAATTAAAACGGCTTTAGGTTGTAGTTCTGTATTAATTTTTGTATCGATGTTTCGATGTACTCAATGTATATAAGCAGTATATAATAAAGAAAACCAACTTTTATTAAAATCTTGATATTATCTTTTTCTTTATAAATTTCTATTGCTTCTCTTATCAATCTACTTTTAATATGGGTCTTGTAATTGTTATAGTATTTTCGAGTCATGAAGATGACTTAAGATGACTGAAGATGATTTAATAAATTTGCTCAAAGAAATCTGAAAAAATTCAGTAAAATAAAGAAAAAAATTAGCTACATAATAGCTAAGTAACTTTTTTCTCTAACTCATACTGATTTAGAGGAAAAATTATTGAAAATTTTAAAAAACATTTAAAAAACATTCTAGCGCCCAAACGGCACATGCTAGCAAATTAAAACTAAAACCAAATTATATAACTTTTTATTCCCTATCGAAAAGTATTCTAAGTATTTCTCCGAATTTTACTTCAGAAAAAAGTATTCTGCATATAATCAGTATCCCATGTTATTGCCCTATATCAACCTGACAAATGAACACACTGTATACATTACTCTCACATTTTACTGAAATCTAATTGGCCGTTCTTAAAAACAATAAGTGAATTTAAGTTAAATTTTGTTGCACAAAAAAAAATCCAGAAAAAATTACTCATGCAAAACAGGCATTACTGTGTACATTGCTTCACATGTTTCATCTACAGCGATGAAAACAATTCTACTGTTTTACAACTGATGATAACGTAACTATCACTCGCGCATTCCATGTGTTTCAGCCACTAAACCGCCCTCAATCCCGGTGAGTGAGTTTAAAGCAAGCGCGAATCGCCGTTGGCCACTGTCTGAGCATCGGGAAACAAATCAAATAATAGCCGCCATTTCACAACATGAAGACGACGAAGTTATCGCTATGCTTCATCATTGTGCTGTAGGTTCTCTTTTTGCGCGTATTATGTTTGCGGCTGTGTTTACGTGGCCGTGTGCCGCTGTCGCAATTGTAGCGTAACATAAACTTATCGGATAGCAAGCAGTAGTATCATTGGAAATTGATCACATGCCAATTACTAAACGATTTTTATGCGGTGACGTTGAAAAACAGACAATGTGCTTGATGGTTTTATCAATGTTCAAGATTGTTTTGTTATTATTCTTACTGAAATATTTAATCAGTGAATTACTTTCAGACTGTAAATATGTAACATCTGTTTTGCTTCCTACAGTGTAATTAATTAATATTTTACTATTTAGCGTACAATATTTATTTTATTTTTTAATAATATTCTAATATTGCGATTTTTCGCCAAAATTTCATCATTGAATCAATGACTGCATTAGTATCTTTGGACATTGATCAAATCACCATACTGATGTGTTTCTAAAGAACGAAACACGTGTCTATAGTTAACTAGACAGTCATTGATACATAGCCTAATTAGCCGATTAAATGATTGAGTAACTTGTGAAATTTGGAGGAAAAAATATTAATTTCACGATACACTTATGAACTTTTGTTCAATGTTATTATTTCATTGTTTATTTGCCCTACACTTATTGGTTCGTATTCGGTGTTAAATTTTACCACCAAAAAAGATAAGATTATTTTTTTGCAGTAATTATATTTTAACTTTAAAATTAGGTTATTTAAATTTATATAGTGGTTTATTTTTTTAAACATTCTTGTCATATGGTTTTTTAAATTTATTTACACGGACCCTGGTTAAAAAACTAATAAAAAAATAATGATCAAACATTAACACTAACCAGTGTGGAAATAGAATAAAATAATTTCCCTTAAATCACAAAATGATCATTAAATTTGCCGTGTGTCTCGGGCATAAGGTTCATTCTATTTGTTTTTTAAAATACTCCGTGTTTTGAATTTTGATCTTTCAATTATCTTCAAGTTGAGTCAAAATTTGTGATTTAGTCGGTATAAATGGTACAAGTGCAATTTAAAAATGTTTTTCAGTAACTAGTTTATGTATTAAAATATAAGTTCAGAAGTTTTGATTACTCCACATAAACTATATCTACATAGAAACACTTACCTCATGTCTATATTTAAAAATAAAACTTTATTACAAATTATTTCACGTTATGGGCTGATAACATTGCAAAAACCATAACAAAAACTTATTTATTTAAAACTGTAGTAGTGATAAAACCAATTACATGACTAATAGGTCTGCAAGAAAACTAAAGTCATTATTTTATATGTTGAAACAAACAATTTCATTCAATTTCGTAGAGGAAACGAAAAAGTTGTTCGCCTCATAATGGACTTCTTCTTCAAGTATCGATCTAATAAAAAAAAACTTCACTCCGCTCTTCGATAAAATCTAATGACATGGTCAAAATTACTAGCGGTGCCGCTTCGTTCTGATGCTGGTTTATTGCTACGCCAGCAGGAAATTTTAGACAGTCAATTTTTCAACGATTCAACTGTCATTTGAACGAGTATTTATCAAATTCGTATTATATGGACTTCGAAATTTTATTTGGTGCTCTAAGACAGACTAATGAGCACCAAATTGTAGCTGGACGAGATTTATCGGAGAAATTTGACAACGTCTGTCAACTATTAACTATTTTTGAGATTGTTAGGTTATTGATCAAGATTGAATGATTACAATTTAAGTACATTATTATTTGTATTGGTGTGTGTGTGTGTGAATCTGTTAAAATGATGGACAAATATTGAAGTAAACTAATATAGTTTAAAGAGATTTTTTTATAACACGTTAAAAATAGTTGTTATTACATAAAAAAAGGCGTTAGAAATAGTCTTACAATTAGTGGAAATACCTTTTCAGAGTTAAAATAAATGTTTATTTTTGGAGAGAATTTACAAATTTTTATTCCTTATTACATAAACCACAAAAAAATTATGTAATTTTAGGTACAAACCGTGAGACACTATGATGCCCAGTATTTTTAGGTATAATTACTCAACTGCTGTAATTTTATTCATAATTGTTTAACAATACATAATATCAGAAATATTACAAACATTATGCAACGGGATGGAAAAGTACATATGTATGTAATATTACAGTTTTTTAGTAAAGTTTCTTTCAGTAAATTTACAGAACTTAAGTAAATTGGCTGTCAGGAATTTTCCAATAATAGGTGAAATTTGTTTAGTTCTGTAATATTATTTTTGGTATAATAAAATGAAATAAAAAAATTTTTTTATTAGTATTATTATACAAAATATGTACTAAGTCTCATTATTTTAATGAATTATTACAGATATGCAAGCTGAAATTTAACATAATTTAAGAAGTTATACCAACAATATGAAATTCTATATTAAGTACCTATGTGATGCAATTTGCAGAAAGTTAGCAATTTTACATACTTATTAGGTCATTTTTACTTACTTTACAGAATTTTAAGGTAGAAAAATAGAATATTTATGGTAAAATGAAATTACAGATTTTTTATAGTATAGACTATTTTTCTGTAATTTTCCTATTTTTTTTTTTACAGTGTAATTAATCAACAAATAGTAAGCATAAGAATCATAAATAGTAAGTAAAAAATAAATTAAAAATATAAAATCTTTTAGTCACTCACCATTCTCGTTTCGATATCAATATCAATTCGATTTCGTATCTTCCTTCTCTTGGCGCCCAGCACAGGTGTGCACAAGAAGAACCGGGATGTACGATGTCCATCCCGCCGCCATCGGTCCATCTGCCGCATGGCTGGCACTGGCGTTTTCGCCGCTGCATCGTATAACGCGCGCAGCGATCTTGATCGCGTCGCGACGTCAAACAGCGCCGTCGATAAGTCGTGCTTGCGTTCATAGTGCTGGCGTAGCAGCGCAAACGAGCTGATATCGCCCTCGGCTGAAACAATGATATGATTGTTAGTGATTTGTTTGCCGAAGATAAAGTGGGTGATAGGTTAGGTGATGGGTGTTAAAGGGTTTTATTGAGAGGGGTGGACACAAAGAAAATGGCTTAAAGTTTTTGTTATGGTATTATTTGTTTCGTGATGTAATTAATGATAAAACATTTAAAGACGACTTTTAGTGTTATTCGATAATGATAGAATTTAATAACTAATAACAAAATAAATTAAAATAAAAGCTAAATATATATTTTATTCTAGTAATTTTTGACCATTGAATGACTTGCTTAGTTTGACTGAATATTATGAATAATTTGTACATTATATGTTACTTCGTAACTAACAGTAACTAACAGTATTTGGTCTAATTATGACAGGTGTACGTTCAGTCTAATTTTTTTTCTGCAAACATCTTAAAAGAAAAAGAAAATCCCCACTTATTTTATTATGCACCGTTTTACGACTGACACCTTGCACTTGAAAACAAAAATGAAAAAATCTTCAATTATAAGTCAACAGCTGTGACAAAGAACAAGTTGAAACTTATTTTAATTTAAAATGTTTTGCAATAAACTCTTCTTAATAAAACTCGCAAACACCTAAATATTCTCAGAGGGTAGCCAAATATTTCTATTCTGTGTATTTCGTACAGTTTTCGGCATTTCATGAATTTTTATGAAGGAAAACTTTTTGTTAAACTGTATCGTTAATATACAGAAACGTGAGCTTAATTTTAAAATAAATATTTACTATTATCATTTTTGCATATTATCGCTGGCATTAGCAAAATAATATATAAGAAATATATAAAGTATTCCATTAAATTTTTTTTTTAATATTTATATCTTTTCCGAATAAAAAAAAAGTGATATCTTGTCATTCTATTGATTCATTAAAGAATTGCATATATACAGTATATACATAAAAATTAAAATAATACAACAAAAAAAAATCGGAGTAAGTATATTTCGTAAATATATTTATATATTATATCGTAGAATAATATATATGGATATATTAAGAAATTGTAAACAATAGATTAGTAATTCGAATATATTTATTTTATTTTTACTACTTTGACTGCAAGGAAAAGTAGTATAGCGTTTGGTACGGTGTCCGTAACATTTTCAAAAAAAAAAAAAAATTGTACAGAAATCCTTTATATAGCCTGTAGATGACGAATCTGAACTTAGTTTATGTGGGTGTATGGATGTGCGTCGTCAGCTCGCTCGCTCACTCGCTCGCTCGGTCGTAAGTCAAAATTTTGTGGCCGCAACTCCTCCTAGACGGTTGAACCGATTTTAATGAAATTTTCAGGATAAATTTGTCTAGTGCCCAAGATGGTCATGTGGTTTTGGTTTTTTCCAGTAATGCCAACTTTCCGAGAAAAAAATTACTAAAGTTTTTAAAAATTCATTGTGGCTATATTATTTATCCGATTTTGATCAAATTTTCAGGAAAGATTTCCCTAATGCTCCCATTAATTACATAATTTTATTAATATTCAGTGTTTCCAACTTTCCGAGAAAAAAATTACTAAAATTTTAAAAATTTTATTATGGCCATGTTATTCAACCGATTTTACTCAAATTTTCACAAAAGATTCTCCTAGTATTCATATAATTTATGTAATTTTAACAATATACAGTGTTGCCAACTTTCCGAGAAAAAAATTAGTAAAATTTTTAAAAATTTATTATGACCATTTTATTTAACCGATTTTAATCAAATTTTCATAAAAGTTTTTCCTAGTGCCTAAATAAATTATGCAATTTTAACAAAATACAGTGTTGCCAACTTATCGAGAAAAAATCACAAAATTAAAAAAAAAATCATTGTGGCTACATTATTTATTCGATTTTGATCAAATTTTCAGAAAAGTATCTCCTAGTGCCCACATAAATTATAATATTATTAAAATACAGTGTTGCCAACTTTTCGAGAAATGTCAAAGTAGTCTATATATGGGTTTCCCCATATACTTCTAATCTTGTTATCTTATAGTTATAGAAATTCAATCTGGTTTATCTATAAATATAAAATATTTTTATAGATTTATTCGATACTAATATATTTGTATTGCAATATACGGGTAAATAAAATATTAATAAATGATACTTCTCACTGTTGATATAAATTTATATCCATATGAAAAATGAGAACATTTCAAAATATTGACAAGAAGTGTATCTAAAACTGTATTTGAATAAATATACAATTTCTTAATAAAGTCTATATGCAATCTTTCCGCTCTAGTTATTCCGAAATTTTGATAAATGATCGCATATTTCGCACAAAAAAGGACTTCCATCATGAATAATATAAATGGAAATCCAATTGTTACATTTACAATACCTTCAAGTTATGAATATAAGATTAGCTAGTTCGAGATAGATATACAACCCTATACATACGGTAATAGTGAAATAAATCTTAATGAAATCTCTATCATATTATCTACATTGTGATTGGATATATGAGGGTTCCAAAATTTATCTTTGATGTTTGATAAGTAGGCATTTTTGACTTAACGACCGTAAAATTGTTTTTATTTATTTTTTCACTTTCGTTTTATATAAAGAACGTAAGTCAGTTTCTGATATAATCGTTTTTAAATATCTAGTATTAAAGACTTAATTCTAAATTAATCTTTCTTAATAAAAATTTGCAACTGAAACTGCTTAATTGATTTAAAAACCTTTTTACTCAAACTTTTCATTCAAGCGTCAATTAGTCAATTAGTCAATAGTTAAGTTTTCCTTATAGCAATCACACTGTATATACCTCCTAAGATAAATCATAATGAAAAGTATATCATATGAAATAAAATCTAATGAAATGAAATCCAAATAGTACAATGACTCAGTAAGTAACTGATTCTTCTTTCAATTCTTTTATTTTCTTTTTCAATTAGTGGTGGTATCTGGATATGGATAAATAAGCACGTTGTCATTTAGGTAATCATTCCTAATGATTCATCGTCATCATCAGTAGCGCGGGCATGAGGACAGGAGAGGAGAACGAGATCGGTTCAAGCTTCTACATAAATATATTACAGGAAGTTTAAACCAATTATAATTGGTTCAATTAGTATCATTGGCCTTTTTGAACCACACAAGAATATATATACATGATGATGCACTTGTTTTTCATGTTTCTTTTGTTTTTTTAATGCTTTAATGCAGCAACGCATACCGTAACAACTGCAGTCATATGTTTATTTTTTTTTAGGTATTTAGGTGACATCTGTTACAAGGAACGTGAAATCATTCATATTTTTTACAGTTATTAAAAATATGAAGTAGTTTAAAGTGAAGTATTTTTTTTTGTAACATTATTTACTGAAGTTAAAAGGAATTTATCCAATTTATTAATTTAAAAATTTAATTAGTTGTTTGAAATAAGTGTAATATTTGTTAGGGAAAAATGTTTCAGAACTCATTACATTAAAATAAAACGACTTTAGGTTGTAGTTCTGTATTAATATTTATTAATAATCGACGTTACGACGAACTCAACCTACGTTTTCATCAGGAAAATAAAGATACATTATTTCAAAAAGATTATAGATCCAAGTTTTCATTTTTAATTTCTTAGAACAAAATTAATAATTATTAAATATTTTATATTATGTATGTTTGAATTAAAACAGGCAGCTGTAGACCAGTAGTAACAGACTGAAACTTCAAAAGTATTATAATAAAATGTATATCCTTAGCATAGGTGTGGATTAACGATCCACAGCATAGTCAGCGCAAGTAAAATTGTTAATTAAATAATATGCATAAAAAAGTCGTAAAAGAGTACAAAATTCAACTAAAAAAAACTTTAAAGAATATAAACATTATAATTTAGCAAAAAAAAAAAAATTTCTAAGAAGCATAAAGCATATTTTTTTGGGTTTAGTTTGGATTCAGGTTCAATATGTTGATTTCGGTTCAGTTTCAGTTTCAGGATTGGATTTAGGTTCAATATCTTGATTTCGGTTCAATTTCAGGTTTGGATTCAAGTTTAACATATAAATTTTTATTCAGTTTTAGAGACAAGCTTAATAACAGAAATTATTTAGATTTATGTATCCCTAGAAAGTATATGTACCCTTGGTTAAGAATTACAGCATTAGATATTTTACTTTTCTTATGATAAAAGCACAATAAATTTAGCCGCAGTACTTACAGATTAACTGCAAAATATTTCAATATATCTCGCGATTGTCTCGTGTTCTTCACAAATCGGTGGGTATTTGTATATGTCACCTTTGGGTCTATGACCCTGGTCGCACAGCACAGCAGAATTACCTCAACGCAAACGTTTCCATGTGGGATGTTCTAATGTCAAAGTACTAATGATACATTCACGTTTCAAGTACTATACTCACACGTGTCACACTAATATATGGATATGCATACATGCATACTCATATACCGCCTTAGACTATGATGAGCAGTTAGGATTATAGCGTATTTTAAAGTTGTTTCGGATTGAGCCAAGATTCTGAGGCTTTTTCCTAAAGTGTAATTGTTTTGAAAAATTAAACCTGACATTTGTTAATGACAGTGATAATTCGAAAATAAATGCTACATATTTCTGGAAACTTTTAACAGAAATAACATGTACAGATGTTTCAGAAATGTTATCTATTTTATATTAATACTATTAATTTTTTTTTAATATATAAACAAACACCTTTTTTCTAATTTTACTGTACATATTATTTTCACGTTCACTATGTCTAGATTATATTTCGTAAGTCACGGAAGAACATGACAGAAAACCTTTCTAGTTAGTACAACTTACAACAACAATGTAAACGGTAAGTCAACATAAAATAACATTACTTAACATAAGCAACAAGTATCCGTTAGTTAATTAATTAAAAACAACTTGTTTTAAAAACACCTGTATACCAATGAACATTTTTACTGAAAATATAAACATCATATTAAATAAGCAAATTATGCTCATCCCACACAAGCAAAGTCAAGAGCACTTATGCCGTTCATAAACAAAAATTAAATTTTTTACAATATATATAAACAGTTCCATTTAGTGTACAATGTCCGGTTGCATATTTCCATTTACTGCCTTATCGGGAAACCTGCTAGGTCATTATCAACTTTAGGTGTATTTAGCTTCTCTTTTTTACGGTCGGAAAAGATCAGAATCGCTCTTGTTTTATGGTAAATAACGTGCACATTAAGTACTTTTTAGTGGCAATAATCGTGATAATAAATGAAGAATTTTGCTAAAAACTATTTCAATCAGGCTGCATTCACATGATTACACTAGTATTGAAAATACAAATAATACAAAAACTATGTAATGAACTTACACACTCTGAAAATTTTTACTTAAGATCCAAGGTTTTTACTTTAATTCAAAAATAAACGTGTTTTTGAACTGTAAACATATAGTTTTCTAATTAAAATAAAAAATTTAATAGTGAAACGGGAACAACCCTGGCGGAGAATTTTTTAGTTTTTTTCTTCTTTTCAACAAGTAGTATTTACTTATGTTATAATTATTAAACCGTAGCTTACAATATTAGTCTTGTATTATATCTGCATGTGTTTATGAGTAAAGATTGTATAATTTCTTCCGTATTAGAAAAATGCAATTAATCCGGCGCTGAGAATAGTTAACGCACTTGCAGCTGTCATCCAAATTCTTCGCTGTGTGGAGTCTAATTGTTTATGTATTTGTCTTATCTTTTAGCTTTGATGTATATGTGCGCATTCGCGCTTTGTAATTTTGACAATAGATAAATGTTTTGTCTATTCATTTTATTATTGAATATTTCTTTATGTTATAATATTATTCTTTTGTGAACAATTTGAATGAATACAACGTAGAAATTATGTTAACTCTGTTAGTGCATTAAATAAATATATGTTGTTTAGTATTAAATTAATCAGGAAATTATGAGGAATACAACTATGATAATTAAATTGAGATGTAATGTTTTTTTTAGTTAACGAGTGTTTAATAAGTTATTTTGTCACTATTTAGAGATACGCAGTGTTTCGTCCGGGGCATACTTCCCCCTCTAGCAGTTCCCGGGCCGAACGTTTCAGCCAATAGGAACGGAGCATTCTGTTTTGTGACCATATTTGGTAATGTTCCTTCGCATGTGGAAGAAGTGGGGAGCTTGCTGCCTTTATAAGAGCTAACAGCGGACTGGCTCGGGGATTAGGATTCTGATTCTAGGATTGGAATCTCTAGTCCCATGGTACCTTACACATACGCACCTACACGTTTACACACTGACTGACCATCACACTCTCGGCTAGTGACGTTATATACGAGCATTGGCGTTTGTGTGTTTGTGAAGTTATTTACACACTGACTGACCATCACACTCTCGGCTAGTGACGTTATATACGAGCATTGGCGTTTGTGTGTTTGTGAAGTTATTTACACACTGACTGACCACCACACTCTCGGCTAGTGACGTTATATACGAGCATTGGCGTTTGCGTGTTTGTGAAGTTATTTACACACTGACTGACCACCACACTCTCGGCTAGTGACGTTATATACGAGCATTGGCGTTTGTGTGTTTGTGAAGTTATTTACACTCTGACTGACCACCACACTCTCGGCTAGTGACGTTAAATACGAGCATTGGCGTTTGTGTGTTTGTGAAGTTATTTACACACTGACTGACCATCACACTCTCGGCTAGTGACGTTAAATACGAGCATTGGCGTTTGTGTGTTTGTGAAGTTATTTACACACTGACTGACCATCACACTCTCGGCTAGTGACGTTATATACGAGCATTGGCGTTTGCGTGTTTGTGAAGTTATTTACACACTGACTGACCACCACACTCTCGGCTAGTGACGTTATATACGAGCATTGGCGTTTGTGTGTTTGTGAAGTTATTTACACTCTGACTGACCACCACACTCTCGGCTAGTGACGTTAAATACGAGCATTGGCGTTTGTGTGTTTGTGAAGTTATTTACACACTGACTGACCATCACACTCTCGGCTAGTGACGTTATATACGAGCATTGGCGTTTGTGTGTTTGTGAAGTTATTTACACACTGACTGACCATCACACTCTCGGCTAGTGACGTTAAATACGAGCATTGGCGTTTGTGTGTTTGTGAAGTTATTTACACACTGACTGACCATCACACTCGGCTAGTGACGTTAAATACGAGCATTGGCGTTGGTGTGTTTGTGAAGTTATTTACACACTGACTGACCATCACACTCTCGGCTAGTGACGTTATATACGAGCATTGGCGTTTGTGTGTTTGTGAAGTTATTTACACTCTGACTGACCACCACACTCTCGGCTAGTGACGTTAAATACGAGCATTGGCGTTTGTGTGTTTGTGAAGTTATTTACACACTGACTGACCATCACACTCTCGGCTAGTGACGTTAAATACGAGCATTGGCGTTTGTGTGTTTGTGAAGTTATTTACACACTGACTGACCATCACACTCTCGGCTAGTGACGTTATATACGAGCATTGGCGTTTGCGTGTTTGTGAAGTTATTTACACACTGACTGACCACCACACTCTCGGCTAGTGACGTTATATACGAGCATTGGCGTTTGTGTGTTTGTGAAGTTATTTACACTCTGACTGACCACCACACTCTCGGCTAGTGACGTTAAATACGAGCATTGGCGTTTGTGTGTTTGTGAAGTTATTTACACACTGACTGACCATCACACTCTCGGCTAGTGACGTTATATACGAGCATTGGCGTTTGTGTGTTTGTGAAGTTATTTACACACTGACTGACCATCACACTCTCGGCTAGTGACGTTAAATACGAGCATTGGCGTTTGTGTGTTTGTGAAGTTATTTACACACTGACTGACCATCACACTCGGCTAGTGACGTTAAATACGAGCATTGGCGTTGGTGTGTTTGTGAAGTTATTTACACACTGACTGACCATCACACTCTCGGCTAGTGACGTTATATACGAGCATTGGCGTTTGTGTGTTTGTGAAGTTATTTACACACTGACTGACCATCACACTCTCGGCTAGTGGCGTTATATACGAGCATTGGCGTTTGTGTGTTTGTGAAGTTATTTACACACTGACTGACCATCACACTCTCGGCTAGTGACGTTATATACGAGCATTGGCGTTTGTGTGTTTGTGAAGTTAGTTACACACGGACACGACACCCCATACTTATAACATGATAGTGTTATTTATATCGTTGTTTTCTGTTACATGTTTCGCTCACCAGACCAACCGTCGACACTGCCCCCCCCCCTTAAAATTACATATTTTATACCATACAATAACAAAATGTTTAAATCTCATAAATAAAATACATGTGGTTGTTATAACAAATCGCTAAGATATTTATTTAATGTACAACATTGACAAATAAATGGACTTCAAAGTTCAGGTTTATTTTTGACTTTTATTTTAGATAACTTTAAGTTCCGATACTTCACCATTTCACGACTCCTTAGAATTTGAGTTACTAGTATTTTAACATAACGTCGGGTCCTTATTTAGACGATCATAGCCAAAAGTAAAATTGTAAATGTAAATTCTTCGTTTAGAAATTTGAAAAATCAAATAATGTTAAACTGCCGCGTTACAATTGGTGCCTACGACCAGGATGTGGAGTTTTTTGAAGCTGAAGTGGAATGTTATTGGAACTTAAAGAAATGTATAGGAAATCGACGTAGAGGCAGTACTATGGTGGAACCGCCAATGTTTCTATTTTTGTTGCAGATATTTGGAGATAAGGGGAGCTGGAAAATCTCAGTGCCAGGGGGTGTGGGATGCTGATTACTTCAACATTAATTTTTGTATCATTACGTTACAGATAATACGAACGAGATTAATTAGTAATTAACATGTTTAATTTTCAGTCACGGGCCTTATTTCACCAACTGGGAGTTGTTATTCACTTTCAAATGTATTTCAGTAAATAACAAGGGGGTGATTGAAACGGGAACAACCCTGGCGGAGAATTTTTTAGTTTTTTTCTTCTTTTCAACAAGTAGTATTTACTTATGTTATAATTATTAAACCGTAGCTTACAATATTAGTCTTGTATTATATCTGCATGTGTTTATGAGTAAAGATTGTATAATTTCTTCCGTATTAGAAAAATGCAATTAATCCGGCGCTGAGAATAGTTAACGCACTTGCAGCTGTCATCCAAATTCTTCGCTGTGTGGAGTCTAATTGTTTATGTATTTGTCTTATCTTTTAGCTTTGATGTATATGTGCGCATTCGCGCTTTGTAATTTTGACAATAGATAAATGTTTTGTCTATTCATTTTATTATTGAATATTTCTTTATGTTATAATATTATTCTTTTGTGAACAATTTGAATGAATACAACGTAGAAATTATGTTAACTCTGTTAGTGCATTAAATAAATATATGTTGTTTAGTATTAAATTAATCAGGAAATTATGAGGAATACAACTATGATAATTAAATTGAGATGTAATGTTTTTTTTAGTTAACGAGTGTTTAATAAGTTATTTTGTCACTATTTAGAGATACGCAGTGTTTCGTCCGGGGCATACTTCCCCCTCTAGCAGTTCCCGGGCCGAACGTTTCAGCCAATAGGAACGGAGCATTCTGTTTTGTGACCATATTTGGTAATGTTCCTTCGCATGTGGAAGAAGTGGGGAGCTTGCTGCCTTTATAAGAGCTAACAGCGGACTGGCTCGGGGATTAGGATTCTGATTCTAGGATTGGAATCTCTAGTCCCATGGTACCTTACACATACGCACCTACACGTTTACACACTGACTGACCATCACACTCTCGGCTAGTGACGTTATATACGAGCATTGGCGTTTGTGTGTTTGTGAAGTTATTTACACACTGACTGACCATCACACTCTCGGCTAGTGACGTTATATACGAGCATTGGCGTTTGTGTGTTTGTGAAGTTATTTACACACTGACTGACCACCACACTCTCGGCTAGTGACGTTATATACGAGCATTGGCGTTTGCGTGTTTGTGAAGTTATTTACACACTGACTGACCACCACACTCTCGGCTAGTGACGTTATATACGAGCATTGGCGTTTGTGTGTTTGTGAAGTTATTTACACTCTGACTGACCACCACACTCTCGGCTAGTGACGTTAAATACGAGCATTGGCGTTTGTGTGTTTGTGAAGTTATTTACACACTGACTGACCATCACACTCTCGGCTAGTGACGTTAAATACGAGCATTGGCGTTTGTGTGTTTGTGAAGTTATTTACACACTGACTGACCATCACACTCTCGGCTAGTGACGTTATATACGAGCATTGGCGTTTGCGTGTTTGTGAAGTTATTTACACACTGACTGACCACCACACTCTCGGCTAGTGACGTTATATACGAGCATTGGCGTTTGTGTGTTTGTGAAGTTATTTACACTCTGACTGACCACCACACTCTCGGCTAGTGACGTTAAATACGAGCATTGGCGTTTGTGTGTTTGTGAAGTTATTTACACACTGACTGACCATCACACTCTCGGCTAGTGACGTTATATACGAGCATTGGCGTTTGTGTGTTTGTGAAGTTATTTACACACTGACTGACCATCACACTCTCGGCTAGTGACGTTAAATACGAGCATTGGCGTTTGTGTGTTTGTGAAGTTATTTACACACTGACTGACCATCACACTCGGCTAGTGACGTTAAATACGAGCATTGGCGTTGGTGTGTTTGTGAAGTTATTTACACACTGACTGACCATCACACTCTCGGCTAGTGACGTTATATACGAGCATTGGCGTTTGTGTGTTTGTGAAGTTATTTACACTCTGACTGACCACCACACTCTCGGCTAGTGACGTTAAATACGAGCATTGGCGTTTGTGTGTTTGTGAAGTTATTTACACACTGACTGACCATCACACTCTCGGCTAGTGACGTTAAATACGAGCATTGGCGTTTGTGTGTTTGTGAAGTTATTTACACACTGACTGACCATCACACTCTCGGCTAGTGACGTTATATACGAGCATTGGCGTTTGCGTGTTTGTGAAGTTATTTACACACTGACTGACCACCACACTCTCGGCTAGTGACGTTATATACGAGCATTGGCGTTTGTGTGTTTGTGAAGTTATTTACACTCTGACTGACCACCACACTCTCGGCTAGTGACGTTAAATACGAGCATTGGCGTTTGTGTGTTTGTGAAGTTATTTACACACTGACTGACCATCACACTCTCGGCTAGTGACGTTATATACGAGCATTGGCGTTTGTGTGTTTGTGAAGTTATTTACACACTGACTGACCATCACACTCTCGGCTAGTGACGTTAAATACGAGCATTGGCGTTTGTGTGTTTGTGAAGTTATTTACACACTGACTGACCATCACACTCGGCTAGTGACGTTAAATACGAGCATTGGCGTTGGTGTGTTTGTGAAGTTATTTACACACTGACTGACCATCACACTCTCGGCTAGTGACGTTATATACGAGCATTGGCGTTTGTGTGTTTGTGAAGTTATTTACACACTGACTGACCATCACACTCTCGGCTAGTGACGTTATATACGAGCATTGGCGTTTGTGTGTTTGTGAAGTTATTTACACACTGACTGACCATCACACTCTCGGCTAGTGACGTTATATACGAGCATTGGCGTTTGTGTGTTTGTGAAGTTAGTTACACACGGACACGACACCCCATACTTATAACATGATAGTGTTATTTATATCGTTGTTTTCTGTTACATGTTTCGCTCACCAGACCAACCGTCGACACTGCCCCCCCCCCTTAAAATTACATATTTTATACCATACAATAACAAAATGTTTAAATCTCATAAATAAAATACATGTGGTTGTTATAACAAATCGCTAAGATATTTATTTAATGTACAACATTGACAAATAAATGGACTTCAAAGTTCAGGTTTATTTTTGACTTTTATTTTAGATAACTTTAAGTTCCGATACTTCACCATTTCACGACTCCTTAGAATTTGAGTTACTAGTATTTTAACATAACGTCGGGTCCTTATTTAGACGATCATAGCCAAAAGTAAAATTGTAAATGTAAATTCTTCGTTTAGAAATTTGAAAAATCAAATAATGTTAAACTGCCGCGTTACAATAGATAATAATAAAAAAAATTTTGTTACTTAAAATGCGAGATTTTTACTTTAATTCAAAAATAAATTAATAAAATTTATAATAATAATAAGAAGAAAAAGCACTATACTATTATTGTATTTAAACATTGTTATTTTAAAAATAGTAAAAATCTTTTACAACTTATTATATTAAAATAAAACGGCTTTATGTTACAGTTATGTATTAATAATCGCCGTTTAAAAGAAACTTCACGTACATCTTTATCAGAAAAAAGATACAAATAATATTTATAGTAAATAAACAGAACATAGAAACAAGTTACTTATTTTGTTATCTAGTAATTTGTTTATATGTTCTGTTTATCTACTGCAAATGTCACTTGTATCTTTTTTTTTGATAAAGACGTACGTTGAGTTTGTCGAAACATCTGTTATTAATAAATATTAATACAGAACTACAACCTAAAGCCGTTCTATTTTAATTGTTATTTTTTAATAGTATATTTTTTTCCAAATTCAGCTCGAGAAAGAAGTATTTTGTATAACGTATATTGTCATGTTGTGGTCTATGTCGAATAGCCTGTACAAGTGTACATACTGACATAAATAATAATAGGAGTATTATTTAAGTTAAATTACATACATAACATTTTTTTTCTTGTGTTTTAAATAAATATAAAACATCATAAACAATTCTATTGATAAATGACTTCATTGTGACTGAATCCTAAATTGTAGGTATCCTTGTATCCTACGTGGAAGACATTTTTCTATTGCGGTCAGAATGAAGTCATGCGCGTTAAATTATGGTTCATCAGCAGGAAAAAAAAAACAAGAACATCTATTAATTTATTTTAGTGGAAAAAAACATGGTTACGCTCTATGAAATAGAACGTTCAAAATGCATTACTAAATTTTTATGCTTTCGTTGTTTTACAATAGATTGCATAGATGAAGATGATTGTTTTTCATCTTAAAAGTTTCAGTTTTTGCCGCAAACAATTCTGATGAGATCAGCATGGAACTTTCTCTAGTTTTCTGTTATAAGAGTGAATTTACGTTTTCAAACTACGTTTTAATATTTTTACATAAATTTCGCAAATAATATTTGTAATTCAAATATAAACTAAATAAAAAAATATATTGTAAATTCAACTAAAGCACAGATAAAAAAATACAAAATATTAAAAAAAAGGATTTAGGATTTAGTTTTAAAAAATTATTTAAAAAATATTACCTGTGTTTTTAAAAAATATAGAAAATATGTATATAAATATACATATTAAATTTTAATAAAACACTCGGTATATTTCACAAATTTTTATTTTTATTACAAAAGTCTTGATCACGTGATTTCAACTGCCGAAATCACGTTATCAAGACTTCTTTAATAAAAAGAAAAATTTGTGAAATATACTGAGTGTTTTATTAAAATTTAATATTTAAATATGTTTTACCGAGAACCCACAGCTACCTCTGTTAATTTAATTATAAATATACATATTAAAAAAAAAACGAAATTATTTATAAATATTTAAAATGTCATAAACATACTTTTGAAGTTATAAATAATATAGTACAGTTACTGTAACAAATAAATAAATTTATAATAACTGTACTTGCAATAAAATTTATTATAATATGATACAATTAAAGTAATGAGAACTGTTCAAATTTGGTATACAGTTTCGTTTGGTATTTTATTACCAATTCATTAATTCAAACTGATTTTATTCAAGTTGCATTTCGGCTTTTTAATTAAAGCCAAAATTACAAAAGCAAGAATAACGTTATCTTTTTTACGATAATTGTAAAATATTATTTTAATTTTATTACTTGATTTAATACAATCATAAATAATAATAAGAAAACAATGATCCATATTTTAGTTAATGAGCGGGGCACGAACCAAAGTCCTTTGAAGTGTAAGTTTAACACTGGCCAAAGCCAGTTTATATATTGATTCATAATCTTCTATAATTTCTTTCAAATTGTAAAAAAATATATACTATAAATAATATATAGACATAAAACTAAATTTAATGAAATCTTTATATCTTGTGAAAACAACATTTTCTGGAAGTACATATTTTCAAAAAATACTTGTGAATTTTCATAGAAACTCTACGATAAAAAAGTAAGTTCTCCAGTAATCTGACGTTTATAAATTTAAAAGTGTTAAATTTTCATTTAATGACATGAAACTTAAAATATGAATTTAAAGACATTATTTTAATAATCTAGATTTCATAATCTAGATTATTAGATTATAGATATATTTAAAATTATAGCATAATAATGTTTGATATATCGCCAAAAATTTAGTTGCGTTATATGTAGCAATATATTCTGAAAGGTAACTGCAAATTATGAATTATTAATTACAACTATCAAAAAAAGCAATTAATCAATCTTGACCTTTGCGTAATTTACTGAAAAAAAATCGGAACCATAATTTTCCTACCAACCAGTTCCACACATTAACATTTCGGCGGTTTCGTGTTAACGTTGTTTTTTTTTCTCCTAAATTTTACGAACGAGAAATCCGTAACAAAACAAATGCATTAATAATTCAAACTGTCAAATTCAAGTACCGTAGCGCCATGTATACCTTGTTCAACTGTTTTTAACAATAGCGCCAACTGGCTACAGAGAGATGGTATGATGGAGATACCTACAGGATATGACGACAGAGGAAAAAGACATGAATGACGTATGTAACACGTCTGACAGATCCTGACACTATGGCGGTGTGTGAATAAGTTATTTTGTGTTAAAATGTTCAAAAAACAGAAAAAAAAATTAACGTGTTTGTTCATTGGCTACACTTTGTTTTCTATGAGTTTTTACTGCGTAATGTTTTTGTGAATAATAGCGGTTTACGAGATGATAGTTTTTGCTAAAATTAGATTTAATTGTAGTATTGTTAAACCGTGACAATTTGATAATACTATAACTATTATACATTTTATCACAAAATAAATTTTTTTGTTTCAGTATTTCGATGACAAACTATAGAATTTTATTTAAAAAATAGTTCTGATTTATGTGTGAAATGTATTAATGTGTAAGTCCTATATAAGTTCCGACCATCAAATTCACATAAATAATACATTTTATTTATTTTATTTTTATTGCAATTATTAAATAAAATTTGGCTTTTTTCGCTATGTTATGCAAAGTTATTATTAATATTTTTAATAAAAATCTAAAAAAAGTATGAAAAATACGTGTTCTAATTCATACATTTTTCTATATAGGCTGTCACGGATAAACTGAGCATGCGCATGTATAAAATATTTTATACACATTTCTATTTTCTATAACACTGAAAATTTTGTTTGTACAAAAAACTATGTAGAAAAATGCTTCGTGAAAAGCCAGCATTAGATATTGTATTCATATTAGATGTAACATTTAACTCAAAACTAGAAGATTACGTTTGGTATATTAATTTAATATAATTAGATATTTTTACTAGTTTGTTATATATTTATATACCTATTTTTCTTGTTGATTTATCAAAAGTTTTAGATTATGAAAAAAAGCTTCTTTTGAAATAACATTTTTCAATTAACTAATTTATATGCAAATAAAAAAAAGTTTAGAATATATAATCTATTCACTTATTTGAATAAAATAAAACAGCCATTTTTATTTTTTCTATGCATTTCCACTGCATAAAGTATTCCAATTTTTTTTATAGTGCCAATTAAATAATTTAATATAAATTGTAGGAGTACAATTTTATAGAATAAAAATAATTTACAGTAGTATCCCTGCAGCCCTGATATAAGCCAGCACATTAATAATTATGAATCAATATATTTCTCCGTCACTTTATTCCCATAAGCTATTATAATAATAATAAGAACAACCGTAAAACAATAAATAATTAAAGTGTACCAGTCATGTCTTTCACAGCCATCTTAAAAAAAAAACTAACCCTGGCAACTTATTCCGTATTTTTTATCATTCGTATTTTCTTTACAATGTTAAACCATTAAGTTTATAAAACGTCGCTTGTCTTGAAGAAACAAGAGCGATGACTCTAGTGGAATTTAAAAGCTGTGGCCATTGTGGACGATGCTGTCTTTTTTTCTACTCGGCGATGTTCAACTGTCCGGAAAAGGAAGTAAATGCAGGCGGCCAGTTTGGAACAGGAGCATTATCGTTATAAGGAATACGATACTAAACAGGATTAAAATGGTTGAATGGAAGGGATATGTAGTATGTGCTACCAGCTGGTGTGGTGTCCAGAATTACATGGTTAGCCAATTTTTAGAACTTACAGAGAGAGTTTATGGTTAGTGCCACTATCTTTGAGTGTTTTTGTTTTCTGCTTATAAAACGAGTTCATACTGAAATTGCTTTTTGTGTTCTCGGAATTGAGTAAAGGTTGGCAGTGGTTTAAAATAAATACATGTAAATAAATTATTAAAAAAAATGTTAGTCAGATAAAAGATTTTATGGATAGATTTCATTTTATATGCAAATAATATTCTAGATAAAATTAACAAAATTTATTTCATATTCTATTCTTAGTATTACTAAAAAGAGATTAATTACTAAATTCCTAGACTAACTAATTGCATATTTGCAATGTAAAATTTAAAAATTAAATTTTTACTTTTAATATTTTTTTTACAGAATATCCGTGCAATTTTTTCAGTAATTATAATTATTTCAGTTTCACTGAATAAGAACATTGCGATATTAAATTCTGTTGTTTTTAAAATAAAAAGTTAATTAATAAATTTAATTAGTTTTATATAAACTTTATTCTTTATTATAACAATTGATTTTTTATTGTTTAAATTACGACATAACATTACAGCTAATTATTATTTTTATATAATATCATGGTTTTCCTTAAAGATTTCTAATAAGTATTTTTTTATAAATATTGAGGTTAATTTATATTATTCATTTAGGTCAGTTCATTTCAATTCCGTTCAGACAAAATATTTTTACATGCATTTTTATTGAACGTATTCAAATTAGCCCTTCCGTTCAGTTCCGATATGTTCAGTTCAGTTCAGTTCGACACAATTTTGTATGAATCTGTTGGAACTGAACTGAACGGACAATGTAAATTAATCCTAATAGTTTAATTAAGAATTTCATAAAATAAATGAATTCTTATCTTCTATTTAAATAAATATTGTCAGTAATTTTATATAAACAGATATAATTCTATACATATTAAAATTTATTTAGTTGTTTATGTTGAAAAACTGGATATGCGTAAAAATTAAATATATAGCTTTTTGATCAACTGCAGTTTTATAAAGTTTGGTTTAAAATATATTTGATACTTTCACGAAACAAACTTACAATTACAAGCTCTTTTTAATTAATTGTTGATGCTAAACTTGCTATATTGTGCTTTACCTTCATATTTTCAATAAACTAAATTAATTTTTGAGTAATATAAAAAAGCAACAAATACGAAAGCATATCATTAAATCTGGATTAGTATGTACAATTTAAAATCTAATTAATTTGTGTTTTGGATTAAAGGCTTATTAATTTACATTCGTTGAAATTGAAATAAATGCAAATTACTTTTCCAAATACATTTCGAAACACAAATAAATAAGCAAAAGTGAGATTGCAAACTCATTACTTAACGTTCAGTAACATTTTTTTTTTTTTGGGAAACAAATTACAAAGTAATTAAATTAACAAAGACAAAGATTTACTATACTAGATTGTGCCAAAGTTAATGAAAGGTAAAAATAAAATACCTTCCTCTTTTAAATATACATAGTTCATAAAAAGAGTAACTTTTAAAACACCACTGGTATTTATATTTACAAGTACTAGTATTTAATTTTACAAGGTATATAGATTTGTCATTGAGCTATAATTTGGCTCAAATTAAATACCGTGGCGTCTCGCAATATAAGCAGTATAGAACAAAAAATAAACTTAAGTTTAGTTAATATTTTGCACAATTCTTCTGTAAAAATATTGCTAAATATAACAATTTGCAGTGGAATAAATATTTGATATTATTTATTACAATATATATAGAACTTTTTAGTGTAAGTCACCTTGATTTACAGGTCCCCTAATTGACGTCCCCCTTGATATTGCGGGATTTTGCGTCAAGAACTTACACTACTGGTAGTGGTATATGTACTAAAATAAAACCATCTAATGTTACAGTTCTTACAGTCTGTTTCATAATAAACACTATAAATTGACAAAAATGTATTATTTATTGGTAACAACAAATAATTTTGTTATTAAGATGTTTGAAAAGTTGACAAAGAAGCATCATTTTATTAATAGCAATACTACTTATGCCAGTAAAATTCGAAATTGATGTTTTTTTATCTGCTTAAAGTAGACTTTAGTTAAAGTATTTATTATAAAACTGGTCGTTAATTTAAGAAAATTTAACCTCAAGACCATAAAATACGAAATAACCTCGCATTAATTTCTCCAACCGGCATTAGTTACATCATCTCAATTTTTCCACATCAACTTGAGACCGTAAACAATCTATTTATTTCTTCATTTAAACCGCCATGCATATAATTATCAGGATGTGAGATAATACACGCCACAGCACACGTATGTACGTATATGAATCTAAAAGAAGAGAGCTTTCTAATTATTTTTCTGCCTACACACGCCCCAGCTAAAAATAATCCAAGACCTTGAACTAACGTTTCAATGCAGTAGAATTTATGTTTTGGTTGTCGTATAAAAGTCTAACGTGATCTAAGCGCTTATGTTTTTATAACAGAATGGACACTATTTTCAACTGTTTCAACGATTACTTTGATTTAGAAAAAGAAAAAAAATCTTGCCGGATTATTGAGGTTTCTATGTGGGAAGAAATAGCTTGTTTTTGGTTTTTGGACACACCTTAAATTTTGTACACTTGTTCAATTTTAAATATTTATAGTAAAAGTTGTGGAATTTTAATGATGTATGTATAATATTGACTAAAATTGCCAATATTATTATTATTATTGGTTAATAGTACAAGTTTGGTTTTTGGATGTTGGATGTTTAGTCTTATAATGTTAGTCTTATGACCAACCATTGAGATTAGTGAACTGAGCGAAAAGTAAAAACATATTCTCAATATTTACTGTATTTTTAGTTAAAAAAATTTATATAAATGATTTTAAAGGTATAATTTTTAATATTTGAACTTTAAGACTATTTTTCTCAATTTTTTTTCAAATGTAACATATTGAAAATTTTATATGGTTGGAAACGGAATAAAAAGTACTACCAAAATTAATAATAAAAAATATGAGTTCTCATTTAGAAAAAAAAGTCTATGACGTTATAACATGAAAAAAAAATGACATAAGAAACTGAAAATAGGCTGAAAATATTCGCTGTAGTCAAAATCGCTATACCCCTTCGAGGTTTTTCCAAAAAATTAATATCAACGGAATTACTGAATTTATTCCTTACTTAATTTCCACACTGTACAATATTTAATATCAACATATTTATAGTAAGAAATAGTTATTGAAATTGTATTGATATTTCAATTCACTTATTTATCAATAAATAGATAAAAAGCATCTGTAGAAATTATACTAAGTAATTTCAAATCAATTAAAATGATAATAAAGAAACTATTCCAAGTTTGATTGATTTTATGTTGAACTTGTGTAGATAAGTAATCTAAGAAACTCAATTAAACTAAGAGATAAAGAAGTTTCAAAAGTAAAAAAAGAACAAATCGTTAGTGTTAATCAGTATGCCAAATTTGTCTTTTAATTAAAGTTGTCTAAAAACTTTTAGATATTTTGCTAGCACAAATGCTGCTAATTTAAAATATTTTTTATTTGATTGTCTGCATTTTTTTTTAACAAAACATATTTTAAAATTATTTCATATTTACAATTTTACAAATTAATATCCTATAAACAGTTCTTTTTTTGACACAATGAATTCAGCATATCAAAAATCATATATGTTAGCATAAATTGTGCCTCCATAAAAATGTCAATTTTGGTATAAATCTTAAAATGTGCCCTTTAATTTTTTTTTACAATTTTTGACTAATTGTTTTAGAAAAAGTTTATAAACTTTTATAACAGCATGTAGCTGAATTCTATTAAAATTTTATTATATTTATTTATTACAGAAATATATTCAATGTCCTGTTAAAATATATAATTATTAAAATCATTACCATAGTTAAGTTTCAAAGTATAGAGATAAAGTCTACGGATTAAGAAAAAATATTTACTTCTGTTTCTTATTTTTTTTTGTTATTATTAAATCATATTTTGTAGAATATCAGTGTAAAATAAAGTTAGATATGCAATAAATAAAAACTAAAAATAAAGAAATTAACTTAGAACTACTTCCCAGATTAACCACGGTTAAAAATAACATAAATGTATATGACCAACTATAACTAAATTTAAAGAAATCAATAATTTCTTAACATTTTTAGAACTGATTATATTAAAATAAAACGGCTTTAGGATTTAGTTCTGTAAATAATAATAACAAAATAAAACGGCTTTAGGTGTAATTTCTGTATTAATATTTATTAATACCGAACTTAAACCTAAAACCTTTTTATTCTATATAATGAGTTCTGAAAGACTTTTTACCATGTTAATAAAAATAATAATTTCTTAAATAATGAATTATTCTTTTTGAAACTGGAAATAAACAATTAATATTTTATTTACAAAATTAATTTTTATACTAATTAAGGAAATCCAGAAATTTTTCATAAATTGAATATCAAATTTTATTGACAAAAAAAGAAACCAAATTTCTTGCGAATATATATAAAATAAATAACCGAAAAATTATTTATCTTTCCTTTTCGTAACCAATTATATTTCGCAATCGTCCATACATTATCAATTTCACTTTTGATTCAAT
Organism: Clivina fossor; assembly: GCA_963966155.1. NCBI lineage: Eukaryota > Metazoa > Arthropoda > Insecta > Coleoptera > Carabidae > Clivina > Clivina fossor. The sequence continues at coordinate 6,522,414 of OZ014565.1, read as the reverse complement.
TCCTTTAAAAGCACACCGCAACCTCTATTCTACAGGAGGACATATTTTACGAGAAAACCGATTTTAATGGCTCTTCCATGAGAGCAAACAAAGCGAAAGCACGAACACACACACAAGAAGCTTTTTACGGGGGGGCCCAAAAGCTCATTTTGCTGGTTTCGTTATAATTATTTATGAGCAAATGTAGAGGATCCGAACACATCGTATAAGGGTGTACGTTGTACCTTGAGTAATTTAGCTGTGTTTACTTCTGTGTGCATGGTATCTAAGTATGTTTATTTTTAGTATACAGGGTGCTCTTTTTATAACCATGCTGCAATAGATTATAGTTGATAACAAACGGAGTGGGTGCATTAAAGTGGTAGTCGGTAATGTGCTGACAAATTTAAAAATTATATTTTCTATTTTAGAATTATAAATCTATCTACAATTTAAATTTTGATATTCTTAAATTTTTGAAAATAAAAAGTACTTTATGTTCGCATTGAATATTTTATACACATTACTTTGATAGTGTCTGCAACATAGTCCAAAATTAATAAAAAATGTGAAGAAATTCTAAATGCAACTTCTACATGACAAATCTGTACTTAGTTTGTAAGGATGTATGTGTAAATTTTGAAGGTAAATTCTGTTGGTGACTAAAATAGTCCTAATAATTTTTTTATTAATTGTTAAAATTGTTTTACTATTTGTCAAATTTTAAATATTCGATTCTTTAGCAAAAATATTTTTAATAACACTTACACGAAAAAAATGTCAATTAAATTTATAAGACGTATTCTGTTAGTGCCTAAAAAATTACATTACTTTATCTTTACATAATGTTGCCAACTATCTAAGAAAAAAGTTAACATTTTTTTAAATTTATTTATTTATTTTTTCCATCTTATATTAATTACATACAGACTAATCTCTAAATTGTCTATAAATGAGTTTATCAATATGCATTTAGTCTTGTTTATAATTATTTTCATTACTTCATTGTCTTGAAAACATTATGTATCATTGTTTAGTCCAAACCACTGAATTATTTTTCCGGTAAGCAACTGACTTAGTCCGGTTCCCGTGTTAACTGAGCATTACTTGCGCATGAGATGAGATGCATTGCATTCCCATTTACTGCTTTGCTACTAAGTTAAGTAAAGTTAGTGGTGCTATTATAAGGCGGTATAGGGTGCAACAAGCGCTGTTTGCTCTTAAAAATAAACACGAAACGTTTCTTTGGTTGTCAGGGATTCGTGCCGATTTACTTGTTGTCGTAAATATAGAAAACAACGTGATTGTTGTTTACTGATACTGGGTACAGAGCACTAATACCACACTGAATGCAAAACGAATTGAGTTTTTATGTAAAATAACAAACTCATTACAATTTCATTCAAATAAATCGACTGGAAATACAGCGACTGACCGACCGGTATTTTCTTTTTATTCTTGCTTAGGTAGCATGTAATTTAAGTAGACTTTAATTTGGCAAATAGAAAAATAGATAATTTTAAAATATCACAACGTTTCGGCCTTTAATAGACTGAATTTCGAAATTTCAAAATATATAAAATGCGCAGACATTCCATGAATATAATATCTATGAGCTAAAGAAAAAATTCTACAATATGGGTAAATCATTTTTAACAGTTTCTGGCACAGGCGGAGTTGTGCACTACCCTTGTTACGGATTAATAAATATTTTCAATGTAACATATTCATTAAAAGACAAGTTCTTTTTTCTTAAATTTATTGTCACCATTTTTTACATGTTGCAAAGTGTATGGTATACACTGTATAATAACATTAATAAATAAGAAAATAAATTTAAAAAAATTCTACAGTTTTTGTAAAAATAAAAATTAATCTTGAAAATTAATATCTTTTTTGTACAGAAATGTAAAAGTATACTAACATACCAACATAAGTATTAATATTTAGATAATATGTTAAATATTACATAACAAAATCATTTTATTTCATCTAAATTTTTACTTATAAATTTAAACATAAAAAAGATTTGTGTATTTAAACATATATTTGTTTGTTGTATTTATATTATCATTACAACATAATTATAATTATAAAACAAATATATAAGCCATTATATGTTTCGTTTGGCAATACCTTCTTTGATTCAAATCAAAATTTATTACTCAATTCGTATTCATTTATCTTGGTTCGTGATCAAAGCAGCGATTTAAATTAAATTACAGATAAGAATTCGGGCCGATATAAGTCTCAATTATATGCTAAAACGTACTTTCGAATTATTCCAATTTTAGATATGTAACGTTAAATTATACCACGACTTATTTGCTTCTTACATATTTGACTTTCAATTGTTTTGCAATTGAACCGTACGATTAAAATTCCTGGAAAATCACTTTCTCTATTCCTGTGTTTGTCGTTTATCTACGTATCTTTTTTCCTTCTTTGTTCATGTAAATTTGATTTAAATATTATTATAAATCATGAATAAGGATGAGAATGATATTGTAAAACTTATTTCCTTTTTTTTTGATATTTTTACATACAGAAATCATACCAATTTCGGTTTATTGACAGATAAGCATAAATGAGCAGTTTTAAACGTAATGTTGGTCTGACGTGAATATCTCAATTCGACCGACTTTAGTTATAGATTCGTCACCCAAAAGTGATAGTTTATTGATGTCAATTTTATGTGTTTTACGAATATTTCGCAACAAAGAAATATTTAAAAAAATACAAAACTTGCTAAGTTATAACTAACAATTTTTATTTGAGACATTTTTTCATACATTTTAATTAAAATTCGACTGTTTCTACAAGACTACCAGAACATAAGAGATACATTCTGATAAATCCGCTATCGCACAACATATTTTAGAGTTAAATTTGAAAATAGTTAATTGCAAAACATAATAATATTAATAGTAGATTAATTAAAGAATCTACAGAAATCTTTAAAAATACCATTAATCTATGTGAAAGCATTGAATTAAATGAAATCTGGCTTCCTCTGATTAATAATTTATATTAATTTGTGTTACTTAATTACTTTTTCTCATGATTACAGTAAATTTTATATACATATCATATACATATTATACATATCAATTTTATTGTTTTAAAAAAAAATTCTATGAGAAAATATTTCGTTTAAGTATTTTGTGGTGATGGTAACAGTCGAGTCTGTGGTAGCCACAGCAGATTTTTCAAAATACATAATATTTAATTTTTCTTACTATATAATATTTAATTCCTCAGTTAACTTATAAACTTTTTCAAAGTTATATCGCGAAATTTAAAACTGAACACGCTGCCCGTAATTAACTGTAAACAAAAATCTATGCCCTATAATTTCCGATTGGTAAATACAGTCTTTTAATGTAGTAACTTATTAATTACAACTTTTCTACAACGCCGGAATCTTCAACGAAAATAAGATATAAATTCTCCGAGTTAACCCAACCTATAATTTACATCACCAACAATATTTTACTTCTGCATTCCACAATCCGTCATCTATAACTATGATCAACATACACGTTGACATCTAATATTTAGATCGGGGCCGTATCTAAATTTATTATCTAATTAGATGACAATGGCATGTCGGTTATTTTAAATTGAACTAGTGATTCATCTTTTAATCGAACACAGTAATGCTTTCATTCGATTCTACACGCGTTAAACTATATATCCTGGGCCTGATATTTTTTTCTTTGGTAAAGTTTACTTTAGTTTCATTTTGGTTGTTTTAATCTATGTGTGGTCTTGACTTTGATACGCTATTTTTAAAATCAATTGCTGAGTGGAAATATACCGATTAAATCTAGAATGCCATGCTTTGAATATATTAACAAATGACAGTTGAATTTGAATTTGCGAAATATTATGTTACATATATGTTAATGGTTTTATAATAATAGTATATTATGCTGTGAGGAGTTAAAAGCGTGGCATATGCGATTTTTCTTCTAGTATTCTAAACGAAACCAAACTACAAATACATGCCAAGTAATCTTAGTCAAATGTATATAATATTTATATTTGTTACATGATTTGTGAAAATTAATCTTTCTTTGGTCGAATATATAATTTCTGAAATATCTGACTGCATAAATTGCATTTCTTGCACTTCTTCACACATAATAAACAATGCAACTGTCAATTAACTTAACTTGACTTACTAATTTTTAATATATATAGTCGTCAGAGCTGTCAAATTAAATACCACTTGACCGTGTTTCTTTGGTCGACTGTCGGTTTCTAACTCACGTTTCACCATTTTATTATATTAAATATTTTAAATTTAATTTTATTATTTAATCCGTAAAATCCATTATCAGTAATATATCATCCATATTTGTGCATAGAAAAATTTAATATAAGATTTATCGGTTTCAAATACAAACCTGTACAGTAATTTATTCATTGCTTTATGTGCCCTTATAAAATAACAACAATCGTTCTCAGATTACTAGACAAGAAATATATTAATAATTATTTTGATTTATATGACATTGATTGACAAATATTAATTATAAATTAACGTTGTAGTACGCATAGAAATTATGCCTAGATTATTTCTCATATAATATGTACACTTTGATTTAGTACCTGCGATATATTTTCAAAATAAAAATTAAAAATAAATATTTTTAGTAATTTTTAAAATACATTTACACATAACAACAAAATTATACCAATGCGGCCAAGTTTTGTGAAAAAAAAAACATATTTTATTTTATGAATTTCTCGAATGAATTTTTTTTCACTAATATTACGGAGTGGAAGTTGTACACAGAAAATAGTATATTATGTTACGAGGAGTAGAAAACGTTGATTATTTTGTTGAGCCTAGATATTTGTGGCCAAGACAAAGTCGACGCCTAGCAATCTGGGCGAAACACAAATAGAGCTTTCTAATACGATTTTTTTCTCAAGGGTTCTAAACAAAACTGAACTAAAACTAAATAAAAATATCTCCAAGTAACTTTAATCAGTTACTAACAGTTATAGAATAGTATGTACGTGTATATATTATTTATATTTGTTTGTGATTTGTCACAATTAATCGTTCTTTGGTCAAATATACAATTTCTGACCACCCTGGACGGTGCACATTGCATTTCCTGCACTTCTTCACACATTTTCAATAATTAAATTAAAATTCAAGCGAAAATAAACAATGCAACTGTCAATTAACTCAACTTGACGTAATAATTTTGCAATAAGACCTCCGAAGATGTCAGATTAAATACACTTGACGTTGTTATGTTAGTAATTTAACTACTGTATAATAATGTCATTTTTTTACTAATAACACAATGACCTCTTTCTACATTAGTAACATATGGTACCGTAATATTAATATTATGATACGCTTGAAAAAACAAACATTTTTCAAAAATATATTGGCTCGGTATTAAAATTGTCTAATATCGGTTTTAAAACAATGCAATTGCTATAAGATTAAAACTAAACAAATGAATTAAAACACCAAAAAAAACTGAGCTTATAATACCAGCCATTTAGCTTAAAGTTCATTAAAAAGTATTTTTAACACAATTAAACTTATAAAACAAAATTGAAAAGAAACTTAAAAATACAGTTAAACTATTATATGCAATTAAAAGAATGTAAAAAGTATAAAAATAATTTTTTTAAATCCACATAAAAAAATCGCACACACTCAACATATCTTCGGTTAATTTACAAACCGTACCATCTACTTTTAAAATTAAACCTGCGGTTTCGGGCATTTAACATGTTTAAAAGTAAATTATAACATTACTTCTTCAACTTAGCGGCTGTAACATAAATACTCAGAGCTATATTTTTAAATTTAGACGCAAAGTATGCGTACGTAAAAAGATTTTATTTATTTCCTTTTTTTCATACATGTAGAGGGATTCCCTGTTAGTCACAGCACACGTGATAAGTACGGAAAAAAACATAGCAGTTGTCATCTGTCATTCTTCACATCAGAAGTTACTCATTTATTTTTGATTTTTTTTTTGTCAGTAATAATGAAGTTAAGATATAAATATAGATGTATAAAATATAACATTGACAGTTAAATGTTTTTGTAAGATTACTTTGAATCTAAATGGATTGTTTATCATATTTATTTATGAGCAAAAGTTTCAGAATAATCTTTATGAAATTTGTTTTGTTAGTGGTCGTGAAAAATAAAAGTACTAAGAATATTTTCGCTGCAATTTTCATTTTTAGAATAAAATGATGAAATATGAAAATAGTTTTAAGATTTATGATAGTTTTATGTAAACTTAGTCTACTATTAAGCTGTGCTTAATTGAATGTGTTATAAAAGTTTTGAAGTAAATGATGAGAAATTATAAGAGAATAAAATATTTAATTTTATAAAAACAAAAACGATAATAATTAAGAGAGTAATTTTATTTTTATCTACGTAATTGAAATTTAATGAAATATTTTTATAATTTTGAACAATTTGAATATACGTTCTATTTTAATAATTTATATACATCATAGCCAAATTTCGTATCAAACAAAATTAATTGTGATTATTAATTGTGTTTTAATTAGATGCTTTTATATCTCTTAGTTGCAGTTATATTTACAGTTTCTAGAGATAGTTTAAAATAGAAAAATTATCAATGCACATGAAATTTTTAGAATAAAATTTTAACTATATAAAAAATATTAACTATAAATATTATACGATATGACAAAATTATAAAATTACAAAGATTTGATACCTATGTATTCAATATCTTGTTTATTGCAAAATTCTGGCTAATACAGCGTGAAAACTAACAGTCCACGTTATCAAGGATGGTGGAGGAGCTGAACCAACCAGAATCGACCAATGGCGTGCCAAAATCTACAACTGAAACTGAAGATACAGAATCGGCCGATGGTGTTACGGTACCTGTAGAAGATTGCAGAGCAGAATCTGTCATTTAATCACTAAGCGTTGAGGATGTCATTTACGATGTATGGTAAAACATCTGCGAAGAGGATAGATCGATCACGGTATACCAGTCCAGAAAATTCTATAAACTACATACATCTGTTGAAAACCATCACTCAGTTTATTGAAGTCAGTAATACTCGTGTCGGTATCGTATAAAACTAGAAAATATATTCGATCGTTGTGTTTTAAGCAGTTGCATGTTCTTGCATTTCCGGGAAAAAAAGCCCAGCAAAGGCAGACGGGTACGAAAACGCCAACCTACCACCGGCAGACTGCTTTTTTGTCGAAGCAATAAAAACGTAAGTAAAATTCTAACGGAGGGTTATTTATTCCCCCTAACTTTAACGGGGAATCGAGGATCGTGTATGCACTGCTACTGCTACTACAATGGACGACTTTCATTTGCTTATAATATATGGGTTCCGTATTCATTTTCTTATTTGTGTGTCGCCAAGAACAGACCCGTAGATGTTCGAAAAAAATGGGAGATGTGAAAATTTATCGGTAACATGTGATTTCTTATTGAAAAATGTTATCATATGGTTTTTCTTTTCCAGAGTTTATTTTTGAATGTATATTTAGGTAAATATATTAGGTTTCGTATCAAGATTTGTTTAAATTTAATAAATATATAATGGAGTCAATTTCAAAAAAATACTTGAAAAGCATTTCTAAAATAAATAAATAAAGATTTTTTAACAACACATAAAGCTTATATTGTAATTCTATACGTATCTTGTAAGACTCGAGATATATATTTTTTTATCAAAAGAAAAATTCCATTTACTAGAAGAAGAAAAAATATCTCGTAACGCTACAAATTTTACGAGATACAAGCAGAATTAGATGAGTTTTCTTAAAGTAAATACATCAGTTATATTATTTTTCTAGTATAATAAAAAATAAGTATTTAAAATTAAAATTAAAATTAAAATTAATAAAATTGCAGAAACTGCACAATACTTTTTCAAATAAATACATAGTCAAAAAAAATTGTATCACATTAATTATTATTGTTGACGTATATACTATTATTTTTAATTTAGAATAATAACTATATAAAAATAAAACAGCTTCAGGTTATAGTTCTGTATTAATAATCGAAGTTTCGACGAACTCACCGTCCGTCTTCATCAGAAAAAAGATACAAATGACATTTATAGTAAATAAATAGAACATAGAAACAAGTTACTAGATAACAAAATAAGTAACAAGATCATAAAATTGGAAAAGGATAACATCAATCAAAATTTGGCTTTCTTTAATTAAAAATTTATAAATTTTATGATTTAGTTATTTATTTTATTACCTAGTAACTTGTTTCCATGTTCTGTTTATTTACTTTAAATGTCATTTCTTTCTTTTTTCCTGATAAATAAATTATTAGTTATTAGTTATTTATTTTATTACCTAGTAACTTGTTTCTATATTCTGTTTATTTAATTTAGATGTCATTTGTATATTTTTGCCTGATAAAGACAGATGATAAGTTCGTTGGAATGTCAATTATTAATAAATATTTATTCAGAACTATAACCTAAAAAAATCTGTTTTATTTTAATATAATGAATAATATAATAATAAATAATAATAATAAATAAATTCTGAAAATTTTTTTACTATGTCAATAACTATACATTTTTGTTAATAAAAAAATTCGATATACTCTACAATATCTACTAATGAAACTATTTTTAAAAATAACTGTCATTTTAAAACGGTTTTATTTAAACCTGACCTTGATGCAAAACATATTTATACCTTTCCAGCGCACTCTCTATTCTCTCAGCATTTATTTCGTTGTTTTAAAATTAAAATAAATCGTTTCTTTTGTTTCGTTTGAACTGTTTCAATGCTCTGTCAGCCAACAGAATTAAATTAAAAAAAAAGCTCATCGAAACAAATGATGAATATATGGGCCAGTTCAAAGCCGATATCTAGATCTGCAATTGCATGTATACATATTTATACTTAAGTTCTAAGTACGATAGGCTAAGTATGTAGAATACAGGTAGCCCAGTGGTTAGCCTTCATGGTTCAGTGGATATACAATTTCTGACTGCATGCCGTTTGAAGCCCAACTAGAGTTGTACTTGTTGTATGATTGTAGATGTGTACATGTATATAAGTTTCAGATTGTTAAATTGTATTGTGCATTATTTATAAACTGACAATAGTCTTGTATGGAATGATATTTCGTGACTTGAGACAGGCAGTGTGTAGTTGTGGCATTGATCTTTTCAAGGATTTTTGCAGTGTTATGCGAGTTATTGTTAATAAATTGTCATGAATTAAGTTTGCAGGTTCGTTTCAATTGTATAATTTTATTTAATTTGATTTTAACTGGTCATGGTTCTTGATTGACATTGACATTTTATTGAGAATCGTAATAAGATTATTATTATTATTTGTCACTTTACTATTTACTATATGAATATACAGAAAATACCTGACCCCATATGGGATCGCGACCCATCATCAGGAAAAATATGATAATAGAGTATATCGAAACGTCGAATTTAAATTAAAATTATATAGAACTTAATCATAAAGTTGTTTTATTATAATATAATGTATTCTGAAAAATTCTTTACTATGTTATTAAATATAAAAAATTAAATGTTTTACCTAAATTATTTCAAAATGAAAAATCTTTTGTTCTATTTCTATTCCAATCAGTATATAATTTTCTTAGCATTAACTATATCACCGCATCGGATTAAAGATAAAATCCAATTGATTGGCTTTATCCAATCCAATCAGCAATCCCAGTACGATATCTCAACTTCTTTTTTAACTTCGATCGTAAGAGTCGATGTCCCAACTAAAACTGGAAACAGGCCTGCAAGTTCCAGGTTCTGTCCGCGGAAAAACATCAAGACATATCGCTGATACCTAATAAGGTAGCACTTGCTCGCATTGCAAGATTGCAAAACCGAGGTACAGACAGTGCAATCACCGCTAGAACAATGTCTTTGGCGTTTTCTCAGAACGTTTACGCGTGTGAATTCTCCACTACTTCGTACTTGTTTTGTTGGTGAGTTTCGTTTTTGTTTTGTTTTCATAGCACTCTTTTCTGGTACTTAAGTTCGTTATTGTTCCGAAGATGATGGAGAAAAAAGTGAAATTGTTTATTACTGCAAAGATGAAATGATGATAGTGAGAAAAAAAAACAGTTTTACTTTCTAAATATAGTGTGTGTTTACCTTTATGATTGCTAATGGCCTTAGTACGGTCACCTCAGGAAATTTGTTCGGAAGGTTATTTTTAGACTAACTAACTACCTGATAAAAAGACAATTAGATAAATAGGGTGCTAGAAAATTAAAAAAAATATATATCAAATACATCGATTATTACTCGAAAAATAAACTTTTGGATTATAAATTTTTATTTTATATTCATATTTTAAATAAATCTAATTAATTTGCTTCAACTTAAGTTGGAAATATTTATTATTTATTTTTATTATGAATTAATAAAATAAAAGAACACTGATAAAAAAATGTGGTATTCTTATAAATTTGTATTTTCATGTTCATTTTTAAATAAAGCTATTGAGATCTGCTTTTGAATTTTAACGCCTGATTACAAGTAACTGATAGTTAAATATAGTGCATTTTGTGCATTTTTAACTACCACACTTTATTATTATCTATTACTTTAAAAACAACGTTTTTACTATTAATTAAAAAGTAAACATACTTTTATTGTAAAAATAAATCTTTTAATACAAATAAATAATATTAAGTTATAGTATAACTATTTTATAAATTTTCCTACTATTCAATTTGGGAGAAAATATATTTATATTTGTATTGAAAATTATTGATAACTTTTCACTTATATTTTTTCCAGAAAACACTAATAAATAAATAATTTCATACAAAACTTTCTAAATAGTTTTACTATAACTTACTATTATTTATTTTTATTTAAAAAATATTTCTATTATAAAAACACAATTTTATCGAACAAAAGTATGTTTATTTTTGAATTAATAGTAAAAACGTTGGATTGAAAGTAATTTTTTTTTAGTTACTCTTAACTACGAATTGATAAATCAGTTCTAAGCAAAATATAGGTTCAATTTTGAAAATGTTTTTTAAATTTTTTATTATGAACTCAAAATGCAATTAATATTAAGAAAACAATATAACTTTAAACTGTTTATTTCTGCAAAATATTATTAAAACTGTGAAAATATTAAATTTATACGTTTTTACAAAAACTTAACTGCTTTTAAGAGAAAGAAAAACCTATAATTTCTCATTTAAAACCAAAGCATTTCACTTGCTATCAAAAGCATAATCATAACCAAAAAAAAAACCCACAGTATAAAGGCAATAAAGCGTTTCTTCTACATCTACTAGCAATTAACTGTTATCACAAAACTCCTTATCACTAGCATTGTTTTCGCCAATTACCACAATTGTCGCAATAATTCATTGTTCGATTTCACTGGCATGAAACTTTTCCGGTTATCCAGTTATCAGTAGGGGGTTGCCGTTATATCGTATACGCTGTCTAAGTTTTCCATAAATATGGAAGGAAAAAAAAGCCGAAACCTTTAGGTCACGTTTTCGTTTACGTGTCGAAGCTGGAAGTTTTTTTTTTAATACGTGGGTCACGCAAAATGTCTGACGGGAATTTGAATTATTTAGCGAATGTAAACTTTTAAATATTCCAGTAGTAGTTTTCGGTATAATAAGCTCAAATGCCCTCAGGTTATTTTCGAGCGTGATACAAATTCGGATGTTTGACCACATTTAAACGTAAATTTCAACTACAATTTTATTATTTATTATTATTTTCAATATAAATTATATATTAATGTTAAAATTTTAAATAAATAATATTTATAGTAACTACATTTTAACCATTGTTTTAGTATAATACATGGATCGATCTTGACAATACAGTGCATAAAGCATATTGAAATTATGGATGTTTATAATTCAGATATTATTATTAGTTTTGCAAAAAAGAATCGGACATATATACGACTATATCATCATCATCATTTGTAGTAAAGATAATTTCGATTTATATTTTTTAAGAATTGTTTTCCTCTAACAGTGATATTTTAAAACATAGTACAAAATCTTTCAGAACTCATTATATTAAAATTTAGAAAAAGGCTGCAGGATTTAGTTCTGTATTAATTTTAATTAAAAATCGATGTTTCGACCTACTCTACATACGTTATCATCAGAAAAAATAATACAAATGACATATACAATAAATAAACAGAACATAAAAACAAGTTACTATCATACAATTTTATAAATTTTTAATTACAGGAACTCAAATTTTATTTAAAACAGTACCCTCAGACTGACTGACTTTTTTCTTTTTGTAACCTAGTAACTAGTTTCTGGTGAAGATGTACGTTGCGTATGTCGAAACTTCAATTATTAGTAAATATTAATACAGAACTACAACCTAAAGCCGTTTTATTTTAAATAACATATAATTTCATTGACATTTTTTCTAGTATAATTTTAGTTAAATATTTTGCTCAGTGTATAAATAAAATATAAAATCTTCTGTATATCTTATGCTACAATAAGACAATTTTATTAAATAATTCACAGTATCTTTTTTAGAATTACAAGTATTAATTTTCAAGCTCGTGCAATTATTTTTCAAATAAATAACACGCAAGCAAGTTAAAATTTATAACATCTAGAATATCATTAAAATTTTATTACACAACACATATTCGTTTTATTTTACTTTCCTGTAAATATAAAGTCATTAAACTAAAACATACTGCACAATACAGCTTAAAAAAGTAAAAAAAAAAATACAACATAACTGGACATAAAAAATAATGCATATATATATATATATATATATATATATATATATATATATATAATTTACGTTAAAGCATTTTCCAAACACAGTACTCGTTAGTCAAACTCATCGTTTAAATCATAATTTTATGTACAACAAACATGGAGTTATGCAAAATGTTATGTTTCAATACCATGCAATTGCAAACATTTAATAATATTTAAATGACCAAGTTTAGTCAAAGAGTTAAAAGAACCTTTTAATTTAATACCGCATTTATTGGGTTATTTCAATACTTTGTAATGTTGTTTATTGGATCATAAAATAGTGGTTTGCGAAAAAATATGTTACAACTTAGCGAAATGAGTTGGAAAAATTTATCGCTTCATTAAATGATTTGGGTTTTTTTTTGTTGGTTGCATATTTTCGTGACTAGTTCGTTTTACAAAAGTAAAAGCCGACAGTAGGACATTAATTTGCACAGTGTTTTGTTTCGATTGTGTCACATTTATTTTTTAGTTGCATTGTAAAACTACGTAAATTTAATTTCATTTGAAATTTTGTACGTTTGTTCCAACTATTATTATTATTATTTACAATAAACTAAATTTAAAACCGGTTGCATAATGCATTGCAAAATTATAATTTGAAAGCTTACTTACTTAATTAAAAGAACTGATATTTCAGCAAAATGTAAATACTAAATTTCTTATTATAAATCTTTTTTACATAAATAATATCTAACAAATATATAGCAATACATGTTTTCTCTCTTAATCTTAAAAGTTTTAGTTTTTTCCATCGATTTCTATAACTTTTCTCACAATTTTTAAAGAAATATGATTTATATTTATTCTTTTAATTCACATAAAATTTATGGGTTCTTAGAAAACTTTTAGAGATAACTTTTTAATACAAATCAATGTTGTAACTAAACTAAAACTGATATATTTTTATTTTAAACTGCCACTGATTTGATTATATTAGATAAAACATCGAAATTACAAATTGACGTTAGTGTTCCAGCAATTTACGCAAGAAATTGGTTTTACTTTAAAATTGGAATACGTTTCATATTTTCAAATATTTTACTGTTATTAAGAGAGAAGTATATGTCTACATAAAAGGGATTTCTTTTTTGTTTATGAATATGAACAGTATTTCTATTTTTGATATATATTTTTTTATATCTTATATTAGAAAATTCAAATAAATTGCTTAACAAGTAATTTTAAATAAAAGTGAAAAATAATTTTGATAAAAATCAGTTTTAAAAGTGAGGTGAGAATAAGAGTAACCATTTATGATTATTATTAATTATAAATACAATGTATATAAAGTTAATTTATTTTAATAAACGTTAAAATAAATTTGGAAAAATATAATTGCTTATTTGCACAATAACCATAAACAATGCTCGTTATATTTGTTCAACTACATTAACTAATAAAATATTGTCTATATTTGTTATGGAAATAAAATTTTCGTTTCATTTGCAATATACATAGCCAACCTTGATTCTCAGTAATTGTCTGCGATAAATAAAATATATTGGTTAAGTTTTTCTATCAATGAGTAGTTGCTGGTTTATTGATTTATTAGTAGATGAATATTGAATAATAGAGCTATAAATTTACCGAGAGAATTCCAAATTAAACAATTCGTTCAATAAATTTTCTAACCTTTATTATTCAATAGACATCTATTAATACATATAGAAATCAACTATGATCTATTACTTTTATATTATTTCTATGTTAAAAACATCTGCATATTAGAAAAATATTTGAATTGGGAAAGTTAATTGTTTTAATAATTTATTTTTTATTTAAAGCATCATAATCTTAAATCTCATCCACACTTCTTTATTTATTTTGAAATTAGTGTTATGTCTTAGTCGTGGTACTAATGGTTACAACTTCACTAGTTAGCGTTTTAATTTTTTTTGTTAAAAACAGTATTAATTTTAATATCTGACTACTGCACTTGGATTGTTGTTTCAGAAATTAGTTTGGAACTACTAGCTCAGTATTAAAAATATAATATTAATTGTAAGTATGTAGTAGTCGGAATAAACCTTTACATTTTTAACAAGTATCTCTACTAAAATAAAACGGCTTTAGATTGCAGTTCTGTATTAATTTTTATTAATAATCGATGTTTCGACGTACTCAATGTACATCTTCATTAGGATAAAAAAAAAAAACAGAACATAGGAACAAATTACAGATTTTTTAATAAATAGATATTTCATAGAAATATCCAAGTTTTTGAATTTTTTATTTCCGAACGTATTAACACGTTCCTGCAACTATATGATTAATAACAAATTTGCTCAACTCAATATTATGCAAACTATAATAACATATTATTACTTATAGTTACTAGCGCTTTATTTAGAAATAATTATATGAATATGTTTCTAACAAACATATCAACATATTACACTAAAACAGTTCAACATATGTTAACAAACGACGCACACAAGACACGTGAAAAAACAATTGATAAAACAAAATGCAGTTACGTTGTGTAGAGATAATTAAAACTGTCAGATTTGTTCGTTTTCCAACTTGAACGTATCAAAACTTTAAATGCGGCAAAAGTTAAAGCGTCTTCTTTGTAGTAAATAATTTTTGACGTTTTCAACTCCAAGATAGTTGAAGTTTGGGGTGTGATTTTAAATTAGACATGCGTTAAATATTGTAAGAAGTAAACAGGTGTACTTGAAACTCAGTCTTGTACAAGGTCAAACGTAAGTGTACGTTTGTACCTGACGCAGTAGGCTGGCAACTATACATGCATTTTACATGAGTATTGAAGAACATATACGTGCGCATTGTACAGTCAGTAAATTTGATATATGAGCTCGTAAATAATCTATCGCATATTTTTCGAATAAATACTAATATGGCGCGACGTCAAAAATAGGGATTTTATATATGTAGGTTTTTTATACAAAGGTATACAACGAGAGCCCCTCCAAAAGTAATGCCTCTAAAGCAGAAACGGGCAATAGTCAGCTCAGCTGGTCTATAAACTAGATACGCCTCAAGTAAGATTTGATCTACTAATATGTCTAATAATTTAATTTTCTTTTCTAAAGTAAAAACAAAGAGTTTCCCTCAAAAAAGCTTATTTGCATGAAAAAAAGAGCAAATTTTTCACAAATAATAAAATATGGTTATAAAAATTAAAATAAAATTTAAATTTCATTTTATCAAAATATTAAAAAAAATTGCATTTCTTAGAGTTTAATGCCATTTAAAACATCTGGAAAGAAAGTTTTAGTAATTGACATTAAAAAAAGGTTATTTGTAAAAAAAAAAACAATATCTTAGTAGTTTTAAAAAATCATAATTTTTGGACGAAATGAAAAAAATTAAATTGTGAACTATTCGGTTATTAGTATCGACGCAGTTAATTGACTACTAAAATATACATTCGGAGTCATGACTTTTTGATTGACCTTCCTATAAGCTTGTACATGGTTTATGAGATTTATGGATGATGTTATGTACTTAGATGATACTTGAAACAAGTATTAAATTTGAATTATAATTTTTTTCAAATTTAATTTTATGTTTTATAGATTTATGTCAATTATATTTTTATTGCTTGACAGATAGATACTAAAGCCGAAAGTAATTGCTGTAGAATTTATTTTCAATTAAAATAAAAAATAATATGTGTTATTTATTTATTTCAAAAATAAATAAAAACATGTATCAAAAATGTTGTTTTAAATTATAACAAAATATTTACTTACGATAATCGAAAGTTTGTACTTAGAAAAAGAAAATGTTGATGACACTTACCTAAAACAAAAAGAAAAACGAAATTAATATACATATTTTGGGTGATAGGCAGTTAAATATCATATAGTTACACCTGCTGGTAGAACAAGTCACTGATTTTGTAAATGAATGAATGAAACAGTTAAAAAACATTATAATGAAATACAATAAGATGTTTTAGTTCATTTTTTTAGTCCAGCCCTTATGACAGTTACATTGTCTTAAAACAGATATTAGTTAAAACCAATATTAAAACCAAGCTCGTAAAACGGGCCAATAAAAGTAATGTATAAAATAATATATTTAAAATAATTTAAATTAAAACTAACTACAAATTTCAAAAAAATCTTTGTCCAGTGAATCACTTCAGATACTTGCAATTTTATATAGCCAACTTGAATTTCAATTGTTATATTTAAATTCAAATTTGCTACTGTTGATGGAAGCATAGCTTCCAAAATATATATATATATATACATATATATATATATATATATATATATATATATATATATATATATATATTTAATTTCAATTTTGTAGTTTCAAATATGTATTTTAAAATTTAGAATACATTTTTTAAACTACAAAATTATAAAGTTTCTGCAAATACAAAAAAAATCATATTTTTTTTTGTATTTGACAGAAACTTTATAAATTTTCGTCATAGATCATAATTAAGAGGTTCAGAAGAAAACTAGGCCAAATGACAAATTTGGATATTTTGGGTAAAGGCCATCTTTAGTAACTAAATGTTAAAATGCATTAGAAAAAAAAACAACTAATTAATAGCTATAGTAGTTCAAACAAGAAGTATGTTCTCATATATTTTACAATGAATTTTTAAACTTGTAGGCTATTTTCTCAAAACTTTAAAAAAATGTGTTAAATTATATCCTAATTACAAGTTTCAGAAAATAATGGATACATTTTTAGTAATACTTCTACAAACTGCAGTGTTATGAAGTATGAAGTAAGTTTTTTTTCTTATATCAGTAATAATAATAACAAATATGATATTTATTCGCTGAAAACATAGAACTAATGGATGGGTTCAAATATCAAAGCGACACGAAATTAATATGTATGTCACATTTACGAATATAATCTCTCCTCGCTCAACCTGGTATAAATATCATATTATATCTACTCTATATTCGTTTCATGTAGAGATACATAGTATTTCGTAGTGCCTGCTGATTTCAAATGCTACCTCAAAATTACTGAAATTCACATCTTCTTGTTAACATTACAAATATCATTTTCAATTACTGGCCTTTAGTGAGACTATTATTGTTCATCGTCAGTTTAATTTACTGCAGTATTATTCAAAAAAAAAAAACTGTTTCTTTACTAATTTAACATTTTTTATAATGAAACAATAATTTTTGCTTGTTTGCATGTCCTTATAGCATCTATAAAATGAAAAATATACTTTAAAAACTACAATTTTATATTTTTTTTGACAAAAGTAAATTTCTACTAAAAATATTTTCAAGTATATATCTTTTTTTTAATTTTTTTATTTGAAGTGCTGGATGATTTGAATTGGTGGATGATGACTGTAAAATTGCGAAAAATTTTGATATCAAGATGACTGTAAATAAATTAAGATAGTTTGACCATCTTGAATGCTTCTCTGATGAAAATGTTCTGTATGAGCGTTTTAAAAAGATAGATAACATAAAGAATTTCCTTAAATTTTGTTAAAACAAATAGTACAAGTTAAAAAGCCAATTAATAAACGGGGCAAAAAGTCATTAAACAAACGGGACAATTTCATGACCAAAAAATATAATATTTACTAGCATGTATATATTGATTCTTAAAAAAAAAAAAACTTTACCACCACATAAAACAATTGCCAACCTGCAAAAATTTAATATCCAATATCTCGGTACTGCACACACAACCTCCAACACATATGTTACCACGACTTACCTCCTCTCACACATGACCGATATGAGCTGTGTTCACAACATCACGTGACATCTACTCACGACAATGCACTAGCAACGAGGGGGAGAGGTGCAGTCGGGACAAAGGAGGATTGTAAAACAAAAGAACACAGCCCAAGACAAGGTAATGGAGGATTCCACATCGTCATTTAAACATTGACTTTATCGGTGTAACCGCGCCCGTTGGCAAATGTTTTCTTCAAAGCGTTCTAAGCAAAAGGTAACTACAACTGAAGAATTTCTGAATTTAAATCTTTTTTTTTTGGACTTTGTACCGGGTATTTGGTATTCCTATCATGTATATTCGCTCTTTTTTCTCTGTTTGATGATTGCAAGCTGATTGCTTTGATTTTGTTTTCGCTTTTCTACTGTTATCGGATCGTTATTCTTTTGTTAACTCAATTAGCTGCTGGGTTTGACAAAGAAATTTTTATCTTTTATGATTTTATTTGGTTTTTTGATGTTGAATTTATTTTGTTTGATAAAAATAAATTTGAGATGAAAAATAATAATTAACTTTAAACAAATAAAATATTTAAGTAGACAATTAGACGTGTCAAAGATGTTCAAGTAATATTGGTACAAGTAAAGTTACTAGGTAACATCAATATTAACAGTAGATTGATAAGAAAAGCAATAAAAATTTATAAAGAAAAAGATAACATCAATCAGTGTGACTAGTAACTGATTTAAATAAAATTTGGCTTCCTTTAATTAAAAATATATTAATTTTATGATCTAGTTACTTATTTTGTTTCTATATTCTGTTTATTTACTGCAAATGTCATTTGTATCTCTTTTCCTGATAAACATATATAAAAAATACGTCGAAACGTCGATTATTAATAAATGTTAATACAGACCTACAACATAAAACCGTTTTATTTTAAAAAATCAATCAATTTTAAGTAGGTTTTAACGTTCTTCTGTAGGGTTTATATATTTAAACATTTTTCACGTAGTGTGACTAACTCAAAAATAATTGAATTTTGAGAAATCGCTTTATAGTTTATAGTATACGAAGAGTATAAAAATTTTCTGTATCAAGTATGTGCTTTAAAATATCGTATAAATTATGATTTGAAAATTTACCATGACGTCTTCTTGATATAAAATCATAAAATTCCACAATGACTTTTATACAGTATAACACGTAAAACTCAAATAATTTCAGAAAATTCTTTAATAAAATTTTACGCACGCCTCGGAAATAAATCCAAATACCAGCCTTCTACGTTCATTTCATTTAAAATTTTAATATGTCATTTCGACTTTAATTCACAAACATAACTTTAATTATAAGCCTGGACGTATCCCTAACATCCTAGCTACTTCAAATAATTCGGTACAGATGTCTCCTTTCACCAGTTTTATCCCTATCATTCATCATATTTCAGTCTCCGTTTTAACAGTGTAGTTACCTACACTGTAATTTCGCCCCTCAGTCTAATCTCTCAGCTCTCGTCTGATTCTTATTTAACTGTGACAGATGCGCATCACGTTATTTTGCATAACGGGTTACACGAGCTTCACTTTTTATTTAATACCATTCACAGCTTGCTACGATGCGTTTATTTGTAACGGTGTTTATGTCGATAATTGTCCGGTAAATATTTGTTCGTCAGACGAAAAAAAAAAAAAAAACCGTTAAATTGTTTAATTATTGTTAGGTTAGTGATATTTGAGCAATGATTGAAACAACATGTTGAAATGCTATGTAAATTTTTTACTAGTTGTGTTTGTAATTATTATGTCATTGTCTAGATGTTTTTATCTTGTTTTTATTAGCTTGGTCAAAATATATAATAATAAACATGTTAAATATACAAATTGAATATTTTTTTGTTAAACTATGGCCAATATTTGTCTAAAAAAAAATTATTATAAGAGGTACATAAATTGTTTGTAATTTATTACATACAAATACTAAAATTTACATAAATAAATATTATTTTAAAATGAGAAAAGTTTTTGGATTAAGTTCTGTATCATTTTATTTAATATGTAAAAATATTCAAAAATAAAATGAGTCGTTGAATGGATAAGTTGGAGTAACAGATAGTTAATTAGTTTGCAAAAAAAAGCATGTTATTAAAGGAAAATATGGAATTGGACAATAAATGTTATATATTTTAACTTATTTACTTAAACTCTAATTTAATTATTAAATTTATTTTTAAACATTTACAATTTAAAAAATCCAAATTTAATGTTTGATAAAAATGAAGTACTGTAAATGTACTATGAACAAAGTACAAAAAGATTTTCCAGATAAATCTGAGATATACTTCACATTACATGAGTTTGTCAGTTGAGTGTTAAGAAAAAGCACAGAAAAGTTACGTATGTCGTAGAAAAACGTACACTTACTATACCGTAGACTATATTTACTCTTTAGATATTTTTTATTACAAATACTTCCCTTTTGTAAAAACTTGAGTTTTTAGGTAGCTTTCAAGTGATAGCTCCTATCTAGAAAAATGACACTCCCCCATATGCTGACACATTCGTTCAATATAATGGTTCGTTAAAATGAAAATTCTTGGATTCTATAAGAAATTTCTTACGAGATTCAAAAATTTTCATTTTAATGAACCATTATATTTAACGAAAATGTTTTAGCATACGGAAGGAATGACTTAAATATCTTTATCTAAAAAAATAATTGAAGTGTTTTTCTTATTTATTTAATTTGATTATTGCTTCACAATCTTGCAAAAAAACTCTTTCCATCTGTCTGGAAGTTTGTTCTCTTTATTTTCGCACTTTAAAAGCAAGACAACACATTAACATTTTGGGCTATTATTACTATTTTTCTTTAATAATTAAAAAAATTGATAAATTAATTTGAAAATATGATTAACGTTAAAGAAAAAGTCTTTATTAACAATTTGACTAAGACACTTCCAAGTCCAGAAACAAAAAAAATAAAATAAAATACTCTAGGATATTAATAAGATTTCCGAGCACAAATAATAATAGCTTGTTACTCAAAACAGACTGATTATTATTACCATCGTCGACATTAAAAGACAAAATATAGAAACGCATAAATCATGGTAGTTGTACCTTGGACAATTGCACTAAAATACACCAACAACCTACCCATTCTCCATTATATTTCAAAAGACACTTATTTGAATCTTACGTTAGTTAGGTACGTACATATGTATAAAACCAATGTCATATCGTTCGTCTTAAACTTACATTGAACTTCCAGACGATATTTATAGCCAACGAGATTGTCCTTTTCTTAACGCGCGAATACTTCCATAGTGTGTGTATCTTTAACAACATGCACTTCTCAGGATTCATTCTCACTGAGAACCAGTGTATCTTAGATACTGTGATTGTATGCATATTAGCAGAGGAAAACCATTTTCTCAAATTGTGTATACACCAGACCAGTAGCGTTGCATGAACTGTAATAACTGAGGACAGTCCGGGATTCTGTACTGAGGCGTTTGATAACGCTAGAAATTACTTATTACACGCATTAGTAATTACTAAATCTGGATTACAGAATTCCGGATTGGCCTCAGTTACTACAGTTCACCAATTATAATATTGTATGACTATGGATTTTATGCAATTTTTAAAGAAACTTCATTAGTGTCTTTTATATACCTACAAGAAAATAATTAAATGTATAATAAAAAAAAACACAAAATAATATGTACTTATTGTTAGTTCGATTAAAATCATCTACCTATAGATAATTTAACTTTCCCACAGAATATAGTTCGAATAGGCTCTTCTAATAAATATGCTTTTTTATATGTTAACTAAGATTTAAAAACAAGAGAAACGTATTTTTATTATTAACATTTAACTCATTCACAAATTTTGAGTAATAATACATTTAAGCGATTTAAATAATAATTGCTAGACCAATCAATATTAGCAGCAGATTAATAAGAAAAGCAATAGAGATTTATAAAGAATAGTATAAAATGAATCACTGTAAAGGCACTGAGTTAGAATTAAATTTTGCTTCCACTAATTAAAAATCTATAATTCTTCTGATCTAGTTACTTATATGCTATCTAGTAACTTGATGCTATGTACTGTTATTTACTTTAATATCATTGATAAATTTTGACTTGATTTTCAGTTTCGTCGAAATGTCGTTTTTATAAAATAATTAAACAGAATTTTATCCTAAAACAGTTTTTATAAGTATTGAGTAAAGTATTAAAAATACACATTTTCAAATAAATTAAAAATTGTGATTAAAAAACCTTCGAAAAAATTTGTACAGAGATCGAAAATGATAAAAAAATTTACAAATAAAGTAAATTAACCTATTATTTTTTCCATTATTGTTTAATAGACTTGATAATAAAATCTAAAAGACAGATATCGAAAAATTGAAATCTAAGATTCGATTCTAAAGTCTAAATTCTAAATTCGGATATTGGAAACCTAATGAATATTTTTTTCCCAACACTACAAATATAGTATCTTCAGTGTGAATACATCCTTACAGCCAACTTCACATCAGTTTAGTTTAATACCGCCTTGAATATACATCTATACAGACAGACGTACTCGTTCGCTTAAAATAGAATAAGATTCATTGGATGTCTGTTCGGTTTATATGATAGTGGTATAATACCACTCAAGTTATTTATAACAGAAATTTGATGAAAGTCAAATAAAAATATAAGTAATAGAAAAATTACAAGAGACAAGATAAACGATTATCTCTAATTAGTTTTCATTTATTCTTTTTTATCTTCAACGCTAATAATAAATACTATAGCTATTTTTATTAACGTTTATAAGATAAATTCATAAAAGAACGAACAATGACGTCACGATACTGAGAATTTCTTTGAAGATGAAGTAAATAAGATATGTTTGATAAATAATTTGGTTGTTAATGGTTAATAATTATTGCTTTTTTTTTACTTAATGAATGTATGATTATAGTATATAAATTATGTATATCTTGATTAAACTATAACTAATAGAAATGCAATACTCATTTTATTCAAATAAAACAGCTTTAGGTTAAAGTTCCGTATAAATATTTGTTTATAATTGACGTTTCGACAAAACTCAACGCTCGTCTTTATCAGGATAAAAAATACTAATGACAGTACAGTAAATAACAGTACATTATTACTGTACTGTCATTAGTATTTTTTATCCTTAACAAGCGTTGAGTTTCGTCGAAACGTCGATTCTAAATATATATTTATACAGAACTTTAACCTAAAGCTGATTTATTTTAGTTTTCTATAATTTTAGTCGAAAATTAAATACCAACCAACATTACTACAACTAATGTAAGCAAAATAAATATTCAATATTTTAATACCCTATATCACCATGTATTCTTTGTATTCACAGTACGCTATCAAATTACTAAACTAGCTTTCTACACTACCAAATCTGCAGTATCTCTGCATCCTATACAACTATCCCATTCTCCAAGCAGACCCCCGACCAACCAAACCAAACAGTATACATATGACCCCATTTTCCTGTTGAAGAACAATAACGCGGCTTGCCCTCATCCGACTGTCCGATTCATTCAATGCACGCGTCCGTTAGCGAGTGTAGAGCACCCATCGGCGAACCTGACCAATGGTCAGACCGGGATCCCTCTGGGCCTTCAACTTCGGACCCGCGCGCACTATTCTGCATGTCCATAACGATTATCGCACTCGAATTGCTATTGTGTCCGTTCGTTTATTTCTGTGTTTGTGCGCGAGGCCGAGTCATGCTTGTCTTTCTGTTCAGTTGCGCGGTGCGTTATTGTTTTGCTTTGCCTGAAATTATTATGTAGATTTCAATGTGGACTGTTTGCAGTGGCGTTGTTCAAATGTTTTAGGAGGATTAGGAAATGACGGCTGTTAATAATGGCAATTGTTTTTTTTTTGGGGAAGGGGGGAGGCAATTTGATGTGGTTTCTGTATTGTTTCTGCTGTTTGTAATTGTTTTTGAGAATTGCAAAATATATAGTCCCGAGAATAAAAGGTTTGTAATATTTTTTTGGAAAAAGCGATATAATCAGATCAACCATAATATAGGTTGAAAATACAATGTTTTATTATATTAATAAGAACGAAATTTTTTGTTTATAAACACTTATATTTACATTTGCTTCAATGCCTCTGTATTAGCTGGCAAGTCCATTTTAGATATATAAGAGTGTCAAGTTACAAAATATAAACAAACATATATTAGATATAAGCATTACGTATCTATATTTATGGTTGATCTAATGTTATATATGATCAATAATTACTATTTCAATAGATAAATAATACCGCATGTACATTTATAAAATTTATGGCGATACAAAACATAAAATTCACAAATAAAATTTTTTTAATGACTAGTTTGTTACGTTACATGTATGATTTATTCAATTTTTTTTTTACAAATATAACTTAAACAAATATAAATTTAAAAATTACAATTTATTTGTTATAAATATTTGATTTTTTACATAAAATAATAGCACAGTTTAAAAATCGGTAATTGAGTTTTGTTTTTCTATTTCTCGAATATATCTTATAATATAAAGATGTTTCACTTTTCCAAGCAATTATAATCACAGAGAAGATCTTAAGAGAGCCAATTTTTCTTTGCTTAATGTGAAATAATAATATATAATTATATTTATTATTTTTACTGTAATTTTCACAGTCTAGACATCAGTGTACGTTACCAAGAAATTGATTTTATACAAATCGTGCGTGCCTCATAAATAAATACATTTAGTAAATATATTGAGCTTCTGCAAAATATGTGTACGTACATATTCTGTTACTTCTATTACCAGCAGTAATTTCAGTTTGTTTATTTATTTATTGCGTTTGTTTTATTTCACTAGCGTAAAATTAAAGACTGATTAAGAGTCATGTTGTGTCTAATAATATTATTCTTGCTGTGTAACTTATCAATCGATATATAGATTGGATATTAAGTATAAATGTTTGTTTATCTATGCTTGTGGAGAATGTTAAATTTAGTACGTTCATATAAGGAAACTTATTATTTCTATGAATTCATCTGTAATACAAATTTTAAAAAAACTGTACGTTTAAGTTTTGTATAGTTTTAATTACTTATTTCAGTGGTTCTAATACTTTAACAACACGGAAAATCGTTTATAATAATTAATTTTTTTACGAAAAACTATGCTATTATAAATGTTTGTTTTTATTGTCTACAGAAAACGCTAGTAATATCCATAAAAAATTAATAAAAATTCCTTGAAAGATTGCGCAGAATCCTAGAAATTTATTCCAAATTTCAAACAATCTTATCTTTTTTATTTACCAAATGTTTTTTAGTTTTCTGGGCAAATGTACTAAATGCCCAATATGTACATCAAATGGAATTTATTCCTACGGTTTTTTCTAGTCATTTTTGCTCAACGGCATAGGTAGTATAAAACATGAGTTCATCTGTACTATTAATATACATCAGTATATGATTTTGTAAAATCTATCCAATACAACATAACATAGTTATACACCTTCTTCGATGTAATTCAAAATCTTCCTACATGATCAATTTAGTTCAAACGTTTGAAGTACCTATTTCATCTAATATAATAGTAGGCAATCTTCCATCTACCATACTTATCATTATCCATTTCATACTGTCTTCCACATTCATTTCTTCCTCACATTAGATTACAAGTAGATTCGTGCAAGTGCGAAAATTTTAATCGCATATTCTGTCTTTAAACAGCTGGGTTAATTAGGAATTTGACCTCGGCGTCTCTAAAGTTAGCTGACTTCTCTAATAAAAGCCTAATGCCTACTTTGATGTTGTAATTAATTCAATTACGAGTAGAAAAAATAATTAATAGAAATTATGGGAAAGGTATATTTATTTTTAATTTTTTTTTTGAGTAACACACAAACATATATGAAAATCAAAGATATTTTTATTATACTATGAAAATAAATTAGAATATATAATATACAAGTTTATGTAATTATAACTATTAACAGTAAAATAACAGCATTTTGTAATTTTTACTATAAAAACTGACCTAATATATTTTTTCTGAAAAAAATCTGACCACAAAACAAAATAAAGATATTCTTCTTATCGTCACACATTACAATCCATAATAATTCAGTTCTGAACAATCTTGGACCCAAACTTGGGAATGCAATTAAATCAACGCCGACTTAAAATACTCATGTATCGTCCACATTCCTCGCACGACTCTCCTCATCTAAATTGTCAAGTGGCACATTGTAAACCGGCCAAATGCATCAGCCAGTTTCAAGTGCAAGAAGTAAAGAGGCAAAAGACAAGCAAGTTTGTGGCGATTATGTATATATACGGCCAAGTGTGACAGCCCGCGGCTCTTGACAGCCGGGTGGTCGCCGCACGCGTGAAAAACAAAATGCAAACGCATAGAACGCTGCTATGTCGTTTTATTTGCATTCAAGTTGATGGAGCGGGTGGCTGCAGTTGGGCATATCTGACAATCTAATGTTGTGATCGCTTGTTTCCAGTTGACGGGTGACTATTGTTTTTGTGTTTTGTTTTTTTCGACAATCACGTGATTGAGTTCTAGTGAATTTTTTTGCAGACTATCAACATGTTCTGATTTTTATTTTGTTTTTTAATTTTTTTAAAATATTTAATAATTAATAAAATTTTAACTATATTAATTAATTTCGCTTTTAATTTCTAAAACGTTAATAGATGTTATAATTTTCTTATTTTATATTTTACATTATTTTAAAATGTTATGATATTTCTTTAAATATTGTATTGTTCATTCATAAAACCTTTTCAAATGTTTTAAAGAAATATTTAATAATAAATTTTCGGTTTAGTAGTAAGATTTTCAAAAAATTACTAGCATTTACTGAAAATATTGAAAATTATTGAAGCAAATAATTGTATCTATTCGTATACCGTATAAATGAATTCATATTTTTTAAATTGATAAAAATAATACTATTCCTCTTTTACATAAGAAAAACACATTTAAATAATACAATTTTACAATACTGCAAGAATAATATATCTTGAAAGATAAATACAGCAGATTTAACAAGGTAAAATTTCTCCACATTTCTGTTTTGTTTTGTTTTTGTAAATCTTGCACATGTAACCAAAACATGTCATGATAAACAATGATAACTCACGTCAATTCATGAACAAGCCCACAATTTTTTTATTTGCAGAAGTTTTTTTTTGTCAATTTTATTTTATAGATGTAATACTACCATATTCGGAGATTATCTGTAACTCAAAGTTGTAAAACGTGCTTCAATGCTATTTTACATGCAAAAATATTTAATTCCGTTATTTTAGTAATTATTTATTTGATGTTTTATCAAAAAATTGATCTCAAGAGGCCATCATGTAATATTTTATATGTTACGTGCATTGTAAAATCTGATAAAAATTATTTACATAAATCTATCATTCAGTACAATCTTATTTTTGAATTTATAAGTTGCCTTCCTCCTACCATTCTGTTAAAAATTATTAAAGTTATAACAAAAATTCCAGAATTTGTTACAATGTTTACCACATTGAGTGGTATGATTGATAGAGTTTTGCGTGAGCGAAAGTTTCCAAGTTGTAGGAATAAAAGAGCATGTATGAGAGGAATTATGAATGTGGATGAAGCAAAAGTTGCTTGTTTGGACAGGAATGTTTGGAGGCGACTGATTTCGGGATGATGAATAGAGTTTGTGCCACACCCTTTTGGGTACATGGCGTGATTGTGTATGTATGTATGTATGTATGTTTACCACATTATGTAACAGTTATTGTTTTAATAGTTTAAAACTATTATTTAAAATAAATAACGATTAAAATAAATTTAATATTATTAATTTTCAATGATAATATTTAGCGTTTTTTGAAATAAATTTTAAATTTAAAATCATTCGATCACAAGTAATGGAGTTTGATTCCAGTTTAGGTGACAAATTTTTCTATTAATTATAAAAATATACGGAAAAAAAATTAAATGATTATTTTAATGTAACAGAAGTAGTAAATATATGATTTTCAGACTTATAATCATATTAAATGAAACATCTAATTCAAGAGTAGACGATTATATTTGATTTATTCATCTAATGTTTTGCTGGAAATATCATCTAATTAAGTAGAAAAATCACTTAAAATTTGGTCATGTAATTCGAATGAAATAAAATAGCTATATTTTGTTTTTTATAATAACTATCAAGCTTTTGTTTAAAATGAACTTTAACAATTTTTATCACCTGTATTAATATAGAAATTAAACAATAGACACATTATAATTAGGAAAATTTTAAAATAATTATCTTCAGTTGAATACAATAATTAGAACGAAGATCCGAATGATATTTTTATGAAAGCTCATTTCGTTCTCAGAAGAAGTTAAAGACGTCTCTTTTCGTCGAAATTTCCAGGTTAATCACAGTAATTATTTCTAAATTTTATGTAAAAGAGGGCAAAGAAACTTTTTCCAAAAAATCTCACCTTCAAAATACTACTTTCATTGTTTATTTTATACACGAACAATACTTCTCAATCTGCAGTTCTTATAATATGTATACCTATTTTTATATAATATATGTAGAGTTATGTTGAAGTAATTTGTCATAATTTTTATGTGGTTAACATTACGTTTAACTTATGTTTTATTTGCAATTATGTCGGTAATGTTCCGAGAAGAAACATAAAAGATGATGAAAATATAGAATAAAATAAAAACCAATAACTATTATGTTTTGTATGCTTGTTTCTCCAAGAAATATAAAATAATGACCAAGATTGTTAACGTGTTATTACTCAATTTTCGAAACACAAAGACAGATAGATGAAATCCACTGCCTAAAACGTTGTTAATTATATGTTGATCTAACAACATAATATAGTTGTTAATGAATGAGATGGATAACAATTTAACTGTACAGTTAACTATTGACTACGTTTTATCCAACTGATCCTAAAGCATTAATTTACAATAAGGAATAGGGAATGGACAAACTATAACAGAATTATAAACTATATAAATAATTTTAATAAAATTAAAAATAATTGATACTGACAGATCAATAACAGAAAATATCTTTATTAGAAACATCCATATTTCTTTTACTGAATACCTTACGAAGAAACAAACAAACTCAACATAACCATATTTTATTTTAGCAACACAAATCTTTTATGGCATATCGAATATTTTACAACCTAAACAACCAAACAACAACAGCAAAAATAGCGTCTTCACATCCAGCATCCAGACATCATCCGCCAATCACAGATCTAAACATTTTCCATGCAATCGATAAATCTCTCAAATGTTCTTCGACTTACAAACAAACGTGAATAACAAATGCGAATCTTCACAGCCAACATGGATGCGATATAAATCAAATCACATAAGATATAGTTTTCATTTGCTATTCGCATAGCTCGATCCTATGAGTGTTATTATGAGCCTGTCATCGGGCCCCGGCAAAACAAATTGAAATGTTTTCTGGCCGTCGATGCTTTCACACAATGACAGGATAATTGTGGTTATTGTTGTGGAACATTGCGATAGAAAAGTCTGCGATAGTGTTTTGTTTCGTTTCGTTTACTGTGCAGCTGATTGGCTGATTTCTGATCGGAATACTACATAAAGTAGCTTGCTCTGTTAATAGGTTCATATTTAGACTACTTTTTTTTAATTTATGTTTGATTATAAGAATAAA
Organism: Clivina fossor; assembly: GCA_963966155.1. NCBI lineage: Eukaryota > Metazoa > Arthropoda > Insecta > Coleoptera > Carabidae > Clivina > Clivina fossor. The sequence continues at coordinate 6,492,222 of OZ014565.1, read as the reverse complement.
ATAGTATTGTAATCATTTGGTATTTTATATTAATTAGTAAGAATGATATAGCAGATTTTATATGAAACAATATTTTTTTATATATAACGCATGTCCGGGAAATAGAGAAATATTTACAGTTCTTATAAAACGTATATATTTAAAAACTACACTTTATTTGATATAAGTAATATTTTTTACCGTATAAATTAAATATTATTTTGCTACAGTATATTTATTTTTAGTTAAAATGATATCATGTTAGATATCTGAAATGAAATTTTGTCACTCTATTTTTTGAATACACTTTACTTTAGAAATTTATTATAATTAGAAATTAAGATTTTTAACAAAAAAAAACTTACAGGTAACTTTCGTTATATGATTAAGACCTAGTTTTAACAATATGAAAATTAATACGATTATATTCCAAGTTTTAAAGACATTAGCAAAGAACAGATTATATATGCAAATTAAGTAAATGCGTATAATGTGATGCCAAAATTCTGCTTCTGCTTTAAGCAATTTCCGTTAAAATTTATTACTTTCGCAGAAGATTCAGATATCAAATATTGTTTGTGGGTTAAAAATATTTAGTTTTCAAATTAATTTAAGTACTTTTACACATGCTTTAAAGAATAAAGGTATTTTTTAATTAAAAACAGAAAAATAGGTTAAAAGATTATTCACGTAAACTAAAACGGATTTAGGTTTAAGTTTAATAAATTTAATTTAATAAGAGTAGATTAATAAATATTAATACAGAACTAAAACCTAATGCCGTTTTATTTTATATAATGAGTTCTGAAAGATTTTTTACTATGTTATTACTTACATATTCACAGTAATAAAGTAATAATTAAAATTTTATAAAAATAAAAAATAAACAAAAAAAATTGTATTCTAATAGTAGATTATTTGATTGAAATTTCAAAGTTTATCAATTGAAGTTAATTAATAAAAATATATTTCAATTAAAGGTAGAATTCAAATCATATAATCCTAACCAAAATATAATTTAATTTACCAGATCAATTATTCATATTTTTCATTCAGCTAATCTTGCAGAAACATATCATTTTCTTTCCAACATGCGAAAATTGGATTTATTTCTTCACTCATCCACTATCACTAATTACCTGCGCACTCTTTCATTACTTAACGCTGCGTATATATTTAATAATCCGCGTTTAATTACAACGGCCTCACAAAGGTGCAGATTACATGTCACGTTTCTTCGTGCCAAGTATTATTCCAACAAAGTAAAAAAACGTACGCATATAACAGACATATGTGTAGACGTAACATATACGGCTACAAAAGATATTAGACATTAGACGTAGACACAGGTATGTCTTCGTCGGATTTCTTACTATACGCGCGGGCTAATTCTGCATGCAGCGCTAATTAAAACTATGGCTTCTTGGCCGTTTTGCAAGAGGCTTTAAAACGCTTGGTAATTCAACGCGTTGTCTCGATGGAGATTAGATGGAAAATGATACGTGCGAGGAATTCTAATATTGGATTTGTCCCGGTTTTGGTGTAAAGCATTGGGGATATTAATTGAAATTAAACGTGAGAAATTGGCTGTGTTAATGGTTGTTTATTACTGTTTATTTGATTACGCTTAAGGTACATTATAGTATATTTTGCAATGTTATCGGATACCAATAGGATCTCTAAAACTATAAGGGATATAACTTTGGTAAATTGTGTACACAAAAAATAAAATGGCATAAATATAGAACTTAGAATTATGCAAAAATGTTTTTATATATTATGTATTTACAAAATATTTCAGGTACAAATTCCATTCACAATATTCTGATTTCTTACAAAATCTCAAAATTTTTATTTTAACAGAACGTCACTTTTGACAGAATTATTTTTTTTAAACATCTATTAAAAATATCCTTTAGAAAATAATTTGTGTTTGTTCTTATTATAAAAACTATAAATTAATATATGAATTCTTTTATAATAATTATTAAAATATTTAATTATTTATTAAATAACTATAAAATAGACAATAATCAAGTTAAATATGTCTGTTAATTGTAAATAATCAAAAACGATTAAACTCATTATAAATAATGTTGCAGGTGGTTATTATTGATACATAATTAAAGTTGTTCTAGCTCGTAAAATTAATTAAGAAGTAAACAAAAAATATTATATTTCTGCTGTTTAGTCTGACTAAATAAATAAAATCTATTATTTTTAAACATTTATATAAATGATATTATTGTAAAAACAAAACAAACTTAAGGAGTAATAAAATTAAAATAAAAATACAAATTTTACTGTCAATTTACTGTTAATTTTATAAAATCTAATAACCTATTAGATTCCAAATAATTTATTTCAAATTCTTTTATAGAAGTGTTGAAAAGAACATCTATTAGATTCCAAAAAAAATCTACGATCTCATATATTCTTAACGTTGTTTGTGAAGGTCCTTCTGAGTTCTAGGGCCCTTTATTATTACAATATCTCTTCTAGTCTAGTCGGTGGCACACATAAAGGACACGACAAGATTCACCATGAGGAATCACCATTACCAAGTTGAGAACAGCCCGTAAAACTTGAAGAGCACAAAAAAATAATCGTAAAAAGACCAAAAAAAATTACTGCCGCGGATAGTTAAAATTGTCTGTCGTAAAAAATAATATTTCGACACTGTCGGAGAGAAACGAGTAAAAATGTTTTTAAAGTTGATTATTTCTCGATGGATAGTTCGAACTTTTCAACTTAAGATGCTAATATATTGTTAAAAACTACACTAAATATTTATATTGAATTTTCTAATTATATTTATATATTTATGTGTTTGTCGCTTATACTGTTACTTATACTGTTTTTATTTTAGCTCCTTTATATGATATCTTTAGATAACAAAGTTATTAAAGCAAAAACGGAATTTTAACCACAAAAAAATCTAATTCAGGAAGTTAGAACCGTGTAATTCGAACACAGCTCCTTCAAGATGCACTTCTTATATAACCAGAGTTGCGGTATTCAAAACTTCCCTAGTTAACCACACACTACAAAGACAAACTATAAGACGCAATAAAAAGTTTTTTCATCATTAGAAGAGCAACAACGGCTCCAAGCTTGCTTTGTGTGTGTATGATAACATTTTAATTGCTATCATTTGTCTTCAAGTTGAAGGTTCGCCTTCTCTCTGTCGTAAGTGAAGTTTAGGTACTCGAGACTTGGCCTCTCTCTGTTATATTCCTCCATGTAGCACCCGCTGTTTTGTTCTCAGAGTGAGTTCGGGTGTCGTAATGTGCCGACCATAATATGACAACGATTTATAATTAAGTCACGGCGTACACTTAAAAGCTTTTTTATTATGATTTATTTTACTTATGGCGCGGACTGAATGAGTATAGGTTAGGTTTGGTCAAGAATTTTAAACGCTTGCTATTTGTTTTACAGTGTTCTGTAATAGTGGACAAGAAGTGGATTAATTGTGAGATATGTATTCTACAATGTAAAAAATTTATTAACAGTTAAATAGCAACATTTTGTAATTTTTACTAGAATAATTGACGTAATATTAAATTTTTTCTGTAAAAATACATTTATAGAATATGTAAATCTATATCAATTTTTTACAGTATACAGTATGTTATTTTTATAGTGAAATTATTTCTTCTTTAACTTTAATTGTTTAAAATTTTTTTTAATAAAACTTTATTGTGGATTTAGTATCAGTTTCACAAGATTGCATCTATGGGATGAACAACGATAAATGGCTCACGATTTGTTCGAGCTTATGACACGAACTAGTAACTAGTAATTGAATCTTCACTTCATTTATTGATTATCTATAAAGCTAATGAATCATTCCAAGTATAAGGCAATTTACCTTCACACCTTGATACTGATTAAAAGGAAGTATTCAATATCGGAAGCTACAAATGAAGTTATAGCTTGTCTATTTTTATCATTGGAAAAGTTTAAAAAAATCATGTTTAAAAGACCGGTATTACACTACAAAATATCTTTGACGATATATATATATATATATATATATATATATATAAACATATTAAAAAAATCTAAACTGGATATGTTAAGAAATACTTTCAAATACTTACAAATTAAATTTTTTTTGCGAATTTTATTTAATGGTTTTATAAAAGATTACACTAATATTAATCTAGATTAAATAATAGATTTAATTTAATTAATTTAATTTAAAATTTACTTAAATAAAATTTAAAAAAAACAATTTTTTATCTAGGTAAATTTATCTGTAATATTTTATACCTATCATATTCAGAAATCAACGATTTCGTTAAAGAAACGCATCGCGCAGAGTTATATCTATTGAAACTTTGTTGATAAAAAGTACTGTCATACAATTACGTTTTATAAATGATATACTGTGAATGTAATATCTCATAAAAAAATTACCTATTATTTTATAAAATATTGTTCATAAAAAAAAACCTTTATCAAAGATATTTTATAGTGTAATACCGGGCTAAGATGCAAATAAAAAAAAATTGACAAAAATCTTTCACCGTAGGAAATCTTTCTATATATATATAGCAACGAAATTTCTTAAGGGATTCAAGAAGTTCCATTTTGACAAACGGTTATTTTTTACGAAAATGTTTCAGAACACGGGGGTTAATGTTATAAATCTATAATTAGTTTTAATTTGTAATAATACAATATTTCGTAACTTTATTAATTTTATATGCTTGTCCAGAATCCGAACATACATACATTTCCATATATATTTGAAAAACATTTTAATATTTTATTTGTATTTGCACGTTCTTTACAGTCCCCTTTTCCAATTTGTTACGTCATGCTGACAGCATTTCTTAACACGTAATCTGTCAAAATCATTCAATATATCAAGTACATTCTTCTCTTGTGTAATTCAGCAAATTTTATTTTCCTTTTCTACCTTGACAATAAATCTCTTTATTCAAATATTGTCTGGTTGTCAGTCTTTGGTAACAACTACAGAACACAATACAACATTCGCTAATATTAATTGGTCGTTCGAGCACTATGGCCAAGTCGAAATCGATATTGTGCATTTTGTTTTCAACGAATAAACGATAATCTAAATTAGATCAGTTTGTTTACGGTGTTGATCTATCTCTCTGTGTGTGGTGAAAGTTTGTCAACCCTGTTGCTAGGTAACGTAAACAACTTGGATTTACACTACGTCTGGTGAACATAAAACATTGTCAACTTTGATTATTAGTAACTACCCCTCTTTTATTTCACAGGAAACGTTTGATACTGTGATTAATAGTTTCGTTTTAAAGTTTGTCTGTTTGATTTTTTTTGTATATGGAATCAACTTAATAAACCTGATATATAACACATATTTGTTTTATTAAGATGTTTACAAATATATTATTTAACAAACATGTAATAATGGTTATTATTTAATAATTCATCCGAATGAGTAATTTTCCATTACATGTGAATAGAACACTATACTTTTTCTACGATTATAAAATAAGAAATTACAGAATTAAACGGCTCTAGGTTCTAGTTCTGTAATAATTTATTTATAAATGAACGTTTCGACAAACTGAACGTGCATCTTCATCAGGAAAAAAAAAGAAATGACATTTAAAGTAAATAAACAGAACATGGAAACAAGTTACTAAGTAACAAATCAGTAACTAGATCATAAAATTTATAAATTTTTTATTAAAGGTAGCCAAATTTTATTCATATCAGTGCTTTTACATTGATTGATGTTATCTTTTTCTTTATAAATTTGTAACACAATAAACCAATCTATTAATATAAATTTTAATTCTAAAATTGTAAGTATTTATTAAAATTGCAGTGTATACGAAACATTTATTGCACATTCTTTAACTTCTAACGTACGTTAGAAATAAACAAGAAACTGCATTATAAATAATGTTTTGATTAATTTAATATAATATATATATATAAAGTAAATTCCAAGATAATATAATATATAGTTGAGTTTAAGAGTAAATGTTGCAAAAGATAAATATCATTTTGCATATAAATAACAGTATTATATTCATAATTGAACATTTCTTGTTCAATGTAAAAGTATCTCTTCTAGATTTTTGTTAAAGTTTCAAGAAGTTAACGACCCATAACGAAACAAAATTCAATCAATATCTAGTTGGTATTCAGTGACACGAGCAAAATGATTTTTTCTCAAGCGGATTACATTGAGTACATAGATTCAGATTTAGACAAAAAAAAACTTACGCAACGAAATTCTGGAGTTATGCCTTTGTGACTTATAAATCAATAGTGTTATGGTAAACTTATCCAAATGTTTATTGTTATTGTTATCTTCGGTGAAATGTGCCAAATATTTTTTTATAGATTTCCATGTGTAAAGTTGTCTTTGGAGTTACTTTAGTGAATAAGATATATGTATGTATAGTATATGTACGACTATAAATTTATAGCATAAAAAAACGTGATGTATGCATTTTATATATATATATATATATATATATACATATATATATATATATATATATATATATATATATATATATATATATTTATATATGAGAATATATCAAATATAAGCATAGAATAACCATACAACAATAAAAGCATTAGTAAGCAAAGCATATGTATTTAGAGCAGTGGTGGCTTCTAAAATTGTCAGTTTCTGCAAATCAAAAATAATCAAATTTTCATTGCCGTAAAAATATATGTTTCAAAAACAATAGACTGAAAATTTTCTTATACAGTTAAAAAAGAACTTTATAACGTATGCAAAAAAAGTATGTTTTCAACATTAAATACAAAATAATTATTTGTCAAAATTTTTTGTTTTAAGTCAAAAAAATAACTGTCAATATTAATTTTTAAAATTTTATATACTTCATCTTCAGATAATATTATTTATCATAAATATTTTTCTAGAAATTAATAAAAATTGTTCATTTAACAGAAAGCATTCGACTTGTTACGTGTTCTTAGTTGTAGCATAGCTACAGACTAATGACAAATGCATGTATTTTGCTCCTAAAACAATAAAATCAAGTTAAATATTTACATTTCTGATATGTTGTACTGCAAAAAAGACAACTAATACGTATTTTTATTATTTATCCTTCAAGCTACATACAAGTATTTTGAATTAAAAAAAAAAAAAAACGAGAATACACAAAGAAAAGCATATACCCCAGAGTTTTATAGTATACGTTGTGATATAAAGTATGATTTTCGTATCTATTAAAAATTGGTTATTTGAGATACACAAAAAAATAGTATACACTTAAAAATAAACGTTTTAATTTATATACAAAATTAATGTCATTTTTTTTCATCCAGAAAGATTACAAAAGAATAGTATTATTTTTAAAATATCAATTTTGTACTGTGTAAATATATAATTTTTCTACATTTGTATTCTACATCATATAATAAAATAAAGAAATTCAATTATAGTGAACAGACTCATTTCATTTAATTCTATCGATTTATATACAATACACTACAATTAGAATCAATGAACACAAAATTTTTCCTTCCACTGTGTCCATATGGCAACTGAAACTCCTGTTATTCTTAGTAGAATTAAAAATAAAACTCGAGCAATAAAGAATCTGTCAGCACATTGCCCGCAATCCAACTACTTCTATTATAAATATTTGCATTGATAATAAATCTTCTAACTTTAACAATAAGTCTACCGATTTCTTCGCTCCTTCATAAATTATCTCGCAAGATGGAAAAAAAATCATGTCAGCCCCGTGCTGACGAAGACAACGAGAAGAAGAGAGGTTAAAGAAGGAGTTAAGAATGTGTATTCAGTTACGTACGGAAGACGGATAATAAATGTTCAATGCGATAAAAATATATAGAGCATTAGGTTCATAGACCTCCATTGAGCCCCCCCCCCCACCTATTCAGTCTGATAGCAGATAGATTGTGGTGGTACGGCCCTTGCTGTTGAGAAAACAATGCATCCGGAAGGTGTATCTAGACGAGACGGAAATAGATCCCACATCCTTTTTATTAGTGCTCTGAGAGACTGGTGCTTCACAGTTTTTATTTATCACCGGGGTAATTTATACTGTCGAGTTATTGTAATGAATTAAGGGGTTATGATATTTTAAATAATGCAGCATACTTTAAAATTTTTATATATATATATATATATATATATATATATATATATTATTAATAAAGTTAATATTAATGTAGATTTGTCTCATAAACTCACTAATTATTGTACAAGTTTGAATTGGTATTTCAGCAATATTTTGGCGATATTATATGTAAAGATATTCCTGGTTCGAGATATGAACTAATATATACATTATACAGCTTAAAATTTATTCTATTATAAAAATGCTATAGAACCCTGTCACAGTTCTAAATTTTTGCCCAACAAACTAACATCAATGAACTATAAAAACAATCACTTATGTAGGTGCACCACCCTACCTACACACACCACATACATATACCTATAAATCCAATACAATCTAACCGGAAGTGTCGTCTAATTCAAGCACGCGCTAATGTTGTAGGTTGGAATCAACTAGAATTTAAAAAAAAACCTTCAACGATGCTAGGGTGACGCGTGGCCGTTAGCAGCGCCGCGGCGTGACCACAACTTCCGGTTTTCAAATGTCCCGTGCTCGAAGAATGCCCGCCTCTATCATTGACTATCCATTCATGTTACTAATGTTCTTGTAAAAATAGTTGGCTATGACTGCGGTCTGTAATGAGACGGATAAAATTGTCCGTGTATGTGTGTGTGTGTAGTGTAATTATTTTCGTGCTTGAAGAGTTTTTGCCGTTTTTTTTTTCTTGCATTACTTTCTTGTTTGAGTCCGTTTTATGTGGTTAAGATAATGTACTTGATGATATGTATTATGTTAAACTTGTGGCGGTCGCTGTTAAAACGAAGATGTTTTTATGAAGAAGTTGTAGATGAAATAACTTTGAAATAGTTTGGATTTATTGAGTTTCTTATGAATAAATAAAGAAAATACATGTAAGAAACTAAAATATTTAGATAATTTTAAAAAGTATGATTACATAGAAATTATTTACGATTTATTTTATAAATAATATAAAGTTAAGTTAATAATTTAAAACAGAAATGTATAAGAAATTATAATTTAAATCGACTCTAATTAATATGTTCAATTAAAAGTTAAATCAATTTGGTAGCGATACGGTTTTCATTTATTTTAATTAAAAAAAAATGATCTTGTTTGGAAACTGATTTTTAACTTAATTTAATTAAAAATATTTGAAAAAATATACCAACTTTTTTTATTAATCTTCTAATATTGATATTTTTAATCTGGAAAAACAAAACAGAACAGTATGTTGAAACGTCGATTATTACTAAAAATTAGTACAGAACTACAACCTGAAGCCGTTTTATTACATTTTCAAATATATTATATTATATAATATTAAAAAAATTTCAATTAAAAAAAATCTGTTAAATACAATAATACTTTTCAAAAACAATGAATTTTGTAAAAAGAAAATACACGTCAACACCAGCGATATTTCTAAACGATTTATCTATAAATAACGACTGTAATTCGATTACCTGAACATGTACTTGTCACAATTCTAAACTAATGACGCAAAACAACAAAACGGAAAATAATTTTTATAAAATGACATTTTTCCAATGCAAACTCAACAAGGCTTGAAAATGCTTATATGAATTCACACAATTGCATTATTTTTCCTCTTCGATTTTCTGATGTAAAAACATATTCGCCGAGAGGAAACATAAAATATAGAAATTTCAAATAAATGTTTGAATAGTAAACGCAATTTTCGTGATTTGAATTTAGGTTTAGTTTTTAGTATTATTTTGTGATTTGAAGCAATATATTAGTAAATAAGATTGAATGCTTATTCGCATGTCGAAATTTATATAAAAATCTTGTTTTTAATGCATAGTATTCGTTCTTATAAAATTAGAAAGAAAAACAATTTTTTTTTCTTTTTTCTGTAACCTAATTTCATGAAACATAATGTTGACTTTTGTCCAAATATACAGGAATCTCATAAACCATAAGAGATAAAATTTTGGTTAAATTTTCTCCATTACTATTATTAGTTATTATTAGTTCTCTAGTTTTCAAATTGTTCATGTAAAAACATTTGCTATAAATAAATACAAATACCAAATTTTTGCATATGTAGAATTCATTAATAACTAAAACAATTAATCATTTCTAGATACTTTATTTTATTATATTGAAGAGCAAACTGAATATTTCGACCGCTTTAGAAGCAAACATATGCTTAGAGATTTATCATATCTCGTGATGTAACGGACGTTTTATCCAGTGTTGTTGATACAGCTGGCCCAAAGAGTTAATTAATGTGTTATTATAAGAACTTTGACGCTTGACTTTATATGGTGCCGACAAGGTGTTGGTAATTTTGTCTGCATTTAAACATATGCAACGCAATCATTGCTAATTTTCGGTTGTCACTCTTTGTTACGAAACAACGGTAAGATCTTTTTGTTTTTGTTATTCACGATACGCATATATGCAAAGTGCTGGTGTAAAAATTAACACTGTATTATTCAACAAGAGTGTAGAAATGCGGTTATTACTCATGAGAAGTTTTGTAATACATTCGAATAAGTAATAATCATTACATATAAACATGATACTATACAGTAGAAAATTGCATTTTTGTATTTAACATAATCAATATTAGTAATCTTCAGGCTTCCACGGCCGGGATACATACTTAAAATATGTGAAAGTAGTTTTTCTCTCGTTTCCTATATATTTTATTATTTTATTTTATAGTTCAGATATTTAAAGAAAATATTACTACTTAAAAACATAAAACTAATAATTAAAATCCTACTTTACTAACAAAGTCAACCTTCACCAAACTTCTCCAATCTAGCCTGTCTCGTTCAAATCGGCTATAAAACATACAGCCGTAATCCAAAATGGAGTCGCAATATTTTGTTCTAAAGCCACTGTGATTTATCCTCTGTAGGAAAGCTACACACACCATCGATTGTTTTAGAGAAGAAATATATACGTTTTGTGCCATTCCAATAAACTTTAAAACAGCCCGTCTCCAAATGTGTGCGCGTCTTGCTTTGTGTGTTAGCACAACGTCGTTATGAACACGGTAAGGCGCCAGACATTTGCATATTTCACACGCCAAGTTTGGAAGGTAGTCGTTGGAGTTTGACTACAAATTGTAAAGTGACGATAAATCGACTTGAATGCATCATACTTTCACTGAATGTCTAACTTAAAGATAGTTGTGTGTATTAGCTTGAAAATTTAACGATTAATCTGCTAGGTAAGATAGAATTCTGATGAATAAAATTATTTTAAAAATGAAATATTTGAAAACTAAATATTGGCGATAACATAATTTTGATAAATCATAACTAATTTAATTTATTTGAATTAAAAATCACTCAAAAATTCTTCAACATCCCAGAAATTTCAACAGAGATGAAGGCACAAAGATTAGTACAGCGTGGAAACCATTATTGCGAAACAGTCAATAAACATTTTGCCTAGGTAACAATAACAGATGTTCACAAAGCATTATATAATACAATTGTAACTATTCGTTGATCCTTTGATATATTTTTGATGATACACTTATCTGCATCTGTGCAATATCACATTACAAATGTTATAATCAATATCTATTTTTTTTTTACTTGGCTTTTTAACTTGGATTTTAACTACATATACCGGGTGACCCATTTTAATGAATCCACTGTAATATATCGACAAATATATGTCGTACAAAAAAATGTTCCGAATAAAAGTTTAATGGTTTTGAGGGGGCCATCTGATCCTGTAAAATTTTAAACACCACCACCCCAAGGGGGTGGGGGACGGGGTCAACTTTGATATCGTAAATGGGAACCCCTATTTTTTACTACAGATTAGGATTCTACATAAAAAGTTATGAAGATTTTATTCAAACAATTTTTTTGAATTCGTGATAGATGACGCTGTAGCCGCAAAAATAAAACAAAACTTTTTTGCTTTGCCATACAAAGACTCACGGTACCCCGTGGATCCCGTTTTTTTTTTCAGCTTGATTAATTTTATTTTTGTGACTACAGCGCCATTTATCACAAATTCAAAAAAATTGTTTAAATAAAATCTTCATAATTTTTTATGTAAAATCCGAATCTGTAATAAAAATAAGGGTTCCCACTTAAAATATCAAAGTTGCCTCCCTGCCCCTACCCTGGGGGGTGGGAGTGCTGAAAATTTGATAGAATCAGATGGTCCCCTCAAAACCATTAAACTTTTATTCGGAACATTTTTTTGTACAACACATATTTGTAAAGATATTGCAATGGATTAATTAAAATGGGTCACATTTTATTTTTGCGACTACAACGCCATCTATCACGAATTCAAAAAAATTGTTTGAATAAAATCTTCATAATTTTTTATGTAGAATCCGAATCTGTAATAAAAAATCGGGGTTTCCATTTAAGATATCAAAGTTGACCTCGTCCCCCACCTCCTGGGTGTCGGGGGTGTTAAAAATTTTACAGGATCAGATGGCCCCCTCAAAACCATTAAACTTTTATTCGGAACATTTTTTTGTACGACATATATTTGTCGATATATTACAGTGGATTCATTAAAATGGGTCACCCGGTATAGAAATATATAGGTTTCAAGTAACAATACGGACATTAAAAGTTATCAGAAAAAAAATAATTTAATTTGTACATATCCTACTTGTAAAATAGAAAATGAGAGTAAAAAATGTCAATAATATTATTATATAATTTTCGTTTTGAACAAGTAACTTCATTTTTGCAATTAATTGTCACAATTTAAAATTGAATCTTAAAATCTTTTCCTTTATATTATTAATATCATCTTTCTAACCAATATATATTTCATTATTGTATATTGTCCTATATATCAGAAAATTTGTTGTTTTTTTTTTAAATAAATAAATTAATAAAAAATTATTTTTTTATTATGTATGAAAATAACCATTAAAAATAAAACCAATATTACAAATGTTCTACATTTAGACTCATTCACACAACTCTACTCATCACGAAATTAGTGTTCTGTTTTAGAACAGAACTAATATATAATTCTGAACCAAACTACTTACTAAATAACTGAAAAAATAATGACAATGTACAATTTTCGTTTTATCAGTTGTTGGTTTTATAACAGCCATAAATTAAAATTATTAAGTTGTTTCAGAATCAATAGCATTACGACTAAAATGTAAAACTAATTTCAAGTTAAGTAAAAAGCGCTAAATTTCCATTTTTTTTTCTTTTTACTAAAAATTTTTAATGAATATAATTGAACATAATAAATATAACATTCATTTGACAACAGCTTTATTTTAACCGGCTTTCATTAATAAAAACAAATACAACATTAAATACAAACGAAAATTAATATACACAGACTATTACGCGAACATTTAATCCCACAAGAACACATGTTGATAATTACCAAAGTGCTTGTACATTTCTCTCGTATCATCCAATCATTTATAATCGTTTTGTACTTGGAACAATTCGAATGCTCTGTTAACTGATATTAACTCCATCTTGCGTTCGACTTTTCCCATTCGGACATCCATTCCAACTAGCTTCATTTAAAATCCATTTATCCACGCTGGAACCATCCAATGGACCATTGAGTTAATTTATTTAAAAGGTCCTTTAACCTTTTCATTCAATTCTCAATTCAGTACAAATTTACTATTAACACTATTAGGCCTGGGTCCGTTGAAGTTAGTTTACAAAAGCGAGATGGATGATTTGATACTATATTAGTTAAAAATAAAAGAGAAACGGAGATGAGAAGAATGGTTTATTGTCAATTACAATCAAAATGAATGATTGATACAATGTGACGTATGCACTTTTCGTGAGCAGCAGATGTTGTCTTTCACACGAATTGTATTGTATTCGTACAAGAGTTGGGATGTGTTACAGGGTATTACAGAATGTAATAGAGCTTGTGTAACTCTTATAAATCTCGGTTTTAATTTGAAGAAGAGGTATTATTTAATTTGTAGTACATCCTGTACTGTTACAGTTTTACAGTAACAGTTTTTTAGAATTAATATCTTGTGTATATAATTATTCGTATTGTTGTCAGAGTAATTTAAATTTGTTTTTAACTATATTATGTCTCGAAGCGTAATTTAAATGCACTGGATGATAAGCCAAAGTATAAAAATATGGTGCATTCAAAACAGAAGTTTTTGTACGTCAAATACTTTAAAAACAAAACAATAATTCAAAAATAATAAATCTTTCAAAACTCATTATATTAAAACAGCTTTTGTTGTTTATTTACTAAACTAAATGTTATTTGTATCATTTTTTTCCTGATGAAGATGTACGTTGAGTATGTCGAAACGTCGATTATTAATAAATAATAATACAGAACTATAGTCTAAAGCCGTTTTATTTTAATAATTCAAAAGTTATTTTAATTTCTTTCTTTCTATATTAATGTAAAATCAAAAAGATATACTACTTTCAATAAACTATAATACTTGATAAAACGTTGTAATAAATTAAGAACACAAATAATAATTTAGAAAATATTTCTACATATTCTACAACTAATATTTCTCAACTTTGGCTGTTGTCAATTATATATCATACGAAATATAAATTAAATTATAATTTACTTACGTCAATTTCATTGTATTATTTCCATTATCAAATTGAAAAAAAAATACACTTACCTAAAACAAAAGAAAAACGAAATTAGTACATGTATAAAAATTCGGAATTAATATACAATAATAATTTATCTACACTGCTCAAAAAAATTAGGGGAACACTTTTTTCGAAACCTGTAATTTTTTAAATAATAGTTCTAGGCAAATTAAATTTGGTATACTTTAACGGCATATATTTAACTAAAGAAAATTATAAAAATAATGTTACATCTCTTAGTTACTTCTAAGTTACACTTAAAAATGTTAATTAATAACGCAAAACAGAATGAAAACGACTGTCCTAATATCGATGACAGTCGGGTTTTCTGTGGATTGGTAAGGTTTAATACAGTGTATGCCCTCCACGAGCACGAATCACTTTCTCACACCTGCGTTGCACGCTTTGCACTAGTCTGCGAAGAGATTCTTAGGGTATGCTTTCCCATTCCTCAATCAGGGCTTGTGTCAGTTTCTGTATGGTTAGTGGTGGATTATGGCGCTTGTAAACACGTCGGTCAAGCTGATCCCAGACGTGTTCAATAGGATTCAGGTCAAAACTTAACGCCGGTCATTCCATGACCTGAATTCCACGTTTTTGTAAAAAGTTTCTGGTGATGCCGGCGGTATGTGGCTTTGCATTGTCCTGCTTAAGGATGAAATTTTGACCGACGCCATATGCAGCAGGCACCTCATGGTCCTCCAAAATGTTTTTGATGTATTTCATGGCATTTAGTCTACCAGAAATCACAACAAGATCAGTTCTGTTATCTATACTGATTCCAGCCCAAACCATTACAGATCCACGACCAAATTTAACTACTTCCTGTATAGTAGCGGTTGCGTAGCGTTTATCAGGACGTCTAGATTCACGTACTCGACCGTCGCAACGAGTTAAACGAAATCTGGACTCGTCTGTAAACAGTACAGGCGTCCAGTGACGAAGTTGCCAATCTCTGTGATCCAGAGCAAACCTCATTCGCGCTGCTTTGTAATACTGCGTAAGGCGTGGTGCGAGAACTGGTCTTCTTGGTTTCAAATTTGCTTTTTTCAATTTGTTTCTAACAGCTTGATCAAAAATTTCTGTTCCATATGCTTGTCTTAGGTCGATTAGGAGGTCTCGTACTGTGGCAGTACGCTGACGTAGAGAGGAAAGGACAAGAAATCGGTCTTAATTTTGAGTAGTTTTTCGATTTCAACCTTGACCACCTCTTCTAACATATTGGCCAGTCTCCCGAAACCGATTCCATAAACGCTGAATAACAGACGAGGAATCTCGAAGGTCTCTGCTAACATTTCAAATAGAGTGGCCATGCTGAATAAGAGCGACAGCACGAGAAACTTGCACTTCACTAAGATGTCTCATTTTACTTCTAATCAACGAAAATTGACAACTGATTTTTTTTTTTTCATCTTTAGTAGGCTTTCATACGTGAATTCATAGCATACTTGACATTTTTTCCATTTTGTTTTGCGTTATTAATTTACATTTTTAAGTGTAACTTAGAAGTAACTAAAAGTTGTAACATTGTTTTTATAATTTTCTTTAGTTAAATATATGCCGTTGAAGTATACCAAATTTGATTTGCCTAGAACTATTATTTAAAAAGTTACAAGCTTCGAAAAAAGTGTTCCCCTAATTTTTTTGAGCAGTGTATTTTGTAAAAAAAGTGAAAAAAAAAAAAATAAATCACAGCTGTACTCCTATACTTCTTTTTCTAATAAAACTATTTTTTGTAACTGTTCTCAAATTAAAATAGTAAAATTTTTAATTTGTATTTCGTATTAAATTTTTCTAAAATTAATTTTGATTAATTTTTTAATTCTAATTGCATTAAAAAAATATTTATTACAACAATTAAAAAATATTTTTATTAAATTTATGTGATAGTGAATTGCTTAATTTAGTATACATTTACAAATTTGTCATCTAACATTAAAAAATACATTTTCAGTATTCTTATTTTAATCTCATTTATTCATCAAGAAAATGCAATATTTAATAAAAAAAAACCTTATGTACCTACAAAAATAACAAATACATTAGAATTGTAGAGTTGATGAATGGCACTTTTACAATTACACCCTAATAGTATCGACTTTATAATTATTTATTTCAAAAACATGTATCCAACACTTTAGATATCATTTAAAATAAAACAGAAAATACAAAGTCCAATTTTTTGCACGACAAACCTTGAAACTTTAACAAAATAAATCGCTGTAAAATATTTCTGTCAACATTCAAATAATATAGACATATT
Organism: Clivina fossor; assembly: GCA_963966155.1. Lineage (NCBI taxonomy): Eukaryota > Metazoa > Arthropoda > Insecta > Coleoptera > Carabidae > Clivina > Clivina fossor. Next base: position 6,475,267 of record OZ014565.1, on the reverse strand, counting down.
TGGAAGCTGGGAAACTTCTTATACCATTTTTTCCACATACACTATAGACAGAATGATTCATATTTTGTATTCAGAAAAATCTGAAGCAGCTATGATACACATCTGTGTCGTGCAGTTCGTTTTTTTTTATTTATTTTTTTAAACGCCCTACAAACGTAACTTCAGCACATATGTACTATAAAATCTGTGAAATAAAAAAAATGTTTGGTGGGTTTTTTATGCTTGGCAAGGTCGTCCACAAACACATCAGTTTTTTTGATGTGTTATTAAAGTAGGCGGCGTAATTATAAATATATAAAATGGTGTGCAAAAAAACTGAAATGCGGGATCCGTGGTATTTATTTGAACTTCCGGTAAAAAGTTAAAGTATTTGAATTATAAAAATGTTACTATGAATAATATACGTTAAAATTTCTGCTTTTGCAAATGAAATTAAAAATTTCTAATTTAAAATGTTTTTTATTTAAAAAAATATAAATAAAAAATGTACTTATTTTATGTATGTTTGTTTAGGACTTGTTTGAAATATATAGAGTATGTTATTAAATTTGAAAATATCTAGTACTTGTATATTTTAATTTTAAAACAGCATATATTAATTAACATATTTTTAAATAATATTTGATTAATTTAATCCTTTAATGCATCTTGATAAAATTTCAGTAAAATGGAAAAAATATACTATAACGTCAATTATATTACTACTTTTTTTTACAGTTGTTAAAAAAACTCTATTTTACTGCATTATTTTTAGAGTGTAAAATATTTGTTTATGGTGCAAAAAAAAAGTAAAAAGTGAAAAAAGTGCCGTAATGTTTCATTATTTCACTTTACCATTCACCAAATGAGTACAAAGAAAAACAATTGAAATAAGTGTCAGCGTTAGAAATGTTAAATTTTAGATTTATGTTTTGATGTTTATATTTCTTCTTTATAATCCTAAAAAATTGTTATATGAAACTCATGCACAAAGTACTAATTTATTCACTTGTTTCATAAATTACTATTTTTTTTTGTTTAATATATAAAATATAAAAAATACAAAGCGCTAAACAATTAAAATTTTTGGTTTAATAAAAATTCATCTTTTTCTGTAAACAACTTTTGAAATAAATATTGAAAAAAAAATTAATAATGTTGAGCTTTTTAAAAATATAGCTATAACATAGAACAGCATAAAGAAAAAAGTTTCATGGATAACTTAAAATCTCAGAAACAAAAACACAGTTGCTGGTCCAATCTGACGCTCTGACGAAAATTTTGTGTCATTTAGCCTTTCTCTTCGGTATAGATAACAGAACGCCGGAAAAATATGTAGGCAAAAATGTTTCGTAGAATTCGAGAAAGAAATGGACCATTTCAGATGACAGAATTTCGTTTATATGACCCTTATGTTTTTGACAGTTCAATTCACAATTTGAAAAAAATTTGTTTCGTCTTGGCATTCTCGATATAAAACAAAATATTTCGTTTTCAGTTTTTTACAGACACAATACAATAAATAAAATTTAAAAATATATCTAACATATTTTATATTTTTAATTTAAGAAACAATTTCAATTAATAATACTTTTTTCAAATACAATTATGTAAAAATACAATTCAATAATAAATGATATATTGTAATTATTTTTAAGGCTTTAGCCAGAAATAATGTTTATTGTCACCTTCAAATAAATGTTATTATATTATTTGTAAAATACAATTATTAAATAATAATATTAAAATATTTGTCAAGTTACATGAATTAATATAACAATTTTAAATACTTTCCATGTTACTTTTTTTTTTAATTTAGAAAAATAATGAAATATCATACACGAAAAATTGTGCTTTTATATGTTTTATAAAAAGTTAGATTGTTTTTTGTATTCTAAAAGTTACTTTTACGACTAAAAAAAAAGTTCCTTTATAATATCCAATTTTAATTTAAAGAGTTTGTATCTGAAAAGTTGGTAAAAATTTGAAATATTTTATTTTTTATTGCAATTATATATATATATATATATATATATATATATATATATATATATATATATTTATATTTATATTTATTATATGTGTCTCACATCAGTAAGTTTTTAAAATATTACTCAAAAATTAGTGAGCAATCACAACATTATATCATTGAATATCTAAAGCATTAGGACTGTTGCTAATTATTACTATGTAATAATATATTATTACTTGTGTAATTTATGTAGATTCTGGAATACCACTCTATACAAAAAAATAAAAAGCAATTTTACCAAAACATATACTTTAGTCGTTTTATAATTTGAATATTTTTACATTTCTGCACTCGTACCTTTCAAATTCAAATTTTCTTTTACATATTTCCAAACTAAACCATAATCTCCGAGACTTTTAAAACGGCGTCTAACATCTTTTAAAACACACACACACACATACACACATACATACGATATATTTAAAAGGACCAATGTCTAGGGAGCCTCTTCAACATCTCTGTCAGTTCGCCGAAAGATAAAGAAACGCAGACTACTTGACCAACTTGAACACGAAACGAAAAAGAATCCGACCGACAGATAGACGCACACGTAGATGTGACTTTAAAACACGCCTCGTTCGCCTAACCTTAACCCAAAAGTGTACTTTAAACATTTCCACCCCGCTACTTGAACCCAGCAGTAAGAAGCTGTATGGGAAACTGAACATTTCAGCTGATCTCTCATAACGTGCTGGTTGTTGTTTACCTTTGTTCCAAGAATATGAAACTGTAGACGCTGATGAGGTCTTTACACTGTACTGGAAGCGATTAACGCAAAGGAAGACGAAGAATACAAAAAGAGAAAAAATTAACAACCGAACGCTGTAAATTATTTACACTGTTGAATTTTAAAATATCGTTTTTATTTTTTCTCTTTCGCTGCAGCACTGAGTAATAACGTATTTATTTAGTCTGAATGAATGAATGAATGAAAGTTATGTTTTTACTTTAAATATTTGTCGAGGTTCTTTTGTGGCATTATACCGACTTAAGAAAAAGTGAGATGGATTACCTTTTATGTACTGTAATTGCAGAAAAGGTTAAAGCTTTTAATGTTATTTATAATTAATATTACAAAACATAAAAAGTAAATTGAATAAATATATTATAAAAAAAAAAATAAATACATAAAAACAATACATTATACACGTACCTACGTATAAGGTAACAAAAACAACATACCGTTTAACAAAATTTTCAATTGTCTTTTCCTGAAAGAATTTAAAAGATACATGAAGTATATTATACAACAATTATATTTTTACCATTTTACATTCAAACGTGAGAAATTGAAAAAACTCTAAAAGTGAAGTTAGAAGAAATGCATGTTTTTCTCTCCACATGCGAACTTTATTTACAAACCAGAAAAACATGAAAGGAAAAAATTTTGAATTACAACATAGTTTCAGAATTACTTCAAGTTACCTAATATGGTAACTACCGGTTTCATGTATATATTGAATAAGCATTTTAAAATTTCGCCGTGAGAAATAAAATACAATGTAATTATATTTATGGATTACGATTTAATATAACTGTTTATTTTCAATTGACGATTAGAATTTTGATCCTAATACGTTGATTTCAAAAGAGTTATTAATATTATTGTTTTTATATTTCTATTATCGCCGATATTTTACGTATTTATATTGCATTGTATTTGAGAACGGAAAATTTACTGATTAAAACAATATATTTTACTGTTTAATAATAGTATTGATTTGATATGTTTATGGCTTATTAAAATTATGAGAAAAATCCAGTTAATTTGTTAATCTCAGCATGAGGAAGCTTTCTGTTCACATTATAAATTTTTTTCAAATCGGAACATATGCTTCAGAAAACTGATCATATAGTTTCTTATCAATCTTTACTTGCATAATCAATAGTGTACTGCTTATAGTGGGTTTCGAACAAGAGACCTTTAAGGTCCAAGTCCGAAACGCCGAACATAAATGACATAGTTTCTATAAAAATATACAAAATTTACAAATATGTCATCGAAAATCAAATTAGTAGTAATTTACTTTAAATTATTAATTAATAAAACGTGGGGTATGTGGTGTAAATAGGAGAGATCGGGTACAAAATAGATTAGTGTATGATGAGTGTGAAATTGAAAAAAAAATTGTAGCAAAAGTTGGTATTAGTCAGTTAAGATGGTTCGGACATGTTGAGCGAATGTCTAATGATCGTTTGGTTAAAAAGATTTATTTGAATGATTTTGATGGTATACGTTTGCATGGACGTCCGATGAGTAGTTGGAGTGGTATGATTGAGTGTTTTGCGTGAGCAAAAGTTTACAAGTAGTAGGAATAAAAGAGCATGTATGAGAGGAATTATGAATGTGGATGAAGCGAAAGTTGCTTGTTTGGATAGAAATGTTTAGAGGCGACTGATTTCGGAATGATGAAAAGAGTTTGTGCCACACCCTTTTGGGTACATGGCGTGATTGTGTATGTATGTATAAAACACTAGAGCATTATTTCACCAAAAATATAAAAATAAAATAACAAATTCTGGGATTATGTGCAATGTTTGACAATTTTTATAAAATGTAAATCATTTTATTATTGCTTTAATTTATTTTACTTAATTTTCTTACTTACTATTTCTATTTATTAATTAATTAATTTCTTATTTATTAATTTGCTTTACTTACTTTAATTTAACGAAAAGTTTTATAAATGAGTTAGTACTCGTATTAACTTCCTTATATACTAAATATTTTGTTTTTGCTTAAATTGCCATTAATTAGTTAAATAAAATAAATTAATGGCAATTTAAGCAAAAACAAAATACTTTAACGTAATATAATACGCCATGCGTAATTAAGAATATAAAAATATTCCTTATATATTTATTTCAGCATCACAAAATAATTCTTCTCTTCAAAACAATAAAGGATAAACCACACATAGCACAAACTTTTTTTCGCCCATAGACATGTTCTACCTACAAGAAACTTTTAAACCATCAACTCTATACCGAGTATATCTCTTCACGTTCCATATTCTCATAGTCGGGAGAAAAGAGATACATCCAACGCTTTTAACACGAACCAAATGCCCGGCCCCACTCGCCGCAGTGGTTCCTAGTCTCAAGTCCCACTCTGCCAAGGGAATTCTTGTATCGGCAGACTCTCACATCATTGCACCTTGTCGTCGATACGAGAGAGGTCCATAGACAAATACCAAATTGTGCTACTACCTGAGCCGAAAATATCGATTGTCTCGAAGGCCCGTGGAACAGGTTTCCCAGCAATAGTTGAAGGCCTGGTGAACGGTTCTCGGTTTCGCTTTTGGGATACTGGGATACCCGATGGGAAGTTATGAATAAACAGCGGAAGTACGCCTGGGGGGAGTGGCGGGGGTTATTTCAATTGAGGGGTGAACTGGGAATTTGAATTAGTGGTTAATTTGCGATGGAAATTTGAGTTTCTTATTAGCACTTTTGGGTAGATCTAGATTAATTGACAGTTGCTGTGAAATTAAAATGTATTGTAGAGCAGTAAATTTGTATTAATTTGCACAATTGAACAAATATAGCAAATATAATAGCTTTCCTGTTGCATAAACATTTTATTTTGTTTATAAATAGTAAAGAAAAAGTTAAAAATAATTTTTAAGATTAAAAAAAAGAGTAATTTTGCTTCTTTAAACTTCTATAAGATTTTTTGATAGTAGTAGTAATAAAGTAAAAAGTCAAGATTTATTTTTAATATATATATATTTTATTATATCAATTTTGATTTAATTTTTCTGTTTTATTGCTTTTTTTAGTTTCCCAAAAATATTTTAAATAATAACAACTTCTACTTTACAAACTAGTATTAGATAAACTGTAAACATTCTCAGAATAGTAAAATAGTTTTAAAGCTTCTCCATTAAATTTTTTATTTAAGATTTCATAAATTCGCTGCATTTTACGCTAATGATCTTATAGATGCAATTAGTTTTTATGCATAGAAATAATTACGTTTAAAATAAATTCAAATTTCTCTGAAACCATAATAATGCTAGTAATCTCATTAAATAAATTTAAATATTATTTCCACTGTCGCTGAATATGCTAGCATGTAACATCTGAGCATTTTCACTCTAAAGATTTTTACAAAACAATAAATTATAGCCAAACTGCCTTTTTATAGCGTAAAAGTACAAAATTACAGTATCATTCGTTGTTCCAGGAAAACTTAACGTTTACAACATTATTATCGTGTTAATAAGAAGTTATGTGGAAGTTAATTTTGCGGATAATAAAATTAACATTTTGCCCGAAGCCGCATGAGATTTACAATACATCCATCCCTACTAGTGGGATTCTAAACAGATCTGTATTGTAACAGAATATTTTGTCTTTCTCTAATTCCTCATTCATTAGACAAAGATAAAATATTCTGTAACTGTACAGAATCTCTTCACAAATTGAAACCCAATAATTTTGCTGGTGACTGAATTATATCATAACGAGTTATAAAACAAGAAACCATTTCATTAACATAACCGAAAAAAAAATTTGATTCAATTAGTATTATCTGGTCTCATTTAAATTTCTCTGAGAGAGAAATTACCAATATTACGTTTATTTCGTGTTGTAGAACTTAAATAAGCACTTTTTATTTACACTAATAAACGATGTATAATGGTTATAATTGGAATAAGAATTTCTAATAATTTTATGATAACAAAATTTACCTGGTTTATCAAAGTACAAGTTTTAAATAGAATATTTGCAAAAGTGAATTTTTAATACATAGTTATTTATTTTATTACCTAGTAACTTGTTTCTATGTTCTGTTTATTTACTATAAATGTCATTTGCATCATTTTTCCTGATGAAGATGTACATTGAGTACGCCGAAACTTAAATTATTAATAAATATTAGTACAGAACTACAATCTAAAGCCGTTTCATTTTAACATAATGAGTTCTGAAAGATTTTTTTACTATTTTAAAAACTTTACATTAAATTTTTGTATTATTTTATTAAAACTCGACGGTTCGATTAAGTGGACATGAATTATCATCAATGTTAGCAGTATAATTTTACATGTTAAAATGCCATGCTCTAGAGTCGCGGTATAATAAAATAACTTTATTTTATTTTCAATTTTATTTTTAGAATAATAAAGAATTTAAATTTTAACGAATACTACCACAAATTGTTTTTGATTGTCGTTTGTTTCTGAAAGACGTCTTTCAACTGCTTTTTTGTTGTCAGTTTTCGATGCAGACGAAACAATAAACGCAACATAAATTACAGAGCTTTTAATTTTGTTTCGAATGTACCTATTTTAAGGATCTGTTAGTGTGAACTTAAGTACCGTTTAAAATTGGGTTCGTTTAAAAGATCAAATTGAACGAGAAAAAACAAATGCTTGTGGGGTTGAAACCAATTTAATGGAACTACACGTTAATTTTTACTGCCTTAGCCATTTCATTTTAACTAGAAAACAAAAAAGTAACAAATAATATTTTATGTACTTTTGTTAATTACCAAATTCTATGGATTTTAATTTTTAATTTTCTATGCATACGTACATATCGTGAAACAATGAACTAGTATTTGAATAACAATAGTAGGTATCTTTAATCAATTTTGATACAATTTTATACAGATCTCATTTTTCTAATTCAACAGTGCACAACAAAAAGATTTTATGTATATATATAAAAACACAAATTTATTTGTAAATTCAAAAATGAAAATGATATATGTACTTATGTATATTTTAACTTCCTAAATTTATTTAATTTTTTCAATAGTTAGTATAAAAACATAAAATTGTCTACAATTTTTTATAAAATAAATAATAAATTAATAAATTACTTAATATAGTTTTTATTTTTTATATGTTAATCGACGTGCTTTTGTTCTCTTTTTCAAAATATGTCATACATATTTTTTAAATATTTTAGGCTCACATTTCCACATTTTTTGTTTATGTAAAGTGCTTATATTTTTCACTTTAAAATAAATTTTTATTTCTACCTTTTATCAAATATGAATAGTATTTCGATTTTTGATACATTTTATTATATCTAATATTATAAAATTCAAATAAACTAATTAAAATTGCTTAATAAGTAATTTTAAGTAAATGTCAAAAGTAATTTTGACAAAAATCACTTATACGGGCCTTAGTCTCTATAATTTGAATTGCCGGGTGAAAATAAAAAAAAAAATATTATTTAAGTTCAAAGAATTCTATAAAACAATAGTAATAACGAAATTCGACTATAGTCGACAGCTCCATTATAAAATAAATTAAAAAACATTTTAATTTTTTCGAAAAAAGAACTATATAGAAACTAATGCCACGTAGAACAAGTGTTAAACACACAAATACACAAACAGTATTTTGTATCCATGCATTTTAGTAAAGTGCACTTAAGATATGAGAGTATGAGCCCGCATTTTGAATACAATGAACAACCGAGCGGTCGAGGGAGGGTGAGGCAGGTGGGAGTATAAACATTACACGACCTCGTAACCCAGCCCACACACTTTCCATTCATAATGGCCATGATTATACCGTGCGTATACAAACCGAAAAAAAATATAATCGAAATAAAATATTTCATAATGCAGAAAATTCTAAAAAAATTTCGATAATCGTTACGCTGATAATATTTCAGATTCTTTTTTTTTTTCAATTTCACTCTTTAAACCAAGGTTTTGTTGCGTGTTTTGTTTTATTATAATTAAATTTGCTATTAAAGGTTTTGGCTGGAAAATTTATATGCGAAGTACACGCGTGATGGTTATTGCAAATATAATGGTTTTACTATTTATGGATATTGCTTCAAGTGGTTATAGGAATACAAAAAATTTTAATCGAATTTTGTACAAGTAATTTTAAGCACATATGCAGTTGCTTGCTTGTATTATTATGATTAATTTATTAATTTTACGTATAATTAAAAACATTAGACATTCATTAATTATCTTAGAAGCCGGTTGCATAAAACGTTTTGTAAGTTAACTCTCTAGTTAGCTTACCAATCGACCAATAAACTCATTAACTAATTGATTAATTTAATAACGTTGTCACTAGCAAGAAATGAAATAATTGTTGAGAAATAAACTCCTTGAGACTGTATCTACAACTAACATCAGATTATAAATAGTAAAAAATGAGTGGAAATTAAATGGAACAAGAAATAAATAGAATGTTGGAGCAGTACAAACTACATTCAATGCAGCAATCTTACTTTTTTTTATTTTTAACATTTGGGAAAAGTTATAGTAAGATAATATTAAAATAAAAAAGCTTCAAGTTGAAAATTCTGTTTCATTTTTATATTAAAATTCAAAAATATAATTTTTAACCTAAAACATTTATATTTTAGTATAGGTAATGAGATCTGAAAATTTTTTTTACTATATTAAGGTAATATTATTTGTATAAATTACTAACAACAAATTACATGTAATTTAAACACATAGGGGAAATCACTTGTACAATCTGATGTACAAAATAACTAAAATCTTTGTAAAATTCTCTAAAATTACTTAAAATCTTATTAAAATCCCTTTAAATCATATTAAAATCAATTAACAATTTTCTTAAAAACATGTAAAATTTAGAGTAAAATCTTCACGGTCTTAGAAATTACGTACAATATCCATAAAATCATTACATTCTCAACAATCATATTTAAAATTTGTACAATCTGGTGTACAAAATTCAAAATCATTTAATATCATATTAATTTAAAAAAAACCTAAATACAATAGATTTATACTTTACATAGTACAATAGCTAATGCGGTTTTAGCTTGTCCAAAATAAATACTGAATATTTCCCAGGAAAAAATCATTGTTTGCTTTCGTATTTTGTGAACACACTCTAATAATGTTTGTTTTTGAAATATTTACCCAAATCATGTTTGAAGTAATTACGAAAATGCTAAATTTACAATGTACATATTACGAAATATATCGATAGGGTACACGTATTTTTAAGAAAAACTTTAGTTTCAAATTTACTATAATTTATTTAGAAAATGCATTAAATTAAAAATATATCTAACATTTACTCAAAAATAGTGAATATTTTATTTACTTAAATCCTATTTATGATACACAAACAGATTAAAATGTTAAACTAACATCCTGAATATCAGGAATAAATTTTTATAATCAAACAGAATTTTTTTATTGATATTTAAATAACATAATATAAAAAATATAAATATGTATACAAAATTGAAATATAAAAATATATATAATATGTGCAACATTTTAATCTATAAAATAAAAAAAATGTATAAATATTACTATCTCAAAAAGTCAATATAAATGTGTGAAGATAGCAAATCTATTTTAGAATTTTGTAGATGGTTTCACGTTGATTTGCTAATGGAATTTTACCACTCTACAATATCTAGTAAAATTCAAAATTCTTTTTTCTTCAAGCGTATCATAATATGAATATTATGTTATCATATTGTCTATGTAGAAAGAGATAATTATGTTACTTGTGCAATAAAAATTAGTATACTACATACACAACTGATGGCAGCACTAAACATAACTTCAACATCAAGTGTATTTAATCTGACATCTTCAACGGCGATTATATTGAGAAAAATATTACGTCAATGTAAGTTAATTGACATTGCATTGTTTATTTTCGCTTGAATTTTAATTTGATTATTGAAAATTTATCAAGAAGTGCATGAAATGCAATGTGCGTACTGCCAGGGTGGTCAGAATCAGACAAATCTACATGTTAAATTTTTTTAAATATTTCATTAAGTGCCAACCACCAAATTATACAATATTTACACTTTTGGCCGAAGAAATATATAGGTAAATGTATTTAGTGTAAAGTAAACTAAAATTTAAAATCTTTAATATCTTAAAAGAAGAATAAATAGAGTTTTGAAATAAACATTCTACAGCTCTATATTTTTATTTCTAATCTGCGCATATTAAGACATTCAATATTAAATCATAAATATCATGTTATCTGAGAAGTATGCTTTATCAAATGATTGTCACCACTGAGGACAGTAGAAATTTGAATTCAACTACAGATCGACTACTAGTAGGTAAGGCTTTCTTTTCCGCCCGTTTATTTACACTAAAATGTAAATTTGTTAAACGAAGAGAAACCCTTTAGGTGTGAAAAGGGCTTCAGAAATAAGTCAGGTGCAAATTCTCAGAGTTTGTTATTGTTCGTGAAGGGGTGTTTAACCTGAAATACTTTTCAGGGAAACGTGAAACTTTTGTTTGGTTATTATTTCATTGTATTACACTTTCATATTAGAGCCTAAATTGAAGAGGTATTAGAAAAAGGTTTGATGTTTAAAGTGATGATAAAATTTTTTGGGAATTTTTCATCTATGAAGATAAAAGATAATGTATACAATTTTCGTCTCTTCTCGCAAATAAGACATTGAAATATAAATGTTTACCTTGTATTTTGCTTGCAGTTATATTATGAAGTAATTCAAATTTAATTTTAAAAATATTTAATTTTTGTTATCAGTAAGTCTTACTTAAAATTATCTACATTATGCAATATATTTCAAATGTTTCATTAATTTCTAAAAAATTAATAAAATATGAACTTTTATCTTTATTATAATTAGAAAATAAATTAATAATTAACAAAATTATTACAGTTACTTTTCAAAAAAAGTTTATTTATAAAAATTTATTTTTGATTGTAATTTTAAAGTTTACCAAAATCAAGTTCATTGACCGCCAGTATGTAAACAAACGTAAAGAAATTCAAGTTCAATATTATATTTAAAAATAGTGAAAATTTATGTTTATTTATATAATTAGCTAAATTTAAACACTTAATACTATCCATTTTTTATTAATAATTTTAAATAATGTTTCTAAATAATGTTTATATAAACATTGAATTTTTCAGTCTTCTAATCAAATTAGATTGAAAAATGACATATACAATTTGATCTAATATAGTTGGACATTTTTTCTAATTTGTTGTATAATTATACAGTTAGAATCACGGATAATGTTATTGTAACAGCCACGGCAAAAAGAATTTGTAAAATTCAGTTATCAATTTCGCAAAGAATGGACCGGATATATACGACTACATAGAAAAAACAGAGTTTATAGTAATCATAAATTCGGTTTATGTTATCAATTTTTTCTTAGGATTGTTTTCATCTTGTTCGTGCGTTTTTGTTTATTTAAATTTAATTGAAAAAGTTTTTGTTTATTTTTTGTTTTGTTTTTAGTTTATTGCATAATTTATTTACTGTTTATTTTTACAAATTTGTAGTTAATAAAGATTCGTGTTTGACGAAAACTAATTTCAGTATAATAAAAAGAATTTATGCCACACCCATTGGGTATATGGCGTGATTGTGTGATTGTAATCATCTAAATCCTAGGGCATTTTGCCTAGTAAATAATAAAAAGATATACGCGCAAAATAATTTTTAATTCAAGCTGCATCGGCTTCATAACATGGCTACGTGTACACGTTGTAAAAATAGTTGTTATTCATCGCATATGTTTGTGTTTTGAATGGAGAATCTAAATCTTTTGTCGGTGCAATCATGCGGTATTGTATATTTAGAGTACGTTTTGGTTGAACGCATACATAGTACACAGTTCGATGCATTTCGGGCCAAACGGTTCGGTCGACCCAGTTTTGCCCACGAGGGGTTCACTCATAGTCAGAGGAGCCAGGAGATTTTCGCCTATTGACACGTGAAGGAGAGGGCTGGATGTGTTCTTTACCGTCCCCATTTGCTCGCTTGCCTGTGTTTCTGTTTTGATAAGGATTAAATGATTCGCAAACCGAATTATTCATTTAATATTATTATTATTATTGTTCAGGAAATTGAGGTTAGTTACGAAGACGTAATTTGTGGTTATTGTTGATGAGTTTGTTAATTATGTTTGTTGTGTTTTGATAATGTAATTGTACTGAATTGAAATGTTGAAAATTATAGTTAATTATGCATGAGAATTTTTTTCTAGAAAAAATGTTACTCATGTCTAAATAAATAATTAACTGATAATCCCCCCTCCCTCTGTAAAAAAATGTTAAAGTAAAGTTAAAACAAAAATTCCAGAATTTATTACAACGTTTATTATATTTTATAAAATGTTTATTATTTTTAATATTTATAAATCCCACAATTTTTGTTTTGAATTACTTTTATAATTTTATTTTTATAGAACAAACAAATAATCAATTTCCTTCAATATGTTAAAATAAAAATTTATTATTAAATTAATTTTCGAACTTTTTACTCTATTGAATTTTCTGAGCTAGTATGCGGTGGTCAATGGTCCGATTCTGACTGGCCTGGATGGGTTACTCTTTTCAATTTCTGTTGTAGGTACAGTGAAAAATTTTGAAATCAAAAATTCATCTATTATTTTTTTATCACAGATCATCACAAATCACAGGATAATCATGTAGAAATGCATTGCGCTTAAAGATGATAAATTTAAACTAAATATAACCGTAAACTTGAAGGGCTGAACATCTGCAATGGGTGTCCCCCTGCCCATATTGTCAAGTGCACCCGAGTTCGGGACACATCAATTGCGTCCCGCGGTCAGAAAACCCAACTTTTATATTCCGAATTGCGTCCCGGTCAGTTTAGCGGATACCTATCTACCTGCTACCTACGGGTACACGAATTTCGTCCCGCGGCCGGGTTCTAATCTTTTACAAAATTTTATGATGACCAAATTGCGTCCCGGTCAAGCTAGTAACTTCGTCCGGCAGTTCAGAATTCTGGTTATGAGATTAAGGTCTACCTCACACAGGTAGCGGTTTCTGACAATACCATCAAAGTAATTTGCTGAGAAATTAGATGTCTTTGGCAATACCGAATATCTGTAATACTTTGTTTCGTTTTTCGTTATTGGCATACCTATTTAGAAATACATAAAGATATTATAAATCACCACCTGGAATTTCATGATTTACAATGATTTACAATGTAACAATAAAAATCTGTTTTACAAATTTTTCATAATTGTATACATTAACTTTATAGGAGTATATTATTTATTCAATCCCTATGCATTTTATTTAAAATATGTATTTTCTACAAACTTTTTTCAGGAATTAGACAAATTTATTACGGAACAACCTTTATAACATTGCTTCAAAAAAATTTGAAATAAATAATAATTTTGCAAAAATATTATAAAGTATTGTTTTATGATTTTCATTATTTTATGAAATGAAAGAATAAAGTGTTAACATATGGAAACTAGAAATATATTATTGGGCTTGATATAAAAATTTTATACTAGGTGACAGGTAGGTAGGTAGCAGGTGGAGTTACAGTAACCCTAGTAGCTAGGTATCCGCTAAACTGACCGGGACGCAATTCGGAATATAAAATTTGGGTTTTCTGACCGCTGGACGCAATTGCTGTGTTCCCTGTTTAACTTGACCGGGACGCAATTCGGTCATCTTAAAATTTTGTAAAAGATTAAAACCCGACCGCGGGACGCAATTCGTATGTGCCCCCCGAGTTAATTGTAACAGATCGCATCGGAGAGGCGTTTCCCTCTTTGTACCTACTCTATAAATATAAGCCAGAATATAACAACTGTCTTTTTTACGCACATGTGTTTGTAGTTTTATTCTGTTATTTAAAAAAAAAAGAACTGACAGCATTGTTTGCTAATAGAAATAAAAAAAACGCATGCAAATACGTTATACCTTTTAAACACATGTTTCATCAATTTTATTATTATTATTTTTCATAATAAATGCACTTTTCATTTGTTTAAATGCAGCGAACCATATCCAGCTCTTATATTGTCAATGAATGCAGAAAAACTGGATTGGTGTTTAAAAGTGGATAATAAAAATAATTATAATGTTTCACAAATTTATTTATTTTATAACATGAAACTCATTTTATACTTTTTTTTAGAATTTTCTATTTTAGATTTGTTTTACATCACAAAGAAAAACGGGGAAACTTAAAATTTGAAAAAAGAGCAAAACACTAAAAATAAATTTTTTAACATTGTTTATTTAAAACAAAATATTATTAGGTTGTAGTTCTGTATTTATTACGACGTACTTGACGTACTCAACGTACATCTTCATTATAATCATGTGAAAAATATCAAAACTTTTTCGAAAAATGTCATAACCTTGACGAAAATTTTAAAATATTTTATCATTTTTTCCTAATAAAGATGTACGTTAAGGATAAGTACGTCTAATCGTCAATTATTAATAAAAATTAATACAGAACTACAACCTAAAGCCGTTTTATTTTAATATGATGAGTTCTGAATTTTTTTACTATATTGTTTATTTAATAAATTAAGTACCTACTCAATTAGATTGTCAGCTGTTTTTAAATCGCCTTATTTACTGGTCAGTAGACAGTTAAACTACTTTATTAGGCTGAAATTTCAGGGGATCGATCTTCTGTATTATAAAACTAACGAAAATATTTTAGAAAAGTAATTATTTAAAAATAAATTTAAAAAAAGTAAATGTACTATAATCACGTAATAATTTTATAAAATTCCATAACATTTTTTTTTAATATTTCGTTATATTTTTTAAAAAGTTTTATAAATACCCACAGAAGTAAATCTTTTAAACTAGACTGGGCTATATTTAAAAAATCAATTTTAATCTTCTCTTAAAGAACTTGTCTAAGAATGTTTAATTAAACTTTTAATCTGATTACGAGTAAATGAAAATATTTCATCGATAATCCCTACCAGGTTAATAAATTGTTCCTTTTATAATTTAACCATAGGATGATTTTATATTTATGATTAAGTTGCATCGTCATATGTTTATTAAACAAATTGTAATTTATTTATGCTACTCACTGTCTTTAATGATGAACAAAATAAAATGACACGTAATTTTGTTTGATAATTATCATGACAAAGTCATTGCAATATCAAATTATTAAAGTTGTAAAAAAACAATTCGAAGAAATATTATTACATTAAAATAAAAAATTCTTTAAAACCAACCATCACCACACTTAAACAAAATAGTTTATAATGGAAAAATTGTTTTTGAAACAAATAAAAACGTGTCACATTACTTTAACAGTTTCATCATTCATTTACAATTTATTATAATCATAAAAACATAAGTAATATTGCAAAAATTGAAAAATTATAAAGACTTAATATGTCTTTTTTATTTAAACATATTAAAGCAAAAATAAAATTTTCTATAAAGTATGTTCAATGAACTGCAATTCCGAAAAAAATAACTCCCTTTATTTTCAAAACAAACCAATCCGATATTGAATAATTAATATTGATTTACTGATTAAATTCTGATTAGAGTAAAATTGCCGGAAGTATGTACCTAATTTCCATTGTAAGTTTGGATTTTTGTATAATATATGCGGCATTGACTACATTGATAAATATTGTATGGAAAATATTTACATACATACATTTATATTGGTATTACAGTTTATAGATTCATTATAGGTAACTATAATTTGCGTAGTCCCAAAATAGAAAAAAATATAGTTAATAGATTTATTCACATACTACATTGGCAAGCATTTAGTTTATTTTATTTCGTTATCAAAAATATAAAAAATAAACAAATATCTAAAATGTGATTTACTACCAAAAAAATTATTTATTCTGTAATTATTATTGAAATATATAATTATATTTTTATCTAATTTCATGTTTGGTTAATTCAAATAATTACATTATTTTTTAAATGTCATATATGTATCCTCGTCTATTATTATAATAATATGTTTCTTGTACCTGTAAAAAATTGTCCTTAATTTTTTTTATGGTTATTGTAAATTGAAAATATAATTTAAGATTATTAAATATAAGTCAAAAAGTCCTTTTTATAATAAATCTGTGTACCTTAAAATTGAAAATTAGTCCAAACTTCCATATCAAAATAATGAATCACTGTTCTTATTATTATATTTCTCTAGCAAAATTCCAGTACATATTTGGATGCAGCAAACTTACTCTATTCTACATTAAAACACAATTCTTCATCTATATTTAGGCAAAGAAGCCAACGAGCACAAGCAGATAAAACATCGAGAAAAGTAGATTGTAAGCATCAAGCATATCTTCAAACCGTGGTACTACATACTAACAGCCTCATCTCTGATTATTTACTTCCGGATTTCTAAACAAACTGTGCTTGCCAGAAGAGCTCGAGTTGTACGTATGTGATTTTATGGCTTATATCAAAGAAATGCTTACCTCGCGTAAAAGAGCAAGCACCTGTATATACTCAGGAAAACATGTTTGTTTTTTAAGTAGGTACCTAAGTATGCAATGTTTTCTCAAGTGTGATGTGAGTCATATTTTAAGAGCGGCTCAAGAAAAAGAAAAGCAGTCAGTTGAATATATAAAAACAAAATCAAAAATTTTTAAGTGATTAATAAATATTTAAAAAAAAATCTGTTTTTGAATGTATCAGTTTATTTGTTTAGTCCTGCTTTTATGACAGTTACGTTGTTTTAAAATCGATATTAGTTAATACCGATTTTAAAACTAAGCTCGTTATTAAATTAAAAAAAAAATTCTATTAGCAGAAGCCAAATTTGCCTGCCTACTACTATTTTTCTAAATTGCAATTTAGAATCTACAGTATAAAAAAATTGTGCACATATTTTTTTTATAAAATTTATTTACCATATGCGTCAAAAAATTTATTAAAAATTGGCAAAAAAGCTGGTATCATTTGCTATTTCGCAAAGATATTCGTGACTTTACGTTCAACTCATGTGATATCAACTCTTTTTGTTCAAGTAATTATCATGTAATCTTATATTTAATAAATGCAATACCAACACCAATGATAACTTGATATGAACCAATTCAATACATTAAAAATATTAACCAATGAGAACAATTGCATTTGTTTCAAAATGCTGAATTGAAAGTGTTGTATTGTAAATTTTTTATTTGTATAGCCTTTCATTCATATTATTCAACGATCAACACCGGATATACGTGTCGTATCATTTCATGGCTGTCTGTGATCAATAATATAATATGGTTGAATTTTTATAGCAAGGTCTTCTGTGAAACTAGTTTATTTATGTAACGAGAAAGAATTAATATTGTAATTTCGAATAAATAAAAATCTTGTGGTAGATTTTTTGTGCGAATAAATAAGTTTTTATTTCAAGGTTTTCGAAATTTTTCTGATTCGTTTCCTCAATATAAATTACAGAATCTAAATGATGAAAATTATTGTATCTGTAGCCTACTTAGTTTTCGTAGCTGACACAATTTTAAATTAGTTTTTATTACAGATATAGCAGTATTTGTTTTTATATTAGTTAATTAAACTTGTAATAACCATTTATAAATAAAATCAAACGGCTTAGTTTGGAGTTCTGTATGTCATTTGTATAATTTTTCTGATGAAGATGAACGTTGAATTCGTCGAAACGTCAATTATTATATTATTTCCTAAAGTTGTTTTATTTTAATATAATGAATTCTGAAAGATTTTTTACTATCATTAATAAATAACTTCTAGTGGATAAATTTATTTTAAAAATTTTCATTCAAAAAGCTTTTAGTAACAAAATAAGCATTTAACTTTATACTTAAAATAAATAAATTTTATATTATTACTAATTTTAATATCTGTAAATTTCCTCTAAAAACCACTAAAAATATTATCTAAAACAAAAATCATCTCTTTTATTCATTTTTCATTTGAAAATATCAAGTACTTATCTAAGATTATGACAGAATTTTAAGTTTGGTACTAGTTTTGATTAATACTTGATTTAATACAATATAACTGTCATAAAATCATAATTAAACCAACTTGCCAATATTTTCAACATTATAAAATAAAATTTTATTTTTTATAAGTAAACATAAAATATAGTAAAGTAAACATAAAAACTATAAATATTTCTCACAAAAAAATTCCATACATAATCATATATTGTTTACAACTATCACATATCAATTATTAATGCATTAATTATTTATTAACATAAACTTATAATTAAAAGAATTTTTATAGAATACTTAAGTCATACCACATCTCACATAATATTAATAATTATGTGTTATCTTGTTAATCAATTTCATATTAACAACATTAATGAATTATTAAATTAACTATTTCTTCCCATTTCATGCATCTATCTCCGTTCATAAATAATTATAACTTTCGTTTTGAAATTACACGAATACTTTTAATGTATAATATATAAACATTATAAATTCATTTTCATTTAAATGTCAAAACAAAGTAATGGAAGAATACTAACGTGGGATATATTATAATTTTGTTGTTTATACATAATTTTGTAAATTATTAATTTTGTAATCATGTAATCTTTGAAATATGACAATTAAATCTCCTGTTATTGACAATATTGATAAATGATGATTTTAAAATATTATTTTTGTATGTAAATTATAATTTCAAGGTTTAATATAAAATGATAAAGTATTTTCAATTTCTTTTTGTTATGGCAAGATGTAAATAAATTTCTAGCTATATGAAGAATGATAGTTAATGCGCACGTGTGCTGTTCTAAAATATTTTAGTTTTACGTATTCTTCTACCAAAAAATATAAAATAATTTTGACAAAAATGTAGTTTTTTTGTGATTTGAAAAACACAACAATTTTTTAAATTTTAGATTTAAGGATTATTTTTATATACCCAAAGAACAATAGCCAGAAATTAATTAATAACTCGAAAGTAATTAATGAAATAGGTTATTCTTAGAATAACTAAATAGAAAATAAGAAAATATTTTTTATTAACGAAAATAGTTAAACAACAATTTATAACATTTAAACATTGAACCTCTCTATTGTGTTACCTGTGGTAATAAAATGTATAATATAAGAATAATGTTGACAAAATATAATTATTATTATTATTTTTACCTAATATTATGACTAACAAAAGAATGCAATAAAAATCTACAAATAATAACACATAAAATATAGCTCTTTGTCATCTAATCTCAGATTTAGTAAAATAACAAAATACAATAAAATAATAAATATATACAAGTCAATAAAACCGAACAGGTTTCTGAGAATCGAAAATAAATAACTAATTTTTAATATAATATATAAGTAAATATCCGACTCAAACTACATGAACATAAAACATTAACTTTATACAATAAAATAAACTAGCAAAACATAATCCGATCAAGTTACATGTGATAAAACAGTTGCTTGCGTTTTTGCATTTAGTCTTTTGAAAGTTAAGTCTACAAATCAAAATATTGTACTATATAACACTTCGTACATACTATTCTTATTCGTTGAGGTTAGAAACTACGCTTATAGGTTATGTTGTATGTATATATGTAGTTAAAATAGTAGAGAATATCAGATTTCATTTGTATGTTTCTCATAATCGCATTCCTGATTGGTATCAGGATAGGATACTATGAACTGTAGTCATGTTTCTAACACGGAAAATGAACTATGAAGTACCTTAGAATTGAAAACAATTTTCTGTACTTTGCAGTCAATATTTTTTTTTAAGGAAATAAACTGCCATTTAAATTTTTTAATCTAATTTACCTAAAAAAATAAATTATTTGAACAGTTGGTTAAGTTCCCAGGAAATTTTACTGTTTTTGTAAATATTTAAAAAAATGGTGTAAATTTTTAGTTAATATACTTTGTGTTCTATTTAAGGTCACTAAACTTTGTAAAAAAATATTTTTCTTCGTAGCTCTATTATTTTATCTTTATGCCCCTTTTTACGTTGATTCCAGTGCCGTACTTATAATGTTTCCTTACTTAAAGTTTTTGAGTTAAAAATATCAATTTTAAATTTTAATATGGATAATGAAAGTAATATCTATCTAATTAAAAAAGAATATCTTTTTAATTGTTGCATTGTCAATGATGCAGGTTGTTAGTCTATAGTCAAGCAAAAAACGTACAGCTTATATTGAGTTCCAAACCACTCAGATGTAAACGATATTAGTCCAGGAGTTCAAGATCTTAATATGAGAAATATTATTTTATTTAAATTCAGTCTAACACGCTACACTGGCCAACAGTTCTGCAATCTCATAATATTCGTTAACGATTCATTTGTTTTTGTTTCTTTGTAGCAAAAACTTTTATAAATACGATAAGTTATAAATAAAATATATTTAAATATTTTATTCTTTTCGATAACTAATATTCAAATATAAGTATAGATTGTATAAAAGTAGCTCATATTTAACGTATACGTGTTTCAAAATACGTTAGATTAAAACACCGTACCGATAACGCAATCCAAGTAACCCAGATTTAATTTCTATAATATTTATCTACAAATGTAGCTAATAAAACCAGACTAATCTAAAAATAACCTAAAACAAAAACACCTTTTTTTGCCATTTTGTTCGTCAAACAATCCATCACATTTTAACTTAACTAAAATCGTGCCGATAAAAATATCGGATTGTCCTAAAAACGCAACACAAAAAAGGGGCAGCTCGAGTCACAATCACGGAGCCCCGATAATATTTCGCATGCTGTAAAGCCAAGCGAACACTTAACTTGTGGGTGGATTCTACAGAATTTTCGTAATGGTAATCGAAAATAAAAAATAGTTTACGAAAATAAACCGTATATATAACAGAAATACGGAACATGTGTCAGAAAATGTGTTCATTACCGAAAAGAACTGGCTTTTAAATAAAGAAATTTTACTAGCACTCCAAAAAAAAAATTATGTAATTTTACCTACAAACCATGAGACACTATGATGCCCAGTATTTCTAGGTATAACTACTCAACTGCTCTAATTTTAACATAATTGTTTAAAAATACATATTAGAACTATTACAAACATTATGTACTATGATATTACCAACGGAATGGAAAAGTACATATTTTTTAGTAAATTTATAGAACTTCAGTAAATTAGCTGTCAGGAATTTTCCATAAATAGCTAAAATTTAGTTCTGTAATAATATTATTGTTGGTATAATAATTACATACATTTCTAAATTTACATAAAAGATGTATTTTTTAATTATTACAGATATTAATATGCAAGCTGTAATTTTATATAATTTAATTTACATACCACCAATATGTAATTCTACATTAAGTATGTGATTCAATTTGCAGAAAGTAAGTAATTTTACATACTTATTAGATTATTTTTACTTACTTTATGCGATTATTATGAATTATGTACAAAATTACAGAATTTTGAAGTAGAAATACAGAATATTTATAATAATATAAATTTATAGATTTTTTTATAGTAAAATTTTACTATTATTTTTTTATAATTTCGTTGTTGTGTGCTTATAATTGAAACAACTTACGAACAAAATTTCCTCTTATTATTTCGGTTCTATATTTATCTTCTACATATGGTTTATTTTCGTAAACTACTTTTCAATTTCGATTACGATTACGAAAAATGCTATAGAATCCAGCCACTCTGATCGTCGGGCAACCACAGCAAACACACACACACACTTTCTTTAATCAATGTATCGAATCTATTAATAGCGTTGCAAAATGGAATGACCAGAGTGGAAAAGAAGGAGCGAACAACAGAAGTCGTATCAGGTGTAACAACTTGACGGGGGCCAATGCAACCACGCATAGGCCTTGACGAAATAGGAATTGGACGCACGTTGGATAAAAGCTGCTGGTAGTTGTGGGGTTAGATGAGTTTATTACACTAAGAAAAGTTTTACAAAAATGTTTTTAGGATTTGTTTCTAAATGTTTCAATATATTATTTATCGCAATTTAAAACCACTTTTAATACGTTTAACTATATTTGTTTGAAGATAGATAATTTATAACTTATAAGTAAACTGTTCAAAAAAATAGCGAAATTACAGAAAAATAGTAGTCAAATTTTACCATAAAAAAATTTGTAATTTCGTTTTACTAAAAATATTCTGTATTTCTAACTCAAAATTTAGTAATTTTGTACATAATTCATAATAATCACATAAAGTAAGTAAAAATAATCTAATAAGTTTGTAAAGTTGCTTACTTTCTGCAAATTGCATCACAACATCACATACTAAATGTAGAATTACATATTGTTGATATAACTTCTTAAATTATGTAAAATTACAGCTTGCATATTAGTATCTGTAATAATTCATTAAAATAATGAGACTTAATACATATTTTGTGTAATAATACTAATAAATTATTTTAAGTGTAATTCATTCATTTCAAAATACATCCTTTATGTAAATTTAGAAATGTATGCAATTATACCAACAATAATATTACAGAACTACACAAATTTTACCTATTTATGGAAAATTCCTGATAAGAAATTTACTAAGTTCTGTAAATTTACTAAAAGAGACTTTACTAAAAAACTGTAATATTACATATATATATATATATATATATATATATATACATATATATATATATATAAATATACATATATATATATATATATATATATATATATACATATATATATATATATAAATATACATATATATATATATATATATATATATATATATATATATATATATAATATACCGGGTGATTCATTTAACCTGGAATTTGTTATATTTCGAAAAATACGCATCGGACAGAAAATTTGCCGAATCCAAACTTTAATATCTCAAAGGGGGGCATCCGTTAGTACTGAATTCTCGCCACCCCCCACCCCCTGTAGGCGGCGGTGAGCAACTTTGAAATCTTAAAATTTTTTTGCGATTACAGCGCCATCTGTCAAAAATCTAAAAAAAAATTTCGGACAAAATGTACGTAGTTTTTATCATAAAATCCGAATCGGTGATAAAAAATAGAGGTCCCTATTTAAAAATTCAAAGTTGCCCCCCGCTCCGCTCACAAGGGGTGAGACGGTGGCGGAAATTCAGCATTACCGGATGCCCCCCTTTGAGATATTAAAGTTTGGATTCGGCAAATTTTTCTGTGCGATGCGTATTTTTCGAAATATAACAAATTCCAGGTTAAATCTATTTTTTGCGATTACAGCGCCATCTGTCGAGAATCGAAATTTTTTTCGGACGGAATGTACGTAGTTTTTATCGTAGAATCCGAATCTGTGATATAAAATAGGGGTTCCTATTTAAAATTTCAAAGTTGCCCCCCGCCCCGCTCACAGGGGGCGGGGGGTTGGCGGGAATTTAGTACTAACGAATGCCCCCCTTTGAGATATTAAAGTTTAGATTCGGCAAATTTTCTGTCCGATGCGTATTTTTCGAAATATAACAAATTCCAGGTTAAATGAATCACCCGGTACCTATATATACATATATATATATATATATATATATATATATATATATATATATATATATATATATATATATATATATATGTACTTCTCCATCCCGTTGGTAATATCATGTTATCTATAATGTTTGTCATATAGTTCTGATATTATGTATTTTTAAAACAATTACCGCAGTTGAGTAATTATACCTAGAAATACTGAGCATCATAGTATCTCATCGTTTGTAGATAAAATTACATAGTTTTTTTAGAGTGTAAGATAAATTTTAATTTATTTAATATAAAAATAGTAGCTAAAGCTGCTCAGGTGATGATGTTTCATTCCTTATAGTAACTAACTGCTGTATAATAATGTCATTATTATACTTGTAATATAACGACATCCATCTAGATAGACAATATAGTAACGTAATATTATGATACTGTTAAAAAAAACTCTTATATTCAAGTAGAAATTAGTTTCCGCTAAACATTCCTATCTCTAAACAAACAATTTCTAAAATTCCATAAACAAAATAATTTAAAATTGAATCGTTAATAATAGTAATCCGCAAACAATTATAACTACAAATCTCTAAATCAGTTAATCCAATCAGATTGAAAATTATTTACGAAATTCCCAAGTGTACAGTAAAGATTATAGCGAGTGGCCCCATCTGTACGGAAACCGATGTAAACGATCGATGCTGTTTTGTTTTCGCGTGAGTGATGCAATTATAGATGCATAGTGCAAACACACATACATACACACGTAGGGACAGATATATATATATATATATATATATATATATATATATATATATATATATATATATATAGACGGATATGTATAAACACACACGAAAATATATACGTGCATACTACGTACGTTTGTTGATAGGTAAGTTGTATACATACAATCTATTTAAATGGCCATATGGTGACAGAAGAGAAAGTTTTTAGTTTTGTTCTAGTGACATTCAATTTTGTTACTATTTCCCAATAGATTTTTTTTTTAAATAAATTTGTTTGAAATATATTGGGAGATTAGAGGTGTATTGTGGTTCAGCTTTGCGTGAATTAGGGATATTTGTGATAGTTTATTTAGGGGGTAAATTGTTTGGATATGTAAATATACAAAGATTAGATTATAAAAGTAATTTATCAAAAAATATAAACTAATTCACCACATATTTTTCTATATTATTCAATAAATATATTTGATGGGGTCATTGCTCTAAGATTTTTATTTCATTAATTATGTATATATAACCATATATAAACAATATTATAAAAATAAAACGGTTTTAAGTTGAAGTTCTGTATTCATATTTATTAATAATCGACGTTTAGACGAACTGAACCTCCGTCTTCATCAAGAAAACTGATACAAATGACATTTACAGTATATAACAGAACATAGAAACTATGAATGTGGATGAAGCGAAAGTTGCTTGTTTGGATAGGAATGTTTGGAGGCGACTGATTTCGGAATGATGAAAAGAGTTTGTGCCACACCCTTTTAGGTACATGGCGTGATTGTGTATGTATGTATAGAAACTAGATAACAAATAAGTAACTAGATCATAAAAATTTATAAAAATTTTATTAAACAAAAATACGCTTCTTAGTTATGTCATATTTGAAGCAAAAATTCGATATATTTTATTTATCATAAATATTGTTTTATTAAATTTCAAACTAATATTAGAATTACAATAGAAATAAATTTATAATGCTGAAACATAGTTATCGGAAGTTATAAATAGCTATTAGTGTGTTCTACAACTATAATTAAATTTATAGCTAATATAAAAGCAATATTGATCACTGTATTAATTTTATTATCTCCATATTTATTCATAATTAAACTGTAGATATATTAATAAATAGTAATTAATGCATTTAAATAAAATATGTAGCATAGTTTTATCAAACAAAAATTTAATATTTGTTACATACGCATTAAATAAAAAAAAAACCTTAAAAATATTTTCTCAAATTTTGTAAAAGACTATAGAATCTTAAGACTATTAAATGTACCAAAACTTTATATAATTAAAAAAAGTATTTTGTTAATATTATCTAGATATATAAATATACAAGATATTAGATATGTTTTGCTTTATTTTTAATATATTTTTTTAAACCATACTTTATTTTGCTGACTTCATAGGTTTTAAACGATAGAAAAACCACTTGTACAATTTGGTATACAAATTAATTAAAAAAATTTAAAATCTATAAAATACTTAAAATTTGTACAATCTAATGTGGAAAATTTTAAAAAGTTGTTTACCCATCTGTTTTACCCAAATTTGTACACCAGATTGTATAAAGAATAATAATTAATAATATAAGAAAAACCAAGTTAATTAATCAAAAATCTCTTTACAATTTGTCTGAGTCTAAATAAACGAGTAATAGTCACGC
This sequence comes from Clivina fossor, assembly GCA_963966155.1. NCBI lineage: Eukaryota > Metazoa > Arthropoda > Insecta > Coleoptera > Carabidae > Clivina > Clivina fossor. The sequence continues at coordinate 6,448,620 of OZ014565.1, read as the reverse complement.
AGTGTCGCCGATGCAAACCCAAAAAAATAAACGAAAACTTTCAAATATAAATTGCTATTTGCTGGAAGAATTTAGCGGACGCTGATATTGCAGTTTTGTCGAGAAAGTGCAGGAAATGCATTTGCCGGAAATAGAAACGACGACGGTGTTTTTGTGTATATGCAACGAGAACGCAATTCCACAATTCGTTTCGCCGTGTTTAACGTTATTTCGTAAATTATAGGATTAGTAGATGTACGTTAAAGCGTCTACAAATCATTATAACGTATCATTTGCAGTATTTCGATCAAAATATTTTTGTTTTGACGATGATGACATTGAACCTTATCGGAGATAAGTTATTATATTTTCTGCGTCGTTTAATTCAATTTTAACATTTTGCGTTTGATTTATATCAACACATTTACGGTCAGGGTTATTTGCGCGAAAACTTATGCGTGTAGCCGGCAGATTTTTGACCAAGTTGCATTGCTTTACAAAACTAAAAGGTAAAATTTGAAGATACAGTAATGGTTGCTAGTCCAATTAATATTAGCAAGAGATTAATAAAAGAAGCAATAGAGATTTATAAAAAAAAAGAATGACATATATCACTGTGAGGGTACTGAGTTGAATAAAATTTAGCTTCCATTAATTAAAAAACTATAATTCGTATGTTGCCTAATAACTTGTGGCTATGTACTTGTTATTTATTTTATTGTCATTGATAAATTTTGATCTCATAAAGACGACCGTTCAGCTTTCGTCGAAACAGATTTTTATCCTTAAACAGTTTTTATATTAAACTAAAAATGATTACTTGCAGCATATAACACATATTTATACTTCCAGCATTTCATGAGTAGTTTATTGTATTTATTGTATTTGTATGTCTGTATCTTTATTTATATAATTTCTTAGGTACAAGTACCTTGAATAATACTCCGAACTACAGATAGTCAATATCAGTCAAGCAAGAAAAAAAATCAACTCAATCAATACATCACACAATGTAATCCAATTTGACAAATACAAAAAGATAGTCAAAGAAAAAACTTTCAAATCTCTAATTTAATTATCTACTTTAAAAAGAAAATCCCTTTTTTTTCTTACTTATTCCTCCCGTTTTTTTCCACAAACTAAACCGTGTGCCGTCTGCATATTGTTTTTAACACATCCGCATCAGTCACCCATTCCATCGTCTTTACGAAGCGGCACACGCTCACGGCATTCCATGTGACTTCCGATCAGCTGCACCCGGGGACAATGTACAGGGTTTCTTCCGGCGCCCTTCGCTCTTCGCCCGCCTCTCGTCCGGTCAATTGTACGTCACGCACGAAAAACCTATCTATATAGTTGGGGCAGATATACGTTAGGATAGGTGAGAATGACGGTTACAAAAACCGGAGGGGAGACCCTCGCCGTGAAATGAAAGGATCGGAGTTACCTTTGGAAACAAGCGCGAAATTTTGTGTGGTTATGATTTTTTTGTAGTTGTGCAAGTAGAGTTTGGTTATTGTGATTTAATAGGGAGAAAGAATTGAAAATTTGCAATATGTCAATATTGGTATTTTAATAAAAATATTGTGGTTTTGGCAATAATTTTTGTTAAAAATTATGCAGCCCGGACCCAAATTTAATTACAAAAATCTCGTAAATAAATCGATTAGAGTTATTAAGTATCATCTTTTTCTAATATTATGGATGTTTTATCACAATAAAAAATTAGATATGGTAAAAAAATTTTCAGAACTCATTATATTAAAACAAAAAGGTATATTTGTGTTTTTAATATAAAAATTCTAATGAATTTAATCCGTTTTCCTAAAATAAATTTTATAGTTATATGTGTTTTTAAATTTTTATTGTGAAACAGGCACATTTTGTCAAAGATTCCTAATTCATACTTTTTTCAAATACGCTAACATATTTATTTTTTTAATTATACATACAAAAACTAAATAATGTAAAAATTCTATATATCATTTTAAGAAAAGATAAACTAAAAACCATAAATACGGAAAATGTAACTGATACGGAAATGAAAATATTATAAAGCTATATTTGAAATCAAGTAATTCAGAGAAATATTGCAATAAACCGATGGAAATGAAAACGATACATTGAGGTTTTAGTTTACCACATATGTTGATTTATGTCTATTTTACGTATTCCTACCATTTCTAAATATATAACAAATCTTCAATATTTCTGATTTTGTACTTAAACATACAAAGCCAAGCATTACAACAAAAATTATTTCGTTTCAAGTTTAACACACAACAAATAACACCATTAACAGATGAAGCCTACACGTACGTATTTAGTAAATTTTTAACCATTCATTGGAATTTTAAAGGAAAAATTCCAACGGAGCATTTCGAATATCTTTTAAGACTTGACACAAAACATAAAGAAACACGAAAAATGAAACCAGTTTATTTGAATCTTGTCTTACTGGAACTTTTAGCTTTCGGTGTACATTTCAAAGATTCCAATAGCGCGCATTTCACGTGTAAATTTCAAAGAGTCATTCACAAACATTACACGCCCGAAGGCCAAACGCAACATTTAACAATTTTTTTCACTTCAGTTTTCTAACCGAAAACGTCAGTTTTTTTTTGCGTGTGACCTTGTTGTGTAATGATTACATTGTTTTAATGTAATTTGTTTTCACCTGCAATTATTTCGCGTTTCGTAGTTTCATGTCCGTTGGCAACTATGATCTAATATTAATATATGTCAAGTGTGTTTCCAAAATTTTATTAAATAAAAATGACAAATTTTATTCGAATCTGATTTACTAATTTAAAAAATAATAATTTGTATTTGAAATTAATTAAATAAGCTGGCAACTATATTAAAGCAAATTCTGAAACAACTCGTAAGTTTTAGGACGTGTACTATTTTTCTAACCACAAGGAGCTATATTAGTATATACGCTACTAAATATCTATCATCTCTTTCTATTGTGTTTTGTTTTTTCGTTAGCGATATTGGTCCAGAAATTAATGCAGAAAATGACATATATCCGTTGAAAATCAAATTATGAAAATTAAAATATTTTCTTCTAAATTAGAGTGATATGTTTTCTGGTGGTAGAAATAGAAGAACATGTATAAGAGATATCATAAATATGGATAAAACAAAAAAATTTCCAAACATTTCTTGGAGAAAACTAATTTCAGAATAGTGGAAAGAATAACCTACTGGATAACATGGCGTGATTGTGTATGTATGTATATTTTTTTATGAAAAAAGTAAGATAAAAAACACAAAAATTCCAATATTTATTTTTTGAACAATCTATAATCAGAAATTCATTAGCATCTTAGACAAATTTATAACCCAACTAATTAGCTCCAATCAAATAAAGAAAAAAACAGACAAAAAATCAAGACAACTTAATAAATAAAATAATAGAGCAATTAAAACGCGTTTTAATAGATTATAAATGGCATGCAGAATCAGGCAGAAAGTTCTGTAGCACACACGTGATGGCAAATCCATAGATAATTTCTATGACGTTTAATTCATTAATATGGTGATTTAACAAGTCGTTATAGAACAGGCTGTGATAACGAGGCCAGAAGACCGCAGACTTGATGAGAAAGTGAAATTAACAACGCTTTTGTATCTACAGCAAATTCACGCAAAATTATATCATTTTAACCTTTTATCGACAGGCCGATTTATAATTGGAAAACAGTTTTCGATTTGTAAATTCAATTGTATTTCAGTTAATTGTCAGTGAAATATGAGGTTTCTTTATTGTTTTGACAGAAAGAAAAATTATTTTTTGTTGTGCAGTAATTGTAAGCTGCGTATTTATCTATATATATATATATATATATATATATATATATATATATATATATATATATATATATATCATGTCGTAATTATAAACATAATATAACCTAAAGCCTAAACCATCATAAAGTTTTTAAATTATTAGGAAAACACAGGTTACAATTTATAAAGCAGATTGCAAAAGTATTAAAAAATGTCATTTTTTTTTAAATTTCCAGATTAGGTTTTATAATTATTATTTATCTTTAACAAATAACATGTTTTTGCACTTTATATTATTAAAAAAAAGTCTGTTTATATTTAAAATGAGTTAAGAAACAAATTTTGTAAATATTTTGATTTATTTAATACTATTTATCGAGAATATTTGCAAAAACTATAACAATTTTTGCTTGGAATGCATAAAAGAATGTGTTTACGAAATATGTTTATAACTAAATCACTACCATAAAAAGATATAATTTACGTATATTTTCCAATAACTTTTTTAACAGTAAATTATACAATTATATATTTTTTTTAATATAACAAAATATAAAATATTAGGTTTTGAATGATAAATCATAAATAATTTAGATGTAATATCTAATATTTTTAAATTAATATTCAGTCACTTAGTTTGCTGTTTATCTGAAATATTAATCATCACACAAAAAATCTTTTTAAAGCATATTTTCTTATCTTTATCTTAATATAACTAATATTCTCTTTAACTGTATAAATATTTTGCTATAAACAGATAAACTCATGAAAAATACATTTACAAATATCAATAAACTAAATATTATCAACATTAAAAAAGAGATTAAAATTTCAAAACATCTCTTACTTTTATTTCCTGTTCATAAAAAAAATTAAAAAGCCAAACAATACTAAGAACTATTTAATTATTTTTATCTGTATCATGAAAATTAAAACCTACTAAAAATTAAATAATAATATAGGTAATGTTTATTTTAAGGCTTTATCGAACTGGAATGCATTGTAGAAACTGTGAGCCTATTGTAACATTATGTTCACATTTCTGATAAGCCAGTATTTTTTTCACTGACTAGTCAACATATTCTACACATTTTTTTACAAAATAAAAATGGAACAATAATAATATCTTATCTTGAAACAAACTAGCTATGCCACACAGCAAATGGGAGGTGCATACCTTTACTTAGAAAATATCTGCATTGTTTTCTGTGACTGAGTAATAGCAAAAAGTTTGCAAACTGAAAACGTAAATAGTATTAGTAATATTTTTTGACAATTTTAGAATCACATGTTTATTTCTTATCGTCTATCTGATGTAACGTTCAAATGACAAAAATAGTAAAATTTATGATATTCTTGACAAATATAAAAATTAAAATTCCTAATATTTTGATAACAGCAGAAAACTAACATTAAAAAATGCAGCATTAATGTTTTGTATGTTAATAAAACATTTTACAACTAAAGTTTAAAAGCATAATATTCGACATATACCATTTAACTTGTGAAAAAAGTCGTAGATATATAAAGATAGATTATAATTTGATATTAACTAGATAATAATGAAATTTATTCAAATTTTTTCCCAATATCAGATGGTCCTTATAATCTAGATGTCAGTGACGTGTTCAAAGTAAGTAGATACAAAATTAGTTCAAGAACTTTTTGGACCCCCCACTGAAGCCAGTACGCTTCCAGGCTAAGTATGTTCGCATATTCCGTTAGATATTTTTTCCATGTTGAAAACTACTGAAATTATCATATTGCTGGAGGTTCGGCTACAATTTAGGTCAAGTCGTCTGTGTGCCTTACAACAAAAACTTAACAAAATTTTATAAGAGCGAAGAGCACGAACTTTTAATTATGTTTATTAAATAACCGGATGTTCTTATGACCAACAGTTTTTGTTTTTCACTTGTTTCAAATTTACGATTACTAGATTTGTAACACATTTAATAACAAAACATAACATTCATTCATAGATTGCGCGATGTTTTCAATTAAAATAAGAATGAAAAAAAATTACATTTGGTCAGCTGTTGGGGTTTGTATATACTTTGGAATCAAGAAGGTAGAAATCGGATTTTCAACATTAATTCTAAGGGTTCAATATAATACAGTAATGGTTCCCAAAATGTTAAATGGAATATAAAATTAGTGCTACATTATTCATTAGAATTAATAATTTAAAATCAAGTTCGAAAACACAATTCACTCTAGAATTTTAATTTTTATTTAAATAAAACTTATTTAAAATTAAATATCAGATATAAGCAAAATACCTAAAGACCCAAAAATGTTTGAGAACCCATAAAAACTTTGAAAGCATACTGAAAATTTCAAAACACAATTTTGAGTTATAAAAACTTTAGGGTCTACAGGAAACTTTACAATATCTATGTGCCTCAGTAAATTCCAATTAACCATAAAAGTAAATATATGGTTAAAACCCCTAAAAACCATAAAATCACTCTAAACAAAATTGATTATAAAATTTTATTATGCAAGTATTATAAATACAAAATTAAAATTACTAAAATTATTATTATTATTAAAGTACATATTTTTTGACATTTCATTTCAATTTTAAAATTCTAAAAGAATTAAAAAAAATGTAGATGTCTTATGGTTAACGAAAAAAACAGTGTTCGCAAATATATTATTTAAATGTGTTTTCAAATATTACTTATATAACACAAATTATAGAATTTAATTTAATATAAATTTTTAAATCCTAAAAAATAAAAATTAGCTTGAAATTTCCTATGATTAAGTAATCACAGATTATTTTTCATTTTTAAAAATAATTATATCTGTAAACTAAAAGCAAATACATAAATATAAATACCAAATTATAAATTAATGAAAAAAATATATTTAACTTTTAAATTATTTATTTAAGAAGATCTTTCAATATATTTTATTAAAATAAAGTAACTCGAATCTCGCTTGATGCATGGATATTTGTTCATTATTTTTATTTTTTGACTTAAAGCCTTTATAGCTATGATTAATAAACACATATGTTTAAAAAAAGAAAGAAAGTTAATTTACTAATAATAACGTAATTACAAAAAATAAAAACTTTTTAAAACAATTTGTATTTAATTTTCATTCCATTCATTATAATTTTTTCTTAAATATAAACATTAATTATAAATCTAATTAGAACAAGTACTTAATATTATTTAGTCGTACAATAAATAAACTAGCTTACTTTTCGTTTTCCTTATTAGTAATAATAATTATTATTACAAAATAATAAACTACTAGTATTATTACAGTAATAAATCAAAATTTCTAATTATTCTTACATTCATATTTCTTCAAATTTGTTGTTTAATTATAAAATAAAAAAATTAAACGCCATGTTTATATATACATATAACAAATTCAAGTTCTATTAATTATTTTTTTAAAACTTAGAGATTATATTTTTTCTTTAAATGTTTTAAATATTTAAACAAACCTTTTTAAAATGCAGTATTTGAAGTAATTTATAAACAAAATAATCTAGTTTTATGACTCACGTATTAACATTTTTAGATAATCAAAAAATCAATATTTTACATAGATAAGAATCAGGTAAATTAGTGAAAAAAACGAAATTGCAAAAATGGACTAATATTTATCAATTTCATAATTACGTAATTACTAAAATGCAACTAGTAATTCTTTTCTGTAACAGGGAGTTTCTCAAAATCCATAAAATCTCTATATACGGAGATTTAATTACGTTTAAGTTGCCACAAAACGTTTTTTTCCGTTCCGAACATGCGAACGTTGTTAGGTAATGACCACCTTCAACTAACTTAGAACTCAGGTAAGGTAAAGGTAAACAACTTCTTCGTGAGAGAGAAATCTTAGGTAAAAGGGCGTATGTACTTTAGTCAGATTTTTTTAGGTACACTCTGAGAAGAAATCTCACTAGATTTGTTACGTCGACTATTTTATTGTGCACTAGGCACCAAACAGTCGAACATAATAAAAATAAGTGTTTTGTTTCATAAATATAGTGTACAAAACTATTAATCTATCGATTTTAATGTTCAATGACAAATACAGAAAATTATTTTAAGTATATCGTATTAAAAAGTTTTAGCTGGAAGTGCACAGCAATTCAAAAGTAAAATAATATTGGAATTATATTAATATTGATCTGTTGTTACAGTGTTCAATTGATTTTAAATAAACTGCAAACTTTTCAAAATGCCTGTACTTTTAAAATAGTTACTGTCATATCAGAAAATCTGACAGCGTGTACTTTGAAATTTTGATATTAATATTTAACTGTGAACTATTCCGAAAGCAAACTAAAAACTGTAATAATTTGTTTAGACTGTAAAATATACGTGACAGTAATCGGATTTATAAGTTATTATAAACGAGCGTGAGCTGTAATACGATATTTGAAATGAATATCCAAGTAACATATGCAACAGAAACCAAAGAAAACTAGCCAGATAATCACAGCATACTAATTTCATTAGTAACAATATTATCTGTCAACTGCAAATATTTATAAGCAAATAAAAATTTCAAAAAATACTTACGGACTGTCACTTTTTTCGGATCATAACCGTCAACTTTTTCCTCGACTAATCCAATCTTCACTTTTAGCGCCGTCGATCTATCCGAAACTTTTTGAAGTTCCTTCGTAAGTTCGGTAAAGATATCATTTGCCACTAGCACTAAGGAAGCAAGCTGTCTCAGTGCATTGCTCAATGTATTATTTGTTACCGCTTCTAGCTCACATTCTGTCACTAGTGGATCACCGTTTTCGTTGAACAAACTGGTTCGACTTAGATATTTCGGTTCGACAATGCGTTGTACGAAAGGCATAATTATTAAAATGGTAAAATCACTTTGACACTCAGACACCTGGCCACATTTTTATTAGACACTTGAGACACTACACCATTTTTGAGCACACGATTGTTTTTCCCGAGTAGCCGGTTTTTATGTTTTGAAATTACATGATTATAAAGTGAACGAAGTTTTTTTTTAGACGGTAAACGTAGCCATACCTGGAACGCGCACGATGTGGACTCTACCGCAAGCGCACGAAGAGTAAGTGTGTTGACATATAGGTAAAGCCGGTTTCCCGCGCTGAAACTTATGACTGACGCACGCGCTGTGAATTAAAGCTTGAATACAATTATTTTAACTGCATCAGGGATATCTCTTAGTGAATTTTTGTACTAATATAATTTTAAGGTTTGAAACTTTGGTTAAAATAGTAGAAATCCACTCAAAATTCTGATAGTTCAAAATCCTGCCTGAGGACTTTCATTGAAATAACCGGTGAAAGATTAGGCCAGCGGTCGGCAACAGGCGGATCGCGGTCCGTATCCGGATCGCGGAAGGTCGAAACTTGGACCGACAAATATTGTTAAATAACTTACCTATCTATTCAATTTAATTAATATTTTTATATAACTAGTTTTATAAATATTTTTATATAACTAGTTTTAGTAAGTAGATACATAGCTGTTGCTATGTTGTGCTGTGTAGCTTATTGTGTTTTATATAATTTCTTAAATCAGTCAAAATAAAAATTTAAAACTAGTAAATATTATAAATTTTTTTTTCTGGACCTCGATAAAAATTTTCAATAGTATCCGGACCTCACTTAAAATTACTTGCCGACCCCTGGATTAGGCGTTCAATGTTCAAAGAAAATCTAGTATAATTCGCAAAATGCAGGGTAATTTTTTAAAAAATCACAATTTTGTGCCAAAACATCGTTGGTCCTTGAAATTAAGCGAAATTTACCTCAAATTGTTTAAATTTTTACGCCCTCTTAGCAAATTGAGTGAATTTATTTTGTATACCACACAAGTTGTCAAAATTTGACAATTTTTTAAGTCAAAAGAATTTTTTTTCTGCACGGTGTGGTAAGGACCTTAAAGATGAGACTTCAAATTTTTTCGGATGTAAATATTCATTCAATTTTGTTCAAAATCGGCCAAGTTATACCGATTTGAAAAATCGGTAATTTTTCAAATATTTTGAGTGGCGCGTATTAATTTTTGCCGAGCATATTTGACAAGTATCCAAATTTACTGCAATATAATATTGAACATTCTTTCTTTTACTGAATAAGAAAAAAATATTAATTATAATAAAACAATTGATTCGCCTCATTTTTTTTCACCCACGATTAAACTTTCCATTAGTGAAAAAAGTATTACTTTATCCACTGTTTTCTAAACAATTCAACGTAATGTAAAAATTGTTTAAAATTAACATTTTAAATAAGTAACGCAATAAAAATAATATAAATTAAACATAAACCATTTTTGCACAAAATTTTTGTTTATTTTTAACAAAGCCATATATTATAATTATAATGCTTTTTTTTACAACAATTTTTTAATTTATTATTTCGACATTGTACCTACTTACAATGTACAAAAATTACATATTATTATATATTTTATTAATTATGCATTCATAAATAAATACGATTCATTTTATTTGCAAATATGTATTTTTTCTATTCGGATTTTATTGTTCCCACAAAAATCTTTATTAATTACAATTAATAAAGACACTTTTGTTTCATAATATTTAGCAAATTGCTCAGCAAAAATTATTTTAGCATTAAATATATTAATTTATTTATTAGATAAATAAAATATGATTAGTCGTATTAAGAATAGTTAAATATTTTTTATATCACGTCTTTTGTAAGCATATTTTCTTTTGATAATAATAGTGTGATATTGTATCATGATGTTTGATTTCAGTTCGTGAATTGTTTTAGTAATTTTTTTATTTTAATTATTATTAAGAAATGTAGAAAAACTTATACAATTTCAAAGAAATATTGATTTGTCCTCTGAGCTTGTTGTAATTTACCAAATTTACTTTAAGCAAAGCACAGAACAATTTTTAGCACGCTAAACAGTCATCATATATAATTATTTATATTTTATTTATAACCAATTCGAATAGCTGATATAATTATTATATTTTTATATTTATAGTTGGTCTAGTTAAATTTTTCTTATACAGAATTTATTTTTGCTTCATTTAAGTCTTTCTATTAAGAAAAAAATTATTAATTACGTTCAATTTATATTTTCTATTGTCTTATGTGTTAAAAAATTCAATATGATTACCTAAACTTTTACTGATATTAGTTATTGTTTGATACCAAATGTCAATTTTGTGATTGCAATATATGTTTATTTATACACATTTAAATTTTAAATTAATTAATCTTTGATAATATCAATATTTTAGAATTTAAAAATAAGTATTTCAATTTAAATATTTAAAACAATTGTTGAATTGTAGTAGTTTAGTAGAAAATTTAATATTTATGTAGTAATAAATATCACTAAATATTAGGCTTGACGTGTACAAGTTAGTCAAACTTAGACAAAACATTTTCATATAGCATTTAGTCACGGAGTAACATATTTTCTTATGCAAACATACTTAATCGTGACTAATTTGTGTGTTTTACTACATTAGAAAATATATGTTACTTTGTGAATAAATATGTCTAATATTGTTTTTTCTCATTAAAACTAACTACTACAGTTTCAGAAGTGTTTCATATTAGTTTTATTATACATTTTCAAAATTTTATAACTCTTTATTTGCATTTAGATTGGTTAAATAATCTAATTGAAATACATTAAAAAAGAAAACTTATATTCATACAGACCAATCAAAACTTATAACAATTATTTTTATTAAATTTGTATAGTAAAAGTTTTTTTGTTGTTTTTTATCTGCAAGTTCTGATTAATTTGATGTTTGAAAATATGATATAGGTATCTAATTTAGACTCAAATGAAACAGAAATAAATCTAAATTATGATCAATTTCTACGATAACGATGTAATCCAAAATTTAACTAACTTATGATTAAATAAGAGAACAATGAATAAAATATATTGGTCTATAAGGCTGTATTTAGACTGCACAAAAATTTGACGAATCCAAACACTTATGGTGTTACAAATAAAATTGTGTCAAGTGTTTGGGTTGGTCAATTATTTTGCTTGCGTGTGAAATTAAAACAAAAACGGTAGTCTGAATAAGAGTTAACTCTGTTTTTAATAAAATTATTTCTGTCAATTCAACCAATGAAATCAAGAAAGAAGAAGTTGCAAGTATTTATTTATAACTATACCTGTGATATCTTCTTATAATTCTATGAAATAAAGCATACAAATTTTATAAGTACATTTTTTTCATTTTAAATTTGAATTAATCAAACTTCGGAAAATAACATTATCATAGAAATTTGTATAAGACAAAACATTCTCGTTTATATTTCGTACAAATATAATGAACATTTCAGTTTCATTATGAATCAACAAATTAAAAAAAAAATAAATGCCAGCTATACAATCAATAATACATTGAAACACAGATACAGGATTTATTTTATTTTGTTTCTTTTGTTTAAATATCATTCATTGTTGAAACCTAATAGCTCGAACTAGTTAGTTCACCAGACAAATTGGCTAGAACTAGAACGGGCCTAATTTGTTTGACAACAAAACGACGAATATTTTAATCCTATATATTGATAGATTTTATTTTTCTCGATCACATTTAGGTTAAATTCGTAATGGGGTAAAAAGAGGGACAAGTGAGCTAAACTAACAATTGCGCTTAGACAACCAACATGACACCTATACTGCATGGGTTTGCAGAATTTTGGTTTGACATACACAGCTTTTGAAAGATTAATGGGCCTTACAGACAAAGAATTCGTTGCAAATCATCAATAACATGTCAAATTACTAAAAAATCTATAAATATTTACAAATAAATTAAAATTTTAGTCGCTAACATAGTAAAAAATCTTTAAGAACTTATTATATTAAAATAAAACGGATTTGTAATTCTGTTGTAATTTTTATTAATAATCGATGTTTCGATGTACTCAACGTCAATTATTAATCAAAAATTAATACACAATTGCAACCTAAAAACGTTTTATTTTAGTCCTTTTCCACGTAACAAAAATTCTTACTTGTTTTTATCTTGAAAATTTTGGAGATAAAAAACCTTATTTAGGTCATTTTTAAGTGCAAAATTCTTGTTTTAAATAATATTGATTAAATATTTTTTAAATTTTAATAAAATTTAATATATCATGTTGTTTTAAAAAATTGCATTTTGGTTCAAAATTTTATACATCATAATTATTATGATGCTAGAATAAAGAATTTTTAAATTTAATTGCCAATATCTATATTTTGTAGATATACAAAAAATAATATTTTGCATATCTGCAATATTTTTTTTTAATTTGACATATTCAATGATTATTTACTAACTTAAAATTAATTAAAATTAGATTAACAAACTAATATTGCACATTTTACGTTCTTGTAACATAATTAGTAAGTAATAATATTATAATTTCAATTGTACAGTTTAACAAGGCTTGTGTTATAATTATAGATATTTTTTTATTAAATTTTTATAACATTTATAAAATTTTTCATCTACATTTTTTGAGTTAGCCGACAGCGTTTTCGGTTCCAAAATTTTATTTCGTAAAAGTTATTTTATTACGTAACCAACTAAATTTAATAATTCCGTTATTTTTCTAATTTATTTACTAATTTAAGTACATTAATTAATACTTAAGCTTCATTTACATTTTCACATTTCAAACAATTTGATGATTTTTTATAATTAATACAAAACCATTCAAAAATTACGATAATAATATTTTCTTAATAAAAAATTTTTCACGCCGAATTTTCTAAATATTAAAAATATAGAATTAAGTATTAATTTTTAGTATTACCCATTTTTAATTGGTCAAGTTTTAATTAATAAAACTAAAGCATAAAATTGTTTTATTACTTGAAAGTTGTAATCATAAAACCTAATATAGTTAAAACAAAAGAAGCAATGTCAAAGTGTACATAAAGCTTTATAAATTCAATCTCATACGTCTAAATTTTCTGTCGACTTAAAATATTTGATATATCGTACAATGAACACAATGTACGTATATTTTTATACAATTCTTTGAATTTAAAAGACATATGAAAAGTATTTTTAGTTTTATCTTCGGTCATTTTACATTTTTATAAACACACTGATATTTACATGAATTAGTACATTCATACATACATTTACACATATTTTAGTCTAATAATATATTTATGTTTATTATATGCACATGGATTTCAAGTAGATATGCACAGAAGCGACAAAAGTTTTAGGTTATGTTTTATAGATATACAGAGATATGTAAACAGTTGTTAAGGATATTTAAAAGATATATTTATTTATTTTTGTGTTGAGTTTACAAAATTTAAAAGTTCAAATAGGATTTTATATTTTTTAATACTATTAACGACCAATTTTGTAATTAACACTTTAAATAAATTCAACTTTAAACTGACAAACAAATATCAACAACAAATAATTTTAACATTTGAAGTTGAAAAGTTAATAAAATAGCATCATTTTATTGACAGCAATAATAATTATCCCAATAAAATTTAAAATCGATGTTTTTTTGTTAGCTTAAAGTCGACTTTAGTTAGAAATTGGTCATAACGTTAATTTTTGTGAAAAATACATTTATGCTAAAAATATAAAGGCTGAGATTCTCATTCCATTTCTTTTTGTTAAAAGTTCGTTTGTCATTTATTTCAAAATATGTTTTTGATTCAATCTCCTTTAATAAATATAAATTGTTTTTCTATTTTTAATAGTTTGTTTCATATATGATGTGAAATCTGTTTTAATGTGTTTGTAGTATTGTTTTTCATTTGCATGGATACGAATACGTTGTTTCAGATTGGTAGGATCATTAAATACTAAGTAATGAAACATTAAAAATACTTTTGACAAAAACTACTTTTAAAAGTGAACTGAAAATATAAATCTTTATATTTTTCCTCAATAATGTTTAGAATCGAATTTGCATTTTGTATTGAAATTTACATATGCAAACTTTTCCAGAATTAACATAAATTAAGCATTAAATTCATACTAAATTTTTAAATTTTTAAACTCAACATCAGCACAAATTTGTCTGAAAATAATAAATAGAGAGACAGTCTCTTTCTCTCAGCAGTTAACCGTGGTATAAATATATTTAGTTTGATAATTTGGGAAAAATTTACGTTTGTTAAATAACGATTATTTTACAATAAATAGCGTTGTTTATAAATGTATTTTGCTTGTTTTAATCGACGGATTTATAAAACTATGACTATTTGTGCCACCAGTGTACCATCTCTACACAGAATTCTAAATAATTTAAGGCTTATTAAGACTACACTATACTTATCTCAAAATTAAAGTTGTGTTTTAACTGATGGTCCGAAACCAAACTATTTAATAACTTATTTTAAAATAACATCGTTTTATAAATTATTTTTGTTTTTATTGCACGCAAAATTTTTTATTATGTTTTTCCAAGCTATTAAATAGTACAGCACAAAATCGATAACGTTACGCCTAAAACATAACACTAATTTTGTGATAAGTACGGTAATCTGAATAAGCCCTTATCTCAGGTTTTTACAATAACAATTAAAGCATTAATTATAAAATAATATTACGTAATTTAATAATTTTTTATGTTTATTTTCAATGATAAATTATAAACGACAAACTACTTTCTACATGGTGTTAAAATTGAATCTAATATCACTAGATTGCAATTTATGTTTTAAATTTAATGTTTATATTTCAGCAGCAAAAAAATGGTAATATAATTGCAATCTTAGTGATATCAGATATTGTACAGCGTCTAATATTTTTGGATAAAGTGAAATCGACCCTGAAATAAAAGTTAAAATTTGAATTTTGGCAGTGTACAAAGACCACTTATTCTTATTATTTGTTTGATAATTACTGATTTTTGTTTTGTTTTTGTGAATTTGACTCACAAATTAAATAATAATTAAAATTTTATTTCGTGGAAATCTATGTTGAAAAATAGTCGAAATATACAATATTTTTATTTTAATTGATAAATAGAATTCTAGTTTAAATTGATAGAATATAAGAAATAGTTTCACAAAGAAATTAATATTAATGCCAATGTAAAAAATCTTGTTAGTTTAGTGGCACAGTCATTTTAATAAATACTAGATTTTTGCAGACGCTTAAAAATTTTTCATTTATATTGGTATACATTAAACAAAAATTTCATTGCTAATTTTAATAATTTTTGTTTGTTTTGTTTTGCTTTGTCTTAAATACTCAATACTCGTGTCTTGTACTCTTATTCATGTTAAAAAAACGTGTAATTGTAGATTTCTTGATATTTGTTACATTAAAATTGTAAATTTTTATATTTGTTTAAAAAATATTTTAAACAAACATTTTTTAATTTTATATATACTAAATTGCGTAATAAGTCTTGTTTATTGCTGTGAACAAATATGTAATATTACCAGAATTATTTTTTCTGAAATCAATAATAAAAATAATTAAGTTTTTGTAAATTACTAATATTAATTTAAATATTCTGTAAATAAAATTAACCATAAAATTTCAGACACTTAAGTATTTTGTCAAGAAATCTTAAATTATCTTTTTATTTTTAAAATCAAATATTTTAAATTTTTGCTGAAAATACTATCTGTATTCTACCAATATAAACTAGTTTTAAAGGCAACTCAATTTTGTGCTGCGTATAAATATATGTTAACTTTTATTTAATTAAGTATGAGACACTTTTTGTTATATAACAATATTAATATAATTTTCAACATAGTTTTGCTACAAATTTACATATTAATAGATACAACTCCTTGAAATGTCAAGAATATTTGACTCGGTGTCAGATATTTTCCTGCGACAGATCTTGCGGTAGATTCGACGTCAAACTGAATTTTTGTAATACACGCTTCAGACTTTTTGTTTAGAGAAAATATATAATTATATATTTATTTTGAAAAAAAGTTCTGAATTTGAGATATGATAGAGTCTGTGCATAGGGCCTTAAGATTTGTACATAAAATTTGGCAACGCGTAATTCAGTCATCTTTTTTTCAGCACTTTTTGCTCAAAATTTAAAAATGCTTTTCCTATTATTTTTTTTTACATTGTTTTACAAATTTTCTTAAAATGTTTACAGATATTTCGAGTGTACATATACAAACATTTATTTTCTGACAGTTACATTGTCAAAGATGTCTGTTACTTTGTTGTTTATATTTGTTTAATTTTTTTATGATACAAAATTAATTGATTATTTTTATATTGAATGAAATTACCAGCAATTTTTAATTAGAATATTAATTGGTGTTCATTTTTGTATTGTTTTAATTAAATTAGAAGTTATTAAATTATGGAAAACTAATTAATATATTTTTACTTATTTATTGATCATTTTTATTAATTATTATTGTTTATATTTTTTGTTTATATTTATGACAAAAATTAAAATTACGTAACAACAAAAAATTTATTTAAACAGAGAAAAAAACATATAATTGAATTAGTATTCTATATTGTTTTATACTATAAAGCTATAGAACAATACCAAATATCAACATAAATAAATAAATATATAAATAAAAAAATAATAGAAACAAATAATAAATAAATAAATGTTGAAAATATGAAAATTAAAATATAGAAATATGATAATTTAAAATTTTAAAAAAAAGAAAACAGAAACCTTATAAATTTGAATATTTATATAAAATTTAATATTTTTGGTTTTTATCCTATCGTATTTAAGGACCAATCCATCAAAGTAACCTTTATTACAGAAGCCATACACAACCTTCAAATATAAATGCAAACTTGAAATTTATAATTGATGTTATGAAATGTAGTGTATATAAGAAATCACTTTGTCAAAATTGTTCAAAATTTTAATATAAATATTATTTCACTTACATTTAATTAAAATCGCTGGTAATCTTATTCAGTAGAACCATCAATCAATTAATTTATCATTTTTAAAGTCTACAATATCAATTTGATTACGACGAAAATGCACCATCTATTCCGTTTTAAAGGTGCAATAAATTATTACAGACAATTGAAATATACCAAATGCGTCCTTGCAATCCACCTGTTCAAGCAGGAATATGCCTATGGACGCGTGGTAGTGCTATTTTGTCTGAGGGCGCCAATGGTGGTACGTTGGCGATCCAACGTTGGCTACACGTCCACCTCGTGACACACCTCCATGTAGTCGGGATCGTGCATAATGTCCTTGATCATGTCCTTCAGCATAGTGTATCGCGGAAACATCGGGTACAATTTGGAGTTCATGTATTCGTTCTAAATCAGAAAGATTCGTTAGTTATTTTTTAAAGGTGTTAAAATTTAATGAAAATTAATATTTTTAATGCGCTTAAAAAATGAAATATTTTAAAAAGAAAAGCATGATGTTCTTTTTTTCAACAAATGTTTATTGACAATACTTACTAGTATAAATTATCAACAAACAAAACACCTTTATACCTTAGATGTGTTAATTGAATTCTAAGTTTTACACAATTATCTGAAAGTAGGCATCGTTAAATATATATACAGGGTGTTTGCAATCAAGGTATTTTATTTTTAAGGGGTGATACTACAGGTCAAAACAAGGCGATTAACGCCAAAACACCTTAGTAAAAGTTTTCTAATAAACGAGATATTCATTTTTTTTTAAGTAAAATGGTAGCATATGGTATAATTTTTATTATCCAGCTCACAAAAAAAATTATTCTTCATAATAGTTTTGGATTTGCTTGAAACGAATAAAAATGTAAAAATATTCCATGTTTTAAATACAGGGTGACTCGGATTTGCTGATTTGTGTTTCAACTTTTAGGTAAAATACCCTTATTTAAAAAATTTGAATAATTTTATTTGAATATTATGTTTAGAATTACAATTTAAGTTTACATACAAAAATTTGTGCCGATCGTCGATTGTTAAAACACCTTAGCAAAAGTTTTCAAATAAACGAGATATTAGATACTTTATTTAAATATTTTTGTATGTAAACTTAAATTGTAATTCTAAACATAATATTCAAATAAAATTATTCAAATTTTTTAAATAAGGGTATTTTACCTAAAAGTTGAAACACAAATCAGCAAATCCGAGTCACCCTGTATTTAAAACCTGGAATATTTTTACATTTTTATTCGTTTCAAGCAAATACAAAACTATTATGAAGAATAATTTTTTTTGTGAGCTGGATAATAAAAATTATACCATATGCTACCATTTTACTTAAAAAAAAATGAATATCTCGTTTATTAGAAAACTTTTACTAAGGTGTTTTGGCGTTAATCGCCTTGTTTTGACCTCTAGTATCACCCCTTAAAAATAAAATACCTTGATTGCAAACACCCTGTATACGATGCAACCCGCATTGTCGATAGCTAACAAATTAATTTAATTTCAATGAATGAACAAAGTTAGAAGGTTTCCATAACAACCAGGCAGTCGTTTACTTGTGTTCACGCTGACGTCATAAACACAATATACCGGAAATAATACAAGATACAAAACGCTTCAACTTTTCAGGCATTACAGGCGAAAAGTTTCTCAGCACTTGAAATAAAAATGATTGATTAAGACACATCTAAATAAATAAACTTTTTAGCCAGTTTCAAGATTTATTTTTATATTTAAAGAATGTACTACACCAGCACTTTTTAACTAAAAGTATTATAAATAAATCTAAATCTAAAAGTAACTTTATTTTATAAAGACTGAGAAAGTGCAGTAACTTTAAAATTAATATTTAAACAAGCTTAGAAGCATAACATATATGGGGCTATATATATATATATAAGCCCGGTTGCATAAAGCACTGTTAAATGAATTACAAGTTAGTACTCTCGTTAATTTAGCAAATGACCAATCAACTTATTAATTAAGTTAACAATGCTTTGTGCATCCGGATTTTAAATTTAAAAAATATAATTGAAAAATATGAAATAAAATAAAACAAAAATCTTTTAGGACATTCAAATATAATGATATCATAGTTGGCGTAACTTTGTTCATTAACTCAAATTAATTCTGTTGTTTGATGAGTCATACTCAAATTGAAGCTTTTGAAAACTTTAGAATTCTACCAGAAATTAAATTAATTATTTTGCTAATCCACGGCTTTTAACCAAAATTTCTTGTAGCGTCTCAATTATTCGTACTTTATTGCATTACATCTATAGGATTCCTTCTCGTAATTTTAAATATTCATGCACAAAAATAAAAGTTTAAAATTGTAAACTTTCAATAATAACAAATAAAAGTTAATTATTAATTTAAAAATAAAAGCAGAATAGTTATTCTATAAATTTTAATAAAATTAGTTATTCTTGAAATAACCAATTTACTGATAAGAAAATTTAATTTTACAAATGTTTGATGCCTTGTTTCCGGCAAATGTAGATAGCGACGAGTGACAGTTATTTAGTCATTATAAATAGAACTAGCTTAATAAATTTATTTTTTTCAAGTTGGTAATAAATTAAAAAGATGTATCAATGTTTTTATTTTTCTATTATAAATGTGAAAAATATCAATATACAACACAAATTCAAAATGTAACAGACACCAAAAAGTTAAACAAAAAGTTATAGTTAAGTCGCTAGTGACAGAAAAGCTGATTTGACTTTGCAATTATTTTCAGTCGAAAGTTTAGGTTGCCAGAAATTAAAATAGGCACCGTGTCTATTGTTTTAATATTCCGCTAAAGATTCTAATGTACTTTCTATGACAATTTCATGCAGTACATATATATGTAACTTATATGGCAGAATTCCAAATTTTATAGTAATAAAATTGGATGATGCTATTATTATCTGTATAATTAAAAATATTTTGACATTTATTTTATAATTTAATTTTAACTTTAAGTTAAAGTTTTGTAAGAACACTGTAAAAAAATTTAAAATTTCTTAAGAAATCTGTTTGACCAACCAACCGACTTAACGCTAAAAACTGTTAATTCTGTTGTAAAGAGCTTAATTCTTGCTTATCCGTATAAATCTCAAAAATTCAAAATTGGTATGTTCACAATACTTCCCTTTCTATATGTTACGATCGGTTAAAATATATATTGATAAATTGTTTTTATTTAACTTATGTTTATATAGAATTTATTTAATTATTACGTGCTAATATACAGTAAGATAACTGAAAAGAATTCGATTTGATCATCTTTAAATCGTCAAATATTCCAGACACACCTCCGTAAAGCTTCCCTTTATATTTGTTACATTTAAGAAACAATCCTCTGAGACTTGGTGGATAACAATAGTCTTCTCAACATGATTTACGAGTAATACAATAAACACCCGCTCATTCGCGAAGTGAACCAGCGAAAAAAAGTAGCTTTATGCGTTTTATTTGAATTATTGTATATGCATTTACTATCTGTTACATAAGAAACTACTGCATAGAGTTGTTAGTAAATGGATATTTCCACAAAATTAAAATATAAATATCAATAATGATGTAGAAATAGTTTTAAAAGTTTTGTATGAAATTGTTTACTATTTGGTTTGGAAACACAAATATATACTTTGTTCCAAATTGAATATTTATAAAAAAGATTTCAAAACAGTTATACTATAACTTACTATTATTTATTTTTACTAAATTTTACATAATAATTTTGAATTAATAGTAAAACCGTTGGTTTTAAAGTAATATTTTTTCAGTGTGATAATAGAAAAACGGTAACATGCTACTAGCATATAATTGTTATTACTCAATCTACTAAATTATAATATTTATCTATGGTTCGTGCCTATAACTTTATGTACATACGTAGTAATCAATATTACATATTTTTTAAAATAATATACTACACTAGAAAAAGTTGCCATTTTACATAAAAACCATAGTAAAAAACACATATTATTTCAGGAAAACGATGGTTCACATAAATTTTCTATAAAAATAATATAATTTCGTAATTTTAAGTAAAATAATTAATTAACCACATTACATATGTTTTTTTACTGAAAAAATAAGTAAATTTACATAAAATATACGTATTTTATATTTATAAATGTAAAAATTTTCTTGTGACGTCACTGGTCAATCACTTGCTCCAGATTTTTATGTAAAACTATCAATTTTTTTACAGATTATTTACACAAAATTATAAAAATAACTAAATATTTATATTTATTATGAATGATAATCCGATAAACATTTTTCTAAAGAAACTAACTGTATTTGTAGATGATTTACCTACCTTGAGTTCTCGGATAAGATTTCTCAAACCCGAATATTTCTTCAATAATCGATACAGATCGTTTGTCATTTGTGTGTTCTCTAGCTCGATTGCCGATATTGTCATATCTGTAAAAAATATATACAGATACGATATAAAGAAAACTAGATGAAAATAACGATACAATTTTAACGATACAGATATATATGAGGCATCTCTTACAGCGGTTACCGAGTTATATAAAAAAATAATACATTTTTTTCGGAAGAAATAATGACATTTATAAAACGAGAAAATTTTATTGAGTGGCGAAATTGTCAAATATATATGTCTTATATGATTTTTATTCTAAAATTTGTAGTGTCAAAAAGTTGGCATCGTATAAAATACATTTTTTATATTTATTTTAATTACTTATTTTATTATTAGGCGAAAGTACTGATATCATCTCTGATGTATTTATTAAATTGTATTTTAAGCTTCAATATAAATTATTTTGTCAAATAATTGTTCCTATATTTTATTAACGAATAAATAATTTTTTTTATTATTCACTGTTTAATTTTATCTATCTATAGAGTTGAACAATTACCTATAGAAGTCTCCTAAAAATATACAATTAGATTGTAGAATAAATTTTAATAATATAATTACTAAGTCTATGCTTAATTTCTATATTTTTACAACTAATAATCGAGTTACTTTCTTCAATAATCAAACTGTAATTTTAAAATTAATCATTTTGTTTTTTTTTTAGCAAATTACATTCAAGATTTTAATAAATAATTTTGTAAGAAAATTGTGAGGTAAAAACCGATTTAATATTCATCAAACGGAGTTTAATCAAATAAAAACAAACGAGAGAAATATGTTTGGCAAACCTCGATAAATATTCAAAGTTTATTTTTCATTACCAATGAGACTTCATTACGGAAAAGAAACAAGGTTAATAAGACAGACTGAATTTATCAAGCTGAAAACTGAATACACTGAAATGTAATAAGAAAACCCAATTCACTAAAATATTAATTCTTGCAAGACGTTTATTTGAGACGAGAATGAAACTAAACATCGTCTAAGGATGCATTCACAAAAAAAAGTCATTATTTGTTAATATAAGCAATTTAGATTTTAATATAAAATTTATATTTCGTTCTTTATCAATATAAAAATAAATATATTTTCGAATAATTGATTTTAATTTCTATCAATTGTTTTCGAATATCAACACTTTATTGATTTCGAAAATAATATGTAATTTAACTTAAAAAAAAAATATGAATATAAGTCAACAAAACTTTTAAAATATTACAGTATAATTCCGTGCATCAATATTTCACAAATACAGTAAGAATTTTTAATCCGGCATTGTATCAGCACTCTGAAAACCGACCCAGTTAAAAATGATTCAATTACATAAAATAATAAAAACAAATAAAAATAAACTACATTTATTTTTTTTATTATATACATAGGTATATAATTTATTAAGAACACTAGAAATTATACTGAGAATTTTTTTGTTTTTAATTTTAGGTTTTTATTTTTAACTCAGATGTACTCGTAAATGTGATTTTGAACTGTAAACATATTTTTCTAATAAAAATAAAAAATAATAGAAAAAATAATGGTAAGTATCAGTATAACTATTTTAAAAGCTTTGCATGAAATTAATTAATATTTACATTAAAAGTTAAAACCTCGGATCTAAAGTAACATTTTTCTCAATGTATAATGTTTATGTTAGATTAAAGTTTTTTTTTTTTATAAGCGAATTTAAGCATGTACGCTTTTCTATTCGAAAAGTTTCCGCCTGTGCCGGATATAAAAGCTTTTACTGTAATTTGAAATTAAGAGTTCAGAAAAATAATAGTACAAGTGACATTTTTTTGAGAAAACAGGCTACAAAATTTAAAAGCTGAAATATAAAATATATGGACATAAGTTAAACATTGGCTGATTTTTTGTCTAATCTATTTTGATTTTTAGTTAAAAAAATTAGCCTTAATTTTAATTATTAAAATTTGTTACTTGGCTTAGATTTCCTTCAAGCATCTCAAATAAGCAATTTTGTTTCGGCTGCTTTATTCAAATACTGATTTAAAATAGAGTTAAATATATAAATAAATAATTATAAATGTTCAATTAATAATAATTTTGATGTTAATCGCCGATAGAAATAACATGTCGATAATAAAATTTAAAATACTATAAGATTTTTGTTATTGTTGTACGATCTGTAGTAAATAAAGATTTAGATATCTGTATATTATTCTATTTAAAGGTAAAGACATCCTTAATCAGTAAAATCCTTCCAAAAGCAAACGTTAAAACGTTAAAATTATTCCGAACGCAATTAATCAACGACTAATTAAAATTGCAATATTGGAAGTAACAGCTTTTTCGATTTCTGTTGACAATATCAATATAACAAGCAGTTAGAGATGAAAAACAATACTGACTTTCCAGTCGTTCTATCCTTTCGCGACGATCCTGTGCTTCCTCGGCGAGCTTTGCCGACGTTTTTACACCTTCACCGGATTTCTGTGACTTTTCCATGATGGAGCAGGCGCGCAGGACGAAAGCAGGAACGGGTTCCTTTGTTTCCTGCTTGGGAATGTCGACCAGTGTCCAGTATTGGGTTTCGAGACGGACGACGTCCTTGGAAATAAAGGAATTTTATTTTTTAACCAGCAAATATACAAAATATATTATTTTTTATTATTATTATTATAGATTTAGGGCCACTGATACTGCACTGTAAAATATAATTACAAATTTACAAATCTTTTTTAAATGTAAAATTACAATTCTAAAATGTAACACATTTTGATATTACTTGTGCTCTTGTAAATTTACATATATACGTATTATTTCCATTGTCTAAAGTTGTCGATTACATTAATTACTATATTTAAGAGTGAACATGTGATTTTCAGTAAACAGAAAAATATTTGCAATACAACTAATAATAAATTACAGTCAAAATTTTAAAATCCATATAATAATACAGAATACATATGTATATTATAAAAAAGTCCATAGAAATATAATTTTTTTATTGACATATATTTTTTTACATTATATTATTTGTTTAATTACATAAAATAAAGATATATAATAAAAAATATATAAAAATCGTAAAATTCCAAAATTATTTTAAAATTGTGTTATATTTTTAGATTTTAGTAAATTTACAAGAAAATTTAAATTATAATTAAATACATAGTAAAATTAATTAATACTGGTGTCTTACGATGTACTATAAATGCGTATCCAACTTTTATTTACTAAATTAAACTAGAGACAGTATAAAAATTTAATATTGTGTAGTTATATTAATATTATATTGTAATTATTTCAATCATTTAATATTTTTAGATTTTTTTTACAAAAATTATTCAATTAAATAACTTATAATTACTATAACAAAAAGCTATTTTTATTTGAAGCAGAAACTAATATTGTTTGTTACAACAATTAAATCATTGAATTTCTTTTACAAACACGCCTTTAATTTATTATCTGAAAGCAAAGTAAGAAAAACAAACGCAGTGGTAAAAAGTATAAAAACTATGTTTTAAAAGCATCCATTTGAGAAATGAAAAATCCAGGCGAATACAGAGCTTTGCTGAAAGCAACTACACGCGGCAAAAGTGTATACTGGAAAAGGACGCCAAAGTCGGTCAAGGTGTGAAAAAAAACCACCCCTTGCTTTTGGCGGGGATTGGTTCATACAAGTGTTTGCTTTTATCCTCAATCGAGTGCGCATGCTAATTGCTACAAATTGACGCATTGGGATGAATTTATTTTTCTAACCTACAAACTTTTACACTTTGCGGAATGATGGAAAAGTTTTTCTTCTTCTTACTTTCCTTAGAGGAATGTTTAATTTAATTTGAGAAATTTATATTTATATATATATATATATATATATATATATATAATAGATAAATTATAATTATTGTTATAATAACTGAAATAAATGTTAATTAAAAAAAAACAGGATTTTCTACTTTGTTGAACTATTCAAAATATATAAATTAATTTAGCTTTACAAAGTTATTTGGTCATTAGAACGTAGATTAGTTTCAGTTTTATTTTGTTAGTTTTATAATAGCAAATAATGAAATTATTAAAACACAAGAACTGTTCTGTGATGTTTCTAATATTGTAAAATTTTTGTTAATTAAATACAAGCATTTTAGCTTTTATACGCATATTCCTTCTATAACTACGATTTTTTTGTATTGTTAGAATCTAAACTGAAAAATTGCTTTTAACACGTTTATTAAGTCAATTTTAAATTAAGGAAACTATAAAAATTATAGAACTGTACTTATACAAAATTGTTTTTAATAGAAATAATTAAAAATCTTTTTTCTACCATCTTATTGGAAAGTGCTTTGCTTGGATTAAAAAACAGTACTTTTTCGCATAGTGAGTAGAAAAATAACAACAATAACTAGAAAATAGAATAAGTAAGCTTGTGTGTTTTTGTTTTGCATACTTTTTTGGACAGTAGATTATTTAGTTCATTATCAAAATACAATTTTGTCCACTGACTAAATTCTGCATAATGAATAGAGTGTGTGCTACATTCTTATAGATATATCTTGTGATTGTATATATATATAGTCAACTATATAAATAAAGCATTTTGCAAACAATTGACAATATAATCGCGTATTAACTAATATTGTTTTATGTTTAAACATAAATATATTATAATTAAAACATTAACTAAAATAATATAGAATTACAAGCAATGTGTTTTCATAGAACATCTACGAACTTAACAATAACACAAAAAACTTATCAAAACAAATTATCCACCTGTCTAAATTAATTCTCACAATACCTTAATCATCGCTTTGAGCAGATTATATCTCTGAAATACGTTGTGGACACTTTTGCTATCATTATATTTGGTCATAAGCGTGATGAGTGCCCGCTTGGCTGTGTCGTACGAGTCCTCCAATCTTACCCGAACCGCTCGAAGACGCTCATTTGTATCGATAACTTCTTCTTTTGTTTGACCGCTGGCTGTACCTTCGTCCTTTACATCCTGGACGATACGACGCACGCTTTGCGTGAATTTGCCCACAAGATTTGTTGAAGCTGGCGCCCCTGAAAGAAAATAAATATAGATTAATAGTTTCAATAATAATTCAAATTAGAGCAGTTATAATTTTCAAAACTTAATTATTATTTTTTGTAGCTGGACTAAAGTTTATTCAGAATACCCTACCAAACTACTTGCTAACCTAAAAAACTGCATAATCGCGCAATTTTAGTTTTATCAGTTAATTAACTAGATAACTAGAAGATTATAATCTGATTGTCTTAAAAAATATATTTTTTAAAACAAAATGACAAGCATATAATATAATAAAAACAAGACTGATATAACATAAATAAAATGTATAACTTTGTCAAAGTTTTTATTGTAACTCATTAAATTTGTTATATATAATAACTTACAATTCGTACTAATAAAAAATAATGTAACAATAATAATAATATTTTTGCACAATTAAACTTAAATTAAAAAACAAAATCAATTTCCGAAAATAAGGTTTAACCACATGAGCAACGTTGAAATTTAGCCAGAAATTCATTGAAAATTACAATAACTTTATTTTAAATTAATATATTATGACATAATATAAATAAAACTGTGGATAGATTGAATAAAACATTGTTAAACATATATTATACTAACAATATAATTTAATCATTAACTGAACAATCAATGAGTTGTTCTAAAGTCAGTTGACAATCTACATCCATAATTGACTATTAATTAATATAGTATTAATATAGCCTTGTACCTTAAGTTCTACCACATATAATGTACAAATATCTTTTACTAAAACAATTCTAAAGCATTTCTGCAACAGTTTAGGCGTAGTACACCTAACCCACAACACAAAGATGTCATGTGTGTCAACTATGCGACTGGTTGTAGCTGTATGTTAACAATTTATGTATATGGGGATGTTGGTGTTTCACTCTAACGACGCGTGTTTCAAATATTCATGAAAATAAGAAACCGCAAAACGCCGCACAGCCGACGTGCAAACGAAACGGAGAAGAGTATAAAGGAGGACAAAATCTCTTGCCCGTCGTGTTTTATGCCATAAATCGTTAGCCAACACGGGCATATCGTTCATAAGATTTATAATAATACTCGCACCATACAGGAGAAAAAGATGATATTAAAAGCAGATAAAAACGTTCTGAATAAATTTATGGTGCTTGGAAATCGTTGGTATGTATTATATTTCAGCAAAATATTGTCGAATTCTTTACATATTTGTTGTTTTTTTAAGATGTAGAACTTTTATTCTTTGCTGGAAGAATTATTCTCATA
Source organism: Clivina fossor (assembly GCA_963966155.1). Lineage (NCBI taxonomy): Eukaryota > Metazoa > Arthropoda > Insecta > Coleoptera > Carabidae > Clivina > Clivina fossor. The sequence goes on along the minus strand of OZ014565.1, from coordinate 6,420,307 downwards.
TTTCACACGATTGTTTTGTGGAAAATTCTGGTTATTTAAATGTGAAAATTTTAAATAAATATCAAAAATATTTTTCGTTAATAAAAGTTTGAAAATATTAAATTTCAACTTATTTAAAAAAAAAACACATGTCCAATATACGTATGGTTAAAAAAAAGTAAAAATATAGAATTTTCTGGGAAAATTTTATAGATTCTGGCCGTAAAACCCTAAAGATTACTATAAAACGTACATTTTCTTCCAGTAAAAAATTTAATCAACCCGGAAACATTGTGATATACTGACTTCGACATTGACTGAGAATTTTATTTTAAATTTATAATTTTATTTATAAATTTATAAATTATAATTTTCAGTTAAAAGTTGAAAATATTTGTTTTAAATTTTCAATTAAAAGTTAAAAAATATCGACAAATTTTACCGAATTTTTATTTAAATTTTATTTTTGATTTGTTCGAGTCACTAGAATGTATCTAATTTTTCCATTTTCTTCATTTACTGTGTATACGAAAATTTGATTAATATAAATAAAAAAATTATTAAACTGTATGCTTGTAATTATACAGAAATGGTGGCATTATAATTTTAATTTAAAACTAATTTATCGGCAACCGTCAACAACACATTTTCCTAGAATCAGCTGTTTCGTGACGTCTAAATCATTATAACATTAATAAATTATCGTCACTGTAAAATTTGATAGATTGAAATTAGAACGTACTAAGGATTTTGTTTTCGTTTTTGATTTAACAGAAAAACTTACATGAGTTTCACGCCTAGTTTCTAAATAAAAAAGTTAAGTTACTTCAAATTAAAGTTATATAAGCACAAACCTTTCTTTAATCAAATAAAACATTGAAAACATGATAAAATTATAGTTATTTTTTTTAACTTGACATTATAAAAAACAAGGTGATATAATACCAAAACAGGTTAACTATAATACAGTTTATATAGTGTATCTAATCTTGGGGAGGGGGAAAATTAATTGCAATAACTCACCATCATTTGAGTGAGTTATAGCTATAACATGCGGTGGACAACTATACTTTTTCTACGACTATACAATAAAACAATTACATTTTGGTGTAAAGTACGCATGACTATAGTATTTTAAATGAAACAATTTATATTATATTTTTCAATATTTATAATTAATCATTATTATTTTATTATGCTGTGTTCAAATTTTTTGAAATAAATAAATACTTTTTCTATTAAGAAAAATAATAATAATAAAAGTATTTTTATACATAATAAAAAAATCAATGTGTTTTCCTATTGCAGCAGTCAATAAAAATTATGATATATATTTATCATTTACACAATTGATAGAAAACATCTAAAAATAATAATACTGAAAGTAAATACATCTATCTAAAAAAAGTTAATTAAAAATAAACTAGTAATTTTTTATTCGTTTACGAGTATGTTTTATGGTTACAATAAACTAAATATTAAGCAATAAAATGACGTAGTGCCATAAAGTTAATCATATGAATAAACATATAAAACGGCTACTATTTTAAACATTTTATGGCCACATACAAATAATCTTCTATTTGAAAATATTACTTTACTAGGCTAACTAATGTAATATACTCGTATGTTTGTACCCTTGTATACATAGGCTGAAATACGCAGCCGTTCTTAACAATTAAAACTTGAACAATATATCAATACTACGGCCTTTAGTTTCCCGTGTAATTACGTTTCGTGTTAAATTCACGACGATTTTAATTAATGAAGACAGAATTCGATTAACTAAGCCTTCGTTATACTAAAGAAAATTGTGAAAATATCGTACATTAGTAAATACCTAATTTAATTTTGATTTAAATTAAAATACTTATTCGGATTTCAGTAGTATCTTTGAAAAAATTGTAAGAATCAATTTATTACATTAAAATAAAAAAAAAGTTTTAGGATTAAGTTCTGTACAATTTTAATTTAAAAAATCGATGTTTCGATATACTCTACATATCAGAAAAAATATAATCAATTCTTGCTATATTGTCTAGTGCATCTAGAGAACTTAAACTAATAAATTTATAAAACGTAATACGTTTTAAATAAAGTTTAATAAGTTTTTTGCAGCCAATATTTTTTAAAGTTTAGTTGAAAAAAATTCTGATTCCTAGCACGTAAACAATAGCTGTTGAGACACACAATCTGTCAAAAACTCAAGCAAAATTGCTTTCAATTTTAACTGTCTAGGTCAAAAGGCTTCTCACACAAACCGATTTTTTCTAACAAGATTTTTCCAGGTCAAAACAATTTGAATGCGTTATTTAAAATTGACGTTCGGTGAATATTAATTTATTTTCAAACGCACAACATTTTAGAAATCATTATTTTTCAAATTTATGTTATTGATTTAAAATTTATAAAAATGTTAATACTAGAATTGGGTAAAATTATAAATTATATATTAAAAACTTTTTATTGATTTTTCACGAAATTTTACATAAATATTAAAACTTTTTCCCATAATTATTATCACATGTACATTCCAATTAAAAAACATTTTTTAAAAGTAAATTTTATAAATTTAATTTTAAAGTTTTCTTAAACTCTTTTTAGTGTATAATGTTAAATAAAATATATAAATTAAACCAAAAAAAATAATTAAATATTTAATATTAAATACAAAATGTTACAGTATTAAGCCAATTATAACAAAAATAACGTTGTAAAAAGCATTAAAAATAAATTATATTGTGTTTATTGGCAATAAATAAAATACATATTACTTTTTGTATAAAATCAAGCAAGCATTGAAAATACATTTTTCGCTTTATAAAGTTATATAGTCGGCAGGGAACAAAAGTTAAAAGTTTTATAGCCATTTGCGACAACACATATGCGAATGTATAATAATTTTCAACATGTTTTAGACAGAATCAGGTTTGTGGAATTTCAGTTTCAGTATTATATTTATAAATTTAATTAACAGAATTGTTTGGAAAAGTAATTAATAATAGTTGTAATATTTTGCATTGCGTATCAGGAATTACTTTGTTTAATACTCCCAACGATCGCAATTAAATATGAAATGTTTGTAATCAATCTATAAATTACAAACAGTTTTATTTAATGTAAATAATGAAATTAATTATAAAATTATAAAAAAAAAAAATGTTTACTACGATAATTAACGTAATCTTACAGTTTTTCTCTAAAAATACATTTATAAAATAATAAATTAATATCAAAATTTTACAGTGTTAACTTTCTGTATTTATAATAAAATTGCGAATTTTAATTTTACATGACGACGTCGATTTCATTTTGACTTCTGCGATGCAATTGCCAACTTTTGGATTACAAACTATGCACTCTATCACTAAACTACGATTCTCTTTAGCATCCACATCCTTCTCGTGACTTCTTCGAAAACAAACAATTACCCAAGAAGTTTTACCCTTATTCTGTATTTTCATGTTCAACTATCCCCGCTTTCATAGTGGATCACCGCGTAAACATCATTTGAGTTTCCGCCAGCCATCGTTAACATTGCGTTTTAATGCGTCGCAATTTTGATGGTGCGTGCCCAAAGATTAAATCTCTGATTAAGGATGGTGGTTAGGCGAGTCGGCAATGTTGAATTTCAACTGTGGACGAATATTCCGGAAATATTGCCACATGGTTTGTGGGTGCCTTTCTGGTGTTTAAATTGAAACTGGCTGCAGATGAAAATGGTTGTTTAGTAATTATTACTATTATAGGCAATCATAATTTAGTATAATAAAATTTTATGTTGAAAATTTTAAAAATATATTATTATTACTTATATATATATATATATATATATATATATATATATATATATATATATATATATATTGTTTATATATTGTTTATATATATATATATATATATATATATATATATATATTGTTTACAATTTTTATCAAATATTTGGTTGCTAAATATTAGCAATGTTACTAACAACTATAATCAATAAAAACAAATATAATAAATATCGCACAACATGCGTTAGAAAATCTTAATGATGTAAAATTCAAACATACGGAGCAAACTCGGTTTACTGTCAGCTTTTAAAGTATTAATTTAAATCAATTTTAATAAAAAAAAACACTTGCAGTCTAGTTAATTTTGTTCTGTTTAACGCCGAATTTTTTGGATTTGTTTGTTATTAAAATAAATTTTTTTTTTTATGGGAAATTATTTTGTTTTATTAACTTTTCGTCACAGTAAATTCATATTTTAATTTATTTGTTTGTTATAATCTGGTGTAAATAGTGGTAGCACTATGAAGAGTATTTTGTTTCTACACACGTTTGTGGAAATTTCGTTTATATCCAATATACAGCTGAATAGACCGAAACAGCTGTTGCGGTTTTTATACGAGTAGATTATTCGATAGTGAATCTCTATTACAGATTATCCTTAATTGCAATCAAAATTTCATAAATGAACATCAATTATTTCATAGTAATTTACTTGCAATACCAAAAAGACACATTATGTTTCAAATTAATTTTCATTAAATGAATATATTTATAGATAAACATTAAAATTTTAGTTCAGAAAATTTATAGTGTGTTTGTTAATATTAAATAAAATTATGTATTTAGTATATCGTAAATAAAAATAAATAATTTTAGTGATATAAAAAATCATGCAATATTTATAATAAATGCAATTCATGAAAATTTATTATTTACCTGTCATTTACAATAGATTACAGGTTAAAATTAATGGTATTTTTTATTAAACTAAAAAATAAAAAATAAAATATTTTAAATTTTAATTTGCTAAATCATTTATTATTGATATAATCTTCTTATTGTTATGTCAAATGTCAAAATCGAATAATATGTCAATTTCAATCAAACAACTTTTCTTACAATTAGTATTTACAAGCACAAAATAATCTTTTAACAATAACTCAATCAAGTTTTATTGTTAAATAGATACAGAAAAAATAAAATAAGAAATTTATTTAATTCGAATTAGATAGCAAAAGATTAGATAATTTTTCTATTTAATGAAATAATATTTTCTATGACATCAGTGCGTATTCTCAAGTCACTTTTAAAAGTGATTTTTGTCAAAATTACTTTTAACATTTACTTAAAATTACTTATTAAGCAATTTTAATCAATTTATTTAAATTTTATGATATGAGATATAAAAAATATATCAAAAATAGAAATATTTTTTATATTTGGTAAGAGGTAGTAGTAAAAATTTATCATAAAGCCAGAAATAAAAGCACTTTTACATAAACAAAAATGCGTCCATCGGATCTGCCCGATAGCTTAAATATTTACAGATTAACTTTTCCACAAACTAATGGTCAATTTAGAGTAAGTTAGGTAAAATTAAATTGGATTTTATTATAAAGTTTGTAATTAAAAAAATAACTGAATTTTAAATAATAAATTCAGTTGGTCTGTTGGGAAGTTAGTTTTCGGGATATTGACTCAAACCTAGTTATTTCATCTACTTATAAATTGATTGAAATTTAATTATTATTTTAGAAAAAAGATTAGGCAAATTATAATAACTTTAGATAAAAATAACACATGAAATTAAATAACCAAACTTGAAAAGATCTATAATTATATTAGATCAATATATCAAACACATTTGTTAACTATTATATAAACTATTTTATCTAATATACATATCTGAAAATGATCAATTTTATTAGATAAAATAACTAAAATATTGAAAAAGTAATCTAACTTTTTTTTCTGTATAGTAATACTTAATATCAAATAACAATAAAACTTATAGCTAATAGAAAATGAAAAATAAAATTTTTAAGAAACAGAAATGACAGTTGTAAGTAAATAATTTCATCTAGATTACATTTCGAATATGAATTTTCAACCATCTGTGTTTGCAAAACAGAAGATAGTCTAAAAACAAATAATCTCAAAACAGCTGGAAGTTTGCGGAAACTTTCAAAGCAAATATGAAGAAAACTTTATTAAATTGCTAGAAACTAAAATAACATTGATATTATAATATTCTACAAGTTGTCTATCTCATTTACTTATTACGTATTCTACTTTCGAATTACTTTTCTGATTATAACATTAAATAATATTGTTTGTTTTATTTATGTTTTATAGAATTAGCATACGTAATTTATTTGAAAACTAATACCGGGATTCTGTGTATTTTCTGTAAATTTATAGTTATGCAAAGTTAGATAATATCGTTTTGCAAATCCTAATAAATTGAAGAGTATTACTGTCATTTATTTGATACAATTTTCTGTAATACTAAACATCTATGAATTTATGTAAAATGCATATTATATGTATTACAGCTTTAGTTTTTGAAATGTTTCAATTCACTGAATTTATTGCTTCAAGAAAATATTTCATACGAAATCGATTATAATAAATAATTTAAAAGTTATTAAACAAATACAAAAAATTTGTTTTATATATTTTTGTGAAATGTTTTATTAAAAGAAAATATAACAATTTTATCACTGACAAAAATCAAATAACTTCCAGAAAAATTGTTATATTTATCAACAATATTGTTTCTCATTACATACTAACGTATAAACAATAAATTTCAATTTAGCAAAAACGCAGAAACTAAAACCGAATTGATAAATTATCGTAGCGTCGATCTTAAATCAAATATCTTATTACTGAGCAGAGAAATATGGCAATATCAATTCGTTTTCGGTTCATATTGGTTAGGAGGAACAAATTCTTTCTCGTTTATTTTTTTCGTTTTCTTTTTTTTTGTCATATTGAACGAAGGTTAAAGTTGATGGTCGAATGAATTCAACGTTTCGCATCGCATCGAATCAAGAGCGAAATGGAATTTTTGTCGATTACATGTAATTGTTTTCGTTCGAAATTAATTGAGAGTGACAGCTGAAAAGAAATAACCTCACTCGTTTTTATGCCATCGCGTTATTGTATCGCACATATCTTAGTTATTGTTGAGACGACAGAAAAAAAGTGAGTAAATTTACTGATTCGGCAGGAAACACATTAGTTTCATATTGTGTGTGATTATAGATGAATCTGTAGAAATAATTTTAGTTAAACATTGTATAGTTTTTAAAAAAATTGACAATTAAAATAAATGTCTTAACATCATAATGGGGCCCTGATGGGTAGTGTAATATTCTGGGGCCCTTATATGAATATAAGATTATATTAAATTATTGTTTGTAGTTTAAGAGAAATTATTTTATTTTATCAATATTTAATAATAATAATAATTATTAATTAAGATAAAAAAGCAACTGAAAATTGTTTATGTTTATGTTATTTTTTCAAATAATTCCTTCATCTTATTCATTATAAACATAAACAAAAAAATGTTTTTTTATTTTATGAGAGATAAATTAATAATATCTTGGCATTAAATGATTTGCAGTTTTATAAGAAAAATACATTTGTGTTATTTTAATTAAAAGCTTGCGTCAATCGCTTTATTAGTGCAATTTTTGAATCAGAATTATTACAGTTTTTATTCAGTTTAATTGTTTAATAACCGTGTGATGTTATATATTAAAATTTATATTTATTAATTATTATAGTTTATGATAATAATCTTTGTAATATATTTACATTTAATTTAATTATAATTTATAATATTATGCTTATTTAAAACAACATATGTATGCCTATGTTATTAAGAATAAATAATTGTGCTTTAAATTTTAGTTTTTGAATGAAATAAAATAAAGTATTTTTTATCAAATTTGCATCAGTATAGTATTAATAATTAAATTAATACAGAAACAAAAATGTTTTGCAATTAAAATTTTCTAAAACTCGTGTATCTCTCAAACAATAACTTTTCTTATTAAAACCTTTTCAAAAAAATATTTCGTAATATATGACATATTGATAGATTTTTGTTTAACTTGTTCAAAACACTTTTTATACCAGACTTATTTATATTTTTCTTTCATTAAAACTAGAAGAAAGAAAAAACAAGCATTTTGAGTTTTATATCGTCGAACTAAATGAAAGTGGTGTAAAAAGTAGAAAAGTGGCACAGCTGATAATTTGTGTTCGGTTGACAGTTGAGACAAATATGCTCCCGAGAAGAATTACATGAGAAAGAACGAAAAACATAAAATATTTTTGGCAACTTGCCGAAAACCAAGTGTACGGTTAAGATGCAACTTGTTGCCATTAGATAACTTACCTAAAAAAAATACAACACACCATTTCATCAACAAATCAACAATTTCAAGAACAATTTGAAAACAGAGTTGATAAATGTTTTGTTCGAAAAATGTTGGTTTACTTTTTTGATAGACAATAATAAATTGTATTATAATCGAAAACAGAACATTAAACGAGTAAAAAACCGGTTAATTAACTTAATATTTTGCAAATTTTAACCGAAACTTTTACTGATATTTTAAAATCCTTAAAATCCAGCAAATAGTAAAAAAATCTTTCACCGAAATATTAAATTAGTAATAAAAATTAATACAGAAACATATTCTAAAGCCATTTTATTTTAATAATATAATAAGTTTTAAAAGGTTTTATTTTTGATTATGTTATAATATATAGTTTATTTATTTATTATTTTCAGTTACAATTTTACTAATTTAATTTTTACATTTCCATACATTATATTTTCAATAAAATTTGAAAACTAAAAGTATTAAATTACAAAAAAAATAAAATAAATTTTATATTTCATAATACTTCAATCAATAAAAAAAAAAGGATAATTTTACTGACACTACATTTAATGTTCAGCAGTCCGGAACCGATATAGCTGGTATCCAACTTCCAGCATTTTACAAATATCAAATTCTCCTGCTGGATCCTGCTGCAGACAAGTATCATGCATAGAGAAAACTTCATTTACCGTGAGAGGCGGTCAGCACCAGCGTCACTCTCTGTCCTTTATGCGCTACCATCGCTTTTTGAACGGGTTCAAAATGATGGGCGCTTGGTTGAACAAAGACAACGGGTGGGACCAGAAACCGGATGATATTTTACATGCTAGGTTTTTGTTTGTCGGGTTTTCTTTGTTTTCCCTCGGCGAGTGTGTTATGTAGTTACGGTTGCCGATGTGCTGTTAGATAGAAGGCTCATCAAATACATGCGGATAAATGAGGATTTATTTGGTCACGTTCTACACTGTATAGATGAGAGATGTGTATGTGGTGTTCATGTCCGATGTTTGTTTGCGATAATGAGATATGTTGACTAGTGTAGGCAGATGAAATGAGGTTTCAACACGATATGTGCATTTTCGGATCAGATATATGAAACGAATTTTGACGTATGCAATTATTTCAAATATTATTTCTATTCATTCTATGTGCACAAAATAGAATATTTTAATTAATAAATATCTGTAAATTATACTAATTAATGTAATATTTTATTTACATCATCTTCTCGACATCAGGAAAAGCTCTTAAAGTATGTTTATTTTAAATTATATAACAATTACCCTGATAAAATAGTTACCTATTGCACAATGCTTGCTATGATCAATATTAATAGTTTCACATAATGTAGAGAATCAATTTCAGTTTTTTATCCATATAAATTAATCAACGGCTTAGTTGATGACTCAAACTGTCTTAATTATTTAAATTTTCAGTTCCTTCCATATATACTCCTAACTCCGGGCACCAACATCATGCATATTTCTATCTATAAAACATGTCAAATCAACCAGTCAAAATATTCAAATATTGATGTGTTTTAAAATTCAAAAACAATATTTTATAATTGTCTTACTAATTGTCACTAATTCTCTGTAAAAATGTTATTTTATATAGATATTTTAATAAATGAAATAATAAAAAAATTCGTTCTGTAATTCTGAAAATATAGAGTTTTCGAATTTTAAAGGGATACATATTTACTTGCCTATTCGAAAAAAAATTATTCTAAATTCATAATAAAATAATTGAAAAAAATGAATTAAAATTAGTACTAATTCTTTTTAATAATTGAGTTGAACGACCTTTGAATTGTAGTATGTTAATTTCTTCTTATACAGGAGTATAGGTCACTGTAATAATTTCGCCATAAATGAAGTTATTGAATATCTTTACTTATTTTATTGTTAATTGTCAATAAAAATTTGTATTGATGTTTGCAGAAACAAAAAAATATCATTTTGCTCATGTACATTTTTTTTATATTTTTCAAAAAATGCTAAATAACAAATATTCACATACATACGTACATACATACATACACAATCACGCCATGTACCCAACAGGGTGTGGCACAAACTCTTTTTATCATTCCGTAATCAGTCTCCTCCAAACATTCCTATCCAAACAAGCAACTTTCGCTTCATCCACATTCATAATTCCTCTCATACATGCTCTTTTATTCCTACTACTTGGAAACTTTCGCTCACGCAAAACACTCTCAATCATACCACTCCAACTACTCATCGGACGTCCACGCAAACGTATACATCAAAATCATTCAAATAAATCTTTTTAACCAAACGTTCACAACTGTTATATAACCAACCTCATAGCTCTTGTAGTTCTTTAGATAGCAAAAGTGGCGCATTTATATTGAACACCCTATATAATATAATAAATAGAAAATTAATATTTTTTCATAATTTTTTTTTTTTTAATTGGTATAATATTACAAAATAATTAATTTCTAAAGTATCATAACAACCTATATTTATTAGAATTTTCCAAGTATTTCCCCATCTATATCTCTATTTAACTGCAACCATTAAATCCATCATAATATTCAATACGTTTCTCATCAGAGCGACCAACGATTACTCCTTTAGAGTCCCTCTCCATCTTTAAAGATAAACATAATTCGCTGCCGTAAGATGGTAAGAATGGAAACAGTTTGTGGTAGTTGAAGAGCCAGCCAACGTTTTCTCCATCCCACTTCACTCGTTTCACTTTTAATGCCACAATGAACATTCAACAAAATTTCTTCAGTGACCCGAATGTTATTTTACGCAGACGACGAAGAATTGAATAGAAGAAAGGAGTGCGGAATGGAGTGGGACACGAGAGAGAGAAAGAGGATGTAACGGGGTTTGCAATAAAATGCTTACAGCCGTAAAAAATATATTCCTACCGGGGGAGTCTATTGCTTTTTCTCTTGACTTTCATCCCCATCGCGAACGATATAAAATTTTTTTCTCAGACTATAAATGTATATATACGTATTTCAATTGTACAAATATGATCCGTGTGTAACGTTTATTGTAGATTATATTTTATTGTAAGACGACGTATCTGGTGTTGTTATTTTTAAGGAATATTGAAGATGGATCGTAAAAGAAAATAAATTAGATGTATTTGTATTAAAAAATTGATGTAAAATAAATGAAAGTTTTAATAATAAAAATTTCATAAAATACTTTATTTTTAATTCTATTAAAAAAATTTTAAGACTCATTATATTAAAATAAAAAGGCGTTACGATTAAGTTCTGTATACATTTTAATTATGTCATTCATGATCAGGAAAAATTATATTCCTATTCCTAATTTTCAGAAATGATAGAGTGCACTTAGAGAAACATTTTTTATTAATAAACTAGTGTCCGGAAATTTCTTGGTGCCAAGATACACTAGTTATCGTTAAAAACAATCTTAATCAAAACATCAGAGTAGTTAAGTTAAAAAACATTTTATTAGAAATAATAGCGCATTAAACTTTATAAAAATTGTTCGAAGTTACGACCACCATTTTAGATACACAAGTTGTAACGATGAACAATCGACTGCCGAAAAAAAAAAGAAAAAAAAAGAAAAAAAATTTCCGGACACTAGTTTATTAATAAAAAATGTTTCTTTATGTGCCCTCTATCATTTCTAAAAATTAGGAATAGTTATTCTGTTACACCCTGTATAACTGACATATATTAAATAAACAGAACAAAGAAACAAGTTGCTAGGTAAGAAAATCAGTAAATAAATTATAAAATTTATGAATTGTTAATTAAAGAAAACCAAATTTTATTTAAATCAGTGCCTTTGCACTGATTGTACGCACTATTACTACATGCACGCCGATTAATATAACATAAAGTTATAAATATTACATAGAAACTAAGTACATCTGCGCATACACACATATTTATAATATTCTATTTATTAAATCCTTCTTTGCGGCTTACTAAATCTAAAATTTTGTAAAAAAATAAAATTATAAAACTTCAAATATAATTCCACAACAGTGACACCATCTTCATTGTAATCAGAAATATTTATTACCATCTTTAGTATCTCTAATGATGTAAAAATGATTTCAACATATTATTGTGAAGGTAGTAATCTTAACGAAGTCAAAATAAATTTTATCTGACAGTAACATCTGCCGCGCGGTTTACAACAAAAAGATCGAGTAATGCTAAAAATTTAATTATACAATCATATTGGCAATGAATTGTTGCTGCTCTTAGCTAATCATAAATCGTGAGATGACTAACAAAATCATGTAAAAAGTATTGTTATAAGTAAATAGCCTTGAATTACGGAGATCCGCTGATTATTTATTTTCTTTATTAGTTTAATTAAAAAAATTGTTATTATTTATTATCAACTGTTTAAAAATTAATAAGAATTATTTTCCAATTATTGAGAATGATATAAATTGTTAAAGTTTTCTAGTAAACAAAAAATAACTGGTGCAAAACTTCTTTTAAGTTAAATTAAAGTGTAAATATTTTAGCTAAATGTGTTTACACATTAGACTAGAAAATGTAGGTTGAACAGATTCTATCTTATCTATTATCTTTTTGTTATATACCTATATGAGAAAAGTAGAAAATAGATTAGTTTATTATGTAAAGGTAGATACAATAAGATAGTTATTTGCATATTTCATTTATAAAATGAAACTATTCATTAAATTTTAGAAGATTTGTCACTTTAATAAGATGATATTTTTAACAACACAATTTGTTTCATCTTTATGCGAATTAGTTGAATGTATATAGATTTTTGTTTATTCCGAGATCCTCATACTCATAAATAATAACTTTAATTATACAGCCGTTGAATGACATACTATTAAGATACAAATAAAAAAAAAAATTATTTCTAATTCAACTTAAACAAGATTAAAACTCTACATAATTAAAACAGAAAAAAACATAATTTACAAGTTAGAAAAAACTTCAACAACTTTAACCTAAATTCACGTCGTATATTAAACTACCACGTCTGAACAAAATAATCGAAATAATATCCGAGGCAAGCAGAGCACACTTTATTTTCGTTGCTCTGTAGCCGTGTAAAAATTTCCAAGCTTCGAACAAAAAACAAACTAAATATTATAAAAAAACGACAGTCGCATACAGAGAGCTCTATACGTATAAGTGTAGTAGGAACGCTACTTTTGAGCTTCGTACAAAAGCTTACCACGCTAATTAGGTTAGTTTGTGCCAATGTCGTTTCGTGGCGCTTACGTCACTCGGTTACTCGGAACATTTCCACGAAAGTTTATTGTAAGGTTTGTGAGGTTGTTACAGACAATGTTAGTTGTTGCAGGATATCCGAGATATCTGTTATTGTTATTTATATATTTGTAATATTATTATTTACATCTCGTTAAATTCGAATTGATACAAAATATTTTGTCATTTTTTAGTAAATAAAAATTTTCTTTTAACAGAAAAAAAAAACTTGTAACGCTATGGAACCTTACAATATACAAACCATATTGAAGCATAAGTTAATTATATTGTGTTGTAAAAATTTACATATTAAAATTTATTGTTGTTATTTATTTGATAAGATATTATTTAATTTTATAACTCAACTGAGTCTGTGTGTTACAAATTTAGATGCCATCATTGGGATTTTGAGAACTATAATAGCGGTTAAATTGTACTTATTGTGTACATTCATATGGTCATCTTAGGTGTACCATTACTTTAAAAAAAAATAATGAACTGTAAAATAAAATTTATAATAAAACCAAATTTACTTCAACTGATCTGGGTTTTAAGCTAGAATTTGCAAGCACCATATCACCAGTAAAACTTATTGCATTACTCGGATTAAATTCTTATTAGCTTAATAGAAATTTTAGCATAGAATCGTTGGCAAAACGTTACGTAATAGTTATAATAATTTCAACTTACGTAATTAGGTTTAAAGTTTATTTGTTGTACTAAAGTACGGTAAGTAAACGTGTACGAAGAAAATATATATGTGTGTACAAATTTATCATTTGCGAAGCTGAGACAAATTGGAAAATCTTTTGAATCTAAGGTATTTCAACGGATAAACTAGATGTATGCGCGGTATCTATAGTTATGTATAATAAATGGAAATACAAACAATATAGACAAGTCACGTCTTTGAAATTGTTCATTTGCATTTGTGCGATTCAGTCTTGTAGTAAAGTTATAATTTGCTGCATTAATAGTATCTGTAATAGTACATTTGTGCTAAATAGTCATATATTTCACATTTTGAAAGTATCAAAGAAATTGATTTATTACATAAATAATTTAAATTGTTGCAATTGATTAAGTATATAAATATCATTTATTTTATATTATTACAAAAATAAGGACAGAGGTACAAATAACAAACTGTGATATTTTTGACGATACATTAGAATTCTCAATGACATAATTTGCTTTTCACAAATTTTTTGATTTTTCAATGTAAGATTATATTTTGTGCTATTAGAGCATTTTGAAATGTGCCGGTTTTTAGATCGTGTTGCATAATACAATATCAGATAAAAAAGATTTTTCCGTAGTTAATATAATAAATATTTTATCTAACATCCGTAAATTCAAATTTAAATTGCATGTTTAAAAAAATCATCAAGCACTTTATATAAAGAATATTAAGTGAATCCTAATTAGTTTTTCTAGCACGTATATACTTAAAATTTTGTAGCACGCAAAAATTCATCATAGCTTATATTACAACTGTTTAAAATTTAAAATTTAAATTAATAATATGTAAATATTAATCTTACATTAGAAATTTAGTACATTGTAAAATTTGCTTTGAACGTTTAATAGTGTTAATTCATAAAATTTTACAAAAATAAATATGAATTCTTCTATTCAAACAAACATTTAGATTGCGTATACTACTCGTATTCGTTATTTATTTTAGAAAATTTAAATTTATAATTTATTTTAATTATATAATAAATATCCGAAATGATTGATTTAATTACAAATATCTTGAATATTATATTGACAGAAAGATTTATCGAAATTTTTTTTAACCTAACCTAAATAATTTATTAATACAGAAAAAATTGATAGTGAATCTAATGTTTATATAAATTATTTTTTGTGTTTATGTAAATGTAACAGTAACGTAAGTTTATATAATTATGTTAATTCAAAGACCAAAAATTCAGCTATACTGCAAAATATGTGTCAAAATGTCAGTGAGATAAGTCAAGCGATACTTTTCAATAATACTCAATTAAAATTCAACATACGATCAAATACAACAAAAAAACTTCTAATCAAAGCGGTCTTTCTAATTGTGTAAATTCCAGAAAACAACTGAACTGCTTTACAATATGGCATCTTTCACATATTAAGCAATAATTACGCAGACGACATAATCAAGCAAGACCCCAGTTGATTCAACGACCTATAATATTAATACAAGTAGTGTTAATGTGTAATTTATTCGTACCAGTGTGCGTTAAACATACGAACATGGGCAAATTAGCGATTTTCTTCGCTTTAAAACACGCCTCAAGGATATTGCGGTTTATTATCTATGAGTTGAAATGAATAAAATAGCCAACACCAGACATAACAATAGAAATTACGCATATTGTTGACACTTTTATTTGATTGTAATATTGTGCTGTCTAGATCTAATTAAAACTGCGGGAGATATAATTATATCCAAATTTAGCTAAAAATACCTAAATGTTGAATTTTTTAATGTTTAATTTTAATTTGTTTTAGTTTTGTACAAAGGTTGCTTGTGCAAAAATGTAATTAAAGTAACATTAAAATTTAGAAACATAATTTTAAATGCAACGTAGATAAGTTGTTGTTTTTGGTGAAAAATGCATGCAATTATTTATAATAAATTGCAGTTTCAGATGACATAAATTGATAAACAAAATTCAAAAAATGTTATTTTATCCATTCAAAATTTGTATTTTAGGTGTTACTAAAATAAAAATTAAATAATTTATTAAAAATTTTAGAATATTTTTACGTAAATTATAAAATATTTTTTATCACATTCAAAATAAATTTTTTAAAGTCTTGAATAACATTTATTGATTTCTATAATATTTTAAATATATTAAAATATTTTAAATTAAAATCAAGTTACACCAAACAATAAAAAAATTGTTAGTGCTAATTTTGTGTATTTTTAATTAATTAACATTTATTATATGTATCATTTTTGTTTATTACGTATTAAAAGTGTTTTTATTTACATTTCTGATTCGTGGCTACAGGCTATTAGAATCAAAACTAGTTTCTTCTCTAAACTTTGATTTTTTAATATTAGTAGAAAAAATTACTATTAGTAATCTTATTTAAGCAACAATTATAATGTAATTTAATAACAGTGTCAATATATTAATTAATGTAAAAAAATATAATTATGAATGAAATATAACATTGGCATTTTTGATTGTAGTGAAACAAAAAATTAGTTTACAATTGCGTAAAAGGTTTAACTTAGAGCTTATACATTCGCATATATCAAAGAAAAAATTACCACATCCGCAATATTTCGGATTCATTGATTTTCGGCCAACCGATTTTTATTATATCCGCATTTACTTGTAGCATGTAGGTAATATTATATTATACACAGAATAATGTCTAAATACATGGATAAATTAATTTTAAATTTTTTATAAAACCCATAAATTTTATGGACACGGATGTTAATTGTACACGAATTGTCAAAAAAAAATAATTAAAAAATATGTGAGTTTTCTATTGACTGACAAAAAAATAAATAAATAAGAATTAAAATAAATAATAAATGATTTAAAAAACTTACAATATTTTGATATTTTACTCGTATTGGGTAGCTTGTAGCAGATTTTAAGTCATTAATGCATATTGCTACCAGTATAGCGGTACAAATAGTAACAATAGATATAATTTTTTTTTTTAAACAAAAATTATATAAATATTTTCAGTACTTCTCAAATATCTTCTTTTAAAATATTTATGAAATAAAATATTTATACAATTAACTAAAAGATCAACAAAAACCTGATAATTATAATAATTATTATATACAACATAAAAATTATACAACATTAAAATTATCAAACATCACACGATTCCACATTCATTTAAGAACGACACATCACAGAACATCATCAGAATAGAGGTGGGGGACTCTTTAAACAGCATCAACACACAGCAAAGACCACTTTCCTCTGACCACAGTATATATCCGACATCCGTACACATCTCCTAGAGATTCAAGTGGTCGGTGGTATATTTATACATATCGTTCTACACAAAAGTCACAACTTTTCCGGCAGAGTTGAACAACACGCGAGAGCGTTACTCATTGTCCACGTTCGTACACTCTTTGTCAGTGTGTACACTTGGAGATAGACGCGTTGTCAGTGTGAGTGTGTTGGGTGAGGTACACCTCTTGACATACATTGGACAGAGTCGCGTGTGGATAAATTGTAGTGCATGTTGTTTTCGTTTTGTTTCGACGGTTTCATAGTTTGTAATAATAATACTGTGCTGTGACTATTGTGAAGGAATTGTTTTAAAGTTTAGTTTCAAAGCAAGTAAGTAGTATAGTAATTTTGTTTTTAAATTTATTTTCGTAAAAGTTTCTTGGAGTGGTGTTGATGTAATTATAACTTTGATGTAAAAGTTTTTCTCTATCAGTTCTAGTACTGATTCCAATGTCAAAGTTTTCTTGTTATAAAAAAAAATGTTAATTTGAAAATTAAGTTATTTTTATTTTTAGAAATAAGTGAACACAGATTTACTGTGTTAATATTTTTTGCTAAAATCAATATCTTAATTTTAAGTTTTTATTTACTTAGTCAATATAATATTTGAAATCAAAAACATAAACAAATGAATAAAATAGTAAATAAAAATATATTTATTCAAAATATAAAATTAAATTAAATTGTATTAGGACCTATAGTTTTTAGTATTGTGTATAGTTATGTTAATATAATTTTACATGGACACAACGTTTTTAAAAACATAAAAAAAATTAACACACAGAGTTCAGCTGTTTTCACAGACATGTCAGGTTTATTTTTAAGAGATTGTTCCTGGTGTGTATATTCAAAACATAAATAACTAAATGTTAACTGACAATCATTATGCAAATATATCTATTTTTTTCAATAAATTTATTCTTAAATATATGTGAAATTAACGTTGTTTTAAATTAGTTATTTCACTTTATCTTATTTACTAAATAAGATTAAAAAATAATATTTATCTTTTATTTTTTCCATAATCAATTAAACACGTACATATAAATGAATTAAATTTGAACACTATAAATTTTAAAAAAATAATTCAAGTTACAAAGTTTAAATTATATTATAAATAAAATATTATATACAAGTAGTCATACGATATACGATATACGTTAATTTCATTTTCTTAAAACATTTAACTGATTTTACGACCTTTAAATTTTTTTAGCTTTAGGCAATTGTCTAGTTTGTATAATCCGGCTCTATTTAATTATGCTAAGTATTCAATTTAAAAATAATTTTACAAAACAAATAGTAGTTTAACATAATAATAATAATAACAAGCAGAATTATATGTTTAATAAAAAATTCTTGAAAGACAATTGAATTACTTAACTACTGTCTTATTCAAAATGACTTTAACTTCAATAATTTGAAATATTTAATGCTTTTAAATTTTTCTGACTAACCTTAACCGCAAAAATTAAAGCAAATCTTGAACAATACTATTAGAAGTAGCCCACCACTTAAAAAAAAACCAGACCAAATAATTTGGTCAGACATAATGACATGTTAGTAATGTAGGTAGCGATATGATGATTCACAAATTAATCAAATCAGATGCAATGACCTCTCGCTAACATCATCATCATCATTGTGACACATAAGACAAGATAAACTGAAATTGTTTACCGCGAAATAATTTTTTCATTAATTCTGCCTGTGATAAGATTACCGCTACGAAAATCACATGTTATTCTGTTAAGTAAAGTAACAGTTTTTAGTAAATTGTTACAAGCGTATTATTGAAAATAATTAATCTAAAATTAAAAGTTCTGCATAAATTTTAATTAAAAATCTACATACTCTACGTATATCATCATCAGGAAAAATTATAGAAGTCGTTATAATTTTTTTCTGATGGTGATATAAGTAGAGTACGTCGAAATGTCAATTTTTAATTAAAATTTATACAACACTTAATCCTAAATCTTTTTTATTTTAATATAAAGAGTTCTGAAAGATTTTTTTTACTATGATAATTAATCTATTTATTGTATATTTTTTTTTTGTAGCACGATATTCTTTTATTGTCTGTTTGATTACCTGATAATTACTATATACAAGATGTTTAACTAATCTTTATAAAATAGGATATGAACAACTGAACAAAAAATGCAACAAAAATATACATTTCTGTTAATATATTAAATATTGTTTAGTATCTCATGCAATGCATTAATACATTATATTTTTGTCTGTAGATTTACAAATATTTGAAAATAAATGAATATGAAATTAAAAAAAAAATGTTTGAGATTTCGTTTCAATAATGAGTAAAAATGGAATGTGCTTTTATAATTTTTGTAATACCAATTTTTTTAAAAATACTAAACATGCATTTCCACTTTTTTTGTTTATGAAAAAATGTTTTTATTTTTTGCTTGAAAATAAAAAAAAATACTTCTGCTTCTTATCAAATATGAGTAGTATTTTTATTTTTTATATATTTTATTATATTTAATATTATAAAATTCAAATAAACTAATTAAAATTGCTTATTAAGTAATATTAAGTAAACGTCAAAAGTAATTTAGACAAAAATCACTGTTCAAAGTAAGGTGAAAATACGGGCCATAATTTTTAACAATTTTTACATTCATTGTCAATGGTGCGCGTCGTTACCCAAAACCAAGCAAGGCCCCCCCAGCTTATAGTGGGTTTCAAACTACTCACACGCAGCTGATATTAGGTTCTAAAACCCTACAAATATTATTTTTGATAAGCGAAATAAAAGTTTAAAAACTAACAAAATTATTATATTATACGAAAAAAAAAGCTTTGTCAAAACAGCAATAAAAATGTTTTCTATTTGAAAATACTTTCAGTAAATATGTTGTACATGGTATGAAATAAATGTAGCCTTTTTTAAGTCAAAAAACATTGAAGATCATAAAAGTATTACGATAATTTTATTACAGTTTCTTGGCAATAAACTTTAAATTAAAAATTAAATTTTATTTTCTAAAAAAGTTAGAGATAAACACGTACATTTATTTATTATAAAATTATATATTATAGCTAGTGCATTATTATTATGTACAATGAATGTTACTACTACGCACGTTTCAGATAAAAGTTTTATGAAAGTAACAGACAAAATTACATTTATATATCAACTTTTATTTGATCTCTTCATCCCGATGATGCAATAATATTCCGTATTAAGATTATGTATATAAATTGGCGTCGTTGAAATGCAATTTTCATTCTAATAATTTTTACAAGCCAACATTTTCATCGTACAGATACGTTCTTGGTGTGCAACGAGACATGATATAAAGTTTTTGTTCAAATATCTTTCGTGTAGCAGCGACAAGCATTTTGGTATGTGGCTAGAACGTGCCAAATGGCAATACTGTAAATTTGAAGCACGTTGTATATGAAAAGAGCGATATTTCGTATTGACCACTATTGGTGCACGTGACGAGAGCTTGCTATTGCTTTTACAAGCTCCATTCACAATGCGAACAGATGCCAAGATTATTATTACTAATGTCAATTTCGTGTCTTATTTATTATATTTAGGTTTTTCTCTAGTTTGTAAATTATGAAATAAATGTTTTGTCTAAAAATTAAAATTACATTTTAAGACAAAGACAATCAATTATTATAAATATTAACTAGGTGTTTCGGAAATTTCATTATTTTGGCAAATACACAATAATGTGCAGGCATATTTCATCTCTTATACTGGTTTTACACGATAAATTTTTCTATACAAAAATATACAATTTTCTATATCAAATTATATACATATATACACCATATATGTATAATAAAATATACAGGAAAATGCGCAATATTTTACATTTTGACAATTTATCTATACTTAATTTGAAAATTGAATGTTTTTCAGCAAAAATTTTTACTGCTTCAAATGAACAAGACATTAAAAAAAAATGTACACATAAATATAGATTGATGACAATATATAAGCTAAATGACAAATACTGGAAATCAAATATCAGTGCGCTTCAGTTTCGCGTCGAAAATACATGAAAAATAGGACGTGTTCTAATTCATACATATTTTTATATTGATTGTCATAGACTGATTAAGTTAAACAGTATTTGATAACAAAAATGGACAATGAATTTATTGAATTTTTTGAGCTGACATACCGTGGTCGATCTATCTTTGTCACAAACGTTTCGCTATTCTCAGTGCTTGGTGACTGAATAACAGTTTCTGCTCTGCAATCTGGTATATATTAATGTATCCCCACCATTCTCTATAGATGCTATTGGCCAATTCTACAACGGAAATTGAAGGTACAGTCCGATTAAAAAAGGCACTTGTAGAAGATGGTGGAGGTACAAGTATATATACGAGATTGCAGAGCAGAAACTGTCATTCAGTCACCAAGCACTGAGGATGCCATCTAAGATGTATGGCAAAACGTCTGTGACGTCATTAATTTTTCCCCTCTTTCAGATAAAACTCAAAAACTGCGTTATGACCTCTTTGTATAAAGTCACCTTGGCTATAACATTGTTTTCGAATTTTGTAACATAGCTACCGTTGTATTTTTAAAACTAAATAATTTAAAAAATAGGGATGCAATAATAATAAAACACGATCTAAAGTTCTACAAATTATATATTTGACTCTTCCAGTTTCGCTTGTTACGCCATTCCCAAGAGCTCGTAAAGAAGTGCTCTTGAGAATGAACATATTGCTAATTACAATGTGAATGGATCTTAAATTGGTTAACACCAATAAAATATGTGCACTACCATGTGAAAAATGTCTTATGACCCTTTCTGTACAACGACGTATTGGAAGTATTCGCAAAAATTTCTGTCGCATTTCACATTGAATGCCCTCACTGGCCCTCACATAAGAATAATAATCGTACCAACTGTCGGGGGAAATTCCCCAGTGATAAAACTGTTGACATTCAATGTTTATTTCCATGGTAACGGCTGTATTTGCATTGTTTTAAAATGGACGCCGTCACTAGACGCGTGAAAGAGACTTGTTTTACTAATTCGTTATTCTTTTGTTCTGCATCGTCGGTCGACAGTGTATACTTGATCAAAAGAGAAAGTTTATTTATTGTATCAAAAGGTTGATAAATTTTTATTTATTAAGACCAATTCTTCGCGGGTACAGCTTTTTGCAATTACTTCGTTCGTGATTTCTATTACGTAAAGGACTACGCTATAAATTTGTTAATTTATTAAATTTCTCACGAAATTGTAATATAAATGTTATTACGTAGAAGGAATTTATATTTAATGAAAAAAATTCTATGAGAATTTTATAAGATGTAAAGATGTACTTTTACATAAATGACCTAATTTCGTGATATAATTATTGAAATTTTATAAATATTTATAGACATGAAACACAAATGCTTAAATATTTATAAGATGATAATGTAAATGATATAAAAATAAATTTAAATATTCAAATAAATGAGTAATTATTACGCTATAGTCAACAATCTTGTAAAATATTGTTATTCTTAATTCTTAGATAATGGTTATGTTTCACATTTTTCTTTCATTATTAAAATATCACAAGTTACATGACTTATATTATCAAAAATCGGTTTACATCATTACGTAATGTTTATTTGGTATATAAAATCTGTTCACTAGATGTCAAGTTATAAGCGAACAGAACTTTTTCGTTTACAGCGTTTGCCTGCGGCTCACGCAGACTTATCTTCATCATTATGATAGTATTATACAGCTTTGTACCAAATTTCAACTTTATAACTCAATTCCAAGTTGCATTTTAAACCCGGTAAAATGAATATGTATTTTAAACGGACATTTTAAACATACATATATACTTACATTCATACAAAATATAAAATGCATTAAAATTTAAAAAAGTCGAAAATCTATATTTCAGTTATTGTTATAAATCTTAAAAATAAAAGTTAAAAACTTTTTTCTGTTATAAATATTTAGTTGCATATTTGTTTAAGTTTTGGAAAAATTTATTATAGTATTCAATAAAATATTATTATTTTATAAGCTGTATTTCCATTTTTAGATAGTAATAACTGGAACTAATTTTATTTTACTGTCATTCATATTCCCACGTGTTTGGAAAGTTTTTCACAATGAATGGAACCTATTTTTCAAATATTGTAATATATACAAACCTAATGAAATTGTTCACGAAAGTGTAAGTGCTGACCAAATGTTCAAATATTTAGTTTCCGCTTAATCGCTGTTGAATGGGAAAGCCCCAAATCTATTTGTCATTCATTCGGTACTGATGTTAAGTATACAATAACATTTGTACTTAATTTTCAGAAATTCCCAATGGCTCTTCAGAGTTTATCTGTTCAGAATTATTACATTTTCTTTTAATGGCATTTCATGCTTCTTTAATTTCATTCATCTAAGAAATACAAATGTTAGATATATTTGTTGATTATGATATTTTTATTTTACTAAAATTTGATAATTTGTTCTTCTAATTAAAATTTAATTTACGGAAATTCCCAAAAGAATTTTGATTTATCTGTCTAAAATTATTATTGCAGCATAATGGTGTTTCATGCTTCTGTAATTTTATTTATGTTTGAAATAATAAATGGTTATAAAATATAATAATTACTAATAATAATAATAATTTTATTTTGTTAAATTTAACAATGCTCTGCCACAGTGTTTTTAACTCCCATCAAAATATGTCACGTAGATCTCAAGTTATAAACGAATAGAATTTTTTGGTAAATTTTTTTCGTTATCTCATTGTAAAACCTTCCTTGAAAAACGACTCAACTATTAATAAAACTCCCATTAAAATCTATTCAATGCATGTCAAATTATAAGCAGTTAATGCAGACTTTTCTCCACTTTTGGATTTTTTTTCCATCGTTGTGGTAATACAATATTACACAGCTCTGTGCTAAATTTCAACTTTAGAACTTACTTCCAAGTTGAAGTTTAAAACCGGACAAACATATTGTACTCGTACATATTTATATTGGGCCGATTACCGATTATGTAATTACTGTATTCTATAATTTTATTTCTTTTATAAAGTACATATATTTATATTTATTGTCTTTGTAATAGTATTTTTTCTAATAAATTCTATTATTATTATTTAAATAAATTAAAATATAATCTTATTGTGACAAAAAGTTAATAAAATGTATCCGATTTCAAACAATTTTTTTTTTAAGTTTAGGAAGTTTCATAAGCAAAATTTACTCATAAATTCCATGATAAAATTCATTTAAAATAAGGAAGTTAAGGTCAACGTATGGTTAAATTGAAAGTGGCATCTTATTGACAATACTTTACTTCAAACAAGCATATTAGAATATTTGTAAATGCTAAATTTTATGATGTAATATTATATCAGCACCTCAGAGGTAAGGTGTGTTAAGTCACATTTTTTGCGGAAATGAGTTATCTCCACCATGTGTTTTAACATATGTGTAAAATATCGTAAGAAAATATTAAAATAAATAACTCAAATAAGTGAATTTACCAAAAACTCAGTTACTTTACGTATTTACTATTTCAGTGTACTTGTTTAAACATTAAGTCAACTTTCAAATCTCGCTTCTCAACAATTTCGAGTTTGTGACTTAACATACCTTACCTCTGAGGTGCTGATATAGATTTCAAATTAAAGATAGTGTTGGTGTAAAAATATATTTCTGATTTGTTTTTGTAATTAAATTTTCATAAATAGTACTTTTTTTTTAGAATTTTGGTGTATGTAGGGTTACCAACTCGGCCCAGGCCGAAAAGAGTACATTTCTTAAACAAAAATCGTACACATATATATCTCGTGTTATCATTTTCATCAATAATCATTTATAGATTTAATAAATAAAAAATTGCTAAGATATGATATACATGAATTTTAATATCAAAATGAACAATTTAAACAAAAATATACAATGTACTTTTTACCACATATTATACGACGAACACAACGTAACTTACAAACGAAAAGTTCGTAGAATACGAAATACTTGTAAATAGAAAATCAAAATAAACAATATTAACAAAAATACGATCAAACTAAGAGCGTTTGAGCCTTGAAAGTATGGATATTTACAACTTGCTTACATTTTTTTCAGTATTGTAGCATCAGTGTATTTTTTTTTAAAAGAGTACATTTATAGTATTTTTTGAAAAAGTAAGAGTACATAATTTTCCTTGCTCAAAAAGAGTACATGTACTCTTAAAAGAGTACGGTTGGTCACCCTAGGTGTATGTAAATTTGGCTTTCGGAATTTTCGGTTTAACGGAATACCGACGATATGTTATATTTTATAAAGATATATTGAATTTCGATGAAAAATGATATAGATGAATAATAAATTAGATTTGCCCTGCTCGTCTTTGATATGCAAAACAAAATCTGTGTTTAAGTGAAGTGACTTGCTTTATAGATCGTTGTTTGATATTCGTAAAGTGACAGTAAATCCCTTTAGGGTATCGCAGCTGGCCTTGAGACATCAATGAACTCTAGATAGGAAGGATATTTTTCGTAAATATCACTAGCTATATTTAGATAACGTGTGAAATAGAATGCTATTTTCGCACTTTAAAATGGTAATTGATTCTCATTTTTTACTTATTTTACCTTTATATTGAATATTATTTTAAATGCAGTGTAGGATTTAAAATTTTATTGAAAGATTTCTTAATATATTTCTATTAGAAATTATTAGTTTTGTAGTTTAAATTATACATATTTGTTTAATAATGAAGTGTTAAAAGTTAACGTGTTATTAGTAAATTAAAAAGTAATATTTTATTTAATCTGTTACCTTGAAGTTATTCTTAGATCGCGTAATTTTACTGAAAAAAAATGGATAGTTTTGTATACAATAATAGGTATTCAGTAATAAATGTAAATAACTATAATTTTTTATATTTTATATTATTATTATAAATTATATTCGGTATTAAAACTACCACCGCTAATAACTCGAAATCCATACAAAATATTAATATCCTGTAAAAATTAGGGGATAGATTTACTTGATTACTATATTTTGGTTTAAACTTTATACCGGTACGTTTTAAAATATTTGTTCTATGGCTATAAAAAAAATTAAATTTGTTAGTTTTAGAGATATTTTTTTGTAAATTATATTCAGAAACGATAAATAATAACTATAAATTAATTTGAATAAAATCACAATTTCTGTTATTAATCAAATATCATATATCAAAGTGCACGATTAATTTTAATATAAAATTCATATTTGACAGTTTTCTTATAATTATAATTCAAAAATTATTTAAATATTTAGACTTTCTCTGGTAACTCAATAGCATATTTTTCAAATATTATTCAATAATATATTATAAATATTTATGTGTTAATACATTTGCAAATTTTTGATATTTCATTCAAAATTTGACATATCGAATTTATTATCTCTTAATCTACAAAAAATATTCATTTGTTTTTCATTAAACACACAGCCCGCTAATACTAATTTTCCAAGAATTTTCGTTTCGCAAACAAAATGATGAATATCATTAAAAACCTAACCTCGAAAAAGAAGTTGTGTGCTGGAATGTACAATAAGCGTTGACAATATTTAATATTCTTAAAGAATAAGATTTTCCATAGCCTACTAAGGAATCTCCTCGCATCAAGTATTACATAAAGAAGCAGTTTGTCTCTGTTCCAGATGAGTTAATTTAATTTTTATCCTCCGACGCAACGTTGCTTTCTGGAGGGTAATATTATGAATTCAGGGCGCGGTCGGAACAGTTGCTAACGCATCGCCTACTGCGTTTTTACTCACGATCAGTTTGTCTTGGCTGGCGAGTGGATTTGTCAGTTGTTTTGTCTGGTATCGACCATATCGGTAATTTGTTTCGATTTTCTACTGTTTATTGATGACGTTTTGTTTTTGAGTTGTTGAAATCGATGCGATTGGATAGAATTCAAATTTTGTAGGTAGAACAAAATATTTGTAATGTTATTGAATATTCAATGGTAAGGCTACGCCAAGGTTAACATGTGTATAAAATTGTTAATTGATATATTTAGTTTTATAGTTTGGACAGATTATAAACCGAATATAAGAATCTGTAAATATTAAAATATTTGAAAACAAGATATGTTTCTGTGGATTTTTATTCATCATAAACACTGGAAAACTAGAATCATTTAATTCTAATCTATTAGTTTCTGTTTGCATTAAGCATCCAAAATGATGAAATAAAGAATATAAATCTTATAAATTTAATAAATAATTATTTATTTATATTTTAACTATTAAATAAATAATAAATGACTGTAAGATAATCTGTATTAATTTAATACAGATTAACATTTTGAAGATATTGAAGATTTTAACATATTTATTGATTTACTATTATGCTGGCTTTACAC
Organism: Clivina fossor; assembly: GCA_963966155.1. Lineage (NCBI taxonomy): Eukaryota > Metazoa > Arthropoda > Insecta > Coleoptera > Carabidae > Clivina > Clivina fossor. The sequence goes on along the minus strand of OZ014565.1, from coordinate 6,392,505 downwards.
GATGCATTTTCAATCCAAAAAAGTATAGTTTTCTGTACAAACAAAATTTTCTGTATTACACAATCTAATATTCGATTCTATACAGATATCTGTACAAAATATTTTATACATGCACATACTCAGTTTGTTCGTGACAGTCTATAGAAAAATGTATGAATTACATAGAACACGTTTTATTTTTCATGCATTTTCGATACAAAACTTTAATGCGTATTAGTATTAGAAACGTCAAATTTTCATTTAGGTTAAGTATGTGTTTTTTAATTAGTTGCGTTTGCGTCTGTATATTTTATTCTACATATATCGTGAAAAACGTATTAATTTTGTATATATTTTATATTTAATTTTATATAAAAAATTGCATAGATTTTTGTATAGAAAAAATGAATCGTGTAAAGCAAACGTTAATAAATATTAAATAATTAAATCAAATATACATGTTATAGATATACGAATAATATATCATTTACAAACAAATTTTTTTTTTTAAATACTTTAGTATTTTTTTTTTTTTAACATATATTTAATTTTCAAATTTATTCCTAATAAGCCCAGTAAACTCAGCTATCATTAGAGTTCAGGAATATATTTAAACACAAAATGTCAAGAAATAACAAACAATATTAATATTTATAAATAAAAAATTAAATTTGAAGTATGACAATCTAATAAACGAACGAAAATATTGAAGTAAAAAATGATGTCACGTGATTTTTTTTCTGGATATTTAAAACTGTTTAAAACATTAAACTTGTTCTGTTGATTATATTTAAAAGATGTAATAAATTTTATGTAAATTTGAGGACGTTCATGTTATTAAATTTTAATTTTGTTATACAATTTTCACCTTGAATACTTTTTGCAATCATATATACAGTTATTATTTAATTGATAAAAATCTTTTATTTTTCTAATTTTACGACATTTATTTATAAATATTTTAAGTACGCTGAATTGTCATTGCTGTTAATAATTATTTGATTTTAATTTTTTTATATTACTGTATATTAAAAACAATATAATACTATGAATTATTATACAATTTTCTTTGTTCGTATATACATAATTTTTGTATTTTAAATAACAATAACATTATCATTATATTAATTGTAAATGCTGACAATAATTAAGAATGGTTTAAAAATATATTTTAATGGTAAATATTGTAATATCGTATCTACAGGATTATATTATATAATATAACATTACAGTTTTTTTCTATAACAGAATCTTCAGGCTTTTACAGCAGGTATCCATTGCATTTATAGAATTTTTTTGGCTGGTATGCCGTTGTCGATTTATCCTTATCAAAGACGCTTCACCATACATCGTAGATGGCAACCCCAGTGATTGGTAAATAAACTTCAAACACTAAGCACTGAGGATGCCATTTACGATGTATGCAGAAACGTCTGCAACGAGGATAGATTGACTGGATTATAATTTTGATAAAAATATTAAACTATTCGAAATTATAATATTTTTTCAATACATAATATCTGTTTATATTAAAATGTTGATACAAAAAACTGAACTCAAACCAAACTTAGCAGATCCTGGAAATATTACAAGAACGTATCATGGCGATTTTAATTAAAACTGAAACACGCACTACAAAAGAAGAGAGAATTTATCTGGTATTTCACTTGTTGTACGGTATTTATATCCGTTTTGTATTCGTGGTCGATTGAATAAATCGGCGACGCTTAGAAGAAAGGGATGACTAGATTAAATTCGAGAAGAAAATCGGTTTCGGAAAAAGGAAAGACTAATCGATTTGTTGGTGGAAGGGGAGGAAAGTTGGTGCTGTTATCAGCAGATGTTTTCTAGTGGACACCTGTGCTGGCTACCCTTTATTAGTATGATGTTTATTTAAAAAAAAATAATGTTGTTTTAAATATTTTATGTTTGTGTTTAATAATCTAAAATTATAATATTTTTAAACTGAGGACCGTGTAAAATCGCATGGTGGGTCGCTTGTTTGAGACCTCTGGTTTAAAGCACATCCAATGTTACTGCAAACGGATTTTAGTGTGTCTATCAAAAAGCAGTGCTACTTGTTCCATGAGTATACTATACAGCAAGACTTAATTGTAAACGTCAAATATGGTGCCTAATTGGACACCAAAATGCGGCCATTTTTTGCATGTATTTGTATGTGAAATATAAGCCGCTTCCTCATCATCAATTGTCATGACAAACAACAGCAAAAGTTTGGGCTCAATATAAAAAAAATTATTTTAATTGCACCGGTGATAAAAAAATAATATACTTATCATATTTTTCATCTTTTTTTATAATTTAAACAAAAGCTAATTTTTATTGAAGATTTAGTTTAAATATTATATGTATAAGTTAATATTAGAATACGCATTTTATAAATTTTTATATTTTAACATGTATTCTGTAAATTTCCAAATAAAATCATGTATATTAAATGGTCATATAAAATAGAAAATTTTATATATATATATTTGTCAGGATTAAAGATCAAAGTGCTCATTGAGAATGCATTCTAGTTGCTGAGATATAGTCACAAAGCAAATTTCTTTTAGTCCTTTTAAAAACGCTTTACAATGTGTTCTGCCAATGTAAAAGTGTCAGAACATAATGTGGACGCTTATTAATGCAACCACAACGCAATTACTAATGTCATTTCAAAAATAAAATAATTAAATTTTAAATTATAATAATTACAATATCAATAATACTTTAAAAATTATTTCCTATATATTTTACTATGTCACTATCAAAAATGTTAAAGTAAGTACATCTCATACAAATTTTAGTACTTTAACTTTTTAAAACTGAATTTAATGATTTGGAATCTACCATAATCTTAGTTCTGTTCAATTATCAACTCGTGGACAAATATTTAAATAACTAAATAAATAACTAGAAAATTGCAACACATAATAATAAAAATAATAATATTTAACGTTATTATCAATAAAAAATCTGAGCATTTTTATAATATATGCAACAACCAGTAAGCGAGGCAAGGCAACTTGGCCGACTCGTTCGTGTGGGATAAGGCAATATGGTTGTCATGACGACCGGAGAGCGCCTTCTTGGTGGTTCACCGTTCAATTTCAGTTTCAGCTTCAACTACATACGGAGCTAGTCAGGCCAGCTTCAGCCGGCAGCCGAGCAGGCCTGCTTTCGCGTTTACCGCATATCACAAACAGTAATTCAGTTGTCGCGGGACTGGCGCTCTTGCTCCGGTAGGACGAAAGACGGTTGGTTCCGGATTCGGTTAAACATATACTCGGAGCAAGAAAGAACGTATTCGTTTCGAGATGAAATAAGAAACATTTTTACTTTGTTCTACTTACCGCATAAATATATTATATTTATAGCAAGGTTGCTTTTTATTTTGCTTCGCAATAAGTATGTACATGACGGTTTATATTTGGTTTCATATATTTATATTATTATACTTGTAATTTAGAATCTATTTAAAAAGTAAATTTAATATACATTTAATCTTCAAATATATTCTTGATAAACCCAAAATAATTATTAAAAATTTCTGATTTGGTGCCAATGATTCTATGCATTTAGTGTTCTTATCTGAGATAAATTTATCTCAAATTTTGTACTTGCAAATAAAAACATATGATACAAAATAGACAGACAGGCGTATATAGCTCAAATAACGTAATATAGTAATGTTTCTTTTAGGTTTTTTTAAAAATCAGATAAGAATAATATAAGTTATTAATATTATATATGGAATGTCAACAAGAAAGCATATTAGGAAATTCAATAAATTAAAACATATCTATCTAGTTCTGTTAGTTAAACAATATTGTATGTAAACTGAAGTAGATGAAATATTTTAGGAACTCAATCATGATGAAAAACAATAGAAACATCGAGTTTATCTTTATTTTTATATCAAATAAATAATCCTAAACTTTAAACGCACATTCAATATATTGAAATTTATTTATTTCTCGTGTCAACAAGATCGTATTCATTGTTTTAAATTTATTTAATATGGTAATTACAAAATTCGAATCTCATTGTGATTATTATAGTATTTTCTAAAATTATGCAAACTGAAATAGACATATCCTTTATGTATCATATATATATATATACATATATATATATATATATATATATATATATATATATATATATATATACGTGTGTATTATAGTAACTACAACAAATTCAAATACAAACAACGGACCTGTTCACTATAATTGAATTTCATTATTTCAATAATTTTATACCATTTTATTTCATATTTGAAAAAAGCTTCAAAAAATATATTTTTTAAATATTTAAACATTGCCCCACTACAAAGTATTTGTATATTTTTTCCTGATGATATACGTGCATTATAGCGAAAAGTCGAATTTTAATTAAAAATTATATAGAATTAAAACTTAAAGCTTTTTTATTTTAAAAGTAGTAAAGTTTATTTTATACAATTGCTTCCTATTACAAAGGAAGTGAGTCGTAAAAAATATATATTTTCAAAAGTGTGTTATAACCCGTAAAAGTTTAGTAAGGTCTAACATAAACAATTAAATGTATTGCAACAAATTAGAAAAAAAAATCACTAACTATAATAATGATACTTTGTTTTGCAACCATCCGTAATTCTATTTTTTAGTATTGTTAATTGTTTAATATTTTCATCAAAATATTATATAAAAATAAATCGCATATTCTCTTTTTTTTCAATAAGAAAAAACTGCGCGCAAACCTAACTTAGCAGATCCTGAAAATTATAAGAACGAGTCAAAGAGATTTTGATTAAAACTGAAATGCAATGCAAAAGAAGAGAGAGAGAATTTGTCTGGCATTTCACTTGTTGTTCGGGTATTTATACTTGTTTTGTATTCGTGGTCGGTTGAATAAATCGAGTCGCTTAAAACGAAAGGGGTGACTAGATTAAATTCAAGAAGAAAATCGGTTTTGGAAAGAGAAAAGACTGATCGATATGTTAGGGGGAAGGAAGTTTGTGCTTTGATCAGCAGATGTTTTCTAGTGCTAGTGGACACCTGTGTATGTGCTACTCTTTAATAGAATGGGGTTTACTTAAAAAAAAAAAAAAATTGTAGACTGATATATTTTGTATCCAACTTATTCTTTTTAATATTTTGTGTAAGTAAAAATAACCTAATAAGAATGTAAAATTATTTACTTTCTGCAAATTACATCACATACTTAATGTAGAATTACATATTTTTAGTTTAATTTCTTAAATTATGTAAAATTGCAGCTTGCACATTAATATTTGTAATAATTTATCAAAATAACGAGACTTAGTACATATTTTGTGTAATAATACTAATAAAATATTTTAAGTGAAATTCATTCATTTCAAAATACATCCTTTACGTAAGTTTTGAAATGTATATAATTATACCAACAATAATATTACAGACTAAATAAATTTTACCTATTTATGGAAAATTCCTGACAGCAAATTTACTGAAGAAACCTTACTACAGAAACTGTAATATTGCATACATATGTACTTTTCCATCCCGTTGATAATATCATTACATAATGTTTGTAATAGTTCTGATATTATGTATTTTTAAACAATTATGTAGAATTACAGCAGTTGAGTAATTATATCTAAAAATATTGGGCATCATAGTGTCTGATGGTTTATAGGTAAAATTACATAATTTTTTTAGAGTGTAGGTACAGAAATTCTATCTGCAAACACCGAAATTAATTTTTATAGAATATTAATTGACTACAATTGAGTTACATAAATGTGATAAATATTTTAATTAAAATAAAATTACTATTGTATTTTTATTTATAAGTTGGAGAGTTATTCCCAATTTTTATTTTGCTAAGTGTGAATTAACAATATGTGTGACCGAAATTATTAATATAATAAATATAATTACGAACATCTGATTGTATTGCATATTGCCTAGGTCATCAGATATGGTGTACAAAATGGCGATTATGATGTAACTTGTCTTAGTATCTAATCACCACAATAACTCCAAGAAAAATAATTTCCAAAATTTACCAAATTTTTCTCTTCCGGTAATTTCGTTAATTATATTAGACTCAAATTACTATCCGTCTTACTCACATAGCCAATCGATGTCCATGTTAATCCTTGCGTCGACAAGCATCGCTTAATGCACATCCAATGTTACTGCTATCGGTTGTTTGTGTGTCTGGTTCAAAGTGGAGAACTATTCGTTCCGTGACAAATATAACTCGCTTTCGGTATACAAGTGTAGCTGTACGATAGGACCCCTGTTGTAATTGTCGGACAAGGTGCCTAATTGGACCCCGAGAATGGGATACGGACCCTTTGTGCTGGATCTGATTGGGATAATACGGATTTAAGGGTATTGGAGGTATTGTTTTCCATAGAGGGTGTAAGTACGGATAAGTATGATTTGTTGATAGGTTTTAGTAACGTCTGTGTTGGAAACAATGTGGTCATATTTTTATTTGGTAAAAATGATTATTTATAAGCATACATGGTTAAAAGTTATCTAAAGCAATTGATAGTGTAATAGCCCAAAAGTATTTGAAATGGGTGCTATTTTTCAAACTGACAAAATTAATATTTTTAATGATAAGAAAGTATATATTTTAAATAACAACAAAATATGTATTTTAATGACAAAAGAAAATGTAAGATGATTAATTAAATATTTATTTTAACGACAAAAATTGTAAGAGAACGACAAAATATTTGTTCAATAATGTTGTGTATTTGTTAAATAATTATTAAATTCTAAATTGAAATAAGTACTTATAACATTAACATTTTTTTTTTCAATTATTTTAAAATAAGTACATATATATTAATGCTATTATCAGAACACAGATGGTGTAATAAATGCATACCATTACTTCTAGTACTTTTACTTTTTAGAGTTGAATCGAATAGTTTGAAATTAATTATAAGTTTGACTGTATTCTAACAATCTTTAGCATAGACAATACAATTATAAACTATATGAATCAAACTTTTGAATAAATATTTAGATAATCATTCATAGTGTAATAAACATAATAATTTTTAACCGCATATGGCCAGCAATGTTGAGCGTTTATCAACGTTATTATCAACAAATAGCTTAGCATTTTTATAAGCAAAGCAAGGCAACTTGTTCTACTCGTTTTTGTGGGATAATCCATATGGTTGCCATGACGATCGAAGAGCACCTTCTTGTGGTTTACCGTTCAATTTAAGTTTCAGCTTCAAATACAGGGCTACCAAAAAGCTTCAGCTGGCAGTCAAACAGTAATGTTGTCGCGTTTACCGCATTTCAAAAACAGTAGTTCAGTTGTCGCGAGGCTGTGCGCTTGCTCGCGTAGACGAAAGTCACTTTGATTAACATATGAGGCTTTCAGTGGCAAACTGACAAATACGCCACTTTATAAGTTTTGAGATAATGCAGTTTAAAGATCAGAAATAGATAATGATAAATAGACATCCAATTGAATTTGTAGAATTTTCTAAGCTGGTATGCCGTGGTCGATCTGTCTTCGTCGTAGACGTTTTATACATCACTTGTATTTGAAATAAACAAATATTAATACTGAGAATTGACGTCAGATAATGTAATTTTAAATATTAAATTTTACTTTTAGAAAAACAAATCAACATTTTTACTGTACTTTTGACATTAAAACATTTTGAACTAACAATTTTTTTTTGTCAATATATTATGTGTACTACAAAAAATTAAGTATTTAATAATAACTTAAATACAAAGCAATATTAATTTTGCAAAAATGTTTGCAAATCAAACAATTTGAATTGTATAAAACGGAAAAGCATGAAAAATTTCAAATAGACATTTTATATTGACCTTTCAGGTTAAAGTGGGTAAAAATAAAATCCCTTTTCTGAATTTTAGAAGTGAAAAGCAGCTTTTTAAAGATTACACTTTAGATTTTACACTATAACCAAAAAATCGCTGAATAACTTTTTCATCTTAACGCTTTCAAAATCAAAGTTGTTAATGTTTTGTTTACATACATATGTAGATTCGAATTTCAAAATAAATTTATGAACATCATTCGAAATTTATGTAAATTGCTGTAGCTATTTTCGTATAATCGGTATTTATGGTAAAACCCAGTTACGTTAGCGTACATTTTATTACTATTGTAATTAACTATTCATTATTCGATTAATTGATTCAATAGAAATATGAAATCAGATTTTTGAATTATATAGATCAATTTTTTTATTTATTTTTTTATACTAGGTGAATAAGAAATCTCGATACTGAAAATACTGTAGACCAAATATGACAATTGAGTTGAACATTATACAAAATTAATTATACTTAACCCACTTATTGACACAAGTTTTAAAAAACAAGCTAAAAATGAATGACAGCAGACAAATGAACAAGCCAATTTTGTTTTTAAAAATTAGAAAATGATATGCATTGATAATAATTTTAAGAGTAAATATTTCGAAAATGGATAGAAATATTTTAAATTTTTATTTAAATAGAAAATACTACGAGTATAAATGTGATGTATTATTGCATACAATAAAAATAAAAAAAAAAGGTTAAAACAATAAAAGTTTTAATAAAAATACTTAATTTGTTTATACATACAACAATAAAATTGTAAAAGTTAATAGATATGTTTGAAATACCTTAAACTACTCAAATTTTAAATGAAAATCTAATATTTATTTATAGAACATTGACAACAAAAATATTAATTGTTTACGTTTACGTATTATTAATAAATTTATATTTATGATAAATTAGTCATGAGTTCCGTTTCTATTTTCCGTTATTCAGTATTGCAAAAAAAAGCTGTACCTGTATTTTTTGTAACTAGAAATAAATCATATAATAAAATTTATTAATAAAAAGTACCCATTTTTAATAGTGAACAGGAACTGATTATTTTTAGATTTTTATCAAGAATGTACAACTTTTATAAATGTACTGTATTTGTATTCCGTGTGAGTTTGTAAGCATTTTGCAAGAAGATAAAAGTTTAAACAACAAAAGATCAATAAAAATGGTTATTTGCTGAACATTTAAAGTTACTTGCGCGCAGATTTTTTTTTAAATAAACTACTTTCATCGCATGACAGTGGTAGATAAAAATAGATAGCATGCCGCAAAATAAAGTATAAATTTTAATAAAACTTTTTAGAGTAATTGCCGGGTATATTTAGAAATAAAAATTTTATTACCATATGAATTACTTATGTGATAAATTCTTCTGTGTATTTTCGTTTACTTTATGCATGAAATATTTGTGTTTTTAAGATGTTGAAATATATAATTTAATGTGTATTAAACAGCATATGTTAACTTTTTACTTTTTTACGCTACTAATTATGAATATTTTATATTTCTACTAAAATACTCATAAAGTGCTTTACATTCTTGCATTAAAATATGTTTCAAAAATATATAATTTGTTTTAATTTTCAAATATCTGTACAATTGCAACGAATAAAATAATTTGTAAAATGTTTCTGGCAATTCTAGAATTTAAATGATTTTCTGTCGCATTTTTATTTAGAGTACTTTAATCCTTCATATTTTTGTGAATTTTATTTTGTAAACTTATTGATTGTCGTTAAATAAAATAAAATTGCGTTTTAATTTAATAATATTGAGAAATGTAGAATTCGAAATAAAGTAGTTTAGAATATGTTCTACTATTTTCTACTATGGTAGAAAATCTTTTAGAACTTATCTTATAAAATAAAAGGGTTCAGGATTAAGTTCTGTAATAATATTTATTAATAATCGACATTTCGACAAACGTTGATTTCGTCGATTATTAATAAATATTAATATAGAACTTAAACTTAAAGCCGTTTTATTTTGAAATAGTTTAGATCAATTATGTTATGGTTTTATTATAAAAAATTAACTAATTTTATCATAATTCTGTTTCCAAGTTTTATATAATTTAAAAATCAACTTGCACTGCTAAATTATTAACAAAATTTAGCAGAATTTTCACTTAATTATTAATTATCAATTCTGCTTGAAGTAAAAGTTTCATCATCAATTCCCTATACATGTAATTTTCCTATTACTTAATACAGTAGCTACATGAACTTTTTAAAATTTCATTAAAAACTTACCGTTAACTAATCAAATTGAAACTAAAACTTTGTCAACTACTTGAAGCTCCAACTTGCTCAAATATGAAAGATCAGTTTCGTTTTAAAAGTCCCAAACATACTAACTAGTTATCACCACTCCAATTTCCTACTGAAGCTTTTAATATTTAAATATTTATATGTTGACTTGAGTAACACACATGGGAGTGTAGTTTTAACAATTTTGTAGTGGAAAATTACCACCAGAAATTATTATACAGAACATTACATTTTCCTTGCCAACTTCTAGACAATTCTTGCTGTTTAAAATACAAAATAATATTAAAAATAGATGTTCTATTTGACTGTAGATATATAAATAAAATTGAATATTTTAGTAATTTTTATAATTTATAGTTTTTATTTATATAAAATTTGGCATAAATTTAATTTTTTTAATATTAGATAACCAAGAATAAGGAAGTAAGTATTTAAATATTTTGTGTTCAGATTAAACGCATGGATTCAAGTTAACCAAGTATCAATTTATGGTTAAATTTGATATGTATAATATATAAATTTAACCACTTGTTAATATAACTAGTATACAAAATACAGAAATTGTGCCTTTTAACTAAAGTATTTATTTTAACCAACTACAAATAATTTTAACCAAAACTCAAAATAATATATCAAAAATTAATAATTGAAGTTGGTCATGCAGACCAACTATACTTAAATTTTAAATGTGTTTTAAATAAATCTACTAATTTAATAGTTAAATAAGACCCAGACGTAAGTGGCTTAATGTATTAGTCTAATACTCTTAGCCCGTGGAGATTTGATATTGAATTATTCTTTATGTTAAAATTTTTGTAATATCTCCCTTGTTAAAAATATTTTGATTATTTGTAGAAAAATATTTTTGTTGAACTGATAACCATTGTAGTGTTAAAACTAATTGTATATGTGTTGTATTTCTAGGAATCAATAGTTTGCATCATATACAATTCAAATTATTAATTAAATTACGCAAAGTAATATTTTAAACAGAACATAAAATGAAATAATTTCCACAAATTAAATTGTTTTAAAAACAAAATAAAACTATAAATATTAGAAGCATTATAAGTAACTGTCAATATTGATCTCCATTGAAGTATCGGTTTAATTTTGACACAATGACATGTAATAATTAATCCATTTTTTTTCATATCTTTTGCGCCAATAGAAATGGTGGACTATGTGTGCAGTGTAACTAAAAACAAGGTAGAGGAATAGGCAACAAGGAAAAAATGAACGGAGGTACCTAGTTTCATACATAAATTTCCTGCAACCACCCTTACTGTTTCCAAGCAATTTCACGATTATTTACAGTCGCCTTTACGCGAAGCATAATGATCCTGAATCACCCACCTCTTTCTCATTCCTTTCTTCATTTACTTAGTCCATTTCATGTTTTATCCCTCTCTTTCTCTCTCTCTTTCTCTCTCTCTCTTACTTTGTTTCCTGCCATACCAAAAATGCCTTGTACGCGCTGTTATCAACGCTCAATTTGCACGAACAATTTACACCAATTTGGAATTACATAGTATTTTGCGTCTGGTCATAGATTAATTGTCAAATGAATGTCATTTGTTTCTTGATATTTTCTTCGTAATAATTAAGAAATGTACATAAATTACTTTAAGGGTCTCATGTCAAACTAAAACCGTTTATATTATTTTATATAAGTACAATATTTTAGCGTTATAAATGTAAAAATACATATTAATATCTGTAGAAAAATATTACCTTCGTAACTATACTTAAATTTTTCACGTACCCGATACTTTTACGTAGCTAATTTTTATCCACGCACTGTGGATGTCATTGATGATGTATGGCAAAACGTTTGCGACGAGGATAGATCAACTATGGCATACCAGCCCAGAAAATTCTTAAATTCAATTTAAGAGCTAGTTACAGAAAATATTGTTAAATATATTGTAAGTTAACCATTTTGTTAACTTGTAAATTGACAAATCATTGAGACGCTTCAATGAGAGTTGATAATTAAATTGTATATTTAACCATTATTATAAAGTTTACGATATTTTACTCGTATGCAACTACACAAAATCTGACAAGTGCCAATTATTTATAAAAAATCTTGCCAAGATTTTGTTTTGAATGTTCATTAAAGATAGATTAAAAGATTGACATTAATTGCTGAATAATATAAGTAGAACTTAACAAAAATACAATTAATTGTAGTTAAAATAGCTTTAAATTTCACAAAAGTATAATACATAAATAACAAATAAATTTATTTTGCAATAAACTCAATTGATTGTAAATAAAATAAAAGTTAGTTTATTTAAGGTACTAAAGAAGCGTTTAAATTCAACAATTAAATTTTACTGTACGGCTAAACTATAAATTGGAAATTTTAAATCAAGAAAAACTTTATGATGTTATTAAGTTGCAATTAAATTTATTTAATTGGTCTAATTGCAAACAAAACTTATTGGCAATCAACTGCAAAAAAAAAAACAAACTTACAATTAACAAATTGTCGTGCGAAAGAAGGAAGAAATTCTTTTCGTATACCCAATTTAATTATAGCGAATTTGGTCCGGTTAAGAACGCACCAATCAAAGTCCGATGTCTTGTATTCTGGGCGTGCAATGCCTTCCGGGTAGCGAAGCAGGAATAGATTAGTATGCGAGAAACGTTTTCTTCTCTGAGTTTCACACAGAATTTGTTTATTAAAATGACGGCGATCGGAAAAAATCACGATGATAGACGATGACATAGAATTACGATTTTATTATTGAAAATAAGTATTTATTGTTTTAGAGGATAGATAATTTTTCTTAAAACCATAATCAAATGTGTCATTTATACACATAAATTGGTTAATAAATGTAGTGCATTATATACATCCACTAGAATACATATCACAATACATATTGTAGTGTGTTTACCTGTGAGAAGTGATATATTTCTGTAATAATTTTTATTAATAATCGACGTTTCGGCGTACTCATCAGGAAAAATAATACAAATGGCATTTACAATAAATAAATAGTTACACAGTTACTAGATAACAAAATAAGTAATTAGGTTATAAAATTTATAAACTTTTTAATTAAAGGAAATCAAATAACAAAATAACAATATAAAAAATTATATTCAAGCAGTATTCAAATCTCAGCCTACACAGGAAACTGATGGTATTAGGCAAATATTTCACTTAGCCATTTATAATATTTAAGCATTACGTTAACTTCTTGTGTGTTTATTATAATTAAAAACAAATAAACGTAAAATTTACATACAATAATTTTTATTCAAGCACTCGTTATTATTCATTTATTTATTGAAAATAGTTTGCTACTTGATAACTCTTGAAAGTGAAGTATTATACAATATATGAATAACTGTTTACTTTCAAATAATTAACTATTTTTTCATAGTAATAAATTCTGTATAATTTGATTACAAAATTAATTAAGTATATAATATCACAATGTATTCAAAGAAAATTACTTAATTTCTTTAAAGCAATAAATTATTTTAACAACACGGAATTCTCAACATTAACCGCATTATAATTTGCGGTATATTTTAATAGTTTAGCAAATAAATTATCAAATTTATCGTGTGGTAATTGTGATAATATTTATATTAGGTAAATAATAAAATATTTACATTGACGATATATTTTTACTTTAAATATGAATTATGTAAAATGTAACATTTTATGATTATAAAATAAAGTGCATTAAAACTCAAATTTCCAATTTAGATTTATTGTTCATTTCAGAACTGTATAAGGGTCGGTTAAAAAGTAACATATGCAAATTTATATTTCAGTTAGTTGTTAACTGATCAAATTAAAGTAAATGAAAATTTTTATAATCGGTAGAATTTTGTCAAATTATTAAAGAATCACTTTTGATACAAAAAGAAAATTATAAGCTATTATAGTTATAGCATATTGTTTATCGAGCATATTATGATGATTATAACTCACAAAATGAAGTTTATGTAATAAGCCGTAGGCGAGTGCAGCAAATCATCGGAATATAATAAGAATGATATTTCAAGATAAATGTAATTATAATTGCTCGATTTATATCATGGTATCCTAGCAACCAGTAGTGTAAGTTCTCTTTAAAACACATAAATAGAATAAAATATATGAGAAAATTTTATAAAATGAATTGCGACTTAATATTAGTTTAAACTAAATACCACATACAACAACAATAAAAATATAAATAAATAATAAAAATGCTAATTATTTTATTATCTGCATGGATTTTCCTAGTTGATTAGTAGCTGTTTATAGTTGTCGTAAATATGAATGAAACGTGCTGGACATAAATATGCGATCATACCATACAACCTAACTTATTCTGACCCTGATACACGTTTGGGGATTCCCCACTAGGCCACAAACATTACAGATTACAGATGGAATGTCATTTATCGTTACGTGTATCAGTCATATGTTTGTACGTTGTGTCGTATGTCATTTGTTTGTATAAATGTGTTGTGGTTTATAGATCTGTAATAATTGTGGCCGCGCTATCAACTTACTTGTCTTTAACCAAAGTTTGGTTTCCGAAAGAAAAAAAAGGTAAATGACAGATTATAAATGTAAAATTTTTAGCCGCATATTTTGATAGTAAGTTTACGATTAATTGTTAAAACTGACCTGGGAATACTATAAAATTATCGTAATCAATTTCTGGAACGGGTCAGTCCATTAATTTTTTTTAAAATTCTATATAATAGTAAATTTAATAAATATATTTAATTTTCAAATTTGTCATCAATGAATCCAAAATAAATTTTGTGTTTTTACGTTTGAATACGATTTATGAAAAATTGATAATATTAGTAATCTACAGGCTTTTAGAATTTTCTAGGATGATATGCCGTGGTCGATCTTTCCTCGTCGCAGACGTTTCGACTTGCATCGTAGATGGCATCCTCAGTGCTTGGTGACTGAATGAACTTGCCATCTACGATGTATGGTGAAACTGCGATGAGGATAAATCGACCAAAACATATCAGCCCAGTAAATTCTATAAATTCAATTAATAAAATTACATCTTTTTAAATATATTAGAAATTACGATTTAAAACCTTTTGAAAAAATTGTTTGATATTTTAATTTAAAATTTGTACCGGGACCTTAAATGTTATTTAAAAATTTTATTGAAATAACTTTTTTCAAAATATTTACAAATAAAGTAAGTTTATTTGAATTTTGTTTTTTCATTGTTATTTAATATGACTTAGTAGTAATATCAGTACTTTTGGATTGTGCATTTTTAGTTTTTAGAAAAACAAAAAAATTCCGTAACAATAATTTTCAAAAATTTATTTTTTTATATGATCTCCACTTTTTAGCGAACCTGTATATTAATTAATATAAAAATATTTTTGTGCTCTTTTAATTTAAAAAATAATAGTTTTTTATTTAAAATTTTAAAAATCTATCTTTTAATATGATTTGTTTGGTTTTTTAAGAAAATTTAAAGAAAAAATATTAATATAAAACATTTTTTTATGTCATTGTTATTAAATTTTAGATATGCCTTATTGAATAATTTTATTAATTTTTGATCACCATCAAATACTGTTTTAACAATTAGTTATTAAAATATTTTCGTACTTTAATTACTTTCTTTAATGTTCCAGAATAAAACATAAAAGTCAATCTTTGAATTTAAATGAAAAGTCATTTTCTTTTAATTTAACATTATATATAATTAGTAATTAAGTTTTTTATAATATCTTCTTGCTAAAATGATTATGAAAAATAATAATTAAAAACAAAAAAAATCCAAGTAGGAAGAAACAAGAAAATATGGCGTTAAACATCCCACTGATTCGGAAATGAGAATTGAAATGAATATTGCATGCTCATTTGCTTGTCATATATCTCCAAATTCAATCTCCGTAAATTTAAAATATTTTCCAATATCAATATTAAATTATAAAATAGACACAAAAATCGAAAAATTGCTCAACTCAATTTTTAATGAAATAGGTGTCAATAATATAATCTGTTAAATAAACGTTCTTAATTTAAATCTAAAATTAAAATAAATGAAAATTGACGTGACGCTATCACACAAAACAAATTAAAATACATGAAAATGCAATATTCACACTGTTGGCGAACAGAATTGTTTTGAAATCTAAAACCATCATGAAATTGTAACTTTAATTGTATAGCTTAGGAATACAAAGTCTGCACATGATAACAGTAATTGGTTTTAATTTTTAATTAAATGTGTATTCCATTGAAATAAGAATCTATCCAACTACTTTAATTTGTTTAGTTTTTTTTTGTGTAAATATTATGTTATCATGTTTAATTTACGTCAAACTGTTAGGAATTTATTTGTGAAAAAATAGGTAGTTGAAAATAGTTGTTGATATCTGCTTTTATCAATAACAAATTATTACTTTATTACAAACTTCCGATAGTTTGAATAATATTTTTTCTTTTCAGAAGAAACAATTTAAAATTCTACGACTGTTAAACAAGCTATTTTAATTTTTTAATTTTTAATAGTGAAAAACAATAACATATTTTTTTATTACTTTTACATTAGTATTTAATTAATAATTTTTAATTTTGAGTCCGTACTTATTTTTACCTGAAGTCTGTACATTCCTCGTCACGGCTCTGGTATTCAGTGAAATTAATTTCCACTGAAATTCAGCAAAGTTGTTTTTTTCATTCCAATATAGATTCACAATTTCAGAGTTATATCGACTATCAGCAACATTATGTTTAAAATAAATTATAACTCTAAAGAAATATTTATGTTATAAATTTTCTATAAATTTTCTAAAAAATATTAATTAAAAGGCTTAGAATAGACTTTTGTATGAATTTTAATAAAA
Source organism: Clivina fossor (assembly GCA_963966155.1). Lineage (NCBI taxonomy): Eukaryota > Metazoa > Arthropoda > Insecta > Coleoptera > Carabidae > Clivina > Clivina fossor. The sequence continues at coordinate 6,375,533 of OZ014565.1, read as the reverse complement.
ATAATACAGAACTTTAACTAACAGCTATTTGAAAAGTTTTTTTACTATATTACGTTTATTTTTGCATTTTTTTAAAAAAATTCAATACTGTTTAATTATTAATAAATACAATTTATATGTATATGTAATAGAAACACGTTTAAGACGCAACATATTATTAATTCAAAAGCTGCTAAATTATTAACCAACTTCTGTTTTTTATTTAACAGAAAGCAACAAGTTATGGGAAACTGAACACTTTATATAAATATTTTAGAATTGGAAATTGCACCTAAAATCTGTTTGCTAATAGTCAAGTGGAAACAATAGATTAAAATATATTTGAAATATTTATATATAAAAAATAATATAAACTTATATATATACATACACATATTATATACCGGGTGTAGAAATGAAATGTGAACCATAGGGATTTCAATGTTATTTTTTAAATACGGCTGTATCTCTTTCCCTTTTGACTTTAGAGCAAATATTTAAATACAAAACTTGTTCAAAATGTGAAAATGCATGGTATAAAGTCATTTTTTTTTTACATAAATATTAATATTTTACGATATACAGGGTTAACCACTAAAAAATGAGCTATAACATTGGGAAACGGGAATGGTATCGAAAAATGCGGAATAATGAGTTCTATAATTCGGTGAAAAAATCATTGTTCTACGATACTTCGTTTAGGAGAAAAAAATTAAAAACTGATTTTTGAAAAATTTCGTAAGGGGGTACCCTTGTGTTTTGTTTAAAAAAAAAAAAAGGATTTTGGATATTTTAACACTGGCTTTCGTTGTCTACTCTTTTATCCTACTCTTTGTACCTGACACTTTTTTTCCTGTTCTTCTTTAATTTTTTATTCACGTTTTTCTGATTTTTCGAAAAGTTGATAAGGGGGGACCATTGGCAAAAATCAGTTTTTAATTTTTTTCTCCTAAACGAAGTATCGTAGAACAATGATTTTTTCACCGAATTATAGAACTCATTATTCCACATTTTTCGATACCATTCCCGTTTCCCAATGTTATAGCTCATTTTTTAGTGGTTAACCCTGTATATCGTAAAATATTAATATTTATGTAAAAAAAAAAAGACTTTATACCATGCATTTTTACATTTTGAACAAGTTTTGTATTGAAATATTTGCTCTAAAGTCAATAGGGAAAGAGATACTGCCGTATTTAAAAAATAACATTGAAATCCCTATGGTTCACATTTCATTTCTACACCCGGTATATATATATATATATATATATATATATATATATATATATATATATATATATATAAAATAAAAATTTCTTGTTATTTCACAAGCACAAGCTCTTTGTAAAAGCGTCAGAATAACTATTGACTTTCATTGTACGAAGTAATGCGTTAGTCAAACATCTTTTAATCAAAGTTTATAGTTATAAGCTGTTTTTAAGCTATATTTAATATGAAGTTTTTAATTTATTAAAAAGACAAACGATTCTATAGTACTATAGAATAATACAGTACTATATAATAATACAGAATACTAGCATAATGAGTATATTCGGTTCACATCTGTAAGACTTGTAACGTTACAGAATATTTTGTCCTTTTCTATCAATAGATGAATCTGTTTATTAGAAAATGATAAAACATTCTGTAACATTGTTTATAAATTAGACATATTCACAAATTTACGATATAAGTCAGGAAATTTAACTTTTGCAATGGTTGATATCTTTTGCTCATAACAGTTACTGGATATTTCCACATACTTATCTTAGCTTAAAAGAACGCCTAAAAAAATTTGATATTGAAAGTTCTGATCTATTTATAGATGCTAGAACACGTATGCACGTGCATACATTAACGGTAACGCTATTTTAATCATCAAAAACCAATAAGATCAAACTAGTTTCCAATTAGTGCATATCCGAAACAAAACTACAAACTTACCATCTTACACCTCATAAATTCCTGTATCGAAATCTTCCTTCCAAAATTCGGAATCTCAATAAGACATTCCTAAATCATATTGCATCACCTCTCTAGAAGCAATACAACAACATCGAACAAGCATAGACAGCGAAATAAACTCGTGTAGAAACTTGGAGTTTGATTCAAAATTGCGCTAAGCATATCGTCCTGGTAGTTTCGTTGTTATGTGGGTGTATCGACATCCTTCTCTTAGCATACACATAAACCGATTCAATATCAGATCAACCATAAATATAGATACGTAATATCTATACTTAATACATGGATTGTTTTATTATGTATATAAAAAAATGATGAATATTGTGTTTGTTTACATATTGTAACACCCCTTATATATCTAAAATGGTTTTGCCAGCTAACCAAATTACATACGTGTTTCTAATCAAAAATTTTCTCCCTTATTAATATAACAAACCATTGTGCTGTGTTCTCCATCTATATTTATGGTTGATCTGATGATTCAACTTATGTAATTTCCTTATTCCATTAAATTTGCGAACGAACGGAACACTAGTGTTGAGCTATAGATGTACGTATACCTGATGATGAACACTTTGCAAAACGCTAGCGAATTATTAATTTACTAAATAATTATATCCGACTTGCTAATTGCATTCGAAAGCGATAAATGAATACGGTGAACGGGCTGAACAAAAGGTGTTATCGACAGAGTTCAAAAGCAATAAAATTTTCATTAACTTAATGCATAATTGACTCGCGAATAAGAGTTTCTTTATTGCGTAGATTCGGTTGGCGATCTAAAAACCTTTGTGAATACTACAAAACTATATTGCATTTTCTTTAGAAATTTTATTAACTACATTGCCAATTAAAAATGGGAACAAATTAAAACTGCAACATCAATTTTTTTGTCCAGTAAAAATAATAAATATTATATAAAAAAAAATAGAAAATGTCAATTATTACAAATTGATTTACATTAAAATGAAAAAAGTTTTTTTTGACAAAACATTAAAAGTAATTGCATTTAGACAGATACGAAATTAATGTTCCTATTTACTTTTAAGTGATTTTAAGTGCTGGAAATTTTCAGATATAAATTTAAAAAATATAATTTATATATCTAAGGATTATGACTAATACAAATAATCTATATTAGTTTATTTATATGATAAATTTAACCTTGACCTTTTCAATTTTTTAATTTACTTAGAAAAAATAAAGTATATAGTCTACATATTCATATAGGAGCAGTTTATGAAATGGTATTAAAATAATGATAATACATCTGCATATTGTAATGGAAAAAAAATGTATGTAATGTATGTATGAACATTAATTTATATTTTTATTTTTCAAATAATATCTGATATTAGTTTTATTAGATTATGTAAATTATTTATTTTGTCTGCAAGCCGTCTATTCAATTATAAAATAGACAGTAATAAATCTCATATATTATAAATTACAATTTAAAATAAAGTATTCTGGGTCCGGGATTGTTTCAATAAACGATTAGATTTTCCAAAATTTCTATTATTCATTAGACAATTGACAACATGCAGCTTTGATCTCTTCATCTTCATATTTCAACAGCTAATATTAACAGGCAACACTTTCACGCAAAAATCTTATCACACAATTACATCACGAAAGCTAATGCCAGTTAATTTTCACCTAGTAAGTAATAAAATAGGTCCGTAAAAATATTAAGATCAGATAAAATGTATTTTATCAAATATGTTCATGCTTATACATACTATAAAAAAACCGAGGTTGTTAACATTGCCATCACTTTTGATACGGCTTTAAGGTTAGGTTTTTTCTCGGCGTTTTATCACAATGTGTTTAACCTTATCTTCTTCGTAAAATGACATACGTATGTTTGTATGTATGTATTGTATGTGCGCGCGTGTGTGAGAGAATTTCCTAGCCCACTATGTATGTCTTTTTTCCATATAGTCGTTTTTCACAGTTGGGGCTTCCAAGCAACTATCAAACTCGAACTGGCTTTAGATTAAATTTCGATTAGGGACTTTTTTAAATGTGGAAGCAAAAATACTTCCTTTAAAGATTTATTTCCGATGTACTAATAAATGATGTTAGATTTTGTTTTATTTTCACCATAATTTTGGAATTATGTTGCTTGTTTGCTATATGTATAAATTTAGGGAATTTTACTAATTTTTATTATTAATTAACAATATAATTTATTGCAAAAATTGTTACATTTTTCTGTATATATTTTGTTATTGGTATAATTATTTTATGAAATTTGTAGTATAAAATTAAAAATACTGATTAATTTTCAAAATATTTTAAATATATGTTTATAAAAATTAATAAATTTATTCTAATTAATAATTTCAATTTTTTTAACTATCATATTTCTTATTAAAGTATATATTATTAATTTAAAAATTTCAAACAACCAAGTATAACCATTCAGTTCTATTTCAATTTTAATTAAATTCTAATTTATTTCAGGTTATTTTAAATATAATTTTGTCAAATATTTTCAAATATTTTTTTTATGAAAATATATTTAACATAAATAAATTTCTAGAATTTAGTTTTATATCAATTATGTATAATATGCGCTCATATAAAAATACCTGTGACAAATATTTATTCAAATGTATTTGATGACATATATCTAGGTAATAAAATTAAGCAAGGTGAGATCACATAATAAATACAGATAAAAATGTTTGGCAATTGTCATTAAAATATAAATTATAGCCGGTAAAATATATTTTTTTTAGAAAAATTATTACTTTTTTAAAAGTAATTTGTAATAACTTGTATTTTAAAATTATATTTTTATTTCATTATTATCATTTGTTTTAAATAAATAGTAATTACTAGTTCCAAAAGACGAAATTTAGTAGAACACATAATTATTTTTGCGTTTTAAATTTTTTTATTTTAATTTATTCTCTGCTATGCAAGAATTCAACAAATAGCGGATAATGATTTAAGTTAAATATGACTATTTCGATGAGTAATATCCGCTCAAGTTAAATAACAATTCCGTAAATACTTAAAAAGTTTGTAGAATGTTTTGTAATATACTCAGAAAAAACAAAAGCAAAGTTATTTATAAAAAAAATTATTGTCATAATTATTCAACTGTTTTCAATAATAAATATTTTTAAATTTACAGGTATTCACAAATATTTGCATTTTATTTTCAAATTTTTAATATACAAAAGAATCAAGCTACTTTATCTCATAAAAAGTGTCAATGTTGTAAATTGAAAAATTTAATAAATTCTTTTCTAATTTCACTTTTGAAATTACTTTTTACGATTCAAAAGCAGATTATAATATCAGATATAATAAAAAAAATTATAGAAATAGAAAAAAAATTTACTGAAAATAATGTAAAGCATTTTTTTTATATAAAAAATTTAAGTGACAATATCAGGCAATATTTCCAGTATTTAAACATTGTCTGTCAAACTTATAGTATTGCATTTATTTAAACTATTGTTCAAAATTTTATTATGCAGTATCTATATTAATACTAGTAAACAAATATCATTTGAAATATCACAATTTTTATTTGAAACCTTCAATGAAATAAATTTGAAATTAACGTTACACTTACACCAACATATGTGCACCGAAACTACGAAACTTCAACAAATATAAATAGCGTCTAATCAATTTCGGAAACTAGTTAAATCGTTCCGTCGCTAAAAAGGTGTATAGATTTCCAGCTATGTGCTAAAACTTTGCACTTAACCTCACACTTTGGCACAAAGAGCAAACCGGTTGCGGTAACATGGAAAACTTCATCATTTAAATTAGATTTATCGTTATGTACTTAAATGACTTTGTCTTGACGGAATGTTTTTAATTCTTTGCTTTTTTTTTTGTTTGATAGTGACTTATAAATTTAGTTTCTAAAAGGTATTAGTTAACGTTAATGGCTTAATGTAATATTTGATAGTGTAAAATGATGTTGTATTAATTGTTTTTTAATCTTCGGAAATGTCAGTTGAATTTATTCTTTTGTTTTCTTTTTAACTTGGTTTAAAAATCTATGTTACTTTGATATATATATATATATATATATATATATATATATATATATATATATATATATATAAATATTTAATATTTAATATTATTTTTTTATAGTAAAACCAAAATTCTATTAATACTATACTTTTATTGTTGTTTTTTGTTTGCCTTTTTACAGTTCTTTTTTCTTTTTTATTGTACGACGCGTTTCGATTTTGCGATCATTATCAAATATTATCGAATATTAATCTTTTGTTAATTAACTCTAAATATTACAATATTACGCAAAAGTTTTATAATAAATACCACAAGATAAATTGAATATGAAATTTGAAAATTATATAGAAAATTATACATGCATAATATTTTATCAATAAATATGACCATGCACTACAAAATTTTCGCTTATGTAGTGTTATTTATTTATTAAATCACAAAATACATTTTGGAAATTTTTGACTTATGAATATGTTAAATATGTAAATATTATGCAACATATATGTTTTATTACTACAAACATTATTTCCGCTGATAATTCCATTTCCTTTTTACAGAATCTCATTCATATAATATAATAATTCACGTAAAAAAAACACACACACACAAAAATGAATCATCAAATATTATAATGTATAATTTCAGTTTACCTCTATTATATATATATATATATATATATATATATATATATATATATATATTCTAGAAAAGTGCATTCTCTAAGTTTTATATAAAAATTATAGTAATTCAAAGTGCCTGTTATTGTTTATTATCTAAAAAAAATTGATCTGAGATACATAGTGTTTAACTTTCTCATAAGATTTTGAAACGATCTACTTACATAAATAAGAATCTTCTTTTCACAGTAAAATTTTCTTAGGAATAATAAAAAAATATAAACATTATATATATATATGAAAATTAAATTTTTTTTATGAATGACGAAAAAATGGTAGGTCATATATTTTTATTACAAAAATAAAATAATAAACTGGAAGAAATTAAATGAAAACGGCTTTAGGTTAAGGTTCTGTATTATTTTTATTAAAATTTGACGTTTCAGTTTAACAAATGTAACTTAGAAACAAGTATAACTATGTAATAAACAATTATTATAAATTGGATAAAATTAGGTCATAAATTTAATTAATCATATAAACTCAGAAAACTGGTAATTTTAGAGATTAGTCTAACAAATACCCCTTTTTACACTTCAGTAAGTAATAAACTATAAATGTTGTTTTATTTTCCTTAAAATAATATTAACTAATTAAAATTTAAGAACAGTAAATTCGTTTTCGAAATTGTTTATAAATATACTTCTTTCAATATTGATGTGCATAAGAATATTATCAAGATATCTTTTTTTTTTATTATTGACTGGTCATCAGAATTGTGAAGTAGAATTTAAATGAAATTTCGAGTCTTTTTCCGAGATCATTAATAACTTCTTAAAAGTTTTATGAAGCCATTCGTCAGTGTTTCATGCATTTTACTGTAATTATTTCGCTGAAATTAATTCAGAAACTTTAATACCATAATTTGCACAAAGTTTTAATTATATATTTAAATACTGTCCATTATTTTATCTATATGCATAGATAAAATTATCATTTCAAAAACTTAAATACATTTTCGCGAAACTGTTTCATTGTATCTATGAATAATTTCATGAAATGTAAAACACGAATTGTTTCAGAAATACAAGTACCTTTAGATTAATAAAATTGGTGTCTTTCTTAAAGGATGTTTGCATACAGTGATAATATATTAAACAAAAAATTATGGAATCCTCTCAAAATAATATATATATATATATATATATATATATATATATATATATATAAAATTGTAAAATAAAAAAAGTAATGACTAGACAAATAATTTTATACATAAATAAAAATGTACTGATCTCTTAGTTATTGAACTTAATTGGCAATCAAATAATATTTTTCAATAGTTCACCAATTCGTATTGATTTTAATATTATAAAACGAATGTTTAAAATATCTGAAATCTGATATACCTAACTCAATAAAATACATATACGTATAAATTTTATAACTTGTGGAATATGATATTTTGTCAACGCAGTCTCCATAATTCAATTTATTAATGCCTGATTTTATAAACTGAAAATAAATTCATCTCGGGAATAAATATAACTGAGTTAGACTGAGTTAATCGCATTTTGCAAGTAATGTAATATCTCGGAAAAGTGTCTAACTGTATTTATTTATCAGTAATTTTATGTCAGAATTACCGAAATAATTAAAATCTACATCATTATTTCATTATTTGTTTGTTAAATAATTTTAAAACAATGTAATTGTAGTTTAGAGGTAGCGTATTTGATTAACAACAGAGAAATTTTTAGTTCAAATCGTTCTGATATTAATAAATATTTTACAAATAAAATTTTAAAAATACAAATTATTTTATTACTAGATCATATTGAGTTTGACAAAAAAAAATTTTTTTTCTGGGAAATCTGGATAACTGTTATATATTTGATATACAACTTAATAATTTTTTAAATCATTTTATAGTAAAATCATTCTTTAATTATCTGATTAAAATTAAACTTATAATTAAACAAAATGCTTACGCTATATCGCTATTCATTATTTATAAAAATATGTGACCTCTTTCATGTAATTAATATTTTTATAACTTATCACTGATTTTTAATAAAGAAATAGGTCTTCCTCTGATATAAAGTAATATAGTCTACGCCACTAAAAAGTAATGTTGCGCAATATTAAGTGTATGTTTTTGTACGACATACGTAACTATTCTCTATTTCTTTTTTTTACACTCAGCTGAGAAACGCTTATATAATAAACTATGTTTTAGTTTTATCCAGGAAATATTTTTGCAATTCATTCACAGTACGTTTAAGTGCTTCATTTTTATTAACCGTTGTGTTTGTGTTTAAAAATTAATATAATTTTTAATATTGCAGTTAAGAATAATAGTATCACCTTTCTCTTAACTAAATAAGTTAAAATATATCAGTATTCAGTATCATGTAAACGTACAATTATTGCCAAACCACGTATTATTCTGTGGCGTAGAATATACCTAAGATAATACTTTTAAATGTCGTGCATACTGATACTACCTAGTAAGTCAATTTGGTGATAATATTACTGTGTTGTCATCTCGCTTGCAATTACACTATAATAAAGATAAAATAAATACAAATATTATTACTTTATTTTTGTGACTCAGACATATAGAACATTCTGGTATTATATTAAATTATAATCAAATATTATAAAAAAAAAACAAAAGAGATAGTTTATGGTAAGGTATATTTCGTCGATTAACATCTTATCAATATCATAGACTTATATTCACATATTTTCATATAATTTCCAAAGTCGATAATTCTAAATTTTTTTAGTACAATAATTAGGTAAAAGTTATAATAACAATTTCTGATTAATACAAATTTGTTTAATTCTGCACAGTAAAAATATTTTAACCACATCAACAGCATCCGCGTACTATACGCAACCACCATATTTGTCGGTGGTAATTTTTGACCATTATTTTTTTGGTTATTTTTTTAACCACATTCCGTGTTAATAAATTTAAAACCCGAAAGTACACATGTACCATATAATACAAAACTGGTGCAAAAATAAACCACTATGAATTTAAATCAATAAAATTTAAAGTTGAAATAATATCACTGCAAAAAATATTTAAATTTGTCGTTTGGTTTTTATTAATAAAATTTATAAAAATTTTTATAATCTAATTACTTATTTGTTACTTAGTAACTTGTTTCTATGTTCTGTTATTTACTGTAAATGTCAGTGACGTTGAGTTCGTCGAAATGTCGATTATTAATAAATATTAATACAAAACTTAAACCTAAAGTCGTTTTATTGTATTTAATTTTATCTTTTTTGGTGTTAAAATTTAACACCGAATACAAAATCATCGTAAGTGCTAAACGTTCACATTTTCAAATGTGTTATTATGTGTATAATTAGTATTAAATAAATCCAAACTTTTAGTGTGAACAAATATATTTATTACAATTTGATATTAAAGATATTAAAAAAAATTGTATGAAAACAGTTGCTGTTTATAATAGTGAATAAAATCTTTGATTCGGTTTTAACACAAAACTATACTTGTTAATGTTGCAATAAAAAAAGCGTTTATGAATTTATTTAAATCAAAATAACAGGAACATATTCTTAAAGTACTTGAACATATGAATGAATAAATAAAATAAGTACTAAGAAAAAACCCGATTTGTACTTTGATAAGATTCATCACGATGGAAAATCGTTTACGTAGCTACAAAATTCATCGTAAAGGATCTTCTTATTCCGCGAATAAAATGCTCCGTAGCCGACTGCGATTAAACCGAATAAATACAGGCTATTGAATTAAAAAATGACGTCACTAAACCTAATACAGGCAGCCTGCCGTATATAATTCGCGCAAATTCACAGCCGCTGTCATTTCTGTGCTATACTGTATTTGAATTTGGGTGTGGGAATTTGTTGAATCTAGTTAGCGATCGGCTGCTTTTTTTCCCTCACGCTATTCAATCGCGGATACGATTCGATTTTGTTTTCGGCTGTAGATTGTTTCGGTACGTGTTTACGGTTGTTTGGGTGATACGTTAAGTTGAGCTTACGAGCTTAAGGAACGACGCTTGAGAATCGCGCGGGCTTTTTCTATTTCTTTGTTTCGAGAGCAAAACGGTGTTTTGTGTTTGTTTAGTTCTTTAGTGTGTCTGCATTGGTACGATGTAAGTGAATTAAATTTTTATGTTTTTCTATTTTTCTATTTGGAGAGATGAAAGTTGTATTAAAACGAGAAAATGATACTTTTAAATGAAAGATAAATAGATGGTTTGTTAAACATAAATTGTAAACATATTTTCATTTATTAATTTTAAAGAGATTTATATATAAACTAAATAAAAATATAAAACTGGTCGTAAGATTTTAATATTAAAAAACAGTTTGTTAAAAAAATATTCAGAAAATAAATTTGATAAAGTCATTATTTTATACATAATTTTAAAAAATTAAAAATTACGTTGATATGTGAATACAATATATCATCGGTATAGATAAAAATCATTAATTACAGTTTTAAGTGACAATTTTTTGACGTTCTATCTATATTTTTCGATTATTATTTAAAAAAAATTATTAATGAGAAGTAGTATTTCTGTTTATAGTAAAATTAGATACAGTATTTCTCTTTTTCAAAAAAGTTTTTTACAAGTAAATAATTGTTTTCTCCCAAATTAAAAATTGCAGTAATAAGTTTTAGCTTTTAACCGACAATATGAGTCGTACAGATGCCAATGTGATTTATGCCCGTATGTATAAATATTTCCGTTAAAAATAGTGGTTCGTTAAAATGAAAATTCTTGAATTTCGTAAAAAATTTCGTTGCAATATACATAGCAAAATTTCTTACGGATTCTAAGGATTTTCATTTTGATGAACCATTATTTTTAACAAAAATATTTATACATTTGGGCATTAAGTCCATAAAATAATAAAATTGGGAAAATTAATGTTTTTAATACATTATACATACGGCTTATATATTTTACTATTTATTATTATTTAATAATTAATATATATATATATATATATAAATTAATTTATTACTATTCACTATTTATTATTGTGACACTTGCATTGTTGCTACGCAGTATTCAATCACAAATTGGTTCAAGAAAATGTCTCATTTTTGTTGTGCTTTTTCAAACAACTTGAAATCGAAGTAAGTACATGCATACAAAACACTAAGCTGGCATCCATTTGTAGTATGAACCGTAACGATATAGCAATTACGTTGTCGGCTCCGTTCCGTTCTAGTCGTTACAAAATTACATCGTGAATCGATCGACCCGCCATCTAGGAAAATTTTCTGCGTACAATGTAAATCAGTTGGAAAACGAGCGGGGAGAAAACACGCAGTATAAGATTCAGCATAGGGTTTTTTGTGTACATATTCTCTCCTTTCGTGTCCCATCTGACATTCTATTTCGTATTTGTTTTAATTACACGATAGCTAATTAAACGTTTTTGTCATTAAATTGTTGATAGTCATGCGAAGTTTAAAAAAATATGCGATGAATATCGTGACAAACGTTTCAATTAAAATTTAAAATGAATAAATTGACACGAAAAGAAAATGTAACAGAACATTGGCTGATATTCAATAGAACTTAGAGTTATGCGAAAATGTTTTTAAATATTTTGGATTTACAAAATATTTTAGCTACAAATTCCCTACAAACATAATACAATACGAGTTTATAAGGAATGAACAAACAATAATAATAATGACTTTATTGTTGTATTCATTCTTTTAATTTAAATTTTTTAAAATATCTTACTAAATTATAAATCTGAAATTCATTCTTTTAAGTGATTAAAAAAATTAACCGTTATTATGTAAGAAGAAAATAATACCATTATATAAATACTATAATAAAAAAAAAACATTTCGTTAACATTTTGATTTTATGTAAACTCTAAATTTTATTGCAAAAACATTCTACAACTTTTTATGTAACATGTGACACTTTAAAAAAACTTTAAAATTGTAAATTTATTGTTTATTATTATTATAATAAACAAACCGCTGTCATTTTTTTTTGTCACCAAATAAAATTAAAAATATTTTATCGAGTTTTCGAACGAGCACGTCGCAATTTTCGTAACGCAAATTCAAATTATAAAATCTGGAATATTTCTGTTTGCGCATGTAACGAGAATGAAGAAGCAGTCAAACCAATATTATTAAATTTTATGTGAAATATTACTTTTTTTACAAGAGAGAGAAAAAAAAAGGGTTTTGCGCGACAAAATTGCGTTTCGGTTTGCGGTAGACATGCATCTCGTTTTTCCCATCTCATCATTTCGTCTCGCCTCGTAATAGTATTCGTAATGCAAAGATATATGGTATCGTGCGAAGTGAGATAGGTGCAGTAAGTGAGTTCTTTTCGCTAGTAGACAGCTTTATCGAACCGCAATGTGTACGAACAATAGATGGTGTTTTACCTTCACCTTTCAAGGTTCTGAGCTGTGACCAGACTAACCTTTTCCGATTTTGTACGATGTATATTCAGAGCTCAGTGAATTGTTCAAAACGGATTATATCTTATCAAAGGATTAAAAATGAATAAACTTAGTTATTCAATTAAATATATTCAATATTAAATTATTAGTCGACAATTTTTTAATTGAAATTTATAAGCGAAATGGAATTCAACTTTTAAATAATAGGTCAATCGTTTTGTCTATAGTAAAATTTAAAATTTAATTTTCGAGGAATATTACAGTATATAGTATTATTCAAATAAAAATGTGATTGCGCAATATTAAATGAGTGTTTCTGAACGACATACGTAATTGTAAAAGTCTCATTTGCTACAGAAGTTTATAACTTTCACGTACGTTGAAAATAATTCTGAACGGCTGCATTCATATCGCTGCAATTTTTATGTTTTGCTTGACTTAAACTGAAAAATTAAATTTGTATGAAAATCTCCTTGTAAGGAGCCTTATCAACTCATTCGTAAAACTATACCGCACAAACACAAATAAGAAATGAGTGTATTTTATATTTCCGACAGTTTAGTTATTTTTCCGTCTATTTTTCTCTTTTTTATTTTCTTAAATAATCTGTTGTTAGTGGTAGTTGCAGTTTCGGAGCCCTATTTCTCAACAATTTTCGTCATTCATGCTTCGACATTACGCTTTTATACAAGTTTTATCGCATATTAACACAAAATATAGTTAATAAGAGAAAAATTTAACTAACAACTGAAAAGGTCTTTGTGAAATATTTGGGGATAAAAAATTTAAAATCTCAATATTTTTGAGTGTTATTAACTCAAAAGGTGTTTTGCGCAGATGTTATTATAGATAGCTGTCTCTTATTTTATATAAAATAATAGGTTACAATGTAAGGGTCAGTGCTATATGGAGCGCTCAAAAACTTTTTTTTAATTTGTAAATTACTTTCATAAGCATTAAATATTTACAATAGATCAAATTCTACACATATTTGCAACTAAATATCAACAACTCTTTCCGAAATAGTTGAAATACGACAAACTGCATTTAGTTACTGACGTCACCACAGTATATAACTAGTTTCCTTCCTGATGTATTCAATTTCATGTGAATGCAGAAATGCGAATCAGATAGCGAAAGAGTGACTAGTGAATTAATTTATTTAACTCAATTCATATCAACGTAATAATAATAGCTATAAATATAACTAATATTAGATCATTCTGTCATATAGATCACAATAATAGAATTACTAACCGTTCTAATCAGGGATGGGCACTTACGCGTAAAAAAGTATTTATTAATTTATTTAAATGATTTATCTTACGCTGTCCGACAGGTAATGCAAACCATTAAGTCGACATAAATCAATAGTATACAAAAATATTAAACAATTTATATAAACATGTAAATATACTTAAATATTATTATAAATTACACTCTAAAAAAATATGTAATTTTACCTACAAACCATGAGACACTGTAATTATATATAATTACTCAACTGCTGTGATTTTACATAATTGTTTAAAAATACATAATAACAGAACTATTACAAACATTATGTAATATAATATTACCAACGAGATGAAAATGTGCACTATAATGTTTTTTTTTTTAAGTAAAGTCTCTTTTAATAAATTTTTAGAAATTTATTTCTTATTTTTAATACGAAAATTTATAGAGCAGATACATTTACTTCTAAAGTAAATTTAACTAGTCTTTATGAAATTGGGCCTTAATTAAATAAATTATTAAAATAAAATTTTGTACAATTATTAAAATCAAATTATGGTTAATATCGCCAAAGCAAATATTGCACACAAGTATCAAAATAATCTAATATCTAAAAATAAATCATAGCCAACCACGATCTACGAAAACATTATAGCATATGTTTTTGCACCATTCTAACGCTAGTATCCAACAAAATAAATAATGAATTTTGTCCGTGAGAAATAACATTAAAGTCATACTACGATATAAAGTCATTACATGTACAAGTTTTTGCATCAAACTATAAATTCTAAATTCATGTGAAAATACAACATGAAATAGACACCAAATAATAAACAGTCATAAACCATCAAAGAAAATGTAAATATTTTTATTGTAAATGTTATGGATACTCGCATGTATAATGAGTATTTTTGAATAAAAAAAAAATTAAATTGATAAAAAAACAGTATTAGGATTTAATTGCTCGTAACATTTTTTTGTGCTTAGCAGAATGTTTGTATGATTTATAATCTGGATTGTATAACAGCCTTGTATATTTGACGTTGAAATTAATTATTGTTTAATTGTTTAAACGGATATATTTTTTGGCGATTGATTGATGATGATTAATTAATATATAAATTAATTAAAACGTTTTATTATGCTAAACATGATGCGCTACACTGTAAAAATGTAATTTAAATTTATGTTATTTTATATAGTTTTACAGTGTATCTATTTTTCTATTTACCGGTTTTTTTACAGAATTAGGGCGTCTCTAAATTTTTTTTCTAATTTATAATATACAATTGTAAACTAAAATTTTACTAAAATATTGATTCCGGTTTTAACGGAGGGGCTCCGTGACTGAAGTCAGGAATGATAGTCTAATTTTTCAGTCAGACTCTCATTTCTGATTGACCGTGTAAGGCCCGCTTCAGAATAAAAATACATTTCTAGCAGTATAAAACCTCTTGCAACACCTTCAATAATTACTCGAAAATTTTCAATTAAAAACTTTAATAATTACCTCGGCATCAAAGCGAAAATAAAAAAAAATAAATGCAACAACGCGCGACTCATCTGACTCTTTATGAATATTAATAAGCCACCCTTTAAATCTCTTAAAATTCATAAAATCACCCTGCAATCATCATCTTCCAAACCAAAAGCGCAAAGCAAGTACAAAAAAATTCAACGCCAACTTAAAAACGCAATTGAGCTTGTGCCAGATTAATACAATGGGTCTTTGCAATAAACTCAAAAGATATTAACAGCCAGAAAGCTTTCGGGGATCTGCAATTTTCAAATTGAGCTTTACTCACGTGTTGGTACGTCAGAAGCTTTTTGCGGTAATGACAGTTGTTTGGTTATACGTCGAATTATATGTCGAATCGAAGTGAAAAAAGGTTAATATAGTATGAACTGTGGAAATGTTGAGACGGATTTGACTTATTTGACTTGTTGTTCATTGTTCAGTTTGAAGTGTTATTTGTGTTGATTGTTTTGTACGAGGAACGAAAATATTTTTTTATTTTATTTGATTATTTGGCTTGCTAGTGGAAAAGAAATACTCTACAGAACTTAAATCTAAAGCCTATTTCAATATAATGATTTTTGAAAGGTTTTTATACTATTTTACATAAAAAATAAATTTATTTTGGAAATTGTCAACATTTATTTGTATTATATTAAAATTAAAAAAAAAACTTTCAAGTTTTAGTAAAAGTTCTGTAACTAATTGTACTAACACATAAAACTAAAATCGAGATGAACAAAAAAGTGTAAATAAAACTTATGGAACAGCGTTTTCTAAATCTATGTACTATATATGTACTAGCATTAGGAATTTTTGTTTTTTAATTAGGGCCCTAGTGCACGTATATAAATTAATACTTTTGTCATAGTAAAAATCTTTCAGAACTCATATTAAAATAAAAAGCTTTGAGTTTTAATTTAGTTATATTAATTTTCAAAATTAATTTTCTTGTTTTCCTGATGATAATGCACGTTAAGTGTGCCGAAACGCTGAATTTTGAATTATCATATAACAAAATTAAAATTTAAAACTTTTTATTTTAATTAAACCATTATGTTTTCTAAACTATGCATTATTTTAACAAACATCTTCTTAGTTTCTGAGTTTTAGTTGAAAATTTTAATTACATTTCTATTACATAGATTTTCAGTCTAAAGCTGAACAAGGAACCAATGGCTTGAAATAAATTCCAATTCACGCCAATTCAGTTATTATTAATTCAGTTGTATAAAATCCGTGTACTGGAATAATATTAAACTTTGCTAAACATTAAAGAAGATAATAATAATATATTTTGCTAATTGGTTATTATAAATAATATAATATTTAAAATATTTTATGTAAAGATTATACATATATTCTAATATTTGTTTTTATAAAATTCATTAAGATAATGTAACTAAAATAAAAATTGTTAAAGTGTTATTAGTAAAGTAAGACATTGTACAATTTGTCTTATAATTTTTTAGCAATTTATGTAGATATATAAGCAAAATATATACATTACATTTTAATATGTTAAGTACGTGTTGTAGAGGAACATTTATTACACGATGAATAATTTATGTTACGTCAGTTTGATAATGAAGTGCGAAATACAAGTACATGCATTAAGTTTATATTTAGAAACAATGTATCCGTATTTACATCGTATATTCGTTTCGTTTCCTAACACAAAAATAATATTAAAATTATTCAGACGTACATGAATACAAATTCAAATATTTGTATTAACATGTTTTGTATTTTATTTGGTTGTAATATGCATTTTAACAATAGATGAAATTATAAATTCATAAGCTTTCATTTGATGGAAATGATTTAATACATTATTTCTTTTCTTATTTTAATTTTGAATTATTGCTTGTTTCGTGAAATGATAAAAATATTGTTATTTCAAAGATAAACGGAGTCAGAATATTTACAAGATAATATTTGACGAATAAGAAAACAATACTTTTTCTACAACTGTACAATAGAAAATTATGGTTTTCGGTTTGACATGAATAACATTTCAAATAATTATATAAAAATTGTACTGAATTTTAGCAACAGCGCAGTAGCTTGTCAAATATTTTAAATGCAATTTTATAATTAATCACAAACTAATAAGTAATTAGAGTATAAAATTTTAGTTAGAATGTTTTCAAATATAATTTGAAAACTTACTTGTGTGAGTATTGAATTACAATTGTTATGAAAAAAACTTATTTTAACTTGAGTCAGCGAAATATATCGAAAACTACTCGTCGGATCAAAAAAAGTTACCAATAAAATTTGTTCGTCTCGGAGAGGGTAATCAACTAATGCTAAAATTTACCCCCTTTCCTACTCCCCTGGTATTGGGGCATGGGCAACTTTAAAATTTTAAATGGAAACTCTCATTTTTATTGCAGAAAAATGACATTAATTTTACCTACGATTAACCTTCCTTGTGGATTGGGGATGGGTCTGAAAATTATTACTTTTTGATAACGACATAAGGCTCATTGATAAAATAATATTTATCTAACTCATTCATAGAAAAATATTAACTTAATTATATTTTCCCCCAATAATTATAATCTTCACAACAGATCAACAATCCACCTATAATCTCATATCATAACATCACTATATTTCTACTGATTCATCTTGCCACCTCTACCCCAAGCGTATTGTTTCACAACAATCACAGCCGAAGGGCATTCTCTTGTCCTATCTGGTACAACATACACCGATGGGGCCCTTTAGCAATCAATAGTACATTATCGCTTGTGATCAATTGGGTAAGGTGACGGCCTGAGTGACAATGATGACACTCGTAATAAAACGGTTCACGAAACAATATTGGGTTTAAGTTTTTGTGAAAATTTAAAGACGAAGAAGAATAAAAAGTGTATATTTTCATGAGAATATTTTTAGAAATTCAGATAGAGTGTAGAAAACTTGAAGTTAAAAGAATATAATATCAATTAAAAATCAACTAATTCAAAGAAATATCAAAAATCAAGAATAATTATTTTAATAAAATAAATTGATGTTTATACACATTAAACATTTTTCACACATAAATGTATTTTTTTTAAATACTTAATTTAATAATTTGGCAAGCATTTTAATATACTGAATTTTGAAAGATTCCTTTACTATGTTGAAATATTTATTATTAAAACAAAAAGTATAATGATCATTTTCTGACATTTTCTAGTAATTAATAAATTATATTATTGAATAATAATTTATAATTTACTTAATTTACTATTTCATGTTTTACAACAAATGTAATTATTTTTCTTTGTTTTTATACACTACAATCTGAAGGTCATATTAAGAGTAAATTCAAGTTATAGAAATTAATTTATTGATATTTGAAACAATATTCTCGCCTATATTTTATTAGCATGTTGTTTACTAATAAATTACAAAAATGCAATATCTGATATTGATTTTATAAAGCGATTCCTCGTAAAGAAAAAATCAATACTAATTGATTCGGATGCAAATGGAAAAACGATATGAATATGCATGAAATGTTTTTTTTTAAATTTAGATTCATTTACATAGACAACGTATGACAAAAGGGATAGGTTTTCATAAAATTTTATTTTCAAATATGTTTTACTTTCAGTGTAAACTGTATGTCATATCAAGAAGTATATTCAAATTCTTATTTGTCACTAGCAATGAACTGTACTTTAAATTAATAATAATTTTTTAATTGTATATTTATCACAGAACATTTATTAAATAAATCTATTCCAAAAAGTGACAATTTCTATTTTTTAAATTATAATTTAATGTAACTGAAATATAATAAAAACATTATATGAAACAAAATGTAATTATTATTTTAATAATAAAGGAAACACATTTAAAATAAAAGGGCTTTAGGTTGTATTTCTGTAATAATTTTTATTATAAATTTTATAATCTGGTTATTTATTTTTTTACTTAGTAAATTGTTTCTGTGTTCTGTTTATTTATTGTATATATATCATTTGTATCATTTTTCCACATGAAAATATACGTTGAGTACGTCAAAACGTCGATTATTAATAAATATTAATATAGAACTACGACCTGAAGCCGTTTTATTTTAATATAATGAGTTCTGAAACATTTTTTACTATATTAGACACAAATTTATATCTTGTTATATGTAAAAATTCATAAATATTTTCGTAGTTTTTTTATATCATTTAATTCTAACTAAAAAAAAAAATAAACAATTTTTTTTTTAAATATTACTAGATGCTGACTTGTAATACAAGTTAAATTTTAAATGTCTTGGTTTTATGGTAGTTAACAGTATTAGTTTAACCGAAAAAATAATTTAATTAAATTCTAAAACATATTAATATTTTTGTTTGTGAAACATTTTCGTTTTCGTTAAAACTTTTTTTTTTTTGGTCATTTTGAAACAACATTCACCCACATTAAACCACAGAAAATGCTTACAAAAAATTCTTAACATTTTTTCTCGCTTCTTTAAATCCCGAAAATGGCATCCGCCTAAAGCCTAGTACGGAAAATTTCCTATAAAAACAGTAAAAATGGCATTTTACACTTTTGTGGAATCGCACATATATTTCCAGTATCGATGTAAAGTAATGCAGAGAGCATGAGATAAAGCCACGTTACACGCTATAAATCAACGTGATAATAAAAACTTGGGACTGTTATCAGTTTCTCTCTCTCTCTCTCTCTCTCTCTCTCTCTATATATATATATATATATATATATATATATATATGTTGATAAATTTCCTCTCTTGAAACTGAAACGACTGAACGCTTGAAATGAGAATGAGCACGAAGCTACAATTACAACAGTTGATACTCTCGTATTTTGGTACTTGGTACTTGGTACCAATATACAGCAAAACGGTTGTTAGTTGACTCTTGACGATTTTACTGTTGTGGTCTGCACTTCCACAATGGAAAAGTGTGGTTAGGTTTGGTTAGGATAAACGGAAATAAAAAACGTAATCGTTAAGTTTATAGTTTATGGAGACGTTTTATTGGCTCATGATGGATATGGAGAAGACTTAATGAGGATATATTGTTGAGTGGATGGAATTGCGACATTTATTTTGAAATATATATATATATATATATATATATATATATTTGTTTTTACTCTAAGTTATAGGCCATTAAACAAATTAATTATAATTTGTTTTTATTAATAATTAAGTTTTGTTTTCGCTTTTGAAAAAATATCTGGTTAATAGGAAAGTATATATACAATTTCAAACCTAATATTTGTTTTATCTAACAATGTTTATAAATAATTTAATAATAAAATTTAATGTTTCTATATTTAATGGAAATATTGAAACGTTCCTACAATAGTTAATATTTATATGAAATCAAATTATTAGCTAATATAGAAACAAACAATATCTTGAACTAAATCAAATACAAATGTTTATTTAAAAAAATATTACATATTTTAAAATAAATAACTTTGATATGTGTTTTAATTACACGTTATTAAACGATAAAATAACGTAAGATAGAAGGAAAGCTCTGAATGGCCCATTGTGAACAATATCCAAAGTCATTAAACCCATGCATTTTCCACTTGCTCCATCTAGAAAGCCAATTACAATCAAAATATGCAAGTGAGACGGGAACAGTGGAAGGCAACTCTGAAATAAAGCAGGGGCAGGTACTTGAGCGTTTTGTGTGCTTCAACAGTTTCATTTCTATCGTTTGAACCCGTCGTCGTGTGCGGCATTATTGCGACACTTGAATCTTCCTCGTGTATTAACCGTTCGTGTCTTTTCGATTTGCAGATAGAGAGAGAATGCCGGCGACTGGCACGAGAAACGAACTGACAGCGGCCGTGACGTTCCTGCTGCTGCTGTTGGCGACGGCAACGGCTAAAGAAGATCAATATTTGGAGCAACAGTCGCGCGCCGACAACACACAGCTGCACCATCGGCCTTTCACCAAGCTGCAACTGACTCATTCGGGATATCATCGCTTTGGACTATGGCCCTATCCTTCCGAATCTAAAGCTAAACTGGGGCCCAATGTTCCTGAACTGCAAGTTGGCTGTGCCGATGGTGCTGTTGATGTTCAACAATATGATTCGCCCATTGAAGTCTTTAAAAACACGTTGAAAACTCGACGAAAGCGACGGGATATCTCTTCTATCTTTAAATCAAAATTTAATCGTCATAAAAGAGATATATCAATTCCTTTAGAATCTACATTTACGTTTCCTAATTCTGATTCTAAAAATTCCGATACAAATCAGCACAATAAGCGAGCAGCTTCAACTCTTCCAGAAACTGACTTTGCTCTCCCGAATGATGATTCAGAAAAAGACCGTCAAAAGCGAGACTACGTCCGATGGTATTCCAGCTCAATAAGTCAACAAACTCCTATATTCCAATCTTCATATCCATACCAAATTTCATCTTCATTACCTTTCTATGTGCCAGTTTGGGGTAATCCCAGTCGTATACCAGTGTTTTTCCCAGCAAAACCTATTTTATTCAACCCGGGATATCCAGTAAGAAACAGACCAGGAGTTCAACCTGCTCCAACGCCAAGACCAACAACTGATCCAACATTTACTCCTGACGGAGTAAAAATTACAATTGGAGAAAGAGGAAATTTTCCTATGTATGAGGATGATAGACCTATATGGGGTGTTGTTGAATCGGATGAGCCTGCAAGTGCTGCTCGTCCCAGTAGTACCACGACTGCAAGACCAATGAGAAAACCAGCTACACCTCCATTAATACATAGACCTAATATTGAAGATTCAAATCAAAGACCTGCTCAAAGTCAGAATCAAAGACCAGTTCAAAATCAAACTCCGAGACCAGTTCAAAGTCAAACGCAAAGACCTAGTTTTTCACAGGTAATAATTTAAATTTTGTATATTTTTACAGATAATCAATACAATTATTTATTTCAATAATTTTTTAATTGTAAGAAGTTAATTAAATTTACAACAATGAAACAACTATGTATATTATATATTTCAAAAAAAAATAAAAAATTGGGACCGTCACCACAAAGAAAAAAATTCTCTATAACATTTGTGCTTATCTGTAAAAAATTCGAAAAATCTAATTTAATATGATTACAATACCTCCCTTCCTATATGTGCCGGTCAGTAAAATTACTTTAACTTTTATGTTTAAAATCAAGAGTGTGATTGATTTTTTTTTGTGTTTTATCATTTATATTAAATGGAAAATATATTTCGTGATTAAATTAAAATTAAACGTTAGTTTAAATATTACAATATGATATGTACCTCTGTTATATATGTTTATACATAGTAATAATATTAATATTCCTAGTTTTTCAATTTAAAACAAAGAAATTAAATAATGAATAGATTTTTTTTGCTTTAACGATAAAATATTGATATTTATTGTAGGTATATAATAAGAATTTGTTGATTTTTTTTGTTTTAACAAACAAAATCGACTCCGATAAAATTCTTCGACTCCACGACTCTAACTTCACACCTTTGTTTAGAATTCTGTTCTGCATAAAAGTTTATCAAACCACTAAGAGCAACTTTTCTAATATTGCAGCAAGGCGGTTTCACCGGTACTCAATTCCAGCCGATTCAACCACCGTCTCAACCGGCGACAACTCAACGCAGCGTATCTTCGCCGAACGAGCCGGACCGATGCGTCTGGGCAATCATTTCCTGCTGCAGTCCCATTTCGACGGTCGTACGCGAGAACTGCTTCGAACAGCTGGGCTGTTCGGGCTCGTTCTGGGACCAAAGTCCATGCAGCCGAGAAGTCACAAGCGCCGCATTGAACGCCGTGCAAAAGTTCTACGATCAACAGTCCTAAAAGATATAGTATACCCGATTGTTGAGACATCAGACCAACAACAAATATAGATGACTAGACCAAGTACATAGATTGTTTTGTTATGCAGATCGAAAAGGAATGAATGTTTAGATTTTATAACCTGACACCTGATTGATTTAATACCAAGTGTATCTAATCTGCGGAAAGGAAAAAATTGATGATGTTAAATATCGATAATTTGTTATCATTATCTTAGCAAATGGAGGCTTGTGAGATGTGAGAATTGTGATAAGTTACAATAATTGAAAACTATGTGGTGTAATTGATTTGTGATTTCTGTAGACAAAAAATAGCTCTCAATTTAAAAGAGCTTCATTTTGATAGAAATATTATTTTTGTCAAATGACGATTAATTTCACTTACAATCAGGGCATGTAATCGATAAAATTATTGGTTAACTAGAATTTTAATATCGGTTTTCGTTTTTTAATCAGTTTTTTTTAAACCGGTTTGAACCGGCTTATTTTTTGTTTAATTTTATAAAATAAAACTGAAAATTTATTTTTGTAAAGTTTTTTAAAATTTTGTTATACGAACAAATAGTAAAATAACAATTATCAAAATTTAATTATAAGTTACAAAATATTCTTTTTTTAATTTAGAAATAAATTTGTTTACGCTGCTATTTTGGTAAAAAAAAGTGTAAAATTAATGAAATTCGCTAAAAAATACACGTTATATTAAAAAAAATATGTATTTTGGTTTTGTTCTAAAAAACTATATTTTTTTCGATTAAAGAACCGGATTTTAAAATATCTGCAAAAATATCAGTTAAGCGATTTAATTAACTGGCTTATTTGATCGGTTCCATGCCCTGGTTATAATCATATTTGAACACAATGGATTGTACTACAAGTTTGCTTGTAAGTTAAGTAACTATAATATTTTTTATTAGTTAATACAGAATAGTAACAAAAAATATTTATTTTGTTCAAATATAGATAAAATTCAAATTAATCTTTTTTAAATATTTTTCAGAATTATCTAATGATGTTACAGACGTCATTTATGATTTATTCTATTTTCCTGAAAAATATTGTAAAATTTTCAGTTGTCAACGTTGTGACTGGTTATATAAATGTCTAATTATGTGTAAGTTCCTTCCAGTGATTAAATATAAATAAATTTTTTGTGTAGATAATATATATTTATTTTGTATCTTGAGCCCATTTTAGACTGTCAATAATTATTAATGCTATGTTTACTAAGCTTGGTTACGTACGATTATGACAAATTTTGACCGTCTAACATGGCCTTTATTTTATAACAAATTTTATTATATTTTATAATATTGCCATTACTTTTAATCAAGTAGCTACTTTTAGTCCTTGTATAAAATGTATAGATTTTATATTTTATTTAAATTGCATAAATTTTTGTGATATTTATTTCATTCTGATTAATTACAAAAAAAAATTATAATTAATTTTTTGATAAAATTATTTCATATATTAAACCACAAATTTTATAATTCTGTATAAATGAAGTCCGGTAGCTTGAATAAATATAATTTATTATAAAAATTATAATTAAATTTTTTTAATTTATACAATTTAGTGTTTATATGTTACTTTTTGTAATTTATTATTTTAAATTATATGTACAAAATGCATATGTAAATAAATATTTAAAAGTTTACTTGAATTATTTACTATCATTTAAACATTACTTTTTTATATTGTTTTTCTTATATTTATACATATATACATACACAATCACGCCATATATCCAAGAAGGTATGTATCCACTATCCCAAAATCAGTTTCTTCCAAACATCCATATCCAGACAAGCAACTTTAACTTCATCCATATTCATAATATCTATCATACATGCTTTCGTATTCTATCATACATGCTTCTATTGGAAACTTTCGCTCACACAAGCCATTTTCAATCATGCCTTCAAAATCATTCATATAGATTCTTTTAACCAAACGTTCATTAGACATTCGCTCAAGATGACCGAACTATCTTAACTGACTAACACTAACTTTTGCAACAACATTTTTTGAATTCCACACTCATCATACACTAATCTATTTCATAACCAATTTTTTCTAATTACACCTCATACTACATGTTTCTCATCTGCTATTGCTAAACATTCTTTAAAATATCTTCTTGATTTAAAATTTGAAGATACAGTAATAATTACTAGACCAATCAATATTTGCAACAGATTAATAAGAGAAGTAATATAGAAATTTATAAAGAAAAGAATAATATGAATCACTGTGAAGGCACTGATTGTGAGTTAAATAAAATTTGGCTTCCATTAATTAAAAATCTATAATTCTTCTGATCTAGTTACTTATATGTTAACTAGTAACTTGATGCTACGCACTGTTATTTACTTTAATGTTTTTAATAATTTTAATAAATTAATAAATTTTGATGAAGACGAGCGTTCAGTTTCGTCGAAACGTCGTTTTTATAAAATAATTAAACACAGTCTAATCCTAAAACAGTATTTATTTAATAGAATGAGTTCTGAAAAATATGTTACTATGTTAAATTATACAATACTTAAAACATCAACAAATTATTTAAAAAAAAAAATTGGACTTACTTTTTTTAACAACATGACAATAAAACTATAATAAATTTCATATAAAATAACCAGCAATATCCAATAAATCTAATTGATTCTAACTTAAGCGCCTTTATGCCCCCAACCAATATACGCCTAACAATAGACATTCAATGGCAATTTTCAATTACTGTTTGGTTCGGCGAAATAACAAAAGCAAAATCAGTGTCCACCGTATGTACGTCTAAAACAGCAAACATAAAAGTGGTGTCAAATCAATTTCACTCGCCAATTCATAATATTATATTGTATAATAATAAATGGGCTGATGCTTCGACGTTCTATAGAAGCAAATAACGATTAGCTGAAGCTGGTGGCTTCTATCTCTAGTTTGCACACTGCGTACCTACATGCACGCATTCACGGTACCATGAGGCACTATCACGCTGCGTTAGGATGATTCACAGTGATTGAATTTCAAAACGATACCTGTGTAGAAAAATTTATAAGGTGTGGGAGAATCGTTCTTAGCTAAAAATTTATAAATTTTTAATTAAAGAAAGCAAAATTTGAATTAAATCAATGCAAGACCCGTCAGTATTAACAGTAGATTGATAAGAGAAGTAATAGAAATTTGTAAAAAAAAGATAACATCAATCACTGTGAAGACACGGATTTAAATAAAATTTGACTTCCGTTAATTAAAAATTTATAAATTTTATAATCTAGTTACTTATTTAGTTACCTAGTAACTTGTTTCTAAGTTCTGTTTATTTACTGTTAATATCATTTGTATCATTTTTCCTGATAAAGACGTCCGATGAGTTCGTCGAAACGTCGATTATTAATAAATATTAATACAAAACTACAACCTAAAGCCGTTTTATTTTAATACAATGAGTTCTGAAAGATATCATAGTATGTTAAAGAATTGATTATTTGATTGAAAAGGTACGAAATAAAAAAAGTTTACATAAAAAATATTAGAATATTAAAATATTGAATTTATTTAGATTTGTATAAAATGTATATATATATAGTTACATAAACATGGAAAGAATATTTAAATAAACAGTTTTTCTTTTTCGAAAATTCTATTTTATATATTATTGATAAATATTCTTTCAGTACATTTATCTAATTAAATATTTAATGTTAAAAGTGTTGTTCAATTTCAAAGTGTCAACAGTCAAAATATCATTTTATATTTAAACTTTCCGATCTTATAAATATTTAATATTCGTATTTATTATTTAAATGTATTCTGGAAAAAAAAAAGATATTGACATTTTTCTGTTCAAAATATACGTTATTAATAAATAATTACTTGTAAAATATTTAATATCTCTGACACTTTTACATTGTTAGTAATATTGACAATACAATTGCAATGTGAATGAATCCTGATACGAGCCAACGATCGTCAGCACATAATAATAGAACACTTAAACGCGTTAAATAACAATTTCCAATATCAGGTTTTCGCACGAGTGCGACACGTTACGTTTATATAAACAGCTTACTGGGAGAAAACGCGGAAAAGTGAAAGAAAACTGATACGAGCTTGGAAAAGTAGTTCTTTGGAAAATTCGACAAAGATTTTTCGGAATGAATGCGTAAATCAGTCGTCAATGTTTAATATTGTTATTTTTGAATTATATTTATGGGCCAGTTACAATAAACGCAATAGTATAACCAATGGCTAACTATGCGATTAGATTGTTCTTTTTTTTAAAGCAATTTATTGATTAACAGTTGACAAATAAATTACGCTATAAGACTAACATATCTTTAACAACATATTAATGAACTGGTCGCTAAGTTTTACGATTTTTTTAAAATATACAGAATAATCTAAGTGAATATATGAAAGACATACAGTTTCTTTTTTATTTGTCACGCACGATAGGTAATAAACTAATAACTTACAACAGCACTTTGTTTTTTCGATTGCTACAGAAACTTATCGAAGTATAACAAAGCCAGTTTACACGATATACATAATATATATGTATAAAAACACCATTGTGTCAAAAAATAATTTATAAGTTTGCAAAATATATTTGGAAAATAGAACACGTTTTTAATAAAATTTCGGTATAATAAAAATATATTTAATACCATAATTAAAACAAATAAACAATCCTTAGAAAACCCGAAACAAAAAAATTCAATTACATTTATACTTTGGCAGCTTGTTTCAATATATTCTACCCTATTTAACTTTCACACCACACACGCAATAACCTAAATACTATTTTGTTTTCGAAACACTAGAAAATCGCGTCTGAGCGAGAGAAATACATACACGCACACTCACACACACACACACATATATATATATATATTCTCTACATCCTCATTCCCTATTCGTTTCTTTTTTTTTGATTGCAAGAAGACACTGGCAGATACGCAGACTGACAAAAGCAGGAATCAGACAGAATCAAATACGACTCAGAAATATAGGAATGTATAAGAAGCGTAGCGTGGAAAAACAGAGTAACAACAAAAAGTATTAAGTCTGATGTACGTGAAATGATAGAGAAAATAGTTCATGTTTTGTTTTTATGTAGTCAAAAGACTAATGTAGCACTTCTAGATTTTTTTTTAAATTTAATTTTCATTTTATGCAATTTAGCATGGTAGTGAGTGTTGGGTTTGACTACAGAAGTATAGAAAGAAATGACTTAAATCAGACTGTACATTTTACAACTGTTCCTCAAGTATTTTATTAAATCTGGATACATCATTTATTATTTATATCAGTTTTTCACCAGTTTAAGTCAAAAACTTTTGGCACCGACTTTGTCAACATTCCATGCCTAGTTCCCTTGAACAGGCAGTCTCAAACATGAAGGCAGGAGTCGGCTATGATATCCCAATAAAAGCCTGCGCTAAACCTAACACGTTACTATGGTAACGGGTGGTGGGTCTGAGCGTGACGTCGCCGAATGCAACTAGCTACTCTGGTAAACTGGAGGCCGCTCCATTCGCTGGATTCTCCAATGTTAAATTGCAAATATCCGAGATATATACACTCCTGTTAGCGCGCGAGAAAAACATATTTTACAGGAATAAAATTTACACTAATAAACAATCGATAATTGGCTATAGGCGTTGAGCCACTTTTACTAAGATATTATTAACAAATTTATTATATTTTTGGAAATTTTTTTATAATTATTTCTACCACTTTCATTTTGTTCAATAGAAATAATATGAGATAGATTAACATTACGCAAAAACCAACTGGTTCATGTTATAAAAAACTTAATTGGAACTTATTTGTAAAACTCTAAGGTTGTATCCTCAATTTTAACTCACTTTTTACTGTGCAGTATTAACTGTAGTAAAATTGTAGTGAAATTGCGCAGGTGTCAGATAGTTCAGTTTTTTCCATACATTATATAGTTTTTACTCAGTTGACGGTATAAAATGAAAGACTTTTTTAACTTTAAAAAATTTCACTTTAATACACAAATATTGTGACTGCAGTTTCGACAAATATTGTCATTATCAAACTGTGTGATAACGACAACAGATAATGACAATGTTTGTCAAAACTGCAGTCACAATATTTGTGTATTAAAGTTTTTAAAGTTAAAAAAGTCTTTTATTTTATTTCAATATGAAGTTTCACAAAGTGTTAAATTTTTGTAAAAATTGATATTATATCATTTATCCTGATGAAGACGGACGTTTTGTTTTAATATAATGAGTTCTAAAAGATATTTTACTATGTTAAAAATTGACATGATTACAATATTTTCCTTACTATAGCTGACTGCCACACATATATACGATACGATAATATAATAGTACGATATTTCAAAATCAATTATTTAAAAATATGTTTTATTGAAGAACAAATTTTATTAATACACAACAAGTTGTTAATTTTCAAATCCTAAACAACAACTTGTAATATTTTACATAAAAATCGTAAATCATTCATCAATTTTTTTTTCCCAGCTTTAAAATCAATCATAACACATCATTCACCAATAACCTAAACTGCACATAAAGAAATGACACATAACCGTTCATCGGTACGGAAATAGTTACATTATGACTAAAATCGTATGATGATATGTGTATCGCAATAAATATCGTTAAACTCAACGATATATCGGTATCGTCAGAGTTACGAAGGATTTATGTGCCTTTAACCTATATGCAGCCGGAACAAATGCATTCATTGATGTGGTAGGTATTATTCAAAAATGAAATTGATGTGTGGTTTTTGTTTTGCATATATATATATTCTTTTTTTGGCCTGTTGAAAACGCATCGCTGAATGTAATTAAAATTTATGAGTGACGAGTTACAGGTTGCATTTTGTAATAAAAATGTTGCGGTTTGTTGTTTTATTATTTATTGTTCAGTTTTTTTTTTAATTTTTGGATAAAATAAAATGGAAATTGTTTGTAAAATACTTGTGGTATTTAGTGTTATATTTTATTAAATTTTTGATACAAGTTTAATAATTTTATTCTATAAAAATATAATATGTAATAATATTAAAGATGTGAAACGTCTATGCAGAATTATTTTTTTTTAGAATGAATAAAATAAATATTTGAATTTTTATCTATATTTTTTGTGTCTACCATGAATTACACAAGTTCAAAGTAAATGTTTTCCTTTTACCGTGGCTGACAAAAAAATGAGAAATACAATGAAACAATGTAAAAATGCGAAAATTAATTTACGAGGCTACTTATCATGAAGACATTAATTATAAAAGCGGTGCACGTTTTTAATTAAGAAAATTAATTTAAACCTAAATTCCTGTGCAGGATGTAACATATAGCCATGTCATTCCAGATAATAATATGTTGAATAAGCTAATTTGTCAAGGTTTTTTTTTCTGTTCAAAGAAACGTATTATTATATTGATATTTACATTTATGTGACAAAATGGTATTTTATTAAGAAAACCATCCGTTAAATATCAAATTAATTTTTTGTCAACCGAGCAAATAGCATATAAGTAATAGAAAATAGAAAAATAAATATAAGTATAGCTAATATTTTCCACAGTCCTTCTGTGAAAATATTTCTAAACATAGCAATTAATAATAAAATAAATTATTGATATTTTCAATATTTATTGTAATATACAGAACTTTTTTTCTGTGTTTAAGTCAATTCTCACATTACGAATTGTTTCGTTCAGAATTTACGCTACTTTGATAATAAAAATACTAATTCCAATTTCAAAACTAATAAAATATCGTAATAAAATCGAATATCTGTTTGACATAAAGTAACTCTACACGTATTTATTCGTTGAATAAATAAAACAGTCGACATTCAGTGAAACTGTCAGAAAACCGTCGATTTATATCAAACAGTTCACGACGGTGCATTAACGATATTTCAAACGTTACGTTACGCTGATACATCCCGTCACATTGATGAAAATGCAGTCGATAAAATCGGGACTCTTAAATGCGCAACAACAAATCTAACAACGTACTTTCGGTGCAAAAGCCGAATGCAGTTACATCTCTTTCTGGATAAGCTCAATTAGTTTTTAACCAAAAACATTTCGCAAACCTTCTTTGAGTACTTTCAATAATGTCATTGGATCGATTATAGTATGGATTCTAAATAATAACTAAAAAAATATATAATATTTTTAGAGTATTCATATTATCAAACGTTTTTGTATTACGTATGATAAATCCTAACATTTTGTTTGCTGTTAATGATATTGTTAAAATATGATTCGCAATAGCTTTATTAGTCCTTATTTTTACGTTACCATAATAGCAAATAAAGATATCTTAAAATAATTTATAACAAAACAATTACAGTGTAAATAAACAATTTTCTTTTCGTGAATAAACAAATCTTTCCATTAGGAAAATACTTTTCTAGTCGCTTTACAAGCGGGGGAAAACTTTTCCAATTTTTTATTTCGCGTCCGACAAACAAATGAAACGACAAAAAACTAGTCTTCGGGACCAGAGGTGCATTATAAAATGGCGTGTCGTATGCAAATGAACCAGACAATTATTGCAGCGATTTGCATTGTGGTGCAGTCGCGTAGATAAGTAAGTACTTACATTACATACAGCCTCTCCCCCCCCCCTCCCACTTCGTTCAAAAACACATGAATATGCATTTGAAATAGAATCGTCGCTAAGCAAGACTATTGGCTGGGTTTAGCCATTTTGCTTTTATACGAAGCGATATGGGATAACTCTTGGCTTATCCCGCGTCGAAATAGGAAATTCTAATTTTATTTATCATGTGGTACAGCGGGAGAGAGAAAATTTTGAAAGCAGTTTTTAGATAATTACATTGAATATGGAAATTATAAATAAATAAATACTGTAATTGTTATTATTTTTCTGTATGTTTAGATGAAGTTATAGACTAAAAAGTTTGGTACTGAAAAAAGAATATTGATTACGTTTATTGTAGATTCACATAAAGTTTATGGTATATGCAAAGTTTGGTTAAAGTTATTTGAATTTTTACTGTTTTTGTAAAACAATGTTACTGTTTTATTGATTAAAATTTAAAAAAAAAATTATAGCAGAGCACGTAACAAGTACTGAGACCTATATTTTAATAAAAGTTTTTGTTCTTTAACTATTTTTTCTATAGAATTGGCCAATGGCGAAACGGCACATGTAGAGAATGATGGGGAATAGGTACATATACTAGATTAAAAAGCAGAAACTGTCAATTTAGAAAATTTTATAAACTCAGATATTAATTTTTTATATATCTAAATAAGAAAAAAGATTACGATTTTTTATGTAAATGAATTATTTAGATATAATTATCTAGGTAAATCCTAACACTAAAGATACATACTCATTAATATGGATATATACTTATATCACTCAATTATTCTCAAATTTATTAAAGAACGCCAAAATCAATATATAAAATATGAAATATAAATATGTATGTATATAATAAACGTGGCCGTTAGTCGTGCAACTAAGGCCAAAAAATATGTATCAATAAATCAGATATCGTACAATATAGTAAAAAAAAGATGAATCAAAGACTTACCTTCGCCCCGATGGCTGAGATTTCGCTTGTCACCTTTGCCCATGTTGTCACACGCGAATTGCACAATCCACTACCAAACCGGCACACCACACTGTTGCTTATTGTGCTGTCCTGTGTCCTTTCACCTTGCACCCTTTGACCCCGGTTACTTGTTGCCCTTACGCACGAATGCCGCAGATAAATCTACACAATAAGAACATCACTTTACGGGAGAGTTCTGGCTAAACAGTGTTTTATTGACAGGATAGATTGAGAACCAAGTAACTAGTCAAATTGAAGAAGATATTTCAGCTGTTCAGAGATAAAGTCGTATAAGACAATTTTATTTAATTTTACAAGAAAACAGGTTTTGCATTTTATTTTATTATAAATAAAACTTACTGTAAAATTTACTGTAAATGTCATTTGTATCTTTTTAACACGTTTTTATTAACTAGCTTTTTTTCATGTCTGTTTATCTGTCCGGCGGTACAAGGTTTGAAATCGATTTTAAACTAACTTTCCGGTGAGCTAAAGACTTGGAACTTTAAACATAACTCAGAACTGGATGACAATGCAATATTTACTAATTAATGATATTAGAAATATTTATTTTTTATCTGGTGCCATATTTGCGAATTCCGAACATTCGTGTATTTAGAAATTTTTTTTCAAAATACAGAAACTACATAAACAATTACAGAAAATACTGAACATACACACACAAAACTAAGAAGCAGAAAATAATTATTTAATTTAAAAAAAAATTAAAATACCACGTTTTTAAAACGAACTAAAAAGTATTAAAAAAAAATCTCTTTGTCCCATACAGATTTATAACCCCATACAGATTCCTGACCTCATTATAGATTGTCCTGAAAACGACAGTTACTCCCTACACTCCTTACTATTATTTATGCATGCGCACCACTTTTTCGTTTTAAATTTTACAAGTATTGTCATAGCTATTGAAAATTCACAATCACAAATTTTCAGGACAATTTCTATAGGGTCAGGAATCTGTAACGGGTTATAAATCTGTATGGGTCTAGTAGAAATTATTTTATACTTTTTAATCCGTTTTAAAAACGTAGTATATTAATTTTTTTTTTAAAATTTATTTAAATAATTATTTGCTGATGAAAACGTACGTTGAGCATACGTCGAAATGTCGATTATTAATAAATATTAATACAGAACTACAACCTACAGCCGTTTTATTTTAATATCTTAAAGATATTTTACCGTATTATAAGACAAATAAAACATAAATATTTCATAGATTTTTTCGAACAGAAATTTTATATTTTTAAGTAATTTGCTTCAACCATCTGTTAAATTAAACAAAAATTACTATTATAAATTTTTCCTATATCTCAATTTATTAGAATAAATAAAACCAATAAAAAATACATCAAAACTTCAACATCCAACAGCTTTAAACTGCTGAAAAATTTAACCCAAAATAAACATGTTAGCGCACAACTTATGTCCGTAATTTGATTAAATTTATTACTTAACCATATGTTCATGCGGGAATTTTAATTTTTTTTTTCATTTTGATGATTAATGATTGAGGTGCATGGCTTTTCATGTCGTCGATATCTATAACTTTTCCCGCATCGTCGTCGTTCTGATCAATATTCTTTCTCGATGAAAACTTTTTCGCAGGCGCCTGCTATTTCCGGCCACCCGGAATTTGCATATTCTTTTATACCTGTAGCGTGTCCTGCTATCTGCGACCGAGCTGATATTATTACGCTCGTGGATCTCCTTTAGCGCTGAGGTAGCAAAGATTTTTGGATCTTCGATCTACGGTGATTCTATGTCAATCGGCAACTGTTTGTCACTGTTCAATTTCGCATTCATATTACGCGTATGAAAAGATTTAATAAAGAGAAATGATAGCGGTGGTCTAAAAGTTTTTTTTTTTTTCAGCGTGTTGAGGTAAATATTTGTTTTGGAAATTAAGGTGAATAAATTATTAAAGATATGGGATTTGTTTTAAAAACAAACTAGAGATGGTTATGAATCTTCGGGCTGGTTGCATAAAGCATTATTAAATAAATATAAGCCTAACAACATGATTAATTTTTTAACAAATCAATGAAACATTTAAAAATAGTTAACAATCTAGTTACGTGGTTAATCTAATTAATTATTAAATTTTAAATAATGAATGAAAAGTATCAGAAATGTGAATAAAGTAAAAGTTACTTGTCTGGATGAAAATGTTTTTAACATTGTGAAAAACGGCTTTAGGTTGTAGTTCTGTATTAATATTTATTAATAATTGACATTTCGACGAACTCACTGTACATCTTCATCAAGAAAACTAGCTAGATCATGAATTTTATGATCTAGTTACTTACCTGTATTTTGTTACCTAGTAATTTGTTTCTATGCTCTGTTGCTTTATTTTAAATGTCATTTGTATCTTTTTTCCTGATGCAGAGGTATGTTGAGTAATCGAAATGTCGATTATTAATAAATATTAATACAGAACTACAACTTGAAGCCGTTTTATTAAAAAAAAAATTAATTTTAAATTAAACAATTACATTTTAACAAGCAATATTTATTTAATTTTTAATTTTATCTGATATGTTTCGTATTACTTAATTACTCACTTTAGGACTTATTCTTCATAAATTTTTCAAAAATTATTTTATTTATATATAAAATATTATATTTTAAAAACTATTGATAACAATTTTATCTTTGGTTGTCAATAAAATATTGCCAACAAATTGACGACAAAAACAAAAACAAAAATCAAACTATATTTCAGTGAAAATCTCTTCTTCCGCCACATTGGTTTCAGCTTCGTTCGGCTCAATTCAGTTCAGTTCGGTCAAACTGACCGAAAGACAAATGATGTGCGACTAGATCGATATGCAATACAAAATTCACTCATTCATCATGGGAGCAAAATAGTCCCTGCCCCCTCCCCCCACCCATCGCAAAAAAAACAAATAAAACTACACTACACTATTATCCTTTATACGCCTGACAGTCAAACTGGACACTCCCTATAAAATACTATACGATGCAGTTTCTTTTTACAGCAACATTTTCAAAGTATACCTATATATTTTGCTCCGTATTGTAAAAATGGGAAATAGAAAAATTCTATTTTAGCGGAAATCTACGTGTAATGGACATTTTGTGGGAGATTTTCCTGAAACAGGGTGTGCAAAAATTCAGGAAGATACGCATGATAAAATAAATTTTGCAGGATTGTGTTTTGACAGTCTATTAAGTTTTTATGGGTTTGAAGGTGTAAGAGACTATAGATTTCTGTATATTTTAGATACTTTATTACTGTTAAGTATATTAAAATTCTTTTACGAACAGTGTTTTTAAGAATTTTCTGCCGACGATGTAGTATTTTCTTATTTAATCTATTTTATGGTATCAAATGTTCATGTGACTTACAGACTTGTGTTTAAAGGCAAATATTTAACATATCTTTAAACTTTGCATTAATTTAAAAAAACAATAACAAATGTACAATTTTATTATACTAACAATTCAGTAATAAGTATTCATTTAATTAAAGTTATATTTTCTTATATTATACTATGGTAATTAAAACTAAACTAATAATACTTAGACTAATAAAACTGATCGCTTATCAATCTCACTTTTGACACCATTGTAATAATTTGGTATCTTTGTGCAACTTAAGTTGATAAATTTTCTTCTGAGTAAATTTAACATTTATTTAAAATGAATCCTTTACCTGACTAGATGAAGTTGCATTTGGATCTTAGTCAATGAATAATTACGATAATAAAATATAAGTAAGATACGATCAAGAATTCTGTTTTAAGTTACATATTGGTTTCATATGTTGTCGCTAAATTTATATGTATTTATGTTGTAATTTTGCTATAGAATTTATTTAATTAAAGTTAAATTTTATTATAGTAATTATTCGATAACAAAATGGCTACAAATTAAATAAAAAATGTATCGTATATTTTGCCTACACAACTAAATTCAACTTAAACTTGCACCTTATTCATTTTTACACTGTTTGTAACAATCTTGATTCATGTTTAATATCATTCTTAGGTCAGAAACATTTAATACGAATATAATTATATTAACGAACAATAAGTAGAATACAACATTAACTTTACCATTGCATAAATACACAATCTAAAAAAAAAAAAACAAAAAAATCACAATTAATTAATTAAATTCCGCAATGACCTGAAAACGAGAGCACTTGATTAGAGCTTTCGTATTCTGTATGTGCCTGTATACATACATATATTCATCAATACAAATTCGCACTGCATATGCAGTCGTCACACTGCATAGATCAAACTGACTGGTGTAGTTGTTTTATTGAACTCAAAAGTGTTCAAATTTTGTTTGATTTTATTCGTGATGGTCTACGTTTGCCGTTTGGATAACATTTTTTCTCTGTGTAGGCGTATGTGAATTTGTAAATGTATGTGTGTGTTCGATTTAGGCTGATGGGCATTTAACGCAACAGTGTTAGTGTGTATAGATGGGAATGTGTGTTCGTATGTGAGACAGGTTCCGATCAGAATATCAATAATATTAGCGTTCCGAGTTAAACTTTCTGTCATGAGTGTTTTAACTTTTTTTTTTCATCTATTTTAGTTGGTTTTGCAATAAAGTCAATAAAATTTGCTTAAATTTGAAATGTAATGTTTAATAATTAAATAAATAATTATTTTATATTGTAAATAATAATATAATATAATATTGTTATTTTTGTATTGTTAATAAAGAAAAAGTTTGTTTTTTTTTATGAAAAGCCAAGAAAAATAAATCGTTTTGTATTTTAAATAATAAGTTGAAAAACGAAACAAAATATTAAAAGTACGTTTGATATTTTTTTTTAATATTCACTTAATGTTTTTTAAATAACAATAAATTTAAAAAACAACAAACTTATTTTTAAAAATCTATAACTTGACAAAAATACTACGAAATTTATTCTGAAAGCAAAATTAATAAACTATGATTAACTAACTTTTACAACTTTAACAAAAACAGGAAATACAATACACTAGCACGAAACAAAAGAACATCAATTCAAACATTCTGAAAACAAGTTCACATCACACTTCCATCAACTTCCACAACAGTATTTGTTTCTCAAACATTTCGCCTAATTCTCTTCAACTTTCAGCGGAACATTTCAGTATTTCAGCGCGCGTTTCAGTCGTGCCTTCACATCCATTCACAGATTCATACTGACAATCAGTTCGTCTCGCTGAACTAAATCATGTAGCCCGTGTAAAGCCTAGAATCTGAAGACAACTCCTAGTCATATTAAATCATCATTGTAGTATCCCCCCATTCTGTTGAGATGTGAAAGAAAGGTTCCGTTAATTAATTCTAATAAAGCGGTTATTTAATATTACAAATGTTTACGTCTGATTCCCTGGTGGTTCAATGGTTATAGTTTGTCTATAGTTCACTAGTTTCGGTCGGATTCGGTAGTCGGTATTTACAAATGTGAGAGTATTTCGATTGTGTATCTTATATGTCTTGTGGTTACCCCGTGATTTCCGGCAACACTATGTGTACGAAAGCTAGGTTGGTTATGGTTCAGATTTTAATCAATGTGTGATTAATTTTAGGTAAATACAAATTTATCGGTCTATATTAGACGATAATAATTTAGTAATTAAATTTATTAATAAATTATGTTACCGCTGGCCATATTATTATAAAAATACTCCTGGTTACTTGCATAAAACGTTGTCAAGTTAATAAATTAGTCCCGAAATTAGTAAAATATGTAACACACAAAAAAAAAACAATATTGTTTTTATGCAGTTTGTGCTCATTAACAAAAAAATTAATTTATTTCAGATAACAATATGTTCTTATAATTAATAGAAATACATATTTCGTAATAAAAATATTCCACATTAATGATCAATATAAGCATTTTTAGTTAAAAATATTTGAAGCGTATTTTAAAAAAATTATCTTTTAATTATATCGGATGTTCTTAGATTTTAACAAAGCTAAATAAATCTTTAATAAATTAAAGTAAATAATTTAAAATATACGTCAACAAATGCTTTTAATTAAAAAAAAAAATTATGGAGAGATTATATTTTTTGTTTCTTTGAATTTCTGATAAGCAACGTATAAAATAATTCCTTCAAAGTGGCTACAAATTAAAATTATTTTAAATAAACAAACATTGTAGCGTTTAACATTTTTGTCAAATAAATATTACAAGTAACCAATATGAAAACAAAATTTTAACTTATAATCTGTGCATGAATGAAAATATATTTTTTACTCAAAGTTTTGCTAAAATATTTGTTAAGTTCAATTAAGTATTATACATTTACTACTCTCAAAATGAAAATATGAATATAAAATTAAGTAAGCTTGAAATATTCCAAAAAAAATGACGACAATAAATTTATTACCAAATATAACTATATAATGTTTTAATTAGTTTTTATTTAAATTCAATAAATATACTATTACAAAAAGTTTCGTTAGAACTACTCTGTAAAAAAATTATTGTAAATTTACATTAATAATCGTAGTAATTTTACTGGATTTCTGATTGTACTTGTATAAATTATAAGTAAATTTTCAAAACATTTGTAAAATTATA
Organism: Clivina fossor; assembly: GCA_963966155.1. NCBI lineage: Eukaryota > Metazoa > Arthropoda > Insecta > Coleoptera > Carabidae > Clivina > Clivina fossor. The sequence goes on along the minus strand of OZ014565.1, from coordinate 6,335,720 downwards.
ACAAAAAATATAGTAAAATTACTATGATTATAATGTAAATTGACAGTAATTTTTATAGTATAATGTACATTTAGTTCAGTAATATGTCGGTTAATAAATTTAATTTGTGCCACGGGATAATTTGTAGTATAAATTATTTGTTAGCTGAATCACTAGTTTTAATTATACTCTTTGACAAATCGACATTTTTATTGTACCATTCGATTTGTTAGCGAAAGCTCAGTTCTTTAACCGAGACAAAACCTTGTAAAAAAGTCGCTAGCTGAATTATTCGTTAGCAGAGTCATTCATTAACTAAGGTATTATTGTATTTTTATAAACAGTAACTAAATAAATAATAGTAATATTAATAAACCTAAATAAAAATTACTATAAATATTTATAAAAATATAAAATATAAATATATTTATTAAATACATTTATATAATACACAAAAAACATATAATATATTTTGAAATGTAAAACAAATTTTCTACTGTCATATATTGATATCTATAAAAATAACGCGAATAAAAAATATTCCTATATTAAAAATTTGACGTTACCATAATATGTTTCTGACAGTTTTATAATAGGTATTTTGAATAAAAATTATTATAGTAACGGTGATGTATTATATGTTACACATATCACATTTTTACTGAAACATTTTTTTTTGAAAACTTTCAACTTGTACATTAGCGCATGTAGCAAACAATACTGTTATATTTATATATATCGTTCTACTTTATAAACAATTATTTTTAAAAAAATTTAAAAGTGTTATGTAATAAAAACATTTTAAATTTAAATCCAACAATATTTATAATATTTTTAAATTATTTTAAAGCTATTTTTTTAAAATAAAAATGTACATACATTGTATAATAAATATTTGTATAAAAATGAGATATATAATATTTTTTTTATTAAATTTAAAAACTACTGTTAGAAGTAATTTATAAAATTTGAGCTTTGATAAATAATATCTATGTTATCGTTTCTACTAATATTTTTGAGTAAACTAAAAATATAAAAGTCTTTATTCCTAACTTTTTTTTAAAACATATTTTGATGTACATATTTTAAATCATTTATTGTTATTTATATTTATATTTAAAAATTCCATTTATAATAAAAATATCGAATATGAAAATATTAATTACATTCATTAAAAAATAAAAAAACAAACAATTTAAAGTATACATAAAATATTTTGCTTAAATAAAAGATTTTTATGGAGATGTTAACCATAATATTTAAACTTAAAGTAAAGTACCTTATATAATTATAAGGTACAAATTAAATAAAAAACCATTATAATAATTTGAATCAATTTTTAAATTTGAATGTATTTTTAATATATTTTGCAATTATTTTGTACTGCAAATATTTATTTAATATACTGTTTACTTCAAAATACCATGACAGACAGATTTTAAACTTGTGACTGTATAATTTTTTTGTTACGTCTTTGCATATCCTTTTCAAACCTTATATCATATTTATATATTTTTTTTGAATTTATAGTAATTAAGTGCAGTTATCTGAAACTGAGTTAATTAAGAGACAATTTTTTGACGTTTTATTAATATTCTTCGATTATTATTTAAAACAATATTATTGTATTTCTTTCCTTTAAAGTTATTCACAAGTAAATTAGTTAACGAGTTTTATCTATATCAAAATAAATTAGAAATTAATCATTTACTACTAAATAAACAAATTGTACAACTACAATATTTCCTTCATTATAACTAAAATCTAAAAACTCCACATTTTATTTTCTTAAAAATCAAATAAGTAAAAAATGTTTACCTATTTGCGTTTTTAATATATTTTATTTTAAAAATGATTGAAAAAACTTTACTTAAGAATAACATAAAGATAGTGAGCATATATTTTGTATTACGTCGTTAAATATATACAAACCATATATCAAAATTTTATTTTTTATATGAAAAATACTTTATACATTATACAACTACAATATTATCTTTATCGCAAGTAAAATCCTAATTTAATTGAAAAACAAAACAAAAAAAAAAAAAAACAGGAGTCATGCTTTCAACTCACCTTAGCACTAGCATAATATCACCTCAACCGAATTCAATCTGTTGCTGAATGCGGCGCGGCGCCGTTAACTAGCGTGCCAGGGGGCTGTTGCTCGTACAACTAACGACCCAACCGACGCTGGGTTAGCTAGAGAAACGGAAGCGTCGAGACGCTACTCGAAACGGAGACGAACCGGACGCCGGAGAATGACTGGCCGACTAGGATAGGATGGTAGCAGAGTGCGTCAGCCCGGAGGCAACCGGAACAGTCGAACGCGACGAGCTAGGAATTTGTGGGGGGTTGATAGCGAGATAGTGGTGACATCGAGCGAGAGCTTTTAGAATAGCCGAAAAAACAGATTGTCGGTAAGGTAGAGTAATATTTAAAATTGTCCAAAAGAGTTGTTAGATATTATCGGTCTTATTTGTCATATAGTTGATTAATAAAATAAAATAATTTTTCTTAAACCACAAAATAAATATTTTGTGGTTTAAGAGAAATTATTTTATTTTATTAAGTTTTCGCCACAGTAAGGTCATATTTTTATTTTTATTTATTGTATAGTTGATTAATATCAAAATCTATCAATAGATGCCACTAAAGATAGTAAACAAATTTTATACGGCATTGTTTAAAATGGTATGCTGACATTGCTGACACAAAAAAATATTCTATTCATTTACTAGCCAAATACAAAAAATTTTGTGATATTATATGACAATTTATAATACTACCACTAGTATTTAAACTAAATATATATATTTTTTTTTAATAATTAAACTTTGGCCAGTTGAGATTTTTGTTGCGATGAAATAAAATTTGCTTATAAAACTAAAACTGCGTATGCTCAGTGTATTCCCGATAATCTTACATGTAGTTTGGTTCATAACCACTAGCTCTGCGCTAAAAAATAACACTGATTTCGTTTGCAAAAGAGCAGTCTGAATGAGGCTTTATTTAACAAATTTAGAAACACAAAAACTATTTTTTTTAAAAAAATTTGTCACATGTAATTCTTGTGTTAATAATAATTTATTCAAATTTATTTTACTGTACCGATAAATCTTGACTTTATTTACTAATTGTAAATGCAAATATACTTGTAATTAAAAATTGACATTTCTACAAGGTAAATATAAACAAAAAAATGTAGCATAAAATACGTATAAATTCAATGTTAGATTCAATCTTAGTTTTTATTACTAGCAATACTAGATAAACTAAGTTTTCAATGTTCAAAATTTGGTACGACCTACGTATTTAATTAAAATATCTAAATAGATAAAATAAAAACATTTAATGACTGAATATACATAGTATGTACATATTTTATTAAAACAAATAATTATTGCTGAAACAATAAAGTGAGATATAATTTTGTTATGAAAAATATAAATATTTAACTTTTAAACTCAATCAAATTCATCATTATATTAAAAATTATTTTAATTAGTTTTTTGCATAAAGCCTTGTAAATACAATGCCAACTATTAATAAACTGTATATATATCAAAAATTTTATAATAAATTATTCTAGTTTTTATTGCGTATACTCGTACGCTTCAGGCAAAAATATTCTATGAATCGATAATGTGTTCGCAATAAAAGTTTAGTATACTAATTACATGGTTATCAGTATAATGTTTTTCTTAAGAACTAAATTAGAAAGCAGCTGAATATATATTTTTTTAGTGAAAATTAAATTCAAAACATGTTTAGTTACTTTGAGGACATCGTAAGGAGTAGTCATGAAAATAGTGAATTATTTCGTTTTATTTTGTTATTTAATTGGCAATTTTACAGCTATTTTTGCTGGTAAGTTTAGAAATTATTTTTAAATATAAGTTATATAAAAATATTTTTACTGTATATTACAAAATTGCATATTAAATTTTGTTAGAAATGAACAAAAATAAGAATATTGGTTTTATATGTAGTACAGGTAGTATATTATGTAAAAGTAATTTAAAATTCTGTTTGAATTTGACATACATTTATCTAGTTTAAAAGTGATTTGTATAAAAATGTTCCTATTTTTCAATATCTAGAAATCTGCCTGGATTAGTAGCTTAGTTACTGTACATTGCAACAGATGGTATTGTCTGTTTGAAACAAAAAATATTTTTTGGCCAAATGCAAAATATTTTTGTTTATACATACTGGCATGTATTTACAAAGTGTTTTAAAGATACTTTTAAAGATAATTATTTATTTTAAAAAAATCTTAGACCTGCATTTAACATTATTTAAATTTAAAATTTTTAATACAATGAAAGTATTTAATTCATAGAATTCGATTACATTTTATATATAATAAAGGTAAAAATGTATTTTAAAATTATGACCACGTTTAACTAAAAGTGATTCTGACAGAGGCTTCTATAATTTTTGAAGTTAATTTTGTATAAAAATAGGAAAAATTACTGGTTTCTATAATAATCAACACATTAGAATTGATAAATAAAATATATTTCTATCAATTAAATTCATATTTGTTTAATATTGTTTGTGAGGAAAATACAAGTTTTATAATATTAACTTTAATTACTTGTAAAGTAATAAACATAATATTTACATATACATACATAGTTTTATTTTAAATTTTTAGTTAATATTACTATGTTGTAAATTACCATTATGCAAATGTTGTCATAAGATTTGTTTATACTTTTTTTTATAATACACATTCCAGTAAAACAGAAAATGTGTCGATAGATAGATAGATAGATGTCGTATATTATGTTTGATTATATAATTTATTATATATATATATATACTATATATTTGAAAAGTGCGGTGTTAATTTGAATAGTTAATTTATAAAAACAATAATATTAATCTATATTCTTAGGTAAGTTCAAATTACATGTTTTAATATTTATTTTAAATTTTATATTATGGTAAATATTAAAAAATAGTACAAACTATTCCACAGCTCAAATACATTTTATACTATACTATAGATAATTAACACTAATCTAGGCCAATTTTATAGACCGGTATACTCGTATATTCACAACAAATAACTTATCAAATTTAAAATTGTCTATGATTTAGACTTATTTATTGTTTCTATTGCACTTTGCGCTATATATATATATATATATATATATATATATATATATATATATATATATATATATATATATAATAAAAGTGCGTCTACAGGAAATTTTGAGGGTAAAGCTTGAAGACAAATAAATACTTCAATAAATTTGTATTTATTTATTCATTGATTTTTGTAAGTATATAATAATTAAATGCAATATTGCAACAATAAAAATGTACAAATAAAAATTGAATTTGTCGAATTTTTTACTCGATTTCAGTAAGGAGCAAGTGCCCCGTTTGCCACCCTCTGATAACTATATTTAGAAAATATAAAAGTGTCTTTTTACATATAGTTTTTATACGACTAAAATATATACAGAAAATTTTATTACATACTCATATGTATCCTTGAAAAAATAAAAACTGATCAACTACAAAAACAGATACAAATAATGTCAATATTGGTTTTTTTTCTTCGATTACTTAGGTATCTAAAAATTATCTGTAAACCAATTTTAATAATATTGCAAAATAAATGTTAAATTATATTATATTAGATTCTCGTTTTGTTAAAAATTTTACTAAATTATTGAAAGACAATTAGTTTGTATATTGTATATCAAAAATTTCTATTTGTTGCATTCAATTTTTTTTTGAGTATATAAATATACTACTTACCTTATTTTTTAATTCGATTTTTATATTAGATTTGTTATAAATGTAAACTGTAAATAATTGCCAAATTATTAATACATATTCGAAATTATAGTAATAACACATCAAATATTTTGTTTCGTAAGTCTTAAAATGTTTAAAAAAAATTAACTTTATTCGGTAGTTCACAATTATTAAGAATAATATCAGAAATTTAATATAAAATAGACAAAAATGTATAATATAATTCAAACTTAATCACGTATTCACTAATTTTTCTTAATATTTCAGAATTAGGATCAGAATGCACAACACCTCTAAGCGAATTTGCTTACTGCATCCCACTTGATAAGTGCGAGCCAATTAAAAGATCGTTGCAAAACCCTTCTCCACGATTTGAGTCTTTCTACAATGCTTCTATTTGTGAAGATCTTTCTCTAGACTTAAATTCAACGACAAATTCAACAACAGAAACTCCATTAGTTTGTTGTGGAACAGCAGGCGATTACAAGGAAATAAATTTCGCATCATTAATATTGCAAACACTACCGCAATGGGAAAAAATTAAAGAGTTACTGCCACCGAAAAAACAATGCGGTTTTCACCCTCTTGGCAATAAAATTATTGGAGGAAATGAAACCGAATTGGATGAGTTTGCTTGGATGGCGCTGCTAGAATATAGAAATAGATATGGTGAGAGCGTTGGATATTATTGTGGAGGTGCTTTAATTAATTCGCGATATATATTGACTGCTGCACATTGTACTTCCGGAACAATTGAAAAAGAACTTGGAAAACTGTAAGTTAAATAAATAAAGTGTCAATTTCTATAATTTAATTTAGTTATTAAATATACAAAGTTTATATTTATACGTATAATTTATAGAAAGTAGCTATTTATACATACGGTATGTATACGCAATTGGCTATTTATACATACAGTATTTTTACGTAATTGGCTATTTAGAGTAGGTTAGGTTAGTAGGTTGGCTTAGGGCTTTTTTTTTAGTATGTATACATAGCCAATTGCATATACATACCGTATGTACAAATAGCCTCATCCTAAATAATATGCCATTATTTATAAATTTAGATTCAGAATACGATTAGGCGAATATGATACACGAACAGAAATAGATTGTGTAATAAGAGAAGGTGTTGAAGATTGCAATGATCCTCCGGAAGATTATTACGTTGAAGAAATAATTGCGCATCAAGATTTTATTAGAAATAGATCAGGAGTATTTTATGATATTTCTTTAGTGAGACTGGACAGAGACGTTAATTTTACAGGTATGTATATTCATATTTATATTATTATACTAGGACCTATTATTATATAGACGAGTCATGTATTTTAAACGAAGAATATTATATTTAGCTTTTATAACACCAATATGTCTTCCATTTGGCATGAACAAGTCAGAAACAGGAAATGATTTAGTTGCTGCAGGATGGGGTAGAACTGAGCGTAGTAAGTAGTTGTATTTGAAATTATCTATTACAATTATAATTAAATAAGTTAATTAGTTAACTTTATTTTAATATTTTTATTATTATTAATTAATTAATTAATATTGAATTGTCATCCAGTTCTTAGCTATATTTAAAGTTTCAAGTCTTAAGTTTATCGAGGAGTTAGTTTAAAATCGACTGCAAAATTTATACAAAACAGACAAACAAATAGACAGGAAAGAATTGTAGTTAATAAAAACATATTAAAAAAGACTTGTTATCTAATAAAATGAAATAAAATATCACATTAACAAAGAGATGTAGTAATTATTCATAATAACCAATTTATCTATATTAACTGCAACATATGCATCATATCATGTTAAACAAGATATTATTTTACAAGGCATTTCTATTTTGACACACAACTGTTGCATCGTTTCTATTTATGCTATCTTTTTTTTATCACTTAAAAACATTTACTCTCGCAAAACACTTTTAATCATGCTATTTCTCGAACACATGGAACTCTTTTTATTTTGTCCTTAGACTATGACTTTAAGAAACTCATTGTAATAAAATCCATAAATATAAGCTAACAAAATTATGTTTCAGCGTTTGAAAGTCCAGTGAAATTAGCGGTCAATCTCAACATACATGATATCGACGAATGTCAGAGAATTTACTCGGGTTTTAATATGACTTTAGACAGTGAGTTACAAATCTGCGCAAAAGGTGATGCTCCCGGTAAAGACACTTGCTCAGGCGACAGTGGTGGACCACTAATGCGTCAATTTCCACAATCATCCGATTGGTATGTAGAAGGTATTGTTTCCTTTGGACCAAGATTTTGTGCTCATATGCTTGTACCAGGTGTTTATACTAACGTTATTGAATACATGGAATGGATAGTTGAAAATATAAAAGAATAATGTTTAGACTTAATAATTTATATAACAAATAAAATATTCGTATGAAAATGTAATATAAAAAAATGTTAAATAATTTAATTTAATTAATAAAACATAAATTAATAAAATAATTTTATTTATTTATTTAAATTAACTTACATATTTGATTGTAAGATCAGTAATTCTGTATTTGTTCTTGAGTAAATTCTGTTTTAGAAGTAACTTGACAAGTTACTAGGTAACTTATTTCTATGTATGTATGTATGTCGATTATTATTAATAATTAATATTAATACAAAACTATAATCTAAAGTCGGTTTATTTTCATTAAATATAATTTTAATTAAATATTAATTTTCTAAATTAAATCTATTTCACAATTTTATTGGTTATTTATAAGACAAAAAAAAAGCAATACGAATTGATGATATTAGCTTTTCATCGCATTACACGAATTTGTTCACATGATTGGTGCTTAAGTTATTACTGAAACTGATTGATTTTTTTGCTTTGTTTCGAAATCCCTATCAATTTCATGATGTCTTTGTTCCAATTTTATCAAAACGAAAGTCAAATAAAAAAATCCGATTGGATTCTTTCGTTAAATGCTTTTTTAATTTCCATTATTGCTTTTTCAATTTTGACTATTATATATTTATAAATGTAATTGTATATCGTTGAATAATGTTAAGCAATTTTTGATGAATTTTATGTTTATTTATTATATGTAATTAATTAATTTTTCCCGTTTTCAACTTTAAATTGTAATAATCTGATATTTTTTTCATACGCTTTTTGTTAATGATTATTATCTAAACTATAAATTCATTGAATGATTTCCCGATAAACAATATTTTGTGTGAACCTTTTGTTATTATTTAAAAGTTTTTTTTTTAGCGGAAAGAGTTGCGCCATACCTTTTTTAGGTACATGGCGTGATTGTGTATGTATGTATGTAATATTATTAGAAAATATAGTTAAATACCTTTTGAAATATATACTTTTTTCATATATTTGTTTACAAAATTAGAATATTTTTAATAAAATTTTTATTAAACATATCTACATATAAAATTGCATGTTTAATAGGTTTAAACGTTTATGCAACATTGTAATTAAAATTTGTATTAATTATTTAATTAAATTTTTAATTAAATAGATAACAAATATCTGCTCTATTTGTTACGTTAATAGTAGTGTATTTATTATATGAAATTAAATATTCTTTATGATTCGAAATAATTTTATTGTATTATTGTTAATAATTATAATAGAAAGCACATATTAGAATCACCAATAATCGACTTTACAAAAATACAAGAACCAAATGCAGCAAATGTAAATAAAACATTATTAGATTGATATAAATATAAATTTTTATTAATTTATAGATTTTTTATTTATTATCAGTAGAATTTGCAAGTAGTGCCTGGCATGGACATGCCGCTACTGCTGCAAACAAGTCTCCGCTCAAAATTCTTAGCATCTTAGGTAGAGCAACACACCATCTCACCCCTTTGTCCGATCATGAATAATGCGGGCGCCGCCTGTCCGGTGTCGCACGTCGGGCAATTTCCGGCTTGGTCGAGCCTTGAAACTGATTCGCATCTGGTCGAGCCTTAAACTAGTTCTTTCTCTGTCTCACTCGGCCTTAAACCATGTTTGCTTCCGTTTTGCCAAGCCTAAACCGGTTTGTCTTCGTCTGGCTGTAGTTTGAGCTAGTTGAAGCGAACAGAAATACTTCAGTCGGAGCAGGCTAGGTAGATGTGAAGGAGATAGAAAGATGACGGTTATTTCCTACGCACAGGTATGTCGTACTTTGTCAGACATCTAATTAAATAGCGAGCTTGTACGGCTAGGCTACCGATGTGAAATGATAAACAGGGGCGTCGCGAGTCGGTTGATAAAGACACGTTTTGTGGATTTGGGGTTTTGATGAAAAAATTGTTTTTCAGTTAGACTATGAAAAATATTTGTTATTTATAAATTACAATTCTATTTTGTTCGAACATATTATTTTTGTAAAACTAATCGGAAATTTTATAGTATATTTTTCAGAAAATATCATGTTTGTCTTAAATTTCATTTCAAGTTTATTCAGCTTTTTACTTCTAGCATGATGCAAAATATATTTTATGACAATATTTAATTTGAAGTAACCAAAAAGTAACATAGCGTGTTGGACTTGGACCCCAAAGGTCACTGGTTCGCATTTGTTGTATGAAAAATGCTTCGTGTAAAACCAGCATTAGAAAATATTCGATATTGAATTAATTAAAATCTTTGTTAAAATATAACAAATTAAATAATAACATACTAATTTTATTTCAAATATATTTTAATTAAAAAAATTAATAAAATTTAATATTGATAAATTTTCAATTTAAATATACATCTTAAAAATGTGTTAAATATAAAACTTGTAATCGAATCGGCGCTACTGAGAGCATCTGTTGAACGGAAACGCATTTTTAAACGAAATTCAATAACTATGCTTTTTAATGTTCCATTATTAACTCGCATTTCTTTTACGCTTGCTAACTTTAATTTTAGATGATGTTTTCGTGAGCTAAATTATTGAATTTTATTTCAAAATATATGTTCCATAAAATAAATTAAAAACACTCTTGCCGGACTTATAAATCATTTTTTTTTTAAATTTTGTCGCTACTATAATTATTTATAATAAATAATAATAATAATAATAGCTTGAAAAAAGTCTTCTTTTATTTATTGAATATCTGTATGTTTGTTAATTTAACCAACTTCGTAACCCTTATAGTTTTTGAGATAGCAATAATATTGCACTTAGATTGAACTACCTGTACATTTGTTTGTAAAATATTTTCTATGTACATAGTGCATTTCAATATAGATTTAATATTAAATATAAAAAGCCAGATACTGAATCAACTTTCACATTGTGTATAAGATTTATAATATATTTTTAGATATTTTTATTTCTGTATTGGAATCATATACATATGCAAACATCGGAAAAAATATTACAATAAAAATAAAGTCTGGATGTTCAAAATGTTTATTGACAATATTGTGTATGGATATTGAAAGATCACTATTTTTTATCAATATTTATGATATTAAATATTAAACTTATATTGTATGTTAATATTAGATATATATACGAATATTATTTGTAAAATTCTTTTTTATTGCTACAAAATCCTTTTCTAAAAACAGTTTTATTTATATAAGTTTTTTTTTTTTTTGTATACGAATATAAAAACTACTTCTTATTTAATTATAAAATAACAAATAAAAAAAAAAATATGACAAAGCAAGATTTGCAGAAACGCGTAAGCACATTTTATACACTATAACAATTCTGCTTTTTTTTTAAATTTTTTTCCATAATTTAAAAATCATAATAAATTTTTTTTAAGTACATTATTATTAATAGAAATGCATGTAATATTGTTTTATTTAATAAGATTTATTGTAACAGTAAAAAATAGAAAGTAACAAATATTTTACATTATTTTAATAATTCTTTTCCATTTGCTTTTTTGCATTTTTAAAATTATCATTGCTAATAAACATACTTATAACAATTTTAAAATATATTGATATTAAAATTAGAATATATTGTTATAATATTTATTGGAAAATATATGAGTATATTTAAAGTGAAATTTAAAAAAATATTTTACACTTTTTATTATCTGACAGGTTCAAGCATACTTATGTAAATTAGGTAACATTCTTCAACAAATTAAATTTAATTAAGAATGGTTTATTAATAATATACAATAATAACACATATATTTGTGTAGGTAAGATATAAAAATAAATACTTTACAGAATTTTTTTTTTATATTGGTTATTATAGTATACAAGTCATGGATTTTAATAAAATCACATACAATTTTTTATTGTTATTTGGACTTAATATAATATATTTTTATTTGTTTATTATATTATATAATATATATATATATATATATATATATATATAATATATATTATATAAATATACATATAATATTAACACAATATTTGAAAATTTATTGTATTATTTTTTTTTATGTAAATAGCATATTTAAATAATATCAATATTAACACAAAATAACAAATTGATAAATTAATTTTATTACATATAATTGTCATGTTATTTTTCAGATCAGCGAATACTTGTAATAAAACAAGCAAAGTATTATACTAATTAAATATATCATCAATTAATATACATATAAATATATAATAATAACAATAATGTAATTGCCAAAAAATTATATTGTAATAATGTTTCATTATTAATATACTAATTGGTTATAATTTTCATTACATTTTATTAATCAATAATAATTGTGGTAATTATTTTTGTTCAGAATTGTTTGTAATTTCAATTAAACATAATATATTTTTTTTATTGTAGATATAAGTAGAACATTGGTAAAATTCTAAATATAAAAATTATTATTTATATCTTAATGTCAAAATTAAAAAAGAAACCAAAAAATTATTATTATAATAACATTAGTTATAAACAGTTCAGTAATTGTTTCTTACATCGACATATCTTTTACTTTAAAAAGAAGTGAGACAGCTGGTAGTAGATTTGCGGTTAGCTGGGGCCGAAGTCTAAGTGAAATTGCTCTAAAGTGGCCGGACTGAAAATGATGATGATGACAGTTTTTGCTACTAGTTCGATGCCATTTGTATTTCTGAGCATTAGTGTTCCAGATATTATTCTGGAGATATGGAAGTTAGAAATAAAAGTGTAAATTGATATGAGAGTTGCTGAAATAGTTTATAAATACACAAAAAAAAATATTACTTTAAAACCATTGTTTTTTACTCTTAATTCAAATGTAATCATACTTTCAATTTGTAAAATTAAGTTTTTACAATAGAAATAATTTTTTTAAATAAAAATAAATAATAGTAAATTGCAGTATAACTATTTTGTGACCTTTTTATACATTTTTTTACTATTCAATTTGTGAAAAATATTATATATTTGAATTAAAAATTATTAATAATTTTTCTATTCAATGTTTTCCAGAAAACACTATGGCCCGTATTCTTACCTCATTTATAAAAGTGACTTTTGCTGAAGATACTTTTGACATTTATTTAAAATTATTTATTAAGCACTTTAAAACACATAATTTTAATTTCATAATATTAAATATAATAAAAGTTATCAAAAATAGAAAAACAATATATGAGTCGTATAGATGCAAAACTCACTATTTGGTAAATTTTATGTTCTAAGATATTTGCAAAAAAACTGTTATAGCTGGGTGTAATTATATTTTGATGATAAAATCTTGTTATTAGATGGCATTACTTATTTAATAAGTGCCATTTAGTAACAATATTTTATCATCAAAATACAATTACACCCAGCTATAACAATTTTTTTACAAATATCTTAGAACATAAAATTTACCAAATAGTGAGTTTCGCATCTATACGACTCATATATTTGATGAAAGACCGAAGCAAAAAGTTATTTTGAAATTAATAATAAAAAAATCACGAAGAAGTGAAGTGAGATATGTTTCCAAATCAAACATTAAATAATTTCATATATAAAAAAAATAGTTGTATTATAGAAATCTAATTTTGCACATCAAAAGTATGTTTACATTTGAAAGAATAATGAAAACGTTGGTTCTAAAGTAATATTTTTTCTATTTACAATCTAAAATTTCTGCATGAAACAAAACACAACCAGACCTAGCCTGCTACAATCCTAAAGAATTCCCCCAACAAAACTAGCATCTTCCCATTGCTAATACGATTTTACGTCACGCGGTCGCGCACCAGTCGCACGACGCTCGCCCACAACAGGAGCGCGTTCTTCGTGCGTCAGTTGCGCGCGAAACTTCTATCGCGTTTGACCCTGCTGCGTCGTCGCCGTTACCGCTTTACCGTCGTCCTGCTAGCGGACAAACTCGTCGCTATCGTACGCGGTGCGCGCTTAAACTTCAGATAAAGAATCAGCGCGTTTTCGGACGAAAATTAAAGTTTTCAAATTTTCTTGAAACATCCAAAATGGACTTTATAGTGAATTGTTGACTGTTAAATACGACTGTTGTGTTATCTAGATTGTTTAACGATTAGAAAGTTATTGAAAGAAGTTTTAGGTGAGTTTATTATTTATTTATTTTGTCATTAACCAAATAAAATATAATAAAAAATATCACGGAAATGTTTCAAATATAAATAAAAATTATAATAAAATTAATTGTAAATTATTACATGCGCAGTTATTGCTTTCCTTAGATTTATATTATTGTAAATAATGTAAATTTAAATTTTGTAAATATTTTTAAAAATTATTAAATCGTTATTAAATTAAACAAATTAATAATAAAACTAAATAATTTTTAATAATAAGTTAATTATTTGTACAAAAAATATTAACAAATTAGTAATTGCATGTAACTTAAGTTTGAATATTTTAAAACAAAATAAAACTGCTTTAGGTTCAAGTTCTATATTAAAATTCATTTATAATCATTGTTATGACGAAACTTGACGTTTGCTTTCGTTAGGAAAAACCTGGTACAACCTGATTTGTATCAGTTTTTTTCTTGATGAAGACGAGCGTTGAGTTTTGTCGATAATTATAAATAAATTTTAATACAGAACTTGAACTTAAAGCAGTTTTATTTTATATAATGAGTTCTGAAAGATTTTTTACTATGTTATTAAAACAAAATCAGACTTATTTCTTGCATGTAATTAACACATTATCAAATATTTGTTAAATTATAGAAGTAATTATTAATATAGTAAAACTTTAATACAAAACTTAAATTGAACAGAAACATTCTATTTTAAATATCTTTGATGTTTTTGTTTATTAATTTGTACTTATTTTTGTTGCTTTAAAAATGATATTTTTTTTTAAATAATGTGTGACATAACTAATAGAAAGTTATTCGTAAAAAAATAAACAAGAAATTTAAAAGAAATCAAACTTTGAGCAAAAAAAAAATGTTTATTTTCTTTACATCTCTATATATAATTGCATGATATAAATATACATTGATGTCAGAATTTAAAAATATTATAAAATTCACAAAAAATTTAAAATTTGAAAGTTATATTTTTAAATAAAAAAATATCTACTTTTATTTTTTTTTTAAACGATTTATTGTTTAAAATTAATATAAAATTATATTAAATAATTAGTAATACGAATTTGAAATAAATAAAAGTTACAAATGTTCAAAGAATTATTCTGACAAAATTTAATAAATATGCCTACTCGTAAATTTATAAAAGGCACTCAAATAAAGCTTTTAATTAATGTCTATGATTATTGCAATTTATTCAGCTAACTGTTGAGCAATAGAAGGTTTGATATTGAACATAAATTAAATTTTAATATAGCCCTTTTTTGCTAACATGCCAAATATTTTTTTCTCAACTTTTTTGCGAGTCGCGAACAGTTTTTTTTTTGCATATTCTTCAAGGCTGCATTACAGAGGACTGATCCTCTTTTTTCTCATTCCGTATGATATAAATCATCAGGATTTGTGTTATATTTTTTATCAGGGCTATAGGATTATTTCCGGTTGGACCATATCTTTATCTTTGTAACTTGCATATGGGATTGGAGCCCTCTATTTGCATTTTATCGTTGATGAAAAGTTTTCTTTTTCATTTACAACTTTTTTTAAAATTTATAGATAAAAATGTGTTTCTAATTGCGCAAAGAATTTATTTTATAAAACAAATTAGTTATAAATTTAAAAACTAAAAAAATGACAAATTTCTAGTTATCCGTTTATAAAATAGATATTATGTTACTTAATACTGAACAATCTTAAGGCGCATTTAGACTATATTATTTATTACAAAATTGGTATTTGTTTTAGCACAAACCTTGCATTTCTAAACCAAATTACTTGCAAACTTATGAAAAAAAAAAAGGAAATGCACATATACATACATACATATATATAAATATATATATATATATATATATATATATATATATATATATATATATATATATATATATATATAATGTGATCACATTAAGCGGCGCGTCAATAATTTTTTAGTAATGTTATTGAAATAAAAGTACCTACATTTTGTATTTTATCAAAATAATAATATTCTCTTAGTTTATCTAGTTTTTCAATATAGTTCGACCAATTAGAAAAATTAATTATTTTTTTAGTGTTTTTATCTGCAATTATTTTGATTATATGCGTATATTTAAGCACACGTCTTAAATTGCTTAAATTGCAATTATTTTGATTATATGCGTATATTGTTATATTTAAGCACACGTCTTAAATTGCTCGGTCATGCAGATCGACATATGTAATATATACAAAATATATTTGAAATTTTTTGTTTCCTGTGTTTAAATTTGTAAATATAAACTTACGTATATTATAATTTTATTTAAAATGTATTATTTGTTTGTGTTTCTGTACATACCTAACGAATATAAAATAATAAAACGTTTTGTGAAAAAACTTTATTTTACATTTATGTAACAAAATTTTTAAAATACATTTATATAAAATAATTTGTTTTAAAATAAAATATAATAGTTTTATTTAAAATATTGTTAGCAAAGTTGTAAACTTTTTATTTTACAAATAAAATATTACTAAATTTTTATATTAATTTAATTCTAAATGTAACTTTTTTTTAAAAATATATATATATATAACATATTTTTTATGAATGAATACATATAAAATAATATTTAATCTCAAATATTACATTAATATTATAAAAATAAAAATAATTGTCTACTATTATATTACAATAGTAAACAATTATTTTTATTTTTATAATATTAATGTAATATTTTAGATTAATTTGTTATTTAATATAAGGAACATAATAATATTTTTTTGCGAACGATAAATTTTTGCAAATGCTGCAGGATGTTTCACAAAATTGAAAAACCCGAAAAAGGCTGTAAGCAAATTGAGGTATTACATCTTGTTGAGCGATTTCTGCCAAAAATATTGATTCTATTTTCATATAAGAATCTCAAATATCATGATGAAAATATCCACAATATTTTACTTTGAGTTAGTGCAGTGTTTCATCTAAAAAATGTAAATAATTTTATTTCGTAGTATATATACTTTATAATTGTACATGAAAATAATTCAGTAATATTATTATTATTAATAAATCAATAAATTAAAAATAAAACTGAAATAGAGCAATTAAAAAATATTTAATTTTTTGTATATCGGAAGTATCATTATTTATCATAGTAAAAAAAACTTTCAGAACTTATTATATTAAAATAATAAGGCTTTAGAATTTAGTTTTGTATAAATTTTAATTAAAAATCGACGTTTCAACGTACACTACGTATCTCATCATTAGGAAAAAAAGATAATATACGTAGAATACGTCGAAAAGCATATGCTAAATAAATAAACTTATATTACATATTTTATATATGGTTGTACTGTAATATATGATTAAACAATTTTTTGATTGTTTCACGCTTAATAAAATATGTAAAATTTATAGTAGAATGCATTTTCTCATACACATAACATATAACCATCACTGGAGCTTGTCCAAAATCGCTAAATCTAAAAACCAATACAAGTGCATAAAATCTAATTTGTTATGTAAACGTATGAGAAAAAAAGAAGGCTATATAAAATGTAAACATAGTACGAAGTGTATATGTATGTTGCACATTTTTCAAGATTTATGGTTGACTTTTGGTGCGCGTAGGTTTTTATTATATTTATATGCAAAAATGGCTGGCGAATTAATTATTGTGGGTGTGAATACATAGTATATAATGTTGCATTGCACAATATTTTATTCCTTTATTTTAACTTACGTTATAATTGCAATAATATGTTGCAGACTAAGTTTTAATGTAATTAGATCCTGCAATGTTAATCTCCATTATTATCCTGCTGCTTAAATACGTACTAGTATTAATATGAAGGATATATAGTGTGTGGCGATAAAATTATTTTTAATTTCAACAAAAGTACTTAAAGATTAGATTTTAGGGTAATTTTTTTTTTTTTTAGTACAATTTCGCAATGTTGTGACACAAAAAAGGTTTTAGCAAAACTATAATAAAATAAAACGGCTTTAGGTTTATAGTTCTGTATTAATATTAATTAATAATTGACGTTTCCATGAACTCAACGTACGTTTTTATCAGCATATAGAAACAAGTTACTAAAAATAAGTAACTAGATAATAAAATTTATAACTATAACCTAAAGTGCCGTTTTATTTTAATATAATGAGTTTTGAATGATTTGTTTATGTCAAAACAATAATTTTTTATTTAGTATTTTTTTGTAAAACAACAATTAAAAAAGTTATAGCAATTAATCGTACCTTTATTTTCATCCTGCATATAGAAATTTTTCAAATAATCTCTAAACGACGAATCTGAACTTATATTGTGAATTTGTATGTATGTGTGTATAATGCGCTTGTTTGATTTTGTAAGTTTTGTGATCACATCTTTCTAAACTGAAACCACATATGCAATTTGCACCTATTTTTGGAGTGTTTTTTGTTTAGTGTTTAAGATAAGTATGTGATTTAATTTTTTTCAAGTGTTGCGTTTGGAGAAAAAATTAAGTTTTTACAATTTTATTTCGGCTACATTATTTATCTGTGTTTAATCAAAATTTCAGCAAATTTTCTTTTATTGAAGAAAAAAATTAAAGTATTTAAAATAAATTTAAAATTAATTTAACATATAATGCCCGGTACTATAAACATAAGAATAAATGTCAGATAACTACTTCCCAAGTAAATTTACTTCCAAACTAAATAACTTTGACAACAAATTTCCGTATTTTAAAAGCAAATAGCGAAGTAAGTTATCATCTAGAGCAAGCATGTCAAACTCATAAATTCCTCTGGGCCAAAAAAATGTAGGTTTAAATTTAGGTGGGTCGCAAAAAATAAAAAGTCTCATAATCATGGAATGAATTTATTTTAAATAGTGTAAAAATTGACAAAACAAAATTAATTATACTTTTTTTCCGATATTTGATACTTCTTTGTCCTCCTCAATTGTTTATTACAAATGTTATATCACCAAGATTAAAAACGTAAAATCTTTAAATTTTTGTCAGGCCATTAACGTAAAATTAATTTTAATTTGAAAATAAGTCTCTGCTTTATTTCACAAAACTTTATCTTATTATTATTTATTATGTCCGGGCCACCGCAAGTTTGACATGTTTGATCTAGAGAATTACCGAATTAGTAGTGATCTCGTCGGTTAGATGGTTATTATTATAAAATCTTGTTTAATATTGTTGTATAAAAAAAAAGTGTGATTATTTTTGTATTTGTTTTTTTTTATTATCTTACATTTTTATTATTAATTATATTATGTACATATTTTGTATTAGCGCAAGCTATCTTAATAAACGTATTATTATTATTATTATTATTATTATTATTATTATAATTAAATACTCTAACAGACGGCACTACCTATCATTAGTTCTTTTGACATTTGAAGGTTATATCTGTCAAAATGAACAAAATGAATAAAGTGCGCGAAAGAGGTAAAAATTATACCCAGCGTGATAAAGAGCAGTTTTTAGAAATTGTCAGTAGATATGTGAAAATTATAGATAATAAACAAATAGACTGTATGAAGCAAAATGCAACTGTTACCAAAATATCAGGGTAGAATTTAATTCCATTTCCCAAACAGGATCTAGGTAAGTTAATAATCTACAAATTAAACTAATTTATAATTAAAATTATTTATTTATTATTATTTTGGACAAATTTGTTATATTTTTAACTAGAAATGTAAAATAAAGAAATAAATAGGAGTAATATTTTTCACATGTATTTGTAATTTGTATATTATAGGTTAGATATTTAAAAATAAGTAATTCAAATCAATATATCCATATTATATAGCAATATAGAAAAAAATAAACACACACTTATATTTCTTCAAACAAAAAATTGTTTTTATTATTCACCATATATATTTAGTTGTGAAGTAAATTTTAATCCCTAGAAATTCCACGGAGTAATTTACTTCGTAGATTTACCTCTAGAGTAAATTTATCTAGTCTTTATAATACAGGTATCTACAGAATAAACACATTTACTCTTAAAGTAAATTTTACTCTACAAGTAATTTAGTTAACTAGCTTTTATAATACCGGGCATTAATAGAACAAATCTTTTGTATGTTTCATACATACATACATACATACATACACAATCACGCCATATACCCAAAAGGGTGTAGCACAAACTCTTTTCATTATCCCGAAATCAGTCGCCTCCAAACACTCCTATCCAAACAAGCAACTTTCACTTCATCCACATTCATAATTCCTCTCATACATGCTCTTCTATTCCTACTACTTGGAAACTTTCGCTCACGCAAAACACTCTCAATCATATCACTCCAACTACTCATTGGACGTCCACGCAAACGTAAACCATCAAAATCATTCAAATAAATCTTTTTAACCAAACGTTCATTAGACATTCGCTCAACATGTCCGAACCATCTTAACTGACTAACACCAACTTTTGCTACAACATTTTTTTCAATTTCACACTCATCATACACTAGTCTATTTCGTACCCGATCTCTCCTATGTTTCATAAAATACTAAATTTGTATGTTATTTTAAATGAAATGCTATTTATAAATGTTCAACAAATTGCATTAATACAAATTGTTAGTTTGTCGAAATTATTCTCACGATAATAAAATAAATAATATTTTATTGACATAAATTTTGAAGCATTTATCAAATAACATGAGGTAGTATATTTTAATACAGAATCTGTATTAAAAATATATTGCTTATATACTTTATTATCTGATAATAAATACTTTTAAAATTACGTGCATTTAAAATAAATCATTTTATTATTTAATATTCAAAATTTAACCTAAAGCAATGTTTAAATTATTTGTTTTTAAATGTCAAGAACATACTCCAGGTTTATTATTCCATATAGTTAATTTTAAGTAATAATAAAACAAACATCACAAAGAATGTTGAACAAAATTTTTAAAATTAAAAATTTGTTATAAATAAAAGTATATTAAGTAGTTTAATGTTATAGTACAATGATTTTTTTGACACATGTTAAATTTTTCAATTGAGATTCTTGGCAAGATATGTTAAGTTATTTAAATTATATTCTGATAAATATATCAAATTTGAAAATATAGAAATATAAATTTATTATAATACAATTTTTTTATGTGACATATAATTTTAAAGCGTGTAACTATTTTATAATTTTTTTTAATATCTGTTAAGAAGAAAATGGTTTAAAGTAAATTAAGAAACTTGTGAGAACGTGTACTTTTTTCGAATTTTCTACAAATTTAACCCAATTTGTATAAGTTCTTATTTCCATATATATTTTTTATTTAACTTTAATATATTGTCACAAGTATCTGTCTACATATTTCAAACTTCGTTTATTTTTCATAGGTAATGCATATAGTTTCGCGTTTCGTCTAGTGCCATATAATACATGGTACTGCATTTTAAAATAACACAATACTTCGACAAAATATGTCACATATATTTCATTGTTCCTATCAACTGTTTAGATGATGCGCCCAGCTTCGCGTAGAATAGAATTCAATAATGTGACTTGAAGCATTCTGCCTCTCAGGAGTAACATTTTACCATTTTAAAGTTTTACATTTAAATGTTGTTTGGAAATTCGTTTTAAGAGAGGGGCGTGCACTACGCACGCTTTTGGCGAACAAGCTGACTGTTTTTAGGTTAGTATTTTAACTTTCTGAACGGGGTAACGCCTAAAGTTTTCGATCGCGTAATTTAGAAGATAGAAGTTTCTAATTCGTTCGTATTGTTGTTACAATTAACAGTATCACTTAGTTGTTTTTATAAGCTGAACTAAGTGCTTCGATAAGATTGCCTAAGCTAGAAATGTACATTTAAAAAAGAAAGTGGCTATTTATACATACGGTATGTATACGCAATTGGCTATTTATACATACAGTATTTTTACGTAATTGGCTATTTAGGGTAGGTTAGGTTAGTAGGTTGGTTTAGGTTTTTTTTTTTTTAGTATGTATAAATAGCCAATTCGTATACATACCGTATGTATAAATAGCCTCATCCTTTTAAAAATATGGATTAGGTTTCTACACAATCATGCCTCAAAATATTTTTTTCGCTGATTGTCAGCGAAATTATAAATACTGCCTTAAATATTGAATGATTTTGAAAGAAACAAAAATAATTTAATATTTATAATTAAAATATTTTAAATTCAATTATAATTTATATATAGGAAAAAAATGTTTTTCTTCAAGTGTATCAAATTATTGTTATTACGTTACTATACTGTCTATGTAGCATGAAGTAATTAGTAGTACAGTAATGTAACATTATTATACAATAGTTTCTTACTATATACATTTCTGGTGGCAGCGCCAAAGATGACTATACGGTCGCAGGTCCAGCCATCTATAAAATGTGCGAATTATTTCTCTTGATTCGCAAACTTTTCATCTCAACCTCGTAAGTTAAGAGAATTTCTCAGTTCAGCGATGGCGTGTCACAGAGGCCGCTGCTCGCGGGAAAAGTCACGCGTGCGCGCGGAGGCTCTCTCCGTAATCGGGCCGCAGCATTTGGTTACGAGAATGACAGGAAGTCCGGCGCTTTTCGCAATTTCACTTGCCGAAACTTTGTACAGCGCAAGCTTTAGATGGAAAATGATTGTTTTGTTGTTCTGTTATCTTTATCGCTTCGCCTTTCTCACCAACAAAGTTACGCGCGAGCAAAATAGTTTTGTTTTCACTATTATTATGTTTTGATTTTGGCTAAACTGTTTTTCACGTAAACTTAGTTTTAATGAAATAGAAAACCGTATAAATTTAGTAGTTTACGGTCAAGTTATTTAAATTAAAAGTATTTCAATAATTTTGAATTGTAATTCATTATCGTATTCTAACCTTAAAATTTTAGAATAAACAAAAACTTGCATATTATGTAATGGTGGCAAGTGCCGTTATTCATTCGAATGAATAATAACATTAAACAACAGTAAAATAGTATTAGAAATAATTTTAATAAATTTTAATTGTCTTGCTCTTTATCTGGATAGAAATATTTGGAGAAAACTAATTTCGGGATAGTGAAAAGAGTTTGTGCCACACTGCTTTGGGTACAAGACGAATGTATGCATGTTCTATTATATTTAATTCAAATTATAAAAAAACATAAACAAAACTATGATGAAAAATATAGTTAATATATAGCAACATTATTACATTTAGCTACACACATTCATCCTATTGTACAAAGCAATTTATTTTTAATACTGCGACAATTTCCATAACGTCGTTTTAATTTACATTTACAAAATAACAATTTTTTGTGATTTATGGGTTTGGTTAGTGGTAAATGCAACTAACAAATTTACTATATGAATGTAAACGCGGCTTTAGTTGCTATGTAATTACCATGTTGCTAGACAATATCAGATTATATATATCAGATTATGTATATTTGTTATAATTTTTTTTTATTTATACGGTAAAGTTTTAGGTAATAAAAATTTTCCAAGTGTAAATTATTGATTTATATATATATATATATATATATATATATATATATATATATAAATGTAATATGTTAAAAATGTTTTTATTTATTTATGCTTGTTTATGTTTTTTTGTAGGAAATATCAAGATATTTATGAAAAAAAAGGTTAAAAAAAAATTAGAATTGTTAATAAGTAGAATTCACTTTATTTAAAAAATATCTTCTTTGATGTTACATTGCTGGCAAAAATAGAAACAATCTAAAATTCATTCATTCATTTAATACTTTTAAGTGTACGATAGTAATAAATATTATTCTTAAAAGCATTGCATGTTGGCCGGATATTCAACCACTTAATAATTTCAGTATTTTATCTTATTTTTTACTTATTTTTCGTTATTTTATTTTTATTTTAGAAGCTGAAGAACTTTTCTATGGTACGATTAATGATAATAATGCTTTGAGAATATATTTAGTGGAAGTAATTTGTTCAACAATTTGCTTAAAAAGAACATTTCGTTTTTATTCTTTTTGAAAGTTTATATTTCTATATCATAAATTTATAACAAGTTTTAAATAATTACAGTTTCTTTTATCAT
This sequence comes from Clivina fossor, assembly GCA_963966155.1. NCBI lineage: Eukaryota > Metazoa > Arthropoda > Insecta > Coleoptera > Carabidae > Clivina > Clivina fossor. The sequence continues at coordinate 6,311,474 of OZ014565.1, read as the reverse complement.
AAATTCAGTATTAATTAAAAAGTTTGTTGCGGCCACTACAGAACCAACCGTCACTACAAAATACATTTTTAATATCATAATGTATCATTTATATTAACAATTTTGTTATATGTATTTAAAATTTATCGTAATCGATAGTTAGAAAAAAATATCGTAAAATTTTTTAAAAATATTGAGTTGTATTAAAAAAAATGTGACAAATAAAGTTATTAATTATAAGTTTTATAGTAACTTTTATTCGTCGGTTATAAGCAGTTTGTTAGGGCTTTGATAAATAAAATTCAATTAACTCACGATAAAATTAACTATTGTTATCCAGTCACGACTGGAAATGTATAATTTGTTACTTTTGAGAACTTTTGTTGCATTTTCTCAATTTTAATTAGAGGGGAATCACGTTCAAATATATAAAAAAAAATAATTACATATTTGTTGACGTTGTAACATTGACATTTAATTTTCAGTTATTGATTTTTACCGCAAAAACCAATCTTCTTGGCATTAACATTTAATTAGATTTATTTATTATATTTTATTTCCAGCACATCAGTATTTTTTATCATTACATTTTGTTATGACAAATGTTTAATTATAATTTTTACATATCAAAATATTTTAATTAAATATTGTATTTGATTTTTTTTGATTATTAAAATTAGACAAATGTCGCTGTCGATTTTGTAAAAATATATTATTGGAAAAAAATATAGTCATTTAATTTTTAATATATATTTTGAGGGCGTCTAAAAGTCTAAAATAGGAAAAGAATTTTGAAGGATATTTGAACGGATAAAAACACAATAATATCTATAGCTATAAGTATAGAGCAGAAAATAAAAATAATAAAAATTTATATATTTTAATACGTGTGTTTCTTAAGGATTTTTTTTTAAGTTTATTATGACAATTATATGTGATTAGATATGACAAATAGTTTAAAATCTTAATATCAGATATTAAAGCTAGCTTTATGTGATTATAGTAAAACATTTTTGGGCGATGAGAAGGCAAAACATTAATAAATTATATTATCTTTATCTTTGTTTTGGCATAGATTCAACTTTCTTTAACGCTAGTTTTGCTGTATACATAATATTTTGTAATATTTGGAATTATGCTCCATTAAACTTGACGTTTTATTGTAAAGTTTATCATAAATATAACAATATATTTTTGTTATATTTATTACAAATGTAAAGTGTAAATAATCAAAATTATTCAATAATATTTTTTATATTTATACATACCTATATATTTATTAAAATCTATAAATAAAAAAACTATTAAAATTGTCGATAAATAATTTCCATTTTTGTGTTTTCGATTAAAAATTTACATTTTATATTAAAAATAGTTAAAATTTTATTTTCAGCATAAAAATTGCGATTTTACGATTATTTTAATGATAAAAAATTAACATAGTAAAAACTTTTCAGAACTCATTATATTAAAATAAAAAGCTTTAGATTATAGTTCTGTTATATTAATAAATCAATAGAGCTAATAAATAAGCCTGAATTGAAATAAATCAATAAAAAAATATAGTCAAAATACTATTTTTTTTTTAAATCTCATAACACGTCACATCACATGACAATACCACGTCACCTAATTTTTCATATGTTTCTGTATTTTTATTATTTGTTTAACTGAGCCTAGGTCATATGTAAGAAAAAAAAAATATCATTCTGGACTAATTAGGGATAATTTGAAAATTAAATATTTGTATTAAAAAAAATAAAAAAAATTGGACTGAAAAATCAATGTTTTTACTATTAATTCAAATTAATCACAATTTTGATCCGTAAAATTAGATTTTTATAACAAAAATGAATTTGAAAAACGTTCAACATAACTTACTATTATTTATTTTTATTAGAAAAAATATTTCTATATAAAATTGTTTTTATACTTGAACTAATGGTAAAAACGTTGGAAGTAATATTTTTTCAGTGCGGTCCATTGTCGAAATAATAAGTTTATCTTTTTCTAAATATCAAATAGAGGAAACAGTACTTAGGCTGTTTTGTCTGTGACGGGCTTAAATCTTTCGCTGGGTAACTGGAGCCAGTAATCTGTCTTTGGAACAAAGCCACCTGACACTTTAAATGTCACACTCGAATCGCGGACTCGTCGCATCTCGCGTTACGTTCCCTATATGTCCCTCCGTTAGATTAAACTTGGCCCAGCCAGCGAACATACGGCAAGGGCAGACAAGCCGAGAGATATTCACAACACAGGATACATACGTCACACGATTAGAATTCAGATGAAGATGATGAATGATGCATGTGTCTGGTTTATGTTTGTATACGGTGTGGTATGATGTGTGTATGAGCTGAGATTATTTACTTATGAATTGTGAAGGATCACCCATACATATAATAAATGGAAATCTTTGGAAATTGATTGTAAATTTGATAATCAGTTATACATATATTTGAGATAATGGATCATGTTCTTACATTAATTACTCGTTTGTACCCATAAGTGTGGCACAAGTTTTTTTATTCAAGCAATGCTGAATTTATTATCATAACTAAAAAATTTTTTCTAAGTCATATAAACATAACACGATGTAGTTAAAAAAACCTTTCAGAACTCATTATATTAAAATTATCGACGATGTAATTGATTTTTTAAAAGCAAAATTATTATAATAAAATAATATTGATTAACAGATACATAACAAACAAAAAATATTAGATTTTTCTTTCATAACTTATAACATGTATTCAGTAAATAAATATGTATTTTATATTTGATTATATATCTGTAGGCAGTAAAAATATAATAATGGTAAGAAACATTATGCATGCATTTATATGTAAATTCATTTCATAATTCAAAATAAAAATCTTTTAGAAATATATAATTTTATAACTACGTTTCACATCACATACGTTTTTATGGAAGTAATTGTTATATTTTTTCAGAATGTAAAATTAATGCTGAAATTTTGCACTTTTTATATAAATCTGTAAACTCATAAACATTAGGGGATCTAAACATTTAATAAATTGATGTACCGTATATCTAATTCATAATAAAAATAATAATAAATTATGAAATAAAATGTTATTTTTCGATATCAAGATAAAGTACAACAGTTGATAGTAATATTTTACTACAATAAGGGTCGTTTGCATAAAATATAGTTAAACGCTTTATAAGTTAACTTTCCTGTTAGCTTGCTAACTGACCAAAGAATAAAATGCTTCAAAGATCGTATGTTCTTGGAGCAAGTAACCTATTGCAGAATTAATTTCTCAAAATTTATGTATAGCCATTTCTGAAAATCTAATGAAAACCATAAGATTAAAGTAAACAAAATTTTGAATAAGATGTAAATTTCTCAATTTCGTTTTATCGATAAGGATATGACGGTTTGAAATCGAACTGGAAATAAGGTAAAAAAAAGATTATATTTTGTGCGAATGCGACTGATTGAATGAATGAAGGAAGCAAAGCAGTTTAAAATAACGTTCGGTTTGCAAAAGAAAAACGATGCACACCAGATTCAATAACTAGAAATTTAATTTTCCCGTGCTCATGAATTAAACGGACTCGCGTTCTAAGTAACATTTGAACAAATATATGAATTCATTTCGCATAGAATAGATTCTTTTATAGATAGGAATAGAATTTTATTTTTCCAAAATTTACTAAGTTTAATATTTGTTATTAAAGCAAATGTTAAATGTATTTATTATTTAAACAAATTTATTAATATCAATTTTAGTCTAAATTAAATTATAAATAAAAACATATTTTCAAAGTTTCAAAATGCTACAATAATCAGTTCACGTTATACCTAAGTGCAACATAGGGATTATATACTTACTATATGTTTGGTCACAAAATATATATTTTAGTTAGTTAACAAAAAATATATACATTATTTACATAGAAAATTAACTCTTTCGGCCGTTACTTTGTGAAATTTCATATTGAAGTAAATTAATGAAACACTTTTTAACTTTGATAATTTCACACTTTATTATAGAAACGTGACTGCAGTTTCGCCAAACATTGGCATTGTAGAACTAAAAAGTTAAAAAGTGTTTTATTAATTTACTTATTACATACTTTTATCTTCTAAAATTAACCGGATAAAACTGGTTTCGAATATGAAAAACCGGTTATAAAGAACAAAAACCGAAATTAAAATATAGTTTCTGATACTGGTTAACGTTTAACCAACATATTTATCGGTTACATGCTTTATTTACAAATCAAATTCAAATTTAAACAATTAATTAATTGATATTTACAGTTGTAAATATCTCATTGACACATACAGCGCATATGTATTCAAAACACACATTCAAATATTTATAACATAAACAATTTCGCATCGTTCTGATTGAAATGTCATCCATCTCTTATCTAACTCGTTCAATCTATTCACTCACAAAAATTACTTTCATTTCGCGACTCGGAAACTCGATCAAATCTGCAAATCTAATCGACAATTTCGTAACGACTCTGCTGCCGATCTTATCTCAGTTGATTCAATCTCGGAGTCGGTCGTATTGCGTTCCGACAATTTATATAACAAACAATATCCCCTTCGTACTTCGAATGAATAAAAACATTTGGTTTACGCTCTGAGAGGGCTCTTGACAGCTCTCGGCTGGCGTCAATATGTGCGGTGTTAATTTTCAGTTAGCCTGGACGGCCTGGACCGAGTGTGAGTGTTTTGTTTTTGACTGTTAAATTTGAAGCTCGTTTGAAATTATTTTGATGAGTTTTTCCACGATGTGCTATGTTTTAAATGAAATATGTACAAAGCTGATTGAATCGTTGTTTGTTAAAGTGTTTAAATTACAATAATTAAAAGTTTTATATTTAGATGTTTTAAGATAGTTTAATATTAATTTAAATAATGGCAAAATAAATACAGGTTAAATTAATGTTAGTAATGATAGGAATTATAATTTTAAATTAAATTGGTAAGTTTTGAGTCAATTTAATAATAAGTAAAAATCTTTCAAACCCATTATATTAAAATACATTGGCTTAAAGTTGTAGTTCTGTATGTATATTTATTAATAATCGACGTTTCGACGAACTCATAGTAGTAAATTGTTTCCATGTTCAGGAAAAGACGTATGGTGAGTTCGTCGAAACGTCGATTATTAATAAATATTAATACAGAACTACCACTTAAACCCGTTTTATGTCATTTTAATAATAGTTAAAACTTTGCAATATTCGGAAAATTTAATAATTTATTGCATACAGACATGGGCAAAAATTTGGAATAGGTTTACTATTTCAAAAACAAAAAATTTTACATAAATATTAATATAAAAATTATTTGTACAACTATTTTATTATTTTTAAAAATCTTTAATAATTTTTAATTTGTTTTTTTTTAGTATATACTTGTTGCATAAATTACTATTTCAAAATCTGGTATTATTTTCTTAAAGTACTACTTTACTCACATAATTTATTACTCTATTCATATCATTATAATAACAGCAAAAAAGTTTAATCGCTTAATCGAAACAAAAAAAAAGTCATCAAAAAACAAAACAATATATTTTATCATATATATCTTTTTCTAGAAAACCAAGCAACAATTTTCAAACACAGACACTGTGGGTGAAATTGTTTTACTAGCGCTCGTATATTCTCGTTTCGTAAGTGACAAGGGTCGTGAAAGAAAATTTTCTCTGTCCTCTCCCCGCTGCTGATCTTTGTTCTAAGCTGGGTTAACCTAGAAAACCACAAGACATCTTTGCCCACACACACACACACGCGCAACACTGGTCACTTTTGCACCACGTTGAATGAAATCTTTCGTTAAGAAAGTGATTTATGTGCTCACAGAGTTTTTACGATATTCTCTCACGTATAGTTAGGATGTGGTTGTCGATATTTCTATTTTACTAGCGATCTGATTCATAATAAAAAGTTAAAATTACTTTAATTAAAGTTGGCTGCAAGAGTATAAGATTGCAACAGTTTTTAATATATATTAGGGTGATCCTTAATGAGGTTGAAAACGCACCCTTTAGAACGTTTCCAAATTCAACAAAAAAACAAACAGAATAATCGGAAAAATGTTTTTAGCTTTTCATTTTAACAATAAACTGTGCCTATAGCGCCCTATCACCCACCCCATAATATGTTTGGAGATGACGTGTATTAAAATAACTTTAATAAAATTTTTGCGGTTAAAAATGTTTGTTTTAGTGTTTTTGAACAATTGAATTTAAATTTGAAGCAAACATTTTTTAACTGCAAAAATTGAATTAAAGTTACTGTAGTGAACGTCGCCTCCAAGCATGTTATGGGATGGGTGATAAGGCGTTATAAGCACGGTTTATTGTTAAAATTAATAGTTAAATATATTTTTCCAATTTTTTTTGTCAAATGTGGAAACGTTCTAGAGGGGTGTCGAAAGAAAATTAAAATTTCGACCTCAACTTTATAAGCGATAACAAAATTCTACTCATAATTTCAAAAATATTATTGTATATTATTTATTTTTAATACTGTGAGTATTCCAAAGCAAGTTTATCAAGATTAGAAAAAAATACTTTTTATATAATGAAAGAACATGCAGAAATTATTTTTCATAATACAAAAATGAACTTTAGTTTATATATTGAGAGAACAGATAAAAAATTTAATTTTGTAAATGTGAAAAAAACATGCAATTGCAATATATATATTTATACATTTCATTTTATGTTTTTGTAAATCTCACACGTGATCCCTTGTGCAATACAAATATAAAATTTTCATATGCATATTTTTATTACAAATATTGCAATATTTATTTTTATATATGTTGATAGTATATTTTATATATTCAAATATATTTTTGTGATATTACAAAATTTTAATATAAAATAATTAATCGGAAATTTTAATATATTTCTATAATATATTATGATAAAACATTTTAAACATGTCAAAGAGACACGTAAACAAAATATTTTCTAACAAGAAATCATTCAAAAAAAATAATAATATACCATATTATGTTGACAATTTTATGATACGTATTTAACTAAATCACGGAAAAATATCAACATGTGGTCAAATTAGATAATTAGAAGAAAATGTAGCAAAAAATATGCAAAATATAAAAAATTATTAAGTAGTATAAAAATGTATCAACTAAGTTGTGAGTTATAACTTGTATACAACTTTTGTTATTATTTTTTTTATTATATATTTTTTTAAAACAAAAAAGGAACTATAGTAAACTACTATTCCTAGTGGACAGATCTCTACCAAAAGTTGATAAATTTTTGATATTTACGTTCAAAACTTAAATATGAAAATTCCTTAAATCTGTTTAACTTAATTTGCTCCAAACGTATCCATAGATAGGTCATCATGTTAAAAATAGTTGATTTTTGTTGCAAAGATTCGTGCTGTGAAAATCTCAGAAAGTCAATTCTGGTATGATTACAATACCTCCTCCTCTCTGTCGATAAAAAGGAAAAATAATTCTAAAATTATCTTATTATAAGAATGTAGAACGCGTTCTTAATTTTTAATAAAGTTGTTTATATACAAATTAGTCATCAAGATTATTTGCAAAACAGCAATTATAATTTGTGATCCGCCACAGGAAAAGAGACCTTGGCTACACAAAACAAATTATTCTGGAGAGTCAATTAAAGGAGAGCCAATTAAAGTAATTTGGGTCAAAATGTTATACATTTTTAGATTATTGTATTAAACACAACATTTTTTTCCGTACAACTAAACCTAGTTTAGTTTAACATAGTAAACAATCTTTCAGGACTCTTTTATTTTAAAATAAAACATCTTTAGGTTATAGTTCTATATTAATATTTATTAATAATCGACGTTTCGACGAACTTAACGTACATATTTATCAGGAAAAATATTACAAACGACATATACAGTAAATGAACAGCACATAGAAGCAAAGTTACTAGATAACGAAATATGTAACTAGCTCATAAAATCTATAAATTTTTAATTTTCTTTATAAACTTCTATTGCTTTTCTTATCAATCTACTGTTAATATTGATAAGGGTTGCAATTATTACAGTATCTATTTTCTGCAAGTTGTGCAAATATTAGATTTATCTAGATGGTTTAGGCCAAAGTTTTCAGAAATGAACTCTCAGAATGGATTAATGTTTAGCAAACAATATAACCGGATATAACTCGCGGCAAACATTTTCGTAAAAAATTTTTTTGCACCAGCATTATTGGTAAAATTTGCCATGTAGAATCGGCCCAGAAGCACACAGCCTATTTCATATTCAATTTATGTAAAGTAATGCGTTATTGAAATCAACGTTGGCTGCGAGCGTTTCTGTCTGCTTGTATTTTCCCGATGTCATATGCGACAGTTAAAGTTAAGCTCTACCTACGCACTGTTAGTTTGAAAATAGATTTTGAATGTCGGTGTTAAAGTTTTCCTAGGTAAATTTTACGAAATTCCGGTGAATTGTGTAATTTAAATTTTGGTTGAAGTAGAAAGGGGTGTATTGTAAGTTTTGGAGACGAAAAATGGTATTATAAGTAATTATAATATATTTTAAAACGCTATAGCTAATACATATTTTATATAGGAGTATTATTTATAATATAAATGTTTAAATGAATGAATGTTTGGTTAAAAGAATTTCTGTGAATGATTTAGAAGGTATATGTTTGCGTAGATGTTTGACGAGTAGTTAGAGTAGTATGATTGACAGTGTTTTGCGTCAGTAAAAGTTTTCAAATAGTAGGAATAGAAGAGCATGTATGAGAGGTATTAACAGAGGTTGCTTGTCTGGAAACTGATTTTGAAATAGTGGAAAAGTTTACACCATACTCTTTTGGGTACATGGAGTGATTGTATATGTATGTATGTATATAATAAAGTACAAAATTTGAAAATTTATTTACAAAAAATATTTTGTTTAAATGAGTTTTTCTCACTTTTATCAAATAATACAAAACTATTTTCTTGAAATCACACTGAATACATGTATGTTACAGAGGTACATTTATAAACAAATATTTTGTGTCAATACCTGACACAATTTGAATACATTTCTCGAAATTATTGCAAAATGAATTACCATCTACTTTATTTTTTTTTTTTAGAATTTGAAAAAGTTTTTGTAGAAGAAATATTTTCTTGTATAATTTTTTTGCCAAATTACTTAAATATTCGTGATATTACAGATATTTAAATGAAAATTTTCAAGGTTTGGTTCTGAGATGTTTTGAATTTAACGTATTTAATTATTTTGTAATCTGAATTTCTGTTTCTCCAAAAATGTAAATAAATTATGAACATTACGGTTGGCATTACAAAATTTTAAGTCAATAAACGGTTATAAAACTAAGACTAAACAATTAAATTAAAATATCGAAATACCGTAATATTAGTACTAATCTAAGAGTTTCGGATTCATATTAAGTTATGTTTTTTATAAGACTACTTATTTTCGACCACTTTTCTGTACCATTAGTTATTTTAGCAAAGTAAAAAAAGCATTTAAAACGCATTATAATTAAAAAAAAATGCTTTAGTTTAATACGTGTTGTAAATCGAAACGTTGTATTATTAAAATTCAAAAATAAACTAAATCCTAAAGCATGTTTCTTTTATTAGTTATTTTATTTTAAAGTAACTTTTAATTGCAATCTTGAGAGTATATTTTATATTTTATTGAATTTTAAAATATCTCTATAAAAATTCTGTAATACATTGTACTATACAGATCAAAACAACAGAATTCTAGAATAAAAACAATAAAAATAATTGATTATACACCATTTTTCACACAGATCAGCAAGTTGACATTTTCAAAAATCAAAAGGGTTGTAATTTTTCTGTAAAGAAATTTTGACAGTTTATAACACACACCGTTTAGAGTGAAATTTCAAAAAATTGTAAAACAAATGATATATCATTCATTTTAGCACGTTTGTGAAAATATTCATTGAATACATTACTAATTTCTCTTTAAAGATAGATATACAGTGTTAAAAAAGAATGTAGCAAAAAATCTTTCAGAACTCATTATATTAAAAATAAAACCGTTTCTATGTTCTGTTTATTTGTATAATTTTTTCCTGACAATGTACGTTGAGTACGTCGAAACATCGATTATTAATAAAAATTAATACAGTACTATATTTTAAGGCAATTTTATTTTGTGTATATTTTAATTATTAAACTTCATCTTATAGTATTTTTTGTAACTAATTGCAAAAATAAAATGTTGAATTCTGCAACTTTATGAATTTTTTTATTTACTAGCCAAGCAAAGAACCTATAGCTGATTATGAAATTCAAACCACTCATACACAGCCAATATTAATTTAGTGTTTTTAAAAACATTGATACTAGAAATAATATTTAATTTAAATAGTGGTGGCCTGGTGGCCGACACTTGTGGATGACACAAACCAGAATCCAAAATGCGCATGATTTTTTTCACAAATATTAATACTCAATCTGTATAGGTATATGCTTGATGAATCACAGCGAATCATATTGTAATTAATGTTTAATTTTAACTCATTATTTCAGAACTTGTTCTGGTTTTTGATAATAATAAGGCTAATGGTTTATACAATTTGGTAATCTTCCTTATTTCATTAATATGATATACAAAATAAATTAATTTTGCTTTAGTAATAAAAGTTTACAATATAAATTTTTTATTAATCATTCTGTGTACGTAAATTTGCTCTAAATATCTTAAAAAACAAAAATGCATCGCAATAATATAAACAATATACACACGCCTATCGAAATCTAAATATATGCAAAATATGTATAGCACATATATTTATTTACCCATACTACAGTATTAGTTAAATTTATACAATTTAATATAAATTTGTTGAAAATTGTACACATACATTACATTACATTCAAAACATTTGTTGACATTTCAAAAATGTAACCGCGCTAATGTGTCACCGCAAGGATTCCTCAAAAAGTAATTTTTGTAAATCTATATTTTAGTCAAGATTTAATTTACTTTGATTAATATTAATATCAAATCTGAAGGTACAGTCCGATTAGAAGTGTTGGGTCACCCAGGCCAGCCAGAATCGGCATAGCGGCACCTGTAGAGGTATAGGTATAGGTATATATATATATATATTCAAATTATAACAAAGGTTAAAAATAAAATAAAAACCACAAATACTTGATTGTTTTTGGTATTTGTGGTTTTTATTTTATTTTTAACCTTTGTTATAATTTAAAAATATGTTTCACCAAGAACCGACTACAAACTCAATCTCGATTATATATATTCAATCACCAATCACGATGTATAGCGAAACATCTGTGGCCGTGAAAGCCTGAAGATTAATAATATTAAGATTAGTTGTGTAAAGATTACTATAATATTTTATTTAAACTTTGACGTAAACTAGGGCGTTCTATAATTGGACATATTACAATTGGTCTATGATTGCATACTATATACATAATATAATATAATTTAATTTAATATTATATAATTTTCAACAACACAAAATACTTTTTGATCAGCCCTTGTATATTTTAATATATGCACATTAGATGAAAGTTATACTTGTTTACACACCGAGTATAGTATCACAGATACTCTTTGCACAAACATGAAACATGTAGATGATATTTTTCGCACAGAGCAAATAATATTAACAACTGCAAACATATGTTTGTCGTAGTATTGCGATGTGTCGTATAAAGTTTTCATATGGCTAGTAAAATTTGAAGAGAAATCACGCAAAACTTATATAACATTGCTATACTGATGTAGTTTTACAGAGGTGACGATAGAATTTTGCGATAAAAAATTTCGCATGATTTATGATCTGCGGTATATTCGGAAATTGATTGAAATTGAAAATTGGTTTCATACTTGTCGGATAAGTACTTCAACAATTTTTTTTCCCCAATTTTAAATTTGTGATATAGTAGTTTTTATTATTATTATTACAAATAACATTTATATATAAAAATATTGGAGTGTATTGTACTCACAGATTTATTTATTTATATTTAATTCACGCTGGTGAATTTTTGAATTGTTAACTAAAAAAAGTTATGTAAATTTATTTAATATTTTGTGATTAATTAAAAAATTGTATTTAAAATATCTGGCTATTAGGATACATTTCAGTTGTCACATTATAATTATTTTGAAGTAATATTTATGTTTGACAAATACTGTAATAGTTTTAAAAATACTATAGTACGATTTAAGGATTGTAAGTGGACTTTAACAAAATTGGCAAAAAGTTTAATAAAACAAGATGAAATCGAGTTATTTAAATTTCTAAAATTCTCTTATTAATACTTAACATTATTTTATAATTTACTACCTAAATATTCAAATTAATACAAAAATTAAGTGACTAATACATTTTAAATCATTACTGACTTAAATATGCTATTACTCTATTTTAAAGTTTACTAACTCAGACGTGAAAATTTAAAATATATTTTATGAAAAATTTAAATTTTAACTCGAGCTAAATTTAATACTGTGTTAGATAACCCTGGAGTTAACTTTTGTAAATGAAATTGAGCATTAGAATTTTGTTTCTTAAATAATTATATTATGTATGTATTGTGAATCAGAAAATTGGCTATAATTTAAGTGAAGATACGAAAAAACATACATAACTATTAACAGTAAAATAGCATCATTATGTAATTTTTACTGTAATAATAATTAACGTAATATTACATTTTTTCCGTAAAAATACATTTTCAGAATAAATATTTTACAGTGTAGTTAATATAAATATATTCGTATTAAATGTTTATATTCATTTTTGTAGACGGAAGTTAATTCTTAGTTCTATCTCCTAATCGGCAACACGGCTGATTCTAGAGTGAGTGAACTTAGATCAAGGGAATTACTGAACATGTAATTAGTATTAATCATTCGAATGAATTACGACACTTGCATTATCATGATTAGTAATAACCATTATTGTAAGCTCATTGAATAATATACTATTATCATACAAAAATTTAATTTGTATTTACGATTTCAGTAGTCTCGTAATTTTCTAGAAATCTAAGCCCTGAAAATATAGTAGTAATTATAAATTTTTACATGCATAATATATCACACCGTATAAATAAAAATTAAATTAGTTAAATAATCTGGTATGAACTAATAAATTACATTCATTAGTAGCGCTTGTGTACATATATGTATGTAAAATATAGTTAAACTTTACACATAATCTTTAAATTAGCGTGCATAAAAGAAAGTATGCATGCAATGAGGGACTTGCATAGCTTCTATTAGCTTAGAACTTTAACTTGCAAACTTACTAAAGTTTCGCTATTTTCTTTCTAACGTTGGGTAAAACTACATAATCAAACTGCTTAATAAAAATATTAAAATCATTATCTATTATAAAATTAGTTAACTAGTTTTTTAGTTTAAAATCAAAGTCATGTTAGTTTTTTCATAGTTTTTGCGCTGTATGCTGTAAAAGTTGTCAGCAAAATTAATTTATTATAACAGTTTAGTATTATTACGTGAAGTGTAGTGCAAAATTGTGTTATAATATAATAAAGTTTTATTATTTTTTGCGATAACGTATACATATTTAAAAAGTATTTTATACTAGATAAAATAATTACTTTTCATTTAAATTTTTAGTTATTAAATTTTAACATTTAATGTAATTTAATTTAGAACAGTACGATTTTATAATATTTATTAAAATATTAAATATATTATATGTAATTAAACATATTTATTTTAATATGTGCTGTAAGCTAAATTTAATTAATCACTAGATGATGTGGTTATCACATATCTGTCATTTTAATTGATAAAATTGAACAATATATAATAATTTACATTCATTAATATTTGTACATAAAACTATTTTAGTAATATACAATCAAATATTAGAATATATTTTTTTATTAACACAACTATATATTTATATATATATATATATATATATATATATATATATATATATATATATATATATACAAACATAGCATACATGCACCAAACGGGATTTGAACCCGTGTCTGCACATTTCAAATATGTAGTCACATTACACAATTCTTTTTAAATTAGAAAAGAAATAATCATTAGAAAAAGTATGAAGTTCATATAATCTAAGAGTACTGTACTTTTCTACAATTTATTACTAAAAAAAATTTGCAATATAAAAGAAAAGTATAAATTTAAAATAAATAACACGAAATAAAACTAACAAAAACTTTATATATTTCACTGACCTAAAAAAATACAAAACTTTTTAAAGATACTGCAAACCATTTTGATTTTCTCATGCAATTGAGTGTGAAAATATAAAAAAACAAACGTTTCTTAAAACCACTGATAGATGTCTCTTTTATAGTTGAAATCAGGTTGTCTTTTGTTGGCACGAGTTCCGTTTTGAATCTTGATGCTGTTTTTTCTACACTTCAGTTTTTCAGGCGTTTTAAAGCTACGGCAAGATTAAAACTTAGCGTTCTGAAAATTTTACTTCCTGCACAAGATGGTATCAAAGTCGGGTATCGTGTTGGAAGAGCAAAGTTTTCAAGTTCGTGTGTTCAACATGATCAATCCACTTAAGTGCGTCGTTTTACAGATAATTATTTTTGAGTTAACTACATCATTATGTTATGATTTCGGGCGGAATGAGATTTTCTTGCATAAGTATCAAAGATTTTTTGCATTTTATTCCAAAATTGATATTAATATTAAACTAAATTACTTTAAAAATAAATGTTATTATAACGATTTACTACTAGATTATTTTTAGTAACAATAATAATAATAACTATTTTTTGATATAACTACTTACATGAAATATATTCCTTTATTATAATTCGAAAATCTATAGAGTAAATACATTTACTTGTAGAGTACATTTAACCAGCGTTTATAATACCAGCCGTGGTCTACGTACATTATATTTTATATTTGTTTTATTAGAAGATTATAAAATTATACATAATCACGTTGAGGTTATACGGTTAATTTTGCTACAGCTACAGATAAATCATTCTCTGTCAAAGGGTTAGTTAAGTACATATCATTAAATCGCGATGGTGCGCTTTTGCTGCCAGTAAAATACAAAATAACTTGTATGCGTAGCAAATATTTAGCGAGATAAACTATGAACTACCTTGCTAATATAAATTCCTGAATCAACGTAATCTGTAAAGTAAATTGTAGTATGATATATTTGAAAATTTGTGTTACCTAGGTTTGTTCAAAATTTTTACTTATCGCCATCAAAATTAAAGTTGCCTGACTCTGAATTTTAAAAGTATTGTATAAAAGTAAATTATTATTTGATTATTCAATAGTAAAACGTTCCTGTTTTAACATAAAATATATTTTATCAAAATTTATACGTTAATTGTTATTTAATCTACGAAACATTTTTAATTTTAAAATAAAATGTAACGTAAATGTTATTTGCAATGGATTTTAAATAATTCCAGCAAAAAATTATTTTTATAAATTTGTTACAAGTTACAATAAATTTATTTTGCAAAAACATATTGATATTAAAATGTAATAAATATTGTCTATTCTAATCTTTAATCGTATCGGTACAAAGAGTACTTGTTTAATATTATATTAGATTGCTCGCTATAGTGAAAGAATATTTTAAATGCGTTTGAAGATCATACGTTAGTAATCTTTATTTTATCTTTGTTACAATGCAAATACAGTACGGTAGTAAATGTGTAAAATGTGCAATATTTTAGTATATTAAATTGTAAGTAGATTCTAAAATAAGTTTTTGTTAAAAATTTTGTGTTTTAAATTTATTATATTATTTATAAATTAACTGATAATGAAAAATTAAAATAATGATAAGATTACATAAGCTTATTTGAAGTATAGAAATTGTGTAAAAAATTAATTTTTTACGTTTTCGAATTTAATTCATTTTTTACTAAAACGGAAGAGTTTACATTTTTATACATAAGTTTAAACAGAAATTATTCTATTTTACATTTCAAATTAAAATATGAAAATATCCGATGGCATTTTTTTTATTAAATTTTATAGCGAAAGCCACGCAATAATAAAACGAAGGAAAAATAAAAATCCATTTCGTTAGCGAATCGAATTGCAAATTAAATTCAGGAATAAGTGACCCAGTTGATTATCTTTCGAGTAAATTGTTAATATTCAAATGAAAATTTTAGACCATTTTTAGGTTTAAAAGGTTCATTAAGGCAACTCTAAAAATTTAATAATCCAATCGCCTGAATTTCGATATCATCCGTAACTGAAAATCAATTTTACGTAATTTTTCAACTAAATGAAAAAACCTAGCCTAACCTCACATCTGCATAATGCTTACTTGACTTTCCGAGGTGTTTTTACTTAGGAAATTTCAGTCTTTTTTTAGTCCAAAATATTAATATATAGCCTACGTGATTCTTTTAATAATATTGGACAGATATTAAGATATCTTTTTAATTATATTTTGTTGCTTATTAGATATCTGTTTTGTTTTCTCTTACTTCGGTTACGTCTTATAATGCTATAAATTTAAAGTTATATTAAAAATATGAAATTAATTTTCATTTCTGATTTATGATAAAAAAAAGCTCAAAATTAGATTTGTATATGTTATATTTGTATTAAAATTTTTGTTTTAAAGTATATTTTATCTATTTTTTGTATATTTTTTTTATAGTTTTGAACGATTAAAATTTTAAAATTTTATAATTAATTTGTATAATATATTTTAAATTAAAAAGGAATATATAATGATTTTATTATTTTATTTACATACAACAAAAATTTATTTTATACATTTTATTTTTTGTACAGCAATCTGCCTCTTAATTTGTATTACATAAAGTTAACTTCAAGTTTAATCAATTTATAAACTTTTTTAATTGTGAAAATTGCACAGATTACAGATTGTTCATTTGACCCATATACTCAATACATTCAATAAACTCCAAGAAATTGTTTAGGCTACAGTATATTTTACTACATAAAATTAGGACAGATTATTAGGCCAGATTATTTTGAACATAAACTAGTAAAATTTGAAAATGCACTTAATCATGACATTAGGTATTATATTACGCAAAGAAACACTAAACCGGGACAAAATACGTTGGTATTTAGAAGAAAACAAATATACAATAAGTTACCTAATAATTATAAAAATTTAGAATTAAGAAATTTCAAAATTAGAATAATGGAATATTATTTAAATAAATTATATGTAAAATAAGTAAAAATTTCAGGTCACCAATGTAATTTAGGTTATACATACATACATACGTACACAATCACGCCATGTACCCAAAAGGGTGTGGCACAAACTCTTTTCTTAAATGTAGATTTAAGGGGTTTTCATAACTATATATTTTTTTTATTGTTTATTGTATACTTAGTTTTTTTTTGCGTTAAATAAAATTATTATTATAACTAATTTTAACCATAAATAATAACATTGAAATCTAACTAATTGATTTATAATCAAATTAACTAAACTAAAGAAAAACTTTGTTGAAACACAACTTAACTTATCCTTAAATCAAATTAGGCAAAAAATGTTTCCGAATCGTAAAATTGTGTGAAAGTTTGCGGCCGGGCAGTAATCTTAATTATTTAAAAGAGCAACGTTGCGTTGTAACAGTATCTTCTCGGTTATGAATTTATAACCGGTTGCTGCTTAAGTTTTGTGGCATGTTAACATTGTACCGGTTATCGTACGAATCGGAATGGAGAGATGTTTTCTTATTATAATCGCTCTGCTATAACAAGAGGTAGTTTATTAACGAACAAAAAAATAAACCACCAACTGTTTTAATGTGAATTTATGGTTATCACTCGGTGGTATAGAGGCGCCGCGACGTTGTCGGACGCTTTTACGAAACTTTCGCGGGCAAGCTTTTTCCTACATGCTTTTGTCAGTTACTCCACGAAGGTTTGTTAATGCGAAATTAATTTTTAAAGAAATATATTATATTATATATGCAGGATCTTATTTATTTATAATTTAGACTTATATATTATTTTTTTATCTAAAGTAATTTTGCATTTAGATGTAATAAATTTATAATTTTATGTCGATTTTACATTCCTTAGAGAAATAATAATAAATATCAAAAATTTAGTACTCTAATATAAACTGTTTGAACATAGTAAAAAATCTTTCAGAACTCATTATATTAAAATAAAACGGCTTTAGGTTTGAATTCTATGTTAATATTTATTAATAATTGACGTTCCGATGAACTCAACTTTCGTTTTCATCAGGAAATACTGATGAAATGACATTTATTTACTATAAATATCACTTGTATCATTTTATCTGATAAAAACGGACGTTGAGCTGGTCGAAACGTAGATTATTAATAAATGTTAACACAGAACTTAAACCTAAAGCCGATTTATTTTAATAAACCGTTTGATTCACTGAACAGTAATTAAAATTTTGCATCTAACAATTGATTAAATATACAAAGTAAGTTTCATATTTATTTGTAATATATTTTCTGTTTTAATATCAGTGACCTCTTATATAAATAATTTGAATTTGTTGATTCTTTTTCATACTTTGTGACTCTGTAGTAAAATAAAATTTAAAAAATATGTACTATATTTTAATTATCTCAGAATTATATATATATATATATATATATATATATATATATATATATATATATATATATATATATACACATATTGTTAAACAGGACAGACGTATTATTTGTCTTCAAGCTTTGCTCCTAAAAAATTTCTACGAACGCCACTGCTAGCTAGTATATTTTTTACACATCTTATGAATTTTGACAATGAAAATACGTAATGTACACAAATTCCATGAAATTGTATTGGAGCAATCGCGTATTATTTTGTTCTCTTTTCAAACGTCCTTAGCTGTATCTAGCAACAGCAGCAGCAGCAGCAGCGGAAGAGAATTAAGGATTTTAAACACGCAAGTACGCGGGTACGAATCCTCTTTCCGATTCGGTTCAATTCGGATATCTTCTTCAGCTTCACTTCGACCACAATGTGCTTTTGTTCCATTGTTTTTGTGGGTAGCGGGCACCGAGAGACTTAGGATGTAATCAAATTTTGTACTTTATGCCTTTTAAATAATTCTAGTCGTTCGTGCAACGCTTTTCTTCATTTGATTACACTAATAGCAGACTATCATGCATTTTACGGCTCCCATCTATTTTACTCTAATAGACATTTATATTTTCACATAAGTCCTGTACCGTTAGAGGTCAGCGGTTTTTGTTCATTTGTTTTAGTTTGAGATTAGATTAGTAAATATTTTAGATGTCACTGCACAATGTACACATTGTTACATTAAAATTTTTATTTTTTATAATGGAGATTCAGTATGCAGATATTTAATTAAAACTATAATTTAGAATTCTAATGATATTTACTGACAATTAATTATTTAAGTATATTAATTTTAGTGTTCTACAGCAGATAAAATGTTCTCTCAAATTTGTGTGTGTGATTAGGTGTACTAAGTACACGCCACTTATTGAAATTACGGATAATGTTATCGTTCCAGTATTGCTATTATTTTTGAAAAGGACGGGTTGCACGTGTACGACTACATAAGAAATATATCGCTTATAGTAATCGGTTTAGGTTATTAATTTATTATTTTTAGGAATGTTTTTGTTCAAGAGTAACAACTTCGCTTTGTTATTCAATATGTATGCAAAATTAGTTTTTGAATTACTTTAAAACAGTTATAACACAAAGTAATTCATTATATCGGTCCAAAATTTTCATTTGTTTTAGGTCCATATGACCCTTAATCCGGCACTGTGCGCATTGTAGTATAAAAATGCAAAAAATTTATAAAAATAAACATGTCTAGTGTATTTACTTAAATATTTAATATAAACTCTATAAATTTCTTATAAAATATGTATTGTGTAATTTTACAAACTAGTACATGAATTTTATAAATAATAAATACTATAGGTATATTTATTCCAGCCACAAGTGTGGATTGTTCATAATTTCAATGCGCACGTAAAGTTTTTTATTGGATCAACTACACTGACTTATAAATAATTTTACAGAAGTTGTAATTCTTTATATGATACTACACCATTTTGTAATGCATATATATTTCATTTTTGATAAAAAAAATGTATCAATACAAAGATATGAAATGGATATAAATAAATACTGACGTAAAAAGTTTATTTTTGAAGAATATTTTTTATATGCAAAAGTATAAAACGTTATTTACTTTATTTTTGTTATTTTTTTAAAATATTATTTTTAATAAGAATTTTTAGCTTTTAATAAGAAATTTATAATAGTGTGAGTTTTTTTTACAGAATATTAATTTTTTAGCAAAAATTTGAAATTGATTTTTTTGTGAATATTAAAGATACTAATTCTTATTCTTGTTATTATTTTTATTTTGAATAAATTTTAAAATACACAATTATATTTATTTTGGATTCTGATATCAAGTAATTAAATAGACAAATCATCTAAAATTTACTCTTTTAATTATAAAACAAAAATTAATTGTCAGAAAATCCAGAGGATTATTCTTCATAATATCTATTTCTAAAACTTCTCGAAAATTTACACCAGAAACCCAATTCTCGACTAAAGTTGTTCCACTTCTTCAGTCACAAACCGATATATTGACGAAAACTTAGCGAGAGTGGTTCGACTATATAAAGCATAGGTACTCAATGTTTGTTCGGTTGAATAATACTTGGCGTCCTCATAGCATTGCATTTGGTGGGGTTATTCTTCAGCAATCGTCTTCCAGCTTCCGCCATGGCCCACCCAGTCTTCAGAGAGAAAACAACTTAGCTCACAATTCTTGCGTCGTGTTTGCTCAGCGAAACTCTGTCGTCTGTAAACTATTTCAGTCAACGGTAAAAGAAAGAAAAAGTAAAAAGAAAAAGAGAGAAAGAAAAAGTAAATAAGATACGGGATAGAGAACTATGAAACGGAAAGGGCAGGACGTATGCAATATTCCATTGGGAATATGCAAAAAAAGAAAATAAAGAAAAAAAATTATACTTACTTACGCTGAATTGATTTTAAAGAAATATCTCTTTTCGGGAATGGAACCGGACTAGAAGACGGTGTATGTCTGAATGTGTGCGTTTTATATTGTTGCATGCAATATGTTTATGTTGATATGTTGCTATTCAGAATTTTCTTGCTTGTGGATAAAGTAAATATGGCTTGAATAAGTTTTGTGGGAATATAAAACTAGACTATTTTAGATGTAATATGATATTTGAAATATTCTCAAGGTTAGTATATCAAATTTTCTATATATTGAAAATATAAGATTTATAAACTAAAAATAGTTGAAATTTTTAACAATTTGTTTTATTAATTTTCTATTTTAATTTGTGAATTTTAATAATTTTAATTTCGTTATTAATAAATACTTATATCTTTTTTAAAAATTATAATTAACTCTTTATCTAATTAGATACTTGTACTTATGTTTTAAGGACAAATTTACTCGGATTATACTCTTACTAGTGTCATAAAAAAGTTTGTCTCAAAAAAATTTTGATTTCAGCTTTCTCTTCCACCCTTAAATTT
Organism: Clivina fossor; assembly: GCA_963966155.1. Classification (NCBI taxonomy): domain Eukaryota; kingdom Metazoa; phylum Arthropoda; class Insecta; order Coleoptera; family Carabidae; genus Clivina; species Clivina fossor. The sequence goes on along the minus strand of OZ014565.1, from coordinate 6,289,913 downwards.
AAAAGTCTAGTATCGCAACTGATGCCTACGTTATCAGAGTTTTAAAAAACTACTTGTAATAAATATAATAACATTTGTAAAATTTTAATACTTACATATGTTTATATTTTTAAAATGACTACTTTTAGAATAAAAAATGTACGTATACATTATTAACATTGTATTAACATAGGTGACTTCTTTAATAAAATGTAAATAGAATATTTTATAAATATTGTTTAACTTAAAGAAAAAATATTAGACTTTCTTTTAGTCACATAAAAATTGATAAAACCCTAAAAACTAGGAGTTGGATTTACTTTTAAATATAATTGAAATATATTTACAAAGTTAATATTTTCTTGGTGTTTCTCTAACACATACGGAACCACAACGTGGCTACATTCTAAGCTCCTACCATTAAATATATATGTTTCTCATAACAAAAGCAACGAGTAAAATAACGACTCATATATGAACACGTAGTGAAGTCAGAGCAGAAGGGGGGGGGCAGCAAAATTATTACTCCTTGTGGTATGACTAAAAGCAAATGTTTTATCATATTTAACCGGACTTTATTATTAGAAAAATATTAAAATCTCGGTTACGAAGTTAGAAAAAAGCCAGGTTATCTAGCGGTATTTTCTTAGAAAAGAAAAATAGAATTTATGTTTATTTATTTCGATGATAAAAGATTTTTTGTTTGGATTTATTTTTAATTCGTTATTGAAAAATTTAAAGGACAGATACAATATGATACTTGTCAATTTGATTATTTTTTTATTTATAGTTTTTTTTGCGGACGAGTCGATTTTCTCGACAAATGTTAATAAAAATTCTAAAAATGATTTTTATTTATAGTACCAACATGTATATTGATTTCAATATTTCAATATGTAAACATTATGGTGACATAACACAAGCAGCTATAGGCCAATAGAGTAGCAGACTTGGATTTCAAAAGTCCTTGGTTCACATCCCGCTCACACTAGAAATTAAATATTTATTATTATTTCTGATTTTAAAACCGTGTTTGGTTGTGAATTTACGACTCGCACTATTGACAATGCCAGTAGAAATTACGGGAACTCATATGTATATATATATATATATATATATATATATATATATATATATATATATATGGGTTTCCGTAATTTCTATATATATATATATATATATATATAAGTTTAGGGGTATATACTAAATTTAAAATTAATTTAAATAATTAATACATCTGATTATATTTTTAATTACTAGACTATTAAAGGCTTGTAAGATTATTTGATAATATTAATTAACTTTTCAGTATTATTGAAAGCTTTTTATGTTTCATTATTGATGAAATAATTTAAATGCAATAATTTCATTAATTTATCCAATTTGAAATAATAGATATTATTAATATTTCATGTCAATTTTAATTTTAATTGAATAATTTATTAAATAATTAGTTTTATAAAATATTCACACACAACGATAATTTTCTATTGTTGTATAATTTTAATTATAATTTGCAATAAAAATATGTGAAAGAAATAACATTTTGTGAAGTTGTATATAGATTTATTTTTTTACAATGGAAGTATTATTAATTTAGTTCTTGGTGCTTATACTGTCAATACTGTTCTTGACATAAATTTAAAATAACGTTCTTGAAACGCTATTATACGTGAACAATCATTATTGATATAGATTTATCTCAATTTTATTGTCACTTACAGGTTTTCCTCAGAATGAGAACAATAAAAAATGAGTTTGTGCAATATTATTGTTATAGTACCAATAGTAAAAAAAAATACAATTAACATCTGACTGTTTTAGTTCAAGAAATATATTTAAAATAAACTTTGCAATATTCGTATCAGACGGTCAGAATTTAAAAAAGTAAAGTTTTGTTAAAAATTTTGTTCAAATATTTAATAACCATATTTCTTTTTCTCATATATAACGACGAACATTGCACATAAGCATTAATAAATAATCTTTTTACAAGTTATGATTTTCTAAATAAGGTTTTAAACTGGCCTAAACACAAATATTTAATACAAATTTCGAATAAAATTGTTCACAAATTGTGACTATCCGAAATGGACGTTAGATATATTTTAGTATTTATTTTCCCAAGAGATATATACATATATACGCTGTACCTATATTCGCAAACTCGTTATTTAGCTAGAAATTCTCTTTTCAAAACATTCAAGTCTAAATAAAGATGTCATATATCACATACATAATTTGAAACTGTATACTAAAAAAACTTTATGCCAACATTTTTTTTAACTAAAGTTCTAGAAGTTAATCAAAAAATAATATTTCCGAATTTGTATTTTCCTTGAAACTCCTTAAAAATTATAAACATTAGTTCATAGCCATTAGATTTTTGCCAGAAGATTTACGAATTATTTTGGAATTTTTACAATTTTTATATGTTTTATAAATCATTTATAAGTTAGAAATTTTTTGTCATAAACTGTGATGAATTAAAAATTATATATATATATGTATATATATATATATATATATATATGTCTTTGGTTCGCGCCGCACCTACACAAGAAATTAAATTAAATATTATTTCTGTTTTCTACCACTACTGATATCGGCTGGATCTGAGTAGTTCGGAATTCACTATAAGCTGTAGGCCCCTTGTTTGGCTGTGGACTATCGATCCGCATCATTGACAATACAAGTAAAAAATTGTTAAGAAACTATATGTTCAGCTTCTCGAGCACGTAGCCCCTTATGTTCCATTTAGGAATTACGGGAACTGATGATGATAAAACCAAGAAGTATATAATACAATTTTGAAACGGAGTTGAATTTAGTATTTAGAAGCACTTAAACAAATGAATATAAAACATAACGTTTTCGTTGAATTACTTTTGTTTTGACATCTAGAATGGATATTAAATGATATGAAAGTACACTTGACATTTAATTGAATTACATTGATGCGATAGCTGCGCATCGTTAGGACCTGTTTTCCAAAATTATTTGTTCTGCTTCGTTACGGTTTTCTTATGGATGGAATTAATGCGAAATTTTATTTAAATAAAATGTATTTTAATTATTAATCTAGTCTACAAAAGATAATTAAATTTATTCTCAACTCTTTAAATATTCAAACGAATAACTTTGTTTTGAACATAGAATATGTTACATTAAAAATGATTATTACAAATTAATTGTATTTTACCTATATAATAACAATAATATTAATATATTATAAAAGTTTAATAAAAGTAATACTTACGATGTTAGGTAATTAATTAAGAATATTCTTTAAATTTACTAAAAAATTATAAATTCTAAGCTTGAAAACGTTATTATTGTACTTTTTCAAAAAATAGTCGATTTCTAACTAAAATATTAATTTAATTGTATTACTTTTCCATGGATAAAATCTGAAAAAGATATTCATTATTTTTAAATTTCTTTGTTATTTGTAAGTTGAATGAGGTGTTTTTTAATTAAGAATATGGTTTCATTAATAATTAACAACAGACAACACTGACAAGGTACATTGTTCAAATACATAAATTATTTATAAATTGTAATTCTATATATTTGTAAAGAAGTAATCGATATTTTTTCGCTTTAAGGTTTAATTAATTTGATGATATGTTATGTTAGAAACGCATTGTATTTTAAAAAAATTTGTAATAAGTAAGTTATATTTAGAGGCTATTTTTAATGAAACACTGAAACAATGAAAAAAAAGTTGCCAATTTACATAAAAACCTTAGCAAAAAAATTACATATTATTTCAGCAAAACGATGGTTTACGTAAATATTCTATAAAAATAATACTCCTATAATTTTATCATTTAAGTAAATTTTAGTAAAGCTTCTTTGCACATTTTTAAAATCAAAATTCAAATTCAAGCAACAATAAACAGTGCAACTATCAATTAAATCAACTTAACTTAGTAAATTTCAATATGGGCCGCCGGAGATGTCAGATTAAATACACTTGTCTGTGTAGTCATGTTTGATGCTGTCACCAGTAATATATATATATATATATATATATACTGGGTGTCCCATTTTAATCCGCCACCTGCAATAACTTTAAAATCGTGCATCGGACAAAAAAATGTTTCGGATAAAAAGTAAATGGTTTCGAGGGGGACATCCGATGCAGAGACCCTTGCCCCCTCTGGACCCCCTAAGGGGCGGGAAAGAGGGGCAACTTTAAAATCTTAAATGGAACACCCTATTTTTTATTGTAGATTCTGATAGGCCATTAAAAAGTATGTAAATTTTATTTCAAGACTTTTTTTTTATCTTTGATAGATGGCGCTGCAAACAGCATTTTTTTTCTCAGTTTATCAATCTTCAATTTGAAAAAAAAAGTGTAACTAAGTACGATATTTAAGATTTTTTCAGTTCTTTGGAAAGAGGGGGGGCAAGGGTCACTGCATCAAATATCTTCCTCGAAACCATTAACTTTAAGTTAATGGTTTAGAGGGGTATAACTTTAAGTTAATGGCTTCGAGGGGATATCTGATTCAGTGACCCTTGCCCCCCCTCTTCCCAAAGAACTGAAAAGAACTTGAATATCGTACTTAGTTACACCTTTTTTTCAAATTGAAAACTGATAAACTGAGAAAAAAAATGCTGTTTGCAGCGCCATCTATCAAAGATAAACAAAAAGTCTTAAAATAAAATTTACATACTTTTTAATGGCCTATCAGAATCTACAATAAAAAATAGGGTGTTCCATTTAAGATTTCAAAGTTGCCCCCCTTTCCCGCCCCCAGGGGGTCCGGAGGGGGCAAGGGTCTCTGCATCAGATGTCCCCCTCGAAACCATTTACTTTTTATCCGAAACATTTTTTTGTCCGATGCACGATTTTAAAGTTATTGCAGGTGGCGGATTAAAATGGGACACCCAGTATAGTAACTAACTACAGTATAACAATACACTATTTTACTTGTAACATAATGACTTATTTCTGCGTAGGCAATATATTAACGTAATATTAATATTTTGATACGCTTGAAAATTATTTTTTTTTTAACTTCTGGTATTTAAAACAAAATAATGAGTATGAACAAAATATAATAAGTACTATGAACGCTATATATTTCATAAGTTTTATTATGTTACAAGAAAATCATACATCAACTTACCTTATCTTATATGTAAGATTTTCACTACATATTACAAAAGACAATGAATTATGGTAGTTATTGAAAGAACGTACTGTACTTCAAAACAAACCTAGAGAAACTTGCGTCTTGTTCATTTAATATGCTTGTTACGCAGCTTACGAGTTTTGTTGGCAGTGGGATATTGCCTTGTCTTATATTACGTTTATTTTCACCAGACTTAGGGCAGGTATTTTGAATCTCGGTTAGAATAATTTGTTAGTTGGTTAAATTAAATACTTGATTAAAATAACTCATTTTCTGTATTTTCTGTACTGGTTACATATACAATCAGATTCAGTTACATCTTTTGCGTAAAGATTTAAAAATAAATTAGTAAAAATATTGTTTATAAATTAACTTGAATTATAAATGAAAATAATTTGAAATATTCCTATTACATATTACCTATATTATTATTGAATATATTAAAAACCGAGTTACTTTACTCGATAAATTCTTATTCATTAATCAACAAAATTAAATGAGGTAATTATAAAAATACTACAGGTTTTTTCGTAAAAAAGAAAATTAATGTAACTTTTTTTTGGTATTTTTATTAAAAATATTTATTTAGTTTTTCAGTTGCATTTAGATTTTAAATGCAAAAACATGAAAAAGGACTTAAGGTTTTTAGGTGATTATGGCAATTTTTACAACGTAATTCTGTAAAATGTTTTACCAACATTTTTTACTACATTACGTCATTAGTAATGAATGATTTGCATGACAAACGTAATCTAATATTGGATGCTCAAATTACAATGGTATTGAATTTTATTGATCGAAATCAGATACTAATTAAAGTTTAATTAATTTGTTTTTAAAATAAATGCCAAAATTTTACTTAGTAGCAATTCGATATTTTTAATTGTTCAAGAATTATTTTACATATATTTGTAAAAATATTAGTTTCTAGATATTTATATTTAGTTTCTTGTAAATACTAATTTGGGATTATAAATTTTATTATGCAATGTTTGTAGAATATACAAATATGTAACCTTATGTAAAATACACTATAAATTAATTACTCATTTACAAAATTATATCTGGACGTAAGAAAGTTAACTCTGACGATCAGTAGGCAAATCAAATACTGGAATTTATTAACAGTTTCAGTCCAATATTGTTTTATTCAATTCAAATCCGTAAAATCTGTAGTGTTACAGAATATATGTCTTTTTTTTTAGTAAATAGAATTCTTTGATAAATGCTTTATAGTATGTTTCAAATACAGTAATAATAATATAGTGTCCTTAAAACGAGATTAGTAAAAAATGTTATTAAATAATTTAGTAAAAAAAAATATTTAAACTGATTAGAAGTGAATCTAAATGCATAACAGTTTGCATTGTTATTCTGGCCACTAAATTTACCATTTAAAAATGGAAAAAAAGATCTTTAAAACGTATATTGAGTTTGTCGCAACGTCGATTATTAATAAATATTTATACAGAATTACAATTTAAGCCGTTTTATTTTACCATTTAGGTTTAATTAATGTAATATTAATTAAGTTATTGTATTAAGAAAATTGTGCAATGGGCAAATTAAAATCATGTAATTTTAATCTTGTAAATTTACTTATTAATCTACAGTGGAAAAACTGCAAAAATTGTGAGACAAAATAATTATCTGTAAAAATATCTTGAGATAAACTTACTAAAAGTATTAATAAACAAGATATCTTAAATACAATACGAAAGAAATTTTGAGTCCTAAACAAATAACTAATAAAAGTTTTTTATATTACATGTACTACATAAAAACTAAATTAATATTTATTTAGTAAACTTTTTTATTTGTCTACGTTTTTAATATTAAAAAAATAATTGCTTTTCAATTAATTTATCTACTTTATTGAATAACTAATTTTAACTGCATCCTACAAGATTCAATATATATTTTAATAATAAAGTTCTAGAAATTTAGTACTACAAAATTTCCGAGATTCTCTTAAGAAATCTTATATATTTCAATAGAATTCTGATAACAATGAAACCCAAATTTTCTAAGTACGTGTTAATTAATTACAGATTAATTTTACTAATAAGCACTGTAGTTAGACCACAAATATTTATATGAATTTCAATGGAAAAATAATGTATATTGGAAGTTTGTAAAGATTATATAGACAATAATCATAGTCTAAAGAAATTAGTAAGTACAGTGCAGTCATATTATTTGAGTAATGTTATCACTACCTAAGAAAAGCATCATTTATAGTAATCATGACTGTATTATATTATTATTTCTTATAAATATTATTTTGTCCAGAGCTTTCTTTTTTCTAGTTAAAATTTCACAAACTGGTTGGTAGCGGCTTCCTTTTTAATTAAATTTAAATTCTATTAGTTTATTTCATAATTTATTTACTGCGAATTTTGCCGTGATTACATAAAGCGGAATGTACTGTATTTTAAAAATGTTACAATATACATTACACAATCACGCCAAATACCCGTAAAGGTGTGACACAAATCTTTTTTATTCGAGCAGAAATTAATTTCCGTTAATCATTCATATCAAGGCAACTGTTGCTTCACATTCATGATACCTCTTATAAATTTTTTTTTATTCGTACCACTTGGAAACTTTCGCTCATACAAAATACTCATCAGACGTGCATACAAACGTACATCATTTTTTTTATGTTTTTGCAGCCAAACCCAACATTCATATCATTATATGAAATTAAAAAAATATATATCTAAGAAACATATCGAAATATTTTTATATTTATAACATGAAATCTTGTGTTTATTAATATAAATTTAAGCATAATAATAAAACAAAAATGTTTGCATGACATAGAAAAATATTTTAATATTTCTAGAAAATTATATTAAGGACAAAATTCTTCTTATTTTCCTAATGTCGTTAATGTTCCCGGAATTTGAATTGCAAGCAAAAATTTCACTGATAAAACGTCTAGAAAAATTTGACACATTTTTCACGTCATATTAAAATGGAAAATTAATTTCGCAGCAACGAAACGGGGGGATACCGTTCTAATCTAACAATTTTCTCTTTTGCGGTTATCAAATAATTTGCACTGATTAAATATTTATTTAATCAATTTGTTTGGCATTGGACCCACAGCGAGTGTCAGACTTAGATTGAATCTAAATTTAAATTATTATTTTACAAAGATCGTCTAGTTGCATTTATTCTGTTAGATATTTCAGATTTTATGTTGATTTATTATTTCGTATTAAATAAATATTCAGTCAATGTGGTTTAATAAAATGTCGATTTTTGTTTGAGTTTGTTTAATTGTGTAAATTGATGAAATAACGTTGAATTTATTTACTATTTTTATTTTACATTTTAAAAAAATGACCGATTTCTCTTGAACAAAATTGACTTTAGTATATGTGTTTATATTTAATTATAATAATTTGTTTTATAATTAGATTTAATAATGTGTATTTTTAAATTTTTTTAATTGTAAAATTTTTTTAAAATTTAATTTAATTGTTGATTTTAATTATTATTATAAAAACTACAATTATTTATGCATGTTGATAACGATGTCTAAAAATATGCAACTGTCACTAGATACATTTTTACAAAACAAGAATAAGTAACTAAAAAACCAGGACATGTAACATTTAAAACCAAGGCAAAATAAAGATAATGTTACAAAAAAAAATTGGAATAGATATTATGAAAATAAAATTATATTTTTTGATAAACATAACTTATCTACTATATATATATATATATCTTAATGCTATGCTGTAAGTTATTTATATCGTAATGATAATGTGAGAAAAACCAGGACTATTTTAAAAAGCTGTCAGGACATTTCCGGCTAAGTGCAAAAAACAGAACATGTCCTGCTGAAAGAGGACATCTGCTCGCCTTAATTTCCACGGAATGAAAATTTTTTAAAATTGTTTATATTTTAGATTTTGAAACAGTATACTTTTAAAAACATTTATAAATCTACATCTAAATTGTTTATATTATAGCAAAGAGAAAAACATTGAAATGAAAACCAATTGAAATGAAATTACATATATTTATTAAATTCCAAATACGCAATAAACAACAATAGTATTGTAACGCAATTGTTACTAAAATCGTATTGTATAAAGTTAAAATTTAAAGTTATGTGTATTGTTGAAAATAGTTGTTTCGTAATGTAGTTAGAGCGTAACTTTGAGTTGCGGACATTTTCATTTCATTTAGCCGACGAAAGTTTCCTAGTGAACTTTACTGGTACTACGTAAACTTCATTTAAAATTCTATAATATTTTTCCTGCACGACAATCTAAACTAACGTAAGATGGAGAGAACTGAATCTATTTTGACAGCAAACAAACGATCATATTTAAATATATTAGCAAAACTAACCAAATGTAATCTTCAAATAGTTTTTTCTAATTAAGAAACAAGGGTGGAAAACTATTACATGAGATCACTATTTACAAAATATATATTTAAAAGCAAATGTACTATATTCGTTATTTATGTTAATAAAATCAAATTTTTATTACCTATTTCAAATTGTTTTCATTTTTTTGAAATATAGTTTTATATCAGAGTTAAAAGAATTATATTTTAATTAGGGCAAGTAGTACACAAAAAAATTTATTATTAAATTCTTACAATCTAGGTATATTTCAACATCATTGCTGTCGGCATGTTTTCATGTAAAACTATTTGTAGTAGCATATGGTACGTTACGTTATCATATAATATTGATTTGTGACAACGACGCCAATTGTACATACGTAACTTAACGCAACGCAACGCATATTGAAATTTCCAGTTCCGTTTCGAATACTATTCATATTTCCAATTGGCACTGATGACATTCGCCAATTCCAATATCAGTTGACATTTCAAGCATACTTCAATCATATCTATCTAGGCAAGAGCCAAGCAATTGATAAAACATTTTCTATAAAAGCTTCAAGAACTCCACGGGGAAATTACGACTATTTCTAGATTATAGGCTTGTTTGAGATACAAACAATAACATCTGGAAATATGTCTTGTTTGGCAATTGAATATTAAAATATCTACTTTTATGCATAGATTCACAGTTATGTCACATACTCAGTGGCGATGCTAGATTTTAAAATTTAAGGAGACCAGCAAGATCTACATTTTTTTTACGGAGCACACATTTTTTTATTAAAACTGGTAATAAGTTTTATAGTAAAATGTTAATTTTACTAGTTCATACTTATTTTAATTACTGAATGATTTTTACCTAAACAAATGACACACCATAGATTAATCTAATTCTTTTATTTTTAACTTAGTAAAATATTTTTCAAAACTCATTGTAGTAATATAAAAATTGTTGTTTATTTATATAATTTATGTTAATTATATAAAAACGACGTTTCAACGAAACTGAACGCGCGTTTTTATCTTGTCAATTATTTTTTGATTTGATGAAGATGAGCTTTTATTTTCGTCGAAACGTCATTTTTATATAAATAATTAACAGAATTTCAATTTTTATTTAAAGTGGGAAATTTAAATTAGTATATGACAAATATCAAAATTGCTATTACAAAAATATACATTGTTATAAGTAAATACTTTTAAATATATCAAGTTTTAAAAGTATGATTATGCAAAATGCAATTCGAGAGAGATTCACAACTTTCGAATTGATCCATTATGAAAAATTGAACCAATGACTTTTTCCCGGTCGCCTGCTAGCGCCGTCACTACACTTGTTGCATAAATTACTATTAAAAATTAATGAATATTTTGTTCTAAATACACCTTTATTATTCTAATTTGCAATTTTTTTGTTTGTTTTTAATTAATAATCTTTTTAACACATATCTATTAAAATATTTTTAGTATAAAAGGGCTACTTACTACTTTTGACTAGCATTAAAATCCTTAACTAAATTATAATATTTGTAAAATAAATTCTATAATTTTCCAACTGACAGGAATATTCAGCGCCTTAGACATTTCCTATTCAGTCTCTGCCACCACAGGAGCAAGTGTAATATAAATGAGATTGGAAACAACGCCGTATCGTATCTGATTTGAGTGGCTTTCGGGCCCCGGGAGTACATTTTTCATTCCAACGCGTTTCGGTTCTTGCTTCACGTCTCAACGTCTCCTGCGTTCTATGCGTCTATCTCCACCAAACTCACCACACATCTGCACCAAGGCGCCGAGAGCTCCGCAGAATGGGTGCTGTGGCGGGTGATGGCGGCTGGAACCATTAAAAATTTTCTTCTCGTAAATCGCAATCAGTTCGAGATGCGGAACTAACTCATGATTTGATGGTTAATAGCTTTCGACGGCAAATCCAACACACGCTTCGGGGGACCGTAAAATATCACTAGTAAATCAACGTCTACTTACTATTTTATAATGCCTATTTAGTTTAGAGAGAACTATAAGAAGTATTGTTGATATAGTGAAATAGATTTTTCATCATGAATATTATAAAATAATATACATATTAAAATAAAACGATTATGGGATTTAGTTCTGTATTAATTTTTATTAGTAATCGCCGTTCCAACGTACTTTACGTACATTATTATCAGAAAAAATTATTAATATCATTTTTCTGATGATGATGTACGTAGAGAGTAAGTCTAAATGTTGATTATTAATAAAAATTAATACAGAACTAAATTTTAAAGCTTTATTTTAATATAATGAATTTTGAATTTTTTTTTACTATGTTAATATGCATACTGTTTATCCAAACATATATTTAATTAAAATAAAAAGTTCTGTTTATATTTTAATAAAAAACCGTTGTTTCGACGTACTCGACGTATATTATCATCTAGAAAAATTATAATTGCAAGTTTTAATTAATAATTATTTTTAACAAAAATATTTTAGAATACGGGGAGGGGGGTAAGAGTTAAAATAATTCTACTATAATTTATTTACATTTTGCTGCTAATTATATAATAGTATTTTAAAAATCTCGTTATATTAAAATAGGAAAGTTTTAGGTTGAAGTACTGTTTATTTTATATTAAAATTCAACGTTTTGATATACTAAACGTACAAATAACTTAGATAACTATAATGAAATTGATAATTGCGTATTTATCAAAAATTTTCATGTTACGGAAGAAAAAATAAATTACCGTTCCATTTAATTCGAATTGAATAAATTGACTTAAGTCTGTTGACGAATTAAAGTGTAGTGAAATTTTACGAAAATGTGTATTATTGAAAACCTTTTATCTATCAAAGCGTTTCACAAAGTTAAACTGTCGACCATTAATTATATTAAATTGATTTTAATAGATTTGTGTATATAGTTATTCTATCTACATACAAATTAGTGAAATAAAATTTCTATGACAATTAGATAAGAATATAGAATTTTTGTATTAGATATTCTAATACTATCTAATACTAATGGCTATCGTTCTTTAGGTAAACATGAAAAATATTATATTTTAGCAAAATAAAAACTTTTATTGTAAGCTATGAGACATTTTTGTGACATTTGGAATAAGTTTTGTTTTTTCATTTTATAAAAAATAAAACTTTTTTTTGTTCATTATCATCGGTGTCAAAATATTTAACTTTTATAAACTTAAAATAACATTATTAAAATAAAATAGCTCAAGTGTACTGAGTTGTGATGGGAAAATTGTAAGAGAAAACTGAAATAATACAGGAAATAACGAAACTGTAGTTGTTATTATTAAATGATGAAAATCATGCAGAAGATTATCAGCAGATAATCGAATTTGCTGAACCTTTATGATATTATATGGAACATGATCTTCTTTATGATTTTCAATCAATTATTATATTAATTACTTCAATCAATTAGTAATAATTATATCAATTACTTCTCCCAGTTCGATCCGATCTGATGATGAATATAAAATATTTAAAACCGATAATTAATTAAAGATAATTTCTGAATAGTGTAGTTTTTGATTTTTATTGGTCTTTAATAAACCCCTACATTTTTCCTCATCATAAAATAACATTATTTAAAAATTTTAAATATTTTGTTTGATTTTAATGAAATTAATTTTTTTTCTTTATATTACTATGTAGATTATGCTAAACAATTTTTTTTTTATTAATAACACGATTTTTATATTTTACTGCATTTATTGAAATTCATAATAAAATTGTTAACGTAAAATTTTAGATAACATTGAACTTAAATTGCATTTATATTTAGTTTTATATAGTAGTACAAATCCATTATCTAAAATTACATATTTTTACTTCACACCTACTAAGCAAACTTTATCGAATTAATTTAATATATGAGGAGACACGTCGTGGCAATAGTTATAGATTGTTACATAATTACATAACTTTATTCTATACTTGTTTCAAGTTTATAAAGTACTAAGTATACACGTACATTGTACAATCGGATTATCAAGTTTATATTTGTACAAAGTGGTAATAAAATTGTCATATTATAAAACATATTTTTATTAAATGTATATATCGCATAAATATTAAATTATATTTTTGTAAGCTTACTAGTATTTTTGACAATTTTTTTTACACCTTAACATTTTTATCTAACTTATCTTGCATTAAGTCCGATCGAAATTAACAAAAAATACTTAAGATTTTAATAATTTGGATGGACACGGCTGTAGGCACTTGTTGAAACATAATTAAAATTAAAATAAAAATAAACACACAACTCTTGGTTTTTGAAACAAAAAACCAAGAGTTGTGTGTTTATTTTTATTTTAACTTAAGATTTTGTAAAAAGAAAACAGTATATTGAAAATAAATTTACTGATAATAACGAAATCTTTTTTATATAAAAATCTTAAATTTACAATGAAATTATTGTAATTTGTACAAATACATAAACTCTAAATTATATTTTTATTTTCTTTTGTAACATTTTTTGCGCGGTTTTATTTTATTTTGATATTCTTTTCACGTTAAAAACTTTTTTGATTGTTTCAGGAAAAAAAAACGGAAGAATTTTAATTCTTCGAGAAGTTGAGAAAGTCGTAAAGCCGCAAAAGGTATGTGCGAATATTTGATTTTTGTTTGTTTTGTTTCCACAAGGAAAACAATATAAAATTGAAATTTAGACGTCAAATTTTTTTAAAAGTTTTGTGTAAATGCGAATACAATATCAGATAAAGTTTTTCTTTTTATTTTGTACGTAGTATGTACATTGTCTTGTTCAGCAACAATTTATTAGATTATTCAAGTATCGGAAAAATATTTTTAAGTAGCTAACATGAAAGAATATATGGAAGAGAAAAAAATTATGTAAACTTTGCGAACAGTTATTTAATTTTTTATTTTTTATATGAAATTTGTTTTTGAGTAAAATTATATTGTTAAGTTGTAAATATTTGCAATATATTATACGCTTTATTTTATTGTGGAATAATTCTCGGAAGAAATAAATAGTAAATAATATTATAATAATAAAAATATACAAGAGAGAATTTTCTTTTAAATTTCAATGGCGATGCATAACGTTTTAGGTAAGCATAATTATATTTTTAAGAATTAGGTTCTTTTACAAAATTAATGTAGCAACTTATGTTTTTATTTAATACTGTTTATATATGATACAAGATTTATATACGTAGTTATTTTGTAACTAAAAGGTTATGTTAAGTTGACATTTTCGTCTGATATTTGAGAGTTACACCGCATAATTAATTTGTCATTTACTTAGAACCATACAGGTACTGAAAGTCAAACATCACTCAATACATAATGCGTCCCCAAGGTATAAATGTATATTTCAGAAATTTGAAACAGAAAATGTGAATGTTTTTATTTTGCAACAACACGAAATACAAATAGTATTCAAAATAATATTTTGACAATATTTTAGAATAATATATATATATATATATATATATATATATATATATATATATATATTATATAAAAATGTACTTTTCGACATAGAAATTAATTTTTAGGAAAATTATAACGTACCATATTATGTTGAGAGTTTTATGATGCGTATTTAAATGTACTTACATATATTTCAAAATAAATAGAAAAAAATGTAAAAATGTCAAAAATTACAAAAATTTATTAGTTTTAACTTGTATAGCAAGTTTTGTTGAATAATTATTTTTCTAAATTTTTAATAATAATAATAAAAGTGATATCGGCAAACTATCACTTTTATTTGACGGATCTGTACATTGATTCAATTAAAGATATTTACGTTTAAAATGTAAATCAAGGTGACTTAATACTAGAATAGGTTACGCAGTAGCCGCCATTCTGTTTACCATATTTAATAACGTATAATTATATTTTTTTTAAATCTTCTACTTTTAATTATTTAATTCAAACAAACTTCAAGCAAATATAATCAAAAATGTAAATGAATTACAGCGTGTTACTACTTCGAAAGTATGTATATAAATATTTCTGTTCTCCTAATAACATTTTATTGTATTATTGGTGCTATGGGAAGCGCTTAACTTCATACCTTATGCACTTTGTTGCATATATTACGTTTTAGCAAATGCAGGATGCTGCTTTGTGACGTCACGAAATGGTTTTAAGATATCGGTTTATTTATGAACTAGTAAACTTACAGTGACTATGTTTAGAATTTTAATAGAATATATTTGAATTTTATAAGCAATTTCGAATATGTAAAACTTAAACTAATATTAGAAAGATTGAGTTATGAATAAATAAGGATAATATAATCTAGAATTCTCGGCAATGCAATAAGAATATTTAAACATAAACATGATTAAAGTGAAATGAAATCAAAGGAAAATAAAACACATAAAAATATTGAATTTTTTTTTGATATTTTACGAAATAAAACAAAATATATACTTACATAGTGATCAAAAATATAAATTAACTTTAATTTGATTACGAAAAAATATGTGGTGATTACATCTGTGAAATTAATGGCGCGGCTAGGCGTAATTAGCGCCGTTAATTATTGCGATTAGTACCCCGACTACAAGTAATTAAATTACAAAATTTATAAATTATTAATTAAAAGAAGGGAATTTTATTTAAATCAATGACTGCACACTATGTAGGCTAGTGTTTCCAAGTAGTAGGAATAGAAGAGTATATATGAGTGGTATCATGAATGTGGATAAAGCAAAAGTTGTATGTCTTGATAGAAATGTTTAGCGAAAAATAATTTCGAAATAGTTTGAGCCACAATCATTTGGATACATGGCGTGATTGTATATTTATGTATATACAAAATTGAACAGAAACATTATAATACGTGAGTTTTAATTTATTTTTTAGTATTGCCTAAAACAACCTTAGTATACTCAAAAACAAAGCTTGTGATACGAAAAGTAGTGTTTCTCTAGAATAAAATTCGTTGTAAAATTATTAATAATTTTTGGTTTAAAATAGTTTTATTTTTGAACTAAATATTAACTAATTTCATACAAAGCTATGGAAATAGTTATAGTGTTACTTACTATTATTTTTCTCTATTAAAATTTAAAATTTTCAAAAAAACGTTTATTTTTAAGTTAGAAGTAAAAATCTCGGTTCTGAAGCAAAAATTTTCTCCATACATAACACAAAATTTATTAAGAATGTAATCATTTATTATTTGACATTTATTTATAAAGAGAAACACAATGAAAAGTGCAGCTGAGAAAAATGTCACAATCACAAAAAACTTCTAACTTTCGCATCGATAAAACAGTGCAGGAAAATTTAATCGCTGTAATGCACTTACATCAACTATAGTACGTAAAAACTGAACACAAACTTCTTCCTTAAAGCAGATAACAGCAAAAACTTCCCAGAAGAACTAAACTAATTCACAGGTCGATGCAGTAAAACGAGTGGACATTATCCTGATTAATTACCAAGTAGCATACAAGGATTTTAGCTAAAAATACAATGCGATCGAATGCGGTTACTAAAACTAAATAGCTAGTAGCATGTAATGCAGCCCAAACCATACATCTGTTTTGCGGGTCTGCCGTTGTTATAGTCATAGTACTGAAATTTAATTGCATATGTTTTGGAATCATAGTGTACGTTACTTTGAAAATATTCAATGAAATGTTTGAAAAATTGTTTTTATATGCATGAAAAATAAGAAAAAAGGTTTTTTATATATATATATATATATATATATATATATATAAATTAATTTTAATACAGAACTTGAACATACATACATACATACATACACAATCACGCCATGTACCCAAAAGGGTGTGGCACAAACTTTTTTTATCATTCCGAAATCAGTCGCCTCTAAACATTCCTATCCAAACAAGCAACTTTTGCTTCATCCACATTCATAATTCCTCTCATACATGCTCTTTTATTCTTACTACTTGGAAACTTTCGATCACGTAAAACACTCTCAATCATACCACTCCAACTACTCATCGGACGTCCACGCAAACGTATACCATCAAAATCATTCAAATAAATTTTTTTAACCAGACGTTCATTAGACATTCGCTCAACATGTCCGAACCATCTTAACTGACTAACACCAACTTTTGCTACAACATTTTTTTCAATTTCACACTCATCATACACTAATCTATTTCGTACCCGATCTCTCCTATTTACACCATATACCCCACGTAAAAATCTCATTTCCACAGCAGTCATTTTCCGTTTATGCTTTTGAACATAAAGCAGTTTATTTTAAATAATAATCTAACTTTTATACCACAATCCAAAATACACTAATTTTAGTTTCCAGTATGTCAAATTTTATCGCTATTTCCACACGTATCGATTCGCTAAAATTATGCCAAAATAACTTTTCAAACCTCAAACGTACTAAACAATGCAAATAGAATTAAAAAAATTGAGAGACCCTGAAAAAAAAAAACAACACACAATCAATTCCCAATTGGCACTCGTCTCTCACAAACACATGTATATACGCATTGTGTATACATGAGTTCTACTTTATTAAGCAACGGGGGTTAACGATTGGGAAAACAAACAGGGTTTTAACAGAGGGGTTTATGTCGTTGACAGTGTAATTAATCACATCACTTACAAAATAATAAACAAAAATGAATCAGATTGATTTACTTTGCCATTTTCAATATTTTTTTATTTTTATATCGAACGTTGCGGGATAGCGAAATTATTAATTATTTCTCAGTTATTTCTAGAAAGTTATATCGTATATTAATTACAGTTTCTATAAGCATTGAAAATTTTCTAGTTTTCAAACATAATGAATAAAAATTGACTTGTAATTTGATAGTTAAAATTAATCATTATGTTAAAAAATTGTTTAATATTAATGATCAATTTAAATATGTGAAGCAAAATATATATATTTTGTAAATTATCTTTTGTTTTGGATTTACATTCTATTCTAATTAATATTGTATTTTAAAACATAATTTTTGGCAATATAATTTTATAATACTTGGTCTGTAATACACAGTTTTATTGAATTATTCATTAAGTGTTTTAAAAATATTTTTGAATTACAGTCGTTATAAACTTTGCGCAACGGATAACTAATAAAAGAGAAAATAAAAATCTTGTCTCCAATTATAAAACTGTCAATATTGTAATAATTGCTCTAAAATTGTTGAAAACTTTTTAATTGTAAGTTATCACAAGTTTTCTTTTTTTAAACTGTAACAAGTTTTAGTAAGTTCAGTACAAATTTATGATTAGTATTTTATCATGAAAAGTTTTTGTGTAAAAAAAAAAACTTAAAAATTTTAAATTATTATTTTAGTAGTAATAGTATATTATTTTACGAGGAGTAGAAAACGATGATTATTGTGTTGAGCCCCGATATTTCTTACTTTAGCGGCAGACACTCGAACCACTAGACTACGAGCCCACAACAAAACACAGATTTTTCTAATTATAATAGAAAAAAATGTGTTTGGTTCATTTGAATCTAGGCGAGGCCAATACATTTTTTTAAATTTATTAAATTTTCTAATTTTATATTAGTTCACTGCGATTAAGTGGAAATTAAAATATTTGTAAAACTTATAATGTCGTAGAAAATATTACTTTAATATGTAGAAACATTTTATAAATATATACCCAATAACAATGCTTTCTATTTCAAATCCAATTAGAAAAATATATTAGTCCGACATAACATATAATATTTTATCCTTGTGAATTTTATCAGACCGTAGGATTTATTTATCCTCCGGCGTAATTTCATCCAAGCAAAAGCTCAGTCGAAGGGCCTTGCGCGCCGCACCGCATTTAACCATTTTAACGACGTAAGTCACCGAGAGGATCCTTAAAGATCCGGACATACCTTCGGGGATAGGCGGCAACAAAGTGATAATCTGGTGTCACATGTACATAGGGCCAGCTAAGTATTTATTATCTTTAGTATATAGTTGATGTGAGTGCGTTAGTGCGTTGTGTACAATACGCCACTGGCCCAGCTTTGAACACATTCTTGTGCGCGGCCGCCAAAAACATATTTCTCGAAATGTGCCATCAGGATTTTGGTGGATAATGGAAATGAATTAAAGACGGGGTAAATGTATTATATGCTTTGTGCGTTATTATTTTATGTTTTGCCTTCTTTTGTGGGATTTGCTTGGTGCGTAATGTAATATTGTTTCTTTTTTTCTTGGGTTTTAGCAGAAATTGATTTTGGAGATAAAAAGGCATATTATGTTATATATCTATCTTATAACGAAAACTTGGTTAAATAAAAAATATTTAGCTACACTGTTTACCATTTTTTATCATAATAAAACAATAAGATTTTTTCTTCAATCATATGGTGCAGTTTTTATACTATCTTTTTTTTAAGTTATTTAAAAATAGTTTTACTGAAAGTATTTACTTTTTCAATTTTGATTTAAACTAGATACTGCCACTTCTTACAGTATAGTAATTGTGTACGTATGTTTGTATGTATTTGCTAAAAAATATTATAAACATTAGGTTTATATATTGTATATTTCTAGCAGTATAGAATTTTTTTTTTATATAACTGTAAATATTGTATATGCTAAAAATTAATGACTGTCATAATTGATTTTTATCAAAAAAGAAGAAATTTATAAAACAATTTACTTAGTTTTAAAAATATTTTTGTCACGTTTTCTAATTTCTGAATGTGTTCCGATAAAAAATTAATTGAATTAATTTTGGATGGAAAAACAGAAAGTGTTTTGTTTAAATGAAAGTATAGATTTAATGTGGCGAATACATAATTTATATCATCACGTATTCCTGGCATCCTGGCTTTCTAACATTCTAGCAAATTTATTATATGGAAATGAAAAAAATCTAGAAATATATTTTTTATTCCGTTCTTTATTTTTACAAATCTGCAAAATCTCTGAATGCAAATTTGTAAGAAATGTAATTAATTATATTTATTAAATAATTTGTTTTATCTATTGTGTTTTCAAAAAAAATATATTTTTATAAATTATATGTTGGAATATTTTTATATTTATATAAAGGTATTACTAATTTTTCATATAGTAAAAAACATGTTTTAAAAAATTAGTTTAATATATTTTTATGTAGTATAAATTATGACTTATTCATATCTCCTTTTATAAATATTTTTAGTTAAAAAAACTTTTACACATATTTCAAATTATGTATTTATTTATTTATTATTATGCAATAACACAAAAATATACGAAATATTAAGAAAATTTATTCAAGTTTCATCAAAAAACGTCTGAAATAATAGTTGTTGTTTATAACATTTATTGCAATTTTTGTTAATTTTTGTTTAACGAAATATTTTCTCTTAAATTAAAATGACATATTTAAGATCAAAAGCTTAAATATCAATTTTTTTTTAAAAATTTGTTTAATTTACATTAATTTACATACATCCTTTTATATATATATATATATATATATATATATATATATATATATATATATATATACATATATATATAACGGTCGATAATACAATTAATAAAACATTCTTTAATTATCATTTTATATCATTAGAACTAACACCAGAATTACAAAATATTATATTCACAACACTATTAATCTATATATTACTTATTAAAGTCAATATAACACCACAAACCTCATATATTGAACACACTAATGCATATAATTCAATTAAAAGATACGTCGCGCAAATGTAATACATCCTTTGATTACATATTTATAGATTATTTGTTAGCGATTACCATATAGCCGATATAATACTGAGTAAAAACCAACATTAATTTGTTAATGAACATATATACGTATAGTCTTGCCTGTTGCATATTTAGTCCGTGGGTGTTATCTGTAGCAGGAAACTACTGCTATTGCATCTAAAATTAATGTATATGCATTTTCAATAATAATGTTTTACTAATTTTCAATTTGTGATGGAAAAGTAACAGAACGCTAATATTGGCCAGTATACATAAACTAATAAATTTGATTGGTTTATTCAAAGTTATGTTTTTGATATTTTACAATGGGTAAGGGTTTGTATTGGCTGGTAAATTCATTATGGAATATGTGTTGTTAGGTTGATATTAATTACCTAATTTTACATATGGAATTGATCGTAATTAGATAAATTAGTCGTCCATTTATCTGGTAGAATAATTATGAAAAAAAGTATGTGTTTTGTAATATGAAAATGAATTTGTTACAAAGTTTTATCTGCTGACATCTTTTTGACTATAAAAATTGCTACATATTTCGTTTTTGTTTTAAAATGTAGTTTTAATATTTAGGAATTAGTTCTACATCATCACCTTGCACAAAAATTAGGTACTATTAAATGTTTATTTAATAGAGCTGCATTAATTTGTCATAAAAACAAAAACTGCAAGGTGAACATAAAATGCTTGAAGATATATTTCTAATGAACGGTTATGATAAAATTAATAAAGCAATACAAACAAGAAAACCTAGATTTGTTGAAGATTTGCTTGATAATGAAAATATTTTATTTATATATATATATACGTGAAATACCCATTATTTTTTCACGAATAAATTTAGCAGTCATTATTAGTTTATTTATATATACATATATATATATATATATATATATATATATATATATATATATATATATATATATATAGTTTTTTCTTTCTATAACATCAAAAACAGAGATTTAGTTAAATGTATTGTCAATTACATTATTAGCTTAATAATGCATTTATGATTAAGTTGAGAACGATTTATGAAACTAGTACACAAAGTTAGAATATGAAATATGTTTCGTTTTATTTGTCAATATTTTTATTAAATTTAAGTCCCAGTTTTAAAAAGTTATTAACATAGCTAGTAGTTAACTACGCGATTTGATTATCAACAACTGTCAAAACACTTAATTGAATAATTACTTAAAAACTTATTTTACAACATGTAATTAATATTTTTTTATGTAACTAAATCTTCAAAATTCTTGAAATTTTGTTTTTATTTTATAAAATATTTAGATAAATAGCTTTTAAAAATATATCTACTTACGAACACATAACTAGACAGAGAGATAAATATAACAAAGTAATAACATAAATAATACGACATAATATAAAAACAAAAAAATATTTTCTTTTTAGTAATTATTTTCTTCTGGAACTTGTCAAAATTATGAAATAGATATATTGTTAACACTTCAGACAGATATATCTATATTCCTACGTTCTTGAACTAGTTTTTCATTCAATCAATCATAGCGAGAGACAGTTGTTTTCTTTTCGAAAATAATATATATTAAAAAAAATATAATTTTTTAGGTGAAACGGTATTACGACGAAATGTAGTACGATACCTATTATATTCATGTGTATTATGTCGAAGCATACTTTAGGAATTAAAATTTGCATAGAATAACAAAGATAAAAGCTTTCAATAAATTTCAATTCGGTCTGAATTAGTTATAGTATCTAAAATTAAAATATCAAAATTTTGAAAAATTGTATTTTATACAGTTTATATTATTATTAAAATTTTCTTATTTTTAATTAAAAAAAAAACTCAATAAAATACCAATGATAATACATTTTTTTTAAAATTCTGACAATTAAATAATAACTGGAAAAGTTTTGAGAGAAAAAAATAATTTATAAATTGATTTTTGAATTGTATATTATGCATTTGAAGCGTCACATGTGAAAAATTTACTTACACATAATTCTGGAAATATTTTACAATTACTGTCAACAATATAATAGCATTAAATTTATAAAATTTTCTGGGCTGGAATGCCGTGGTCGATGTATTCTCACGGTAAGGTGGTGTTAAGACAGTTGACAATATAGTTGCCTAGTTGAGTCACTGATTAATTTAATAATTTTTTGTGCAATGTGACCTCAGTTTTCTTCCTGTAAACGTGGTGAAACGAATTAAAAAAAAATTCTTTAAAATTTATGGAAAACTGTGATGTAATTAACGAATTAATTTGTACTACGAATCACTTTGTGAACCAAATTAAATTTGTTAGCTACTGTATTTAATACAACTGTATACTTATAAAAGTAGCATTTTATTGGCTGCCCAAAAGTGCTTTAATTGCTAGTTACGCCTCTGACCAAATGTAAACAATAACAAAGATAAACTACAGTAATTTTAACCTAAAAAATATATCAAAACTTTGTCTATCCTAGCTAGCATCATAACCTCACAAATTACACGCTATAATATCAACATAATGTCCAGTGTCCGGTCAAAAGAAGAACAAACTAAACTACGTACATCCACACACACATACAATAACAGAAAACACACTCGCTCAGATACATAGACAGCAAATGAAGTTAAAACAGGTTTACGTCGATCTCTGGAGAGACCAAAAAGGGACTCGGACTGTGGCTGATAATTTACCGAGCAAGAGAGAGAAAGGATTCTCGATATTGGGCTGACATTTTAGACGTTTGACCCAGGTGTGCCCCCTAGGTCCTGCACGTGTAAGCACGGACACGACACGGGCCCCGTACGAAATGTTTACTAATTAAGCTCGCAGACTATTAATTGATGTAATTAGGACTGGTTGTTGATTTTGGACGAGTGTTAATGGATGGACCGTCGGGTTGTCTCTGTCGCAAAGTTTTTATTTTACGCTCCTAGATAATGCTGGATTGAATGCGAAGTGTTATTTATTTTATTTGGTAATTAGCTTAAAATAAATATTTATTTAAAGTTACAAAATAGTTATTTAATAAAATTATTTTTAAATACAATTTCAACAATGTATGGTGTTTGAAAATTCAATGTCAATATTATCATAGGAAAAAAGTCTTTAAAATATCTTAGGCTCGGTTTAAAAAATGCTGATTAAATTTACTGTAGAAGTAAAGAAACTTTGTAGATTTTCATATTAAAAGAGAGAATAAATTTAATCTAGTGGTATTAAAAAATATTATTATTACACATAGTAATCTGGTAGTAAATTATTGAAGATTATTACTTAGAATAGAAAATTTACTTGTGAAATATATTTATTTATTTGTATATTTTTTATTTAATTGTTAGTAAACTTTATTTTAAAAACGACTTTAAAGATTTTTATAAAATGTTGGAAATCTACGTTTTTGCATTTGAAGCTAAGCGTATTTACAATTAGGTATTTTTGATTACCAATAAATTAATTTAATTGTAAAATTTACATTTTTATAATACTTTTTATTATAAAATCATCTACTATTATACAATACAGTATTAAAAAATAATTAAAATTTAGTTTAAACAGTAAAATATCATTTGTTGAAATTTAAATTTAAGGATAATTATTTTATTTTATTAAATAAAAACATAAAAATGGAAAATATTAAATCTGATTTTAAGTAAAGTATTATTTTGAAACATATATTGTTATATTTTTCAAACTTTTGACAAATGTGTTTCATTAAAATATAATTATGTCTGTAATTTATTAAAAACAAAATAATTCCAATATTTAACAAATAATAAGTTACAAATATTTCGTAACAATACATTTCTTTATTATTATACTTGCATAAGAAATAGAAACATGCGAAAAAATTAACATAAAAATAGGTAAACACAATATAAACTAAGAAAAAGGCAACATCTTATACTAACATTAATAAAATGTCACACAGTCGATAAACTTTGTTATCAAAGATCAGCCTGCACAGCCTGCTTGATATTTGCTATGAATGTAAATTGTATTTTACAGTACTTTATCTGAACTTAAGCGTTAAGTTAAACTCATGAAGACTTTTACAATCTTAAATTCGTGCCACTAAAAATGTTATCTTTATGAATATATGCTGATGACGGGGACTATAACGCGTACGCTTGATAGGTGCTAAATTTACATTCAGCGACAAAGACACGTACTATTCAGCTTTCAGGTTGAAAGAAAAAAGACGCGTAATTTTTCATTGAATATGTATATTAAAATTCTCAGTGTTGGTGCAGACAATAGAAAATAAAAATATGTTTATTTACGTAATATGCAAATGCAGTATGTTTTATACGATATACAGAGTGTTTCAAAATTAAACAACAAAACTTAAAATTTAATTATAGGACCTAAAATTAAGTGGATAAAAATAAGTATGTAAAATCTTTGAAATGCTTCGTTTCAAAGATATTCACATCTGAAGATAGCAAATATTTCTAAAATATGAACGTGTAGAGTGTATCAAATCTGGGAGAGATAAATGACGTCATCATGGTCCATTTATGATGTTAGTACTGTAAGTTGGCGAGTTTTTTCCAATTTACTTTTAAATTTAAATCTAAAACGTAAATTTTTTATTTTGTTGTAAATGTAATGGCTTTAGGATATAGTTCTTTATTAATTTTTATTATTATTATTTTTTTTTTATTTTTTGTTTTGCGTGAGCGAAAGTTTCCAAGTAGTAGGAATAAAAGAGCATGTATGAGAGGAATTATGAATGTGGATGAAGCGAAAGTTGCTTGTTTGGATAGGAATGTTTGGAGGCGACTGATTTCGGAATGATGAAAAGAGTTTGTGGCACACCCTTTTGGGTACATAGCGTGATTGTGTAGTTATGTATGTATGTAATAATTGATGTTTCGACATATTCCACGTACATTATCATCAGGAAAAATTACACAAATAATATTACAAAAAAATAAACAGAATATAGAAACAAGTTACTAGGTAATAAAATATTTTTTTACAAAATTTACTTAAAATAATGTCTTCAAATTCACAGAATATTAGGGGATCGATCAGATACAGATGCAGTTGCAACACCACACTGTTTCGGTGTTTTTGCTTCGCATGTCTGAACTATTTTTCTTCTCAATGTTAAAATATCATTAATTAGTTCATCGTAAACTATTTGTTTAATTGCTGCACATACAAAGAAGTCTAGAGCTGTCAAATGAGAAGCGTATATGTTGGCCTAAAGCAAGCATTTTATAAACATAAAAATAAAACTAAATTTTGTTAGCGAAGCAAGCTATTTACTTTAACTAAATGTATTATCTAACTTCTTCAATTAATTAAAAGAACTCATGCAGATAATTGGTATTACATTACTTAAAAAAAAACTTTTTTCTTACACCGCTCATACCTGTGCAAACAAGGGTTCGAATCCCGCTTGGGGCATGAATGTTTGTGATATATATATGTATTGTCCAAATATCTAATATTTAAGCATATATTGGTTGATAATCTTTGCTACCGAATTTGTTTGTATAAAAAAATGCAGTTGTTTAAAGAAATGGATTATTGCTATTTTTATATGTAATTATAAAAATACTATAATTATTTAGTAGTCTTAAAATAAGTTTTTGAATATATTGGCGACAAATTGAAGAAAAATGGACATGAGGTTTGTTCCAACAAGAGTCCAATTGTTTCAACAAACTTCAAACTGTATACCCAGTTTTTACAAATATTTTGACTATTTGCTGACCGTTAACAAACGGTCAAAACAATTTGCGTATTTTGCTTTGGATTTAGATCAACATTTTGAGTTTCCACAGATAAACAAAACAGTCACCTGTTTTGTTTGTATTTTAAATTTGTAACTGTATTTGCATTTAATTTCTTTATACGATTTTACTACTTGTTTATGTTGATTATAAATATATGTACTTATCACAGAACTAGAACTTGTATTCGAAAATGAAATCACAGTGGTCAAAATTTAAAATTAGTTTAGTAATTTTTGATTTTAAAAATATCATACAGTGTAGGTTTGACAGTAAGCTATTTGGCTTATATCGAATTATATGACAATGAGAACTAATTTCGAAAAAATTTTTTGTTGGTTGGTATGTGTCATTAATATCATTTTATATTATCAAGAGATGGCGCCGAATTCACATAAATATAATTTGACGAATATCTATGGCGTAATAATCAAATCTAGTAATTTATCTGTGTTTTGTAGCTTTTATTTTCTTGTTTTTTTTAAATTTTTATTTGCGTAATTTACTATTATTATCATATTTTCCTGACGAATATATACGTAGAGTATATCGCAACGGTAATATTTAAATAGAATATTTGCAGAACTTAATCCTAAAGCTTTTTTATTTCATTATTATATTTGTTTAAATTTTTAAGTTAGTATATAGTAAATTTGAAATTTGCGCAACAATGATTCAAATTATGTAAGAGTCACTCATGCATGCGCAATAATTAAATCACAAGGTAAATCCAAATCTCTCATGATTTTTTTGTTAAAACAGATGTATATTTCAAAATCAGACAGCTTTATTCTATTTAATTTTATGGCTTAATAAACTATAGTTACAATATATCGTAGGTAAATAATTTTATATTATCCTAACTTGACCTATATGATTTAAAAACAGTTATTAAAACTTTTATGTTACTATGGGTATTTTTAGAATAGAAAACAACATTATACTTTTTAATAAAATTTAAAATCTAACACATATATTGGTAGTGGAATGTTAACTTCTAGAATTTATATTTTAATATACCGAGGTAGTTTGCAACATAAAATAGGAAATAAAAATGCAACGATGGCAAAAATCATTGAATTCTTTTTCTCAATGGTTGTTTATATATTTGTTTGTCGAACGTAATTTTTGCAGTTTCATTCTTTTTCTCACGTGTAGGTGGCGCGGAAAGAATTTGGCGAATTTTCCAATTTTATTTACACAAATTGTTTGCTCAAATTTTATTGTTTAAAATTATTTAACTGGATATTTATATATGTTGTTGGTTTTATTTAGGGTTTTTATACTTTATAAATAGACATTGAGGAAGTATTTGTTTTGAATTTTTAACATAGCTAATTTTTATTGTACTGTGTATTTATATTGTGTATCAGATATTTCAAATACATTTTTTTTACGACTTTATATCTATTATACAAACAAAAAGAATTTACAATTTTTATATTATATATTAACAATATTAAATGTAAAATTATTACAATTATTAAATATTATTTTTTCTACAAGGCACATAATTCATTAGCATCGAATAGACTGCAATCCAGATTTACATTTAAACACACAAAAGAAAACAACATAAAACGTATTATGACTATATTTTAAGAAGATTTCGAATAATTTTACTGCAGATAAAACTACCCAACTAATATATCTCTAAAATAAAAACACTAAACAAAACACAAATACTCTTGATTACATCTTAAAACTAACTTCCCTTCTTTAACTATTTTAAAACTAAACTCAGTAGAATAACACTAACTGTTGATCAACAATACCATCAACATTAGCGCAAACAGCATTTGCAATGTCCTTGTTATCTTATTCGCAGCATTTGGCAATTTCCATCGCACCAAAACACGTTCCATTCTATTTCAGTTGAAGCTCGTAGCGATGAAAAAACATCAGATTAACTATAAATATAGATACGTAATGCCTATACGTTATACATAAATTGTTAGGTTATGCAGATTAAAAAAAGGATGAAAATAGAGTTTGTTTACATTTTGTAACCTAACATTTCCATATATCAAAAATATGTTTCTAACGAGCTAACTTTTTGCTCTTATTAATCTAACAAAACATTGTGTTTTCATCTATATTATGGTTAATCTGATGGATAAACTCATGAAATGAATATTGCTCTCGTATAGAGCTGGGTGAGCAATGCGTTCGTCGCGCGATGCTCAAAGACGTCCTCCGTGCCTTTTTGTAAATGAAGGTTACTCGGCCTGCGAATTAAAATTAATTGAGATACGCTTAATTAAAGTGCAAAGAAAAAGGCGACTACGCACCCGGATTGTATAATGGAATTATCTTTTCGTGAAGAATACAGGCTTTTCAATATTAAGTACTTATAGAGTAGACGGAATGTATGTGTGATAAAATTGAATTCAATGATTTGTTAATTGAGTTATGTCGATTTTTATGATGGAATAGAAGAATTACTTTGTCTTGGAGATATGCAACAGATAAAGAAAATGGTATGCTATAAAATGTTTAGAAAAATGGAATAACATTTAGAATTCATTAGAAACAAAGCACTGTAAAAAGTTTGGTAAATTTACATACATTTTTGTTGTAAAAATTACTATAAAAATTACAAAAAATTACTAAAAAAAAACAAATTTACATCAGACATTTGTGTTAATACTAGTAATATCCATTATTTCAAAAAAAAAAAACATTTATTTTGTAGTTGTTACAGAGATAATATTACTAATTTTTATATGCTACATAAAATTACATAATATTTCTGTCATTTTCCAAATTTTTATTGAAATTTACATCAATTATTAACTAATATAATAAGATTTTTCTGTGTGATGTTTGTGAAATTATATCTATCATTTATGTGCAATAATACATATTGTTTTATTTAATGATACATTAAAATATATAAATATTTTACATAAAAAGTAAATTAGTTTTACATAATTTTTCATTAAATTAAGTTCTATGTAAAATTACATAATAATCCAAGGCATCTTTGCTACCCATAACTTTTATTGTAAAATTACAGAAAAACTTTTTACAGTTTATAGTCTAATATATATATATATAATCTAATAAAAAATTAAGTAAATATAAATTTAAATTAAAATTTATTTATCGTACTAAGTGAATGTTTATATTTAACTTAGTATTTTGTTTCATACTAGAAGACCCACTGGATCTATAGTAAGTGTCGGTTTATAGAAATTACTAAAAAACAAAATTAAATTATCTTTTATTTCAGTTTTTCAAGTCATGTGATGATCGTATTAAAATTTTCAGCTTTACGTACATAGGTATGTGTTATCTCAATATTTTTTTTGGTCATTTAACTAACCAACGTAAACTACTTTTTTCTTTCTCTTTTAATTCAAACCACAAAACCCATAAATATCGAATAAAATCTATAACAATAATTCACCGAACAAAAACGATAAATCACGTACTATAATAAAGCTTTCTAATTCAGTTAACTAGGGAAAAAAGTGCTGAAAAATAAAAACGAAAGTGATATTTCAAGTTGCCGTCTCGAAAAGTTCCAATTCGCAATAATTTCTAGATTTTCTTTCATGCCATTTAACTGACTATAGGATCTCGTCTAGTTTTCCTGAAATTCAATTGTGAACAAGCTTCTATTTTATACAAAATACTAAAAAACTACTATTGTGTAGTTTTTTTTGTTGTGTTGAAAATAAAGCTATCTATGAATACAAAAATAGAGAATAGAAAATAAAATTGGTTCTGATATGCATTACTCTGGAAATTTAAATCAAAATAGTGTGAAAAAATTTGTTTTTTTATTTTTCATGAATGGTTTTGAATGATTCATTTAGTTTTTGTAGTACGAAATTATTCATAATCAATTTAAACATGAAAAAGTAAACTATATAAAGTAAATATTAAAAAAAATATATGAATTTAGTTCAAAATTATGTAGCCATAATTTTTATTCAGCTTTTTTTTGTTTCTCTATTTACATATTATGTTGTTTTAGGAGCGTAAGTTTATATCATATGAATACGAGCACATATTAACACAACAATTGATACAAATAAAGCACTGTAAACGTCGTATAAATAAACTGGAAAAAGTATTTTATGAATTAATTTGAGACATACTTTATTATATACATATAAGTTTGTCAGCTGAGTTGCACAACGCTACTTTCTCATGGCATTAACCATCATATTTTTATTAAACTGGTTTACTTTTGCAAGTTTTTATTAATTTAAATTGTTATATTTCTTAATTTGAAACTTTTATTCTTAAATTTTGAATTAATATATATTTCTAATTTTTAA
Organism: Clivina fossor; assembly: GCA_963966155.1. NCBI lineage: Eukaryota > Metazoa > Arthropoda > Insecta > Coleoptera > Carabidae > Clivina > Clivina fossor. The sequence continues at coordinate 6,258,679 of OZ014565.1, read as the reverse complement.
GACTTGTTGATAATTTTTATTATAAATATAATATAATTCAATTATTACTTTTATTTGACAAATATGTTTTAAGTATTTTTTTAAATTAATGGCCGAATACATAAAAAGTTATAAATTGATCATATATTGTTAACTACATTATTAGATTATTAACTATTTTTAGAATACGTTATTGATTTATCAATAAACACTTTAAACTAAAAATGTGTTTAACAACGTTTTATACTTTGATCCCTATCTCTTAATTTAATTATTCAAGGAATTATTTCGAACAACTCTAGTATGTTAAATAAACTTTTTATTTTACTTGAAACTATATTATGAAATATACATATTATAACCAATCAATAATTTAAAAACACACAAGGTAGAATTTATTTTAGTAACAACTTAAATCTACAGGAGTTTTCTTTATAAATCAAATTTAAAATCGTATCAACCAATCACCAATTCTTTCGTTCATAACCTATCTAAGCTATCAGTAAGTCTCAAATAAGTGTACGAGGGAAAGATAAAACTCGATTACCGTTCACGTGCGTGACCGGATCCTTTTATGCAGGCATTCGATGAATGCAAATTCGCATCAATTGAAGACACCTTTCAGGCAAAGGTGTGCCGTTGGGAGTTTACGACGAGTTATGAAACAGCGCCCGCGTCGCGACGGAGTGTATACGGAGGTAAGCGACGAAAATGCCATCTACGCGACTTGGATTACGTGAACAATGAACAGCTCCGGAACATTTGCGCATCGGGAACAAAACACGAGTAGAGGTTTCGGCACAGGCGTCTGGGATTTTCAATGAATAGTAGAAAAAATTCCTTTAGTATGAATGCGCTTTTACAGGAAAAATGTAGATTGGTTTCAGGCTGACGAGTCAGTCGCGTTTAAAGTGTATTGGAAATAGTTTTAAAGATAATAGGTAATATAATTAAATCGTGACTATAAAATAATATAAATTTAATTTAATAAAATTTAACCTTTTTATTTTTTATTAATTTAAAGCATTTCTTCGTGCATATTTCATTAAATAATCCGTTTTTTTTTTAAGATTTTTTTTTTCTAAACATGAAAAATACACATATTTTAATATCAACTGAAACCTATTAAGAAACTCACGGCAGATGACAGAATTATTATCATTTAATTGTAATTGTTTATAAGTTTTCGAACTACATGTTACAAACATTTCGCATAATAAATTTAGATTACAAACGAGTTTGGATTCTAATTCATCCAACTTATCGCTGTGACAAAAATATGTATTTAATTTCTGTATTATATGTACAATTTTGATACAATTTCAAATGCAATTTGAACAAAATTTTATAGAAAATTGCATCCTGTAAAACAGGCATAATACGAATTTATAATAAGCTGAAGATAACACGAACACTTTGCCTAAATATTCTGTTTCTAATAAAAGTAATTTAAATATCAATTAAATTTAAAATATAATACATGAAGTTCATGAGTGTCAGCATTTGTTAACTTAGTCTGACGACTAAGGACAATTAACAGCGATTAATTACGCCAAGTCGCGCGACTTAGCTAATGAATGCTATCACTTAATATGTTTTATTTTATTTTCTAAAAACAAGTAATCCAATCTAAATCATAAATTTAAATTATATTTTTCTTTATGTTAATTTTATAAATTAATGCAATATATACATATTATCAATATTATTTTCAGAAATTTGTAATTATAGTAAATTCATTATGAGAAAACAAGCTTTTGCTATTTTGAAAGAAAATTAATTTGGTATTGAAAATGTTTGTAACACTAATGTGTAAATATTGTGATTAAATGTTCATTATTTTGTTTAAACATTTATTTAATTTAAATTTGACGCAAGTAAACAATTTCTGTCAAACAATACTAAATATTTACATTATATTAGATTACTAATACATAAAATGTTTAGTTTAGTTTAATTGGTAGATATTTTGGTAATACGTTTTTTAATTTATAAATTATTTTAAATGCGTTTTTTTATTAATTTTTGCTTCTATTATCACTAAATACTTATAAACAGTTCTTCTATTTAAGATACCTTTTATTACATTTATTTTAATAATATTTGATAAGTACATTTCAATAAACGTAAAAATTATTATTGATTAAAAGAAAAAAACATTTAAAAGTAAAGTGAGAATATGAGCCATTGTTTTTTTTGTAATACAAATCCGGAGATATTCTACAGCGAAAAATTAATACCACTCGCTAAATCTCATACATTCAAAGCAACTTTTACTAACTTATAAATATTCATGTTTAATCAGCTTTTAGCGTATTTTATTCCGTTTTCTCGGACTGTCCACTAGAGCCAGTTCCGTTTCTCACGAACCTCAAAAACCGTTTCAAAACCCGCAAACCACTCTAAAATACGCGCAAGCGTGTCACAGACGCGCATAACTAATCGACAAGTAGAGTTTAAATTTTGTTAGTTACTCTCGATGGAATAAGTCTATAACATTTAATATATTATATACAGTTTTACTTAGTTTTAGCAGTGCTTTTACCGTAACTACTTATTTTATTTCGTTTAGTTTGCTGTCGTGTGTGTATGTGTTGTAGAATGAAAACGCGTTTACGGAGTATTAAAATTATAGGGTCAAAGAGGCAAATTGCTTCCTAAATGAATGAAAGTTTTAAGGTATGTACACCGTAAATTTCATTTTCGGTTTATTGATATTACGTTATGAGCAATTTATTTTATAGGTATCGGTTATTAAAAGATACATAAAGCTTTATAATTTTCAGTAAATAGTTAAGGTTCTTGATTTGACAGTCAGTGAATAATACTATAACAGTGCAGGTGTTTGTAATATAATATTTAGGAAATTTTGTATCGTTTAGAATAGTCGCGCTCAACTTGCTGTTTGTGCTAAATTTATATAGGTAGATAAGAATTGTTGCCAGCAGTCTGCAAATTAAACTAGGGATTTTGGGCAAATTGTTCTTGTTGAAATCTTCGGAAAAGTTACATTCTAGTTTTCCGCCCTAAAATTCTAGTAAAGTTTTAAGTTTTATTTTATATTCCAGTGGTTTACTAAAATATACATAAAATTTTATACAAAAAAATCGTTACAGAATTATTCACAGTATATTGAAATTATAATTAAAATTGACTTGTAAAGCTATATTAATTACAAAAATGTTTTTATTTCATCTTTAAGAGTAGATCTTTGAAATAATATTTCCTATTTCTTTGTCATTTTATTTTCACAATTTTGGCGTGTAAAAGTAATCGTAATTATTACTTGCCAACTTTCTTTTTTTGCATCGTTCTTTGGAAACAGTGCCGGAAATTAATTAAGCAGAAAGTGTCCTTTTTATTGAGAAGCCCATTAGCAATATGGCACACTTTTATTCTTATTCTTTACAGTCGTCAGTCGTTTCGGCAAAAATTTATAAAGAAAGTTATATTAAAGATAAATATTGCTTCTGGCATTTTTCGCATGCATATCACATAATACTGTTATATCAAAAATTTTATTCGAATATTATGTTTACTTTCAGAGATTATAGGTGTGTGTATGTGTGTAAAGAATTTTGCACTTAATTAGATTTTTTTAATTTGTTTTTATATATTAAACATACTTATAATAATATAAACAAGATTAGAAGTATATGGGTAAACCCATATAGAGACTACTTTGACATTTCTCGGAAAGTTGGCAACACTGTATTTTAATAATATTATAATTTATGTGGGCACTAGGAAAAACTTTTCTGAAAATTTGATCAAAATCGAATAAATGATGTAGCTACAATAAATTTTAGTAATTTTTTTCTCGGAAAGTTGGCAACTCTGTATTTTGTTAAAATTACATAAATTATATGAATACTAGGAGAATCTTTTGTGAAAATTTGAGTAAAATCGGTTAAATAACATAGCCATAATAAATTTTTTAAAACTTTAGTAATTTTTTTCTCGGAAAGTTGGCAACACTGGATATTAATAAAATTATATAATTAATGGGAGCACTAGGGAAATGTTTTCTGAAAATTTGAACAAAATCGGATAAATAACGTAGCCAATATGAATTTTTAAAAACTTTAGTAATTTTTTTCTCGGAAAGTTGGCATTACTGGAAAAAAATAAAACCACATGACCATCTTGGGTACTAGACAAATTTATCCTGAAAATTTCATTAAAATCGGTTGAACCGTCTAGGAGGAGTTGCGGCCACAAAATTTTGACTTACGACCGAGCGAGTGAGCGAGCGAGCTGACGACGCACACACATACACCCACATAAACTAAGTTCAGATTCGTCATCTAGAGGCTATATGAAGGATTTCTATACAATTTTTTTTTTTTTTTGAAAATGTTACAGACACCGTACCAAACGCTATACTACTTTTCCTTGCAGTCAAAGTAGTAAAAAAGTATGCGAAAATGTAAACAAAACTAAATATATATTTTTGTGTATAATATTTATTATAAATATGAAATAATAAAAATAAACATTAATATTATTAAAAAATATTGAAAAATAATAAAAGTTTTAATAATAGTTATTTATGTAATAAGTGTGTAAAGGTGGGTTTTATGATATTTGTTTACTTACAAGTTGTATACAAAATTTTATCTACGCCCTCAAATTACACTAAAAAAAATTTTTTTTTTGTGAATATGTTAAGTTTTCTGAATAAATGTAATTTACAATAACATACAAATGTTACTTACGATTATTAATCATTATTATTAATTGTTAAATTTACTGTGAAGTCTATTATTATTATTTTAATTAATTTGTTTACAAAAAATATCAACAAATAAGCAAACAGTAAAAATACAGCTCTGGTTTATTATTTACAGGTTATGGCAAAATGCGGCCATGTTGTTGTAATAGCGACAAAAGTGTAACGAGAATAACTATGAACAATGTTGTTGTCAAATAATTACTACATTTTAATATAATTTTTATTATTATATTTTTTTCACTTAAGAATTATATAGAATTATTATTTTTACTCTAATACGTCTTTTCTTCAAAGAGATCAATGTTACACAATTATAATAAAATAATAAATCTGATCTGATTTTTACAGCATCACTGACATTGGCAACATTGATAACTTTACACTTTGCATTATAACATCGTTTGGTAAAAGTTAATTATTCACATTGTTTATAGTGTGTAAAAATGTAATCTTTAGCTTTTAAAGTATTAAAATATAATTTCTAGGTACTTCGGTTATCAGTCGGAAAATCGTTATCTGGTTTGTAAACTTTGGAATTCATAGATAAAATATAGAAAAATTAGGATATAAATGAAAAAAAAAATAACTAATTTGTTTTTTAGAGACTAGTTTTGAATTTGTAATTTTATTTTTTAGATCTCAATATCCGTATCTTCAACAAAAGGATTTAAACATATTGAAATAGATTAAAATTATTTTGTAAATTGATGATTTCTAAGTTGTGAATTTTAATATCGCAAATGTTTTTAAATTTAAATATTGTTAAATAATTAGAGCAGATTTAAAAAAAATATATATAATAAAATTAAATCCGAAATTTTACAACATAAGCACAAAAGCAGTCATATAAATGCTCTTAACTTTTTCACAGAGCAGGACAAATGACATCAATTTAAAACCGGCTCTCACAGTAATACATTCGTTATTAAATTTATCTTAAAGAAATTACATAATCTATATTGCTGTCTGTAGGTACAGCTTACGGATAAACTGTCTGAAATTCTCGCAACAAATTTTGACTTTCATTTTAAATCCTGCGAAGCTTTAATGCTTACTGAAAATGCCCGATTTATTCGTAAGATTTTGCGTTAGCCTCGTATACAGAAGAAGTTTACTTGTGCTGAGAGTACCGCATGTGACTATAATCTAGCATGAAGTTAGAGGGAAATGGGTGTATGTTATGGGATGAGAGTTGCATGCAAATCTATTTTTGAATACTCACGTACATTTTGAACGATAGCAGCATCGTATGCAACCAGCCAAGATTCTTGGATTGCACAGAAAACGCGTATTTGTATCAATACATGTTTGAGTTGAATGCGACATTGTAAGTACCGTGATTTCACAAAAAGAGTCAAAGTCATAAGTAACTTGCAATATTGCATTGTATCCTTTAACTATAGTAAAACAAGTAAAAAAATTTTATACATACATATACAATTACGCCATATACCCGAAAGGGTGTGGCACAAACTCTTTTTAATTTCCCAAAATTAGTTTTCTCATACATTCCTATCTAAACACGCAGCTCTAGCTTCATTCACATTTATGATGCCTCTCATACGCGCACTTCTATTTCTACTACTTGGAAACTTTCGCTCACGCAAAACACACTCAATCATACCACTCATCGGACATTCACGCAAACGTATACGTTCAAAATTATTTATATATTCTTTTAACTAAACGTTCATTGGACATAACTGTAGTTTTTATAAAAATATTTTTTATTTTTATTTTTAATATTAAATTAATAAATGCAATTTGTTTAATTAAAACAAATTAATGTTGATATTATTTAATTCAACTGGGATTTTGCGAAGACAAAAACACAGTAATAAATCATCATCTATCAAATACAATTCCTAAAGGAAAAAAGTATTTAATATTTGTCTATTTATATAATTTTACATTTTATAATATTTATAAATACATATAGGAATTTGCAGTGCAATTATAGAAAACATTTTAAGATGTAATAAAATTTATTTTAAGAATTTTAAAATTGATTTTTCTTTCATGAATTGAACTTTTGAATATGGTAATAATTTATCTTTAATTTATTTGGTACTAATTTATAAAAAAAGTTTTCTAATTTATTCAACGAAAAAAACTCGAATTTTTCTTTGATGTTGATGTTGGTTTTTAATGTTTTTAATTAACTACTAAATTACTGTAATTAAAAAACTAATTTATTTCACAACTCGAATAATTAGTTGCCAAAAATAAATCCACAAATTTTAACTTTATATTTTAACTAAATTTTAGGTTTTAAATATAAAGATTTTTATTTTGTTGTTTAACTATGTAAACAGTAATTAAATTATTAAAACATGGGATTTACTGGATTAGATTTAGATTAATATATATATATATATATATATATATATATATATATATATATATACCTATATTCTAAAACTTATTTTTGAAGCTTTTTTTGCTTAAAATAATTAAGGTAGCTGAAAATTAAAAAGGTATGACTTTACTTGTTAAAGTTTTATGACCGATGCCCGTTGTAATAAATCATTGTTAATTTAATCATTGAGTTAACTAAGTAACCAGATTTTCAACTGTTTTCGAATCGATTCGTTGATTGATCAATTGACAAGTTAACAAATAGCTTAACTTACAAAGTATTTAATAATGCTTTGTCCGGTTTGAAACCACATTATAAATTTTATACAAATACACAAATTTTGAGAGAGATGTCACAGTTCATAACCTATGTTCAAAAAATAGTGTCGATTTGATTAAATTTCTGTTTGGCATGCAATTTTGGTTTTAACAAAAAAACTTGTGAAGAATAATTCTGATAATAATATCTTCTATGATTTCCGCTCTTACTTGCTGAAACTTTAAATTCATTTTGGCATGTAAGTAATAATTACTCGGTTTTTTGTTTCAAAAAATTATTTATTTTGGTGACTATAGTTTCGCTATACAATAGCATCGTTAGACCAATAGTAACTTAAATTATGATATTCATAACATTTATATATTGTTACAGACAGAGTTATAAATACTACCCCACCCAACAACAACCATCTGTAACAATATAATAGTTTAAGTTACTATTGATCTGATTGAAACAAAAAAAAAAAAATTTTTTTGAAACAAAAACGCGAGTAATTATTACTTACATACCATAACTGATAATTTCAGAAAATAATAATTAATCTTAAAATATAACAACTTAAAACATAGCACAAATTTGCGTTAGAAGAACATAAGAACGAAACAAACGCATTACAATTGTGCATTAAAATATTGAACTGTACTTTCTTAACTCAGTTACTTGCATATTATACAATAAATTATGAAACGCACCTAACTGGGAAGTGTTGAATTCTGCTGAAAGCTCAGAACCACTTGATAGGATCACGCGCTAAAATTATTTGCTCTCGACACGTTAGATGGGGATATTCTCCATTACGTTTCATACCTAGTTCATAACGAAACTGATATACAGACAAACGCTTTTAGCTACTAACCACGTCAATATATTCGCTTTAAACAGCTACATAATTTACATTATAAAGTAGATTTTTATTAGATGTTCGCTTCTAACCATAAAACATTTATTCCTTTAATGATATTATTGATTCGTATTTCTAGATCGATTATAAGCTTATTGTTAGTTTTAAACTAAACAAAATATGAATGTCCATTATAATAGAATTTTTCTATTTCTGTTGATTTATATGATATTTTTTTAAACTAACATATTTAAAAAATAGTTTTTAATTATTTTCTTTTTTGTATATTATGCAATTTATACTGGTATATTAGCACATATTTTTTATACATTTTATACCTTTTAAGAAATTGAAGTATGTATTTATATAGATATATTATACGTCCAAACTATCAAAATTTACACAAATTAAAAAAAAAAATAAAATAATTTTGAGAAACTTATAAGCTAGGTGATATATGTAATTTATTATCCAAAATTTTCTTTAAAATATTGTAGAGAGGGTCCAGAGTACATTTGGTCAATTCTAGGTTTATTCGATTAACTCTTGATACATAACATGTAACTGCAAAGTGCATAAAACAACAAACATTGACGGTAGCAGTAAACAGTAAACTCAAAAGTGTAAATCGAACGGGGCTATTGACAAATAAAAGAAGTGATTTTTTGTTTAAATTTATAAATATTAGAATTTAAATTACACTGGTAATTTATTTTTCGAAATAGTATTTAAAATTAATATACATACTCATTTAAAATTAAGTAATAATAAATTTAAAATTTGTATTGAAATTCAGATTTCTTAATAAAAAATTTATTACATTATTGTACACAAATATACCTATGTTTTTAATATCAAAGATTACATATTGGTTTATTTAAAATTTATTTTTTTAATATAATAAAAAATAAAAACAGAATAAATTACTTCAGTAATAAATTGAACTTTATAAATAATTGACAGAATTTTATTCTTTATTAATAAAAAAAATTTTTTATTATTTCACAAAGTATGAGTACGTCTGTTTTTAATCTTGTTAGATAAACGACATCTGAAATATAATAAAATTTTCGTTAAAAATAATTGAGCACTTTTGAATTTATTGCTAACGACAAGTTCAATTCACTTCAATTGTATTCATTAATTGAAATAAAAATTGAAGCATCAATAAATATGATATTCGTTTTAAAAACTTACACTAGAAAATATTTAAATTTTTGAATAATGATACAATAACTACATTTACATTGTCAATTATTTTTTTGTTTATTTTTAATTGATTTCTAATCAATAACTCAATATGGGACAGTAGAGTGAAAACAATAAAACGTTTTATTTTTACAAATTTTATAAGTAAGAAGAAATATATAAAAATTAAATGTACACTTTTTATTTTGCATGACAAGAAACTATATTTTATAAACTTATAAAATTTTATAATATAGTAAAAATAGAATATCAAGTTGTGCTTTTACAACTTTTATATTACGAACTTTTTACTGTAACACGTTAAGAAAAATATTATAATTTTATAAAGATTTTTACTATTTATTATTATAGTATAAAGAAAATGCTGTTAGATTCTAAAATATGAAAATAATTTACATATTTTGTTATGTATGTTACGGTTAATTTGAATAAATTGTAAATATAAATAAATAATATTATAGTTTGATCATTGCCGTAATAAACGTATAAAAAGTGAAAATGATGGCATTAGAAAATTTTTAATTTGAATTGTAAATTATCGGTAAATGTAAATAGCAAACAAGCGATTTAAATTTGTTTGGTATTATGTTGCAACTACATCACTTGTGGTAGTATTATTTCGAAATAGCGGCAACACTCTTTTTCATTTCACCCGCAAAATTTATTTAACGAATTTATCAGTTTGATCGATGCTTCGTATAGACTCCAAAATGCTTTTAAGTTTTCATGATCAAAATTTATTTCGATTTTATGGAAATCTTCAATAAGTAAATAACACACATTTACCCCTTTGTTGATCGCATTTGATTAACCTGTACAGTTTCAATTGGACAAAATATAGTCGAAAATTTAAAAATGCAAGACTGTTGTGAAAAAAAGTTTTAGGATTAAGTTGTGTTTTATTTTATATTAAAATTTGACGTTTCCATATACTGCACGTATATCATTATTAAGAAAAATATATACAAATGACATAAAAATTAATAAAAAAAATTTTACTATAAGATTTTTAAAAATTAGTAAATTTCGCTTCTTTTAATTATGGATTAAAACAAGTCGTTTAAAGTGATACATTCGAAAAAGTCATTTAAAGTATTACATTCAAAAAAGTTGTTTCTAATATTGGCTTTACATGAAACATTTTTTGTACAAAATATATATATAGGTATACGTTCGTATTTCTACCGCTTTTGTTTATGAAAAAGTGCTTTTATTTTTTGCTCTAAAATAAGTTTTTACTTTTACCTCTTACCAAATATGAATGGTATTTCTATTTTTCATATATTTTTTATATTTGATATTATGAAATTTACATAAACTAATTAAAATTGCTTAATAAGTAATTTCAAGTAAACGTCAAAAGTAATTTTGATAAAAATAACTTTTAAAAGTGAGGTGAGAATACGGGCCATAGTTTTCTGTACAAACACATTTACTATATAAGAAATTTATAACAAATGAGTGTATCTATTGTATTTTTCACATAAAATAACAGAAATTTTGTCCAACTCAAGTGTTCAATTATAAAACAAATAAACAATATGCTAAAGTGAATATTACCCTTCTGATTAACATTCTCGCAAAAACCGATTCCATTATTTTTTCCCTGCAGAGATCAAAACAAAAGCGATATATCTACTAATTATTCTGTAGGTATCGCATAAATTATCGATAATTTGCAATTATAATTGGCGAGAAAGAGATGGCAATACGTTATTTGTCATATGTAAATTGATTTACGAAATGAGAATGGCATTTTTCTGCGGTTTCATTCATATTTATCAAAGCTTTTTTTTGATTTTTTTTTGTAATGAAAATTTATATACGCCTCAGTAATTCTTTTTTATTACCGGTTATTTGCATTAGGATATATTATAGTCTTTTTTATTTTAGAAAATATTTATATCAAGGCTGGAAACCGAAATTAATTCCGGGTTAAAAGTTAACCAATTATAAACACGATTTTCCTTAAACCGGTTTTTGAAATTTGAGCTAAAATAATGGTTATAACCGGGTTTTAATATGGTTATCCAGAAAAATTTAAAACTAGCTTTTCTTATTTAAATTAGAACTTTATGCCTTATATAATATTTTAAATTTAAAAATATAAATGTTGGAAGTAATTCATGTTGAAAATATGTTTCATTATATTACACGTCATGCTGCGTAAAAAATTGCAAAAAATGGTTACTAACTTGCGTGCTATTATTCTAAAAGATTTATAAAGGAAATAGTATTCTAGAAAAAAATTAACGCTGTTGTTATATTAACATATAAATTATGAAGTAGTTATACATGAAAAATTTCTGTACTTAAAAAGTGAAATGAGAAATTAAAAATATTGAAATATAAATATAATCTAATACACAAATAAATAATAAAATTAAAAGTGTTTGACCCTAATGGCAGATACTACAAGTTCAGTTTTAAAATCGATTTTAATTAATATGGGTTTTAAAACAATGCAAACAAATAAATGAAAATACCCGAAAATCGAACTTGTAGTAACAGTCAATGTGTGCAAACTATTTTAAAAGTTTTGAAATTTTCTGCTACATTGTATGAATATGCTGCTTAACTATATGTATTTTCTATGTTTTTTAAAGTTAGTTTTTGTGTATTTTTTGTTTTAATTAAAAAACTCAGTAAATTAATCTGAAAAACCTTTTCTCTATATGAAATGTTACTTTACATTAAAACAAAACAAAAATAATGGCTATTTTAAATAGGTTAAACTTTGTAAAAACCAAATTATAAAAACCTAAAAACTACGAAACATCAACAAACGGGAAAATAAACAAAATGTGTTTCATCGCTAGTTAATCTAAAAAACAAAACAGAAACCAAATTGTCATCTACAAAATGAAATGCAAACATTATCGTTTTATGATCACAAACATATATAACAAACAGCCATATCCAAGTTCCGGCCAGAATATCAAATAACCCTTTTTAACCTAAAGATGTTGCCATCGAAAGTTAATCGAGTTAATACAATGGTAAATATTAACGTTTGATAGATATGGATAAGGTTATCGTTTGATATGTCATCATGTTACTTTATTTGAAAAGTGGCTAGTATTTTTCTAGTAATGTGTGTTAGAATTTCATGTTTTTATACTGCGTTTATATTACCAAACACAAATAATTCGCTAGATATTAAGTAAAGTGCAAAATAGATAGAATTAGAAAACTAATTAATTCAGACAGTTAGCTAAGCCACACACCAGAGAAACTAGAAACGTGAAACATGAAATATGAAATACGAAAGTGAAAATATGAAACACGAAATATGAAACTTTTTGTACAGTGATATACAAATTGAAGAAACAAAAAATACAATAGTAGAGCACTTAAATTGAACACTCTGTACACTACAAACATGAAGAAGAAACTAATAGTGTAAATTTAAAAACAGGTAGTTTAAAAATATTCGACATATTCTTGGGGGCACGTGAGATATTTCTTGCTTAACTTAGATTATTGATTAAGTGTCTTAAAATTGTTGATTGAAGACGTGTATATAAATTTATGCGTACACTTAACGAAAATTGTATAACCTTTCTCATATTTATGCCATAAACAACAGTAATTTTGACTGACTTAAAGCAGATGGAAAGGTCAATTCTTTACAAGTTACAGACAGTAAATTTGATTTTAAAAAACTAAATAAATAATATATTTTATTCAAATATTTAGAGCGTTTTTCTAGTAAATAACAACATAAAAAACATGTACAGAAAAATAAAGTGCGACTCTCATATTTTGGTTTTCAGATATGGTAGGAAAATAAAATTATATTGGAGAGAATTTTTCATATGGCTGGGATTCTTTTATGCATGTTTGTTATTTAAATTTTTGTTGTGACGCAAACTTTTATTGAACTTCTAGAAAATTATATTTTTAGAAATTTTAATAAATATATTTTATGCCGCTCTTTTTTTATTTAATATAATCACATTTTTTAAAATTATAATTTTGTTTTTACATAAAATATAATAATGTAAAATTAATAAGACAAACTTGATGAATTATGGTAAAAATTAATTAATTAAATATATTCAACATATTGTAATATATTTTTTTAAATATTGTAAACAAAACAGAGTTAAAAAATGTAGCAGCGACTCCACCAAAAATGCTTGTAATAAACTAATAATCAAATATTTTAATTGCACCAGTTGTAGTTTTTTTTTACAATATTATTTTGTTGTTCTTTTTTAATGTTATATAAAAAGTAATAATTTAGCAACGTATATAAATAGTAATAGTAAAGCATGTAAGTTGTTTTAAGTCAGAAATGGTATAGCTAATGATCTTGATTTTTTTAAGTAAATTTTTTTTATATTGATGTTTCATATCAATAAATACTGTAATAAATAATAAATTATTACAGATTTTATTAGTATTTTGTATTAAGTATTATTTAAGTTTTATAATTTTTATTACATATAATTTATTTTATCTGCCTCTAAAGTTTAGACGCTATAGCCACTGAAAAATCGACGTTTACCGAACGATGTTATAATACGTTGCATAAAGTAACTGGCGTTGTCAATGTCACTGATGCTGTTGAAATCAAATCAGGTTTATTATTAATTGTGTGTTAATATTTATCTTTTTGAAGACGAAACGTATAATAATAATAATAATAATTCTATATTATTCTTAAGTGCAGGAAATATAATAATGAGAATTAGATAATTATTTGACAATTATTAATATTTTTCTTCGTTATTTAACGTTATTCATTTTTTGGCTATAACTACAACATGGCCGCACTTCGTTGTAACCTGTAAATAGAGAATAAGAATTGTATTTTTTTGGTTTGTTATTTGTTGATATTTTTTATAAACAAATTAATTAAAATAATGAAATAAGCTTTTTCATAAATTTAACTATTAATAAAATTAGCTTTTTTTATGTTATAGTAACTTACAATTGTTCAGAAAACTTAGCATATTTATAAAAACAGTTTTGTTTGTTTACGTAATTTGGGGCCGTGTAGGAGAGGTATTATGAATGTGGATGAAGCTAGAGTTGCTTGTCTGGATATGAATGTTCGGAGAAAATTAATTTCAGCATTTTGGAAAGAGTTTAAGCCACACCCTTTTGGGTACATGGCGTGATTGTATATGTATGTATAAATTACATTGCATAAAAATATTATTTTTAGTTGTTTTATTTTATCTATCTCGTATTAACTTATTATATTAGAACAAAAACAATCAAATATTTCTATAATTTTTAAACTCACTACCAATTATTACCAAATATTTTAGATACTTACTGAATAATAATTTTAGACGAATTTTTAAACCATGTATTAAACTAGCTTTTCAGATTATACATTTAAAGCTGGTATTTTGAATTTCGGTTAAAAATTATTCGGTAGTTGGTTAAATTAAATACTTGATTAAAATGACACTTTTTTTGTATTTTGTGTACTAGTACATTAGCAAGTGGTTACATCTATATGTATTCTATCTATCAAATTTAACTAGAAATTTAAAACCTGCTTAATTTGAAAGCTCGGTTAGTTATTCATGCACTTAACCAGAACACAAAATAACGACTCTTAAGAAGTTGTTTTTCTTTAACGCATCATCTAATTTTGTTGATTTGATTTTTATTTATATTTTATTAACACATAATAAAATCAATTTCTATTAATAATATATAGAATATTTAATAACACATAAAATATTTTTTGATGTATTTCTTTTGTGAAAAACTTAACTAAAATATTGAGAACAAAACTTTTGTCGCTACCTTTTAATTAACGGCAAAACTAATATGTTAGTATAATATAATTAAATAATTATGAAGAAGTTTTTTGTTATATATAGAAATCATAACTTTGAAAATACATTCAGAATTAGATGGTTGATTTCGATGTAGTACGATATAAAAATATTAGCGAATTTTTAAAATTAAAATATTTATTGTTAATTATTATAATTTAATTTAATTATATAATTTTTTAAATAAATACATATTGATTAGAATTTTTCAATATTAAAAATGATTGACGAAAAACAGGTAAATACATGTGCAATATAAAAAAAAATGTTTCTTTGTGAAATAAAATATTTTCAGCTTACAGCAAAAAAACTAACATTGGAAATTTTAAAGGATATGTCATACATTGGCTGTAATCCAAAAACTCGTACAAATTTTACAAATGCTGTTGGATATTTTCTTGCAACAATAGTTTTTATTTTTGCTATGTCAATTGTTTTAAAGTTTATTTTTACAACAAATAATTCACTTAGTGATAATATGGAAGATATTGTCATATTTTGTATTTGGATTCAGGTAATTGTTTTGTTGATAAAATATTACGCAATTTTAGTTTCACTGTTTAACCATTCAGTACTGAAAACAGAAAAAGAAAAAGTTAATCTTGATAATGATACAGTCAATGATAAAGTCAATTTTAAACCGACAAAAAAAAGCATTATTTATTATTAAAAACAAATAATTTTGCCATTAATGATTTGAAATGTTAACAAATAGCATTGTTTTATTGAGTGTAATAATAGTTATGTCAGTAGCATTTGAATCAGTATAATTTGGTTTTTGAAAAATATTATTACAGAACTTTTTGATGCTTGCTTAAAAACCAAAAATGCGCTAGCCGAAATTACTAATATCACTTTTGATATAAGGCAAGTTAAGTACTAATTTGAAAAACACAAATTCAGCTAAACTTTTTAAATTAAACTGTTTTATTAATTATATATTTAGGTGAGTAATATTATTGCTAAATAATGATTTAATTTTTAAAAGCACACATTTTTCAAATTTATAAGTTACAATTAAAAACATTTAAGACAATATTATTTCGTATTTTTTCTTTTCTGAATTAAGCGAATTAACCAAAATTATTTTTCATAATTTTTAAATTTGAATTATACCGGAACTAAAGTGATATTAGTTCTTTCGATTAGTATATCTAGTAATAATAATTTTAAAAAATCAAATAACTATAGAATTTTTCCCGTATGATGCAAACTTTTAGGTGGACACTCTATATGTATATACAATAGTACTATAATTTTAGGTTTGTGGAAAAATGTATTTTACAATTAAAGATGCAAAACTTTTGTCTGCTATGTTAGATTCAGTTTGGAATGAATTTTGGCTTACCGACGAATTCGAATCAAAATCGAGACAACATTTGCAATCAATATATAAAATAACTTATATAATTGGTAAAATATATCGAGTAGGTGTATGTATATGCGGTATTCTTTTTGCTATTCGACCAGTTATAAGGGGAAATCACACATTTGTGTCAGACATCTGGATTCCGTATAAAGAGTATTTAAAAATATCGCCATATTTTGAAATTGCACTCGCTTTTCAAGGACTAATGATGGTAATAACAATATACGGTTCAGTGATTCCAGTCGATAGATTATTCATAATTTTAACTTGTTGCGTTTGTATACAATTTAAAATGATTTGCATAAATTTATTGAAAGTTGGACCACAAAATAGTAACGAAGAAAATAATAAAATTATTAAAGTTAATGTTGCTCATCACCAAAAATTATTGAAGTAAGTTATTATCAATTTACGCAAGATTAACTTAAGAATTGCCGTCATAAAATCTTATAACCAAATATGAATGAGTCTAACGCAATCGATCAGTCGATTCCTAATCAATTTTCAGCCGTATTTCGGAATCGATTTGGATGTAGCTCGAATATTATTTTATTTTTGTTCTTTATACGTTGTGCTCATTGCGTTTATTTTTTAAACATAGAAAGTCAATCTAACAAAAAAAAATAACTATTAAATAATTTTTGTACATTTATTTGTTTTAATTTTATCTAGTAAATTTGTGTATTTTTGTAAGTAAAACTAGAGTTAAAAATACGAGTCCTGTATTATTTTATTTTTGAATAAAATAAACAAATACAGAGAAAAAATTGTTAAAGTTAAAAAAATTGTGTAGGAGCTAATAATAATAGGTTTCAAATAACAAGTGATACATTTCTTTTTCACATAATGCAGGAATTTTGACGAACACTGTACTATTGAATTCTATTTAACAATTTTAGATTTCTGAAACAATTTGAAAATATTTATTCGAAGTTATTTCTGCCCACTCTTAGTACAACATTTTTTGCTATTGTTTTATTCATGTATGGTTTTGTAATGGAATCTAATATGTAAGTAATACGTATGAAGATTAAGACATTTTCAACAAGTTGCCTCTAACTTTTATTTATTATATACAGAAATCTGAAACTTGGATTTGCATTCAATTATTTCTTTGCTTGGTTACAAATATTTACTTACTGTTTTGCCGGTCAGCTAATTCAAAACGAGGTAAAGAAATTTAAATCTTAGATTGAACGCACACTGATAAGTTGCAAATACTATAAGGCATATTTTATCACAAAGTATATTCATAAAAAAATTTCAATTTAACATAATAAAAAATCATTCAGAACTCATTGTATTAAATTAAAACGGTTATAGGTTATAGTTTTGTATTAATAAATATTAATACAGAACTACAATCTAAAGCCTTTTAATTTTTACTTAATATTTCTGTGTAATTAATAAATATTGCATTTTCAGGGATTTAAAGTAAGCATTGCTGCTTACAATTGCAAATGGTATGAGATAGAAAATCATTACACGAAAAAAAGTTTAATTAAAATAATAATGCTTTCTCAACAAGATCTTGAAGTTACAATTGCAAGCGTACTAGGTTTAAGCATGCTTAGTTTTGCAAATGTAAGAATTTTTAAACTTCGAATTAAATTGGTTAAATCAATAATTTTTTCAACTTTTGCAGGTTAATCGAGCATCTTTTTCATTCATGATGTTCTTACTTAATACTAGATCTACTGCCGTAGATAACATGTATTTAGATAACTAATATTTAGATAATAATTTGGATTTCAATTTGAATTCTTACACGCTGCATATTATTGATAAAAAAGTAAAATATTCTAGTTTGTAATGTGTCACATTTAAATTATCTTGCATTCCTAAACTATAAAACAACTTAGCAATTTTGTATTATTGTCACCACAGATTTTCATTGTAATCAGTTTTATATTGTTATAATTGAAATTTGATTGTTTTTTTTTGTCACAATTAAATATTTACTAAAATAGGGATTTCACGACACGAAAATGAAGTTTTTCAATTTTACAATTTTACATTCAATTACATTCAATCTGGTAAAATTTAGAAAAGATGTCATAAATAAAAAAAATAATGAATAATAAGGAAATAGATTAAAATAGCAAATAAAATAAGTTTTAAAACAAATTAATCATTGTTTCGCGTACATTTCCATTTCTCATTCTATTGATACATTACACTACCATTCACATGCAGGCCCAAATTCCTTGCATATTCAACCAAACAATTTATTCAAGCAACCCCCGAAAAAACCCTTATAACCATTTTGCGTCCCGAATTCAACCAAAAGAACGAACAAATTTGTCCGGACCTTTTCATTCAATGCGTCGAATAATTGGTCCACTGATCCCCCGGATTCCACATCGTCCCGCCAATATACAAAGCGAAATATCCCGAGAGCGACGAACAAAACTCGTATACCCGATGTTGTCCCTGCTAATGCTCGCCGTTGACTGCTGATTAAACGTGCGGTTAGCGCTCCCTCACCACCACTGAATTTTGTTTTTCGCTGGCAAATGGTTGGTCAGTTTTGTCTCGTCACTCAATCGATCTAGGACACTGGCTAGCTTAGAAATTGTTCCTCGTGACGATGTTAGACGCTACTTGGAATTTCCGTTCCTTTAATTACGCCGGATGTTTTACTTCGTACGGCTAAACGGTGCCATTTCCGTTTTGCGACACTACTGGAATTGCTCATAAATTAAACACTGGATGCAGTGTGTTTTGTTTGCCGTTTATGACAAGCTAATCGAGGAAATGGTAAATAAATAAATATACAATAAGAAGCCTTTCATTTATTTAACTTTTATAGCTTTTAAATGCAAACAACATTTATAATTAATTATTTTATATATTATATTTATATTTCAACTCAAGTATTATTATATTTATATCGTTACAGAATACTATAGTTTACTACAGTGTTCGCCAAAAAGTCTGCGGTCATGGGAAAAAAATATTTGTTTTTTGAAAATTTTTATTACTTGACTTTTTGCATTAAATGCATTAAATCAGAAATTCTGATAACAATTCCGGTATTGGTGAAAGTATACAATAATAAAAAAAAAATAAGTTATATTTTGGAATTATATTTTAAGCTTCTATATAAAAATTTTATTATCACAACCGATTTAAATAAATAATTTATATATATATATATATATATATATATATATATAAATGTTTCAAATTTGTAACGAAAAAAATATCTATCAATCTATCCATCTTTTGTATCATTTTTTTTACATATGATGCAGACTTTTTTGGCATACATTGTATATTTTAAAACAAATACTTTTTTTTCAGTTTTATTAAACATATTTTTATGATAATTAAAAAAACATAAATATATCAATAGATTATTTCCAAAATTATTGTTCAAATAAAATATGGTTTTATTATGGTGAACAATTGCTTTAAAATGTTCGCACGTTTTTCGTTATTGGCAAAGTTCATAATTAACCAACCTATCCCAAAGTTTTTAAGTACTTAAGACTTGGAAGGTCACATAAGTACTTACCACTTTTTTTTCCGATTCGCAATATAAATACGTAAACGCTTAACAGTTGTTTTTGTTTGTCTGATCCGTTTTTTTTTTTGTTGTATTTTTTATTTTATTTTTATATCTAAAAAGTTTTCCTTCTGTTTTATTATTCCGCAAAGTTAACTTGTAATAACAATCGGCCATAGCCTACTAAATTGTCATCGTGGGAGTTCAGTTTTTTTGTACTTTTTATAGTATTGTATTTCATGATCAACTATTTATTTTTTGGTATTTATCCCAATTGTTTAGTGTGAAAGTCTTTTATTGTTATAACTTTTTCATGAGTTGATAATATAAAATTTAATTTTACATTGTATCTCTCAATTTTACTGTTTTGAATAAATGTTACATTTTTACGCATATTTATATCACTATTTTAAATATACCGTAACATTTAAAAAAAAATATAGGTTACTAGATAATTTAAAATGCTAGTATTAAACTTGTAGTAGTAAACTTAAGAAACATTACTCTAAAATATATTTTTTATTTTTTATTTAGGTGAATAATAATATCAATAATATAGCAATATTATCAAAATGAAAAACTTACTTGTTAATTGACAATTTATAAATAAAGTTTTTGTAAAGATAGTTTTTTTTTTACGAAATTACTTACAATTTTATGTATGCTTCACAATCTGCTTATTGTTAGATGCGATAGTGTATTCAAGTATATCTAGAGAAAGCATAGAAATGCTTTTAAAACTAAATAAATTTTCTTTGCACAAACATTATTTGCATCTTTCAAAGTTGAAAGTGCAAATAATAATTATTATTGTGTATTCTCAGGTGTAAAGTGAAATATTATCTGCACTTTTATTGTTGAATATTGTATGAAATTCATATAGTTTGTCTAGTAGAATATAATATATAATAGTTCTGATCTTTTTGCATTATTTATTTACATTACGTTTATAGTTTCTATAATTATTATTCTTTTGTATTTTAATTTTATTTTATATTTATTTTATGACTCAATAATTAATTCAGTATACAAATAATTTAATAAGTAATATAAATTTATGCAGAGTTAAAATTTTAAATAAATAGTTGATATAGTAGAATTAGCGATGGGCATTTACAGGTAAAAAGGTATTTTTTCAGTTTACGTTTAAAAAATGTGTAAAAAATTTGAAAAACGTGAATAATATAAAATTAGAGTTTTTATTACGCCACAAGGTAGCTTTTAATTTGTATTTTCAAACTTCTTTATACGCTTGAAGACAATAACATTACTTTATGTTTTATTTACGGATTACAAAAACTGTTTAAAATGAATATTATTTTGAAAATAATCCAAAAATAATAACGAAATTTAAATATTATTTACACCTTTTTCATTTACTTAATCTCATAAAAATCACTCTTTTATTCAAATCCTTTCACAATCCTTATTCCATATCCGATTTCAAACTCATTTAACGCAAGGAACCAAACAGCGTTATTATTAATATCCGGGTGTAAAATCTGGAAAGAAACTCGACCGGTTAAACCGCAGCCTCACCACACACCATACCGTACCGTGACTTACTTAACGCCCAAAGGCAGTGAACAGCCACCACGTCAGTCCTTGCTAAAGAAGCGATTGAACCCACTCCCGGATGGTACGGTGTTAATCACATTGGACACGAACACGGCTCCGCCACAACTTCGGAAAATCGAAAATGTCATATCGTCAGACCGATGTTGAGCTTTGGTTAGTGGGTGAATTCAGGTTGGGTACAAATACCCTTGGGATGAAAATAATTGCTGCTGTGTATGTGTAATTTTCGAACTTATGTTGCTAGTTGAGGTTAATTTAAAATCGATGCGATGTTAAACAGTTTCGTAAAGAGATTAGTTTGACTAAAGTACCTGTAGAAGATTTTTTTCTTAATTTCGATAATAAAGTTATTATTATTAGAACTTTTGGCATGTCATTTGTATCAGTTTTCTTGATGAAGACGGACGTTGAATTTGTCGAAACATAGATTATAAAACTAATTTAAATTTTCGTTATATTTATTTTTCTTAAAATAGAATGTTCCTGTTTACTACGCGTAACCTTCTTTAGGAAAATAACTTATAGTATTATTGTTAATTAGTTATTTGTTTCTGAGTTACGTTTGTTTATTTATTTGTTAATTGGATTTTCGTTTTCTTGAAGAAGATTTACGCGTAGTAAACCAAAACGTTGTGTTTCAATAAAAATAAATAGAACTAGATTTTAAAGAATTTTTTATTTATTATAATGACTATTGAAATTTTCTTTTAGTTTATAAATATATGAATATGTTATTGATAAAGAGAAGTTAATTTAAAATGCAATTTTGTCAGTTAAATACAACAAAAACAAACAGATATTTTGTTTAGAAACAAAAATCAACTACATTTGTGTATATTATTTACAACAAGCAATAAAACATAAAATTCATATTTGCATTCTTGTCATATTTCCGTAATCTGTAACAAAAACAATTAAAAAAAAACAAAATTAAAATACAACATTGTAGCACCGGAACATTCACAACCGGAAATGTATTTTCAATTGCAATTTCATCATCAACGCACACTGTGATTATTAGCGACAATTTTGCAACAATTTTTGTTACACCGACAAAAAAAATGTAGAATTTAATAGAATTTAATACTCTTGACTTTTCATAGTAATTGTTGATTTGAATTTAGCTGGAAAAAAAAAAATTCGAAATGGAAATCGAATAAAAATGCGTTTTTATTACTCGGTGGAATTGCCGTCATAAACAGCCTATTAAATTTCGCTTCTAAACGATGCTGAATGAAATATTTTATTGCTTACAAGCACTTTTTCTACTTTACGTTAAATTCAATTTTTGGAAATCAATTTATAGATTGATTAGTAATTCTATTGGGATTGTTGAGAAATGTCGATAGTCAAAATTTATTTATTCTTTATTCTTACCAAGATTGATTGATTGATTGTTAATAATGATTTTTCAATATAATTTATGTAATTTTGTATTATACATAGAAACAAATTGGTAATTACGCTGAAATTTAATACAGTAATGTTTGATTTCATGAACAACAAAGTAAAACTAGGGTATTTAATTCGTTTATTTGCTATAGTAATTGTACTATAAACGCTTATTAAATTTACTAGATGAACAAATTAACTGAGTACAAATGCCATAGTAATAAATTTTTATTTTAGTATTAGTATATGTTTATTTTGAATTAGAAATAAAAACGATGGTTTTAAAGTAATTTTTTTAATGTATCTATTCCATTAGTAAATTTTTAAATCGATTGTGTGAAAAACAGTATACGATAGATAATTGTATAGTTTTAATAACAAAATTTCGGAAAATAAAAGCTCGATTTTATTAGGCTTTTTCAAATTTTTTCCCGATTTAGTTAAAATGCATTTAAAACTCTTAAACATTTTGTCAAAAAATATTTATATGATTTTGTGTAAAAACTCACCAACGTAAATAACTAAAAAAAAGGAAAATAAACAAATTTTTATTTTTCTATTAAAGAACCTGTTGCTGTCTGTCGCATTAATAACACGCTTGTAAATATCTGGCACAATAAAAAAAGTTACAAAAATACTACACCTAAAAATTTATCGATACTCTCTCTTCTTGGGAAGTAAAACGTCTCTGAATTTCAAGCAACCATATACAAAGTTGGTATAAAATTTCGTCTCGTCTGTCGTTCGTCTGTTTGACATTCCACTTGCATTTGCCAGTTCTATTGAAAAATTCCAGTTTTTTTCTCCGAGTTTCAGTTCCTTTCAATCCTTCTACCATCTTTTCTGTAAGATGTGACAATATTTGTGTTCTAAATTCGCCACCATTTATTCAATTTATATTGCTAACACGTTCGGGATGGTGTCGTAGGTTTTCGGTATTATAGGGATTTTATTTGGTGTAGTGGTAAGATTTATTGCAACCCAAAATTTTGTTTGTTTTTCTTTTTTTAATATTTGAGATGTTGAAAAATATACATGTAATCATAATTTATTTCTATGAAGTATTACATCTATTACGTATCATATCTAATTGTAAAAATAATAACAATTTAATTTTAAACACAAAAGCCTGGTTTCATAAACATCAAATTAAATTATAAATAAATTTAATAAATATGTAAATTTACTCTGTTGTTTCACAAAGAAACAATTACAATAAATAACTATTGCGAAATACTTTTAATATATACAGTAACAGTTTGAAATGAAAATTAAAAAAAAAACTGACAAATTAATAAAAATTTGGCAGAGACAATAACCACACAGGTTCTGACAATGAAAATTTGTTAGAAATAGATGAAATGCCGTTATTTGTTATGAATTTGATTACTTTTAAAGTAATATTTAGTTATGTGACTACGTAATTGGCAGTTACTATAGGAATAAACGTATTTGCTTTTCTAAAAAATTTACTGGGTTTATTATAAAAACCGG
This sequence comes from Clivina fossor, assembly GCA_963966155.1. Taxonomy (NCBI): domain Eukaryota; kingdom Metazoa; phylum Arthropoda; class Insecta; order Coleoptera; family Carabidae; genus Clivina; species Clivina fossor. The sequence continues at coordinate 6,234,129 of OZ014565.1, read as the reverse complement.
GCAAAAAGGACATAAATTATATTTAATATCTACACAATTAAAATTAATAATTTATTTTTAATTTAGTAATCTAAATTAACTCAACAATTGGTAGAAATAGTAAAATAAGAATAGAATTACCTACTTGTTTAACAATTATTTTATTTCTCTAGATAAACAAATCACATTAAAAACAAATTAATATCCGGTCAAACAAGACATAAATTATATTTAATATCTACACAAGTGAAATTAATAAACTATGTTTAAGTTAGTAACCTAAATTAACTCAACAATTAGTTGAGATAGTAAAATAAAAATAGAATTACTTGTTTAACAATTATTTTATTTCTCTCGATAATCACATCACATTAAAAACAAATTAATATTGATTGAAATGTATTAAAAAAATTTGTATTTTTAATAAATAATTATATTCCAGAAGAACATATTATAATATAATAATTATATCATAATAAAAAGTACTATTTTTATTTAAGCATGTATCAATGTTACCTATTCAGGAAAATTAGAACATAACTTTTTATATAAAACTTTATTGGGAATGGTATTAAAATTAAAGATTACTGACTGTGTCAATCATGTCAAAAACTAAAGCTCCTTAAAGATTGCACGTCACAATTTGAGTATAAAATTTGTTTTTTTTTTTTAAATTATGTAAATCTCACTTAATAAACTTTAGTCACGGTTACTAAACGCGTTATTGCACAAATTACGTGTCTATAGATTGCAAATTTATGTTTCTTAACAAAAAAAAAATTAGGTCAGTGTTTCATTTTAGTTAGCATTTAAGCAACCATTTAATTGATTTTAAGATAGTAAAAAATCTTTTAGAACTTATTATATTAAAATGAAAATGTTTCAGGATTTAATGCTGCATCAATTTTAATTAAAGGTCAACGTTTCGATGTACTCTAAGTACATTATCATCAGGAAAAATGATACAAATTATATATACAATATATAAACATAACATAAAAACAAATTACTAGGTAACAAAATAAGTAACTAGAATATAAAATTTATAAATTATTAATTAAAAGAAGACAAATTTTATTTAAATCATTGCCTTCACACTGATTGAAGTTATCTTTTTTTTTACAAATTTCTATTGCTTCTCTTATCAATCTACTGTTAATATTGGTTAAAATTTTATAATCTTCATGATCTAGTTACTGATTTTTTTACCTAATAACTTGTATCTATAATAGTATGTTCATTTACTGTAAAACTCATTTGTATCATTTACCTGATGAAAATGTAAATTGAGTTTGTCGTAATTAATAAATATTAATACAGAATTACAACTTGAAGCCGTTTTATTTTAATATAATGAGTTCTGAAAAAAACATTTTACAATTTTTTTTTTAATATGTTTATTGTCAGTATTCTGTGTTTTTTTTTTTAATTTCTTAACTTATTCTTAAATATGCAATAGACTTATATTCGAAAAATAAAACTTATAATAATAACACAAAGTGAACAATTTTCGGGTAGCTTTAGGTCTATATGACCCTTACTCCGGCACTGGATAAATTAAATTAAATAAAAAAATATATATTTACTGTACAGAAACGATTTCAGACTGTTTAGTGCTGCAGACAAACGAATCTCATCTCCGTCCTTTCATGGAAATGCAAAAGCAGACAGACGAAAAAACTGTTTCCATTTTAATTGAGTTGGGAAGGATGAGTTTGCGACTCTCGTGCACGGCTTTCGGTTAGATAATACACTTACCATGAAATCGTCGAGGAAATGCTCTCAGAATGTTGCAAATAATCGAAGGCAGCCGCAACAGGCTTAAGGTATTGGGTGCAGTGCTGTAGTTCAGACGGAAGGATCACTGACACGATGCCAACCATTGTATGAAATAAAAATAGCGACAAAATTTATTTCTATCTCATTCTGTTTGAACTAAAGATAAAACTAATCAGGTTTTCTCTAAATGAAATTTGAAGATTGTGAAAAATCTATAAAATTATAAATTACTTTACTTAAGTTTGGTTGTACAAAGCGTTGTTAAATCCTTTGTAAGTATTTTCAACTGACTAATCAATGAAACGGTTTGAAGACAGTTGACAATCTAGTTGCCTGGTTAACTAATTGATTAAGTTAATAATTTTTTGTGTAACCACATCTTACAGTTTATATGTATGTATTTTCAAGTATGCAAAGCAGAAGTTGCTCTAAATTTTGTATATGGAAAATAGGAAACTTTCATTTATTTTCTTGATAGTAGTTTGCCTACTTTATCGGTAACATTTTTCACAAAAGAATAAATTATGTTTTATTATCAGGCACAACATCCATCTTCAACTACTTTAGGTTTTCTCGGTTGTATAGCTTTCTTAATAAGAACATTATCATACATTTGGCTAAATTACATTTTCTAAATTACATAGTTTTTCATAAAATATTTATTTTTTATCATTGTCTGTTTGACCTTTATGGTATTCGATCAAATATGATATTTTGTATTATTTTCACTTATTTCTTAACATCTATAGTAGTACACTATTTCTTGTTTATTTATTATGTTTAAGTACGTACAATTTTTTTTTCATCTTGTTTCATTTACATAATTTTTTAAAAAATAGTACATTTACAAATTTTTCAGATTGAACTATATTGAATTGCAAATTTATATTTTAACATTCCGAAATTTTAATGTCTTACACAAATAGATTATGTACGTACAAAATGTATAAAGTTTCATAAAAAAGTTGAATTATAAAAAATGTACAGTTTTCATGAAAATAATTCTCTATTTGTAATTCAGTATATTATTATGAAAAATGTGTGTAATTTTTTTGTATTTTGTCTCAAAATGTGCATAACCAGAAAAAAGTATGAAGCTTGTATATGAAGTGTTAAGACCTAGAGTTGGCAACTTTACAGAATATAAATATGAAAAAAAAATATTTTTTTTTTTGTTTTTGATGATTGTATTGTTTTTTTTTGTTCTGAATCTAAGACGATGTAATTGAATGTGAAAAGAAAATAAATTAAAGAAAAAAGTAAAAAGGTTCCTTTCTTTTTATTCTTGAATTTTCAATTTGAGGTGGATTATTTGGAGATAATGGAAGCAAGTGATTGTTATGTATTATTAAATTAGATAAATTTTTTATTTAGAAATTGAAAAATATTATGTAGCTGATGATATAAAATGATTAATATTTTTAATACTAAATTTTTTTTTTTTGTAAATATGCAAAAATGCTTTTATGAATATTTTTATTTATAAAAATAATTCTACACGGTCATATACTATATTATTTTTACTTTATTTTTATTATGTCGTAAAAGGTAGCAAAGGGTCAAAGTTTCTTGATTGAAGTTAGCTGTTTTAAGCTTTGACAGTTAATCTTTGATGAAGGTCCACAAAGGAAGAACATTATTTACACAGTATTGTCACGTTCTCTTGTTTTTTCTGTGTGTTTCTTGTCGCATTTAACTTAATTTCAATGTGATGACTTGTCAATCTAATCTGTTGTAACAGCACGAAACAAACACGAATAAATGTTTTGTAAGAATTAATTTTAATTTTTTTTTAATAATATAATAATAATTAACCTAGTACATATCTATAAGAAGTTTCTTTTATATTATTATTTTTTAAATATAATAAAATAAACTATTTATTATGGTTCTTTCTATTTTTCATAAGGGTGGTGTATTGTATTTAAATTAAGTTATACTATTTTAGTATTTATAATTTCTTATTTTATTATACTCTTTTTTCTATTTCGTTCTACTTAGAAATATTTTTAATTTTATTAATTTTAAATACGCTAGTATTTTTATGAACAATGAAACAAAAACGTGTGGTCCTTGAAAAGCATAAAAAATTTATTCCTACTACAGTTTTTCAGCGCTCATTTATACCTTTAAAATCAGACAAATTATTATATGTTTAACAAAATATGTGTAGTCAACAGCAATAATTAATAAGTATATATGTGTGTTATTTCACATTATTCAGAAAAATATATAGAAAGAAACAATACTATATTATTATAAAATATTTTAGTAGTTTAACAGACAAATATATAAAATAATGTTGAGAATGATGTTTAGCAAGTAAGCTTAAAAATCTTTGTCTGTAGTTTTACGCAGTGAAAAAAATCTACTGCTATTTTTCACGTACACATTTTTTTCGAACAAAGAACGTTGAGAGAGGCCGGTTTTCAAGTCGTTCAACATAATGTAGATTCTATATATCTTTTGGAACACAGTGGTAGTGGCGTATCATACTGCTAAATCGAAAATGAAAATGATAGATGCATTATATATATAAGACATAACTTAACCTCTCTTTAGTTTTTATATTTTTCTTCTTCATATCTATAAATAATAAATAAGCGGGTTTTATGATGGATATTTTTTCTGGAAATAGATGTTTTTATAAATATACGTTTTATATATATTTATAAAAATATTTGTTATTTTAAATTTTATTTTTTGTATAATTGCTAACTTGTTATTATTTAAATTTTTGGAATATACAAAATTGAGCGATCAAATCCTCTCTTTGTATTTAAAAATAAAAATTTAAGTATTAATTGAATATATTGAACATAATAGATTTATTTTGTTTTAAATTGTAGCTTAGAGTGCAAGCACCAAAAAGTCCTGTAACATTAATTCAAAAAATAAATACTTTTTTCATATGACTTTTTGAAGGACACAGTAGTTAAAAATTATATATTTTTTTTAACTTGTAGTAATTAAAATGTTTAATAAATAATTTTGTTCCAAATATTAAATAATAAGGTATATCCGGAAATAGAAGAAAAAAATTTAAATACAGATTTTTATGTCGTGCTATTATTTTATGTAAAAAATCGATATACTTCAGCAAAAAAATCTTAAACGTAAAAAAAAATATTACAAATAAAGTGATATTTTTAAATATATACATTTCACAAAAAAAACACTGCTTATTAAATTTTCTACTTTTTGTAATTGGTTCTTTATATTCCGAACGTGTTATATTAAATATAAAATAAATACCTGACCTGGACTTGAACTCAAAACTTTTTGACTAAAAATTAAATCATTTTGGTTTTGCATTTAAATATAGCGAAATATATTTTTAAATTTAATATCATTAAATATTTGTAAATAAAATTAATACTCCTATTTAAAGTGTTACTAAATAGATTAAAGTTTTTAATTAAAATAAATTGTAATATTTTTTTTTGAGTAGTATAATGTCTACACACTTGACGTAATAACTTATCAGAGAATGAAATTATATTTTAATACAAACTTCAAAAACATTAGCAATTCCATTTGACGTTGAAGGAACCACAATTTCCAAATAAATTATATGTGTACTCCAACGTATGAGTCACCGTTTACGTCAAAATTAAACACTTCGCCTCGTAACCATAATATTTCATTCTTATGTCCTACGAAACGTTTTACCTTGGTTGGCAAAAATGTAAAATGTTAGGGCCTTTAGTAAGGGAAATAAATTTCCTTCTACTCTAACATTCTATCTTTGTTTTGCTAATACACGAATGCGTATATACGTTAGTGTATTCTTACAATAACTTGTCACTGACACTGATGCATCGCTGACTAAGATACTATCTAATGATTATTTCGTTTCGAGTCATTAAATTATTGGATTATTTAGTTTTTTGGGGGAGTCAGAAAATATTTCGAGATTTATCACTGAAATGCTATGTAATTATGTTGATTTCTGGTGATTTATAAGAACAGAATTTATTTTGAAAAAATAATTTGTATAAAAATTAGAAAAACTGTTCAATATATACTACTTTAGATGGTAATAAATTGTTCATATTGTATTTAATATTAGTTTATGCATATGAGTATTAGTTTTTACATTTTATAATTAATTATATTTTGGTTATTAATTTGCTATTATAATGTAAATAGGAGAGATCGGGTACGAAATATATTAGTGTATGATGAGTGTGAAATTGAAAAAAATGTTGTAGCAAAAGTTGGTGTTAGTCAGTTAAGATGGTTCGGACATGTTGAGCGAATGTCTAATGAACGTTTGGTTAAAAAGATTTATTTGAATGATTTTGATGGTATACGTTTGCTTGGACGTCCGATGAGTAGTTGGAGTGGTATGATTGAGAGAGTGGTTTGCGTGAGCGAAAGTTTCCAAGTAGTTGGAATAAAAGAGCATGTATGAGAGGAATTATGAATGTGGATAAAGCGAAAGTTGCTTGTTTGGATAGGATTGGAGGCGACTGATTTCGGGATGATGAAAAGATTTTGTGCCACACCCTTTGGGTACATGGCGTGATTGTGTATGTATGTATGTATGTATTATGTATTAAAGCAAGCTATTAATAAACATATTATTATATACAAAGTAGCTGAATGTGCTCAACTGAATAATAAAAGGTTGCAGGTTCAATTTTGACAAAAATATTTTTTTATTTTAATATTTTAGTTTAAACATATTAAAATTTAATTAAGTCATTTTGGCATTAAAATAGTGTTTTGACATTAAAATAGCGTTACAAATAAAAAAAATAATAAAATTAGGCTCTCCATTAATTTTGCATCATGTTGTGCATATATTGCGTTACAATATTTACCATAAACAACCAGCAAAAACGCATTAAATTTATACATGGTTTGTAAACAAGATTGGTAATATTCATCAAAATATTTAACAATATTTCACATTTTTAACTTTATTTATATTAAATTTTTTGTTGTGCATATATGGCGTTACAATATTTACCATAAACAACCAGTAAAAACGCATTAAATTTATACATACATGGTTTGTAAACAAGATTGGTAATATTCACCAAAATATTTAACAATATTTCACATTTTTAACTTTATTTACCAATGGAAAAAAATAACAGAAAGTAAATTTTAAAAATAAATAGGATAATCCGGGTAGAGTTTCGTTTTACAAGTTAAATCCGACTGCATTAAGTTTCAATAACAAATTCAGTACGAGTGTACCAGTTTTAATAATATAGCAGGAGACTAGAATTAGCTGTAACGTAAAGCTCCATTTACATTTGTGTATGATGTGAGTGAAATTTTAGAAGAAGCTATTCTATGAGATGAATACAGAAATACGAACATAAATTGTGGAATAAGAGTAATATCGATTTTGATTTGTTGTTTTAAACGACGTAAAATAAATTTTATAAACGAATACAGTTTTAAAATTTTGTTGTGTCAGATCTTTCAGAACTCATTATATTAAAATAAAACGGCTTTAGGTTTAAGTTCTGTATTAATATTTATTAATAAATCAATGTTTCAACGAACTCAACATCTGTTTTCAATAAAAATAATATAAAGAGATTTATATACTTTATATGAATAAATTTAAAGTGACAACATAACAATGATTTAATTGAAGCGGAATTTTACATTATATCGTTCTGATAGTTATCCAAATAGCGCTCAGTCGGTTGCGGTTCCATTTCGCAGAAAAAAGGATGAAAAGAACTTCAGGCGAGAGAAGGTTAATATATCCCTTGCCAGTTCCTTGTGGTTTAGCAAGCTCTGATATATAGTCCCGAAATAAAAGTGCGAATCGCGGCCGAGATTCATATTTTTTGACGCACGCACACCAAATGATACTCGTGTGAGGAAAAAGGTTCTGCTTTATTCAGACGCTGAATTTTTGGTACATTTTGCTACTGAAAGGAGGGAAACTGCGATTTATAGATGAATAGAAAGTGCGTGTATTTTTTTGAAAATTATTTCTACAGCAGCTACGTGCAAATATATATATATATATATATATATATATATATATATATATATATATATATATCGCTTTTGAATATTAAATATAAATGTACTTCGCCCAAAATAAATGAAAATAATCTTGTGTAACTATTGTATACAAATATTTAATTTAATTTGATAGGCTTGGTTAGTTCAAATATTATGTAGAACTTGAACGAAAAATATTTTTTTAAATTTTTTTTATATATTTTAAAAAATAATTTATGACATAAATTTTTATTTAGTTAAACATTTTTTTTTTAATTCCACACATAAAATTGCAACGCATGTTAAAGATTGTAAAACATATTATTCTTTTTTAATCTTCAGGTATATATAGAACACCGTACAAATGCGGTCAGGTTTATGTTGGACAATCAGGTAGAACTGTTTCTACTAGATTGACAAAACATAAAAGGTCAATACGTCTATACCATCCAGATAAATCTGCTATTGTACAACGTGCGTTAGAAAATCTTCATAATGTATAATTTGAAAATACTATAATAATTGCAAGACGAAACATTATTAACAGTAGATTGATAACAGAAGTAATAGAAGAAAAATATCATGAATCAGTGTGAAGAAACTGATTGAAATAAAATTTGGCTCTCTTTAATTGATAATTTATAAATTTTACAATTTAGTTACGTAGTTTGTTATTTAGTAACTTGTTTCTGTGTTCTGTTTATTTTAGTTGTATATGTCATTTGTATAATATATAATATTTTAATTAAAATTTATACAGAACTAATCCTGAAGCATTTTTATTAAAAAAAAAATTATGAATGGCTTCAAATTATATTTTGGCAAAGTTTAAAAATCTGTCTATTTTTGTTCTTTTTGATATTTTAGTATAAAAATTTATTGCATAAAAATATTAATTTTTGAAATAATGTAGAATTTATGTGTATCATTGAAATTAGAGTTGTAATTAAATGAAAATCTTTTACAGTATTTTTCTACGTATATGTATATAAAAATTGAAACAAAAGTGATACTTGTGTTACGTGATATACGTAAAAAGTGTCCTAAAAAAATGTTACTGCAAATTTTAAAAAAATTATTATATAAAAGAAAATAAATACGCTTATTTTAATATTCAAAATTAATTAGATTATTTATATGTGAAGATTTTTAGTTTTAAAATATTTTTTTTTTTATATTTAATAAAGAATTTTAAAAATAATATTTTATAACACTGCATATATTTTTAAACCAATGTTTTATAAATAAGTTAAATAAATTAAATATAAATAATTCAAGTTTTAATATAATGCATTATATCATAACAAATGTTATATGGAGCACAAGATATGTACGAATAATCAATATATAATACTATTGTAATATCGTAAACCTATCTGTTACGTTGTAATCTAGATACAATTATATTGTTCAATAAATTTATTATATTCAAAGCTAATTTATATTTGATATTTAGTTTGATAAATAAAATAACTTCTAAATTAAGATAGTAGATATTCTGTTCTTTACTTACTGATAATATATAAATTTATTATTCCATCTCTAAAATATGTTAACGGGAGGTGAAGACATATTATGTAAAATAAATATGAATAATTTTATTATTATTCACTAAATATACAGTGCGTCACATATGATTTTCGATTTATAGCATAAACATATCACTAATAATAAAAATATTTTTCATGAAGGAACAAGAAATAAATCAATCTATACATTAAACAAAACAGCAGTGTATCAAACATTATTACGGAATTTCAAAATTGATTACTACATTAATATTTTATGAAACGGGTAATTGTTGTAAAATTCTATATCAAATTAGTAATTAAATTTAAATGTTTTAGGAATATAATTTTGCTGTAGATATTTATTAACATAGGAGATTTTTCGATAACCCGAAAATCTAAGTTAAGAAACATGTTACACGAGAGATATCATACTATCAGTTTTACTTTGCGAATGTTATGCGAGTTTACAACTTGTTTGACATATTTCAACTAACTTAATTTTAAGCATAAGTTTATCAAATTTATTTCCACTAATACAATTAATTTTATCTAACCATAAACATAGATTTTCTCTTTTGCAAATATCGCAGTATACAAAATTAAAATATAATTAAAAATTTGTGCTACATATTTTTTTTATAACAGTATTTAGTAATAGATAGTAAAATTATGTAATTTCAGGCAAATATTTCCAAAAAATGAATTGAAGTGAGGGAATGATGAGTGTAGGTAGCAATTAACAATTATTATTTATTTATTAAAAAAAATTTCAAACAAATAAAAACTAAACTTGATGATGAGGATGATATATGTAAAGTATGTCGAAACGTTAATTTTTTAATTAAAATTAATACAGAACTAAATCCTAAAACTTTTTTATTTTTTATTTTAGATTAGAAAGTTATAAATAAATTAACAATTACATATGTAAATAACAAAAAATAAATTAAACATGTAAAATAGAAAAAATTAAATTCAGTTTTCAAACTATAAAATGAGATAAAGAAATTAAAATAAAAACAAGTCCTATTGAAATAAAAATATATGTTTTTATGTCATCAGCCTAAGTGTTAAAATAATTTTTCTATCAATGATGATTTTTGTATTTACATATTTAAAATTGAAATTACTAATATAAAAAAAAATATTTTTAAAACAATAATAAAAACGTTTATATAAATTTTTCACATTTCTTATAATAATAATTTAGTTTTAATATTTAAAAACAAAATCTTGCATAATTTTCTTTTTTTTTAAATATAGCCTACTACGTTTGATTTAATTTCTAGAATAATATAAAATTAAATTAAATTTTAAAGTATATCTGCTACCACTGATCTACGGCTGACAATGTTCTAAGTATAATTAAATAATTAACACAGGAAATAAAAGTTGAATATGTGTTTTTAAAAGTTATTATAAAAATTTAAATATACCGTATATACGTAACTTTATAAAAGTTGCAAATTACATAAATAATGGTGTAGAAGCTCTTACAATAACTATGTACATTAGTTATATATCATAATTAGTGTAACAGTGTAATTGTACACATTAATGTTAGTCTCATATAATTAAGACAAAATATGATTTAACACCTTGCATTTCTGGCAGAATATTGCATCATATCCATAATATACTATTTTTTATTTTTTAATATTACCGGAATAGAAAGTCAATATTTCGAGAGATACAAAATATTTATCCATTATGTTTTTAAATTTATTGATTATTTTTACATTAAAATAAATACAATTTCTAAGATAATATAGTAATAATGTGACATCAAAGAATATTCTACAAATATGAGTTTAAAATTAAAATGAAAATAAGAAAATAAAATGAGTAAATTCTTTTTGTTGTGATGAAAGAACTTTGAAACAGATATCTTGATACTATTAATCTTAATGCTTTAAAGCAAATAATGATGTAAGAAAATTTATTTTGCAAGCGTGAATATAATATAAGAAAAACGTTGTAAATTATTAATTACATTATAATTCATATATAATAAAAACATATGAATAATATAAAAATATAATTTTAGGTTGTAGTAAAAATATAAGCAACAATTTTAGTACAGATCTCTAAAGATTAATTACGGATAATTATTCCAAAACAAATCTAATTGTCACTTGCATAATAACTCAATCAGTTCCTTCAGTAAACTGACTTCTCTTACAGTTTACAATCCAACCTACATAGAGCCATATCTCCATTAACAGCTAAATAAACAAAGAGTTAATCGAAAGCAGATTTGTTGTTAAGGCTGTTGTTAGACTGTCAGTCACCGCAATTATAATGCATCATCAAAACAGTGTTGAGCGTCTGAAATTACAAACCGGCCCCGGAGCCAATGTGTATGGGGTTCTGATTAATGCCGGGATAAAGTGCATATTGCACTTAACTGCTACCATTTCGAGTTGATCCGTTTCGTAGTGATGTTTGCTTGCTTGCTCTGGTTCCTTCCGTGTTGATGCATAAAATCCTTTGATTTATCGCTGAAATACAATGAAGAAAAGCCTTCCAACTTACTGCTTGATAAATGTTACGCTTGTTAGCAAATCATTAATTATCTATGTGTGAATTTTCTTATTTACTTCGTGTTGTTTTTTGATTTAACTGACCTAAATTGTTTTTTATTTTTTGTTTATTTTTGTTCTGATTTTGGGACATTTAAATTTTTGATTATTATTAATTAGTACTTCAGATCTTAAAACTTTTACAGCTTACACTTTTTTTTTTTTTTGGTTGATATTTAGTGTTTGATATTTTATTTTGTAGACGTACTGCTATGCACAGTAGAAAAATCAGTTGTATTTCGGTACACGGGTTCTGAAATATATATAATCCTAAGAAACTTAAGAAACATAAAATTATTGACATTTTTAAATTTGATTTTCAAATATAAACAAAATTTAAAAATAAATGATGGGTAAACTGTAACCCTGTTTCAAAAACCAAAGTTTTGAAATTAAATTAGTAATGCTAAAGTTAAAATATAGTTCTACATAACACGATAAAACTTGCTCTGTAATAAACCATGTTTCACGACTTGAAATTAAGTTAAATCAAATGGGGTCGTTGCGCTCATTTTTTTTATTTTTTTAATAAAAAATATATATTTAGACAATTACATATATATAGATATTAATGTTAAATTATTTGTATTTAATTAGAAAAAAATTATTGAAGTCGAAGGTCAAATTCAAATTTTGAAATTTGTGACGTCAACCATTCTACAGTACCATCTTGTGGCTAAATCAAAAACTAGTCGATTCTATTAGCAATGTTAAAAACATATACGTAGGAAAACGCCTCCGATACCAATAATAATAATATATATAATAATAAAAAATATGTAATTATAATAATAATAATAAAATGTATAATAATAATAAAATATATAATAATAATAATAAAATATATATAATGTGCACTATTACATTATTAATATCAAGTGCACTTTTAACAAAAGCAACACTCTACCAGTAGCTGTCATTTGACATTTCTAATAAGTTGTGTGCGATAGAAAGAGATAAATACAGATATCTGACAATAGGTTGTCCTTGTCTAATCTGAAAAAGTTGACGTCATAAGCGTTGTGGAGATTCTGTGGCGCGTAAAAAACGCTAGTTTTCCTATTTTTTTTAAAAAATACTGTAATCGTTTTTGAATTAAAAAAATGTGTTTTGGCCTTTTTTTTATATAATCTTTTAATATTTATTATTGAAAATAGTAAATTTGATTGAGCGCAACGACCCCATTGTATTAACAAGTACTTATGTAGTAGTTATTTCAGTAATTCTTATATAAGAACTTAAGTTTATGTGTTTAAGAATCTACATCATTATCAACAAATTTAATACAAATCCTTAAATTAAACAAAAGTTTTTAAGTTAATTTTACAGATTACAAATACTATTTTTGTTCTTGTATTTTACAACTTTATACCAAAAAAAAATTAAAATATTTTTAAATTTTTATTTGAAATAAAATATCTGCGTAAATTCATAACTTCCGTTTCTTTCTTAATTAAAATCGTGCATATTCTATTAAATTATAAAGGAAAAATTAGGGGAGGAAAAAAAGTTTGAGTTTGAAAATGCGTTAGTTCAAAATTCACTTAAGGTCTGCGGAACAACCGCTGCCATCGAATGCTATAAAAAGCTTTTTCCTTATAAATGATTAATTGACTTAAGCTTAAATGAAGGTACATCTTTCGTTCGCAGATTAACGTTTTTTGTTTGGATAGGTTTTTGTTAACAAATGTGTGTTTTTACGTATTTGTCTATTGTTCTAAAAAATAATTACATTTAAAAAATCGTCTAAAGACATATTAAATTAGTGAATAAAACAATGAAAAAATTTTAATAGATTGTAATATAGTATGTAATTTATTTTGATATACATATTTTTTATTTTTTCTTTCTGAACATGTTTAATGAAGAAAAAAATTAAGGTACATTTTTTAAAATTTAAACCAAAACAAAATATATTTGAAAACTTAAATTTTATTGGTTTATTAATAATATTTTTTTTAATAGTTAATTTTTAAAACAAATTTGAACGTAAATTTGTCGTAAATTATAAAGTTATTGAAAATGAAACGGTTCCAAATTAAAAAATTGATGTAAATTTACATATTCTATAAATGTATTTTTGCAGAAAAAAATGTAATATTATGTCAATTATTATAGTAAAATTTACCAAATGCTGCTATTTTACTGTTAATAAACTGTAAACTTACATAAATTTATATTACATTAAAATAAAACGGCTTTAGATTATAGTTCTATATTAATATTGATTAATAATTGACGTTTCGACGTACTCAACGTACATCTTCATCAAGAAAAATAATATAAATGACATTTACAGTAAATAAACAGAACAGAGATACAAGTTACTAGATAACAAAATAATTAACTAGATTATAAAAAACATTCTTACTTAATATTATATATAATTCGTTTCAAATTGATAATAATATTATTAACATTTATTACACTTCTAAAATTTATAGATCAAATTCGTTTGCTGGAAATTATATATTTACCCAAAAATATGAAACAAATTTTAAACAGTAACTGAATTCACGTGCTTTATCTGAAATTGTAATTTAGTTATAAAACAAGACTTGTTGATAATTAGTTTTGAGGCATAACTTGCAAATTTAAAAAGTATACAAATAAACTTTTCAATCATTATATAATTAAGACAAATATTCTGTTAAATGGTTATAACAACAAATTTGAAATAAAATTTTCACACTAAACTAAAAAATACTAAAATTTTTAAAAGCATTTGAAAATATAAACTTATATTTACTTTAAGAACAATTTTCAGTGACATTTAAAAAGCTGAATAAAAATCACATGAAGAATAGTTGATTTTATGCAACTATAAACTTGAATGTTTACATAAAGCACATGAATGTTTATCTCAAAAATTCATCGCATTGTGCCAGTAAAAGTTTTTCGCTGAAGTTTCACTAGCGAAATTTTCTCTGCTATAATTCACACAACATTTGCCCCTCAAGTACACAAATAAATTTTTATTTGCTTACTCATGCATCGTTACTACAGCTCAAAACGTTTTGTATAAATTAAAATTCTGAGCTAGCACCTCTAAAACTAATTTTATTACGCTTTTTACTAGATTATTAGTAAAAATCAGAATGCTTTGCAAAAGAATTAAGTTTTTAATATTCCTAAAAGATTAAATATTTTAGTTATACGGTGCATGCGGTAATTGAAATTTTATCATTCAAGTATTTTTATCACCAGTGTTGGGATTTATCTACATAATTTTATCTAAATAATTCATCTAAATAAACTATAGTTATATTTTATCTTATTTAGATAAATTTAAAATCTAATTATCTAATTGTCTATTATCTAGATAAACTTTTGTTCTGATATCAATTATCTCATTTTTAAACAATTACTATATTTTTATCTTTATTTGGATTAATTTTTTCTTTATCTGTTATATTGGTTATCATTCAGTAGCGGATTGATAAATTTCACCAAAGGAAAACTATAATGTAATGGCCTCGACAAAAAAAAATCATTAAAAAAAAATTTTAACGGAGAAATTTGGCAAATTTTGTGATATTAGAAGCTATCTTTATTACACCACTCTTAAATTAAAAGAAAAAGGAATCATTGCAAACGCAAAGTCTTTGTTCGACAAATGTTCATTGTAAATGCAAAATTTTTAATTTTATTATATTTTCAAGCAGTAAATAAAATTTCATAATTTAAAAATAAATTACAGAAGTTTTAAATTCAATATTATATCAAATTAGTTGAAAATTAGCTAATTAAATATAATTAATTACAAATATCAAACGACATAATTAAATACAAATCGTATGACAGCCATGATTAATATCACTGGTAAATTATAAACAATTGCCGAAATGTTTTCTTTACATTATACGAGAAGACTAAAGGTAGGCAACATTTTAAAAATAAAATTCCCTAAATGAGATTTTAAAACGTTTTTCGTCCCCGAAAATTCGTCAGTGAATTTTCGCAAGGCGGGTAGCAAAAATAAGAAGGATCGCAAAAGCGTTTTTTTTTTGTTGCATGAATGCGGGTCGTCGCTAAAGCCTACTTTAAAATTTAATTGACTTTTTGCTTTCGTTCTATTGTTCGTCGAATGTTTTTACAGGTTATTTCAGAAATTAACAACCATAATGCTAATATAAATTAAGTTTTAATTATGACGCCGGTGAAAACAATGAGACTCGCGAGAATGTTTTGCGGATTCTCTAAGTATACTTTTTAGAAATTATTTCATTATTACCATCATATATCTATACTTAAACAATGCAAGATTAATTTTGTGAACATTTTAAAATAAATTAGGTTTTTTGATAAAAAAAAACAATGTAAAATTGAGGTTGCCTTTTGTTTTAATTTTTTTGTTTACTTTAGTTTTTTCGTTGTTTTATTTACAGAAAGTAATTGTAACTTTATTTTGAAAAGTAAATATTAAAATTAATATTTTATTAGCATACATTAAAATCAAATACGTAAATCAACTCCAATACAGATTGAATTATCTAATAAACAAAATTTGTGTACATTTTATTAGTAGTTATAAATGTATAATGTATGTGTATTACAAATTATTATTACTATTATTATTCAATCACCAAGCACTGAGGTTGCCATCTACGATGTATGGCAAAACATCTGCGACGAGGATAGATTCTATAAATTCAATGGATACCGCCATAAAAGCCATAAAATCTTGAAAAATGCCTTATACATTTTCTTATAATTTTTAATGAATATTTTGAAGAATTTATATTATAAAGATATTGTAAGATATTACATTTTAAAACATATAAATAATTATATAAATTAAATAAAATAATGTCCAATTTATCAATATGTTTAAATAATAAATTAAGATTTTTAGCCACGAACAAAAAGTTAAGATATTAAAATTTAATTTGTTCATCCAACACATTTTTCAAGTTATTTAAATTACACATAAATATTTTTTAACATTACATAAGTAATTTAAAATGATAATTCTGTTGCAAATTATTAAAAACATGCTTTTTATGAATATGTCAAAACAGAAACGTTGTTGATTTAATATGAATAAAAGACTTTTATTTAAAATTTGACTGCGTAAAATAAAATTATTACCAAAGTAATTTAAATTTTTCATTTCGCCTGACACTTTCATTCACAAATGGCGCCAGATTTCAACGTGAATAACGCTTTAGAATTACGTTTTATTGCAAACATTTTAGAATTGTAATTCTTTCTTCCAACAACAATTTGTCATTGCAAAGAATCCAACTAGATTTTTTGAATTTATTTTGATAGCAGAATATTCGTACAAACGCGCTTTCATCATTTTACAAAAATGTTTTGTGATGCAAAAAAATGGTTACATTTGTTAAACTACATACCTTCAATTTGCATAAATTTCTTTAAAAATCAAATTAAAATTTTATTTTGAATAAAATGTAGCTTTACTTGCAGTGAAGTAAATTTGAGTGATGTTTCTATATATGTTACATTCATGATTACATACACAATTACACGATACTTTGAAATTAATCAAAATTTTGTAAGTTTGTTACTCGAGAGTTTGTAATTAAACACAATTTTCAAATATCTGACAATTTAACACTGTTACTAGGACACCGTATAATTATCATACAATTACTTTCAAAATATCACTGTGATTAGTGATCAGTGATTTTTGACCACTGGGTACATTAAGTATTTTTGTATCATTGGGTCACTAATTAGGTATATAGTTTTTTTTTAATTATTGCTTGTGATTTAATGGAAATTATTTTATTTTATTAACTTCTTGCAACAGTAAGATCATATCTAAATTTATTACATTATATTTGTCAAGAATAGTGAAAATGATAATGTCTGACAAAATTAATAGAGAATAGAAATAATTTTAGGGGAAAATTAATGATTAGGTGGTAATTACCCTGCTTACCCGATAAAACCACCACTGATGTAATGATTTGTTTAAGCATTTGGATGAATTTTTTTATCTTTATGAATAATAATCATATACTATTTTGTAAAAATAAAAATCTGGGAGAAATTCCCAGGAAATTATAATATATCTACGCACAAATATATCAACAATTTTATAGAGAAAACGGTCTTTAATATCCGCTCTGTCATCCAGCGTTTTAACAACTTTCGCAAACCTACTTTGTTAGCCATATTTTGTTTGCAAATAGTGCTTCAAAGTAGATTTAATTGAAGAGGGAGAGTGGTAGCTGTCAGTGGCGCGCACCGCGTCGAAAATGGGTACTACATAGCGGCTTTGTGTTGTAATAAAGTTTATCCGTTTGGTCAGTTAGACCTAAAAAGGAGCTTCGAGCCCAGGATACTCTTCGGCCGCCGCTGACAGCCCAGTTGTTTGGGGGTTAAGTTCAACAAACACGGCCAACGAAATGGAGTTGATTTGTTCGTTTAGTTGGATGCCGAAATCACTCAACGAGAGATGGGAAGCGATCTACTTGGACCATGGTTACTGAGCTCATAGCGTCAACAAACTGTTTGCAATCGGCTTATTACTTTAATCGCTTTCACACTATATATAAAGTGGAATTTTGAGGTTAAATAAAACAATTGGAAAATCTGTTTAACTAATTAATTACTTGTAAATCGGTTTTGGAAATTTACAGTTTCTAAAGTTGTAATATATTAAATGATAATAATTATTTATTTATTTGTAAAGCAAGCAGAGTTTATTACGAAGAGAATTTTCACAAAATACATTTTTATATACATTACATCAAAAAATAATAATTATAATAATGTCAATAGAAGGCTACAGCTAATATATATATATACTATATTGTACAATTGACATTGTAAAAAGTTATTTTTTAAATATATTTTTGTATTACATATAAAATAATAACAATAAAAGTTCTAAATAAAAACATGATCTCGAAAAAAAGCAAAATGCATTTAAATCAAGTCAAAGGTAAAATTCCAAATGTCATAAAAATATTTTGATTTTTTAAACAACTTTTTTTAAACTTTGTAATTCTGTACCTTTTAGCTCAATAATGATTATGAGGTAGGGGCAAATTTATTTTAATATATACGGTCTTCTCTTTATTCTCTTTAGGGGCCGGTTAGATATATAAATATAGCAATTTAGCATGTGATAGTTTTATGCAAATTTCCTATTTTCATGCTTATTTTAAATAAAAAATGTGAAGTATAAAGTTGTTTAAAATTAAAAGTTCTATCAAGAATTGTTTTTATATCAAAATATATTTTTCTATCGGAACTTTAAAAGAATTTAAGAAAATGATAATGTTTATATATTTATGCATTGGTAATTATCATAAATTTTGAAAATTGCTTTTCAAATATTTAGAAAACTCTCTTCTTTCTATGAACATGTAACTAAGCAAAAACATATGTCCAGTTGTACATTTTGAGTTATTTTCACAATAGGTTAATCTAAATGAAAACATAAAACATAGCTATTAAGATTTCCCAAAACTTAATTACAAATTCTCTCAACGGAGAAAAAAAGAACATAAAGTTTCAAAAGCCAACCACTTTCATTATTTCAGTAATGTGCCTCTACTGTCCATGTGCTGAAACGTTCAGCAATGCAGATGACACTCACTCCCCGAAACTGGTTCGAGTGAGCAAATAAAGACGAATCCGTGCAACGCTAATTTGAAATTTTACTCCGGTAAGTGGCCGTTACAGTCTCCAACCGTTTAATCATAGTGAAGACTTTCTGACTTCTGCATCGTTTAACTATGTATGGTTTGCATAGTACAAAAGCATAGCTAACTAGATGTACTCTAGCGAAACATACGTGGCTACAGCTAATTTACTTGCAGTATTATTATAATTACTAATTAGAAATCTGTTGGATGTAACAAGGAAAATGGAAAAGTTTCTATAGATTAATTGTTTACGATTTGTTTTGCTAGTGTTAGTAATTAATTTGATATAAATGCAATGTTTGTTTATGAAACAAGAACTGCAAAATTTATAATTAAATCTGTGCTTTTTATTATTAAATTGTTTAGATGCAAAAGTGGTTTTTGTTGTTTTAAATTGAATGAATTCGGTCAAAATTGAACAATTTTTTACATACATAGCCAATAAATCAAATATGTATAAAATAAAATAAATTTATATTTATAATAATCTAATAAAGTTTGCAAATTGAAAATTATATTACTTCTGTAGCCTGCACTAATGGTGGTGATATGAACTGAGCTGAGCTAGCGATTTTTGCTGACAATATATTTATAATCATATTAACGTTTATTTATATAAAACATTGAAACAGTGTATTTAAATTAAAAATTTATAAATTAATGTTAAGACATATAAAATATTATACATTGTAAAATGTTGAACAGATGTTAGAACAGAAATTGTTCTATTTTGTAAGCTTTGTAGATAAAAATTTTCATATTTCAAGTGAAAAACTTTTTTTAAATTTTTATATTTTTTATTACATGCAAATTATTTTTTTATAAATGAAGGCAAAAAATACAAAACATAAATAATTTTAATTAAAATTGTCAGATTAAAAAATACTAGAAACATTAAAAACAAAATACAATATAAATAAATTTCAAGTATTATTTCCTGTTAAACTGTTTTAACAATAATTATATATTTCATATGGAAGTAATATGAAACCAAAATGTACACATATGTACTTTTTAGATTATTATTAAAATTGATATATGCATAAATAAATGTCAATGAAAATGTAAAACATGCAATATTAAAATATATAATTAAAACAATTTTATAAAAACAACAGGTATTGTATATTTTAATTAAATTACAATTGTAATTAGCAAATTGTATGTAATAATCAAAAATATGTATTTTAATAAAAAGAAAATGATTGACATAATAATGTATTATATTGATAAAACATCTGGCAATATGTATAATGCGATTGCAATTGTTTCGTGTTTAATTGCTGAAACGTAATGTAAATTACTTTATTACAGTTTCTGTCTATCAAAATACAAGTGTTGGTAAGTAAAGTACTATATGTACTATCTATGTATATTGCTTAACTCAAATTAATTTATTCATACACATTAACATAATTAATTTTGAAGTTTATCAATTACGATTTGCCTCAAGCAGATCTGTTTACGTTTGTCATAATTTTACATGGCGTGATTGTGTATGTATGTGTATAAAGAGTAAAGTACTTTAAATTCTTAAAAATTTCAAAAAAAATGTAGAATATAAAACTCATATTTGTACTGTAATTTTCTTATAATTGTACATTACGTTACAAAGAGTAGAAAGCATATATAACTCGACCATAAGTATCTGGGCGCAACTCAATAAAGATAGCGTTCTACATAATATATTATTTTTACATTTTTTTTATATTCTCTATATTAAAAATTACAAGAAGCATATAAGAACTTTTAAAACATTTTACCTAAATTATTTAACACAGTATTTCTTAATATAGTTAAAGTAGTTAAATAGTTATCTACAACTAAATAAATTCTGAAACAGAAAAACTAAAATCAATTTGTAGAATAAATTTGGTAGGTAGTTAGTGTTATCAGTAGTAGAACAAATTGCTATTTGAATCGAAAGCTATTAAGATCAAATTGTAAAAGGTTAAACGTGAAAATAAACGTTTGAATTTGATATCGATATAATCACGTACTGTTAAATTAATCGAGTACAAATTCACCAAGTTAATTTCAATCACTTTTTACACGATTTTTTTTTATTGATCAAACTAAATTTGTGCGAATTGTGTCCACCTGCAATATGTTTATACGTAAAGTCTGTTAGAAAAGTTGTTTATTTAATTTGGCAGTACATATTACAATTCGAAACTAAAATATGGCAGAAATCGTTGAAGATAAATAAATTCATTTAGTGGCGCACTCAACATTTTGATTTGGAGAGGAACAAATCCTGAATTAAAATTATTTCGAATACCATTTAACTCTTGTCCAGTATAATCATTAAAGAAAAATTATAAATTTATGGATACATCAAGACTATACTACACTAGTTTAATTACTTATCACTAAATTAAAATATTACTAAAGAAAAGAAAAACTGCTTTATAACCAAAAAAATACAATATAATAACGGGCGTTTGCTGATAAGAATGGTGCTTTAACAAAGCTCCTAATAAGATTTTCTTTCAATCAAAGAGGGAAAAAAAAGTTCTCTTTTTTTTCCCTCTTTGATCCCTCCCTCCCTCTTTCCCTCTTTTTCTAAAGCAGACGCGCACACATATGTTCTATGTATTTTGTCTGTCGGTAACATAGAATCCACCATTACCAACCGAACGCCCGACCAAACGATTCCCAAGCGATTTGTACGTATGTATGTTCGAAGCAGAATATTTTCAACAATCGCGATTTCAGTATGGCAGCCAGCCGAAATTAAATAAAAGGTCTTATATAGACTAAAGACCCGATTTGCTCTTGGTTAAATCCGGCAAACTCGCCTACTGTCTGTTTCACAAGAAAATAAGACGATTTGATGTGCAGAAATATACAGGGTGTAACAGAATAACTATTCCTAATTTTAACTAGAGTATCCTGGGCTCAGAATATGAAGATTTAATGCAAATCACTTAGATAAAATATGGCTCCTTACTGAGCTACAGGGTGTTTTATATAAAAATTTAAAAACGATTTTTGCCCAGTACTTTAAAACTATTTGACGTATCCTTATCATACTTGGCAGGAAATGTAGGTACCGTACACCATACTAAATTATGTTAAATAAAAGTTTCTGGCTACTGCCAGTGGCGTACAACAGGGGCAAGTAAGAGGTTGATCCTTCCTAAATTCTACGCCACTGGCGGAATTGTCATTTTAGCACAATTTTTCGATTCTCCAATACTTGTTGTGTAAAAAACATACTCTTCCTTTGTAACGATAAAGTCACTGTTTTTCGAGATATTTAAAGTTAAACATAAGCTGCACCCTTGGGATTTTTTCAAAATTTGCTCAAAAAAATTTGAAAAAATTCAGTAAAATAGAGAAAAAAATTAGCTACATAATAACTAAGTAACTTTTTTTTCTAACTCATTCTGATTTGGCTGTAAATATTATTGAAAATAAAAAAAATAAAATGAAAAAATATTAATTTTCAATAATTTTTACAGCCAAATCAGAATGAGTTAGAGAAAAAAGTTACTTATTTATTATGTAGCTAATTTTTTCTCTATTTTACTGAATTTTTTCAGAATTTTTTGAGCAAATTTTGAAAAAATCCCAAGGGTGCAGCTTATGTTTAACTTTAAATATCTCGAAAAACAGTGACTTTATCGTTACAAAGGAAGAGTATGTTTTTTACACAGCAAGTATTGGAGAATCGAAAAATTGTGCTAAAATGACAATTCCGCCAGTGGCGTAGAATTTAGGAAGGATCAACCTTTCACTTGCCCCTGTTGTACGCCACTGGCAGTAGCCAGAAACTTTTATTTAACATAATTTAGTATGGTGTACGGTACCTACATTTCTTGCCAAGTATGATAAGGATACGTCAAATAGTTTTAAAGTACTGGGCAAAAATCGTTTTTAAATTTTTATATAAAACACCCTGTAGCTCAGTAAGGAGCCACATTTTATCTCAGTGATTTGCATTAAATCTTCATATTCTGAGCCCAGGATACTCCAGTTAAAATTAGGAATAGTTATTCTGTTACACCCTGTATAAAAATTTTAAAATCAGATTTTTGTCTGTTAAACAATAATCTATCATTTGAGTAATTACATAGAATTATTTATATAAGTTTTATAAATGAGTACGTAATTATTTAATTATTTAGCTATTACTAAAGTATTTGGACAAGCCACAGAACGCAACTTTAATGAGAAGAAGTTTAACATAATAAAATATCTCTCAGAACTCATTATATAAAATGAAACTGCTTTAGGTTCAAGTTCTGTATTAAATTTTTTATTTATAATCAACGTTTCGACGAAACTCAACGCTCGTCTTCATCAGGTAAACTGATAGTAATGGACATTACAATCAGTTAAAGTAGTTTTATTTTGAGAAGAAGTTTATTGAGCAAAATATTTGATTTAAAAAAAAATACATACAAATAATTGTTTATTTTTGAAGGCAAGTATAAATTCTGCCAAATAACAATTTTTTTCAATTTTCAATTTTTCAATTTTTTTCAGCAATTATAAGTTATTTTATTTGATCATTTTCACATCTTCTTATGAAAAAAAGTTGTATTCGATAAACCTTAAAAAGTAGAGAGATAACCGATTTATTTGTTGGCAGCATTGCAAAAAGAAAATTCTATCAATCAATGTTGGCATTACTGACAGAATAATTTATTCAATGCCGGTGATATTTCAAACGTATATACATACCTATTCCGGTTGTATTTTCAACGTCATTGTAACAAATGTATCAAACATAATTTAACATCATGTCGAATATATTATCGCTTCTAATATGAAAACAAATTTATTTTATTTTTCATTTATTTAACCTATTCGTCAGCTGATATAACTATGAATTCACACGTTTATCGTTGGAAATTATTCAAACGTCGCAATCAATAGCGTAATTGGCAATGACAAAGGTGTTCAAATAATACGGGCGCAACTAAAGAAGGGGCACATAAGTAATAAAATAATTTTATGATAATAAGTCATAGTAATGTTCATAATGTTTGGAAACTTTATTTTAAATCAAAAATTACCAAATTGTTTCGGGGTCAAAAAAATATATTAAAATTTTCAATAATACATCACTAAAATTTATTTAAACAAAAAAAAATTAATAATTGAAAATCAAAAAGGATATTGTTCAGATTTCAAAGCTGTTATTCTGGTTATCACATTTAAATTTAAATATCTTTAGCTTAAATGAAACTAATCTAGCTACTTAAATAAATTTAAATTGAGCAATTCTGAACATTCATTTAAATTTAAAGAAATTTAAGCTAAAAAATTTACTAAGTACTTAATGTTAAGATTTAAACACTCTGTGACGACGTTATAAATAATTACAGTTAATAATCTAACGTTTCTAAACGGTTTAGACATCACAATGAACTAATTTAAATTAGTTACAAATTGAAAAAATGTACTGACTATGCCGGGATTCGAACTTGAGTTTTTCGTCAGCGATAGACGAAGGACCGAGTATAAATAAACATAGTTTATTTCTATTGGCTTTCATTTTCAACATTGTTTTGCTGTATTACGTTTCAAAATTTAAATATAACACCTGATATACATATGTATATGTAAATAATATTAGTTTACAACGAAATACAAATTCATTTCTGGAAAAAAACTCCCAACAGATTTAAGGTTATTCAGGTAGAAACCTATAAATTTACAGAAATGTCAGAAAAAGGCACTTTTTATAGAAAGATATCACAATCAATTTTTATACTTGCCACTATAAATGTCATCTTAAAATTATATTACTTTGAATTTATTTTTCTTTGTTATAAATGAAACAATTCTTTGCTCGATTAATTTTAACATATTTGTATGTTTGAAAAATTCATAAAGCAATGTCAAATTGTAGTAATTTATGCTACAAGTACATACCATGAATAAAAAAAAAATGATATTTTTGTAAGTTTCATACAATATTTTTTTTTCTACAATTATAATTAACTTAAACAAATACAAATTTAAATTTAATATTTCTAATGCTAGGATTTTCGGAGTTGTCTGAATTGTGATTAAATGCAGAGCTGTCTTAACATGGGCCCTTGAGTAAACCAGTGTATTGGAGCCCCTACAATAACCACGCACAGAAATGTAATGTAAACGGTTTTATATTACATAGAATTAATTTAAATGACAAATATTTTTTTATTAATGGCAAGTCAATTGATATACAACACAGATTTTTATGGGGCCCCTATACTTGTGGGGCCCTTGAGCAACTGCCCATGCTTTAGGACGACACTGATTAAGTGCTTTCTATCAATGCATGTATTTATATAACGCCAGAGTAACGTAATGGCATTTTACGGCACCTTTTGTCCGGTCTGTTACTTTTTTGCACTATTATTATGAACAGAAAAATACACGAAAAATAGTAAAATAAAGTACTGTTTTTTTGATAGTCGTACAAAAATTATATTTTTAAATTGTCAATAATGCTTTATTAGTAAAAACAGATTATTTTTCTAAAGATATATTAGGAAAATTTACTCTATTTTGCTTTGTCAAATTATAATATTAATAATAATACTTTATTAAATAGCTTACGCTAGTAAATACATTACAAAGAAATATTACATTAACTTGATAAATATAATACATGCAAAACTAGCAACAATTTTAATTTTGTTTTAAATTTATTCAGCGATTTCAAACTTTTAATCTTATTCGAAAGCTTATTATATATATTTATACCTTTATTAAAAACAGATAGTGATGTTTTTGCCATATTTGGAAAGCTAACTAAATTTTGTTCTTGGAAAAGAAAATGAAAAGCAGCGAATACAATCTATAAAAATCTATATTATTTTTTTCAATAACCGAAAATTACATTTTGATTAATGATGATAGAGTATTCTTACAGAAGAATCAAAATCGAAATTGAAGCTTATATTAAATTATTAATATAATAAGATTTCTTATAACAAACATAATAACTTATGAAAGTAAATTTTTTATTCTAAAAGTTTTTAGTACGAAATATTAACATATTAAACTATTTAATATTTGATTTTATAGAATTTTCTGGGCTAGTAAGCCATGGTCGATCTATTATCGTTGCAGACGTTTCGTCATACATCGTAGATGCATAACTGAATGAGAGTTATAAATTAAATTGAAAATTTAATGAAAAAAAATTGTTACCTAATGAGATTGCGGGTTCAATTCTCGACAGGTGATAATATAGTTTTTTTCATTGAATTTCAAATTTAATTTAAAATTAATATTAAATATTATATATTTGTATAAGAATTTATAATTGAAGTATAGAAATATTATATTGAAAGTAATTTTAATTGAAAAATATCTTAGATATATTAGATTATATAAGCGATTTATGAAAATATTATAAATATTAATATGTATATTTTGTTACAGATATTTTCATCACAAACTGTTACAATATTCGGTAAGTTAAAAGTAATACATATTTATATATTGAAATTAATTTACAAAATTGAATTATTTATGATACAATTTTTTACAAAATATTAATTACTGTATAAATATTTATATACAGATCAATCAAATTTTTTTAGTTAAAAATAAACTTTTTACACTAAAACTAACAATTATGGTACTTGGATAAATCAGATTTTTTTTCTCCAAATGAATAAAGAATCATTACGATTGCAGAGTAAAATAACGAATTTTTTTTGTTAAAAAAACTAATACTAATATTCTGTATTGTTCTATAAACTCAATAGTAGGTACTATAGAATCTTTTATTTTTGTTTTAATACTAGGTTGATGAAACGAAAAGAGTTTGTGTTTCATCCTTATTACGTAATAATTATTTAATTATATATATATATATATATATATATATATATATATATATAATATATATATATATATGGTATTAATAATAATAATATAATAATTTTTATTACTCAATAGAAAAAATATATTCCAATTACAGAGTAAATTTTGTACAACAAAAAAAAATAATAATGAAAGTATTGAAAAATATACATTTTAACATTAAAATAATAATAAAAATAATTACATGAGTCGCATGTAACTTTACAAATGGCATGGCGCTTAAAGTTAAAAATAAAAAAAGAAAAATAAGAAACTTATATTTTAGAGGTGTTACTATTTTATCAATTTATATTTAAAATTTAATATAAAACCATAATTAAAAGTAAATAATTTATTTTTTAAATTTTTAGTAGTAATAATAATTAATAATTTGTATAACTGTTTAAAAAATTATTTTCAATCTCATTCTTAACTTTCGACAAGTTTTTGAATTAATACACAAATATGCGCAAATTCGCATAATAAAGAGTTTTTCTTTTGAGAAAGAAAATGTTTTTTTTTTATTTTTTTATATTACATTTAGTTTTCAACGCAAAAAGGAATTCAATTTAATTTTGAATAGCTACGTCAAGTCAAACTCACAACGTGTTGAAAAAGAATTTTTAATTAGAAAAACTTCTTGTACAAATTGTCCGCATTTATTTTCATAATTCTTAGACGATTTATATTAAAATTGTCGAATTTTTATTGTTTTTCAATGAAATATGTAAGTGAAATAAATAGCTTTCTTTGCGACATTGATGACATTTTTACTATAAAGAATGGTAGCAGATAACTTGAAATTATAGTGTATATCATATAAAAACAACTAAATTGTGATTTATATTTATATGTGATATAAGAAAGAATGCTATTAGTGAAATTTTTACTTATTTCACACAGAATTTGTTTATATATATACTACAGCTTAAAAAAATCTATATAAAAAATTTCGAATTTATTATACAATAAATTTAAATAAGAAAATAATTTAGTATAAAAATTTATGTAACATATGATGTTATGAATTTTAAAATGACAAATTTTAATCCATACTTTCTCTCGTATATATTTCTGTACGTGCTATGAATTTATATTAACATTTTTTGGATATTTCGTTTTTATATTATTTTTGCTTTAAAAAAATACGATCTAATAAAATGTTTGGGCTAAATAAATTATGTAAATTCTGCAAATATTAGTATTTTTAAAAAAAATTTACACTACAAATATTTCGTTAATTCTTATAATCGCAATCATGACTACGGCATTACGTATTTGCATAACTACCAGTGCCAACTGGACTAAACCCTAACGTAAACTAAAACTAAATGTCTATTCTTAAGAAAGTAATTTATTTGAAACTCCAATGGGTTTAGAAACTAAATTACAAAAAGGCACATTCTGACATTATATAAATTGATCTTTACAGTCGAATTTTTTTTTTTTGAATGATCTTAGTTATAAAAAGGTTGAGTACCTCTGATGCAGAACAAGTATAAATAGTATATTGTATTACGAGGAGCAGAAAGCAATGTTTATGCACAGATACTTGCGGCTAAGTCAGAGCTGAAGTTACCTGAGAGAAACATAAAAAGAACATTCTGCTTCAAGTGCCATATGCTATTTTGTCTTAAAGCATTCCAAAAGAAATTAAACTAAAAATAAACAAAAATACATACCAAGTAACCGCAACCTTACTATCAGTTATAAAACATATTTGTTGTTCCTTTGGTCGAATATACGATTTCTGATAAATCTAGTACTTTTTCAGATATTTTCAATAATTAAATTCAAATTTAAGCAAATATGAATACTGCAATTGTAACTATATAATTTTCAATATGGCTGCCGATATAAGATTAAATACACTTGACTGTGTAGTCATATTTGGTGCTGCTACCAGAGGTGCAAAAATTCTGTTCCCTTATAACTTGACGTTCACGGAGTAGATTTTTATGAAATAGTTGAGTTGTTTTTCGAGGAAGGTTTTACTATTGGACAATGCAGCGTAAGTCGTAGGCAAATCTCTAATGTTACAGAATGTTATGTCTTTTTCTAAAATAAAATATTTTATTTAATAAAAAAAAAGCAAAGACTAACTAGCTTCAACGAACATGTAATCCATCATATTTTAAGCAACACATCTAAAGTATAGTTAAGTTTTATATAAGATTTATTTAATATCAAGTAAGGTACTTTTTGAAATACCGCTATAAGGATTTTTTAAAAATTTACTGAATTATTTTCACATCTCTAATTGTATTTAATAAAAATTATTTATTTATATATATATATATAAATAATTAGTTAGCAATTAATATTAATTTATAAATTATTAATTTAAATTATTTTTAATATAAAAAAGATTACTGTTTTTTCCAAAATATTTGTGCTTATTCTATTTTGATATTGAAAGCATAGTTTAAACTGTATAAGCAAAATCAACCCCAAACAAGAAGATAAAGGATATCCGGTCAGTATCCGGCTTATTTGAAGCAAATATCCGTTTCAGCCGGATGTTATTACATATAATATCCAATAGAATATTTAACATTATATATAGGTAATCTGTTGCGTATACAAATTGATTCAAGTTTATTTTAATATACCGCTTTACAGATCAGCAAATTTTATCGATAACAAATTGTGCTTTTCGAAAATTAATTATTTTTATTAATAAATATATGTGTACGTATAACATAAATATATTGAATTAAACTTTAACTAAAATATTGTTACTTAAAAACATTTGATTTAAAATAAACAACAAAAAAGGTATTTATTTTAAATATTTTTTTTTAGTTTTAAATACAAATACTACAAAATGAAGTAAGCTCGTTTTATTTAATATAATAATAAGTAAATTGAAACAGTTATAAATTTATAAATATGACATAAACGTACAAGGTACAGATACGCTAATTTTGCATAAAAAATTTAAGAACAATAAAAAATTCGATTTTTATTGTTTTATTGTATTATTTATTATTATAGTTATATATAATTTTGTATAGAAAATTGTATCGTGTAAATTCGGCAAAAAATATAAAACAAAAACTAACTAATTGATTCAAGTAAATAATAAATAAATACAAAGAAATTTAAAACGCAATTACAGTACAAGTTTACACGAAGCACTTATCTTTAATTGAATAAACACAAATAGTCTATATAAAGTAAAAACAGTCTGCTATCGTATCTTCACTCTATACCTACTTAAATAATGATTTAATAATGGAAAAATTATCTATGAAGACAATATAGTTATTCACTGGTCGCCTTAGTTCATATTCATCATATTTACAAGTAGTTGCCAACAGTAGAAGCAGCCGCAGACATCGTATTTGTTCGCTTGCCGGAGAAATATGCTGCCTGTGCAAGTAACGTAATTGCGTTCGATGCTAAAGACAAAGTTAGCTTCCACGCTGGAAACATAAATTCAGTTAAGGCTAATAAGTTGTGATGTCTTAGTCGTGGAGAGAATTTCATATGCGTACACACGCCCCCACTGGAAAAGATTCTCTTCGGCTGAAGTTGTGTAAGCATATTGAATGGATAAATATAATATTGAACGAAAGGTTATTTAACCCAGCAAAGAATAACTTAGATTTTATATTGCGACTTTGCTAATGCTTACAGGCGTTTGAGATTGAAATAAATTGTGTATTATAATTAAATTATTTTTCTATTATTATATGGTGTTTAATAAATCGATATTTATAACATAGTAAAATATTTTTTAAAACTGATTGTACTATATAAAAACTTTTTTAGGATAAGATTCTGTTTAATTATTTTATAAAAACTGAATGCTAGTCTGCTTTTGAGGGATATACAAATATATATACTGCCGAATATTGTATCTGCCGAACAAATTCATATTTCTTTTACTCTGCATATTTAGGTGCCAGCTGTAACTAGCCAGACTTCAATTTATAATATTTAATCACAAATCACTTTGGTAGTGAGTATCGGGTCAGGCTATAAAAACATTAAAAAAAATGATTTTTGCATTAACTGTACTGTACAGTGAGAATAATTACAATAAAATAATATTAAAAAATTATTATAACTACATGTTCTATTTAGAAAATTTAGAAACAAATACATAAATTTTACAGCTATCATAAAATTTGCAGACTATACAAATCATGAAGTCGATAAATAATTACTTTAATCAAATTACTTTTAATTATTTATTGACTTTATGATTTGTATATTCTGCAAATTTTATGATTTACCATTTATATATTTGTTTCTAAATTATCTAAAAAGAATCTGTAAGTTATAATAATTTTTAAATATTATTTTATTGTAATTAATCTCACTGTACAGTTAGTTCAGTTCATTAATAAAAATTTTAGGTCCTGAAGAAGGTGGAAAATAACACCGAAAGCTTGACACAAAATCTTTAATGAGAGTTTGATTCGAACACCTAATCTTTAACTACCTTTCCATATTATAATTATATTTAAATTTAATGTTCTTTTTGCAAACAATACATTTAATATGTTAATATTAACTTTTTTTTAAAAACATTAACCTAAAAATTATATTTTAAAATAAAAAGAAATGTTCTTTTTAGAATATGTCTAACTATAATAATTATTCTGTATGATAAATTTTTAAAGAAGTCAAGTTCTAAGTTAATTACTGTTTTATTTTACAATGCTCTTCAAACAAGTTCATTTTTTTGCTCTTTATGAAGTAACATCAAAAGCATTATAAATTAACATTTTTAGCTTCTTTTTTATATATAACTAGAACCGTTCTACTGGAATGCCTTTTCACAGAAAATTTTATGAAAATTTTAATATTTTGCAATTAATCAGTTTTTTTAGATCTTGTTTATACACAGACATTAATACAGAACAGTAACAAAATAAAATATAATTAACATTAATTTGAGGATAGTGGAAACAGTTTGTGCCATACCTTTCTTATATATTTATTTATATAATTTTTAATTTTTTCAAATTAAATAAGAAATTTATTGTTTATAAAGTGTTCTAAATATTTTAACGAAAAATTAAACGGTACGAAACACAAAACTAAATTGTTATTTGTTTAAACTTTTAAAGTAATACAACAACACCTTGAATTTTAGTTACGATTTTAAATTGAGACATTTCGTATAAAAATTATTGTAATAGTAATTAGACACATAAATATCAGCGTCATAAAACCTGTGTACGTAGAATATGTCAAGTAAGAAATTTAAGTGTATGCTTTAATTTTTAATTTTTTGATAGAAACTTTAGTAGAAAAATTCTGTTATTTATCCAAGATTAAATTTAAAACTACTTAAAAATTAAACAAATATTCGAAAAACTATCTTAGATAGTTATAGTTTGTTTTTCTTTGCTTTCTCAATGCTATATTATATAAATTTTAATTTATGTATCTGAAGAAAATCGTATTGATTTACAACATGAAGAAAAACATCGCATATCAACACTGAATTGAAATTTACCAATTTTACAAGCATAACTTGTTCGTTTTTTTGTATGTGCTTGGTGATACGATGCACATTGCAAAAGAACGTTACCTATAAAATTCTGATTTGCTTTTCAGTTAGCGTCGCGACGTCAATAAAAACAGCCGATTTCAATAAAATTTTATCGATGTATCGCGCGAATATGGAAGACTGCTTTTTATGAAAATGATCTTTCATCAAACCCGAGCAGACAAATTGAATCAGTTGCTTTGTGAGGACTCTCTTTTGTCGTATAACTTACCTTCTCTACTGTGTTATATATGTGTGGGCCCGCCTAATCGTATTATGTTCTTTAGTATAACCATTGACATTTTTAGTATATATCTAGACTAGGCAGGGTTAGTAACTTATAATAGATTTGAAAGTAATTATAGTTAAAAAAATTAAGCTACTTTAAAATATATTAAAAATTCAATTTCAAATAAGTAGGTTGTTAACATAGTAAAAAAATCTTTCAGAACTTATTATATTATAATAAAACGGTTTTATGTTATAGTTCTGTATTAATATTTATTAATAATAAAATAACGTATGTCTTATCAGGAAAAAAGATAAAAATGACATTTACAGTAAATAAATAAAACATAGAAACTAGTTACTAGGTGTAACAAAATAAGTAACTAGATTGTAAAAGGTTGTACAGACATGCAGAATTGTTTCTACTAAATTGACAGAACTTAAGAAGTCAACACTTCTAAATCATTAAGATAAATTTGCTATTGCTCAACATACGTTACAAAATCTTCATGATGAGAAGCAATATAAATTTAAATAGAAAAATATAACATCAATCAGTGTGACTAGTAATTGATTAAATAAAATTTGGTTTCCTTTAATTAAAAATTTACAAATTTTATGATTTAATTAGTCATTTGGTTATCCAGTAATTTGTTTCTATATTCTGTTTATTTACTGTAAATATCATTTGAATCTTTTTCCTGATGAAGACGTATGTTGAGTTCGTCGAAACATCAATTATTAATGAATATTAATTCAGAATTTTTACTTAAAGTCATTTTATTTTAAGTAGGTTATTGTTGAAAACAGTATATTCTTTGACAAGCATAAAGATTACTGCACTGATTATATACGGTTGTATATATATATATATATATATATATATATATATATATATATATATATATATTAGATATCAGAACAAAAGTTTATCAAGATAATAGAAAATTATATAATTGTTATTAATTAAAAAATTAATTAATATTAATAAAAATATTATAAAATTTAATTAAATCTTAGATGCATTAAATTATTAAAAAAAAAGATAATTATTGCGATTGAAACATATGTTTTTTATATTCAAATTCTACTTTATATTCTAAATTCAATGATAATTATTCGATTGATTAATTTTTAAAATTAAATAAAAGTAACCCAGAACTTTTACATGTATGCAACAATTCTATGTTAAGAAAAATTTATAAATACACCAACTTTATCTAGATAATTTTAAAATAGGTTATAAGGATATTAATCTAGATTAGATAATAGTTATTAAATTTTAAATTTATCTGAATCAGATAAAAGATTACAAATGTAGATAAATCCCAACATTGTATATGATGCTTATTCTAGTTGTAATATAATTTCTGTGATACGATATCAACGCCGAGTCAATACGATGGCAAGCGAGAGCGGCCGATCACCGCCTGAAAAACCACTTGAACGATGACTCATACGCCGATGACATCTTACACGACGTTGGTTTTCAGCTTTCAGTATGGCATTACGATGCAGCGCCTTGTCAAAAAAAAAAGAAGTTTTTTTTTCAAGTTTCAGACGAACACTTTCGAAATTAACTTTGAAACTAGACGCGTACGAAATCCAGGAACTTTGTTAAAAAAAAAATTCTTTCACTCTTACTTATTTTGTTGATGTAAGTTGATTATGGAAATTATGTTTCGCTAGCAAATTTTGCTTGTTAGTATTAAGAAGTTAGCGGAAAAGGTCTTACACTGGGATCACCTGAATAAATATTGTTATTACAAGTTTGTGATCATCAACACTTTCACAAATACGATATTAATGCGATCTTTAAAAATCTTTTACTTTGAAAATTTTTCGCATATAACTTTTTTAATTTAATTTGCACTGAATTGTATAAATTACTAATAAGGTCGTATTTTCATTAAAAATTATACAGAATTTAATCCTAAAGCTTTTTTAAATTTTACTAATGAGTTGTATTAAAAATACATCTGAAATGATAATAGTGTCAAAGTGATTAATATCCAAACAAGTTACGCCATAACGCCATACGTTTGTCTATTTATATTGTCAATAATGTTTAAGTTAGTAATAATCGATTAGCTTTTCTGTCAAAAGTGATATTACTATTGTGTTTTTTTTTCTTTAAATCTCCCAGTTTTTTTCTAATTTATTTTGCTACGTATGCATTAAAAATGTGTGTGTGTGTGTGACAAAAATAGATTGCTTATATGTAATTTTTACCAAACTATATATACGTCATCAAATATAAAATAATATTTGTAAAAAAAATATAACTCATTATATTAAAATAACTAAGAATAAAAAGCTCTAAGTTAAAGTGTTGTTTAATTTTATATTAAAATTCAAAGTTTGAATATATAATGAACGTATATCATTATCAGAAAAAATATATGTAAATGACATAAATAATAAACAATGATGATATACGTGTAGTATATCGAAATGTCAAATTTTAATATAAAATTAAACAAAACTTCAACTTAAAGCTTTTCTATTTTAAAATAATGTTATTATCATATATTCGATGCGTTATTATAAATTAATTTTTCATCCTTTAGAACAGTATTAAAATTTAATAACGTAATCTAACAAAAGTTTTATATTTTATTTGGTTACCTTCCAGCATCTACAGTTATCCAACTATCACCAGATTTCATAACTGTGCACTTTACCGATAACTTCCCACGACGACGCTGATTTACAGCGCGTCGCTAAAGCACTTCAGGACTTCAGGCGTCTATCACACTGAAATTCACATGACGTCACGCGGGACCACAAAGCACCTATAAAACCGTTCGCTGGCTCAATGTCTGGCCGACGCCGACGCTGCGAAAATTGAAAAACATTTTACACGTTTTACAGCCGACGACGTTGAAAGCTGAAACCTGAAAGGCAGCAGGAGAGTGTTGCTTAGGATTTGGGCAGTCACTGTACGATGGTCAATTTTAAATATTAGATCGGGTGTAATGTAGGGATAAATAGCGGACTGGATTTGAGAAATTTGTTCGAATAGTCTTTTTTGACTCGTGTATGATAAGGGTAATACGCAGAATAAAATTACCAATTTTTCTATGCTTTGAATTTGAGAAAAGTATTGTAAGTAATAAGTAGTAAAATATTTTTTAGAACTCATTGTAAAAAAAAAATTGTTTCAGGATTAGATTTTGTTTAATTATTTTACAAAAATGACGTTTCGACGAGACTTAACGCTCGTCTTTATCAGGTCAAATTTTTTTATTTTATTTTATTTTATAAATTTTTAGTTAAAGGAAGTCAAATTTTATTTAACTCAGTGCCTTTACAGTTATTTATGTTTTTAAATTATTTATTATAGGTATTTTGTGATGATTTATTTTTGTTAATATTTTATTTGTCATATATAGTATGTGAAGTTGAAAAAAAAGTTCTTGCAAAATTTGATATTAGTCAGTTAAGATGGTTCGGTCATCTTAATAAATAAATAATATCTAATAAATAAATAATATCCTTACATGAGTTTGAATTTTCTGGACTGGTATGCCGTGGTCGATCTGTCCTTGTCACAGATGTTTTGCCATACATAGTAGATGGCATTTTTAGTGCTTGGTGACTGAATGACAATTTCTGCTCCGCAATTTGATATACAGGGTGTAACAGAATAACTATTCCTAATTTTAACTGGAGTATCCTGGGCTCAGAATATGAAGATTTAATGCAAATCACTGAGATAAAATGTGGCTCCTTACTGAGCTACAGGGTGTTTTATATAAAAATTTAAAAACGATTTTTGCCCAGTATTTTAAAACTATTTGACGTATCCTTATCATACTTGGCATAAAATGTAGGTACCGAACACCATACTAAATTATGTTAAATAAAAGTTTCTGGCTACTGCCAGTGGCGTACAACAGGGGCAAGTGAGAGGTTGATCCTTCCTAAATTCTACGCCACTGGCGGAATTGTTATTTTAGCACAATTTTTCGATTCTCCAATACTTGTTGTGTAAAAAACATACTCTTCCTTTGTAACGATAAAGTCACTGTTTTTCGAGATATTTAAAGTTAAACATAAGCTGCACTCTTGGGATTTTTTTCAAAATTTGCTCAAAAAAATCTGAAAAAATTCAGTAAAATAGAGAAAAAAATTAGCTACATAATAAATAAGTAACTTTTTTTTCTAACTCATTCTGATTTGGCTGTAAAAATTATTGAAAATAAAAAAAATAAAATGCAAAAAATATTAATTTTCAATAATTTTTCCAGCCAAACCAGAATGAGTTAAAGAAAAAAGTTTCTTATTTATTATGTAGCTAATTTTTTTCTCTATTTTATTGAATTTTTTCAGATTTTTTTAGCAAATTTTGAAAAAATTACAAGGGTGCAGCTTATGTTTAACTTTAAATATCTCGAAAAACAGTGACTTTATCGTTACAAAGGAAGAGTATGTTTTTTACACAGCAAGTATTGGAGAATCGAAAAATTGTGCTAAAATGACAATTCCGCCAGTAGCGTAGAATTTAGGAAGGATCAACCTCTCACTTGCCCCTGTTGTACGCCACTGGCAGTAGCCAGAAATTTTTATTTAACATAATTTAGTATGGTGTACGCTACCTACATTTCCTGCCAAGTATGATAAGGATACGTCAAATAGTTTTAAAGTACTGGGCAAAAATCGTATTTAAATTTTTATATAAAACACCCTGTATCTCAGTAAAGTGCCACATTTTATCTCAGTGATTTGCATTAAATCTTTATATTCTGAGCCCAGGATACTCCAGTTAAAATTAGGAATAGTTATTCTGTTACACCCTGTATATATATATATATATTTATATATATATATATATATATATATATATATTTATATATATATATATATATATTTATATATATATATATATATATATATATGTATATATATATATATATATATATATATACATATATATATATATATATATATATATATATATATATATATATATATATATACCAGTATTTAACTAAAAACACATTTATTTTTATTTCAATCATATTTTTAAAATATTACACACCAAACATATTTATTTTGTAATAAATTTTTAATTTAAATATTAATTCAAGTATTTGTTTCCATGTTTTTTGATTATCCAGTATTCAGTATAACTGATTTTACTTTTTTTTGGGTTTTGTTTTTTCTACTCCAATAAAAATAAACGGAAACTATTAAATTGTTGCTCAAGGGAAAAATTTTCTGGTATGCCGTTAAAAATATTTAAATTATCAAAGAATTTTTATAGTCTTTGAACCAGACATTTTAATGATGCACTTTGCCATCACTATTAAATAAAAATGTATTTCTGTATCTTTCTCGTTTATATTTTAGAAAAAAAATCGTATTTAAATTGAACTATTTCAACTTATAAATGCAGTTTTATATCAATACAATATATATTTTTACACAATATACATTACATTCAGGACATGAAACCAATAAAATAAACCGATTAATTAAATCGATATTTTTGTTGATATTTTGCAAAAGTTAATCGTAACCTTAACCGATAATTTAAAATCCTCAAAAACTGATAACCATTAAAAAAAAATTATTAATATCTTTTTTTTTGGGAACAAAACCGAAAGACGGAATAATATTTATATAACATATATTTTTTAGCAAAACTTATAAATTTTAAAATTTATTGCTAAAAACAGTTTCTGCACACATTTATAGTAGACAATTTTAAAGCAACTAAACATAATTTTATAAAATAAAATAAAGTGGCTTTAGATATAAGTTCTATATTAATATTTATTAATAATCGACGTTTCGACGGACTCAACGTACGTCTTTATCAGGAAAAAAATACAAATGATATTTATAGTAAATATACGGAACATAGGAATAAGTTACTAGGTAACAAATTAAGTAACTAGATCATAGAATTTATAAATAAAATTTGGCTACTTTTAAAACTTTATAAATTTTATAATCCAGTTACGTATTTTGTTACCTAGTAACTTGTTTGCATATTCTGTTTATTTACCATAAATGTCATTTGTAAGTTTTTTCCTGATGAAGACGTACGTTGAATTCGTCGAAATGTCGATTATAAATAAATATTAATACAGAAGTATAAGCTAAAGCTGTTTTATTTTTAATATTTATTATTATTGAAAAGATGAACAGCACGTCGATTATTAATAAATATTTATTAATACAGAACTATAACTTAAAACAGTTTTATTTTTAGTATTTATTATTATTGAAATGATGAATAGCACAAAAATTCAATAGATATATTATTATTTTTAATATACGATAATAAATCAATATTAGCTTTACTAATAGAATATTCTTATTACTTTTCCATTTGGAAATATTATTATAGTATAATATCTTTTTTTCAGACGAACATATTCGTTGGCTATATATTTTTATTCCATTTTAATTAAATTAATGTAACATGGAGTCTTTTGTTGTAATTCTATTACACCAATCTAAATTGTAATATGTTAAGGTATAATGCAAAAATAGAAATCTTTGCCAAAAATAATCAAAAACGATTTAATGCAAATTGAAATCTTTTCGAAATTTACATTAATTTAAATACTCGTATACTCAATTTTTGTTGCGCAAGTTCCTAGGGAAATATATGAAGAATACAATTTCATTGTACTTAAAATGGAAATTTAGATGCTCACATATTACATATATACTGTTATTTAAATTTTTGAATAAATATTTGACTTTTAACTAAAATATTTTTAATTTATAATCTAGTGTATTGCATTAAATATTTTGTCATAAAACACATATTTGCAATGTGATAAAATTACTAAATGAATATAAATTATTATTGTAAATTATTTTTGAATTGTTAATCAGAATTTTACTATTATTATTGACTTTTTTAAATTAACTACTGACTAAAAAATATTTTTAGCTTTCCATAATTAGCAACATGCACAGAATTACCTAAATAAACTTTTGATTAATGAACGAACAGTGTTTACAATTTCCATTTTCAAATTGTAATTCTCAAAGGTATCGACACTAAAATATTGCATTGTAATGAAATTGTAAGCCATATATCGAAGTTAAAATTTATTTAAACTGCAATTTGATTTTTGTTTTTCCAATTTGTAACAAACAAATATGCCGTATGAAATATAAACATCCTGAATACTGAATATTTAAAAATACTTTTATAGTTTTTGTTTATTTTATTTTTAAAGAATATTTATTGACAAATTGTCAAATGCAATGTTTTCATGATGTAAAAAAATAATTTAAATATTATTTAAAATCGGATATTAATATAAAAATGTTTTTTTTTTTAATTTTATTTAGTTTTCATATGCGTCGTTAAAATATTTATCAAAACGTTCAAGAAAAATAAGTTTATAAGTAATTCATCGCCACAGAAAGATTGTAGACTCAAAAACAATTTTTAGATTAATAACAGAAATTTATTGATATCATTAGTTTTACACTTTTACTTGAAAACTATCACTCACTCCAACTACTCATCGGACGTCTACGCAAACGTATAGCTTCAAAATCAAAAATAAATAAATATAATATAACTGATCTAAATGAAAGTTTTTAATTTTATTATTTTACAATCTAGAATTATATTCATTAATTGAAGAACATTCGTTAAAACACATTTACTTTATACTAACGTAATTTACTTCTAAATTACAGTTTTAAAAGTTTCCTCTTTGACGAAAAAAAAAAAAACAATTTGTAAAAGGAACAAAATGCATTTTGCAACAAACGTGGTCAATCCTTTTACGCATTTGAAACGTGCCCGCGTTCACCCAAACATGTTGCTTTGAACAACAAAAGAGCCAACCGTCTTTGCTATATCTGCTGCATCACGTACAATGCAGGTAATATCAGCAAATAGAATCTAGTGTCAAAGTTCGGATCGTACAATGTGTTTACCGTGTGTTACCTGTATTCGAGTAGGACTTCCATTGTTTTAAAATTACTTCGGTTAGATTTTTCACATACAGTTGGTTAATTTTACAAAATGAATATACTTAAGTGCTAGTTGCTTTTAAGTCGATTAGTATTTAGTGTTATTTTAAAAATGCGGAAAATAAATACAATTTTGAAATTATTATACACTATTTAATATATACAGTAAAAGTTTATCCAACACAGCAAGACTTAACATGTTTACGGATAATAAAATTTTCCAGATAAAAGATCACTATACATTTTGTATTTAATAAAATTAAAATTTAATTCACAGAGTTAACAAACTAACTAACTAACACACTAACAAGTTAACTAATTTAAAATAACACTGCTTTTTTATTAAAATTTATTTA
Source organism: Clivina fossor (assembly GCA_963966155.1). NCBI lineage: Eukaryota > Metazoa > Arthropoda > Insecta > Coleoptera > Carabidae > Clivina > Clivina fossor. The sequence continues at coordinate 6,192,798 of OZ014565.1, read as the reverse complement.
TAATTTTATTTATTTGTATCGGTTTTCCTGATGAAGACGAGCGTTGAGTTTCGTCGAAACATTGATTATAAATAAAGTTTAATACATAACTTAAAGCTAAATCAATTTTATGTTATATAATGAGTTCTAAAAGATTTTTTACTGTTAAAATAATTAATTACATAGCAAAAAATTAAATATCTTTAATTCTATTCACTAGCTTTATTTTCAATGAAATTAAATTTTAAATTGGCTTGCTTTATTATGTATTATAGTATTTTTGAAATTATACTACTTTGAAATGGACCATTTTTTTAGAGCTTAATACAATGCTGGATAAAATAGCTTTTACTATAATCAGTTTTCTTCGAATAAAGTAAGTTTTGAGATTTTTGAAGTACAAATTACTCGTAATATAAATTTAAAGATAAAGTCTGTGAGTATATTTGTTAGTTAATACGATTGTCTCAAAAATCTTCTATTAGATTTATATGAAAATTTACCGTGAGTATTTTTATTTATATAATTTGATGTTAATTACTATTAATTAAAATACCATTTTATCGTATTATATTTGTTGTGAAATACCAATCTTGTAGTGCAGTTATATTTATTATATAATTTATTTGTTAATAACAACTTTCTTGGTACACTATTATGCAAATACACACATTACATAATATGATATTTCTTACAATTTAAACATTAAACAATTAATAAGTTAGAATAATTATAGATATTTTTTCATACTCGTATTTTCTTCGTATTTTTATTGATCATGTCATTGAAAAATTTTGACAAGCGTTCAGTTTCGTCAAAAGCGTCGTTTTTATAAAATAATTAAACAGAATCTAATTTTAAAACAGTTTTTATTTTTGTTTTTTTAAGATTAAGTTTGTATCATTTTTGCCATTTGCCTGTTTGGTGTAACTAAATAAATTAATAAATTAATAAATTTATGTAACGTTGTCACTTATATTTATTTAATTTTTTAGACAAATAATTTATCAACCTTCTTTATCTGAAAAAAGAAACTGTCTTTAAATCAATAAAATATCCGTGTGGGCACTTTAGTGTCGTAAAAATATGTCGAAGTTACGTCAATAATTCATCTGTACATATACACAGCCAGTGACACGTATGTGTGCTAAACATTTTTAAGTAAATTGAATGGTAACATCCGTACGGTAATAGCGTTCCAACTTAATATTTTTCATAAACTACGTCGCGTCGCTATGCCGTCCATTTCACTGGTTAGATCAAATGTTTTCGACGGAAATACTCGTGACGAGTTAAGTTCCAGTCGTGCGACACTTTTATGACCGAGAATGAAACGTTAAAACGCCCAAGTATGTAAGACGTTACGCTAAGTCGTTTAGCGAACGTAGGAGTCATTCACATTGAGGATGGTATTGATATTATTATTTATTAGTCATTAATTCTTATAGTTATGTATTGTTGTTTTATGAGTTATAAAGAAAATGATTCAAATTTAGTATTTGTTTTTTTTTTGTGGAGGCGATTTGAAAATTAAAAATGGTTTTTGATGCATCCAATTTTATTACTTCTACTTTTTTAAATAATTTTAAGATTTTGAATGCAAAGATTTTTATATATACGATACTATTTTTAATTATTAATTATTATATTTATATGTTCTTGTTTTATAAGTTATAAAAAAAACGATTCATATTTATTTGAACTTTTTGGTGGAGGTGCTTTTTTGAAAAATTGTTTGCTATTTTTTCTTAAAGCATTCCAAATGAAACTAAACTAAAAATAAATAAAATTGCATACCAAAATACTTTAACCTTACTGATAGTAACTAATACTAGTAAAAAGGCTTTAGAATTTATTTCTCTACGCTCTACGCATATCATGATCAAGAAAAATGATTATTTTTCCTGATCATGTACATAAAGTACATTTAAAAGTCGATTATTAATAAAAAATTAATACAGAATTAAATTCTAAATGAATTCTGACAGATTTTTTACTATATCACCAACATAATTTATAAAAATATTATTTTTGAAATGAAAGAATAACTTTTAATTATCTGAGCACTAAAACTACACTGAAAAAAAAACATTTGCCTTCTTAGATAATTTGAATTTTCTAATACTATATTTACTATATTTCATAAATATGTCTCTCAAACAGATTATTATTAATCTATTTTAGAATTGTCTATTTCTAGTTAGGCAAAGACATATTTCTTATTATATTTTAGCAAAATTAGTTAAAAAATTTACTGGATTTGTGCTCAGATATTTATATTACTAAAGCAATAAAATTATAATAATCATACGAGTATACATATTTTTTACTGTAATAAAAAGTATTAACTAAACGAAATAATTCACTAATACTAATATAGTGAAACAAATTTCTTCTACAGTAAATTTTAATACTAATATAATGAACCAAATTTCTTCTAGAGTAAATGAATTACTGAACTGTACTGATTGTAAACAAACGTGTTTTGACGAGTTAGTAGCTTCCTTTGTCTACTAAGCCTAAGGTAGGTACGTAACAAATTTACCACTATCAAATAAACTATATCAGAACGTTGTGCATGCAAGATCATCTTATTAAGGTGTATTATAATTTTTGTCATTTATGTAATATTTTTACAACGAAAGTTATAGTGAAAATGGCAGACGAATATGTGAGGGACATTTTAATAAGTTTTAAGGCTGACGAAACAATACTTAAAAAGTTCGAAGGTATAACATTTATTTTTTTAAATATTATATTTTAGTTGATTTTAATGTATTAATTAGTTAAACTGATGATATAATTAGTTAATATTAATTTCATTTATATTAAAAATATTTAGTTTAACTGTTTACGTCTTTATTTTTATTGTTAATTATACTAACTAAATATATTTTTACTATTGATTTTATACAATTACAATTATTTATATTTTATATATTGTTAATGTGAGAAGTTTGATTTCTATGGTTGGTACCTCATATATAATCTGAGGTTGTTAGGCTATATTTCCGTTTGCTGTATGAAGTCAAAATTTTATCCACGTAAATCTCATAAAGTTTCATATCATCACTATATCGATTTTATTAAGCAGTTAAATTAATATTTTTCTTAAATAACAGATTTATATTTTTTATATTTGTTGTTATTTTTATAAATTTCGGTAAGTTATAAATAGTTATATTTATTACGTGTATATTTAATGTCATTATGACGTATTAAAATTATTTTTCAATTTGTTTTAACTGTTTAAAGTGATACATAGTTGTTAAATTTTTAAAATAATGCATTTATATCAATTTTTAATTGTGATTTTTTTTTCGTTTAAATAAAAATATATTTTCTGTATTAGTCGTTTTTATTTTCCCATTCAAAAATATTAGGTAATTTTAATTTAACTTAGTTACTTATGGTTCTTTCTAGTAGTTACTAATTGCATTTTTTACAATATAGTAAAAGAGGCAGCAATTGTAACTATTAAAAATAACCATAAATAACTATGTTAATTAAAAACTATTTTCTATATAGCAGTAAATTTAAAAATAATACAATAGATAATCATATTACTATCATAAAAAAAATAATTACTTGAGTTAGTAATAATTTATCTCCTATTTTAGTTATTTTATATACAACAGCAGTTGTAACTTTTTATTAAAATAGAAATAAATCTATTGCAACAGATAAGAATTGTTACCTTAATAGATTATATATTTATCTTTTTTAGCAAATATATTTAACTTGCTCGATAATAATATTAATTGTTCTAGTAAATTTATTTACTAAAATTTTAGAAATTTTATTTACTGGAATAGTAAACAATGTAATAGAAATACAACTTTGCTTTTTTGGACAACGTTTTTCACTGTCACGATATTAGGGTATGAAATTCACTAAGATAGCAAAGTTTTTTTTTTCAGTGTAATGTTCAATGAGCTATAAATGTAATAATAATTTATTATATTTATTATAAGTAATGCTAAGAAAACATGTAATTAAGTATCTCAAACCTTAAGTTTGGTTTAAAAATTACAGAAACTGACAATAAAAAGTTGTTGGTATTATGAAGAAAATCTTCTTGTTGTGACTGAATCCTAATCCCCCATGAGGTGCAACTAGTGGGTGGGTATGTACTTTGTACTGTAAAATGCTTTAGATATATTGACGTACGATCGCTGTGAATCTGTGTCAATTTTTTGTTTATTTCTTATTTTCTGTCTTCTTTTGTACAATGTTTTCATTGGATTGTCGAACAAATAACAGTTAAAAGAGACATAAGAGAATAAGGGATTATAGTTTTTCTTACACGTTTAAATTGAAGCAATATATTAAAATCTAAACGAAACGAATTACATAAATAACATTTCACGATTTCGAATAAATTCTGGATGAAACGGAATTTTTATTTTACTATTTGCGAAAATTAGATTAGCGCTCTGTATATTAGTTTTTTTTTTATACAGTAAAAAAATATTATCATAATATTCGGTATCCAATTTGTGATACACCAAAAATGATGTAAAAATGAATAATATTAGAAGCAAATGTAATTGTTGATTTAAAAAAAAGGACAATTTAAAATTAATAAAATAAACTTAATTATAAAATAATAGTACATTTTTAAACAAAATTATTTTTCCAATTTTCTTTGTTATGAAAAGTACATATCTTCAAATTTATAACTAATTTCTTATTTCATAAGTCAACATATTACTTTAATCTAACATTTTATTACATTTATAATTCCTTCATTACAAAACCTATTGTATATTTGTATTTCTAAAACAAACAAAACATTTTCCAATTTTTAATATTGCTCGAACGCGACAAAAAGCGGTCATTGTAACGACTGCAACATTGTTTCGCGTGCAGAGCAAAAGCACAAAGTTCTGGCCCCAAAGCTCGGACTGAACAATGCATAAAGTGATGCGGTTTGTAGCGGCGTTCCATCGGAGAATACTCGTAGATGAGGACACTTTCGGGTCACCTGTGTTATGATGGCTTTGTCCTTTGAATTTTGCAAACGACAATGCAGCCGGACTTGTTGCAATCTTCTACATAAAGACCGAATGGACAATGTGAAGTAATTTCAGCAAAGAGAACGGAATTGTAAAAGATGAAGTTTTGCTCCAGACGGAAAAGGCAAGTTAAGTTGGAAACCATTTGGAAATGAAATTGTTTTAAAGTGTTTCGTTTCACTTGAATATGTAAGAAATAAGTCAAATTAAATGAAAACTATAATAACAAGATTAGAAGTATATGGGTAAACCCATATATAGACCACTATGACATTTCTTGGAAAGTTGGCAACACTGTATTTTAATAATATTATAATTTATGTGGGCACTAGGAGAAACTTTTCTGAAAATTTCATCAAAATCGAATAAATAATGTAACCACAATGAATTTTTTTAAAATTTTGTGATTTTTTTCCTGATAAGTTGGCAACACTGTATTTTATAAAAATTGCATAATTTATTTAGGCACTAGGAGAAACTTTTATGAAAATTTGATTAAAATCGGTTAAATAAAATGGTCATAATGAATTTTTAAAAATTTTAGTAATTTTTTTCTCGGAAAGTTGGAAACACTGTAATTTGATAAAATTACATAAATTATATCAATACTAGGAGAATCTTTTGTGAAAATTTGAGTAAAATCGGTTAAATACCATGGCCATAATAAAATTTTTAAAACTTTAGTAATTTTTTTCTCGGAAAGTTGACAACACTAAATATTAATAAAATTATATAATTAATGGGAGCATTAGGGATACCTTTTCTGAAAATTTGATCAAAATCGGATAAATAACGTAGCCAATATGAATTTTTAAAAACTTTAGTAATTTTTTTCTCGGAAAGTTGGCATCACTGGAAAAAGCAAAATCACATGACCATCTTGGGCACTAGACAAATTTATCCTGAAAATTTCATTAAAATCGGTTGAACCGTCTAGGAGGAGTTGCGGCCACAAAATTTTGACTTACGACCGAGCGAGCGAGCGAGCTGACGACGCACATCCATACACCCACATAAACTAAGTTCAGATTCGTCATCCACAGGCTATATAAAGGATTTCTATATAATTTTTTTTTTTTTGAAAATGTTACAGACACCGTACCAAACGCTATACTACTTTTTCCTTGCAGTCAAAGTAGTAATAAAAGAATATTCTACATATATTTACTTTAATTAATTATATAGACAATAATATTTAATATTTTGTTATGTGAATTACAAGTGAAATAAAAATATTTTTTATATATATTAAAACTTAAAGTTCAACTTTAATTATTGTACATAATCATATAGAATAATCTTATTTTAAGTATTAACAGTATATTAAGTTATATCAGTAAATTTTATTACATAAAATCTAGAACACATTCTGACCGGAAAATATCAATTTTATTACCGATAAAATAATATATCTATTGCAAAATTTATAGATGGCAATGCTGAAGATAATATTATGTTCATAAATCCAATGACAAACAAGTGAAATGACAAAGGCAGTTAATCAATTTCAAATTCAGATTTTGTTCGTTCGAAATATATTAACGGAAATACGATGGCGGGAAATTTTTTTGAAAAGAT